>CM046882.1:215584591-217066845 GCA_025667525.1 Glebionis coronaria
GAAACGAACTTTCATTACCTTAAGGGTCATTAGTGCTTGATTTTCCTAAATCATCACTCGATACTTTCCCTATTTTACGCTCTTTTCCTAAAGAGTAGTAAAACACTACAATCAAGGGGAGATGAAAGGAAACCGTGTCACCTACTCATATTCCTCCACCTCTTACTTCTATCCCTCCTCCACCCAAGGATGTGAGTGATCCTACTCTCCCAAAGCCTTCCTCTTCTTCTGATATACCTTATCCCTCAAGGTTGAGGAAAGAGAAGCTCAAAAGCAAGGATGATATTCAAGTTTCGAACTTTCTCAAAATGTTTAAACAATTGAATTTCAATATCTCCTTCGCTGAGGCTCTCGCTCACATGCCTAAATATGCGAAAATGTTCAAAGATCTTCTTAGCGACAAGGAGAAGCTTCTTGATATTGCTAACACCCAACTTAATGAGAATTGCTCTGCAGTGCTCTTAAGGAAATTGCCAACCAAACTTGGTGATCCGGGTCGCTTCTTAATCCCTTGCAACTTCCCGGGAGTAGAGAATTGCATGGCCCTAGCCGATCTAGGTGCTAGTATCAATTTAATGCCCTTAAGCGTTTGGAAGCAATTATCTCTCCCTGAGCTAGTCCCCACCAAAATGCACATCTTTGAAGAACACTTCAAAGATGCTTGTAAAAGTATTCCTACCTCTCCTCCCAATGTTGAGACCGTTTCCTCTATTGATTCATCACTTACTCTATTTGGAGAAAGTGACTTCCTTTGGAAAGATTTTGAAGCAACCATGGGAGATTTGAACTTAGAATATGACGATTCTCCCACCGATTGGGATGAAGACATTCGTCTAATTGAGAAACTTCTCGAAGAGGAACATATTTCTCCACCATCTCCCAAGGCTATTGCTATCGATGAACCGAATTTGAATACGCCTACCATCGAAAATCCTCCGGATTTAGAGCTTAAGGAGTTGCCGTCCCATCTCGAGTACGTATTCCTTGAAGATAAGAAGAAGTCGCCCGTCATCATTGCTAAGGACTTGAAAGAAGAAGAGAAATCTCGCCTCATCGCCGTGCTTAAAGATCATAAGAAGGCAATTGCTTGGAAAATTTCCGATATCCTCGGAATTGATCCAAACTTTTGTACTCACAAGATTCTCATGGAAGATGACTTTAAACCCGCAATCCAGAGTCAAAGAAGGGTTAATCCTCGCATTCATGACGTCATCAAAAAAGAGGTTATCAAACTTCTAGATGCCGGCTTGATTTACCCTATTTCAGATTCGCCATGGGTAAGTCTCGTCCATTGTGTGCCCAAGAAGGGCGGAATAACCGTTGTTCCCAATGAACAAAACGAGTTGATTCCTACTCGCCTCATTACTGGGTGGAGAGTTTGTATCGATTATCGCAAGCTCAATGATGCCACGAGAAAAGATCACTTTCCTCTTCCTTTCATGGATGAAATGCTCGAGCGTCTAGCGGGTAATGACTATTACTGCGTTTTAGACGGTTTCTCCGGGTATTTTCAAATTCCCATCGATCCCAAAGACCAAGAGAAAACCACATTCACTTCTCCCTACGGAACATTTGCTTACAAACGCATGGCTTTCGGTTTATGCAATGCTCCTGGGACGTTCCAATGGTGTATGATGGCTATCTTCCATGACATGGTTGAAGAAACTATGGAAGTATTCATGGATGATTTCTCGGTTAATGGCGATTCTTTCTCTGCTTGCCTTGCCAATTTAGAACGTATGCTTAAGCGGTGTGAAGACACTCTCCTTGTTCTTAATTGGGAAAAATGCCATTTCATGGTAAAAGAGGGAATCGTGCTAGGACACTCTCTAACGCCGGTCTTGAAGTGGACCGTGCTAAAGTCGATGTTATTGCTAAATTGCCTCCACCTTCAACCGTGAAGGGTGTGAGAAGTTTCCTTGGTCATGCGGGCTTCTACCGTCGATTCATCAAAGATTTTTCTAAAATCGCTCGCCCGATGACCCACCTCTTGGAAAAAGATACTCCTTTTATCTTTTCCAAAGAGTGTATTGAAGCCTTAAACCTTCTTAAGGATAAGCTAACTAAGGCACCGGTCTTGGTTACCCCTAATTGGGAGCTGCCTTTCGAGATGATGTGCGATGCTAGCGACTTTGCTATTGGAGCGGTTTTAGGCCAAAGAGTGAACAAACACTTCCAACCGATCCATTACGCTAGCAAGACAATGACAGGGGCTCAATTGCATTACACGACAACCGAAAAAGAGCTTATAGCTGTTGTCTATGCTTTTGAAAAGTTTCGCCCCTATCTTGTCCTTTCTACCACCATCGTGTATACCGATCATTCCCCGTTGAAGTACTTGTTAACTAAACAAGATTCTAAACCAAGACTTCTTCGCTGGGTTTTGCTACTTCAAGAATTTAACATCGAAATTCGTGATAAGAAGGGAGCTGAAAACCTAGCCGCAGATCATCTCAGTAGACTTGAGGATCCTCATCAAGGGGATCATCCGAACAAAGAGATCAACGACTCTTTTCCCCCTTGAGACCTTAATGTCTATCAATTTGAATCAAGATGAGACCCCGCGGTTTGCGGACATTGCAAACTACTTGGCGGGTGGAATTCTCATTGACGGGTTAACATCCCAACAAAAGAAAAAGTTCTTCAAAGATATTAAGACTTACTTTTGGGATGACCCGTATCTCTTCAAACAATGCGCTGATTTGATTACTCGCCGATGTGTTGATGGACCAACAGCGGTATAAATCCTTGACGCTTGCCACAAAGGACCCACCGGTGGTCACTTTGGTCCCAACTTCACAGCAAAGAAAGTGTTTGACTCGGGATTTTATTGGCCCACCATTTACCGTGACGCTCACGAAATGGTTAAACATTGTGATGCTTGCCAAAAACAAGGCAAGATCACACATAAAGATGAGATGCCTCAAAATTTCATACAAGAATGTGAAATCTTTGATGTATGGGGCATTGACTTTATGGGGCCATTCCCTTCATCTAAAGGAAACAAATACATCCTTGTAGCCGTTGACTACGTTTCTAAATGGGTTGAAGCCAAAGCTTTACCCACTAACGAAGCAAGGGTGGTTTGTAACTTTTTGAAATTGCTGTTCGCTAGATTCGGTGTGCCTCGTGCCATTATTAGTGATCGCGGGACTCATTTTTTCAATGATCAATTCGCAAGAGTCATTGCTAAGTATGGTTTCAATCATCGTCTTTCCACCGCTTACCACCCACAAACTAATGGCCAGGCTGAAATCTCTAACCGAGGATTAAAGCGAATTCTTAAAAGAACCGTGGGAGAGCATCATGCCTCATGGGCCGATAAACTTGATGATGCTCTGTGGGCTTTTCGTACCGCATACAAGACTCCGATTGGTTGTACACCATATCGTCTCGTGTACGAGAAAGCATGCCACCTCCCATTGAGTTGGAGCACAAGGCTTACTGGGCCTTGAAGTGGGCTAATTTCGATATCAACAAAGCCGGTGACCTACGCAAGATCCAAATCAATGAGCTGAATGAACTCCGGAATGAGGCTTATGAAAATTCTTTGATCTATAAGGAAAAGACTAAGCTCATTCATGACTCTAAGATTAAAAACCGAGAGTTCCAAGTTGGAGACAAAGTTTTACTCTTTTACTCTCGGTTGAAAATCTTTTCGGGCAAGCTGAAATCTCGTTGGTCCGGCCCATTCACCATTGCCCAAATTTTTCCATATGGTACTCTCGAGCTCGCTCAACCTAATGGACCTATTTTTAAGGTGAATGGCCAACGAGTGAAGTTGTACTTTGGTGAGGACATCTCTCATGAGATGATTGCATCCCTCACCACGTTTACCATGAACTAATTTTGGGTCAAGACAGGCTCGTGACTCGGTTATCAAAAACAAGCGCTCCTCGGGAGGCAACCCGAGTATCTATCCTTTTCCGTTTTAACCTCCTAAGTGTAGGGGGACCTCTATAGGTTGTTTGTGTTTGTGTGGTGATGTGATTACAGGGATGAATGCAATTTTGGAACCTTTGAAGAACCGTGCTCCCGTGTTATCCGAAATCCGATTCTATCTCTCAACTATCGTGATTCAATTTTCTTCATACTCACATTTTAAATTGATCACGTTAGTCGTCTCTTCCTTAGCTTTATTTAACCAACGTGCACAATGTCATAAGTGTAGGGGAGACTTTTCCCACATGCTTAAACATTGAGGACAATGTTTATATTAAGTGTAGGGGGACTTCTATCGAAGTTTTAAGTGGACTTTTCCATTAAAATGCCTTCATTTAACCGGAAAATCATCTTTTTCAGCATTTTTCAAATTTTTAATTAACTTTGGCCATATAGTCGTAATTTTAAAATTTTTATCGTTGCTTTCATATGTATATATCCCACAATAAAGTCAAAAATATTAATAAAGTGGTGTAGCTAGTTTTGAAGTCTTTGACATATTAGGCCCGTTGCGATTATTTTGACTCAACCCGAATAGACTTATCCAAGTTTATTCTAGCAAGTATCCTTAACCATGTAGACCTTAATTGGTTTATTAGGCTAAGCAGCCACGAGTCTCATTATTTGAGATTTTAAATTGTCGAGAACGAGAAATGATAGAGCCAATTATAAGTCGGTATTCTTGCACAAGCTCACTTGGTGTGATTATTTGCCTATTCTCCCATCACTTGCTAATAATTTATCTGCAATAAGTAAGGTCGTACGATTTGAAAACTTACTTAGCTTCTAGCCCAAGATCGTTTAAAAGTTGCTCGGTAATGATAAGAGTTCATAGCCAAGGCATAACTTATGAAGCGGGGCGCGAAGATTGGCGAGTCCGAAAAGGCCGTAACAAGGCATGAGGATTCCATTTTATTGCTAAAGATCCAAGGTGATGTGAAAAGCATTATTCCCAAAATCAATATGAAGGATCAAGACTCACGACGAAAAGCAATCAACTCCCATAAAGATCATGGAGAAGTCTATCTGAAAAGACCCTAACAAGGTATGAGGATAAATAGATCCAAGTCCGAAAAGGAGGCAGATCGTTGTATCTCAAAATCCCAAATAACGATTGAAGAAATAATGATGAAGTCGTGGTCAACAAAGTTGGAGTACCCCTCAAAAGTCTCCAAGTGAAGAAACTCTATTACGAAGAGAAGACCATTATCTCAAGAACGTCTCTCAAGATATGAAGTATGAAGTACATGCAAAATATCGGCCCGAGAAAGGTCTTAAACCGTGAAGCGAGTTATGCCAAGATATGAACTTTTTGATATCACGAGAAGCAGTTTTAAGAGATTTTTTCCTTTAGCTAACTATTAATCAAATCGTCCTACTTTGCTTTCAGCCTAAATAAACTATCGCAATAAGTCCAAAAATGCATCTTCATGATCATTCTAAGACAAAAATAAAATATAAGAGATACACCTAGGAATAAGGGAGTTTAAGCATATAATTAAGCCATGTGTGTAAGTGTTTGTTTTTCTAAATTATAATAACAATGATCTCGTTTTTAAGCTTAGTTTGGGGAACGTGAAACTTGAGGGTGATAAATCTTCACAGCACCAAAGCCCTAATGTAAGTCCTTGATCTCTTTTCAAGTTATTTCCATGTAGCTATTTTCAAGTGAAAATGGTTTTCTATTCCTTTTGTTTCCTTTAAAGTTTTAATTTCTCTTAGTATTTTAATTTTTGTTTAATAGTATTTTAATAAGGCCAAGGTTGATTGATTATGAGAAAAGTGTAAATTTGCTTTGTCACTAAGCATTGCATGAGGGCATGTCAATGGTTAAGTGTAGGGGATTTGATAGGTGTGAAAACACCCATCCTTTTACCACTAACTTCTTGCTAAAACAAGACCAAAACGTGTATTTAATGTCATTTGTTTGGAATTATGCGTGTTTTGTGTGTTTGTTGTGTTTTCAGAGCCAACCGGATAAATATTGAAGAAAACATGGGATTGCACGGGTTTTATTGAAGAAAAAGGCTGAAGACGAAGTCTATTGTCCAAGAGTTGCAAAAGATTTGAAGTCAATGGACCTATTTGAAGATTTATCGAAGAAAAGGACCAAAGATGGAAGATTTACATATGTCGAAGAACTGAAGTCTATTAAACGAAGAAATTAAAAGACGAGTTGAATTTATTCATCGACAAATCCCGAATCTGAGTCGAAAACGTCAACTCTACTGAAAAGCCGAGAAGACAAAAAGAGAGGAAGAAAGCCCACTCACCAACCAAGCCCACAAGGACTATAAATAGGAGAGACCCTCACATTTTGTAGGCAGCTTTTATTTTTTTCTTCTTTCTTTCTTTTTGTTTCGTAGGGAAGAAGCCAACACCACTAAGGTGTTGGTGATTTTTATTTTTCTTAATTCAATCTTGAATCTTGTAAGTGTTTAATCTTTCCTTTTGTTTACTCTACATTAAGCCATCAATATCATCTTCTATTTTCATCTTGTTCATCTTCATCTTTTTTATTTAAAGTTTAAAGTTCTTATTTGGTTGATTTTAATCTTCAAAAGTAAGTGGGTTTTATGTTTTTAGTGTTTTGATTTGATGTTTATGATTTGTAGATGAATAAAAGTTACTTTGGTTAAATTTTTGGTTAAAAACTTGGTTGATTTTGGTGAAAATCGTGCTTTATTGGTTTCCTTGTTCTTCGTCTCCATTCCTACCCAGATTCTGAATCAAAGGTTTGTGGCAAATATTCCGGATGAGCATTGTCATTCCGGATGAAGCTTTTTAGTTAAGTGTTTCCGAATCAAATCAATAATCCGGATCAAGCTTTTTGTCTTTATATTCCGAATTAATATTTTATTCCGAACGAAAGATTTTTATTAGTCATTCCGAATCAAGTGTTCATCCGGAATAATTAATATTCCGGATGAGTGTTTACATTCCGAATCAAAGTTTTAGTCAAATATTCCGGATAAGTGTCACTTTAGTTTAGTTATTCCGAATGAAAGAATATTCCGGATGAAGGGATATTCCGAATGAGACAAAGTATTCCGAGTAAACGAATTGTTCCGGATCAGTTTTTATTCCCCATGAGCGGGTATTCCGAATCAAGCTTTTTCTCCTTTTATTCCGAGTCAGCAAGTTATTCCGCATGAAGCAAAGGTATTCCGAATGAAGCAATTATTCCGAATCAAAGTTTTCAAAATTTATTCCGAATCAGAACTTTTTGATATTCCGAATCAAGCCTTTTTGTCATTTTATTCCGGATCAAGGAATATTCCGGATGAAGGTTTTTGTCTGATTTATTCCGAATAAAGGCTGCATTCCGAATCAAGGGTTTTCAGCAAGGGTATTTACTGTTACTGTTTTATTTTAATTCTAAGTTTTATTTTAATTCAAGTTTTATTTTTATTAATTAATTGCTTTTAGTTTACTTTTATTTACTTCACGCATTTAATCCTTTTTAGTAGATTAGAAAACCAATCCCCTTTTTAGTTACCAAGAACAACTATTCCACTTGAACCGTGATCAATTCGAGAAGATTCCGAGAAAAAATCTGAACCCCATCAAAATATCTAGTATCAACGATCTTGGGCTAGAAGCTAAGTAACTTTTCAAATCGTACAACCTTATTTATTGAAGATAAATTTATTAGGAAGCGATGGGAGAATAGGCTTATAATCAACTCACATAAATTCACGAAAGAATACCAAACTTATAATTGACTCTATCATGTCTCGTTCTCCACAATTTAAAATCTCAAGGAATGAGACTCGTGGATGCTTAGCCAATTAAATCAAAGTTTTGGGTTTTCGAGTCATCTATAGGATCTTGCAAATTTTAGACTTTTTCAAGTTTAGAATTCACATTTTAAAGTTCTCTTGATAAACGACTCTCTAGGATCAATTATAGGAACTTGCGAAAAGTTCTTGTTCTTAACCCGTGAGAGTTAATACTTTCGTGTTTTAAAGTTCCCTATATAAAAGGCTAGCAAAACTTGACTTAAACACGTTAAGGATACTAGCTAGAGTAAACTTAGATAAGTAAACTCGGGTTGAGTCAAAAGATTCACAACGTTGAAAATTAAAACCACTTTATCAAAATTTAATTCTAGTAAAGAAAGAAAATAACTATACGAAGGTAAAACTACTAGGCCAAAATAGATCAAAAATTTTGAAAAATGTCGAAAAATCGATTTTCCCGTTAAAATGAGGACAAATACAAGGAAAAGACCACTTAACTTCGATAGAAGTCCCCCTACACTTAATATAAACATTGTCCACAATGTTTAAGCATGTGGAAGTAAACTCCCCTACACTTAGGACATTGTGCACGTTGTTTAAATCTTGTTAAGGAAAGGACAACTAACGAGATTCCTATTTTAATATTGGAAAATATAAAATAGTGAATCGAAAAGAGTTTAGGATAAAACCGGGAAGACGGGTACACGGAATCACGGGTCGTCAAAAGTTATTAAGAATGGATCTTTGAAAGCTCGAATCCCTGCACATGATTAGAAAGAAGACAAACAACATACTAGGGTCTCCCCCTACACTTATTATAAAAACAAGAGAAAAAGGATAGATACTGCGGGTTGCCTCCCGAGAAGCGCTTTTTTTGTTAACCGAGTCGTGAGCCTGACTCGACCTTGATTAGCATAGGAAGAAGCTTGAAAAACATCCACCAGGATCAAATACATGGTTTTAGTCCATCAAATAGCACAAGCGTAAGGCGAATAAGGCAAGCCAAAGAAGAGTAGGCAAGGTTCCCTTAAGAAAAGATGGAGCACGGTGGTAGCAAGGGTGATGAGGTGCAAGCATATCTCCAAAAGTTTCAAGAATCTTTCCTTTTATTTCATCAGATGGATACTGAGATGGCTTAACAATTGCAATACCGGGATCGAACACCTTTTCCTTTAGGGGAAAATAACACTCAGGCTCAGCAGATCTTGAAGAAGATCCGATCATAAATCTCGCAATCTCATCCTCGGAGGGTGGATATAGAGGTGTCAAGACATACGTGCTGTGGATATCGGTGTCGTCCGGTTTCTTCTCCTTTGAAAGAAGTTTCTTCAAATCCGTAGAAGGATAAAGACCATAATCATCAAAGTCTAAAGGAGGGGCATCACTCTCATTTGGGAAGTAAGTGTTGAGAAAAGTAGCAAAGTCTTCCTCAAATGAGTAGTCATCCAAAGTAGGATCAAGTGTTGTAGGCGGAGGATCTTCATCATGAGAAGAATCACTCGAAAGAGTATCGGACTCATCAAAATCATCATAAGTGGGCCTGTCTGGATACTCAGAAGAAAAATCATCATAATCATCTCCATCGGAACTAGAATCGTCATCATAAGCATCAAAGATCGGTGGAGAATCATAAATTGGTGGACGATCGGAATTGGACAGAGAATCATCCACATCATCTTGGAATAGTGGATTATCATATCAAGAATCGAATAGAGGATTGTTGTAGACAACAAAATCATCAAGCACATTAATCATATTCGCTGATTCTCTTCCATTAGATTTGGTTGTGATCTTCCCCATTTTGAACACTTGTGCCTCATTCCTGACCCTCAAAATTAACTCACCTTCGGCAACATCGACTAAGGCTTTTCCGGTTCTTAAAAATGGCCGACCAAGTATTAAAGGAATACGAGGGTCCACTTCATAATCAACAACAACGAAGTCGACCGAAAAAGTGAAGGTGCCAACTTTAATAAACACGTCTTCAGCAATACCAACGGGGTAAGCGAGAGTACGATTTGCTAGCTCAAGAGTCATATTTGTTGGTGTAAGATCGGGTAATGATAGTGATTTCCAAACACTTAAAGGCATCAAATTAATACTTTCCCCGAGATCAGCTAGGGCAGTAAATTCTTCGGTTTTGTTAAAAATGCAAGGCAACACAAAACGACCGGGATCACCAAGTTTCTCCGGAAGTTCTTTAAGAATAACTGCAGAACAGTTTTCATTTAAGCGTGTGTTGACAAGCTCAACCAACTTTTCCTTCTTGTTAAGCAATTCTTTGAAACCGCTGATTTGATTTCGAAGGCTCGTGACCATGGATGGTGGGAAGTAGCACGACAAAACTCGTTGAGTCATGTCGTCCCAAGTATGAATGGAATTCTTCGGGAGACGATCAAACCATTTTTCGGCGTGGTGGGATAAAGTATGTGGAAAGAGCTGTAGGCGAAGGACATCCATAGTAACACCGGGCAACTTCATGCTTTGAGTAATAGTAATGAATTTGTCAAGGTGCTTGTTGGCATCATCATCAGGCAATCCGCGGAATGGATTAGTTTGCACTTGTTGGATCATGTGATGCTTCAACGAAAACTCCGGAGCCGTGATTTGCATCGGCGCAATCGGTCCTCCTCGTCCAAACATTGTGGGTTGACAAAGCTCCTCCATTGTCTAAAGATCGGGTGGGGGAACATTGTTGTTGTTATTGTTGAGGTGCGGTGGGTTATTGTTTTTGTTCACACCTGCCATAGCTAAATCTTCATGAGTCTCGGGCTCTGGATAAGTTGAAGATCTAGTACGCATACACCTGCAAAAGCAAAAGAAAAAGATACCAAACACAAAGAGAATATATGTACACTTAGAAAAATAAAATCTTTTTGGTGCAAAACTTTGAAAAAGAAATGCTTTTTATACGTTTTTTAATATTTTTGTATTTTTTGAAATTTTTATGGATTTTTGAAAATTTTTGTACACGAAAAATAACTCTCACGAATGAACGGATCCCAAAAAGCAACGCGTCTCTCACAGAAAACCGTTAATCTTTACGAAAAGAGCCGGCAGCGGCGCCATTTAATAACTAGGGTTTTGCCCAGTATAAAAATTAAGTTCGTTGAAGTGGTCTAATCGAATTGATTATTGGTAAACGTGCGACTCAGTCGTCTTTTGGTGGAAAACAAGGATTTGTCGTTGTTGTAAATTAAAAGTGCAAGACTTTAAAGTAAAAGGCGGTTAATTAAAAACTAAAACTAATTAAACGTAAATGGTGCAATATTAAAATTTTAAAGAAAATAAATCAAATGACAGAAAATTAAAGCGTGACGAAAAATTAAATTGACAATGTAATAACAATGTGAACTATAAAACTAAACTAAAAGACAAATAGCGGGAAAAAATAAATGTTTGAGACTAAAACTGAGGATAAACAAAACCTGAGCCGGGATCCAATATACTGTCACCATTCGGAATACCCAACTAGTACTGTTTATCCGGAATATCACCTAGTACCTTATCCGGAATAATCACCGAGCCCTTATCCTGAATATGCACTTGTGATTTATCCGGAATAACCTGTTATCCGGATTCCTTTGCCAAAGCTTATCCGGAACAAGCTGTCACCTTATCCGGAATAATCTTCAACTCCTTATCCGGAATAATCTGAATCTACTTATCCGGAATAATTCCACAAATCCTTCTTATCCGGAATAACTGCTTGTCCGGAATAATGTACTGAGCGTTATCCGGAATAAGTTTTTCTGCGGCTTATCCTGAATTCCCACGAGCTTTTTATCCGGAATATGGCAACCAAGCCTTATCCGGAATAAATTCCGGACGCTTATCCGGGATAACTTTTGAAGTCCTTATCCGAAATAATATACTCGATCCTTAACCGGAATATCCAACTTCGTCTTATCCGGAATAAAGGGTTTTTAACCCTTATCCGGAATAATTCCCTGGTGGCTAATCGGAATAAAATTCTGACTTATATCCAGAATATTGGATCTGAGTGATGTTCGGAATAAAGGGGTTTTACCAAAACCCGGATAGCAATTAAAATCAAATAAGCTAAAACTAAAATTAAGCTAGGAACAAATAAGCACTTAACTAAAACTTTAACCAAAACACTTTTAAGAAAAAGCTATTAAGCCAAAATTTAAAAACTTTTAAGAAAACTAAATGATAAAAATATTAAAAATCAACTTTTTATAAAATTTAACTAAAAAGCACTTAATCAAATTTAAGAAAAACACAATAAGCTATCAAATCAATAAGCTAACAGATCAATAAGCTAACACAATGATAATCATAAAAAAAACATAACAAGTAATCAAACAAGCATGACAATAAGATAATAATCACAAAGATTAACAAAAATAAGAAGGGTAGAATGAGAGATTAAAATAAAACTTGATTAAAGAAAAGATTAAACAACAAAATTAAAAACACTTACTTGGAATTAAAGGAATTAAAGTGCAAGACAAGTATTTAAATTGACAATTAATTAAAATGACATGAAATTAAGGTGGAAAGACTAATGTGTCAAATTAGCTAACAACTCCTAATGACACATTAGGAGTCTATTTATAGTGATTAGGAAAACTAAGCATGTGTTGGTTCCTTCTTCTTTCTTTCTCGATTTCACGTCTTCTAATTTCTTCGACTTTTTCGACTTTGTCTCGGGATTAATAAACTCGTCTTGTAATTTCTTCATTAATTTAGACTTGAGTTCTTCGGCTTTTATTAAACTTCCGTCTTTAGACTTTTTCTTCGATAAATCTTCAGAATTGGCCTTGGACTTCCGTTCTTTTGGCACCCTTGATCTTTTGACTTCGTCTTTTGTCTTTTTCTTTGATAAAAGCCCGTTAAAGCCCGTGTTTTCCTCCCTTTTCACATTTTGATCCTAAATCACAACAAAAACATAAACCACGCATAATTCCGACATTTACGACATACAATACACGTTTTGGCTTGGTTATTATTGTAGTTAAGTGGTAAAAGGATGGGTGTTTACACACCTATCACAACTCAACAACATTCTCAGCAAATTCCTACTCATGTTCATCTTCAGAATGAAATAGTTGCTGAAAATGCAAACAATGCGATGCTCAACGAACACAAGTTTGTTAATCCATTTGCGGCTTCCACAAGTACTACTCAGCCTTCAACACCATATGTGGATCCGTCGAGCTCGCATCAGGTTTCTGATACATTTCCACATGAACACAAATGGACTAAGAATCATCCTTTGGTTCAAGTGATTGGGAATCTCTCATGACCAGTCTCAACAGGAAATCAGCTGCGTACCGACGGTGATACGTGTATCTATGCACTATCAGTCAGCACAATGGAACCAGCAAGTGTGAAAGAAGCAATGATCGATGCATCATGGATTGATTCTATGCAAGAAGAACTCAATCAGTTCATCCGGCTTGATGTATGGGAGTTAGTACCTCGACTAGACAATATCGATCCCCTTACTTTGAAATGGTTATTCAAAAACAAGACGGATGAGGAGCAAACGGTCATTAGGAACAAGACTCGGTTAGTCGTGAGAGGTTATAAACAACAGGAGGGAATTGATTTCGCAGAATCCTTCGCCCTGGTTGCTCGAATGGAAGCTATTAGGATTTTCTTGGCATACGCATCACACAAATCATTCACTGTGTATCAAATGGACGTGAAGACGGCTTGCTTGCATGGGGCGTTAAAAGAAGATGTGTAGGTATGTCAACCTGAAGGTTTCATCAATACCGAACATCCAAGCCATGTCTACAAGTTGAAAAAGGCAATTTATGGTTTGAAACAAGCACCGAGGGCATGGTACGACGAATTATCATCATTTATTCTACAAAATCACTTCAGCAAAGGAACCATTGATCCAACATTGTTTATCAAGCACTACGGAAACGACATCTTGGTGGCTCAGGTCTATGTAGATGATATTATATTTGGTTCTACTAACCCAAAATATTCCATATTATTTGCCGACCTTATGAAAAGCCGATTCGAAATGTCCATGATGGGGAAATGACGTTTTTCTTGGTCTCCAAGTTCACCAATCCCCCCGTGGTATTTTCATAAATCAGTCCAAGTATGTGTTTGAGATTCTAACGAAATTTGGCATGGAAAACTGTGATCCTATTGGTACTCCAATGGACACTAAACACAAGCTTGATTTGAATAAGAATGGGATATTTGTATATGCTACAAAATACCGAAGCATGATCGGGTCCCTTATGTACTTAACTTCAAGCAAACTAGACATTGTGCATGCTACTTGTTTATGTGCTCGGTACCAGGCGAAGCCAACCGAGAAGCACCTCAAGGAGGTTAAAAGGATCTTTCGTTATCTCCGGGGAACCATTAACATGGGTCTCTGGTATACGAAGGATTCTGGTTTTAATCTCACTGGTTTTTTAGATGCCGACCATGCAGGGTGTCATGATACATTCAAGAGCACTTCCGGTGGAGCACAATTCTTAGGCGAGAAGCTAGTGAGCTGGTCATCAAGAAAACAAGACTGTACGGCGTTGTCCACCGCAGAAGTAGAATATGTGTCTCTATCCGTGTGTAGTGCTCAAGTCCTTTGGATGAGAACACAACTCACGGATTATGGCTTTCACTTTAACAAAGTTCCTATTTATTATGATTCACAATAAGCCATAGCCATATCCTGTAACCCGGTCCAACACTCCAAGACCAAGCACATAGCTGTCCGATTCCATTTCATAAAGGAGCATGTGGAAAAAGGAAAGATCGAACTGTACTTTGTCAAGACGGACTACCAGCTAGCCGACATCTTCACCAAAGCTCTTTCTCAGGAAAGATTTGAATTCTTGGTTCGTCGACTTGGTATGCGTAGTCTCACTCCAGATGAACTTGAACGTCTTGCACATTCGCAGTAACCATGTATATATCTATCAGAAAATCAAAATACAAAAATATAAAACCTATAAAAACAAAATAAAAAATGAGAAAATCTTTCAAAAATACCAAAAATATTCTTCTTCGACATGTCTCTCAGCATCGATAATATGGACGTACTTAGCAATGTTGTTCAATAACGACACAGGTACGTACATAAAGTTCGAATGAGAGTTCAAATGTTTTCAAAACATGTCTTTTCTATTTTCTTCTCATAATGGTTTATAGTCACATGTCAGACTATAACCCGGTCCCCAAAGAAAGGAAAGTATTTGACATATCCTCAACAACGAGAAATTAATTTTTCTCGGTCATGGGCTTATATAAAAACATTCAAAGTTTTAAGCTCATGAACACAAGGAAAATTTTCATTTATGTACATTATTCCTTAACAACTGGAAAGTAAGCTTTCTCGGGTTTTTGAGCACAATTTTTCAAAGTATTTCAAAACTGTGTGCTCATATACTCCCCTAATTTTAATTAGAATTTCTTTTCGAGGGGGAGTACAAACTTTCATGCAACATTATTCTCTCCATGTTTCATCACTAGTTTTACAAAAATTTCAAGGTCATGCAATTTTTGAGGGGGAGAATAGTGATTAAAATGTGTTATCTTGGATAAGATCTTTGATATAAGTGCTTTCTCTTCCTAATATGTGAAAAAACCTTTCCTTTTATGATGCACATATACAGGGGGAGCGTTTTGGTGATATAAAAAAACCTTCAAGGTGTAAACACTGATTTCATCAACACCTTGATTGCTTTTTCAACATGTTTTTCTGGTTACGATATCTATACCCTTAAACACATTAATTCACGACGGTATTGGTGTCAAAAGGTGGTTAGGTATTCGTCCTATGATCCAACCAGAACCGGAGGGATCTTCCCAGGGACAATCCATTAGAATTTAGATGTCCTTAGGAAAGATGGAGTAGTTGAGTGTACGTGAAAAATGCCGACTAATGACTTAAGCTAGCACTGGAAGAATCACAACAAGGTGCTAGTTATGACGTCTTGGTAAGCATTGAATGGGTTGAAGAATGAAAAAGAAATGTAAGGATAAAGGGTGTAAAGAAAGAAGCCCTACATACAACTTAGGTAGAAACCGGGTCAATACATCTATTATCAAAATCACTTTGATGATTTCTGATACTGAAAACAAAGCATCAGGGACCCAGTGATGCAATGCACAACCGTTCCCAGCCTACTCAAGCTTCTCTCAAAAGAAGTTTGTTTTATTGTCACGGAGTTCAACTCATTTATATCAACTATCTCACTCCGAGATAGTAGATATTGAAAAGGTGGCAGTCTGCTCCAGCCTCCGATCATCAAATAAACGTGCACTTATAGAGTCTAGTGCCAACGAGATTCATCATAAATCTCATAAGGACACTTATTCCATATATCAAGTATTGTTCATCACTAGAACACATGCGATAATTTACAAAGTCCTACGCTCTATCCTTGTGATATTGCCAGAACATTCAGAGTGATACTCATTAGTATTCACAATGATGAATGGAAATCCTTCCAGTGTTAACATCAAACAGCACTGCGGTAGGTAATATGTAAGATTCACTTGAATGGAATATATGTTAACTAGAAAGCAACAGTGGTTTGATTCTTTTGTGATTCAAACTCGTTCCAGGTCTCGACGCAATATCTTTATGATCTTTCCAGAACATTCAGAGTAATACTCCTCAGTATTTACAGTGACGAATTGAAATCCTTCCAGTGTCATCATCAAACAGCACTGCGGTAGGTGACTTGTGAGATTCCATACGAATCTAACTTGTGTCAACTGGAAAACAATAATGGTTTGATTCTTATATGATTCAAACTTGTTCCAGGAAATTGAATTGACGACTTAATCAGCAGAATGGAACTGCATGATTCACTCCTTACTATGAAGTATCTTTCGATATATTCAAGTATTGAGAACGGCTACCACAACCGGAAACCCTGTCAAGGAAGTTCATTGAACTTACCTAATCACAGGTACAATATTCGTACTGTATAACGGGAAACCGGTGTAACACTCTTAATTTTCGTATCGGTACAGCGGAAGGGTCTTTCAGAGTGTTACGGGATAGCACAATAACTCCAATCATAGACAACACATAAAAATGGTTGTAGAAGGTTCAAC
Source organism: Glebionis coronaria (assembly GCA_025667525.1). NCBI lineage: Eukaryota > Viridiplantae > Streptophyta > Magnoliopsida > Asterales > Asteraceae > Glebionis > Glebionis coronaria. The sequence goes on from CM046882.1 coordinate 215,601,343, forward strand.
ATACATTCATTCGATAAAAAGTTTTAAAGTGTACAACAGGTCCCAAATTATACAGGTCATTTAGTTTACAAAACATAGATCGAATGAACATTTTTAATATTATGTGGGCCATCAAAGTCGATCTCCATCCGGATTACCTTCAAGCACCTGAGATAAAAACATGCAAAAATCATATCAGTGAATGCCGAGTGAATTCATAGAGTTTAATGAAAACCGTTATATAAAACAATCATTTAAAATCAGAACACAAGTATAATATCGGAAGTAAGTCCTCATATTACTAGTCAGGCAATATATAAATCAAGCATACATCTTAAACTGTCCATGAGACCGTAGCCTCAATATTACCATGATAGGTAATATATTCATCGTTATTAGCGTCGTTATTATGTATAGGATACATTTTTATTTGGATTAGGATTATTATTAGCCGCATGACATTGTTACCTTATTATGAAAACAGCGGGCCGCGAACCCGACAAACAATTTTCCCATCTAAGTTAGCGTGTCGTCACAAAAATCACGCTATGGAATCTTCTCATACATAAATTCGCTTACCAATCAATGTGGTACGACGGGGATCAACCGTCAAGGCGCGAACTAGGGTGATCGTCCCCAAATAGTACTATCAAATGCATAAGCGTCTACCAAATCCCGGTAGTTCACAATTCATGCTAATGGGACTGTAAGTGACATAACCTAACTACTAATAATCCTTTTAGTCTCGTTTATAGGGTCATAGCATCATTCGGGTCCATATCATTAAGCATACCATCGGGACTACTTGTGTTCTATTTTTATCAAAATCTAGCATGTTATCTCCCTCGCGGGTTTACAAATCATTTTATAAAACATTTAAAAGAGTGCGAGGCTATGAACTCACGTTGATAATGAAAGGCGGATTATCGGCTACGGGCGTGCTTCGGTCACGGAAACCTATATAAATAATAATCGGTCTTAGACTTTGTCCAATGACTTTTATCAAAATAACAATATACATATGATGATTTTGTACATATGATGATGATCAAGTGGGTTTATATATCCTTGTTTACTCATTTTAGTGTTTACGTTTTGGTAACTTTTTACTAGTTTACTAGTTTTACCTATTTATCTATTTTAAGTCCAATAAGCTTAGCATAAGTTCTTTAACTTGTTTTAATCAATTTTATACTTATATTATCAGTATATATACTTTCCATGTTGGGCCCAAATAGGTTAAGCCCAATAAGTTCTTTTTATAAGTGTTTATCTTATTTAGTCCAATTATTAGTCCAAGTATTAGTCCAATATGTTTAGTTAGCTCGTTAATGTCCGTATGTCCTATAGTTCGGGTTTTATCGGTTTTTACTTGTATTAGATACTTATATATCAGTATATGACTTTTAAAAACTTTACATTAGACGGGTTTGATCGTCTAAGTTTTAATTGGCGAAAAACGTTAATTTTACGGTAATAGCCGAAAAAGTCGTAAAAATCAAGTTTATAGTTTTTATTACTTATAAGTATTATTCCACTACTACTTATATAATTTATCCATTTATTTAACCTTTTACATATTTATATAAATAAGATTCATAAGTTAGTGGGTTTTTATTTTACATTTTATACAATAAAATTTGAGTGCTTATATAATAATAATAAACATTAATTCTCAAAATCTGATTTTTATTTTCATGTTCACCATTTTTATCATATCTAGAGTTCTATAATGAATTAGAAGCTCCTTTTTGGGTGACATGATCTTCATATTATGTGCTACATTTAACTTAGTTATAGTTACTGCTCATTTTAAGTTTATCTAGCCTTAACAATCCCTACAAAACAGCTTATTTAGATTTTCACACTCATCTTATTTTGATCATATCTCACTCATTATATTGATTCCATTGCATGGCCAACTCTCACATGTGTATAACATCTTGTACTTACTGTAAATGGATCATACCATGCAAGTTTATCAGTTCATGTTTTAGTTATATACTGTTTTTATACAGCCAACTAAATAAGCATGATTTTAGCCTTATTTCTTATGGTTATTAACCTTTTTAAGCATATTTATCAACACTTGATCCCCACACAACATTTTTATCATCATATATACATCATATACATATACAATAATAAAGAAAATACATTTGTTCTTTACAAAAATAACAAGAGAAAACGGAGAGGATGATCTTCTTTACCAACCAAGTGTATTTCTTATTTTTGGAAGACAAGAACTTGATGAACACCAAAAGTAACTCCAAGATCATCAAACACCAAGAACAATAGTTGAGAAATCAGCCCTAGGACACAAGCAAATCACCTCCAATGTTGTTAATATGGCCACCAAATGATCAAGGCTTCAAGATAACTCCATGATAGAGCTAAATAACATGTATTTCATGGCTAGAAAAGATCAAAAGGGGTGTTTGTAGCTTAAAAGTGGACGGCAAGGGTGAGAGTTTTTGAGAGGATTTGAGGTTGTTTGCATGTAAGTAAATGGTATGTGTGAAAAGTGGTTAATGGTTTTAGCTAGGAAGTGGAAAGAGTAAGCTTAAAGAGTAAGCTTAGTTACACTTGTAACTCTTTAGCTAACATGATGCCACATATGGTTGTGGTGTCATGTTGTGCCGTCCATGCTTGCTAGTAGGGTGGGACAATGTATTTTGTCCCATCTCACTAGTTTACGGGTATTCCTCGATTCTAGTTTTCTCGATTTGCGTGCCCTCGGGTCGTTTCACTAAAAACGTTTTTATAAATTATGAATCAACGTCACAAAACGAATCAAATAAAAATTGTCTCATCAAAAACGGAGTTTAAAAACGTAAATACGTAATCCTAAGGTTTCCGGTTTAGTCGTAAAAGACGCTAAATTATGCACGTAAGCCCAAATTTAAATCCGTAAATTGTGAGTTCGTCAACCAACACAAAAATAAGTTTCAAAATATTATACAAGAAAATATTTCACTACCTGAAAATGTTAGATTGTCACAGCTTTTCCTCCTAAAAGGGATCAACGTCCTCGTGATCCATTTCATTTGGATGTCCGTTTCTTATTGAAATCGAAGAGGTGCGGATATTTCTTCCACATTTCATCGGATCTTGACAATAGGTATCCGACTTTGTTTCAGTTGCTTTACCTCACGGTCCATAACCTCTACGGGCTATTCGATAAAATGCAACTTCCCATCTATTCTAACCTTACCTAACGGAATTTTCTCATTACTCACTGCTAGACATTTCTTCAGATTAGATACATGGAATGTGTTGTGAACACCATGAAGTTCTGGGGGTAACTCTAGTTTGTAAGCCACCGGACCTACTCTAGATAAAATCTTAAAGGGTCCAATATAACGGGGATTCAATTTCCCTCGCTTTCCAAATCTGATAACACCTTTCCATGGTGATACTTTCAACATTACTCGGTCACCCACTTTAAACTCTATTGGCTTCCGCCACACATCCGCGTAACTTTTCTGTCTACTACGGGCAGTCAACAACCTATTCTTAATCTGAACTATCATCTCTGTAGTCTCCCGGATCAATTCCGGTCCCGTGAGCTGGGTATCCCCAACTTCACTCCAACATACAGGAGATCTACACTTCCTACCATACAAAGCTTCAAACGGTGCAACCTTAATACTAGAATGGTAACTATTGTTATACGAAAACTCTGCTAACGGAAAATGTTTATCCCAATTCTTACCAAAGTCTAACACACAAGCTCTCAACATATCTTCTAGTGTTTGTATCGTCCTTTCACTCTGCCCATCCGTCTGGGGGTGATAAGTAGTGCTCATGTCGAGATTCGTTCCCAAAGATCTTTGGAGAGATTTCCAAAAATTCGATGCGAATCTAGGATCTCGATCTGAAATGATCGATACAGGCACTCCATGCTTGCATACAACATTCACAAGGTATATACGAGTCAGCTTCTCCAGTGAGAACTGCTCTTTAACCGGAATGAAGTGTGCTGATTTGGTCAGTCTGTCGACAATAACCCAAATCGAGTTGTTTCCAGATGATGTTCTAGGAAGCTTGGTGATAAAGTCCATCGTAATTCGCTCCCACTTCCATTCAGGAATCTTTGGCTGCTGAAGTAGTCCTGATGGCTTTTGATGTTCAGCTTTGGCTCTAGCACAAGTCAAGCATTGAAGAAGATACATAGCTATGTCAGCTTTCATATTCGGCCACCAGTAAAACTTCTTCAAATCATGGTACATCTTATCAGATCCTGGATGAATGGAATACTTAGATTTATGGGATTCTAACATAATCAAATCTCTTAAGCCTCCAAACTTAGGTATCCACATACGACCTCTTAAGCATTTCACTCCATCAGCTCTAACCTCTAAAGGATCTCCTTCTCCTCGGAAACCTTCATTAACAAAATTCTCCTTCTTACAAGCTTCTATTTGCGCATTTCTAATTTGCTCAGGCAAATTATTGTGCACGGTCAAGACTAGAGAACGTACCCTGATAGGCTCTCTATCTTTCCTACTTAACGCATCGGCAACAACATTGGCTTTTCCTGGGTGATATTTTATATCACAATCATAATCACTTAACAACTCTATCCATCTTCGTTGCCTCATGTTCAATTCCTTCTGGTCGAGAATATACTGTAGGCTTTTATGATCGGTGAATACCGTACACTTGGTGCCATACAGATAATGTCTCCACAACCTAAGAGCAAAGACTACAACTCCTAACTCAAGATCATGAGTAGTATAATTCTCCTCATTATTCCTTAATTGCCTAGAAGCATAAGCTATCACTTTCTCTCTCTGCATCAAAACAGCTCCATAGCCTCTAAGAGATGCATCACAATACACTACAAAATCTTCACTCCCGTCGGGTAATGATAAGATTGGCGCACTACATAATTTTTGCTTCAATGTCTGAATTGCTCCATCTTCATCACTTCCACAAACGAAGGTTTATTCTTCTGGGTAAGCTTAGTCAAGGGTTTAGCTATCAAAGAAAATTCTTTAATGAATCGCCTATAATAGCCAGCCAATCCTAAGAACTGTCGCACTTCCGTTGGCGTTGTCGGTGCAGACCAATTCTTAATAGCTTCAACCTTTGCAGGATCAACATGAATTCCATCTTTGTTAATCACATGACCAAGAAATTGCACAGAATCTAACCAGAAATCACATTTCGAAAACTTAGCATACAACCTTTCATCCTTCAACAAATTCAAAACAATCCTTAAATGTTCTCTATGTTCATCTTCATTCTTAGAATAGATTAGAATATCGTCAATAAACACAATCATGAATTTATCCAAGTAGGGCTTGCACACTCGATTCATTAAATCCATGAAAACCGCAGGTGCGTTAGTTAACCCAAATTGCATTACTTGAAATTCATAGTGTCCATAATGAGTTCTAAAGGCAGTTATAGGAATATCTTCTTCACGAACGCGAAGTTGGTGATATCCTGACCGCAAATCTATCTTAGAATACACACTAGATCCTTGCAGTTGATCAAACAAATCATCAATCCTAGGTAAAGGATATCGATTTTTAATTGTCAACTTATTCAGTTCCCTATAGTCAATGCACATACGGAAAGATCCATCCTTCTTCTTAACGAACAAGACTGGAGCTCCCCAAGGCGACGAGCTCGGTCAAATAAAACCTTTATCAGACAACTCCTTAAGTTGCTCAGATAACTCCTTTAATTCAGAAGGGGCTAATCAGTAAGGCGCACGTGCCACCGGTGCAGCACCAGGAATTAAATCGATTCGAAACTCTACTTGCCTTATCCGTGGAAGTCCGGGTAAATCTTTAGGAAATACCTCAGGAAATTCACAAATAATAGGTACATCTTCCAATCGTTTCTCCCTAGACTCATTCCCGGTCACTTGAGCTAAGAATAACTCACAACCGTTCCTGATGTACTTTTGGACTTTAATACATGAAACGATTTTCAAACGGGATTCACCTCGATTACCATCAATTACTAACGTCCTATTCCTAAGAGGAATCTTAACTTTCTTCTCTCCACATAAAATAGTAGCATTATTCAACGACAACCAATCCATACCAATAATAATATCAAAACTACCTAATTCTATCAACATCAAATCAATCGGAAAGGAATGGTTCAAGAGATTTAGAGAGCATCCTTCTAATAGCTTATTAGTTTTTACTAATTTACCATTAGCCAATTCCACCTCGTAACTGGTATTTATCTTAACAGGTTCAATGTCAATAAGGGCATTAAATTTAGTGGATACAAAGCTCCTATCAGACCCCGAATCAAATAAAGCAACATCATAATGATTGTTGAGTAAAAACATACCGGTAACGACATTCAGATCCTCTTTCTTCACCTCAATTGTTCCAAGTTGATAGACACCACCCTGGGGGTTTCTTCCAAGTACAATCGATTTCAACTTGGGGCATTCCGATTTCCTATGACCTTCTTCATTACAGTTGAAGCAAATGGTTCCCTTCTTACACCTTTCAACCTTGTGTCCAAGCTTTCCGCAATTTCGGCACTTCCAGCAATCGCCAGCATGCCTCTTGTTGACACACTTAGGACATCTATCATCGTTGCGTGGTGCATTGTAGGTAAGAGCATTTGCATTCCCCTTTCTCTGGTTCTGACGGCGATTGAAATTCTTCCTATTATCACCTCTATCTACACGATCACCATCTCCCTTTCTTTTCTCACCAACACGGGCTTCATCTTCCCTATCCTGAATTATCTGTCCAATGAGTTGGTAAGCCATTCGAACAGCATCATCAATGGTCAGTGGTTTAGATGATGTCACGTCCCCCCAGATATTCCTGGTCAACCCTTTAATATATTGCTCAATTCGGATCTCTTCGGGTTCAACCAATCGAGGACATAGCAAGGCCAACTCATGGAATCGGTTTGTGTAACTATCAATGTCCACACCTTTCATTCTCAAATGAATCAACTCTTGTTCTAACCTAATAATCACACTACGAGGACAAAACTCCAAAGTCATCCACTTCTTAATTTCAGCCCAAGGAGTAGCATTAGCAGCATCAAGACCCATGAAAGCAATTCTCCCGTTCCACCAAGTCAACGCACGACCTTTAAGAGTAGCCATAGCAAAAGTCACTTTATCTTCCTCTTTACACTTACTAATCCGAAACACCGACTCAATCTTCTTAATCCACTGGCTTAGTCCTACAGCACCTTCAGTTCCATTAAAAGGTAGAGGTTCACACTTCATGAACGTCACATAAGTACAGCCACCAACTTCAGGTGCATTAGCTCCAAGTCCTCCTACATTTCCTCCAGCATTAACATTCACATTATTAGCATTCGCATTCACATTAGTACCGCCAATTCCACTACCGCCAGCTCCACTACCGCCAGCTCCACTACCGCCAGCTCCACTACCGCCAGCTCCACTACCGCCAGCTTCATTTCTAACATTTGCCATAAATTCAGTCATAGATGCGGTAACTTGCTCCGTAATAATCCTACGTACATCATCCTCAGTCACAGCCTTCTTGGGCGGCATAGTTCTATAATTTCACAATTTCAAAATATTAAGCATTCACCCAACAAAGGATTCATATAATATGGATTGAATTCATAATCAAATATGGCACAATATGGGAGTCAAGACAAGATACATATTTCATTCGATTTGAAACGAAAGTATTGTCTTAGTTACATCCCATATCAAAGTTCTAGCACTATATACACTCAAAATTCGTGCCAAGTCTACTACTAACAAGTCGGTTCAGTCAAAGCTACAAAAGCACAAAAGATATAAAGGTCACTACTAAATACAGACTGGTCTACTGAGAACCGCCAGATGGTCTATCATCTATCGTCTTCTATATCTTCGTTGGACGATCACTAGACACATCTTCAGCTGAGCGCTTACGGATCACTCCTCTTTCAACCATGTCGGCATAAAATCTACTGTTCCAACCCACGGATATATTCAACTCCTTCTCAGCTTTCTCACGCATCGCACGAGCTACACTCAACTGAATCTCCATAGAATTCACCTTTCTCTTCATTTCAGCAAACTCACCACTTTCTAACACTGATAACCTCCTAAAAGCATCATTCAAACCACGTTCCACATCGGTCAAATCCAAAATAAGCAATTCTCGCTCTTTCTCACCAACCTTAGTCTTCGACTCTAATTAAGCAACTTGAGTCTGAACAACACCTAATCCAACCTCTGTCATACAACTCTTAACACGGGAAGCATCTTGATCACGTCTCAAGGCCCATGGTGCAAGACCATCAATATGAGTAGCCTCTCGAGCACTAGACGACTCTCCTATCACACGTCTACGTGTAGCAATACCATCAGTACCATCAGGTGCATTGTCATCCTCATCCTCCTCTGATTCAGAATCAGATTCAGACGATTCAGACATTTCATCCCTAGGTAACTCAACCTCAAAATCAGACAAATCAACTGGTGGGGGCAAAGGCTCGCCCTCTGGAACATTATAAGGATAAATAAGCTCAGCTTCCTCATCATCATCGACCTCAACATCTATACCTACATCCTCCTCGACATCCTCGTCGTCAATCTCATCATCTAAATTATCTAACCCAATCTCCTCATCATTCTCAATAACAACATTATCAATCTCATTTTCTACCAAGTCAACCTGAGGGGCAATCTGATCTCCTAGTCCTAAATCGGGCTCGGGATCCTCAAATGGTTCCTCCTCATCATCCATATCATAATCTACTAAGTCTAAATAAGGATCATCATCTACATTAGGTTCGGGAATAGCATGGTTTTCTACAAGAATATTAGGGTCAGCCATGACAATCTGCATTTATATATATATCTCGTATTAGGATAACATACTATTTAAACAATTACATACTGAAATCACGATATATACATATATATAAATTAAATTATATATATCAAAATATATATCTTCTCAATAGGGCTTGTTGGTAACGTTGGAGATCTCTGGCACCGTTATAGTCAAAAGATTTTTCAAATATTTTCTCAAATGTTCATTGTCAAAAGATTTTGAAAAGTTTTGTTCAAAACCTTGGTTTTTAAAATCTTTTGTTCTCTATAACGAGAGCTCTGGTACCAAACTGTAACACTCTCAATTTTCGTATCGGTACAGCGGAAGGGTCTTTCAGAGTGTTACGGATAGCACAATAACTCCAATCATAGACAACACATAAAAATGGTTGTACAAGGTTCAACATACATTCATTCGATAAAAAGTTTTAAAGTGTACAACAGGTCCCAAATTATATAGGTCATTTAGTTTACAAAACATAGATCGAATGAACATTTTTAATATTATGTGGGCCATCAGAGTCGATCTCCATCCGGATTACCTTCAAGCACCTGAGATAAAAACATGCAAAAATCATATTAGCGAATGCCGAGTGAATTCATAGAGTTTAATGAAAACCGTTATATAAAACAATCATTTAAAATCAGAACACAAGTATAATATCGGAAGTAAGTCCTCATATTGCTAGTCAGGCAATATATAAATCAAGCATACATCTTAAACCGTCCATGAGACCGTAGCCTCAATATTACCATGATAGGTAATATATTCATCGTTATTAGCGTCGTTATTATGTATAGGATACATTTTTATTTGGATTAGGATTATTATTAGCCGCATGACATTGTTACCTTACTATGAAAACAGCGGGCCGCGAACCCGACAAACAATTTGCCCATCTAAGTTAGCGTGTCGTCACAAAAATCACGCTATGGAATCTTCTCATACATAAATTCGCTTACCAATCAATGTGGTACGACGGGGATCAACCGTCAAGGTGCGAACTGGGGTGATCGTCCCCAAATAGTACTATCAAATGCATAAGCGTCTACCGAATCCCGGTAGTTCACAATTCATGCTAATGGGACTTTAAGTGACATAACCTAGCTACTAATAATCCTTTTAGTCTCGTTTATAGGGTCATAACATCATTCGGGTCCATATCATTAAGCATACCATCGGGACTACTTGTGTTCTATTTTTATCAAAATCTAGCATGTTATCTCCCTCGCGGGTTTAGAAATCATTTTATAAAACATTTAAAAGAGTGCGAGGCTATGAACTCACGTTGATAATGAAAAGCGGATTATCGGCTACGGGCGTGCTTCGGTCACGGAAACCTATATAAATAATAATCGATCTTAGACTTTGTCCAATGACTTTTATCAAAATAACAATATACATATGATGATTTTGTACATATGATGATGATCAAGTGGGTTTATATATCCTTGTTTACTCATTTTTGTGTTTACGTTTTGGTAACTTTTTACTAGTTTACTAGTTTTACCTATTTATCTATTTTAAGTCCAATAAGCTTAGTATAAGTTCTTTAACTTGTTTTAATCCATTTTATACTTATATTATCAGTATATATACTTTCCATGTTGGGCCCAGATGGGTTAAGCCCAATAAGTTCTTTTTATAAGTGTTTATCTTATTTAGTCCAATTATTAGTCCAAGTATTAGTCCAATATGTTTAGTTAGCTCGTTAATGTCCGTATGTCCTATAGTTCGGGTTTTATCGGTTTTTACTTGTATTAGATACTTATATATCAGTATATGACTTTTAAAAACTTTACCTTAGACGGGTTTGATCGTCTAAGTTTTAATTGGCGAAAAACGTTAATTTTACGGTAATAGCCGAAAAAGTCGTAAAAATCAAGTTTATAGTTTTTATTACTTATAAGTATTATTCCACTACTATTTATATAATTTATCCATTTATTTAACCTTTTAAATATTTATATAAATAAGATTCATAAGTTAGTGGGTTTTTATTTTACATTTTATACAATAAAATTTGAGTGCTTATATAATAATAATAAACATTAATTCTCAAAATCTGATTTTTATTTTCATGTTCACCATTTTTATCATATCTAGAGTTCTATAATGAATTAGAAGCTGATTTTTGGGTGACATAATCTTCATATTATGTGATACATTTAACTTAGTTATAGATACTGCTCTTGTTAAGTTTATCTAGCCTTAACAGTCCCTACAAAACAACTTATTCAGATTTGCACACTCATCTTGTTTTGATCGTATCTCACTCATTATATTGATTCCATTGCATGGCCAACTCTCACATGTGTATAACATCTTGTACTTACTGTAAATGGATCATACCATGCAAGTTTATCAGTTCATGTTTTAGTTATATACTGTTTTTATACAGCCAACTAAATAAGCATGATTTTAGCCTTATTTCTTATGGTTATTAACCTTTTTAAGCATATTTATCAACACTTGATCCCCACACAACATTTTTATCATCATATATACATCATATACATATAAAATAATAAAGAAAATACATTTGTTCTTTACAAAAATAACAAGAGAAAATGGAGAGGATGATCTTCTTTACCAACCAAGTGTATTTCTTGTTTTTGGAAGACAAGAACTTGATGAACACCAAAAGTAACTCCAAGATCATCAAACACCAAGAATAATAGTTGATAAATCAGCCCTAGGACACAAGCAAATCACCTCCAATGTTGTTAATATGGCCACCAAATGATCAAGGCTTCAAGATAACTCCATGATAGAGCTAGATAACATGTATTTCATGGCTAGAAAAGATCAAAAGGGGTGTTTGTAGCTTAAAAGTGGACGGCAAGGGTGAGAGTTTTTGAGAGGATTTGAGGTTGTTTGCATGTAAGTAATGGGTATGTGTGAAAATTGGTTAATGGTTTTAGCTAGGAAGTGGAAAGAGTAAGCTTAAAGAGCAAGCTTAGTTACACTTGTAACTCTTTAGCAAACATGATCCCACATATGGTTGTGGTGTCATGTTGTGCCGTCCATGCTTGCTAGTGGGGTGGGACAATGTATTTTGTCCCATCTCACTAGTTTACGGGTATTCCTCGATTCTAGTTTTCTCGATTTGCGTGCCCTCGGGTCGTTTCACTAAAAACGTTTTTATAAATTATGAATCAACGTCACAAAACGAATCCAATAAAAATTGTCTCATCAAAAACGGAGTTTAAAAACGTAAATACGTAATCCTAAGGTTTCCGGTTTAGTCGTAAAAGACGCTAAATTATGCACGTAATCCCAAATTTAAATCCGTAAATTGTGAGTTCGTCAACCAACACAAAAATAAGTTTCAAAATATTATATGAGAAAATATTTCACTACCTGAAAATGTTAGATTGTCACAACCGGAGGAATGAAAACGATGGAGCAAACTCAAGAGTCGTAATTCAAGACCACATGCTCATGTAAAAGAAGAAAGCTCAAGAACATCTAAAGACAAAGACTTCCGCTACTCTGATGATCAAGAGAGATTGTTAACAAGCTTTCATATCAAATCAAAGTTTGAGTATGTGGGGAAAGACACAAGAACACAAGATGGCAAAGTTTTAAGATCAAGTCAAGGGAAAGATCAAAGATCCAAGATCACAAGTCATGAAAGGAACTATGAAAGAACTCTCAAGACAACGAGCTTCAAAGTCAACAACACCAAAGAAGTGAAGTTACATATTACATGACCACCCCTTAGAGGGAGATTGTTAGCCGTATTTAAAGTGATGGTCATATAATATACCGTTACGAAGCTCGTGGAAAATGCTACATAATCGTGTTGAGAGTTCTAGTATAATGTTTGGTATGTAACGGGAATTAGTCCCGAACACTCAAATGAGGAAGGCCTTCTATACTTTACACTTGTAGTATAAAAGGTCCCTAGCACCTCATTTGAGTGTGGGTGTCTTCCATTTCATAGATTGTATAGAGAGAAACATATGTCTTTCTCTCACTAGGATTTCACAACCATCTTTGTTTTTCTCTTTTTCTTCATCTAATCTAATCTTTCTTTTTGGTTTAATCTTGTTCTTCATCATCTCCATTTCTTGTTCTATAAGTCGTGTGTTACGTCATACAGTATTTGTTTTCCTTGATTAATGGCAAAAAATAAACAACACAAGTATTGAAGCATATTGTACAAATTTAAATGCACAATTTCCTCATAACTAAATACTACGTAACATTTAAGTACTAACAATACAAGTTAGAAAGATACGTTTACAACTTTTCAGTGCATAAATACATTAAAACACACAATTAATTACTACTTTTAAAACACCTCATTACTCAAAATTACGATAATATCTGGAGCCTAATAGTTTCACATTATACGATATAAAAAGCTACAATTATCATTTTCTGAGATTTGGTTGTAAATAAAACATAAAAAAATAGTGTTCGTCAAAAATTATGTTACAGGGTACCCGTAGCCGCAACGCGCGGGTACCTTGCTAGTATGTAAAAACAAGCATTTACGAAAACAATGAAAAACGAATTCTTGAGTTCAAGTATTTTTCATTTCAACCATTATCACTTAAGGTATGAATAAACAAGTAATTATACTAATTAAGTGATCAGGGATTTAATCTTTTCTTAAAACTCACTTTTTATTAAGTGTGACAAAGTTTTATTATTAAACTTTCTTTTTAAGAAAATGTTTTATTAAATTAATTATTTGAAAATTTTGAAATTTGAAAATGGCATATTGTATCTTGGTTTAGAATATCCTTTCAGAATATTTAATCCCCAGATTCGATCCAACCCACTAAAAGACAAAAGGGAGCGGACTCTACGGTTCCTTATCGATAAGGAACCGCGGGCTCCAATAAGGAACCGCGGGCAGATATAGCCGTTGTACATTTGTCTTATAAATAGTGAATCATTCTCAAACTTTCAATCCACATCTTTTGCACATAAACTTTCAGATTATTTCATACTTCTTAAATCACTCAAATCCTTGATCATTTGTTTGATTACTACTTGTTTAGAAGTGAATCTTTCTCCTCCCATCTTTTCCTCTCAAAGTTCAAAGAGAAGAACACTATCATTGTTGAAGTGTTGTGTCTACCTCAAAGATCCATTGAAGATCAAAACTTATTTATTCATTGTTGTGTCATTGTTGTGAAGATCCAAGTAGTTGTGTCTATTTGGAAGTTGTGTATGTATTAGGGTTAATACGTAGTCCTCAAAGTATATTGGTGTAGATTGGTCCTAGCTAAGTTAGGGCTCGACTTTTAGCTTAGAGTCGGAAATTGGTTAAGCGACGTTGTGTACGGTTTCTCGACCTTAAGGAGCTTGTTGATTAGTGAACTCTCGAGTAAGGAGTACTCGAGGAGTGGAGTAGGAACGAGGAGTGAGCTTCGTTGCCGAACCACTATAAATCCTTGGTGTTTGGTTTGATCTTTCCTTCCTTTATCTCTTTACATTGTTTATTCTTTATATTGTGATTATTAGTTTAGTTACATTCACTATTCTTTATACTTGTCATTATTAGTTAGTTGCACTATACCTTGTTCATATTTTGTATAAGAAGGTTTCACATAAATACTCAAGCTTAAGTTTTTGAAAAAGGATTTTTTAAAGCCAAACTTTAACAAGCAAATTTAAGAAACTATTCACCCCCCTTCTAGTTTCTACAATTGGTATCAGAGCATGGTTGTTCAAGGCTTTTTAAAATATATTGTATTTTAAAACTTGAATCGATCTATGGATTCCAACAAGTATCTAGATGGGCAATCAATGCAAAGACCACCTCTTTTTGAAATCGATAGTTTTATTTATTGGAAAAATAGGTTTGAGACTTATGTGAAATTAAAAGATTTAGATCTTTGGCATGTTATTACCAATGGTGACTTTTTACCATTTCAATATAATGAAGTTTCTAAAAGTAAGGAGATAGTTACTTTTGATAAAGCTAATGATGATACTAAAAGAAAACTAGCTAAAAATAATGAGGCTAAAATGGAGATTTATAATGCTTTACCAAAGAAAGAGTACGAAAGAATTTATATGTGTGAAACCGCTAAAGACATTTGGAATACTCTTTTAGTAACCCACCAAGGTAATAGCCAATTCAAAGAAAGTAAAATCGATCTTCTTGTTCAACAATATGAACAATTTGTCATCTTAGAAGATGAAACCATAGATAGTGCATTTGCTAGATTTAATACAATTATTACTAGTCTAAAAGCACTTGATGAAGGTTTTTCTAGCAAGAACAATGTTAGGAAGTTTCTTAGGGCGTTGCATCCAAAATGGAGAGCAAAAGTCACGGCGATTGAAGAATCAAAGGATCTCGCCAAATTATCACTCGATGAACTAATTGGTAACTTGAAGGTTCATGAGATGACAATTTTGAAGGATTCGAAAATGGTGAAAACTAAGAGTAAAAGAAAGTCTCTTGCACTTAAAGCCAAGAAGGCACAAAGTGATCATGAAAGTTACTCGGATAGTGATGATGAGGAATATGCCTTGGAGGTTAGAGACTTTAAGAAGTTCTTCAAAAGACGAGTTCAATACCTGAGGCAACCAAAAAATGACAAGAAACCCTTCTCTAAAAACCAATTTGCCAAAGACGATTGTGACAACCGTGGTTTTGGGTTTGTCAATTGGTCTTACTTTTAGGTTATTTTATGTGTGCTTACTTGAATTGTGTGTTTACGTGTTTATTTTGGGTGAACGAGGTTGGTGTGGTTATCGTTTATGAGTATAGAGTACTCATAAGTAAATAGAGGAACAGTTATTTCATGTTCATGAGCTCACAAGTGGTGACTATGAACTGAAAATGGTGATATTGTGGTGTTTACGTATACGTATAAGTATTATAGTAATAGTATTTTTTTTAGGATTTACGGTTTAGCATTTAGAGGTCTCGGGTGAGGTAAGTATCCACATGAATATTTTTCGGGATGGTTTTAAGTCATTTAGGACTTAGTTATAAAGTTTATTTCAAAATTTGATATTTTTTATAAAAGTGTATATTTTACGTCTTTTACGGTAAAACGCGTAAATTTGACTAGTTTTACGGTTTTGAGGTTTTGGAAGCTTTAGGAGCTGAAATAAATTAAGGAAAATTAAGGTAATATTATTAACATAGTATTAAATAATAAAAATAAAAAAAACGAATTTATTGGGTGTTTGGGTCGGTTTATGTAACACCCCCACAATTGCTATGCGCAGCGGAACTACAACAATGGGTGCTACACAGTATTCATTGCACACAAGGTATATCAAACGACGCTAAAAAGACGTCAACTTAAAACTTGAATTTAAAATTGTTAGATGATACATGTCCACGGTTTTTCCAACCCCAATTAGTACACAGAGTTTAGCGTTTTCGGTCCCCATGAATCTTAACCCAAGAATTTCAGTTTTACAACAACATAACATTAAACCTTAAAAATGTTTAAGTAGAAAAAGGAGGAAAAACAAGCGGACTCCAAGCCATACACACAACGTCCATCCCATGCATGCTCCATCCTACACCTCAGCGGTTACCTGAAACACATGCCAAAAATTTGGTCAACGAAAACGTTGAGTGGAATTCATAGGTTTTACAATCCATTTGAACGTATATAAAATAAAAACCATTCGTGATCATTTATAGTCTTGTCGATCAAACAAACTATAATCAGGATACTGACAATTGTGTTTAAGCTCATGACACTAATCCGTTAACTCAATCACCCGCGTAATAAATACCGGCGTGATTCAGATGAAACCAGTGCCCCTTCTAAAGGCATCAGTTGCAATTATACCTTATTTCTCATACAAAATAATCTACCGCAGAACTTACTAAAAGTACAGCTTCTCGGCTAGCATTGGGTCGTTAGCCCCGTAGTACTACAAATTGCATAAGCGGCTATTTCCCCCTACTCGAGGGCAGGACAATAGTTAATAGTTCATGATTTTAGGGACTTTTGCAACTTTGGTACTCAACACAATTTCCAAGGCAACTTTCGGGTCTAACAATCATTCATGATATACGTTCCTTTTAGAAACTAGCATGCATTTCCCTCGCGGGTAAAACAATTTGAAATAAATATAAGCGAGGCTATAAATTCACACCTTATATCTTAAGTAGTCGGTAGTTCGAGGGATGGTCACTGACGACGAAACGGATGCCCGGTTAAATCAACACCTATCACAAATAACGCGTAATGAGTAATCTCATTTTAAATACTTACGGTACTGTATAAAATACATATATACGAGTCACTTAGGACAAGTATCACTCACGCCAAAAACAAAACAACAAGCATCACTCATTTTATACCATTCGTTCTCATTACTTACGTTGTCCATTTTTACTCATTCTCGCCGGTACTTGACTAAAGTACGGGCTGTTTTACCATGTTTAACCTTACATATAAAATTTGACAAAATTCTCAAAAATCCTATAAGACCTGTAGATAACATGTTTTTAAGCCCAATAAGATTTTTTACTTTTACGACCCGTTACGCAACGTTTTTCCAAAACTACATTTTACGGGCTGAAATTGTACTTCGACCAATTTTGACCTCTTTGACCTATATGAAATACACCTTTGACTTCGTTGACCCCTAAGTCAACTTATAGACTCATTTATACAGGTTTGGGACCAAATTTTGACCCTTGACCATTTACCAATTCATACTTGTGACCCTCGGGATTTGACTAAAACTTTACATAAATTCGGATTATGAAAGTCCTCGTCTCCCGGTACTCGATCTTTAAAACCTCATAACTTTTAGCTCGTTTTGAGTCACGGGCTCTACCTTATACCAAATTAAAGACAAGAAGACCCTCTATAACTACATTTAGTTTTCAAGACCTGGAAAAAAAATAATTTTTATAAAATGAGCTCAAAGTTTCTGCCTAAATTTGGCTACTCCAAAATCACGCTTAGACTCGATTTCAAACCTTCTAACCACCACTAGGCATCATCCTAATCCTCCCTAAACATATCCAAACACAAAAATTCAGTCCTACCCCTATTGATCAACCAAACTCAAAATCCTAATCATCTAAAAATGAACATGCAACCCATTAAACCTATGTAAAACATCCTTAAACACACAACCAAACACTAGGATAAGCTCAAAATCCAACAACCACCATGGCTCCCCAAACACCCCTTGTGCCGTGGGGTTTGGGTGACCCAATCACCACAACCAAATTGATTTTGGTGGGTTTTCTTGGTGTTTATGCTTCCATTACTCATAAATTTAACATGCATTACAACATTTAGCCTCAAAAACGAATTTGGATCATCATGAAAATTTTTGGAAATTTTACTTGAATGCATGTGGGATTTAAGTACATGGAAATGTAGGGAATGACAAGATTAGATGTGGTCTAACCTTAATTTTAATGAAAATCAAGTGAAAAAAAGTTTTTTATGGTGTTCTTGGTGTTTTGGGGGTAACCGTCGGCTATAGGAGCAAGAGAGGGAGAGAGTTGATTATTTTTTTGGTGAAATGTTCTATGTGTTTGTGTTTGTGTCAATTTTGGGGCTTTTTGGTGTATTGGGAGGGAACAATTTGCAATATTTGGTTTCTTTTGGCCTTAAGTTGAAAACGTCCTCAAAACTTTGCGGGTTCGACTCATTAGTCAATTTTGAAAATTTTACGGGAGTCGGAAATCATCCCGAACGCTCCAAAATATTTTTGGGATACTTTAAATGTACTCGGAAGGCTATAAAACTCACCCGACTCAACTTAACACGAACCGTAAATAAAATTCTTGAAAAATTACATTATCGATAAATCGTCAATAATTATATAAAATTGGGCATCCCTCGGGATCGTAATCGTCATCGTCCTTCTTAAATCGTCAAACGTAAAAATTATAACCTCGAACATCGGCTTAACCAAAATACTTATAAATATAGAAATTAAAATTTATTAAAAATTTCAAAAATTAGCGTAATTTAGGGTATCGTTAATGACCTCGATTCTAGGGTGTCACATCCACCCCTCCTTAAAGAGAGCGACGTCCCGGCGCTCGCCTCTTCTTGTACTCACATTTCGTTCTACTGGAACAGATGAGGATACCTTTCCTTGAAAAAGTCCTCGCGTTCCCAAGTGTATTCCGGTCCACGCTTAGAATTCCATCGGACCTTCACAATAGGAATCCTACTACGCTTCAACCGCTTGACCTCTCGGTCCATAATTTCCACAGGTTCTTCCACAAAGTGCATTTTGTCGTCTAGTCGAATCTCGTCCAAAGGAATCACCAATTCCTTGTCCGCCAAACTCTTCTTCAGGTTCGATACGTGAAACGTGTCGTGAATAGCACTAAGTTCGGTCGGCAATTCTAACTTGTACGCTACTGGTCCAATTCGTTCAACGATCTTAAACGGTCCAATATACCTCGGACTCAACTTTCCTTTCTTCCCAAAACGAATTACACCCTTCCACGGCGATACCTTGAGCATAACCATATCTCCAACTTCAAACTCCAACGGTTTCCTTCGGTTATCGGCATAACTCTTCTGTCGGCTTCTCGCAGCAAGTAGTCGGTTCTTGATCTGCACAATCTTCTCTGTCGTTTCTAAAACCATTTCGGGTCCAGTCAATTGACTTTCCCCTACTTCACTCCAACACACGGGCGATCTACACTTCCTTCCATACAATGCTTCGAACGGTGCTGCCTTGATACTCGCATGATAACTATTATTGTACGAAAATTCCACCAGAGGCAAGTGGCGTTCCCAACTTCCTCCAAAATCAATCACGCATGCTCGGAGCATGTCCTCCATCGTTTGAATAGTTCGTTCACTCTGGCCGTCAGTTTCCGGGTGATAAGCCGTGCTTAAACTCAGCTCAGTGCCCATCGCACGTTGAAGCGATTTCCAAAATTCCGATGTAAATCTACTGTCGCGATCCGAAATGATCGATAACGGCACTCCATGTCTACAGACGATCTCTTTCACGTACACGCTGGCGAGTTTTTCCATGCTGTCCGTCTTCTTCATAGGTAAGAAATGAGCAGATTTCGTCAACCTATCCACAATTACCCATATCATATCACATCCACTAGGAGTTCTAGGTAAACCCGTCACGAAATCCATTGCGATTTTCTCCCATTTCCATTCTGGGATCTCTGGCTGTACCAACAATCCAGATGGTTTCTTATGTTCTGCCTGAACCTTCGCGCAAGTCAAACACTTACTAACGTAACGAGCAATATCTGCCTTCATATTCGGCCACCAATAAACTTTCTTCAGGTCGTGGTACATTTTGTCCGATCCAGGATGTATCGAATACTTCGACTTATGCGACTCATTCATAACCAATTCTCGAACTCCAGGCTTTCCTTCCTCAGATGAACACAGTGGTAACCAAATCCGATTCTCAAAATATCTCAGTCCGTCAGACCAAATCACGAAAAGAGGTTTCAACATTCGTCCCAAATTCTCGGCTTCAACATTCCCTTTCATTAGTCCTCTCTCCTGAGCCTTCAGTATGGTTTCGGTTAAGTCAACGCTCTCACTCATCACTAAAGCTCTAACCCTCAAAGGTTTCTCCCGTTCCTTCCTACTCAGTGCATCCGCTATAACATTCGCCTTGCCAGGGTGGTAGCGAATTTCGCAGTCATAATCACTCAGTAGTTCAACCCATCGTCTCTGTCGCATATTCAACTCCTTTTGATCTAAAATGTGCTGCAAACTCTTGTGGTCAGTGAATACAACACACTTTGTCCCATACAGATAGTGTCTCCACAATTTCAACGCAAAAACTACAGCTCCTAATTCCAAATCGTGCGTCGTGTAGTTCTCCTCATTCTTCCTTAGTTGCCTCGACGCGTAAGCTATCACCTTTTCACGTTGCATTAATACCGCTCCATAACCCCTACGAGACGCATCACAATACACTACGAAGTCTTCGGTTCCTTCAGGCAATGATAAAATCGGTGCGGAACATAACTTATCCTTGAGCGTTTTGAAAGCGAGTTCTTCCTCAATTCCCCATTCATACACCCTATTCTTTTCGGTAAGCCTCGTCAATGGTTTTGCAATCAACGAAAATCCTTCAATAAACCTTCGATAATACCCCGCTAAACCCAGAAATTGTCGAACTTCAGTCGGCGTCGTCGGTGCTGACCATTCCCTGATCGCTTCGATCTTGGCGGGATCCACGCGAACTCCCTTACTATCAATCACATGACCTAGAAACTGCACTGATTCCAACCAAAATTCACACTTCGAGAATTTTGCATACAACTTTTCCTTCTTTAACAACTCCAAAATCTTTCTTAGGTGCTTCTCGTGCTCCTCCTTACTCTTAGAGTAAATAAGTATATCATCGATGAAAACAATAACAAACTTATCTAGATACGGCTTGCACACGCGATTCATAAGGTCCATGAATACAGCAGGCGCGTTCGTCAACCCAAACGGCATCACTCGAAATTCAAAGTGTCCATACCGCGTACGAAAGGCAGTTACAGGGATATCCTCCTCTCTTACACGCAGTTGATGATACCCTGATCTTAAATCGATCTTTGAGTATACACTGGAACCTTGCAATTGATCGAACAAATCATTAATCCTCGGCAATGGGTACCGATTCTTAACCGTCAGCTTATTGAGTTCCCTATAGTCAATACACATCCGAAACGAACCATCCTTTTCTTTACGAACAACACTGGCGCTCCCCAAGGTGATGAGCTCGGCCTAATAAATCCTTTGTCCATCAACTCCTTCAGTTGGTCTGATAACTCCTTTAACTCAGATGGTGCTAAGCGATAAGGTGCACGTGCAACTGGCGCAGCTCCTGGCACTAAATCAATTCGAAACTCGACCTCACGGGCAGGCGGTAAACCCGGCAACTCGTCTGGAAAAACTTCCGGATACTCGCAAATAACTGGTACCTCTTCAATCCTTGCCTCTAAATCCCCATCACTCGAAACCTGTGCCAAAAACACATCGCATCCGCTCTCTACGTACTTCATCATTTTCAAACACGAAATCACTTTCAAACGAGAAGTGCATTCGTCACCCTTTACCGTCAAAACTTTGTTCCTCAACGGAATCTGAACCAATCTCTCGCCACAGACGATCATAGCACTGTGCGCCATTAGCCAATCCATCCCCACAATCACGTCAAACGATCCTAGCTCTATAGGCATCAAGTCGATTTTAAAAGCGTAATTTCCTAACTTCAAGGTACACCCTTTCAGTATAGAATTCGTACTAACAATTTTTCCATCGGCTAACTCAACGTTATAACTAGTCGCTAACAACACCGGTTTTCTATCGATATGACGACTAAATTTAACATCTACAAAACTCTTGTCGGAGCCAGAATCAAACAAAATACTAGCATAACAAGCGTCTAGCAAAAACGTACCGGTAACCACATTGGGACCTTGTGGTTTATCAGCCGTTCCCACTTGATACACCGCAACCGCATTATTACCTCCCCGCCTGTTTCCTGCCTTCGGGCAATTCGCTTGCACATGACCCCTTTCTCCACAACTATAACATCCCCTCATTCTGATAGCATTAGCCCCAGTGGCTACTCCTACCGTTCGACAACCAGATGTCCTATGACCTGCTTTCCCACACTTGCCGCATGCAGGCGGGTAATTTCCAACATGATACAAATTGCACTTACCACAATGGGGGTTCACTTTCACACCTCTAGGGTTCGTCACTGCCCTCATCCCTTCGTTCCTTCTCTGATTAAACTACTGATTACGGTTCGGCCCATGGTTGTTTCGATTTCCACCTCGGTTCTGGCCATGGGATTGGTTGCTTTGTGCCGCTTCCCATTTCCTCTTGTTGCCTTCAGCAATGTAGTTCTGCTTGTCCTGAAGCTTGACGTCCATCAAAGCGTGAGCCATCTGGACCGCTTCATCAAACGTTCCAGGTTTTGACGAAGTTGTTTCACCTTTGATATTGCTAGATAAACCCTTAATATACTGCTTCATCTTCTTGGCATCATTGGCAAAAATATCTGGACACAAAAGGCTTAATTCGTTGAACCTCCTGGTGTAAGCAGCTATATCGTTGTTCTTCAAGGTCAAGTGCCTCAACTCATCCTCCAATTGCCCCAATTCCTCTTCCGGGCAAAACTTCTTAGTCAACAGAGCTTTTGTCGCATTCCACGTCCTTGCATTCGCTACAGCCAATCCAACCGTAGCTACCTGGGTATTCCACCAACTTAACGCATCATCAAGAAACGTAGCAGCTGCAAACTTCACTTTATCCGCTTCTGCACAACCACTGATTTCGAACGTACTTTCAACCTTTTCCAACCATCGTCTAAGTTCTAAAGCTCCACCCGTTCCACGGAACTGCGTGGGACCGCACTTCATAAAACTAGAATAGGTACACACCCTCGGGGCTTGCTGTCTCCCCGCGTTCCTTCCATGGTCCTGATTTCTCCCAGCTCGGTCCGCTTCCAACGCATTTGCTATAGCTTCCTGAATCATGGTGTTAACACGATCGGCGGTCAACTTTGGAGGCATGGTGTTATCGAATATCTCTTTCTGCAAGACAAGGAAAATAGAAAAACAATGTAAGTATACATATCAAGTTTCCCAGACATAATATACATACAACGACACATCACTACGGAGTTACTAATATTCATCAATTCACACCACAAAAGATCAAATTTAAGACATATCACAGATCATGAAAGGTAACATAGATTGTATTGATAATTAACCAAAATCGTGACAAGTATTGCCACTACAATCGTTCACCATAAAACTTCAAGTACTTGAGTTTCTCGTCATAATACCATCATACAAAGGTCTAAAACAGTTCTATTACAATGATCAAAGAAAAATACAAAACAAGTAACTAGGCATGTGGTGATCCACACGGCCTCTTGGATGGCGGCTCGTCGTCGTCTTCCTCGGTTTCCTCATCACTAACGTCCTCATCCACATCATCCACTTTTCTCATTCCTTTATCATCCGGCCCACATTCCATTTCCTTTTTCGTCCCTGATGTGGATCCACACTCAATCGCTACCTGACTTCCCACCGTAATACAAGCACCTCTAGTAGGCGGCTGAATCATGAAGTCGTTCGCCTCCATCTCTAAATCGTCCACGAATCTCCAATCCGGGGGCAATGATGCTCTCACACGATGCTCCCAACTCTGCATCCTCGACAACCTCACTTGATCCTCCCTAACACGGTCAAGACTAGCACTTAAATTTGCAACCATTGATCTTAAACTGTTGATGTCACTTTTGTTCACATTCCCATCATACTCAACTCTTGCAGTCCTTTCCAACAGTCTTTGATGTTCCCTTTCATTCTCGTCGAATCTACTGATCACCCTTGATTCCACTACGTACCGCATGCACATCGATTCGTCCAAACCTCTCACAGTTCGTCGTACGTCATGATAAATCCTCGGTCCGGGACAGCAAATTCTTGGGATGCCTTGATGAAGAGAATTTGCGCTCATTGCACCTTCGGCTCTTCTGGGGATACCTGGTACACCAACCAGATGGGAAGTACGCATAGGCATGGGGCAAGTAGTTCTCCTTTGGTCGGGGTCCTGGGCTTGTACATCGTTCGTCTCAGCTTGTCCTTCAGCTGTTGTTCCAACACTTCCCCCTTCGCGACCTACGACGTAATCGTTTCCATTATCGTTAGGCGGTACCTCGGCCATTCCTGCAATAACAGCGAATTTCGGAGGGTACATAAGTAATTATACAATAGTTATAAATACATGCATGCAAATGCAATGAAAAGGTGGTACATATGCCCGAAATGTAATAATATGATGCTCATGCATGATTAATACAAAAATTACGATGTCGGATATTCCACGCAAAATTCAACGTCTACATATAGTAATTCCATACTTATGTAATAATTACCCACATATATACTTCACTCAAAAGTATACGTCAAATGCCATAAATACAACAATAAATCTTACCGGAGCCATGCAGGATAGTTGTGTGTGCTTGGACCATTTCTTACGACACCAAAAGTTATAGTTTAGGATTTTCAAAAACGACCTAGTTCTCTATAACTCATGGCTCTGATTACCAATCTGTAACACCCCCACAATTGCTATGCGCAGCGGAACTACAACAATGGGTGCTACACAGTATTCATTGCACACAAGGTATATCAAACGACACTAAAAAGACGTCAACTTAAAACTTGAATTTAAAATTGTTAGATGATACATGTCCACGGTTTTTCCAACCCCAATTAGTACACAGAGTTTAGCGTTTTCGGTCCCCATAAATCTTAACCCAAGAATTTCAGTTTTACAACAACATAACATTAAACCTTAAAAATGTTTAAGTAGAAAAAGGAGGAAAAACAAGCGGACTCCAAGCCATACACACAACGTCCATCCCATGCATGCTCCATCCTACACCTCAGCGGTTACCTGAAACACATGCCAAAAATTTGGTCAACGAAAACGTTGAGTGGAATTCATAGGTTTTACAATCCATTTGAACGTATATAAAATAAAAACCATTCGTGATCATTTATAGTCTTGTCGATCAAACAAACTATAATCAGGATACTGACAATTGTGTTTAAGCTCATGACACTAATCCGTTAACTCAATCACCCGCGTAATAAATACCGGCGTGATTCAGATGAAACCAGTGCCCCTTCTAAAGGCATCAGTTGCAATTATACCTTATTTCTCATACAAAATAATCTACCGCAGAACTTACTAAAAGTACAGCTTCTCGGCTAGCATTGGGTCGTTAGCCCCGTAGTACTACAAATTGCATAAGCGGCTATTTCCCCCTACTCGAGGGCAGGACAATAGTTAATAGTTCATGATTTTAGGGACTTTTGCAACTTTGGTACTCAACACAATTTCCAAAGCAACTTTCGGGTCTAACAATCATTCATGATATACGTTCCTTTTAAAAACTAGCATGCATTTCCCTCGCGGGTAAAACAATTTGAAATAAATATAAGCGAGGCTATAAATTCACACCTTATATCTTAAGTAGTCGGTAGTTCGAGGGATGATCACTGACGACGAAACGGATGCCCGGTTAAATCAACACCTATCACAAATAACGCGTAATGAGTAATCTCATTTTAAATACTTACGGTACTGTATAAAATACATATATACGAGTCACTTAGGACAAGTATCACTCACGCCAAAAACAAAACAACAAGCATCACTCATTTTATACCATTCGTTCTCATTACTTACGTTGTCCATTTTTACTCATTCTCGCCGGTACTTGACTAAAGTACGGGCTGTTTTACCATGTTTAACCTTACTTATAAAATTTGACAAAATTCTCAAAAATCCTATAAGACCTGTAGATAACATGTTTTTAAGCCCAATAAAAGTTTTTACTTTTACGACCCGTTACGCAACGTTTTTCCAAAACTACATTTTACGGGCTGAAATTGTACTTCGACCAATTTTGACCTCTTTGACCTATATGAAATACACCTTTGACTTCGTTGACCCCTAAGTCAACTTATAGACTCATTTATACAGGTTTGGGACCAAATTTTGACCCTTGACCATTTACCAATTCATACTTGTGACCCTCGGGATTTGACTAAAACTTTACATAAATTCGGATTATGAAAGTCCTCGTCTCCCGGTACTCGATCTTTAAAACCTCATAACTTTTAGCTCGTTTTGAGTCACGGGCTCTACCTTATACCAAATTAAAGACAAGAAGACCCTCTATAACTACATTTAGTTTTCAAGACCTGGAAAAAAAATAATTTTTATAAAATGAGCTCAAAGTTTCTGCCTAAATTTGGCTACTCCAAAATCACGCTTAGACTCGATTTCAAACCTTCTAACCACCACTAGGCATCATCCTAAGCCTCCCTAAACATATCCAAACACAAAAATTCAGTCCTACCCCTATTGATCAACCAAACTCAAAATCCTAATCATCTAAAAATGAACATGCAACCCATTAAACCTATGTAAAACATCCTTAAACACACAACCAAACACTAGGATAAGCTCAAAATCCAACAACCACCATGGCTCCCCAAACACCCCTTGTGTCGTGGGGTTTGGGTGACCCAATCACCACAACCAAATTGATTTTGGTGGGTTTTCTTGGTGTTTATGCTTCCATTACTCATAAATTTAACATGCATTACAACATTTAGCCTCAAAAACGAATTTGGATCATCATGAAAATTTTTGGAAATTTTACTTGAATGCATGTGGGATTTAAGTACATGGAAATATAGGGAATGACAAGATTAGATGTGGTCTAACCTTAATTTTAATGAAAATCAAGTGAAAAAAAGTTTTTGATGGTGTTCTTGGTGTTTTGGGGGTAATCGTCGGCTATAGGAGCAAGAGAGGGAGAGAGTTGATTATTTTTTTGGTGAAATGTTCTATGTGTTTGTGTTTGTGTCAATTTTGGGGCTTTTTGGTGTATTGGGAGGGACCAATTTGCAATATTTGGTTTCTTTTGGCCTTAAGTTGAAAACGTCCTCAAAACTTTGCGGGTTCGACTCATTAGTCAATTTTGAAAATTTTACGGGAGTCGGAAATCATCCCGAACGCTCCAAAATATTTTTGGGATACTTTAAATGTACTCGGAAGGCTATAAAACTCACCCGACTCAACTTAACACGAACCGTAAATAAAATTCTCGAAAATTACATTATCGATAAATCGTCAATAATTATATAAAATTGGGCATCCCTCGGGATCGTAATCGTCATCGTCCTTCTTAAATCGTCAAACGTAAAAATTATAACCTCGAACATCGGCTTAACCAAAATACTTATAAATATAGAAATTAAAATTTATTAAAAATTTCAAAAATTAGCGTAATTTAGGGTATCGTTAATGACCTCGATTCTAGGGTGTTACAGTTTAGACGCACCAAAGAAAGAGAAAAAGGGAAAAAGGGAAAAAAAAAAGGAAAGTTGGGTGTTATACTTGGACTAGGATTTTATGTACACACTATATAAGGTTATATAATAAATAAAAAAAAACATAAATCCCTGGAGACAAAGAAAAATTCGTGGGTTCCATAGAGGAGAATTAGGGTTCTTCAAAAAATTAGGTTTTCTTCATCTTCCATTGATTTAAGGTAAAAACCTTCATTAACCTTTTTAATTAAATTGTTTTTATGTTTAATTAATCATTCTTATGATGGATTAAGGGTTAGGGTTCATATAAAAATAGTAGATTAACGATGTATTAATCATAATATGATGATCATATAATCTAGGGCTTGTATTAGAAGGGTTATAGGTGATTAATTAGATCAATTTGTTTAAAACCCGTTTTTAAAAACTGGGCAGAATTTTGAGTCTATTGTTTTGATCATATCTCGAGTTCTAGGAACATTCGAGATGCGATAAAACTAGCCCTGGATAGGTAATTGAGTTGGCTTTCTAAATCAAGAAACGAGAACTAAATTGGAGGTCAGGAAGTGGGTCAAAAACAGGTTACAACAGTCGGAGGTCAAAACAATTTTGAATTCAGCCTGTTTTCGTTTTAAGTTTTGGGTTGTTTGGGGTACTTAGGGTTGCATTGGGGTCTTCTCATGAACATGAGAGATGGTTTATATATTTTAGTAAGGATCTGCACTTGGGCTAAGATTGTGGTTTAGGGTAAGACCCTCTAATGGTAATGAAATTTTCATACGTTTAAAATCAGTGAATTCTGGATAGGTAGCAATATATACACATATATCTGGGTCTTAACAGTAGCTTTAAGGTAGTGGCCTTGTGGTTTGACAAGGTAGTGGCCTTGTGGTTTGACAAGGTAGTGGCCTTGGGAAAGGTACATAGTGTGATCATCTATGGTACCATGTTGTTTGGCAAGGTAGGAGCCTTGGATTTTAGATTTGGAATGATTGATCTTGAATGCTAGTTGTTATTACATAATTGTAGCACATTGTCCATATGTTGTTGTGTTGATGGTTGTTATTCACAGCTTGTAATTGATTTAGCGTTGGAGTCTAAACCTATGACTCTCACCAACTTTATGTTGACGTGTTTTAGTGTCTCTTTCAGGTGATACTATGGTTAAGCATGAGAACATAAGTGGCTAGGATTGGAGAAGCTTAGGAATGCATATAGAAGGAGAATCCTCGTTTCCTTCTTAGTTTTTATTTGTTCTTTTAATAAGTGATACTGTGGCACACATATGTTTGTTTGGTTATGTTATTTGTTTGTCTTGGGTAAGCGGTAGGACTGTTACCTACTTACCTAGACTCCTGAGTCTGATGAGATATTGTCATGACTTTGTGTCTCCATTTTATGACATTTCTTATTTCATATAGTTATCTCTATTGACACGCCATGTTGTGATGATATCCATACGTCGCGCCCCATATTCCGCCATGGTGGGGTGTGACAGAATGGTATCAGAGACAATGGTTATAGAGAATTAGGTTGCTTAGTCGTGTAGCCTAGTCTATAGCTTAAGGGTCCCTACATATAGGCGTCATAGGAGTATGTGTGCATTTTATAGTAATTGATGTGTTTGAATATTATTTTCGCAGTATTTGTTAGGTTATGAACTACTATGGTTCATACTTAACTACATGTTATTTTCTTTACGAGTTTTGATTAGTGCGGGTGGAACCATGGTCGTATACGCTAGTCATTGTTGGATTTCGCTTAATTATGTTTTCATGTTCTTTATACATTTTGAATTTTGTCTACGATGGTTCAGCTGGACTACGAGTTTATGTGTTTCGTGCATTGGCTATGTTATTTTAATACATGTGGTTTTGGATCTTATCTTGTGTGGTTATGTGCTTGTGTGTTGGTGGATTATGTGTCATGTGTAGTATTAATTTCTTATAAGTGTCATCATAGGAGGGAGTACATTGGTGAAAGGGAACATGTATAATTATGGAGGCCTACATAATTATATATGTGCCACAACACCACTGGACTTTCAAGTATGATTGCATGAAAGAGAGTTAATACATGCTTGTATAGTATATGTTGGATGGATTTGAGTTTATGTACGCTTATGCCTATGTATGTAAAATTATTTTCTACTTACTGGTTGTATTCTTGGGATGGTTGCTAGCTCGTTTCTCTTTGAGATGTTCAACTTCTGTAGTAGCGCATTTCTCGGGTCCTCATTTCACGTGTTTGTTTGTACGATACTTTTGGCGTGAAGGATTTTGAGATGGTGGAGATTTCTTTTTGGGGTAACGATGTCTTTTGTTTCGAGTTATACATGGTAAAAAAAATAGAACTTGCAA
This sequence comes from Glebionis coronaria, assembly GCA_025667525.1. Taxonomy (NCBI): domain Eukaryota; kingdom Viridiplantae; phylum Streptophyta; class Magnoliopsida; order Asterales; family Asteraceae; genus Glebionis; species Glebionis coronaria. Next base: position 215,631,330 of record CM046882.1, read on the forward strand.
ATTGAAAAAAAAATAGTTGTTGGTAGTCGATGAAATAAGGAAGTGTCGGGATCATGTTTCAAATAAGGTGGAATATAAATTCTTTAACATATAAGCATGACTCGGTTATTTTAAAATATTTTGGTTTTGATTACCTAAAGTTATTGTTCTTAAGTTAAAATTTTTGTTCTTATTTAGTGAAATATGTTAAAATCATGTAATTAATAGAGTTTTAATTTTCTGGAATTAAAATAAATTAGGTTCTAGTTTTGGTAATTAATGGGGGGTTTTAGGGTTTAAAAATAGTTTTTTTTCAGAGTAGGCAGAAACTGTCGCTAAACTGTCAAAATATGTCGCTAACTGTCAGAAACTGTCGCTAATGCCTAGGCAGATTTTGAGAAAAATCGTTTTGGTCATAACTTATTCGTTTTTAAAGGTTTTTGGGTGATTCAAAAGCCTAAAATTATGTACTCGGAACATACTTTTCAAATATTCAGAAAGTTTCGTAAATGGAAGTCAGTAGCTTGGTCGAATTAATTGTACAAGTGTTGAGTTCAAGGTTAATTTTCGGACAACATGGTTTAAACTCGTGTTTTGGGTATTTTGCGGTAATGAACACTTGGAGGGTTAACATAGAGATGAGTTGGGAAGGAATTTGAGAGTTCTTTAGACCTTATTATACGTGGTTATATTTTGATGAGTTTTAATTTATGGTATTTATGAGTAAGACTGAAATCGGGGTGACAGTTCTAAACCCGTTGAGTTATGCGACGGCTCCTAACTTGGTTTCAAGACAGTTCTTGTTTGATGAGTTGCGAGATTTAGTTAGGTTTGTTACATAACTGTATGGTTTTGATAAGTTTCCTCGCGGACGGTTAAGGCTCATGTATTGTTGGTTGAGATTATTTTCGTATAAACTGAGTTCACGTTTGAACGTGATGGTTTTATCAGGGATATGCATCCTCGTTTGTTTGCTGAGAATAAGTTTGAGTTTGGGAGTGAATCTCGGGACGAGATTTCTATTAGGAGGGAGTGATGTGACAACCGTGGTTTTGGGTTTGTCACTTGGTCTTACTTTTAGGTTATTTTATGTGTGCTTACTTGAATTGTGTGTTTACGTGTTTATTTTGTGTGAACGAGGTTGGTGTGGTTATCGTTTATGAGTATAGAGTACTCATAAGTAAATCAAGGAACGGTTATGTCATGTTCATGAGCTCACAAGTGGTGACTATGAAATGAAAATGGTGATATTGAAATGAAAATAGTAATAGTATTTTTTTTAGGATTTATCGTTTAGCATTTAGAGGTCTCGGGTGAGGTAATTATCCTTATGAATATTTTTCGGGATGGTTTTAAGTCATTTAGGACTTAATTATAAAGTTTATTTCAAAATTTGAGATTTTTTATAAAAGTGTATATTTTACGTCTTTTATGGTAAAACGCGTAAATTTGACTAGTTTTACGGTTTTGAGGTTTTGGAAGCTTTAGGAGCTGAAATAAATTAAGAAAAATTAAGGTAATATTATTAACATAATATTAAATAATAAAAAAAAAAAAACGAATTTATTGGGTGTTTGGGTCGGTTTAGACGCACCAAAGAAAGAGAAAAAGGGAAAAATGGAAAAAAAAAAAAGGAAAGTTGGGTGTTATACTTGGACTAGGATTTTATGTACACACTATATAAGGTTATCTAATAAATAAAAAAAACATAAATCCCTGGAGACAAAGAAAAATTCGTGGGTTCCATAGAGGAGAATTAGGGTTCTTCAAAAAATTAGGTTTTCTTTATCTTCCATTGATTTAAGGTAAAAACCTTCATTAACCTTTTTAATTAAATTGTTTTTATGTTTAATTAATCATTCTTATGATGGATTAAGGGTTAGGGTTTATATAAAAACAGTAGAGTAATGATGTATTAATCATAATATGATGATCATATAATCTAGGGCTTGTATTAGAAGGGTTATAGGTGATTAATTAGATCAATTTGTTTAAAACCCGTTTTTAAAAACTGGGCAGAATTTTGAGTCTATTGTTTTGATCATATCTCGAGTTCTAGGAACATTCAAGATGCGATAAAACTAGCCCTGGATAGGTAATTGAGTTGGCTTTCTAAATCAAGAAACTAGAACTAAATTGGAGGTCGGGAAGTGGGTCAAAAGCAGTTTACAACAGTCGGAGGTCAAAAGAGTTTTGAATTCAGCCTGTTTTCTTTTTAGGTTTTGCGTTGTTTGGGTTACTTAGGGTTGCATTGGGGTCTTCTCATGAACATGAGAGATGGTTTATATATTTTAGTAAGGATCTGCACTTGGGATAAGATTGTGGTTTAGGGTAAGACCCTCTAATGGTAATGAACTTTTCATACGTTTAAAATCAGTGAATTCTGGATAGGTAGCAATATATACACATATATCTGGGTCTTAACAGTAGCTTTAAGGTAGTGGCCTTGTGGTTTGACAAGGTAGTGGCCTTGTGGTTTCACAAGGTAGTGGCCTTGTGGTTTGACAAGGTAGTGGCCTTGGGATAGGTACATAGTGTGATCATCTATGGTACCATGTTGTTTGGCAAGGTAGGAGGCTTGGATTTTGGGTTTGGAATGATTGATCTTGAATGCTAGTTGTTAATACATAATTGTAGCACATTGTCCATATGTTGTTGTGTTGATGGTTGTTATTCACAGCTTGTAATTGATTTAGTGTTGGAGTCTAAACCTATGACTCTCACCAACTTTATGTTGACGTGTTTTAGTGTCTCTTTCAGGTGATACTATGGTTAAGCATGAGAACATAAGTGGCTAGGATTGGAGAAGCTTAGGAATGCATATAGAAGGAGAATCCTCGTTTCCTTCTTAGTTTTTATTTGTTCTTTTAATAAGTGATACTGTGGCACACATATATTTGTTTGGTTATGTTATTTGTTTGTCTTGGGTAAGCGGTGGGACTTTTACCTACTTACCTAGACTCCTGAGTCTGATGAGATATTGTCATGACTTTGTGTCTCCATTTTATGACATTTCTTATTTCATATAGTTATCTCTATAGACACGCCATGTTGTGATGATATCCATACGTCGCGCCCCATATTCTGCCATGGTGGGGTGTGACAACGATAAAGGTGATAGGAAATGCTTTAGATGTGGTGATCCAAATCATTTAATTGGTGATTGTCCTAATCCTTCATGCGACAAGAACCACACGGCGTTCGTTGGAGGTTCATGGAGCGATAGCGGTGAAGATGTTGATGACAACCCCAAAGATGAGAAGTGTCTAATGGCTCACACTTCTAAAGAGGTACTTTCTGAAACCGTGTATTATAGCAATATTTGTTCTTCTCAAGATGATAGTGAATTAGAAGGCCAATACAATAACTTGGATAAGCTTAGTCTAAAATTTATTGAAAAGAACAAAGTGCTAAAATCAACTAGAACTAGGCTTGAAAGCGAGATTAGTGAGCTAAAAGAAAAATTAGCTAAGCTTGAGAAAAATAAAGAAATAGACCTAGGATGCTTAAAATGTGAAAACCTTAGGCAAGAAAATGAAAACCTTAAGAGCACCTCGATTAGACTTGAAAAGTTCATGAGAGGTACTAATGCTCTTTATGATATGTTAAACAAACAATTCATTCTAAGGAAAAACTTGGGTTAGGATATAACACTAATGAAGCATCAACTAGTGAACCAAAACAAGTTAGGTTTTCAGAAAAACAGTCCCCTGCACGCGGTGCTCCAATATATGGGGCGGTTCCTTATCGCTATGGAACCACCGATGGAGATATGGAACCGCGGCCAGAAGATGATTTTTGTGAAAATCCTGAACTTTCTTAAAAGTCAATTTTAGGTGAAGGACCAAAACATATTCTTATTAACAAGGTCAAAGTACCTATAATGCAAAAGCGTACTCTAGATAAATTCTACAAGCCCTTTAGTAAACCTCTAATGGGAACTAGAAACTTATCTAGACAAACATCTACTCCTCCAAGGGTACGAAATGAATCTAAACCTAGAAGTAGAACACCTACGCCAAAAAGAGATGATCATGCTAAACCACGACCTAGGAGTAAAACCCCAACACGTAGGAAGAATAATAATAACATTAGATCTAGATCAAAGACACCTAGGAGAAACTATGGACAACAAAATGGCTATATGAATTGGAATAATTTACAAGAAAAATACTTTTCCCCATGGAGAATGTCTCCTTCATTCATGCATCCTAACTAAATGCAAGGGGTGTTTGGAACTAACAATTTTTGACCCATGAGATATTGGGGACCAAATGTGTGATCTTGTGTGTTGTTACCTAGATATGCTTGGGAATCGATCTAGAGCACGACGAGTGGATTAAGGATAGTGGTTGTTCTAAACACATGACGGGTATCGAAGTTTGTTTTCATACTACAAAGCATATGATGGAGGTAACGTCACATTCGCTAGTAATAGACGTGGTAATATCATTGGCAAAGGTACGATCTCTCTTGACTCTATGACTATAGAAAACGTAGAGCATGTAGATAACTTAGGTTTTAACCTTCTAAGTATAGGTCAAATTTGTGACAATAAGTGTAAGGTAATATTTTCGGAATATGACAGTGAAATCGTAAAAATGGAAAAGTCATTGGAAAAGGTGTTAGAAAGCATGGGCTTTATGTCATGACGGTTAATAGGAAGTCAAAGGACAACTTATGTCTAGCGACTTTAGATGATAGTTCTACTCTTTGGCATAGGAGATTAGGTCACGCTAATATGCGTTTAATTCAATCTTTAGTCTCTAAGGAGTTGGTAAGACACCTCACCAAGATGAAGTTTGATAGTCACTTTTTTTATGCTTGCAAAATTGGGAAGCAAATTCACTCAAGTCACAAAGCCAAGAATTTGGTTTCGACCTCTCGGTGTTTAGAGCTCCTACATATGGATCTCTTTGGACCTTCCGCCATATGGAGTTATGGAGGTAACATTTATACCCTAGTTATAGTTAACGACTATTCTAGATTCACTTGGACTAGATTTTAGGCATCTAAGAATGAAGCTTTCGATCTCTTCGAAACCTTTAGTCGAAGAATTTAAAATCAACTAGGATGTTCAATTGTCTCTATTAGGACGGATCATGGTAGGGAATTTGATCATGAAGTGCAACTTGGTGCCTTTTATGAAGCTCATGGTATTACCCATAACTTCTCGGCTCCTTGCACTCCACAATCAAATGGGGTAGTTGAAAGGAAGAATATGACCATCCAAGAGATGAGTAGGACGATGTTAAATGAACAATTCTTGCCTCAAAATTTTTGGTGCAATGCCGTGGATACATCGACTTACATTCTCAACCGAATTCTTATTCGACCTTTTCTAGGAATAACCCCCTATGAGATTCTTAAAGGTAAGAAGCCATCATTGGAATACTTTAGGGTGTTTGGAAGCAAGTGCTTCATTCTCAACACCAAAGACTACCTTACTAAGTTTGACCCAAAGTCTTACGAAGGTATCTTTTTAGGTTATTCTCAAACTAGCAAAGCCTACATAGTCCTCAATAGAACCTCGAGTGTAATTGAAGAATCACTTAACGTGACATTTGATGAAACCCCACCTTCATCTAAGACAACACCTTTGGTAGATGATAACTTGGATGAAATAGACATCGTTAATGCCAAAGATGTTAGAAACATAGGAGTTGAAGACCTTAGTGTTGAAAAGGGAGTAAACATTAAGGAGTCTAAGGATCATGCTCTTGATAACGTCATAGGCGAATTAAATCAAAGGACACTAAGATCTCAAGTCCAAAATCAAAGTAACTTCTTTTGTTTCGTCTCCTTGATTGAACCAAATAATGTTAAAGAAGCTTTGATGGATGAGAGTTGGGTCATCGCTATGCAAGAAGAATTGAATCAATTCATTGCTAATGACGTTTGGGAACTTGTTCATCCGCCTAGAAGTTCGACCATCATAGGAACCAAATGGGTATATAGGAATAAGTTAGATGAGAATGGTGTTGTGTCTCGTAACAAGGCTAGACTTGTAGCTCAAGGCTATAATCAACAAGAAGGTATTGATAATGATAAGACATACACACCCGTAGCTAGATTAGAATCCATTAGAATCCTCTTAGCTTACGCTTGTGCTTTAGACTTTAATCTTCGACAAATGGATGTAAAGAGTGCAGTTCTTAACGGTTTGATCAATGAGGAGGTATATGTGGCTCAACCTCCCAGCTTCATAGATTTTGAGAAACAGGATCATGTTTACAAGCTTAAGAAAGCTCTTTATGGTCTCAAACAAGCAACCAAAGCTTGGTATGATAGAATTAAAGCGTTTCTTGTAAAACATGAGTATACCATGGGGATGCTAGACATACACTCTTTACAAAGAAGAAAGGTTCTCACCTCATTATCATACAAATATATGTTGATGACATTATATTTGGTTCAACTTGTCAATCATTGTGTGATGATTTTGCCAAAATCATGCATGAAGAGTTTGAAATGAGTATGATGGGAGAACTTAACCTCTTTTTAGGACTCCAAATTAAACAAATGGACGATGGTATTTAATACGTAGCTTTTGTGTGTCCTCATGAAGTGTTGTTCGTACTCGATTCAATCTGAATTGATCATGGTTTAAGGTGGAATTGTTGCCTTTGGTAACTAAAAGGGGGAGCTTGGGGTTATCTATTTTTACTCGTAAAATAAACGCTGAGATAATTAAAATTTGTATAAAAATAAAAGATAAAAAGCTAACCTTGAAAGGCGGGAAAAGATAGAACCTGAAGATTAAACTGGAACGAAGATCAAAAGATAAGTCAACTATCCGGAATCCACAATTTAAAGCTAATCTGGAATCCGTGTTCGAGTTCCTATCCGGAATATGTGTTATACTAGTAATCCGGGATGTGGGTTTATGAAGCTATCCGGAACCGGTTTTGAGGGTGTTATCCGGAATGTGAGTTATCGGTGTTATCCAGAATATGTGTTAGAGTTCTTATCGTGTATATGTCTTTAGCCAACTATCCGGAATCCGTAATTGAGTAACTATCCGGAATGTTTGATCCTTCTCTTATCCGGAATGTAGAAAATCATCCTTATCCAGAATCCACACTTTAGACGCTATCCAGAATGTTGGTTTAGGAGACTATTCGGAATGTATGCTAATCTCACTTATCCGGAATTGTGTAATGAGGATTATCCGGAATTGGTGTTTCTTTGCTTATCCGGGATTGATTTTGAAGGCTTATCTAGAATAAGTGTTTTTGGAGGGAAAAGAAATGCTTATCCGGGATGTCCAAAACTGGTGCTTGTTCGGAATATAAGGGTTTTGTAAACCCGGATAAGAACAAATTTAAGCAAATAAGCACTTAACTAAAAATTTTACCAAATCATTTCATTGGTGATTGTCCTAATCCTTCATGCGACAAGAACCACACGGCGTTCGTTGGAGGTGCATGGAGCGATAGCGGTGAAGATGTTGATGACAACCCCAAAGATGAGAAGTGTCTCATGGCTCACACTTCTAAAGAGGTACTTTCCGAAACCGAGTATTATAGCAATATTTGTTCTTCTCAAGATGATACCGAATTAGAAGGCCAATACAATAACTTGCATAAGCTTAGTCTAAAATTTATTGAAAAGAACAAAGTGCTAAAATCAACTAGAACTAGGCTTGAAAGCGAGATTAGTTAGCTAAAAGAAAAATTAGCTAAGCTTGAGAAAAATAAAGAAATAGACCTAGGATGCTTAAAATGTGAAAACCTTAGGCAAGAAAATGAAAACCTTAAGAGCACCTCCATTAGACTTGAAAAGTTCATGAGAGGTACTAATGCTCTTGATGATATGTTAAACAAACAAATTCATTCTAAGGAAAAACTTGGGTTAGGATATAACACTAATGAAGCATCAACTAGTGAACCAAAACAAGTTAGGTTTTCAGAAAAACAGTCCCCTGCACGCGGTGCTCCAATATATGGGGCGGTTCCTTATCGCTATGAAACCACCGATGGAGATATGGAACCGCGGCCAGAAGATGATTTTTGTGAAAATCCTAAACTTTCTTAAAAGTCAATTTTAGGTGAAGGACCAAAACATATTCTTATTAACAAGGTCAAAGTACCTATAATGCAAAAGCGTACTGTAGATAAATTCTACAAGCCCTTGAGTAAACCTCTAATGGGAACTAGAAACTTATCTAGACAAACATCTACTCCTCCAAGAGTACGAAATGAATCTAAACCTAGAGGTAGAACACCTACGCCAAAAAGAGATGATCATGATAAACCACGACCTAGGAGTAAAACACCAACACGTAGGAAGAATAATAATAACATTATATCTAGATCAAAGACACCTAGGAGAAACTATAGACAACAAAATGGCTATATGAATTGGAATAATTTACAACAACAATACTTTTCCCCATGGGGAATGTCTCCTTCATTCATGCATCCCAACTAAATGCAAGGGGTGTTTGGAACTAACAATTTTTGACCCATGAGATATTGGGGACCAAATGTGTGATCTTGTGTGTTGTTACCTAGATATGCTTGGGAATCGATCTAGAGCACGACGAGTGGATTAAGGATAGTGGTTGTTCTACACACATGACGGGTATCAAAGTTTGTTTTCACACTACAAAGCATATGATGGAGGTAACGTCACATTCGCTAGTAATAGACGTGGTAATATCACTGGCAAAGGTACGATCTCTCTTGACTCTATGACTATAGAAAACGTAGAGCATGTAGATAACTTAGGTTTTAACCTTCTAAGTATAGGTCAAATTTGTGACAATAAGTGTAAGGTCATATTTTTTGAATATGACAGTGAAATCGTAAAAGATGGAAAAGTCATTGGAAAAGGTGTTAGAAAGCATGGGCTTTATGTCATGAAGGTTAATAGGAAGTCAAAGGACAACTTATGTCTAGTGACTTTAGATGATAGTTATACTCTTTGGCATAGGAGATTAGGTCACGCTAATATGAGTTTAATTCAATCTTTAGTCGCTAAGGATTTGGTAAGACACATCCCCAAGATGAAGTTTGATAGTCACTTTTGTGATGCTTGCAAAATTGGGAAGAAAAATCACTCAAGTCACAAAGCCAAGAATTTGGTTTCGACCTCTCGGTGTTTAGAGCTCCTACATATGGATCTCTTTGGACCTTCCGCCATACGGAGTTATGGAGGTAACATTTATACCCTAGTTATAGTTAATGACTATTCCAGATTCACTTGGAATGGATTTTAGGCATCTAAGAATGAAGCTTTCGATCACTTCGAAACCTTTAGTTGAAGAATTCAAAATCAACTAGGATGTTCAATTGTCTCTATTAGGACGGATCATGGTAGGGAATTTGATCATGAAGTGCAATTTGGTGCCTTTTATGAAGCTCATGGTATTACCCATAACTTCTCGGCTCCTTGCACTCCACAATCAAATGGGGTAGTTGAAAGGAAGAATATGACCATCCAAGAGATGAGTAGGACGATGTTAAATGAGCAATTCTTGCCTCAAAATTTTTGGTGCAATGCCGTGGATACATCGACTTACATTCTCAACCGAATTCTTATTCGACCTTTTCTAGGAATAACCCCCTATGAGATTCTTAAAGGTAAGAAGCCATCATTGGAATAATTTAGGGTGTTTGGAAGCAACTGCTTCATTCTCAACACCAAAGACTACCTTACTAAGTTTGACCCAAAGTCTTACGAAGGTATCTTTTTAGGTTATTCTCAAACAAGCAAAGCCTACATAGTCCTCAATAGAACCTCGGGTGTAACTGAAGAATCACTTAACATGACATTTGATGAAACCCCACCTTCATCTAAGACAACACCTTTGGTAGATGATGACTTGGATGAAATAGACATCGTTAATGCCAAAGATGTTAGAAACATAGGAGTTGAAGACCTTAGTGTTGAAAAGGGAGTAAACATTAAGGAGTCTAAGGATCATGCTCTTGATAACGTCATAGGCGAATTAAATCAAAGGAAACTAAGATCTCAAGTCCAAAATCAAAGTAACTTCTTTTGTTTCGTCTCCTTGATTGAACCAAAGAATGTTAAAGAAGCTTTGATGGATGAGAGTTGGGTCATCGCTATGCAAGAAGAATTGAATCAATTCATTGCTAATGACGTTTGGGAACTTGTTCATCCTCCTAGAAGTTCGACCATCATAGGAACCAAATGGGTATATAGGAATAAGTTAGATGAGAATGGTGTTGTTTCTCGTAACAAGGCTAGACTTGTAGCTCAAGGCTATAATCAACAAGAAGGTATTGATAATGATGAGACATACACACCCGTAGCTAGATTAGAATCCATTAGAATCCTCTTAGCTTACGCTTGTGCTTTACACTTTAAGCTTCAACAAATGGATGTAAAGAGTGCAATTCTTAACGGTTTGATCAATGAGGAGGTATATGTGGCTCAACCTCCCGACTTCCTAGATTTTGAGAAACATGATCATGTTTACAAGCTTAAGAAAGCTCTTTATGGTCTCAAACAAGCAACCAAAGCTTGGTATGATAGAATTAAAGCGTTTCTTGTAAAATATGAGTATACCATGGGGATGCTAGACATACACTCTTTATAAAGAAGAAAGGTTCTCACCTCATTATCATACAAATATATGTTGATGACATTATATTTGGTTCAACTTGTCAATCATTGTGTGATGATTTTGCCAAAATCATGCATGAAGAGTTTGAAATGAGTATGATGGGAGAACTTAACCTCTTTTTAGGACTCCAAATTAAACAAATGGACGATGGTATTTAATACGTAGCTTTTGTGTGTCCTTATGAAGTGTTGTTCGTACTCGATTCAATCCGAATTGATCATGGTTTAAGTTGGAATTGTTGCCTTTGGTAACTAAAAGGGGGAGCTTGGGGTTATCTATTTCTACTCGTAAAATAAACGCTGAGATAATTAAAATTTGTATAAAAATAAAAGATAAAAATCTAACCTTGAAAAGCGGGAAAAGATAGAACCTGAATATTAAACCGGAACGAAGATCAAAAGATAAGTCAACTATCCGGAATCCACAATTTAAAGCTAATCTGGAATCCGTGTTCGAGTTCCTATCCGGAATATGTATTATACTAGTAATCTAGGATGTGGGTTTATGAAGCTATCCGGAATCGGTTTTGAGGGTGTTATCCGGAATGTGAGTTATGGGTGTTATCCAGAATATGTGTTAGAGTTCTTATCCGGAATATGTCTTTAGCTAACTATCCGGAATCCGTAATTGAGTAACTATCCGCAATGTTTGATCCTTCTCTTATCCGGAATGTAGAAAATCTTCCTTATCCGGAATCCACACTTTAGACGCTATCTGGAATGTTGGTTTAGGAGACTATTCGGAATGTATGCTAATCTCACTTATCCGGATTTGTGTAATGAGGATTATCCAGAATTGGTGTTTCTTTGCTTATCCGGGATTGATTTTGAAGGCTTATCCGGAATAAGTGTTTTTGGAGGGAAAAGAAAGGGAAAATAGACAAATAAGTTACTAAAGTTTGCTTAAATGTTCACCTAAGTTACTAAAGTATTTTTGGTTACAAAAAGGTTACTCAAGTATACGGGTTAATTATATGAGTTACTGAAGTTTTAAAAAGTTACAATTAGGTTACTCCGAGGGTGGGCAACCTGTTGGTAACCTGTTGTTATGGCCACGTCACCACTTTGTGGGTCCCACCTCAAACAAGAATGTTTTTGACTCCTTGATGTTCGTTCCTCAATCAACGGCCACCACCACTAGTTCTCACCACCACAGGATCTATAGAAAAAAACGCTACCACCGAAAAAAGATTGATGTCACTCTCGCCAGCCACCACAACCTCCAGCCATCGTAACTGATCCACAACTACAACCATGTCACCCATTCATCCGGTACACACTCACCCTTCTTCCGCCGTCAACTCAATCGAGAAAGTTGCTCATCATGTCTTAGTGAAAAAGTAAAATGAAAGAATTTGAAGATAGCTTAGGAACAAATTGTTTGCTACGATCATTTTTTAATCATGCGTTATTAGGGTACACATAATTAAAAAATAAAAGATAATTTACTCTTTAAAAAAAAAGTAATTCCACGTCGGCACTTACCTAGTACCAAGGGTTAAAACATAAAGGGTAACTTATTTAACATGTTAACTTAACTTTAGTAACCTATTTGTAACGAAAACAAACTTTAGTAAGGTAGATGAACATTTTGGCAAACTTTGGTAACATTTTTGTGTTTTAACCCATTAATATTATATGTCACGTCACTTAGTTACCGGTAAAAAAGGGTTTCAACCTACAGAGTAACTTATATAACAGGTAACCTAAACATAAGTAACCGATTTGTAACCAAAAATACTTTAGTAACTTAGGTGAACATTTAACCAAACTTTAGTAACTTATTTGTTTATTTTGCTTATCCGGGATGTCCAAAACTGGTGCTTGTTCGGAATATAAGGGTTTTGTAAACCCGGATAAGAACAAATTTAAGCAAATAAGCACTTAACTAAAAATTTTACCAAATCAATTTTTAGAAAAAACTAATAAGACACATATTAAAAACTTTTAAAAATACTAAATAAGCAAAAACTTAAAATCAACTTTTTATGAAAATATTAAACTACCAAAATCAACTTATTTAAAAACCAACGAAATATAAAAATTATTCAATAAGAACAATAATCTAAAAACCTCAAACACACCAAATCAATAAGCACAATCCAATAAGCAAATCAATCACATCATCAACAAAATTAAACCAACTACATGATTAATTAAACAAGACAATAGATTATGATTAAGAAAGGTAGGATGAGAATTAATTTTAAAGCTTGATTATATTAAAGGTTAAGATCAAAGATTACAAGATGAAGGTTTGATAAGATTGAAAAGAAAACTAGAGAGAAGAAAAATAAAAAACACTTAATTACCTACTAAAATTAAAGACTAAGAATTAAAGACTCCCTCTTAATGACCATTTTCTAAACTATATATAGGGGAAGGAGTAGATGCTTGTTCCTTCCTCTTTTCTTCTTCTCTTTCTCGTCTTTTAAATAGCTTGCTTTCTCGACTTTGTCTCGGGATTAGTTGAATGATAACTTGAACTCGTCTTCTATTTTTCTTCTTTCAGTAGACTTGGTTCTTCGACTTCGTTAAACTTCCGTCTTTAGACTTTTTCTTCGATAAATCTTCAGAATAGGCCTTTGACTTCCGTTCTTCTTGCACTTTTGACCTTTTGACTTCATCTTTTGTCTTTTTCTTCGTTAAAAGCCCGTGAAAGCCCGTGTTTTCTTCTTTTTCATATTTTTGTCCTGAAACACAATAAAAACACAAACCACGCATAATTCTGACTTTTACGACATAAAATACACGTTTTGGTCTTTTTATTATTGGAAATAAGTGGTAAAAGGATAAGTGTTTTCACACTTATTAAATCCCCTACACTTGACAATTGCAATGCCCTCATGCAATGCATTAATTTCAAAGCACGGTTTACATTTTTCATCATAATTAACCTACCTTAGCCTTTATTAAATACTAAACACCAAGGAAACTAAAAAGATAGAAATATATACAAAACAAGTAAGGAAATCAAAGACTTACATTAGGCTTTGGCATGTCATGAATGTTTATCACCCTCAAGTTTCACGTTCCCCACACCAAGCTTATAAATGAGATCATTGTTATTATAAGTTAGTAAACTAACACGAACTCATGTGGCCCAATTATTCACTTAGACTCCCTTATTCCTAGGTGTATCGCTAATATTTTTATGATTGTCTTGAATGATCACGAGGATGCATTGTTTGACTTATTTCGATAGTTTATTTAGGCTAAAAATAAAGTGGGACGATTTAATCAATAGTTAGCTAAAGGAAAAAATCTTTTAAAACTGCTTCTCGGGACCTCTTAAAGTTTATATCTTGGCATAACTCGCTTCACGATTTGAGAACTTTCTCGGACCGATATTTGGCAGCGACTTCATACTTCGAATCTTGAGAGACGTTCTTGAAATTATGGTCTTCTCTTCATAATAGGAATTTCTTCACTTGAAGTTTTTGAGAGATTCTTCATACTTGGACCATGACTTCTTCATTTTTCTCCAATCTTTATTTTGGATTTTGATATACAGCGATCCGCCTCCTTTTAGGACTTGGATCTATTTATCCTCATACCTTGCTAGGGTCTTTTCGGATAGACTTCTCCATGATCTTTTGGAGAGTAATAGTTTTTGTCGCGTGTCTCAATCCTTTATATTGATTTTTGATAAATGATTCTTCACATCACTTTTGATCTTTAGCAACAAAATGTAGCCCTCATGCCTTGTTAGGGCCTTTTTGGACTCGCCAATCTTCGCATCCCGCTTCAATAAGTTATGCCTTGGCTATGAACTCTAATTAATACCGAGAAACTTTTAAACGATCTTGGGCTAGAAGCTAAGTAACTTTTCAAATCGTACGACCTTATATATTGTAATTAAATTTATTAACAAGCGATGGGAGAAAAAGATCACAATTAACTCACATAAATTCATGTAAGAATACCAAACTTATAATTGACTCTATCATCTCTCGTTCTTCACAATTTAAAATCTCAAAGAATGAGACTCGTGAATGCTTAGCCAATTAAATCAAAGTTTTGGGTTTTCAAGTCATCTATAGGATCTTGCATATCTTAGACTTTTTCAAGTTTAGAATTTGAATTTTAAAGTTCCCTTGATAAACGAATTTCTAGGATCAATTATAGGAACTTGCAAAAAGTTCTTGTTCTTAACCCGTAAGAGTTAAGACTTTCGCGTTTTAAAGTTCCCTATATAAAAGCCTAGCAAAACTTGACTTAAACACGTTAAGGATACTAGCTAGAGTAAACTTGGATAAGTAAACTCGGGTTGAGTCAAAAGATTCAAGACGTTTGAAAAATTAAAACCATTTTATTTAAAATTTGTTCTAGCAAAGAAAGTAAATAACGATAACAAAGGAAAATACTACTATACTACTAGGCCAAAATAGATTAAAAATTTGAAAAATGTCGAAAAATCAAATTTTCCGATTAAAATGAGGACAAATTAATGGAAAAGCCCACTTAACTTCGATAGAAGTCCCCCTACACTTGATATAAACATTGTCCTCAATGTTTAAGCATGTGGGAGTAAACTCCCCTACACTTAGGACATTGTGCACTTTGTTTAAATCTCGTTAAGGAAGAGACGACTATAATGATTTCAATGTGAACATAAAAGATATGAAATATTGAATCACGACAGTTAGGATAGAGCCGGGAAGACGGGAACACGGGATCACGGGTCGTCAAATGTCATCAAAAGTGCTCTTTGAAGGTTTAATCCTTGCACATCTTAAGAAACAAGACAACAAACCCTATGGAGCTCCCCCTACACTTATTATGAAAACGGGTAAAGGATAGATCAACGGGTTGCCTCCCGAGAAGCGCTTGTTTTTGTTAACCGAGTCACGAGCTTGACTCGACCCATAACTAATTCAAGGGAAACGTGATGAGGGATGGAAGCATCTCATGAGAGATGTCCTCGCCAAAGTACAACTTCACACGCTGGCCGTTCACTTTTAAATTAGGCCGATTTGGTTGAGAAAGCTCAATGGTGCCATAAGGGAAGACTTTGGCGACGGTGAATGGACCAGACCAATGGCTCTTAAGCTTGCCCAGAAAGATTTTCAACCGAGACTTAAAGAGTAAAACTTGATCACCTATGTGAAAATCTTGGTTCTTAATCCTAGAATCATGAATGAGCTTGGTTTTCTCCTTGTAGATCAATGAATTCTCATAAGCTTCATTTCTTAGTTCATTTAGTTCATTGAGTTGGATCTTCCTAAGATCACCGGCTTTGTTGATATCAAAATTAGCCCACTTCAAGGCCCAATAAGCCTTATGTTCTAACTCAATAGAGAGGTGGCATGCCTTCTCGTACACGAGACGATATGGAGTGAAACCAATAGGTGTCTTATATGCGGTACGGAAAGCCCACAAAGCATCATCTAACTTATCGGCCCATGAGGCATGATGCTCTCCCAGAGTACGCTCTAAAATTCTCTTCAGTCCACGGTTAGAAATCTCGGCTTGACCATTTAATTGTGGATGATAAGCGGTGGAAAGACGGTGATTGACACCATACTTAGCCATGAATCGAGCAAATTGATCATTGCAAAAATGAGTCCCGCGATCACTGATGATAGCACGAGGAACACCGAATCGAGCAAATAGTTGCTTCAGAAATTTCACAACCACCCTCGCATCGTTCGTAGGTAAAGCCTTTGCTTCAACACATTTAGATATGTAGTCAACGGCTACGAGGATGTACGTGTTCCCTTTGGATGATGGAAATGGCCCAATAAAGTCGATGCCCCATACGTCAAAGATTTCACATTCTTGGATGAAATTTTGAGGCATCTCATCTTTATGTGTGCTCTTGCCTTGTCTTTGGCAAGCATCACAATGTTTAACCATTTCATGAGTGTCATGATAAATGGTGGGCCAATAAAATCCAGAATCGAAAACATTCTTCGCGGTGTAATTAGGACCAAAGTGACCACCGGTGGGTCCTTTATGGCAAGCTTCTAAGATTAATAATGCTGCCGGCCCATCAACACACCGACGAATGACAAGATCTGAACATTGTTTAAAAAGGTAAGGGTCGTCCCAAAAATAGTGCTTAATGTCTTTAAAGAATTTTTTCTTTTGTTGGGACGTTAACCCTTCCATAAGAATTCCACCCGCCAAATACTTTGCAATGTTCGCAAACCATGGGGTTTCATCAAGATCGGAGTTAATAGACATCAAGGCCTCAAGGGGAAAAGAGTCATTAATCTCTTGATTTGGGAGCTCCCCTTGATAGGGATCCTCGAGTCTACTAAGATGATCCGTGGCTAGGTTTTCCACTCCCTTTTATCACGAATTTCGATTTTAAATTCTTGTAGGAGCAAAACCCAACGAAGAAGTCTTGGCTTGGAATCTTGTTTAGTTAACAAGTACTTCAACGCGGAATGATCGGTATAGACAATGGTGGTGGAAAGGACAAGATTGGGGCGAAATTTTTCAAAAGCATACACTACAGGTAAAAGCTCTTTTTCGGTAGTGGTATAATGGAATTGAGCCCCCGTCATTGTCTTGCTAGCATAATGGATGGTTGTAAGTGTTTGTTCACTCTTTGTCCCAAAACCGCTCCAATAGCAAAGTCGCTAGCATCACACATCAATTCAAAAGGTAACTCCCAATTAGGGGTAACCAAGACCGGTGCCTTAGTTAATTTATCCTTAAGAAGATTGAAAGATTCAATGCACTCTTTAGAAAAGATAAAAGGAGTATCTTTTTCCAAGAGGTGGGTCATCGGACGAGCGATTTTAGAAAAATCTTGAATGAATCAATGATAGATGCCCGCATGACCAAGGAAACTTCTCACACCCTTCACAGTTGAAGGTGGAGGTAATTGGTACACGCTTTTTTTGCCCGTATAAAAATATTAAAGTTCGTGTTCTCGGTATCTTAACGAATTGATCTAGGCTCCCTATGTGACTCTATTGTTTTTGGTGAAACAAATATTTTTGGTTGTTTTTTTAAATAAAAGTGCGGAACAATTAAAGTAAATTACTTGAAAGTAAAATCTAAGTCTAATTAAAATAATTGTGCAAGTCTTTAAAAGCGTGACTGAAATTTAAGTCACTTAAGTAAATGACGTAAACTTAAATCTATCTAAGGCAAACTTAAAACGCAACTAAAACTTAAACTAAGGCAAAACTAAAATAAAGCTAAGGCAAATAATCTTAAAGTGAAATTAAAATAAAGGCGGGAAAAATAAAGCTTGAAAATAAAAATCAAAGACAAAAACTAAAAAGAACCTGAATACAGCTCATTCGGAATAGTCCTTCGTTTGGAACAATCACTCGTCCGGAATGTCACCTTCGGTTGGAATGATTCTTCTTCGCTCGGAATATTACCAAAATCCTTGATCCGGAACAAATTGATCTGAGTATGTCACTTATCCAAAACAATCCTTCGTTCGGAACTTACTGATTCGGAACTTCTGGGCAACCCTTGATTCGGAAGATTCCGAATGAAGCCTCCTTGATTCGGAAGTTTCAGACTTCCGAATGAACACTCCTTGATCCGGAACTTGCCCTTGATCCGGAAGTTTGTTCGGAAGATCTGATTGACTCGGAACTTTGTCCTTCGTCCGGAACTTTCGAAACTTCCGAATGAATGATCACTGATCCGGAACTTTTGGAGTTCCGAATGAATTGCTTGATCCGGAACTTTTGAGTTCCGAATGAATGACTCTTGAGTCGGAAGTTTTTCCTTCGTCCGGAACTTTGAATGTTCCGGATGAACCAAGCTTGACTCGGAAGTTTTGCTGAGCCTAAAACTTCCGGATGAAACCCTTGACTCGGAACTTTGAAGTTCCGAATGAAGCCTTCCCTCCTTCTTGGTTCGGAAGTTTTCCTGGAAATATCAGAAACAAAACAAACACTCCCGAAGAACAAGGGGATACAGTAACAGCAGAACTAATAACAAATTAATCAAAATCAAACACACGAATTAATCATACTCATAACGAATCAACAGTAAACATCAACAAACAATTAAAATCAAGAAAATAAACAACTTTAATCACAATAATCAAAAACCACTTGGATCAAAATAAAAGCATGAACATGAACACAAACATAAACTCATAAATCAAAGATTAAGAAAGGTAGATAAGAGATTGACAAGATAAAGTAAAGATTGACAATAATTAAATGAAAACTTACTTGAAATTAAATGAATTTAAGGTGCAAGACAAGGTATTTAAATTTGACAAGAAAAGTAAATGACAAGGTAAGTAAATGGTGGAAGAGCTAATTGTCACACTTAGCCAACCACATGAAAAGATTACATCTAATGACTATTTATAGGGGATGATTAAGGAAGCTTCCTCCCCTCTTTCCTTTTCTCTTAATTGCATAATTAAGTCCCTCCTTCTTTTAATCTTCATTAATTGCATACTTAGTCCTTCTCTTCTAATCTTCTTTAAACTTGAACTTAAGGGACTTTTTGCTTCGGGATTTCTTTGAACTCGTCTTTAAATTCTTCAATAAAATAGACTTGAATTCTTCGGCTTTTGATAAACTTCCGTCTTTTGACTTTTTCTTCGATAAATCTTATGAATTGGTCGTGGACTTCCGTTCTTTTTGCACTCTTGACTTCTTGACTTCGTCTTTCATCTTTTTCTTAAATAAAAGTCCGTAAATGCCCGTGAATTCCCGTGTTTTCTCCACTTTTCACCTTTTCGTCCTAAATCACAACAAAAACACAAACCACGCATAATTCCGACATAAAAGGCATAAAATACACGTTTTGGTCCGGTTATTATTGTAATTAAGTGGTAGAAAAGATGGGTGTTTACACACCTATCAAATCCCCTACACTTGACCATTGCAATGTCCTCATGCAATGCATTAGTTACAAAGCAAGATTTCACTTTTCATCATAATCAATCCACGTTGGCCTTTATTAAAGAGATAGAAAATCAAAGACAATAAAAAAATAAAGAAATCAAAAGCATACCTTGGGTTTTGGAAATGTTATGAATAATCATCATCCTCAAGTTTTCACTTTCTCCAAACCAAGCTTAAAAACGAGATCATTGTTATTATAAGTTAGTAAACTATCACGAACTCATGTGGGCCAATTACTCACTTAGACCCCCTTATTCCTAGGTGTATCTCTTATATTTTATTGTTGTCTTGAATGATCACGAGGATGCATTTTTGACTTATTTCGATAGTTTATTAGTCCGAAAATAAAGTGAACGATTTAATCAATAGTTAGCTAAAGGACAAAATCTTTTAAAACTGCTTCTCGGGACCTCATAAAGTTCATATCTTGGCATAACTCGTTTCGCGATTTGAGATCTTTCTCGGACCGATATTTGGCAGCGACTTCATACTTCAAACCTTGAGAGACGTTCATGAAATTATGGTCTTCTCTTCATATAGGAATTTCTTCACTTGAAGTTTTGAGAGATTCATACTTGGACCACAAATTCTTCATTTTTCTCCAATCTTTATTTTGGACTTTGATATACAACGATCCGCCTCCTTTTATGACTTGGATCTATTTATCCTCATACCTTGTTAGGGTCTTTTCGGATACACTTCTCCATGAATTTTGGGGAGTTTTGCTTTACGTCGTGTGTCTCGATCCTTCATATTGATTTTTGATAAATGATTCTTCACATCACTTGGGATCTTTAGCAACAAAATATAGCCCTCATGCCTTGTTAGGGCCTTTTCGGACTCGCCAATCTTCGCGTCCCGCTTCAATAAGTTATGCCTTGGCTATGAAATCTAATCCATACCGAGCAACTTTTAAACGATCTTGGGCTAGAAGCTAAGTAACTTTTCAAATCGTACAACCTTATTTATTAGCAGATAAATTTATTAGCAAGCGATGGGAGACTAGGCTCATAATTAACTCACATAAATTCACGAAAGAATACCGACTTATAATTGGCTCTATCATCTCTCGTTCTCCACAGTTTAAAATCTCAAGTAATGAGACTCGTGGATACTTAGCCTATTAAATCAAAGTTTTGGGTTTTCGAGTCGCCTATAGGATCTTGCAAATTCTTAGACTTTTTCAAGTTTAGAAATCGCATTTTAAAGTTCCCTTGATAAACGACTCTCTAGGATCAATTATAGGAACTTGCGAAAAGTTCTTGTTCTTAACCCGTGAGAGTTAAGACTTTCGCGTTTTATAGCTCCCTATATAAAAGCCTAGCAAAACTTGACTTAAACACGTTAAGGGTACTAGCTAGAGCAAACTTAGATAAGTAAACTCGGGTTGAGTCAAAAGATTCACAACGTTTGAAAATTAAAACCACTTTATTAATCATTTATTCAAATAAGGAAAGAAAATAACTATAAAAAGGTAAAAACTAATAGGCCAAAATAGATCAAAAATTTTGAAAAATGTCGAAAAATTGATTTTCCGGTTAAAATGAGGAAAAAAACAAGGAAAAGACCACTTAACTTCGATAGAAGTCCCCCCTACACTTAAGATAAACATTGTCCTCAATGTTTAGCATGTGGAAGTAAACTCCCCTACACTTAGGACATTGTGCACTTTGTTTAAATCTTGCTAAGGAAAAGACAACTAAAGAGATTCCTATTTTAATATTAAGAAAATATATAAAATAGTGAATCGAAAAGAGTTTAGGATAGAACCGGGAAGAAGTAGAACACGGAATCACGGGTAGTCAAGAATCATCAAGAGTGGATCATTGAAGCTCGAATCCCTGATTAAGAAGTGAGGAGAGGAAATAGCAAACCAAAGGGTCCCCCCTACACTTATGATAAAGAAAGCGAAAAGACAGATGCATGGGTTGCCTCCCAAGAAGCGCTTGGTTTTTGTTAACCGAGTCGTGAGCCTGACTCGACCTTGATCATCAACGGAAGAAGCATGAAACATATCCACCAGGATCAAAGACGTAGTTTTCATCGAGCAAATAACACAAGCTTAAGGCGAACAAGGCAAGCCATAAAAGAGTAGGCAAGGTTCCCTTAAGCAGCGATGGAGCACGGTGTAAGCAAGGATGAAGTGGTGCAAGCATGTCTTCAAAATTTCCAAAGATTTTTCCTTTTATTCCATCAGGTGGATACTGAGATGGCTTAAAGACTTCAATACCGGGGTCGAACACCTTTTTCTTTAAGAGAAAATAGCACTCAGGCTCAGCCGAGTGTGAAGAAGATCCGCAAAGAAGCACAACCTCGTCCTCAGAAGGGGGACAAAGAGGTGTCAAATCATATGTGCAACGGACATTGGTGTCAACCGGTTTCTTCTCCTTTGATAGAATTTTCTTCAAATCTAAAGTAGGATCAAGATGATAATCCTCAAAGTCATAAGGAGGAGCATCACTCTCATGAGGGAAGTAAGTGTTGAGAAATTCAGAGAAATCTTCCTCAAATGAATAATCGTCCAAAGTAGGATCGAGTGATGGCAGAGGATCTTCATCATGTGAAGAATCGCTCGAGAGAGTATCAGCCTCATCAAAATCATCGAAAGTGGGCAGCTCGGGATACTCAGAAGTACAATCAAAATCATCCGAGTCTGAGCTAGAATCGACATCATCATAAGCATCAAAGACCGGTGGAGAATCATAAATGGGAGAAGCGTCCAAAGTGGAGCGAGAATCATCCACATTATCTTCAAAGAGTGGATTATCAGTGGAAGAGTCGAATAGAGGATTGTCGTAGACGACAAAATCATCGAGCACATTTATCATATTCACTGATTCTCGTCCAAAAGATTTGCCTGTAAGCTTCCCCATTTTAAAAACTTTTGAATCATCCCTGACTCGTAAGATTAACTCACCTTCGGCCACATCTACTAAAGCTCGTCCGGTTCTCAAGAATGGCCGACCAAGTATTAAAGGAATACGAGGGTCCATTTCATAATCAACTACGACAAAATCGACCGGGAAAGTAAATGTGCCAACTTTGATAAACACGTCTTCGGCTATACCAACTGGGTAAGCGAGAGTGAGATTTGCAAGTTCGAGAGTCATCTTTGTTGGAATGAGGTCGGGTAACGATAGTGTTTTCCAAACACTCAGTGGCATCAAATTAATACTAGCCCCGAGATCAGCAACGGCAGTAAATTCTTCAGTTTTGTTGAACACGCAAGGCAACACAAAACGAACGGGATCTCCAAGCTTTTCCGGTAATTCTTTAAGAATAACTGCTGAGCAGTTTTCATTTAAGCGTGTGTTGGCGAGTTCAATCAGCTTCTCCTTCTTGCTAAGCAATTCGTTGAATGCTTTGACAAATTTCGGCATGTGGCAAAGTGCTTCAACAAGGCTAATGTTGATGGTCATGTTAGATAGCATATCCACATATTTCGATACTTGACAGTCATTCTTGGTTAGCTCGTTGGTCTTGCCTATGCGAGAAGGGTATGGGATTCTAGGTTGATAGGGAGACGGTGAAGGTGTAGTTGGTGAAGGTTGTGATCTTGAAGGGTCCTTCCGAGATACATCGTCATGACGAGGCGGAGACGGTAATGGTGTACTAATACTAGGTGTAGGAGGAGTAGGGACACATGGTGGTG
Source organism: Glebionis coronaria (assembly GCA_025667525.1). Taxonomy (NCBI): domain Eukaryota; kingdom Viridiplantae; phylum Streptophyta; class Magnoliopsida; order Asterales; family Asteraceae; genus Glebionis; species Glebionis coronaria. Next base: position 215,654,403 of record CM046882.1, read on the forward strand.
GAGGAGGTGTAGATGATGGGGGTGGGATTGGTGGTCCTACGATGGTGACTCCACTACGAGTAGTAATAGCACTTACATTGGCTCGCAGATTAGTGACGGTGTTTGAAGGTAGAGAACCCGAAGAAGAAGGTTGAGCTTCGGACAAGAAACTAGCCAATAGATTCTTTAATTCAGTAGTTTGATTGCTGAAGGAGGATTGAATATTATCACGAACCTCGGTTCTAATGTCATTACCTTGCTTCAAGATATCTCCTTTCAAATTGATTATTTGGCTCTGTAGATTCTTGATTTGCTCACCTTGAGTTCTCATGATGGCATCAACATCGGGATTAATGGGTGGGGTTTGTTGGGAGGGTGGTTGATAAGGGTTAGAAGCTCTTGGTGGGATTTGGTTGCTTCTATTGTAGTTGGTGGCGGGGTTTTGGTTTTGAGGAGAAAAACCAGGTGAAAGGTAATTGTTGGAACGGTAACTCAGCAAATTTCTATCCCCTTGTTGTCTAGCTTGGTAATTTTCCGGTGAATAATTACCGTAAGCTGCATACACATTTTCCAGATTTCCTTGTGTCGAAGGACAATCGGTGTATGAGTGAGGACCGCCACATGTTTCACAAGGATTAGCAACCGCTTTAACTTGTTGTTGTTGTTGGTTTGAAGCGAAAAGCGTAATACTTTTGCTCATTTCGGCCATCATGCGGGTGAGTTCAGTCATCTCAGGGTTTGCTGAGGTAGAAGAAACATTGACTCTCGGGTTGTTCCTAGAAGAAGCAGAGGAATCCCAGTTTTTGTGGTGAGTAGTCATGTTCTTAATAAGCTCTCTACACTCCTCGGGTCTCCTTTTCATGAATGTGCCACCGGCGGCTGCATTGATCGTATCACGATCTCGAAAAGTCAAACCGTTGTAGAAAGTATCGATTAAGGTCACAGGGAGCATGTTGTGGTTTGGACATCTATCGATCAAGACATTATATCTCTCCCAAGTGTCAAAAATAGATTCATTAGGGTCTAGCATGAAACCGCTGATCTGATTGCGAAGGCTCGTGACCATGGATGGTGGAAAGTAGCGCGACAAAAAGCGTTGAGTCATGTTATCCCAAGTGTGAATAGAATTCTTCGGGAGACGATCAAACCATTTCTCGGCATGATGTGATAGAGTATGTGGGAAGAGTTGTAGGCGAAGTACATCCATTGTGGCACCAGGCAACTTCATGCTTTGGGTGATTGTAATGAACTTGTCGAGGTGTTTGTTGGCATCATCATCAGGCAATCCACGGAATGGGTTTGTTTGTACTTGCTGAATCATGTGGTGCTTCAACGAAAACTCAGGAGCGTTGATTTGCATCGGCGCAATCGGTCCTCCTCGTCCAAACATGGTTGGTTGACAAAGTTCCTCCATGGTCCGAAGATCGGGCTGTGGAAGAACATTGTTGTTATTATTATTATTATTGAGGTGCGGTGGAATGTTGTTGTTGACAACACCTGCCATACTTAAATCTTCTTGAGGCTCGGGCTCTTGATAATTAGAAGATCTAGTACGCATACACCTGAAAATGCAAAATAAAACAAAACCAAACACAAAGACAATATATATACACAATAAAGATAAAATCTTTTTGGATTTTTGAAATTTTTAATTTTTATGGTTTTTTATTAATTTTTTAAATTTTATGATTTTTTGAATTTTTTTAGGCAAGAAAAATAACGCTCACAAGTGAACGGATCCCAAGAAGCAACGCGTCTCTCACAGAAAACCGTCAATCTTAACGAAAAGAGCCGGCAGCGGCGCCATTTGATAACTAAGATTTTCCCAGTTAAAAATTATCGTTCTAGTGTGTCTCTTCGAATTGAAAAACTTGTGTTTAATGATAACTAAGATTTTCCCCGGCAGCGGCGCCATTTGGTACACGCTTTTTTTGCCCGTATAAAAATATTAAAGTTCGTGTTCTCGGTATCTTAACGAATTGATCTAGGCTCCCTATGTGACTCTATTGTTTTTGGTGAAACAAATATTTTTGGTTGTTTAAATAAAAGTGCGGAACAATTAAAGTAAATTACTTGAAAGTAAAATCTAAGTCTAATTAAAATAATTGTGCAAGTCTTTAAAAGCGTGACTGAAATTTAAGGGCACTTAAGTAAATGACATAAACTTAAATCTATATAAGGCAAACTTAAAACGCAACTAAAACTTAAACTAAGGCAAAACTAAAATAAAGCTAAGGCAAATAATCTTAAAGTGCAATTAAAATAAAGGCGGGAAAAATAAAGCTTGAAAATAAAAATCAAAGACAAAAACTAAAAAGAACATGAATACAGCTCATTCGGAATAGTCCTTCGTTTGGAACAATCACTCGTCCAGAATGTCACCTTCGGTTGGAATGATTCTTCTTCGCTCGGAATATTACCAAAATCCTTGATCCGGAACAAATTGATCTGAATATGTCACTTATCCAAAACAATCCTTCGTTCGGAACTTACTGATTCGGAACTTCTGGGCAACCCTTGATTCGGAAGATTCCGAATGAAGCCTCCTTGATTAGGAAGTTTCAGACTTCCGAATGAACACTCCTTGATCCGGAACTTGCCCTTGATCCGGAAGTTTGTTCGGAAGATCTGCTTGACTCGGAACTTTGTCCTTCGTCCGGAACATTCGAAACTTCCGAATGAATGATCACTGATCCGGAACTTTTGGAGTTCCGAATGAATTGCTTGATCCGGAACTTTTGAGTTCCGAATGAATGACTCTTGAGTCAGAAGTTTTTCCTTCGTCCGGAACTTTGAATGTTCCGGATGAACCAAGCTTGACTCGAAAGTTTTGCTGAGCCTAAAACTTCCGGATGAAACCCTTGACTCGGAACTTTGAAGTTCCGAATGAAGCCTTCCCTCCTTCTTGGTTCGGAAGTTTTCCTGGAAAGATCAGAAACAAAACAAACACTCCCGAAGAACAAGGGGATACAGTAACAGCAGATCTAATAACAAATTAATCAAAATCAAACACACGAATTAATCATACTCATAACGAATCAACAGTAAACATCAACAAACAATTAAAATCAAGAAAATAAACAACTTTAATCACAATAATCAAAAACCACTTGGATCAAAATAAAAGCATGAACATGAACATAAACATAAACTCATAAATCAAAGATTAAGAAAGGTAGATAAGAGATTGACAAGATAAAGTAAAGATTGACAATAATTAAATGAAAACTTACTTGAAATTAAATGAATTTAAGGTGCAAGACAAGGTATTTAAATTTGACAAGAAAAGTAAATGACAAGGTAAGTAAATGGTGGAAGAGCTAATTGTCACACTTAGCCAACCACATGAAAAGATTACATCTAATGACTATTTATAGGGGAGGATTAAGGAAGCTTCCTCCCCTCTTTCCTTTTCTCTTAATTGCATAATTAAGTCCCTCCTTCTTTTAATCTTCATTAATTGCATACTTAGTCCTTCTCTTCTAATCTTCTTTAAACTTGGACTTAAGGGACTTTTTGCTTCGGGATTTCTTTGAACTCGTCTTTAAATTCTTCAATAAAATAGACTTGAATTCTTCGGCTTTTGATAAACTTCCGTCTTTTGACTTTTTCTTCGATAAATCTTCAGAATTGGTCGTGGACTTCCGTTCTTTTTGCACTCTTGACTTCTTGACTTCGTCTTTCATCTATTTCTTCAATAAAAGTCCGTAAATGCCCGTGAATTCCCGTGTTTTCTCCACTTTTCACCTTTTCGTCCTAAATCACAACAAAAACACAAACCACGCATAATTCCGACATAAAAGGCATAAAATACACGTTTTGGTCCGGTTTTGAAAAGATGGGTGTTTACACACCTATCAATAATTTAGAAATCACATCAACTTTAGCACGGTCAACTTCAATACCGGATTTGGAAATTTTATTACCAAGAACTATACCTTCTTTTACCATGAAATGACATTTTTCCCAATTAAGAACGAGACGAGTGTTTTCATACCGTTTAAGCATACATTCTAAATTGGTAAGGCAAGTAGAGAAGAATCACCATAGACCGAGAAATCATCTATAAAGACTTCCATAGTTTCTTCAACCATGTCATGGAATATAGCCATCATACACCTTTGGAAAGTCCCAGGAGCATTGCATAAGCCGAAAGGCATTCTTTTGTAAGCAAATATTCCATAAGGACAAGTGAATGTAGTTTTCTCTTGGTCTTTAGGATCGATGGGAATTTGAAAATACCCAGAGAAACCGTCTAAGAAGCAATAGTAGTCATTACCCACTAAACGTTCGAGCATTTGATCCATGAAAGGAAGAAGAAAATGATCCTTGCGAGTGGCATCATTGAGCTTGCGATAGTCTATGCAAACACGCCAACCCGTGACAAGTCGAGTAGGAATCAACTCGTTGTTTTCATCTGGAACAACGGTTATTTCGTCTTTCTTAGGCACACAATGGACGGGACTAACCCATGGCGAACCCGAAATACGGTAAATCATTCCGGCATCTAGAAGTTTGATAACTTCTTTCTTGATGACGTCATGAATTTTAGGATTAACCCTTCTTTGGCTTTGGATTGAGGGTTTTAAGTCATCTTCCATGAGAATTTTATGAGTACAAAAGTTCGGATCAATTCCGTGGATGTCGGAAGTTTTCCAAGCAATTGCTTTCTTATGATTCTTCAGCACGTCGATAAGTCGAGATTTTTCATCCTCTTTCAAGTCCTTTGCAATGATGACAGGTAACTTCTTATTTTCTTCAAGGAAAACGTATTCGAGATGAGTCGGTAAATCCTTAAGCTCTAAATCCGGAGGATTGTCGATGGAAGGTTTAGTCAAATTCGGATCATCGATTGTTACTTCCTTAGGAGAAAGTGGAGAAATATGGTCCTCATTGAGAAGTTTCTCAATGGTACGAATGTATTCTTCCCAATCGGTGGGAGAATCGTCATATTTTAAGTCCACATCCCCTAAGGTTGCTTCAAATTCTTTCAAAAGGAAATCACTTTATCCAAATGGAGTTAGTGAGGGAGAAATAGAGGCAACGGTCTCAACAATGGTTAGAGAAGAAGAACCACTTTTACAAGCGTCTTGGAAATGCTCTTCACAAGCCTCATCAAGAACGTCAATGAAAGTAACGCTCTCGTATTCAGAAGGTTTCTTAGAAAGTTTACCCATGTTGAAGACGATTTTATCGTCACCAACTCTCATGATTAATTCGCTCGCGGCTACATCAATGAGAGTGCGACCGGTCCTCAAGAATGGACGTCCAACGATTAATGGAACACGGGGGTCTATCTCGTAGTCAACGACAACAAAATCCGCCGGAAAGGTGAATTTGTCGACACCGACGAAGACATCTTCGGCTATCCCCACCGGATAAGCAACCATACGGTTAGCTAATTCCAATGTCATTCGTGTGGGGACTAGCTCGGGTAGAGATAGTTGTTCCTAAACACTTAATGGAATTAAGTTTATACTAGCACCTAGATCGGCTAGGCCATACAATTCTCTACCCTGGGGAAGTTCCAAGGAATGAGAAAGCGACCCGGATCACCAAGTTTGGTTGGTAATTTCCTTAAGAGAACCGCGGAGCAATTCTCATTAAGTTGGGTATGAGTGATATCAAGGAGTTTTTCTTTGTGACTGAGAAGATCTTTAAACATTTTAGCATATTTCGGCATGTTAGCGAGAGCCTCAGCAAAGGAGATGTTGAATTCAATTGTTTAAACATTTTAAGAAAGTTCAAAACTTGAATATCATCCTTGTTCTTCAACTTCTCTTTCCTCAACCTTGAAGGGTAAGGTATGTCGGGTTGAGATGAAGGCTTTAGAATGGAATTCTCACTCACATCCTTAGGTGGTGGAGGGGTAGAAATAGAAGGTGGAGGAATCAGTGAAGGGGGCTCATTTTCCTTTGTCACAATCACCGGTGTAGGTGTAGGAATCTCGGGTTCCTTTAAACCTTTGCCACTTTGGGTGGTGATTGCTTTCATCTCCCCTCTTGGATTAGCAACGGTGTTACTCGGAAGAGAACCCGACAAGAGGTTTGATCACTTCGGAAGAAACTAGCCATCATATCCCTTAAGTCATTCGTTTGAATTCTTAAATAGTTTCGCATATCGGCTCGAAGATCATTCCCTTGTTTCGCGATATCCCCTTTCAAGTTGATGATTTGACTTTGAAGAGTCTTCACTAACACATCATTAGTCCTTATGTAAGTTTCAACCTTGTGATTAAATGATGTGGGTTGGTTGGAAGGAGGAGCATGGTAGGCAGGTGGTTGATAAGCGGGTTGTTGGTAAACTTGATTATTTCCTTGAGGTGGATATGTGTTTCTTTGGGTTTGATATTGATTTGGAGCTCGAGTTTGGTTTTTATTGTTGCGATTAAAGTTGTTTTAGTTTTGAGGAGGAAAACCGGGTGGTGAAAGGAAGTTGTTTGAACGATAACTTAGCAAATTTCGGTCACCTTGAGGAAGAGCTTGATAGCCTCCCGTAGAAAAATTACCGTTAGCAGCATACACATTTTCCGGATTGTCATGAGTAGAAGGACAATCGGTGTATGAATGAGAACCCCCGCAAATCTCACAAGAAGTTGCTACAGCTTTAGCTTTTTGAAATTGGTTTGTAGCCATGGTAAGAAGTTTTTGTTCATCTCGGCTATTTGGCGGGTAAGTTAAGTTATCTCTGGGTTTGATGAAGTAGAAGAAACATTGGCCCTCGGGTTATTCCTTGAAGATGCAGATGAATCCCAATTTTTGTGGTGAGTGGTCATGTTCTCTATAAGCTCTCTACACTCCTTGGGTCTTCTCTTCATGAATGTACCACCAGCGGCAGCATTAATCGTATCACGATCACGAAAAGTTAAACCATTGTAGAAAGTATCAATCAAGGTAACGGGGATCATGTTATGGTTCGGACAACGGTCGATCAAGACATTATAACGTTCCCAAGCATCGAAAAGCGACTCATCAGGTTCTTGAGTGAAACCATTGATTTGATTGCGAAGACTAGTGACCATGGATGGTGGAAAGTAGCGCGACAAATTTTTTTGAGTCATTTCGTCCCATGTATGAATTGAGTTTTTGGGAAGACGATCAAACCATTTTTCGGCATGGTGGGATAAAGTGTGTGGAAAAAGGTGAAGGCGAAGAAAATCGATGGAAACACCAGGAAATTTAATGCTTTGAGTGACAGTTATGAATTTATCGAGGTGTTTGTTGGCATCATCATCCGGTAATCCGCGAAATGGACAAGCGTTTTGAACTTGTTGGATCATGTGATGCTTCAACGAAAATTCAGGAGCCGTGGTTTGCATCGGCTCAATCGGTCCTCCACGTCCGTTCATTGTCGGTTGACATAGCTCCTCTATCGTGCGAAGGTCGGGTTGAGGGCCATGGTTGTTATTATCCAAATTGTGGTGAGGTGGGTTATTATTATTATTATGCACACCGGCCATATCTAAGTCTCTAAGAGTCTCGGGCTTAGAATAAGACGAAGATCGAGTACGCATACACTAAAATGAAATACAATATTTTTGGTTCTTTTATCTTTTTTTTTTTTTGAAAATTTTATATTTTTTAGGATTCTTTTGAAAATTTTTGTGCTTGAAAATAACGTTCCCAAAAGAACGGATCCCAAAATCCAATTTTTCTCACTAAAAACCGTTAATCTTTACGAAAAGAGCCGGCAGCGGTGCCATTTAATACGTAGCTTTTGTGTGTGCTCATGAAGTGTTGTTCGTACTCGATTCAATCCGAATTGATCATGGTTTAAGGTGGAATTGTTGCCTTTGGTAACTAAAAGGGGGAGCTTGGGGTTATCTATTTCTACTCGTAAAATAAACGCTGAGATAATTAAAATTTGTATAAAAATAAAAGATAAAAAGCTAACCTTGAAAGGCGGGAAAAGATAGAACCTGAAGATTAAACTGGAACGAAGATCAAAAGATAAGTCAACTATCCAGAATCCACAAATTAAAGCTAATCTAGAATCCGTGTTCAAGTTCCTATCCGGAATATGTGTTATACTAGTAATCCGGGATGTGGTTTTATGAAGATATCCGGAATCGGTTTTGAGGGTGTTATCCGGAATGTGAGTTAGGGGTGTTATCCGGAATATGTGTTAGAGTTCTTATCCGGAATATGTCTTTAGGCAACTATCCGGAATCCGTAATTGAGTAACTATCCGGAATGTTTGATCCTTCTCTTATCCGGAATGTAGAAAATCTTCCTTATCCGGAATCCACACTTTAGACGCTATCCGGAATGTTGGTTTAGGAGACTATTCGGAATGTATGCTAATCTCACTTATCCGGAATTGTGTAATGAGGGTTATCCGGAATTGGTGTTTCTTTGCTTATCCGGGATTGATTTTGAAGGCTTATCCGGAATAAGTGTTTTTGGAGGGAATAAAATTGCTTATCCGGGATGTCCAAAACTGGTGCGTGTTCGGAATATAAGGGTTTTGTAAACCCGGATAAGAACAAATTTAAGCAAATAAGCAAAACTTAATTAAGCACTTAACTAAAACTTTTACCAAATCAATTTTTAGAAAAAACTAATAAGACACAATTTAAAAACTTTTGAAAATACTAAATAAGCAAAAGTTTAAAATAAACTTTTTATGAAATATTAAACTACCAAAATCAACTTATTTAAAAACTAACAAAACATAAAAATTAAACAATACGAACAATAATCTAAAAACCTCAAACACACCAAATCAATAAGCACAATCCAATAAGCAAATCAATCACATCATCAACAAAATTAAACCAACTACATGATTAATTAAACAAGACAATAGATTATGATTAAGAAAGGTAGGATGAGAATTAATTAAAAAGCTTGATTATATTAAAGATTAAGATCAAAGATTACAAGATGAAGGTTTGATAAGCTTGAAAAGAAAACTAGAGAGAAGAAAAATAAAACACACTTAATTACCTACTAAAATTAAAGACTAAAAATTGAAGACTCCCTCTTAATGACCATTTTTTAAACTATATATAGGGGAATGAGTAGGTGCTTGTTTCTTCCTCTTTTCTTCTTGTCTTTCTCGTCTTTTAAAAAACTTGATTTCTCGACTTTGTCTCGGGATTAGTCGAATGATAACTTGAACTCCTCTTCTATTTTTTTTCTTTTAGTAGACTTGGTTCTTCGACTTCGTTAAACTTCCGTCTTTAGACTTTTTCTTCGATAAATCTTCAGAATATGCCTTTGACTTCCGTTCTTCTTGCACTTTTGACATTTTGACTTCGTCTTTTGTCTTTTTCTTTGATAAAAGCCCGCGAAAGCCCGTGTTTTCTTCCTTTTACATATTTTTGTCCTGAAACACAATAAAAACACAAACCACGCATAATTCTGACTTTTACGTCATAAAATACACGTTTTGGTCTTGTTATTATTGGAAATAAGTGGTAAAAGGATAAATGTTTTCACACTTATTAGTATTTTCCTTAATCAATCCAAGTATGTTAAAGAAATGCTAAAGAGATTTGGATTAGAAGACTGTAGACCTATGAAGACCCCTATGGCCTCGGATACTAAACTCACCGTAGATGGTGATTGTGAGTCAGTAGACAACACCAAATATAGAGGTATGATTGGTATTTTGTTGTACCTAAAGGCAAGTCGACCGGATATCATGTTTAGTGTTTGCCTTTGTGCTCGCTTCAAAGAGGCTCCCAAAACCTCTCACCTTGAAGCGGTTAAGCGTATCTTCCGATACATTAAGAGCACTATACATTTAGGATTATGGTATTAATACAAGGCTTTTCCTCGTATGAAAGTTCGTTGTTCCAGTCTTTTCGAATTGATTATTGGTAGAATGTGCGACTCAGTCGTTCTTGGTGGAAAAATAAAAGGGTTTGGTTATCTATTTTAAACTAAAAAAAATGTCGTTGAAAGATTGAAAATTTAATCTAAGATAAAACAAGTTAAAACAATGCTAAGTAAAAAGGCGGGAAAAAATAAAGTTTGAAAAATAGAAACAATTCAGAAGACTAACAATTAAACTAAGTCCGAAAACAAGATAATTGGAATTTCATAGAAATTGGAGTTTTTCGGAATAATAGACAAATTCAGAGAAATCTTCGGAATAAAGACTTTTTCAGAGAAAGTGACATTTTCAGAAAAATAGGTTTTTGAGAGAAAAGGATGTTTTCGGAATAATAAACTTTTCAGAAAAAGGAGTGTTTTCGGAATAACAAAATTTCAGAGATATTGGGTTTTTCGGAAAAAAAAAGGTTTTCAGAAAAATGACAAATTTCGGAATAAAGGCTTTTTCAGAAAAATGGGATTTTCGGAATACAGACTTTTTCAGAAAAATTGGATCGTCGGAATAATGAACTTTTCAGAAAAAATGGGGTTTTCAGAATAATGGATTTTTCAGAAAAAGTAAGGTTTTAGAAATAATGGACTTTTCAGAAAAATGACAATTTCATAGAAATGACAAATTCAGAGAAAAGGAAATTTTCGAAGTAAAGGCTTTTTCAGAAAAGGTATGTTTTCAGAATATAAAACCCTTTTCCGAAAAGGTAAGAAAACAGATACAGTTAATCAGTAACATCAAAACTAAAGAGATAAGCTACGAATAAGCACGAACCAAACAAGCAATTAACCAAAACTTTAACCAAATAAATTTTAAGAAGAACTAAATAAGCCACGAATTAAAAACTACCAAAACACTAAATAATCAAAACATTTAAAATCAACTAATAATCAAATCTATTAATCTATCAAACCAACTTAATCAAAAATAAGCCAAACACTAGAAAATCAATAACCACAATAAGCTCAACACATCCACCACATCAAAACTAAAAGATCAATCACATGAATAAATCAATCACATAATCAAAGAGATGGAATGAACTACATGATTAATCAAATCACCAAAAGATTAAGAAAGGTAGAATGAGAATTAAGAAAATAAGCTTGATTGATTAAAGATTAATATCAAAAGATTACAATATTAATGTAAAGATTTAATAAGCTTGAAAAGAAAAACTAGAGATAAATTAAAAACACTAAAAATTAACTACAACTACTAAACACTAACCACCTAACACCCTCCTAATGACATATTAGGAGGGTATTTATAGGAGGTGGGGAGATTAAGTGCTTAAGCTTTCTTCTTTCTTTCTTCTCGTCTCGACTCGATTTAATTTCTTTGTCTTTCTAGACGTCATCTCGGGATTTGTCGATATAAATTGAACTTGTCTTATAATTTTCTTCTATAATTAGGCTTGAGTTCTTTGACTTCACTAAACTTTTGTCTTTATACTTTTTCTTCGATAAATCTTCAGAATAGGTCTTGGACTTCCGTTCTTTTTGCATTCTCGATCTTTAGACTTCGCCTTTAGTCTTTTTCTTTGATAAAAGCCCTGTGATAGCCCATGTTTTCTTCCTTTTGCATCTTTTGGTCCTAAAACACAATAAAAACACAAACCACGCATAATTCCGACCTTTACGACATAAAATACACGTTTTGGTCTTGTTATTTTGGAAATAAGTGGTAAAAGTATAAGTGTTTTCACACTTATTAAATCCCCTACACTTGACCATTGCAATTTCCTCATGCAATGTACTAATATCAAAGCACGGTTTACATTTTTCATCATAGATAACCCACCTTGGCCTTTATTAAATACTAAACACCAAGAAAACTAAAAGAACAAAAGAAGTAAAGAAATCAAAGACTTACATTGGGATTTTAGGATGTCATGAATGTTCATCATTCTCAAGTTTAATGTTCCCCATACCAAGCTTAAAAAGGAGATCATTGTTATTATAAGTTAGCAAACTAAGACGAACTCATGTAGCCCAGTTATTCACTTAGACTCCCTTATTCCTAGGTGTATCTCTTATATTTTAGTTTTGTATTGAATGCTCACGAGGATACATTGTTTGACTTATTTCGATAGTTTATTAGGCTGAAAATAAAGTAGGACGATTTAATCAATAGTTAGCTAAAGGAAAAAATCTTTTAAAACTGCTTCTCGGAACCTCATAAAGTTCATATCTTGGCATAACTCGCTTCACGATTTGAGACCTTTCTCGGACTGATATTTGGCAGCGACTTCATACTTCAAATCTTTGAGAGACGTTCTTGAAATTATGGTCTTCTCTTCATAATAGGAATTTCTTCACTTGAAGTTTTGAGAGATTCTTCATATTTGGACCACGACTTCTTCATTTTACTCCAATCTTTATTTTGGACTTTGATATACAACGATCCGCCTCCTTTTAGGACTTGGATCTATTTATCCTCATACCTTGCTAGGGTCTTTTCGGATAGACTTCTCCATGATCTTTAGGGGAGTATTTGCTTTTCGTCGTGTGTCTCGATCCTTCATACTGATTTTTGATAAATGATTCTTCACATCACTTTTGGATCTTTAGCAACAAAATGTAGCCCTCATGCCTTGTTAGGGCCTTTTCGGACTCCCAATCTTCGCATCCCGCTTCAATAAGTTATGCCTTGGCTATGAACTCTAATTAATACCGAGCAACTTTTAAACGATCTTGTGCTAGAAGCTAAGTAACTTTTCAAATCGTACAACCTTATTTAATGCAGATAAATTTATTAGCAAGCGATGGGAGAATAGGCTTATAATCAACTCACATAAATTCACGAAAGAATACCAAACTTATAATTGACTGTATCATCTATCGTTCTACACAATTTAAAATATCAAGGAATGAGACTCGTGTATGCTTAGCAAATTAAATCAAAGTTTTGGGTTTTCGAGCCATCTATAGGATCTTGCAAACTCTTAGACTTTCTCAAGTTTAGAATTCGCATTTTAAAGTTCCCTTGATAAACGACTCTCTAGGATCAATTATAGGAAATTGCGAAAAGTTCTTGTTCTTAACCCATGAGAGTTAAGACTTTCGCGTTTAACGTTCCCTATATAAAAGCCTAGCAAAACTTGACTTAAACACGTTAAGGATACTAGCTAGAGTAAACTTAGATAAGTAAACTCGGGTTGAGTCAAAATATTCACGACTTTGAAAAATTTAAAACCACTTTATTAAAAATTTATTCTAGCAAAGAAAGTAAATAACGATAACAAAGGAAAATACTACTATACTACTAGGCCAAAATAGATAAAAAAATTTTGAAAAATGTCGAAAAATCAAATTTTCCGGTTAAAATGAGGACAAATTCATGGAAAAGCCCACTTACTTCGATGTTTAAGCATGTGGGAGTAAACTCCCCTACACTTATGACATTGTGCACTTTCTTTAAATCTTGCTAAGGAAAGGACAACTATAGTGATTTCAATGTGAACATATAAGATATGAAATATTGAATCACGACAGTTTAGGATAGAATCGGGAAGACGGGTACACGGTTCGTCAAAAGTCATCGAGAATGGATCTTTGAAGCTTTAATCCTTGCACAGAAGAAGAAACAAGACAACAAACACATACAGGGCTCCCCCTACACTTATTATGAAAACGGTAAAGGATAGATCAATGGGTTGCCTCCCGAGAAGCGCTTGTTTTTGTTAACCAAGTCACGAGCTTGACTCGACCCAGAACTTAATTCAAGGGAAACGTGGTGAGGGATGGAATCATCTCATGAGAGATGTCCTCACCAAAGTACAACTTAACGCGCTGGCCATTCACCTTAAAATTGGGCCCATTTGGCTGAGAAAGCTCAATGGTGCCATATGGGAAGACTTTGGCGACGGTGAATGGACCAGACCAACGACTCTTCAGCTTGCCCGAGAAGATCTTCAACCGAGAGTGAAAGAGTAAAACTTGATCACCAACGTGGAACTCTCGATTCTTAATCCTTGCATCATGGATGATCTTGGTCTTCTCCTTCTAGATCAACGAGTTCTCATAAGCTTCATTCCTTAGTTCATTTAGCTCATTGAGTTGAATCTTCTGAAGATCGCCGGCTTTGTTGATGTCAAAATTCGCCCAATTCAAGGCCCAATATGCCTTATGTTCCAGCTCGATAGGGAGGTGGCATGCCTTCCCGTACACAAGACGATAAGATGTACAACCAATCGGGGTCTTATAAGCGGTACGTAAAGCCCACAAAGCATCATCTAACTTATCGGCCCACGAGGCACGATGCTCTCCCACTGTACGCTCAAGAATTCGCTTCAATCCACGGTTGGAAATCTTGGCTTGCCCATTGGTTTGGGGATGATAGGCGGTGGAAATACGATGATTAACACCATACTTAGCCATGACTTGTGCAAACTGATCATTGCAAAAATAAGTCCCACGGTCACTGATTATAGCACGAGGAACACCGAATCGAGCAAAAAGCTGCTTCAAAAAGTTCACAACCACCTTCGCATCGTTCCTAGGGAGAGCCTTAGCTTCAACCCATTTGGAAACGTAGTCAACGGCTACGAGGATGTATTTGTTCCCTTTAGATGATGGAAATGGCCCCATAAAGTCGATGCCCCATACATCAAAGATTTCACATTCTTGTATGAAATTTTGAGGCATCTCATCTTTATGTATGATCTTGCCTTGTCTTTGGCAAGCATCACAATGTTTAACCATTTCATGAGCGTCATGATAAATGGTGGGCCAATAAAATCCAGAGTCGAACACTTTCTTCGCGGTATAATTTGGACCAAAATGACCACCGGTGGGTCCTTTATGGCAAGCATCAAGAATTTCTAAAGTTGCGGGTCCATCAACACATCGGCGAATAATCAGATCAGCACATTGTTTGAAGAGATAAGGGTCATCCCAAAAGTAAGTCTTAATATCTTTAAAGATCTTCTTCTTTTGTTGGGATGTTAACCCTTCGATAAGGATACCACCCGCTAAGTAGTTTGCAATGTCCGTAAACCACAGGGTGTCATCAAGATTGGAATTGATAGACATTAAGGTCTCAAGGGGGAAAGAGTCATTGATCTCTTGATTCGGATGATCCCCTTGATAAGGATCCTCAAGTCTACTTAGATGATCCGCGGCTAGGTTTTCGGCTCCCTTCTTGTCACGAATTTTAATTTTAAATTCTTGAAGGAGCAAAACCCAACGAAGAAGTCTTAGTATAGAATCTTGCTTAGTCAACAAGTAATTCAACACGGAATGATCGATGTACACGATTGTGGTGGAAAGGACAAGATAGGGGCGAAATTTCTCAAAGGCATACACGACAGCTAAAAGCTCTTTTTCGGTCGTGGTATAATGCAATTGAGCCACCGTCAATGTCTTGCTAGCATAATGGATTGGTTGGAAGTGTTTGTTCACTCTTTGGCCCAAAACCTCTCCAATAGCAAAGTCTCTAGCATCACACATCAATTCAAAAGGTAGCTCCCAATTAGGGGTGACCAAGACCGGTGCCTTAGTTAGCTTGTCTTAAGAAGATTGAAGGATTCAAGACACTCTTTAAAAAAAATAAAAGGAGTATCTTTTTCCAAGAGGTGGGTCATCGGGCGAGCGATTTTAGAAAAATCTTGAATGAATCGACGATAGAAGCCCGCATGACCAAGGAAACTTCTCACACCCTTCACGGTTGAAGGTGGAGGTAATTTGGCTATGACATCCACTTTAGCACGGTCCACTTCAAGACCGGATTATGAGATTTTATGTCCAAGCACAATGCCTTCTTTTACCATGAAATGGTACTTTCCCAATTTAGAACAAGGCGAGTGTCTTCACACCTAAGCATGCGTTCCAAATTGGCAAGGCAATGAGAGAAAGAATCACCATAGACCGAGAAATCATCCATGAAGACTTCCATAGTTTCTTCAACCATGTCATGGAAGATAGCCATCAAACACCTTTGGAACGACCTAGGAGCATTACATAAGCCGGAAGGCATTCGTTTGTAAGCAAATGTTCCATAATGACAAGTGAATGTGGTTTTCTCCTGGTCTTTAAGATCGATGGGAATTTGAAAATACCCGGAGAAATCGTCTAAGAAGCAGTAATAGTCATTACCCGCTAGACGTTCAAGCATTTGGTCCATGAAAGGAAGGGGAAAATGATCCTTTCTCGTAGCATCATTGAGTTTGAGATAGTCTATACAAACTCTCCACCCTGTAACGAGACGAGTAGGAATCAATTCGTTGTTTTCATTTGGCACAACGGTGATTCCGCCTTTCTTAGGCACACAATAGACGGGACTAACCCATGGTGAATCCGAGATAGGGTATTTAACACCCCCAAATTTATACGCAGCGGAATACATCTTTGGGTGCTAAACAATGATACAACAACACATAATTTATAAAGAACGACTCGAAAAGAGACGTTTCAAATTTATCGTTCCTAAAAATTTTATCAGAGTAGCGTAGTCCCAAGTAATCGTTACCAAAAGATAAGTTAAAACAACATATTAGTTTGTTTTAAAATGGAACGATAAATAAATCAAAGAGTTTGAACAACAAAAGCAGTGCACAACTTCATTCCCGTGACCTCCAAGCTTCTGCTTCTTGATTACCTGAAATACATGTGAGTAAAACAATCAGCAAAAATGCCGAGTGAATCTATAGGTTTATGAAATCAATTTGAATACAAGCAAAGATTATAAGTTTGTGGCATGCTTATAAGCATCAAATAATAATTTGCATCAACAATGATAATTGTATATAGCATAAATTGCAATAAGCTCATGGAACCGAGCCCTTAGACACTCCCATATCAGTCTAATAAGACGAGAGATTTATTAATTGTCGGTTACCTCCAGATTATTGGTACATTGCCGTATACCTGACTTCTCAATACAATATGCTCAAACAGTGTGGAGGTCGGGCCTAAGCTTCTATGACAAGTCCACAAAAACTGAACCGGGGAGGCTTTCCCCATAGATCTATTAATTGTACTAGCGGTTAACCCATCATAGGTTAATTAACGGTCCATAATTGAGGTTTTAACAAAGGCAATCACTTAATGCAATTTAAAGGCAACCACGGGTCCATTCATAGAGGGACAAAGCATACCATAAAAATCATGTGTTCTAAGTTTATAAAACATGTATTCCCCCTCGCGGGTTTAAAATCATTTAATAACTAGTATAAAGCGAGGCTATAGACTCACCTTAGCCAATAGTGGTAATGAGACGATCGCCGACGATAGATGATGCCTTTCAAACACGAGAACTGCAACCTATCAAATGAGGTGCGTTCATTAATAATAGACTCGATAAATAACCCATACATAAGAATATAAAACTCGACCCATAAAATCACGACAAAATCGAGAGAAAACGATACAAGTGATACTATTACACTCTCCTATATATTCATTTTATTATTCTACGCCTTTAATAAAAATCTGCCGGAACATACCGAATGTCCAAGCCGTTTTCCCATACTTAGACATATCAACTTTTTATGATACTACTCAGAGAACTCACTTACTATATGTAGAAACTCCTCCCAAGAGCCAATTAAAAGATTTTACTTCTAAAGTTCCCTGCCCGACTCATCTTTGAATCACAAAATCCAGACAGTTTAGCGACCTTGACTTACAAAACCATTTTGACCATTCTAAACAACTCCGTTTGTAAAACCGCCACTTTATTCTAAAAATAGACTCAAAATACTAAACTTGGAGCCTGAGAACAGCCCTTGAATCATTTTGAAACTTATTTTATAGTCCCCGAGATTCGATCCAAATATCGACAACAATTTTCGGATTGTGTCAACACTCGTCTCCCGGTACACGAAAATCAAAGTAGTGTAACTTCCACCTCGTTTGGAGTTGGAAGGCCTACTTTATATCAAATCGAAGCTAATGAAATTCTATACAACATAATCCCATCATATCATCCTATATTCAGACTTAAGACCCTCGAAAATGGCCTCAAACCTACTGCCTAAAATTGACTATAAAAATCTCTTACAAAATCAAGTTTTTGATCAAAACCAACAACTTTTATCATCATTCTAACATCCTAACATCACCATAAACCAATCCTAACACTTGTATCATCATCAAAATCAAAAACCCAAAAATAAAAATTCAACTTTTTAACCAAAACATTACATAAACATCATTTGATCATCATCTCTAACACATGCATGATCAAAATCACCACCTAACAAGCCTAGTTTTTTTTTATCAAAATTCAAAACTCAATGCATGTAAGTAAAAATGGTATCATTAGAATCACCTTTCAAAAATAGGAATGGGACTTGTTTTGTTTTTGGATGGATCAAAGTTGATCATAAAAAAAAATTGATAGAATGGATGGTGGTGGTGTAGGCCAAAATGGAAAAGAAAGAAGAAAGATGGTGTTTTTGTTTAATGAATTTTTTTTAAAAGAATTGTGTTAGTGGAAAACATATATATAGTGTAAGGTTAGGGTAGTTTTTGCCAATTTGTGATAGTTTTGGTCCAAAATGTAATAAAATAGTTTAAAAGGGTAAAAATGTAAATCACAAATTTTTAAATATTTACGAGACTCGGGTTTCGTAAAAATACTTTTTAAAAGTTTAAACGCACACGAAAAATAATAATATAACGACTCGATACGTAATTAAAACGACATCGTCGAAAATATTAAATATCGAAACGATCGATAATAAAATATAAAAATTTTGGCATCCGTCGGTATCGCGATCACTAGTAGTCCTCGTTACTCGTCAAAATATTAAAATATAATATTTAATATCGGTTTCAACTTAAACCGTTAAACATAATAATATTTAACGTTATAAAATACTTCAAAATAATTGAAAGTAGAATTAAATTATGACCTTATTTTTACGGGTTTTACATCCTCACCACCTTATGGGAGCGACGTCCCGGCGCTCAACTCGCCTCATACACGAATTGTTCACTACCCGGAAAGAGGAGGGCATTCCTTATAAAGAAGTCTTCACGTTCCTACGTGAATCTTGATCCACGATCTCCACTGGTTCTTTTACAAAACGTAACTTGTCGTCAAGTGGTATCTCACCAAAAAGGAATAAATAAATCCTTATCCACCAGTCACCCGTCAAGTTCGACACATGAAAATTTTATGAATCACACGAAGCTCATTCGACGACAAGAATAGGTGACAGGATTTCCGAGTAAGTCCAGTTAAAAAGAATGTTGCAATTTAAAGGATATACATCGGCCGGATAGCCATGGACACACATCAAAAAGAACTAACAAGAAAACATTTTCGTCGTCGGAGGGTGCTCACACGCGGGTCCCTACTCAAAAGATAATACAAAGACACCATCTCACTTTCGCCAACGCGCATTAAAGTCTCAATAAACATCGTTGTTGAAAGTCAAAAAGATATTACATAATATGTGCTCTACATGATCGGACGTCATCGGATGATGCCGCCTCAAGTTCTCACAACTTACGATCATTTGACTAGATCACACATCATTAAGTACATAAAAGAAAAGGTCGAACATAAACATCGAGTATAGATCTCCACCGTAAATCATAGAGAAAACCTTGAACGAACCCTTGATAATAACCACTTGATCTCCAGAGTCTTTCCACTTGCGGTGTCGGCTTCAACATACTCCTCGAGGTCGTAACGAATTTATTAACTCCATTCATTAAGAGATTCGGTCCTCAATCATTCCACAAGTACATGCATAAATCCTGGTGACACTTATCGTTTCTCCTTATACACTGCTTCCCGAGATTCATTTAAAACTCACAATAAAATAGTGATCTTCAATACGAGGAACGGAACGAGATAAAAATAAATTCAATAAACGCATAAACGGACAAGATGTGGTAAAATGATTTAAGGTTAACGATCGACGAGGGATCTCGAATCACGTAAACGTAAAACATAATAATTCACAATACTAGAAAAATGAGAGCGAATAATGAATTAAGTATTAACATTAAAATGACATTTGTCACAATTATCCGTCCCGGATTTGTATTACCTTAAAACTCAGTTGAGATACTTTCTTGATAAAGATGATATATTAAAAATAGAAGTAAAATAGTTTCAAAATTTATTTGGTCGTCTTAAGAAACTTTGAAAGAATGACGTAAATTTATTAATTAAACTCATACTGATGGTTACAATTAGAGAATATAATTTCCAAATTAAATCACTATTAGGAATATAAATTAAACTGGCAATTTCATTACATTAAAAGTAAAGTATAATAAGTCAATTAGTTCAAAAGGTAGAACATAATTTTATTTTAAACATTAGTTTTAGTTATACAAAATATGGTGTATAAATTTGACCTTTTACTTGTGATGGTTATTTCGATAATTGAAAATCATTAGAAAATGTAGACAAGTTCCATAAAAATTTTATAATACTTTGTAGAAACACATAAAGGTGTTTATTATTTCAAAATAAACATGGGATATATTCGGGTTTCAAAATGTGACAAGATAATAAACGAATACGAATTGAAATAATAGTCAACAATCAGTACGAAATAAACGGTACAAAAGGGGACGAAGCAAATGTCGTATGAATTCTTAAAGAGAATAATAAGATAAAGGCGTTGATGGTAAGATGATAAGAAATGATAGATTAAACAAGTTGTCAATTTTGTTAGTGCGGTCGATGGTTCACCAATATCAGTTTGTTAACTTAGCGGTGGTCGATACATGATCGGAAATAAGATCCATACAAAAATTTAATCAAAGAAAATTCCTAATAATCACTTGTAATTAAAACAAATCAAACGAACGATGTTAGTGTCTAAAGAGAGAAGTCAAATCACGGTTCACAAGAGTGGATTTCGAGACAAACGAGAGTGACGGACGTCATCCCGGATATACGAAAATCACTCTAGTGATAATTCATTATTCACGTGCGGAGACATTCCAAAGATCTACCCAGTCGCATAAAGAAGATTGGACGAGAAGGAAGGATAAAACATCGAGACTTTCACGTCATTTACCAACAATCAGTAATTAGACGCACAATCAAAAGAAATCAGTTATAAGACAAAATGAAGTAACAAGTGGAAAAACAATCATCGAGTAAAAACGTATTTCTAAACGTGTAATTCAACCAAGAGAAGGTAAGAAAACATATGCGGATGCAGAAAAATTGCGCTACTTGCATAAAATATAAAGGTTTTCAAAACTTCTTTTCACTTTATTTCATTTTATTTATCTTTATCATAAATACAAGTAAAAAATTGATTATTATCAAGATTTTTAAGTGGACTACTATTTAGCCTAGCATGGCTCCTTCTAAATTAGACATAGGTGATCAGGCCATGTATAATTTAGGAATAGCAATGCAGTGCTCAGTTTCGTCGAAAAGTATTACGTTTCTTATGTTTATATAAACCATGCCATTTGTAAAATGGAATTTAAAAATACTTTATAAATTTATAGGATACAAGTAATTTGTGAGATACTTAATAAGCAGCTTTTAATCAGACGAAAAGTATTTTATAAGACCAAAGTAAAAATAATTGGTGAAAATAATCGTAAAACAATATCAGACTTATTTATAATATGACATTATGACAACGTATAAAGTAGCCAAAGGTTTGCAAAAAGTAGCAAATAGTATGTAGAATCTTGATAACCTATTAATCTATGAAGTGGGTTGATGTTTTCTAGAGAGAGAAACTAGAGAGAGAAAGTGAGAGAAACTATGTGTTTATTTCATTCAAAAATGATAAAAGTGAAAAACCAACAACCAACCCCTTTCCAAGGAGGAAAGGGGTATTTATACTTCCAAGCCACTAATGGACTTGGGCCGGCCCATGACAAGCCCATGGGCCGGTTCTTACTTAACTAAATAAGCATTTGTTAACTACGAGCTATTACAACATAAATAATATTGTGGAGTGACCGATACTTCTAATATACGTTAAAACGTATTTCTAACAATCTCCCCCTAAGGGAGGTCACTCCACGTTACAAAGTTCTAAACCTAGCATACTATACTAAGTCTTCGTTCTTTAGCTCGTAGTCTTTTCTTCTTTTTCTTTTTGTTGTGAATATGTTTATTGATCTTTTAGGCTTTGGCTTGAGAGCATTGTTCTTTTGGCCTTTCACGTGCGATCTTTGCCTTCTTGTGAATTTTGCCTCCTTGTGACTCCATGTTCCACACACTTATGTCTTTTTGTTGAATTCTCGAAAGCTTCAGAGTTTGGTACAACGGAAGACTTCATTTTGTACTTTCTTGAATTTTGCTGAACTTTGATGCAGAAAAACATAAGCATGTGGAAGCGACTTCATCAGGTACACCGCAACGCCACCGTCTTCAACTGGTACACAGCAACGCCACCGTCTTCAACAGGTACACAGCAACGCCACCGTCTTTAACAGGTACACAGCAACGACACAAATAAAATGGCTTTGAACATTTCATTCTAATTCGGTAGCATTTTACCTCCGGTCGGTGAAGACCGTTGGACGATATTAGATATCGTACCCGTGACGGATAGTTTCAATTAAGTAACTTCCTGACAGGATTTCGCGGGTAAACCCATTCTCTTTATTCGACCGTCCAAAGCTGACTGCGAACATAAAGAGTGAATCACTTGGGTAAATTATCATTGTGATTTGAAGCCGTCAATTCATGAAACCTGGAACAAGTGAATTTCAATTAAGATTTTCACCATCGTTGCTTTCCAGTTGTCACGAGCTCAATTCATAAAGAATCTTGCACGTCACCTACCAAGTGTTGTTTGATGTTAACACTAGAAGGATTTCCACTCGTCACTATGATCAATAAAGAGTCACTCTGAGTGTTCTGGCAAGATCATATGATAATGCGTAGAGGCCTGGAACGAGTTTAAGTTCAATTAAGAATTAAACCACTGTTTCTTTCCAGTTTTTCACAAGATTGGTTCTAAAAGAACCGCACGTGTAACTTACCATGAGCTTGTTTGATGTTGGCTCAAGCAGGATTTCCATCTTCATTGTAATACTTGCGTATTACTCGGATGTTCTGGCAATATTACAGGAATACTACGTAGGACTCATGAAAATCTCTTACTTTTCACAGTGTGTGAGAAAGCAAGGAATAAATGGAAAGTGTCCTAATGAGACTTTTGATGATCTCTTGGCTCTAGACTCGATTGTGCGTTTTGATTTAGTGAGCGATGGCTGGAGAGGAGTGCCACCTTTTCAATACCAGTCTATTCGGAGTGAATAAACCAATAGATAACGTGTTGATCTCCGTGTGATTAAAACAAATACCTTTTGAGAGATATTTGAGTTAGCTGGGAAGTGTTGTGCATTGCATCACTAGGTCCATGACGTCTTTCTCAATAGCATATGTATTGACCCGGTTTCTGCCTAAAAGTTGTAAGGAGGGCTTCTTTCTTTACACCCTTTATCTTTACAATTCTTTTTCATTCTTCAACCCCTTCAGTACTTACCAATACATCATCACTAGCACCTTGTTGTGATTGTTCCAGTGCTAGCATCAGTAATTAGTCGGTACTCAGCTATGTTCACATTCTTTCTCAATCTTTCTTAGGACTTCTAATTCTATCTAGGGAATTGTCCTTGGGAAGATTCCATCGGCTCTGATGAATCATTGGACTAAACCTATTCCTACCACCCTTTTGTCACCACATTCGTCGTGAATTAAGCGTGTTTTGGGAAAGTATAGCCACCATGAAAAATCATTGAAAATCACCTAAAGTACTTGTGATATTGTCATCAAAAGTTTTGTACCTTAGGTGTTTTGTTCATCAAAAGCGCTCCCCCTTAACACGTGCTTTACACATATTAAGTTGGATAATCATTAAGTCTTTTTCATCTTTTAGCCAAGTATCATTTAAATCTCCTTAATCCCATTTTCTCCCCTTATCCAAAATGTTAACCATTAATATTTGGGATATTGAATGGATTAACCGGTCTTTGGGTAAAAATGAAATCGATGTTTGGCCATAGAACATGTTAATGCTCCCCCTTAAGTTAATAAGGGATAGTTGTAGTGCTTTAGTATGATATATTTTGAAAGATTTAGAATCTCGTGAGAAATTCTTGAAAACTTATCATACCTTAACACTACATCAAGCCGTACAAGCACAATATTCACAAATATACATATTCACAATTGAAAACCAATATAAAGTGGACCTGAAATGTACGACCCATTAGAAGGATCGTTGCAGTAGCTTGTGGTGCACTAAATATGGTCTACCACCAACGAATCTTTCCAAGCTCCTCATCAATCTACGTTCACGGAGCTTTTGATCAATCTTCTTGATCACATACTTCGCCATTTGCCGATAACCCTGATGCCAATCCTCGGTCATCTCTGGTAAAGTCCCACCCGAATTAAGATGCTCCAACTTTCCTCTGACGTATAGGAGGGTCCCATCACTATACTTATAAAGCTCACCCACCCTCATAAACTTCATTAACCCTCGACTGTTCAAGTAGAAAATGCCGCAATTCAGGACAGAAATGCCGGTATAGGGACATCTATCTACATGTTGAGGTAACACTTGATTCACTGGACGGGTTAGGTTAAGCTTCCTTTGGTAGCTTTCGACTCCCAACTGAAGATCTTCAACTCGTTTCTTGATAACAACGCTTCGTGTGAACATACGAAGTGCTGTATTCAAGGCAATGATGTCTTCACGAGGAATATGTGTGAGTTGATCCCGGGTCATCATAAGCAACATATCTTCGATATCCTCAAGGGGAATGATAGAAAAATCTCCCTGCTGGATTTTGTATTCTCTGTCATCCTCCCTTTTCAGACGAATCTCCGTCACATGATAATATCCATTCTTGGCTTCAGTTTTCAGCCCTAAAATGCTGGAGATGCGGATATCGGATTTAACGTTGCTTCCTGAATTGGCTAAGCAGCAACCCCTGTACGCCCTTCGGACTCGTTCGTCCCAATGAGATGCACCTATAACAGCATACATATCATCATTACGATTTACCTTTGGGACCCAGAGTCGGTTTACCTTTTCCTTGATAAAGGGTATTGTCCCCCAGTTGGCAGCTTTCAGCAAGGTCAAGGAGGTTGCGTACTTTGATGAACCCTTCAGAAGATACTCAAGATCATTGGTGACGAAGAAGTCGAGAGCAATCTGATTATCTTTAGAAGGATCAAGTGGAGGTGGGGCTCTTTCTGATTCATGGAGGCCTGGCCTTTGAACGGTGTTAAGAGCTTTCAGGACCTCGTCAGCATAGTACTCGAACTCCATTCGGGTTAACCTGGTTTTGGCGCGAATTCTCTTATCCTTCAGCGCTCTCTTCACCAAAGACGGAGTAACCGAAGTCTTATACTCATGAGCCAGAAATGCACATAAGTCAATCGGACTGCGGATATGGAGATACAAAACATCTCTGTCAGCGTCTGTGATTGGATCATATTGCGCCGCTGCCGTGATCCAAGCCTGTGGTGGTGCAGTCTCGTCAATCTCCAACGTGTCTGCCCAGTCCCGTGTGCTTGATTCAGGAACAGTAGATTGTGGTTCTTGTTGTAGAGGAGTGGAAACGTGAACATCTGCTGGTTCTGATTCAGGCATCTCGACGGTGTCATGAACGGGTGGAGTGTTGTGCAGCTTCAGGTTCAGTTACCGATTCTGCAATCACAGGAGCAACAACAACAGAACTAATAGGGTTAGTGGTAACAGGTATAGATACAGCGATAGATGTACTAGGAATCGATGACGCTGTAGTAGCATTCACATCGTGGCGCCACTTGGATCGTCTGGATTCCGTGGAAGTAGATTTTTCCTTTGTTGCTGCATCTTTCTTAGACTTGGTTCCAGACTTAGCAGGTTTCTTTGAGCTGGCAACCTTATCCCCCTTTTCAGGCTTTTTACCCCCATCATCATCCTCATCGTTATCCTCGTTGCTCCCCTTAGCACTCTCCTCATTACCATCACCACCATCATTACCATCATCATCATCATCATCCTCATCATCATCATCATCCTCATCATCATCACCACCATCATCATCTTCTCCTTCTTCTTCTTCTCCTTCTTCTTCTTCCTCTTCTTCTTCACCAGTACCCTCTTCTTCTTCTTCACTTTCTTCCCTTTCTTCCTCAGGCAGAATGTGGTAGGGTACCACACTTCCAAACATTTTGAACAACCGATCATCCTCCATGATAGCGTCATTCAGGTATTTGTAGAGTGTCCGTTGAATCTTAGATTTATCAAACGATCCAAGTTCCCTCATACGAGCTTTGAGGATCTTCTTTAGCTCAAAATCCGTCAAGTCATAGGCAATTTTGTAGGCGGATTCAGAAGGATTGGATGACTTAATCATCAAGTTATCAGCAGCGAGTGTCTTCAATTCATCACGCAGTTTAGGCATAATGGATTCAACGGATTCTTTCACTCTCTCCTAAATAGAAGCTTCAAGAGTTTCTTTCTGCTCCTTGTAGTTATCCTTAATAGCTCGAAGTCTCGTAAGTCGTGCTTCATACCTGTCAGCTTCAGCCTTTTTGACCTGAGCAAGTTCTTCTGCATGAGGTTTACGTGTCAAATCCATCTCTGCAGCGAACTTGGCTAGCATCTCTTCTTGGGCTTTCTTGGATGCCTCTTCACTTTGCACTCTTCGAAGTAGCTCTTGGCGAAGATTATCCATCTCTCTTTTTTGATTATCCGTGTGTTTATCCAACATTTATGCCATGACGAATGCAGCCATTGAAGATGTTCCAGAGCTACTCTGGGAAGGTTGAAGAGGCTCGGTTGTTACTACGGTACTAAGGATGGGAGTTATTGGTGGTGGAAGAAATGGTGTTGAAACCGGTCTGGTTGGTAAGGGTTGTATTGGTGGAGGTTGAGTTGCTAAAGGTTGAGTAGACACCATGATTGTAGGAGCACCGGACTCCTTTTCAACACTTGCTGAAACAGGGATTGATGTCTCCTTCGAAGTAGAATACCTTTCAGGTGATCCAAACTCAAAAAAATCCTCTGGCTCCTCGTACTCTTCTTCAATATTTACCCGTGCACCCGAACCACTACCTCCCGTGTCTTTCTTACTCTTTTCAATAGCTATCTTCATCATTTTTCTCTCCGCCTTGTCAAGAGTAGGATCGACATCAACATCCTCTTCGTCGTGTAGAACTAACTCATCAGCCAAACCCTTTCCCTTCTTAGCGACGGTCTTTGTCTTTTTGGCTTTGGGTTCAGGTAAAGCTGTTTGCTTGCGTTTACCTTTGCTCTTAACCGTGGTAGATGAGTCTTCACCTGCTTGAATGCTTGCTCGTTGATTCTCAATTTCTTGTAGCAAGTTCTTGTAATCAGCAGATGCGATAATCTCATCTGTCAGCAGATGACTGGGAATGGGACCAGGAATAACCATATTCGAATGAGTCTCCTGCCTTAAGTCTACCAAATCATCATCATCCATCGTGTGATGACGACTACCTGCACGCTTGGCAATGGAAGCATCGTTCTCCATAAAGTAATGTATGATCAGCTTAATGAACCTAGGGTACTGGTAACTTTTAACCTTACCGTTCGTGTTTGTGAAGAGTTGAAAAGTAAACTCTTCCCACAACAATGATGCATAGTCAATACCCATACCTCTGTATACCCCATAAAACAGCTTGATGATTGGTGGACGAACAACATCAAATCCAGTTGTTTTGGGTGTGAGACATCGGCTTAGAATCCCAAAAATAGCTTTCCATGGTTGACCAACTTTGCCAGTAGTAAACTCAGACACGGTTCGTATGTTAGGACATCCCATGGCAGTGAACATTTCCATGATCTGATCCTTAGTCGGGTTGGCTGAGAATGATAGGCTTTTAGGTGACGGCCGAAATCCAAAGATCTTCCTGAAATCTGACACATTAAGCGTCTGCTGCTTGTTGTCCAAGGAAAATGTGATTTTTTTCGACGTCCTCTCCTTGGTAGCCCAGAACTCGTAAAGGTAGTCATAGGGCACTGAAGCACTTTGCCTTAGCGCATGCTTGAGTTTAGAGTTATCAAGTATGGCTGAACCTACCTTAAATCCGTTATGGGTAGAATGAGATACCTCCTTCAAACGGAAGTTGTTTGGAAGAAACTTTAGAGTCTTGGCTTCGGCAATGGCGGTGGCTCTTGCGTCTTGTATTTGTTTTACTGTAGGGTTAGTCATCGTCTCTGCTTAAGATAAAACACAAAGGTTGACACATACAAATATGAATATCATTATGATTTTAAACCTAAGCATTGAACATATGACCTAATCCCTTAAGCTTGTAAAACACTCAAACATCTTCTATTCGGAATAAACATTCAATTCGGAATAATTGGTCTATGCGGAATAAGCAATCTATGCGGAATAAAAATCCTATGCGGAATAACAGGTCTATTCGGAAAGTTAGGCCTATGCGGAATAAAAGCTCTATTCGGAAAGATTATGCTATGCGGAATAAAGCTTCTATTCGGAATGTACATTCTATTCGGAATAATCCTCCTATACGGAATAAAACTGCTATTCGGAAAATAGGCCTATGCGGAATAAAAGTTCTATTCGGAAAGATCATCCTATGCGGAATAAAGCTTCGGTTCGGAATGTTCATTCTATTCGGAATGATGTCCTATGCGGAATAAAGCTTCTATTCGGAATGTTCATTCTATTCGGAATAATCCTCCTATACGGAATATAACTTCTATTCGGAAAGTTCACTCTATACGGAATAAGTGCCTTATTCGGAAAGTTCATCCTATTCGGAATGTTTTCAACACTTATGATTTTTCTAATTAAGCACGAATTCGTTTGATTCAAGTGATCTAAAGGCCATTTCTGTTCATTTTGTTCTATTCCGAATCAATCCCAGACAAAACCCCCAATTAATTAAACCCTAATTTAAGCAGAAACTTAAATCGATTGATTCCAATTAAAAAGAGATAATTAAATTGAATTGTATGAATGTTAAGCCGATTTAATATACCTTTTTGAAGATCTTGAAGTTTGTTTCACAGAAAATAGAAGATTTCGTTTGTGTTTGTTGAGTTTGTGTGAGTGTATGTTAATGGCGGGCAAAGGAAAAGAGAAACAGTAGAATGAAGGAAGGAAGAAACGGGGGGGGGGGGGGGGGGGGGGAGTGGTTGACTAGGTCGAATTTTCACAAGTTCGACATATTGTCAAATTTAACCCCACAACTTTTCTTCTTACTTCAATCAAAATTCTTTTGTTTTCCAAGTTTTAATTCTTGTCATTTTTGACCCTATCTTCTGTTAAAATTCCCGAGCCTTAGTGATTAACCTATCTTAACACACGCACAAATCTATTCACGACAAACTTATGAGCAACAACAAGACAAGTGCCAAAGCTATCCAACCATTTAACCATTGAGCTACTTGAGTTTCCTCGAAAACTTTTGAAGATCTTTTTGATGTCAAAGATGATTTACCATTTTCTCCCCCTTAAACGATGACCCGTTTTCTATTTAAAGAGCTGTAGTCATTGTTTAACGAGGCACATGATGATGAAAAACATTTTCCAATTGATGTTTTGAAAAGATCGATTCGTTGGCGGCGACAAGATTTCTCTTATCTTGACAAAATAATGCACTGAGACGTACACTAAATTGTGTTAGATCAAGTTTTAAAGTAAACTTGATCCCTTTGCATGATTTGGCTTGTAAATCATGCCCGAGAAAATTAATTCATGTTCTGAGCCAACGTTTTCCAAGGAAATACGTGACTTTAATGCGAAAACCGGGTTGCAGTCAGAAATAACTACAAGCCATAATGGGCATGTTTTAAAAATGTACAACTTTTATACGGACTCTATTTATGGCACCGTGTCAATATTGATCGACATTTCTAACGCCGTAAATATTACCGTACTAAAAGACCTACCCGATTTAAAAACGAAAAATATTTTTGGTTTTTCTTGATTTTATAATTTTTATGGTTTTTCTAGGTTTTATATTTTTTTATGGTTTTTCTTGGTTTTATATTTTTGTATTTTTCTTTTGTGGTTTATATATATACGATAATATACATGATCACGAACAAAGGATACTCTGAATAGTTTACCACCACTATTCAGCTGATTCTTCTGCCAACTCTTTGAGAGTCGCTGGAGTGAATGATTTCATGCCAAGCTTGTCGATCAAAAACTCGATTCGTCCTCGGTCTAAGGCTTTGGTGAACATATCCGCCAGCTGGTACTCAGTAGTGACAAAATACAGCTCTATCACTCCGTTCTCCACCTGCTCTTTAATGAAATGGTAGCGAATGTCTATGTGCTTGGCCCGGGAGTGTTGAACATAGTTGCAGCAAAGGGCAATGGCGCTCTTGTTGTCACAATACATCGGGATTTTGTTAAATCCCAAACCGTAGTCAGTTAATTGTGATCTCATCCAAAGGACTTGAGCACAACAACCGGACATGGCGATGTATTCAGCCTCCGTGCTAGAAATTGCAGCGCTTTTCTGCCTTTTTGAAGACCAACTGATCAATCTATCTCCAAGGAGTTGCACAGACCCAGAAGTGCTACGCCTCGTGTCTTGACATCCAGCATGATCGGCATCTGCGTATGATATTAAAGCAATAGAGGAATCTTTCGGATACCATAGACCACGATGAAGTGTTCCTTTTAGATACCGAAATATCCTTTTAACAACATGTAGGTGCTTTTCGGTAGGCCGAGCCTGATACCGGGCACACATGCATACGTCAAATTGCAAATCAGGCCTGCTAGCAGTCAGATAGAGAAGGGTGCCGATCATCCCACGGTAAAGTTTTGGATCGACAATAGTCCCATTCCTATCTTCATCTAACTTGGATTTCTCCACCATTGGAGTGTCCACGGGGTCACAATTTTCAAAGTTATATTTCTTTAAAGATTCAGGAGCATATTTGGATTGATTAATAAAGATGCCTCTGGGATTCTGAGAAATCTGTAATCCTAAGAAAAATGAAATTTTTCCCATCATCGACATCTGAAAGCGTGTGGACATTATCTTCTCAAAGCGATTTGACAATTCTATGTTAGTGGCAGCAAATATTATATCATCAACATAAATTTGTACCAGAATCATGTCGTTGGCCTCCTTGAGAGTGAATAGAGTGGGGTCCACCTTGCTTTTGGAGAAGCCTTCCGAAATGAGGTATGTTGAAAGGAGATCGTACCACGCTCGTGGAGCTTGTTTCAACCCATAGAGAGCCTTCTTAAGCTTGTACACATGATTAGGAAACTCCGTGCTAACGAACCCATCCGGCTGACGAACATAGACCTCTTCCCTTAGTTCACCGTTCAAAAATGTCTTCTTCACATCCTTTTGATAGACGATCATATTCATATGAGCAACATACGCAAGGAATAGTCTAATAGCCTCCAATCTTGCCACAGGAGCAAAAGATTCTTCAAAGTCTATACCCAAGGCTTGTTTATATCCTCTAGCGACCAATCTAGCCTTATTCTTCAATACTGCACCCATCTCATCGAGTTTAACCTTATAAACCCATAACAAAGTAAGGGTGTTAACCTTGTCAGGGAGAGGAACCAATTCCCATACTTCAAGTCTTTGGAATTCATTTAGTTCCTCCTGC
Source organism: Glebionis coronaria (assembly GCA_025667525.1). NCBI lineage: Eukaryota > Viridiplantae > Streptophyta > Magnoliopsida > Asterales > Asteraceae > Glebionis > Glebionis coronaria. The sequence continues at coordinate 215,685,757 of CM046882.1, forward strand.
ATGGCTTCAATCCAAGATGATTGAGTCATAGCCTGCTGCCAATTTTTAGGTTCAACTTCAGAGAGAAATGCATCAAAGTAGCAATAGAGTGCACTCTCTTGTAATTGATGGCGTGTAGAGACTGGTCGATCTAGATCTCCAATGACATTCCTAATTGGGTGATCTTTTGTCCATTTGGTGCTATGATTTTCAATCCTAGGTGGTCTGGAGTGAACAATAGAAGGAGCTTCTTCTGAGGTAGACGCGGCTGAAGGGTTTTCAGGGAACGGTATACCAAAGAAAGGAAGCTCTTTTAAGTGAGCATATTCCAAATCGTGATCAGTAGAATCCTCTTCCACATCATTAGGCACAAGTAGGGGTGATGATTCAGGTGTAGTTTGAGAATCACTTGGTAAAGGTGCATCCGGTTCAATGTTAATTGAAGATGCATTAGATAAAGGTTCATTAGCTTGAGCAACCACTTCAGGGATTGGAGCGATCACTACAGGTGCTGGAACTTCATCAGTCGGGGGATCGAAGAATTCGTCAAACAACGGTTGAAACAGTTTATCCCACTCGGGCCTTGTTGGTGGTAAAAATGATGTAGAAGTAGGATTATTGGGAACTAATCCGGAACTGGTAGCACCGGTTCCCATCTCATGAAGCGCGGGTTCAGAGCTGCGTTTCTCAGAAGCCATCGCTGTCAGCTCATCGAAATTAGCGTCCATAGTTTCTACAATCTTACCAAGACGACGGTTGTAAATTCGGTATGCTTTCTTGGACGGTGAGTAACCAATGAAAATACCTATATCGGCTTTCGGTTGAAGCTTGCCCAAGTTCTCACTATTAATGTTTGGATAACAAAGAGCACCAAACACATGAAAGAATGAAACATCGGGTTTACGATCATGTAGAAGCTCGTAAGATGTTTTTCCATGGCGTTTCCGAATGATAGAACGGTTTTGGGTGAAACATGCAGTAGATATAGCTTCTGACCACAAGAACAATGGAGCGTTCGCATAAATAAGCATAGTCCTAGCAGCTTCTATAAGCGTACGATTCCTTCTTTCAACGACACCGTTTTGTTGTGGAGTACGTGCAGCGGATGTTTCATGTGAGATACCAACTCCTTCATAGTAATCACGAAGAGTCTGGTTGACGAACTCTGTTCCATTGTCTGTACGAATACGGCGGACAGTAGTATTCAAACGTACCTGAATGAATTTCAGAAAAGTGATGATAGCCTTCGGTGCTTCATCCTTTGTACGTAGAAATCTAACCCATGTAAACCTGGAGAAATCATCCACAATAACCAGAATGAATTTCTTACCGCTCACACTTTCAGTTCTCATTGGCCCACAAAGATCCATATGCAAAAGATGAAGTTTTTCTTGATTGGTGTCTTCAGCTTTGGGCTTGTATGATTTCTTGGTACTTTTCCGCCTTGAACACGCGGAACATAAATGATCCTTGTGAAATTTGAGCTTTGGAAGACCACGAACTAATTCGTTTTTAGCCAAATGATTAATAGCATCAAAGTTAAGATGAGATAATCTGCGATGCCATAACCATGACTTGGTCTTAGATGCTTTAGAGAGAAGACATACTGGAGAGGCGGCCATCATGTCTTGTAAGGACAAGGTATAAAGATTTGCACCACGAGAACCCTTCAACAAATCTTTTCCTTCCAAGTTGCGGATGAAACAAGTGTGTTGTCGAAAAGCAACCTCTAGGTTGGAATCACAAAACTGTCCTACTGAGAATAAATTATGACCAAGACCTTCTACATAGTATACCCTTGAAATCGTAACGTTTCCAATCTGATATTCACCATACCCCATTATCTTTGCAATATGATCATTCCCGAATTTAACCGTACCAAGAAACTTGCTGACGAAATTTCGGAGCATCAAGCGATCTCCGGTCATATGCTTTGAACAACCGGAGTCCAAATACCAGAGGATGATTTGGACCACCTGAAAATATCACCACACGAAGACAATGTAGAGGTACCGGAATCTGAGTGTTCCTTGTTATTAGCAGGTACAGATTTAATAATCTTAGATTTGCTAACTTTAAGTTTCTTAGATTTCCTAGCCTTCTTATTCCTAGTTGGTGGTGTAGATTCTAGTTGGCTTAAATCCTGTGGTATTTCTTCACTGATAGGCACTATAGTGGGGGCTGACCTAATTAAAGGGCGTTGTTTCCATACTTGAGTGCGAGTGTTCCTAACTAAAGGACGCTCAAACCTAACCTCAATGGATGCATTCCTAGATAAAGGGCACATTGTTCCATCTAATGTAAAGGTCCTACCAGTGGGACGCCATTGCCATCCAACTTGGGCACGAGTTCTACCAGTTGGCTTCCATTCAAGATTATTCCTAATGGCATTCATTTCATTCACATGATCAATAAGACACAAATCATGACGTTGGGAAAACATACATTCATTACAATTCCAACATTTTAAATCAGAATTCACAAATGGTTTAGGCTTCTGCACAGGCGCAGAGCTTTTAGTCTTAACATGATTCTTTTTATTTAAAACTGAACTAACATTCCTATGGTGAGCTTCTACTTTCTTCTTTTTGGCACTACTAGTGGAGGGCTTGATCTTATCTTTCTTGAGTGGCGATCCTTTAGCCTTAGTAGTCTCTTTTAATCCTGTAGAAGGCAAAGTGGGAACATTAGCAACAGATTTTAAAGGTGCCTTACTTGATTGTGCCAATGATGGTTTTGCTCCTGGAGTCTTATTAAATGGAGTTACAGCAATGGGTCGATTAGTGAGTAGTGCAGAACCTAGTTTACCTATGTATTGCAAGTAGGCTAAGCAATATTGAACATGCTTAATATATTCATGGGCTGAATAATAGTAGCTACTTGAGGGATCTAAGGCATAAAGATCATCTAAAATATCCCTAACAAGATCTACATGCTTAATGGCATTCCTCATATAATCATCGTAGGTAACCGGGTTTCTCTTATGAAGCGGGTTCTTATAAAGCACTACTGACTTGGTTGTTGGAGCACTAGTGGACGGTGCAGAGTCGGTAGCTAAGTTATCAACAACTTCTTGTCGGGTGAGAAGAAGTGTCTCCTTTAACTCGGCCAAAACCATGTTTTTGTCAATGAGCAGGATGTTTAAGTCAGAGATTTCCTCACACTTTTGGTTCAGTTGTTCAACATAAGATTGTTGCTGTGCCGCATTAAAAGCGAAGCGTTCTTCTAGTGAACCATAAAGAGCGGATAGTCCCTGTCTTTTCCGATCCATCTCCCCTAGAACAGACGCAAGTCTAATTTCTAAGACCTGGTTTTTAGACTCTGCAGCCTCTAGTTCCAATTTTAGTGTTTCATTTGATGACACAACTCTCTTCAATCTCATAATCTCTTCCTCTAATGCCTTAACTATTGCAATCATCTTGTCACTCATCTCAACACCGTTTTCACAACTAATTGTTATCAAAAGATCCTCATTTTGAGTTTGTTGTTTCAGTTCTATAGATATACAATGTTATTCTAGTTGATTAAAGCGTTTTGAAAGTAAATTGTAAGAATCTTGTAGCTTTAAAAACTCAGCGTTAGATTCGTGACAAGAATGATTATCTACCTCATTTACAGTATCAGCAACATTTACAGAGAGATCACATACATCATCACATATATTCACAGCATCACAATTAATCATAGCGAATGTAAGCTCATTCGAATAATTAATATTTACAGTAGTAAGCACATCATACGAAATTACTTGGGACAAGAATCGGTCATATTCAGATAAAATCTTTTCCTTTTCAATTAGTTGTAGTTCGTAAGCGGTGTCCATTTCATAAAACACTTTTTGAACTTCTCCAATTTCAAATTCAAGATTTTCTTTAAGAGATGCAAAACTTCCTTTTAGACTTTCGACAAATGGATTGATCTCATTTTTAAACACCTCGTTCATGTGTTCGAAAGCCCATTCTCCGGCATTTAGGCCATTTGAAGTCGTACATTCCAAAATGACCTTGTCAAAATTAGTAAAGTATTGATTAATCTCTTGCAATTTTAACCATACAGTGCTAACAGGTGGAAGATCCTTTGGAATTTCCTTAGGACCTTCCATGTTGACAAGTGTAGGAAATGTACTAGGGTTTTCTTCATCTAACATGTAGGTTGGTGCTGTGATGAGATTGAAATGTGTATAATGCAAGTTCGTTTTCTCAGTTCTTAACTAATAGAAAGTCCAATCAATATCAAATTTATAATTGTTTTTGGTTGTTCAAGCTTGCTTGGTAATCTATTGCTAATTCAAACAACACTAAGTAAAAATGAAAAATATAAACCTACTTATACGTAAAACAAATTGCAAATTCCAAATTTTATTCAAGTAAAATATTAAAATGCAAAATATAAAAGTATAAGGACTAAAAATGTAATTTCTATGAAATGTAAATGCTTGAAATGTAAATTCTAAAAGTTATAAGGACTAAAAATGTAAAGCAGTTAACTAAAAGGACTAAACTTGTAAAAACTTTAACAAACTAACTAAATTTAAACAAACTAACAAACTTATAAACTGAAATTTAACAAACTAACAAATCCAGGGACCAAGTTTTGCAAATTCCACAAATTTAGAAAGATTAGCTAGGTTTAAACACTAATTAAACTCCTAGGGACTAAAGTGCAAATATCCAAACTTTTTAAGTAAAAACGGGCTCAAAGAAAGAATAAGCTCGTTTGAGCTTATTTCTCAACCAAATAAGCTGAAATCACTTGCAAAACTTCTTAAATCCAATTACAACTACGTGTGTTCAAGGAAATAAGCTAAAAGTTCAAGATAAGCAAAAGAGTGCTTATCAATAAGCTCAAAATAAGCTACAGCTTAATCCAAACATCCACAACTTGATTTTTGTAAAGAAAATGAATAAGCACTTGATTTAAAGCAGGGGAAATCAAACTAGAACAAATTTCATCCACTAATAAGCTAGAAATCCGAAAATAAGCTCAAATGAGCTTATGTTGACCAAACGTTGACCAGATTTTTGAAAAAGCTCAAAATCTCAAAACTTGATATTCAACCCTTTCTAAACTGATATGTGAAAGAAAATAAGGACTTTTATGAAGTGGATTACTAGATCTAGCAAAACAGTAAGCAATTCATATCAGAGAATGAAGAATGCTCAGGCCTTAACTAATAAGCTGTTTTCTAGCTTATTTCTTAAAACTGTAGGATTTCCTTCTAGATACTGAAAGTTTATGTTATAAGCTATAACTAGAAACTGGTTTGAGCAATTTTGAACAAGTAATGAAGGAGAAATGATCAATTGAATTTGGCAAGTTTTGTAATGAAAACTGAATTCAAGTATGACCCAAACTTTTTATCAACCAATTGCCTTTTTGACTATTATTCTGACTTACAAAAGACTCAGGACTACTTGTTAACTTCTAAGGACTACAAATGATCACTTAAAATCCAATTAACAAGTCTTGAAAACTGATTAACAACTACTCCCAAACACACCTTATCTGATTTTTAAACAAACTTTTACAAAGGATTATTGAGTTCTGATTAAGACTAAGTAAAGAGCAATAGCAAACTAGTTTATGTGATCCAAATGAAGGCTAATGAAACTGAAATCAAGCAAGTTTACCAACTAAAACTCAATTAAGCTATAGGACTTAAAATTTACTGAAAATGAGCTTAAAACTACAAGACTGAACTCAAAAGCACAAGAACAAGCTACAAAACACTAGGATCACTAAATCAACAACTACTAATCAAATAGAATCAGGCAGCCATCAAGTATACACTAAGAAATTGAGCATGCAAGTACTGTTTAGAGGAACTTAAATCAGAAACTCAGAAACCTTTTGTAATTATCCTTTGGGTAGAAGAGGAGCGCTGAGCTCTCTTGCCCTAGTGATACCACCACCTATCACTAGCTATCAACTCAAATCAATCACCAAAACAGCTAAAACTCATCATTCTGCCATGAAAACTTCAAGAAACTAGGTATGAACTGGAATTATGATCAATCAGCAACAAATCTTCAACAAAGTCAGTTATGATCAATGTATGATCATAACAAACTTCTATCAGCAACAAATGAATCACACAATGGCAGTAAAGTAGCAGGAATTTAAGAACAGGATTTGGCGGGAAAACTGGAATTTGAAATTTTATTGATGAAATCAGTTACAAATGGTAGTTACAAGGTTCTAACTAACTAACAAACTCAAGAGTGTGTCAGACTCTTGAGTTGTTAGGTGAAAAGGAGGGAAAAGAAGAAAAGTGAAATTGAGAGAACTAGGTGTTTTGCAAAAATTAACTACTCTGAAAATGAAGAACAAGTTGTGTATTTATAGGCTAGACTTGAGAGTTTGTTGGAGATGTGACGTGTTCAGGCCAATCATGTCTTGACACGTGGAGGAATTCTGCAAATCCGTTTTGAAGGTGATGAACTCATTTGGGGGTTTTTGATCCAATGAATTATATGTTAATTGGTTAACACCATTAGATTCGTCTCTTCAAAACGAGTAACTTTGATGTTTTGATCTTCTTCTGAAATGCATTCTATCAAAAACGCGATCTGGAAAATATTTCTTGTGAAGGAGAAGGACACGTGGCAGCTTTTGATTGGTAGAAAAAGTATCACACGGATTGCACTGTTGTGATTGGGTTATTAAATGTGACGGCTGTAGTGGGAATTAATTGTTTGATCCGTGTGATGTCTTTCCTTGTTTCTGATTGGTTAAAAGCCTTAGCACATGGATTAAACATGAATAACTTTCTCATCTTGGCAAATTAGGTCCTTGTACTTGGCAGATTGCTAGTAAAGGCTAAAAACTTCATTCCTTTGACAATTTTGGCCCTTCAACTTTGATTCTTCAACAAAATGACCCTTTGACTTGATTGACTTTGTAGTTTGACCAGGTTTGACTTGGATCTTGACTTTGCAGTATTTGCACTTTAAGTCCCTCAACTTTCAAGACTTGTCAAGATAGGTCCTTGAGCTTTGAAAACTTGTCACTTGTGATCCTTCCTTGTCTTTTTCATCCTTTTGAGCTTGGTTTTTCCTTGTTTGCTTGAAATTGTATCCTTTTACCTGCATAAGATCACACAAACACAAACATACCACATAACACTGCTTTTTACAATATAAATGGGTATTTTGCTTCATGTTTTAGGGTTATTTGTTGATAAAAGGATATGAGTTTAAGCTCATATCAAATTCCCCTACACTTGAGCATTGCCATGTCCTCATGCAATATTATATTTCAAGGCTTAAAAATTTACATTTCCCTCATAATTAATCCACCTTGGCCATATGGGATGCATCTACACTACTCTAAACTAGATGATGCATGATTTTGACTTTTAACAATGCAATGAATCAAAATACAATTCTATCTATATCTTTTTGGTTTTTCTTGAAAAGGTTTTGATGGAAATAACTCATAAAGAATTCGATGACTTGGATTAGGGCTTGGGTACCATGGACACTTATCACCCTCAAGTTTCACTTTCCCCATACCAAGCTAGTAAATGGAATCATTGCATTCACAAGTAAAAAGTGCATCAACTTATTCATGACAATTAAATGTGGAACCGGTTATTATTTGAGCAAATTGCTTGTGAGCAAATTTGTCATTATTCAAGCGTGAAATATAAGAAGTGTAAAATCCAAAAATAAGGAAGGACGGTTTTATTCCTAAGTAATCTTCTCATCCATTACTTGAAAAACCGCTCACAATTAATACAAGTCCGTATTAAGAGTAATAAGTCATTCGCCTTATGTGTAAAATCCTCATGCCATGCTTTCATAAGTAACTACACACTCGCTAAGGAAAGAAAAATAAAACTCACGCAATAATTTATATCCGCATCTTTTTGAGATTTTGGATCTTCAACCCCGCAACCCGTCAAGGTAATATTGGATTGGAGCAATCTATTGAATCCCCGCAACCCGTCAAGGTAATATTGGAACTCAATAGTCACTATAATTAACACCACACTGCCCCTCTTGGGAGTCTTGCATTATTTTTTTTTTTCTCTTTTTTTTTTTTTTTTTTTTTTTTTTTTTTTTTTTTTTTTTTTTTTCTAGCCACTCATTTTTTTTCATAAGCCGCTCTTATTTTTCTTTATTCCTCACAAAGAAATTTGAAAAGAAGAAAAGGAAAAACACCCGCTAAATATGGAGCATGACACAAGTCTAGTACACATAAAACGTGCTAACTTAGAATCTTAAGACGTACTCATATCAACCATGAATGATTAGCCAAAAATGCATAAGAGATTACGAACCAATTAAAACCGTACTTGATTATTTATTAACAATTATATACAAGCGAAGAAAATAGAGGTAAAGAAGAGAAGAGTTTAGCCACAAGTAATTGCCATGAAGTCTATCTAGCCCTTTTACACTTGCTTCAACTCTATCATTTCCCATTCTCCACAAATTTAAAATTTCAAAGAATGAAATTGGTGGAAGCTTAGCCTAATAGACCAATGAAGGACTACATGGTTAAGGATACTAGCTAGAGAGTGCTAAAATAAGCAAACTCGGGTTGAGTCAAAATATCCATGGCGGGCCTAATATGTCAAGGAAGTCTAAACTTGTTAAAACCATGTTTTATTTTATTTTTTCTCTTTTTATATATTTTTGATGAAAAACAAAAGAAAAGATATATACAATGCAAATGTGATATGCAAATGAAAAATGATTGATGCAAAAATTATGAATGCATATTTTTGGTGGCCAAAGTAGATCAAAAATTCGAAAAATGTTGAAAATCCAATTTTCCATGTTATCATGCAAGACAATGACAAGTTCTAGGTAAGGTCACTTCGATAGAAGACCCCCCTACACTTAAGCTAAACATTGTCCTCAATGTTTAAGAGCATGGAAGTATAAAAACTTCCCCTACACTTATGACAATGAATAGACTTTGCTTAACCCAAGTTAAGGAAAGGACTACTATTAGTGAAATCAAGTTTAAGCACAACGTGTCAATGAAAAATCACTAAAGTAACAAAGTGAACCGGATACAAGGGCCTCCTCCATAAGCTCCAAAGCATGAGATGAGTGAGCAACCCTACAAACAAGCATGAAGACAAAAGAAGGTCTCCCCTACACTTATCTCCAAATCTATGCCTTTATTTCTAACCTACAACACTCTAACCTAGTTATACGATGCTTGAGTTAATGAGTCTCTAGCTCGACTCGTCCCTCAATGAATTAATTCATGGGGAAAATGGGGACCTCTTGGACCATTTCAACTGAAATGTCCTCCCCAAAGTAGTGCTTAACACGGTGACCATTCACTTTAAAATTTGGACCATCGGGTTGGGACAACTCAAGAGTTCCATATGGAAACACTTGAGCAATAGTGAATGGACCGGACCATCTCGACTTAAGCTTGCCCGCAAAAAGCTTCAATTTTGAGTTAAAGAGGAGAACCGGCTCTCCAACTTTGAACTCACGATTCTTAATCTTAGCATCATGCAATTTCTTAGTCTTTTCCTTGTATAGCAAAGAATTCTCATAGGCATTGGCTCTCAACTCATCCATCTCATTGATTTGATCTTTCCTATGTGAACCGGCTTGGTTTAAATCAAAGTTAGCCCACTTGAGAGCCCAAGATGCCTTATGTTCTAACTCAAATGGGAGGTGGCACGCTTTTCCATAGACAAGCCTATAAGGAGTACAACCAATTGGTGTCTTAAAAGCCGTCCTAAACGCCCACAAAGCATCATCAAGCTTATCCGACCAAGAAGCTCTATGCTCTCCCACCGTTCTCTCTAAAATTCTCTTTAAACCACGATTTGTGACCTCGGTTTGACCATTTGTTTGAGGGTGATACGCGGTAGAAAGTCTATGATTCACTCCATATTTCTTCATAACTCTCGTGAATTGGTCATTACAAAAGTGAGTACCGCGATCACTTATGATGGCCCGAGGTACACCAAATCTAGCAAACAATTGTTTCAAGAACTTTACAACCACTCGAGCATCATTAGTAGGTAAGGCTTTAGCCTCCACCCACTTGGACACATAATCCACCGCCACAAGTATATACTTGTTTCCCTTAGAGGATGGAAAAGGTCCCATGAAATCTATGCCCCATACATCAAATATCTCACACTCTTGGATAAAATTTTGTGGCATCTCATCACGTTGTGTAATTTTTCCTTGTCTTTGACAAACATCACAAAATTTCACCATCTCTTGGGCATCCTTGTAAATGGAAGGCCAATAGTAACCCGAATCGAAGACTTTCTTGGCGGTGTAGTTAGGCCCAAAATGTCCACCCGTAGGTCCTTTATGACATGCCTCTAAGATTTTAAATGCCTCGGGCCCATCTACACACCGTCTAATGATTTGGTCCGCACATTGCCTAAAAAGATATGGATCATCCCAAAAGTAATACTTAACTTCCTTAAGAAACTTTTTCTTTTGTTGGTAAGTAAGACCCTCAATAAGCACATTGCCCACAAGATAGTTTGCAATATCCGCAAACCAAGGTGTGGCATCCTCTTGGGAAGAGATAGACATGAGCTCCTCTAATGGAAAGGATTCATTGATTTCTTGATGTGGAAAATCTCCTTGAAAAGGATGCTCAAGTCTACTCAAATGATCCGCCGCTAAATTCTCGGCCCCTTTTTTATCACGAATCTCAATCTTAAACTCTTGAAGCAACAAAACCCATCTCAAAAGCCTAGGCTTAGCATCTTGTTTTGTCATAAGATACTTGAGAGCGGAATGATCCGTATACACTATGGTCTTAGAAAGCACAAGGTATGGTCTAAACTTCTCAAAAGCATATACTATAGCAAGCAACTCTTTTTCCGTGGTAGTGTAATGAAGTTGTGCACCGGTCATGGTTTTACTCGCATAGTGTATAGGTTGGAAATGCTTATTAACTCTTTGCCCTAAGACGGCCCCCACCGCATAATCACTAGCGTCACACATAAGCTCAAAAGGTAATTCCCAATTTGGAGAAACCAAAACGGGAGCCTTTGTCAATTTTTCCTTAAGTGTCTCAAAAGATTCTAAACAAGCTTGGTCAAAAATGAAAGGAGCCTCTTTCTCTAAGAGATGAGTCATCGGTCTAGCTATCTTAGAGAAATCTTGTATAAAGCGCCTATAAAAACCCGCATGACCTAAGAAACTCCTCACACCTTTAACCGAGGTGGGTGGGGGAAGCTTAGCAATCACATCAATTTTGGCACGATCAACTTCTAATCCCTTATTGGATATCTTGTGTCCTAAAACAATTCCCTCTTTCACCATAAAATGACATTTCTCCCAATTAAGCACCAAACGTGTTTCCTCACAACGCTTAAGCATTCTCTCAAGATTGGTGAGACACGAGCTAAAGGAGTTCCCAAATACGGAAAAGTCATCCATAAAAACCTCCATGGTTTGCTCTATCATATCATGGAAAATTGCCATCATGCACCTTTGAAACGTCCCCGGTGCATTACATAGGCCAAAAGGCATCCTCTTGTAAGCAAATGTACCGTATGGACAAGTGAATGTGGTCTTTTCTTGATCCTTAGGGTCAATTGGGATTTGGAAATAACCCGAAAAGCCATCAAGAAAACAATAGTACTCATTTCCCGCTAAGCGTTCAAGCATTTGATCCATAAAGGGAAGCGGAAAATGGTCTTTCCTAGTTGCCTCATTGAGTTTTCTATAATCAATGCAAACTCTCCAACCGGTTACAAGTCTCGTGGGAATAAGCTCATTGTTCGCATTAGGCACCACGGTGATTCCATCCTTCTTTGGAACACAATGAACCGGGCTAACCCATGGAGAGTCGGAAATGGGGTAAATCATACCCGCATCTAAGAGTTTAATCACTTCCTTCTTAATAACCTCATGAATTTTTGGGTTAACTCTCCTTTGGTTTTGAATGGCGGGTTTATAATCATCCTCCATAAGGATTTTGTGAGTACAAAAATGTGGATCAATTCCCCTTATGTCGGATATTTTCCATGCTAAAGCTTTCTTATGTTTCTTAAGGACTTCAATGAGTTGCTCCTTCTCATCCTCTTTCAATTCCTTAGCAATAATCACCGGTAATTGGTCTTTTCCTTCTAAGAAAGCATATTCTAAGTGGGATGGAAGTTCCTTAAGTTCAATGGGAGGTGGACTCTCTATGGAAGGTTTCACTATGGAAGGTTCCTCAATGGTAATCTCTTGTGGAATAGGTGAAGGAATAGGGTCCTCATTGAGCAACTTTTGGATTGTAAGAATATCTTCTTCCCAATTAATGGGAGAATCATCATCACCAAGAAAGTTGGACTCAAATTCCTCCAAGAGGAAATCACTCTCTCCAAAAGGTGTTAAAGAGGGAGCAATTGAGGCCACGGTTTCAATATGTGGAATCTCATCACTAGCATTCTTACAAGCATCATGAAAGTGTTCATTACACACTTCATCTAGCACATCCACAATGTTAATCGTCTCACAAGGTCTAGAGTCCTTAACCTCTTTTCTATCACAAACTTTCCCTAACTTAAACACCACTTTCTCATCCTCTACTCTCATAATTAATTCTCCTTCCGCCACATCTATCAAGGTACGACCCGTTCTCAAAAACGGTCTACCAACAATCAAAGGCACTCTAGGATCCATGTCATAATCGACCACTACAAAGTCGGCCGGAAAGGTAAACTTATCCACACCTACAAACACATCTTCCGCTATACCTACGGGGTGAGCTATGGTTCGGTTGGCTAGTTCAAGAGTCATCCTAGTGGGGGTGAGCTCGGGAAGAGAGAGTTGTTTCCAAACCGATAAAGGCATGAGATTTATGCTTGCCCCTAAATCCGCCAAAGCCATGCAATTTTCAACACCGGGAAAATTACAAGGTATCAAGAAGCGCCCCGGATCTCCAAGTTTTGTTGGTAAGGTTTTAAGTAACACCGCGGAACAATTTTCATTAAGTGATGTGTTGGGCAAGTCAACCAATTTTTCTTTGTTTGAGAGCAAATCCTTGAACATCTTAGCAAACTTTGGCATATAAGCAAGAGCTTCCGCAAAGGATATGTTGATATTGAGTTGCTTGAACATCCTTAAGAAATTGGACACTTGTATGTCATCTTTGTTCTTTAACTTGTCCTTTTTCAACCTTGAAGGGTATGGAAGAGTGGTTTTGGGTGTAGGTGGAATAGGTGTTGTAGTGGAAGATTTGTCTTTGTTAGCCTCTTCATTGGGAAGTGTGGAAGGTAAAGGAGAAGTATGAGGTGGTTGAGGAGGTATGTTTGAATGAATAGGAGCACTTTGAGGAGGTGGAGTAGAAGTAAAAGGCTTATCACAAGTAGGAGCACAAGTGGGTTGAACAATAGTAGGTTTAGGAGGTGAAGGACCCTTTGTTGTTGTACCACTCCTTGTTGTAATAGCATTGACATTGGCCCTAGGATTTGTTTGTGTGTTGGAAGGTAAAGCTCCTTGTGGTCTTTGATTTAATGCCATGAAAAGCTTATTGAATTGGTCATTCATTTTCTTGTCCATAGCTTGGAATTTCTTTTCATTCTCTTGATTCATCTTTTGCAAAAGATCCATTGTGTTTAACTCTTGTGGCACATAACCTTGAAAACCTTGAGGTTGGAAAGGTAAAGGTTGAGAGTTAAATCCTTGATTTGGTGGATAAAAGGTACTTGTTTGAGGTTGAAAGTGATTTGGTGCCTTGTAGTTATTTCCTTGGTATGGTTGTCTTTGCCCTTGATTCCTTGCTAGAATTTGAGGAGGATTTTGTGGAATTTGGGTGGGTGGTTGGGGTGGAAAGCCGGGTGGAGTAAGGTAATTTGGGGATTTGTAAGAAAGATTATTTGGATTGATGTTAGGCTTGAAGTGTTCACGGTGTTCCTCTTGGTAAGCATAGCATTCCCCTTGATAACCTTGCACCTTGTCACATTGTTCATAAGAGTGAGGACCTCCACAAGTAACACAAGAAATGGTGATGGCATTCACATTGTTTGAGGAATTGTTCAATGTCAAGCTCTTCAAGGCTTGAACTAACTCTTGAGTCATTTCTCGTTGTCCTTGTTTGACTTGTTGAAGAATCTCTTGGTGGTATTTAAGGAATTGGTTATCACAAGGTGTTTGAGAAGTGTTTTGGATAACATGAACTCTTTCTTCAAATGGATCGTTTGTTTGAACCATTGCCTTAGTCTCAATAATGGTCAAAGCCTCTTGGTATGTCTTGAAATGAATACTCCCTCCCGCGGAAGCATTTAGTGAATCTTGGTGGTGAGGTTTGAGGCCATTGTAGAAAGTATTGATTTGGCTTAGATCATCCATTCCATGATTAGGGCATCGCCTCAACAACTCACTATACTCTTCCCAAGCATCACCAAAGGATTGACTAGGTTTTTGTGTAAAGCCCATAATCAAATTCCTCAAAGCCATAGTCTTTTGTGGAGGAAAGAATTTGTTCAAAAACTTAGTGGTAAACTCTTCCCAAGTGGTGATACTATCGGGTGGTTGGGTGTCTAACCAATGCTTAGCACTCCCATCTAGTGAAAATGACACTAACAACAATCTAATGACATCCGGTGGAACCCCATTATGCTTAATGGTATTGCAAAGTGAAAGGAATCTCTTAAGATGAGCATGGGGATCCTCATTTTGTTTTCCATAGAAAGGTGATGCAGCAACCATATTGATCATAGATGTATGTAGCTCAAATGTGTTAGCGGGATAGTCGGGAATCTTAATGGCACTAACAAATCCATGAATGTTGGTTTGCATACGTTCAAACAAAGTACGGTTATCAACAGCCATGGCTCCTTGTGGTGGTGACAAAGCACGATTCTCGTGATCGGCTTGGTGGACGGTGGTGGTCTTACTCTTACTCTTCTTCTTCCTTTTCGGAGGAAGAGGTTGTACACCAATCGGTATTTGTGCACGCCCGCGAGTGAGCATGCAACTCAATACGAGGAATGAGAGAGAAGCTCTCGTGTGACTTTGAAAAGAATAAGATTATCCTCTTCGAGTTTCGATATTAAATATCCACAAGAAAGTAACAATATATGTAATACTACTTTGGGTGCAAGACCCTCAATGAAGCTTTCCTTCTTAGAATACTCCCAAGTGAACGGGGGGTTAGGTGGCGCGAAGCACTTAAGTACCTATGGACCCTTAGATGGCATTTTATAGCTCATCGCCTTTCTATTCACTTAAATGTTCGTATTCTTCGAATTATTGCTTATTGAGAGTATTTATCTATTCTTGCTTTATTTTGTTTGATCGATACGCGTGTCAAGGACCGGAACGCCCCTCAACACGGTGTATTGCCTCGGCAATACTTATGGAAGATATGTAAATTGATTGTTCTTATACGTATACGTATTTACTTATAATAATATATGGAAAATATTTTTGTATTTATGAGTTATTATTGGAAAATACTATATGTACATAAAAACCGAAAGAGTCCAATAATATATATTTTTGGGTGCAATCTCTTAGGAAAAAGATTGCTTTTTGGATTTTTTAATTTATTTGGTCAATTCTTTAGGAAAAGAATTGTTTTGTTAATTTTTTAGTTTTTATATATTTTTATATTTTTGATTTTTTATTTGTTTTTGATTTATGATACGTAAAAATAACGTTCACAAAGTGAACGGATCCCAAAAGCCAATGAAAACCGTCAATCGATAGTCTCTCGTGTAGTCAAAGAACCGGCAGCGGCGCCATTTGAAATGTGTATAATGCAAGTTCGTTTTCTCAGTTCTTAACTAATAGAAAGTCCAATCAATATCAAATTTATAATTGTTTTTGGTTGTTCAAGCTTGCTTGGTAATCTATTGCTAATTCAAACAACACTAAGTAAAAATGAAAAATATAAACCTACTTATACGTAAAACAAATTGCAAATTCCAAATTTTATTCAAGTAAAATATTAAAATGCAAAATATAAAAGTATAAGGACTAAAAATGTAATTTCTATGAAATGTAAATGCTTGAAATGTAAATTCTAAAAGTTATAAGGACTAAAAATGTAAAGCAGTTAACTAAAAGGACTAAACTTGTAAAAACTTTAACAAACTAACTAAATTTAAACAAACTAACAAACTTATAAACTGAAATTTAACAAACTAACAAATCCAGGGACCAAGTTTTGCAAATTCCACAAATTTAGAAAGATTAGCTAGGTTTAAACACTAATTAGACTCCTAGGGACTAAAGTGCAAATATCCAAACTTTTTAAGTAAAAACGGGCTCAAAGAAAGAATAAGCTCGTTTGAGCTTATTTCTCAACCAAATAAGCTGAAATCACTTGCAAAACTTCTTAAATCCAATTACAACTACGTGTGTTCAAGGAAATAAGCTAAAAGTTCAAGATAAGCAAAAGAGTGCTTATCAATAAGCTCAAAATAAGCTACAGCTTAATCCAAACATCCACAACTTGATTTTTGTAAAGAAAATGAATAAGCACTTGATTTAAAGCAGGGGAAATCAAACTAGAACAAATTTCATTCACTAATAAGCTAGAAATCCGAAAATAAGCTCAAATGAGCTTATGTTGACCAAACGTTGACCAGATTTTTGAAAAAGCTCAAAATCTCAAAACTTGATATTCAACCCTTTCTAAACTGATATGTGAAAGAAAATAAGGACTTTTATGAAGTGGATTACTAGATCTAGCAAAACAGTAAGCAATTCATATCAGAGAATGAAGAATGCTCAGGCCTTAACTAATAAGCTGTTTTCTAGCTTATTTCTTAAAACTGTAGGATTTCCTTCTAGATACTGAAAGTTTATGTTATAAGCTATAACTAGAAACTGGTTTGAGCAATTTTGAACAAGTAATGAAGGAGAAATGATCAATTGAATTTGGCAAGTTTTGTAATGAAAACTGAATTCAAGTATGACCCAAACTTTTTATCAACCAATTGCCTTTTTGACTATTATTCTGACTTACAAAAGACTCAGGACTACTTGTTAACTTCTAAGGACTACAAATGATCACTTAAAATCCAATTAACAAGTCTTGAAAACTGATTAACAACTACTCCCAAACACACCTTATCTGATTTTTAAACAAACTTTTACAAAGGATTATTGAGTTCTGATTAAGACTAAGTAAAGAGCAATAGCAAACTAGTTTATGTGATCCAAATGAAGGCTAATGAAACTGAAATCAAGCAAGTTTACCAACTAAAACTCAATTAAGCTATAGGACTTAAAATTTACTGAAAATGAGCTTAAAACTACAAGACTGAACTCAAAAGCACAAGAACAAGCTACAAAACACTAGGATCACTAAATCAACAACTACTAATCAAATAGAATCAGGCAGCCATCAAGTATACACTAAGAAATTGAGCATGCAAGTACTGTTTAGAGGAACTTAAATCAGAAACTCA
Organism: Glebionis coronaria; assembly: GCA_025667525.1. NCBI lineage: Eukaryota > Viridiplantae > Streptophyta > Magnoliopsida > Asterales > Asteraceae > Glebionis > Glebionis coronaria. The sequence goes on from CM046882.1 coordinate 215,703,098, forward strand.
GAAACCTTTTGTAATTATCCTTTGGGTAGAAGAGGAGCGCTGAGCTCTCTTGCCCTAGTGATACCACCACCTATCACTAGCTATCAACTCAAATCAATCACCAAAACAGCTAAAACTCATCATTCTGCCATGAAAACTTCAAGAAACTAGGTATGAACTGGAATTATGATCAATCAGCAACAAATCTTCAACAAAGTCAGTTATGATCAATGTATGATCATAACAAACTTCTATCAGCAACAAATGAATCACACAATGGCAGTAAAGTAGCAGGAATTTAAGAACAGGATTTGGCGGGAAAACTGGAATTTGAAATTTTATTGATGAAATCAGTTACAAATGGTAGTTACAAGGTTCTAACTAACTAACAAACTCAAGAGTGTGTCAGACTCTTGAGTTGTTAGGTGAAAAGGAGGGAAAAGAAGAAAAGTGAAATTGAGAGAACTAGGTGTTTTGCAAAAATTAACTACTCTGAAAATGAAGAACAAGTTGTGTATTTATAGGCTAGACTTGAGAGTTTGTTGGAGATGTGACGTGTTCAGGCCAATCATGTCTTGACACGTGGAGGAATTCTGCAAATCCGTTTTGAAGGTGATGAACTCATTTGGGGGTTTTTGATCCAATGAATTATATGTTAATTGGTTAACACCATTAGATTCGTCTCTTCAAAACGAGTAACTTTGATGTTTTGATCTTCTTCTGAAATGCATTCTATCAAAAACGCGATCTGGAAAATATTTCTTGTGAAGGAGAAGGACACGTGGCAGCTTTTGATTGGTAGAAAAAGTATCACACGGATTGCACTGTTGTGATTGGGTTATTAAATGTGACGGCTGTAGTGGGAATTAATTGTTTGATCCGTGTGATGTCTTTCCTTGTTTCTGATTGGTTAAAAGCCTTAGCACATGGATTAAACATGAATAACTTTCTCATCTTGGCAAATTAGGTCCTTGTACTTGGCAGATTGCTAGTAAAGGCTAAAAACTTCATTCCTTTGACAATTTTGGCCCTTCAACTTTGATTCTTCAACAAAATGACCCTTTGACTTGATTGACTTTGTAGTTTGACCAGGTTTGACTTGGATCTTGACTTTGCAGTATTTGCACTTTAAGTCCCTCAACTTTCAAGACTTGTCAAGATAGGTCCTTGAGCTTTGAAAACTTGTCACTTGTGATCCTTCCTTGTCTTTTTCATCCTTTTGAGCTTGGTTTTTCCTTGTTTGCTTGAAATTGTATCCTTTTACCTGCATAAGATCACACAAACACAAACATACCACATAACACTGCTTTTTACAATATAAATGGGTATTTTGCTTCATGTTTTAGGGTTATTTGTTGATAAAAGGATATGAGTTTAAGCTCATATCAGAGATCTTTGTCCATATGGAAGCGAATTCTAAAATCCATTTTTGCAAGCTCCTTATTCATTTTAAAATAATCACACTCGGGATATTTTGCAGAATTGTATGACCGATCCTCATCAACTAGATCCTTACTTGTTCGATCATCGAAAATAACAATCGGGTCTAAGACCAATCCTAATTGGGTTGCATTATAAAGTCTTGGACTATGTCGTAAAGCTTGTTTTGCATACCTTGGGTTAGGGGGAAGGCCTTTTTGACGTGATAAGTTAAATTCTCTAAACGAAGCATCAAATAAGTGCACTAGTTGCGAAGCAGCGTATTGTCTTAAAAGCAAGTAATCTAGACTTCTAATCTTATTAGCAGCATTAATCTCCATTTCATTCCTCTTAGACTAGAGTAACTCAAAATCCGTTTGAAGTTTTTGAAAATTAGTGACCACTAACTCGTTTTCTTTAAGTTCATTAGAAAGATTTGCTCTTAAGTTTTCAATTTCTTGCAAATGACCCATTTGTTTGTTTCGAAAGTGATCATATTCGGGATTTGTTAGAACACTAGACGAAGGCACTAATTCCAAGGTTTGAACTTTCTCATTGCTTAAGGCAAGCTCATCAGACAAATTCTTATTCTTAGCTAGGGTTTCTAAGAGTGCAGCATTCATTTGGCTATGTAATGTAGCAGGAACCATGACCAAATCTTGTTGAGCAGGAGTAGGCGTATGCGAAATGGCTCCCGGTTGTGATTCACTCAAAGTCTGGGGACTCACGTTGATATTACTATCATTGATTGTCTCCTCATTTGAAAGACTCACCACCGAAGACTCATTCGAATCAGCACTCTCTTGCATAACTTGATATGGTTGAATACTAGCATCAATGGTATTATCGGTGGTATTAATAAGTACCTCAGATCTCTTTTCTGGCCCTAAGCTGGAGATAGTTGCCATAAGAGCAGCCTTTGCAGATTGAAAGTCATCACAGTCTGAGTCATACGCATCAAGATCATCGGCTTGGTAAGCTGCATTCTGTGTAGTGCTAATGTCTTGTTCAGCAATCCCTGGATCAGCAAGAAATGCAACTCCTCTTCATCAAGTTCCCTTCCTTGTGCCTGAGCATTCACCAGATAGATCTTCTCTGCAAACCATTGTCCATCCCTTCTCCTCTTGGGTTTCTTGCAATCCCTGGACATGTGTCCTTCTTCCTTGCAGTTGTAGCATGTAATCATTCTCAACTTGCCTGTGGAATTAGCCCGTGGAGGATTGTTGACCATTGGAGCGGGATTGACCGTGCGAGCATTGGTGGTTGATGTAGTAGGTCTCCCCTGATAAGGTTGAAGGGGTTGAACCATTACACTGCCATTCTCAATAGTAGCTTGTTGGCGAGAATTGGATGAATTCCTCAACTGATTGTTAGTTGGAGCTGATCCTCTAAATCCTCTTTTGCTTAATGTCCTTGTGAGATAAGCAGACATAGTGGTTAACACTTCAACTGGGACAGCTCCTTGTTTGAATACAGGAATGGGGACTTCCTCATCATCACAATACATTGCTTGGTCTTGTTGAGATGCATAATCACCAGAAGGAATACTCATGTGATCAGAATAGCTTGATGGATATGCTGCATTCTCTTGATAAGAAGAATATGAAGGCTGAGCATAAGGTGCAATGCTTGCTGGGTGAGGTTGTGAGCCATATTGTGATGAAGGTGCATTAAACCGATATTGTTGCTGATGTGAGGTGGGTGGTTGCGGTAAAATCGAGTATTGGGGGAAGGTTGGCGTCATGTAAGGTGATGGATGATAGGCTTGATGTCCCAAGATATAAGGAGTGTTGTTGTGTGACAAGCTTTGTTGATTCGCCATCAAAGCTAAAGAATCAGGGTACATACCTCGAGGCGAACGGTGCATGATCACATGTTTCTCATGCTGCTGAAGAAAATCATATAGTTGATCAAATTGCACTTATGCAAATCCCTGGTTAACTTAACATCGGTAATATACTCACCCCATTCAGCTTGAGGTAATGTATTCAAGAATTTGGTGTTAACCTGGAATGGAGCAATCACGAGATTATATACATTCAGATCATTCATGAGAGTGGTGAATCTGAAGTAATAATCGTGAAGCGTTTCCCATGGGTTGTACGTGAATCTATCAAACAGATCATACAACTGACATTCCCTTTCCTGTTTGGTGAGAGACGTACCTTGTAACAACACCTTTAGACGTTCCCATAAATCCTTTGCCACCGTATACTGACTTACCATTCGATAGATGTCATGTGGAAGAGCTTGGAGAATGGTTTGAAGAGCCTTTTCGTCTGCATCGGCAACAAGTTGTTGAGCTGGTGTAAGTTCTTCAAACTCCCTTGGTCGAGTCACATTGTTAACCACGATGGTACCATAGTCAAGTGGACCATTTAAAATTGACTTGACCATAAGCCTCCCATATACCGGTTTTCCCTTAAGGTATGACATCATCCGGCCTTGCCATGCTTCAAAAACCTCTTTGATGAGCATTGGAGGACGATTATCCGTACCCGTAATGACGGAAATATTCGTAAGTGATGTCATCTGAGGCATTACTGAATTCGGATTCATTTTGTTCATTTCAAAGAAACAAAGGTTATCGGTTGATCGAGCAGTGAAGAAAGGTTGAGAATTTGTGTTGTGTTGTTGAAATCAAGATTAAATCCACTAAAGATCGTCGAAAAAACTCGGAAAAATACCCCTTGAACTTGCTGTTCGGAAAAATCCCTATTCGGAATAACCCTATGCTGAAAAACCCTTATCCGGAATAATCCTTATGCTGAATACCCCTATTCGGAATAATCCTTATACGAAAAAAATCCTTATGCGGAATAACCCTAATAAACCCTATTCGGAATGTTCCTGCTATTCAGAATATTCTTCAATTCGGAATGTTAGCTATTCGGAAAGATTGCTATTCGGAAAAATGGTTATTCGGAAAGATGGGCTATTCGGAATGTTTGACTATTCGGAATGTTTTGGCTATTCGGAAAACTTTGCTATTCGGAAAGATTTTGCTATTCGGAAAAAAATTGCTATTCGGAAAGCTTTTCTATGCGGAATGTCTATTCGGAAAATCCTGCTATTCGGAAAACTCTCCTATTCGGAATGTCTATTCGGAAAACCTTTATGCTGAATATCTAATATTCCGAATAGAACGTCTATTCGGAATAATCTGGGAATATTAAGTTTGAGACTTTGAATAGAGCTTTAAATCCGATTTTTTGATCAAAAACCACAAAAATTTTTATGATTTTTACCGAAATAAGCTAAACCCAATCCTTATCAATTAATCCCAATAACAAAAACACCAAAAACAACAAGATTCAAGATTGATTTTTTCTAAAGATCACTAATTGATTCAATAACTAAAAAAGAAACACAATCCTTACCTTAAATCACCCCATGGCTCTTGATACCAAATGTAGAATCTTGATAACCTATTAATCTATGAAGTGGGTTGATGTTTTCTAGAGAGAGAAACTAGAGAGAGAAAGTGAGAGAAACTATGTGTTTATTTCATTCAAAAATGATAAAAGTGAAAAACCAACAACCAACCCCTTTCCAAGGAGGAAAGGGGTATTTATACTTCCAAGCCACTAATGGACTTGGGCCGGCCCATGACAAGCCCATGGGCCGGTTCTTACTTAACTAAATAAGCATTTGTTAACTACGAGCTATTACAACATAAATAATATTGTCGAGTGACCGATACTTCTAATATACGTTAAAACGTATTTCTAACATAGTAGCTCATAAAACAATCAATGAAATGCTTACAAGTTGTTAATGTTTCAAAAGGTTATAAGGTTTAGACGGAAACGCCATGAGACACATGATAAAATAAAAAAATATCGATGAAGAATGTGAAGACAAAACTTCAAAACTCAACTCAAATCAGTGGAAGGTTAGAAGAAAACGAAAATAAAATATCATCGAATGACAAATGAGTCATATATATGAAAAGAATAAAACAATCCACATGTGTATTCTATGTAAGATACTCGACACAACATGCTTTTAAGAAAGTATAATATTCATTTTCAAATTACACCATTTATCCGGTAATTGCTAATCCTGTAATGTTTCTATTTTAAACATTTTCACATGCAACTAGTGTTCGTAGTTGTAAAATAATATTTGTTAAAATTTTACGATCTCAAATGAAATCAAAACTGCTTAGAACGTTTAAAACCCATGTTCCGAATTTTCTATCAGATTTGACTTTTAAGTATGAGCCGATTAATTGACCCGATAAACGACATCTCCAAGACTCGGAGTCTGAAGCATTTTAATGTAAAACGACGTTTCAGACGACTTTCTAGTTTTACTCGAGACCTGAAATCCAATATAAAATGACTAAAATACCCCGGCAAGTTCTGTGCAGGTTTGACTATTTTATTTTAAGAACGCATGTTTTGCTTTTAAGTTTTGACCTGTTTATACTGCCCCCTGCAGTTTCTACATAAAATATATTTTTCGACACTTCCTAACGGCTCAAAATATATATATATACACACATGTCTTGTGGATTTTACAACAATGAAAAATAAATCTCATAATGAGCATCAAATAAAAATATAGCATAATGAATGACAGAAGATGCTTCAAGGTATTCAACACGAAATTTAGGAAGCAAAACGATGAATGACGCTCATAATTTAAGTTTCAAGGTGCAAAGTTGGCAAATCTCCTTGGTGCCACGATTGTCAAAAACACAAAACATAACAAGAAAAGAATGGAACATTAAAGGGTTGCGTTCCGGGAGCAAGAAGGTTAATGAAAAACAAATGATACAATTTTATAGAAGTAAAATCGTATCCCAATCTAGAGCCATAATCTAGACGATGATTTATAAAATGACGATGACGTTACCGAGATATAAGCGAACAATACACTTCGGAGTCGATACATATAAATGTCAATAAGTTAAATCTTCGCATGCCGTGTAAAACGGTGATAATAATCAACAAAATATTATGAAAAACCATGATAGTATTCAACACGATTATAGGAGAGTTTCAAAATGTGTGACTCACACGATAGCGGTTAGTCTTTTCCAAGGACACATTGAACTACACAATGGTCTAGAGACTACGTTTCAAGACGTCTAAGCACAAATAGCCGGAAGACGATTTGGATATCTACGTAGATATCTCAAAGGGTTAAATAATGAAAGTAACGCGCGCATATGAAGGTATATAAGGTCATAATATAAATCTTTTGCAATAAAAGCAATTTAAATACTTCAAAAATAAATACAGAAAGATCTTAAAAATTCATTGTATTTATTTAAGTTAATCATTAATAAATGAAAAACTTTTATCGAAAAGTTTAACGACATAAATATATATAGATAAAGGATTATAGTAGTTATTTATAAATACTTAGCAATAAGGCATACATAATAATGTATACTAAATTTGTAATCCCAGAAGTAGCTTGAACATGAAGTCACGCGAAATCATGTGCACCGACTCTTTGAAAAAAATAAAACCGACAGTTATAGTTTAGGTTTTTAGAAAAAGACCTAGTTCTCTATAACTCATGGCTCTGGTACCAATATTTAACACCCCCAAATTTATACGCAGCGGAATACATCTTTGGGTGCTAAACAATGATACAACAACACATAATTTATAAAGAACGACTCGAAAAGAGACGTTTCAAATTTATCGTTCCTAAAAAATTTATCAGAGTAGCCTAGTCCCAAGTAATCGTTACCAAAAGATAAGTTAAAACAACATATTAGTTTGTTTTAAAATGGAACAATAAATAAATCAAAGAGTTTGAACAACAAAAGCAGTGCACAACTTCATTCCCGTGACCTCCAAGCTTCCACTTCTTGATTACCTGAAATACATGTGAGTAAAAAAATCAGCAAAAATGCCGAGTGAATCTATAGGTTTATGAAATCAATTTGAACACAAGCAAAGATTATAAGTTTGTGGCATGCTTATAAGCATCAAATAATAATTTGCATCAACAATGATAATTGTATATAGCATAAATTGCAATAAGCTCATGGAACCGAGCCCTTAGACACTCTCATATCAGTCTAATAAGACGAGAGATTTATTAATTGTCGGTTACCTCCAGATTATTGGTACATTGCCGTATACCTGACTTCTCAATACAATATGCTCAAACAGTGTGGAGGTCGGGCATAAGCTTCTATGACAAGTCCACAAAAACTGAACCGGGGCGGCTTCCCCCATAGATCTATTAATTGTACTAGCGGTTAACCCATCATAGGTTAATTAACGGTCCATAATTGAGGTTTTAACAAAGGCAATCACTTAATGCAATTTAAAGGCAACCACGGGTCCATTCATAGAGGGACAAAGCATACCATAAAAATCTTGTGTTCTAAGTTTATAAAACATGTATTCCCCCTCGCGGGTTTAAAATCATTTAATAACTAGTATAAAGCGAGGCTATAGACTCACCTTAGCCAATAGTGGTAATGAGACGATCGCCGACGATAGATGATGCCTTTCAAACACGAGAACTGCAACCTATCAAATGAGGTGCGTTCATTAATAATAGACTCGAGAAATAACCCATACATAAGAATATAAAACTCGACTCATAAAATCACGACAAAATCGAGAGAAAACGATACAAGTGATACTATTACACTCTCCTATATATTCATTTTATTATTCTACGCCTTTAATAAAAATCTGCCGGAACATACCGAATGTCCAAGCCGTTTTCCCATACTTAGACATATCAACTTTTTATGATACTACTCAGAGAACTCACTTACTATATGTAGAAAGTCCTCCCAAGAGCCCATTAAAAGATTTTACTTCTAAAGTTCCCTGCCCGACTCATCTTTGAATCACAAAATCCAGACAGTTTAGCGACCTTGACTTACGAAACCATTTTGACCATTCTAAACAACTCCGTTTGTAAAACCGCCACTTGATTCTAAAAATAGACTCAAAATGCTAAACTTGTAGCCTAAGAACAGCCCTTGAATCATTTCGAAACTCATTTTATAGTCCCCGAGATTCGATCCAAATATCGACAACAATTTTCGGATTGTGTCAACACTCGTCTCCCGGTACACGAAAATCAAACTAGTGTAACTTCCACCTTGTTTGGAGTTGGAAGGCCTACTTTATATCAAATCGAAGCTAACGAAATTCTCTACATCATAATCCCATCATATCATCCTATATTCAGACTTAAGACCCTCGAAAATGGCCTCAAACCTACTGCCTAAAATTGACTATAAAAATCTCTTACAAAATCAAGTTTTTGATCAAAACCAACAACTTTTATCATCATTCTAACATCCTAACATCACCATAAACCAATCCTAACACTTGTATCATCATCAAAATCAAAAACCCAAAAATTAAAATTCAACTTTTTAACCAAAACATTACATAAACATCATTTGATCATCATCTCTAACACATGCATGATCAAAATTACCACCTAACAAGCCTAGTTTTTTTTTTTATCAAAATTCAAAACTCAATGCATGTAAGTAAAAATGGTATCATTAGAATCACGTTTCAAAAATAGGAATGGGACTTGTTTTGTTTTTGGATGGATCAAAGTTGATCATAAAAAAAATTGATGGAATGGATGGTGGTGGTGTAGGCCAAAATGGAAAAGAAAGAAGAAAGATGGTGTTTTTGTCTTAATGAATTTTTTTAAATGAATTGTGTTAGTGGAAAACATATATATAGTGTAAGGTTAGGGTAGTTTTTGCCAATTTGTGATAGTTTTAGTCCAAAATGTAATTAAATAGTTTAAAAGGGTAAAAATGTAAATTGCAAATTTTTAAATATTTACGAGACTCGGGTTTCGTAAAAATACTTTTTAAAAGTTTAAACGCACACGAAAAATAATAATATAACGACTCGATACGTAATTAAAAAGACATCGTCGAAAATATTAAATATCGAAACGATCGATAATAAAATATAAAATTTTTGGCATCCGTCGGTATCGCGATCACTAGTAGTCCTCGTTACTCGTCAAAATATTAAAATATAATATTTAATATCGGTTTCAACTTAAACCGTTAAACATAATAATATTTAACGTTATAAAATACTTCAAAATAATTGAAAGTAGAATTAAATTAAGACCTTATTTTTACCGGTTTTACAGGGTAGATCATTCCCGCATCAAGAAGTTTGATAACCTCTTTTTTGATAACGTCATGGATCTTGGGATTCACCCTTCTTTGGCTTTGAATAGTGGGTTTAAAGTCATCCTCCATGAGAATTTTATGTGTGCAAAAGTGAGGATAAATTCCACGAATATTAGAGATTTTCCAAGCAATCGCTTTCTTATGTTTCTTTAGCACGGCGATAAGTCGGGATTTTTCTTCCTCTTTCAAATCCTTTGCGATGATGACGGGTGACTTCTTGTTGTCTTCAAGGAAAACGTACTCGAGATGAGACGGTAGGTCCTTAAGCTCTAAATCCAGAGGATTTTCGATGGAAGGCGTAGTCAAATTCGGTTCATCGATAGAGATATCCTTAGGAGATTGTGGAGAAATATGGTCCTCATTGAGAAGTTTCTCAATGGTACGAATGTCTTCATCCCAATTGGAGGGAGAATCGTCATATTGCAAGTCCACATCTCCCAAAGTTTCTTCAATTTCTATCAAAATGAAATCACTTTCTCCAAATGGAGTTAGTGATTGAGCAATAGAGGCAACGGTCTCAACAATGGGTAGAGAAGAAGAACTACTTTTACAAGCGTCTTTGAAATGTTCTTCACAAGCCTCATCAAGAACGTCAATGAAATTAACACTCTCGTTGTCAGAAGGTTGCTTAGAAAGTTTTCCCATGTTGAAGACGATTTTATCGTCACCAACTCTCATGATTAATTTGCCCGCGGCTACATCAATGAGAGTGCGACCGGTCCTCAAGAATGGACGTCCAACGATTAATGGAACACCGGGGTCCATCTCGTAGTCAACGACAACCAAATCCGCCAGAAAGGTGAATTTTCGACACCGACGAAGACATCTTCGGCCATCCCCACCGGATAAGCAACCGTACGGTTAGCTAATTCTAAAGTCATTCGTGTGGGGACTAGCTCGGGTAGAGATAATTGTTTCCAAACACTTAATGTCATTAAGTTTATACTAGAACCTAGATCGGCTAGGGCCATACAATTCTCTACCCCGGGGAAGTTGCAAGGAATGAGAAAACGACCCCGATCACCAAGTTTGGTGGGTAATTTCCTTAAGAGCACTACAGAGCAATTCTCACTAAGTTGGGTCTGAGCAATATCAAGAAGTTTCTCCTTATCACTGAGAAGATCTTTTAACATTTTAGCATATTTGGGCATGTGAGCGAGAGCCTCAGCAAAGGAGATATTGAAATTCAGTTGTTTAAACATTTTGAGAATGTTAGACACCTGAATATCATCCTTGTTCTTCAATTTCTCTTTCCTCAACCTTGAGGGATAAGGTATATTAGGTTGAGATGAAGGCTTTGGAATGGAATTCTCACTCACATCCTTGGGTGGTGGAGGGGTGGAAGTAGAAGGTGGAGGAATTGGAGAAATAGAAGGTGGAGAAATTGGAGAAGTAGAAGGTGGAGGAGTAGAAGTTGGAGGAATTAGAGAAGGGGACTCGTTTTCCTTTGTCACAATCACCGGTGTAGGTGTAGGAAGCTCGGGTTCCTTTAAACCTTTTCCACTGCGAGTGGTGATTGCTTTCATCTCCCCTTTAGGATTAGCAACGGTGTTACTCGGAAGAGAACCCGAACCAGAGGCTTGATTACTTGGGAAGAAACTAGCCATCATGTTCCTTAAGTCATTCGTTTGACTTGCAAAGAGTTTCGCATATCGGCTCGAAGATCATTCCCTTGTTTCACCATATCTACTTTCATGTTGGCCATTTCCCGCTGAAGATTTTGCACTATCGCATCATTAGTCCTCATGTAAGTTTCAACCTCGTGATTAAATACAGTCGGTTGGTTGGGAGGAGGAGTATGGTAGGCAGGTGGTTTATAAGCGGGTTGTTGGTAAACTTGGTTGTTTCTTTGAGGTGAATATAGGGTTCTTTGGGTTTGATATTGATTTGGAGCACGAGGATGGTTTTGATTGTTACGATTGAGGTTGTTTGGGTTTTGTGGGGGAAAACCGGGTGGTGAAAGAAAGTTGTTTGAGCGACAGCTGAGCAAATTGCGGTCACCTTGAGGACGTGCTTGATAGCCTCCTGTAGAAAAGTTACCGTTGGCGGCATACACATTTTCCGGATTGTCGTGAGTCGAAGGACAATCGGTGTATGAGTGAGATCCCCCGCATATTTCACATGATTGACTCAAAGCATTAGCTTGGGCAGTGATTTGTTTGGCATTGTTGGCGGTTTGTACAACAAGCGATTCCACAAGCGAAGTAAGCTTATCAATTCTCTTGTCGGCGTCACTAGTAATAGCACTAGCCACATTAGTCCGAACACTCTTGGTTTGCACTCTAGACTTATTCTCAATAATGTCCCATGCAGCATTAGAAGACATAACCAAAATGTTACCCCCCGAGGCACTATTTAGTGAATCTTGGTCATTCATGCTTAAACCATTGTAAAAAGTACTAATTTGATGTACTTTTGTGAAACCATGTTGTGGACACTTTCTTAAAACTTCTTTAAAACGGTCCCAAGATTGACTAAATGTCTCACCGTACTTTTGTTCAAAGGTAATGATTTCATTCCGCAAAGCGGTAGTACGTGAGGGTGGGAAAAAGTAGTTGATGAATTTAGTCTCTAAATCCGTCCACGTAAGAATACGTTGTGGCGGTTCCTTATCAAGCCAATTCCGGGCTAGTCCCTCTAAGGAGAAAGGAAAAAGTTGTAAGCGAATTACCTCTTGTGAAACCCCATTATACTTGACCGTATTCGTAAGTTGAAGAAACCTTTTTATATGGTCATGAGGATCATCAAGCGAACGCCCCAAGAAAGGTTGAGCAGAGACAATTTGAATGAAGCCGGATTTGAGCTCAAAATTGTTGGCTCCAATCTCGGGTATGACAATAGCATCAGTGTTGCCCTCTACGTGCGATTGCAAAAGCTCGATCATTGGTTGATTGTCCATGGTGACAATAGGTGGAGTAATGACTTCGGCTTGAGCTACTTTCTTCTTACGAGCATGAGTACGCATACACACCAACAAAAGGAAAAGAAAATTATACAAGAAATATTTTTGGTTTTTTTGTGTTTTTCTCTTTTTTTTTGTATTTTTGAAAATTTTATGTTTTTTAGGGTTTTTGAAAATTTAAGTAAGAAAATAACGTTAAAAAATGAACGGGTCCCAAAATCCAACGCGTCTCTCACTAAAAACCGTTAATATTAACGAAAAGAGCCGGCAGCGGCGCCATTTAATACAAGGCTTTTCCTCGTATGAAAGTTCGTTGTTCCAGTCTTTTCGAATTGATTATTGGTAGAAAGTGCGACTCAGTAGTTCTTGGTGGAAAAATAAAAGGGTTTGGTTATCTATTTCAAACTAACAATAAAAATGTCGTTGAAAGCTTGAAAATTTAATCTAAGATAAAACAGGTTAAAACAAGTTAAAACAATGCTAAGTAAAAAGATGGGAAAAATTAAAGTTTGAAAAATAGAAACAATTCAGAAGACTAACAATTAAACTAAGTCTGAAAACAAGATAATTGGAATTTCATAGAAATTGGAGTTTTTCGGAATAATAGACAAATTCAGAGATATCTTCGGAATAAAGACTTTTTCGGAGAAAGTGACACTTTCAGAAAAATAGGTTTTTCAGAGAAAAGGATGTTTTCGGAATAATGAAGTTTTCAGAAAAAGGAGTGTTTTCGGAATAACAAAGTTTTCAGAGAAATTGGGTTTTTCGGAAAAAAAATGTTTTCAGGAAAATGACAATTTTCGGAATAAAGGCTTTTTCAGAAAAATGGGATTTTCGGAATACAAACTTTTTCAGAAAAATTGGATCTTCGAAATAATGAACTTTTCAGAAAAAATGGGGTTTTCGGAATAATGGATTTTTCAGAAAAAGTAAGGTTTTCAGAATAATGGACTTTCCAGAAAAATGACAATTTCATAGAAATGACAAATTCAGAGAAAAGGAAATTTTCGGAATAAAGGCTTTTTCAGAAAAGGTATGTTTTCAGAATATAAAACCCATTTCCGAAAAGGTAAGAAAACAGATACAGTTAATCAATAACATTAAAACTAAAGAGATAAGCTACGAATAAGCACGAACCAAACAAGCAATTAACCAAAACTTTAACCAAATAAATTTTAAGAACTAAATAAGCCACAAATTAAAAACTACCAAAACACTAAATAATCAAAACATTTAAAATCAACTAATAATCAAATCTATTAATCTATCAAACCAACTTAATTAAAAATAAGCCAAACACTAGAAAATCAATAACCACAATAAGCTCAACACATCCACCACATCAAAACTAAAAGATCAATCACATGAATAAATCAATCACATAATCAAAGAGATGAAATCAACTACATGATTAATCAAATCACCAAAAGATTAAGAAAGGTAAAATGAGAATTAAGAAAATTAGCTTGATTGATTAAAGATTAATATCAAAAGATTACAAGATTAATGTAAAGATTTAATAAGCTTGAAAATAAAAACTAGAGAGAAATTAAAATCACACTTAAAAACTAAAAATTAACTACAACTACTAAAAACTAACCACCTAACACCCTCCTAATGACATATTAGGAGGCTATTTATAGGAGGTGGGGAGATTAAGTGCTTAAGCTTTCTTTTTTCTTTCTTCTCGTCTCGACTATGTTGATCCTAAACTTAGATCGATTTAGCTTTGTGTTAACGAGATTAAATCAAGTTTAACACATAGAGAAACTTTGTTGTATTGAACAAACTAAGTGTTATGCGGAATTTAACACTTAGAACAAAGAACAAAACAAAGTAAACAAAACTTTCACTTTAATTAATAATATCAATGAATGATTACAATGAAAGTGTTATGAGATATGTGGAAGAGGTGTGTGAAAAAGATGTGTCTTATGTCTAACCCTAAGGTCTCCTTTTATAGGTTTAAGGAGCCTTTTATAAAAAGATAAGATCAACTATTTTAGGAAAAGACATAAGATAAACATAACTTATTGACTAAATCTTTTTTAAACATTAAGAATATATTCTGAATTCTTATCTTAATATTTTGTCCACCAGCTTGAAGAATTCATCATTGGTAGATTTAGTCCTTGTCTTTGTCTTAAGATTCTTCTTGTCAACGCCTTGATAATTCCTATCAGCGTCTCACCTGTCAGCGCCTCGTTTACTCTTGTTAGCGTCCAATTTCCTCTTGTCAGCGTCTAATTTCCTCTTGTTAGCGTTCCAGGGACTTAGCTACTTTTATTCCCAACAATCCTCCCCTAAACTTGATATGTACTCTGGTAATCAAGTTTCTGAATAAAATAAAACATACAGAGAGGATTCTTACAAACATATTTATCTCTGAATTTGAGTAATAATAAATCTCGAAAAGTCAATCACTCAAATCCCTTGTATAGTCAGCCTTCACTTGGTCTTAATCATCTTCAGTACCTGTAGTGTCTTTGGAGCTTTCTTTATTACTTTTGTCACTCAAATTCGATTGCTCCTCCCCTTTTTAAGACTCCTCTCCAAGATCAATATACAAGGACAGAACTAAGAACATCCTCCTTGCATCAGCTTCCAAAACAACAAGTCTATTAGCTCAAAACAGTGATCCTTGACAATTTGTACCATATCTATATTATGCTTTTACAAGCTAATACAGATTTTCGTCAATTCCATTAATGTCAAAGGTTTCATACTGTCCTCATCCACATTCGGGAAATGAATCCTCAATGTTGATTCATAGGACATGGGAATGGACTTACTGATGATATGACTGACTTGACCTGCATTAAAGCTAGTGCCAATAGTCTCAGCCATCTCCATAACACTATACACCATTGTGAAAGTGATCTCTGCTGCTACTAGATGTCAATCACTAGGAAAAACATCTCAATGATCATTAGGCTTCCAGATATCCAAAAAATTTGAAAAATGTAAGGGTGATGAAACGTTTTGGGTCTATAAAGAAGTTTAAAAATGACATCAGCTAAGATGGCATAGCATAAAATGTACTTGAGAATGCATAAAACCTTAGTTAAAACACAAACAAAGGTAATAATCCTAAGGAAATTAACTAGTCTCTAATAAGCAAGAATGACAAACACTGTTCATGCATACACTCATGCAAAAGCATGATAGACACACATGAACTCTAGAGTCCTTTGTTCACAAATGCCCCAAAGAGAAAGTTAACTCATATAAAACCTTTGCAACCCCCCAAGTAAGTCCAAAAATATATCTACCCCAAGTCACCCATACGACCACGCCCAATGCTAGGTCAAAAAGTCTTGGCAGCATGCATGCAAAATAAATTATATGCATGCTATAGTGCCTCGAGGTTTAGAAATTGCAACAATTTCATAAGGAAAGAGCCTTCATTATTTCTAACCCCCACTCACCAGTGGACACAATCTAGAATTGTGCAAGAGTGCTCTAATAGTACCCAAAAACCTAGAGGTTTACCTCCCCTTAACAGAAGCATACAAATCATTATATGTGAAGAAGCAAAATTTTATCTCAAGATAGAAATGTAAACACTCCAACCATCATAAATAAAAGTTTGCAATTCTTTATCTATCCTAATGTAGCTCCATTTTCCTGCATAGTTAGACAAAAACCACAAAAACACACCAACAGAGGCTACCCTTTCCCACAACAATGGGTAGAGATAACATGTTAGTGGATACAAATAATATTAGTGGAAATACCAACAATGCATGTTCCTTGATCATCCAATATCCCAATATCCTTGATCATTAACCTGCTTTTGGATAGGCTGCTCAAAAAGAAAACAAATTAGTTTTCTTTGGAGATCCAAGCCTTGTCAGACTTGGATCTGTCTAGTTGTTCAACTAGAGTGGTCTTATTCTTTACCACAAATCCCTGTTCATCCCTTTGTGACCTAAACACAAAATTTGTTCCAATGATACTAGTAATGACCTTCTCAAGATATTTAAATCTATTGCAAGTCATTGAAATACCATTAAAATTAGAGTTTTGCTCTTGTTTCGGTTTCCATGTTAAGTGAGATGATGCTTTAGACCCTTGACCCATATTAACCAAGTATCTTTGTTTATATGGTCTAAAATAAGGTCTCATACAACACTTGGAGCTATCAGCGTTGCATTTGTTCCTGTCAGCGTTGAACTTGTTCCTGTCAGCGCTGAATCTTTCTTATCAGCGCTGAATTTGTTCTTGTCAGCGCCCAAATTAGGGTTTGCTACAGGAACATACTGTTTGTTTGACCAAGTGTTGGTCTTTTGAAAGGGCCTTTGTCCATGGGTATTAGCTGCCTTAGAGAAGAAAGGAGCTGGTCTAGTAGCCTGTGGTCTAGTGTGGACAAAAGGTCTATGGTTGACATTGGATGACCTATTGTCAGCGAATGAATTGTATCCACTCACACAATTATAGGCCAAATGTGAGAAGCTCCCACATGAGTAACAAGCCTTTTTGGACACTTTCTTGGCTTCTGAATGACCTAGGTTTCCTATACATTTCAGCGTATTTAACACTAGGTTGTTTCTTAATTGGGGAGCCAAGATTAACAGCTTTTCCAGTGATGGGATTTGTCACAGGTATAGGTGTAGATACAACTGGACTCTCAATGGGTGTAGGCACAAATGGACTCTCACTAAGTATCCCACCTTTAACAAATAAAGTGGGGTTGGCCTTTTCTACTCTTCTAGGTCAATAACCTTTTGTTGATATTCCTCAACTAGGGAAAGAACTCTAGGTGGAGGAATAAATTCCTCTTCTTGGAGTTCTGGAATACCAGTACAAGATAAGTCCTTTCTTTGGACACCATAGAAATCCTCAGTAGGTGGTGGAATGGCAACATATTCTTTCAACCCAATCCCAAACATATCCCTAGAATCCCTTTGTTCACTAACAGATTTTTCTAGGGTTTGTGAGGCTTTATCAATTCTCTGAATTTTAAGGTCTACATTATCCTTATTTTTGATAGCCTCATCTAACTTAGCCTGTAATTCAGCATTGACTCTCTCCATGATGTTTCTAATATCCATAGTAGCATTTAACTCATGTTTTAAGATATCTATTTTATCTTTTAAGTCAAATTCCATTTTCTTGTACTCAGAAACTGTCTTCTCAGTTTGAGTGAGAGCAATTTGATAGTTAGACAGTTTGCATCTTTCAGTACTCACATCATCTAACAAGCTTAACACCTCTTTGTTAAGTCTCTCAGTATTTAACCTACAAGAAGAGACATTACATACCTCATTATCAGATGACGAAGATGAGTTGGAACTTGAAGTAGACTTGGCCTTGACTGAAACATCATCAGATTCTTCTTCGCCTTCTTCCTTAGCCTGGTTCACCTCACGGTATTGGATCTCGTTCTTCAAATCAAAGTTTCTCAACAAGCTCTGATACCACTTGTTGATCCTAAACTTAGATCGATTTAGCTTTGTGTTAACGAGATTAAATCAAGTTTAACACGTAGAGAAACTTTGTTGTATTAAACAAACTAAGTGTTATGCGGAATTTAACACTTAGAACAAAGAACAAAACAAAGTAAACAAAACTTTCAATTTGATTAATAATATCAATGAATGATTACAATGAAAGTGTTATGAGATATGTGGAAGAGGTGTGTGAAAAAGCTGTGTCTGATGAGACTGCTTTTATACATAGTCTCATCTTCCAAATAGGGCTTAAAATGCATTAAATATCATCAAAATACCCATATATATGCTTGTGTTTGCTACTTGTGTATTTTAGGTACGGATATTGAGAAAATGACAAAAGATCACAAGAATCATTCAAAAACGAACACGGGAAACGAAGCCGCACAATGAACCAAGCCCTATTGAAGACTTTCCAAGATCAACCCATGAAGACTTGAAGAATTATGAAGAAGGGTCCTCCAAAATGGAAGAATTGACACTTTA
Source organism: Glebionis coronaria (assembly GCA_025667525.1). Classification (NCBI taxonomy): domain Eukaryota; kingdom Viridiplantae; phylum Streptophyta; class Magnoliopsida; order Asterales; family Asteraceae; genus Glebionis; species Glebionis coronaria. The sequence continues at coordinate 215,721,504 of CM046882.1, forward strand.
TACCCTTGTATCCTCATAATTACAAGTTTGGTCCCTAAAGTTTGTCAAAATTACAAAAAGGGCCCTCCACTTTGAAGATTTGGCATGTTTAGCCCCTCAACAAAGCTAAATTGTAAACCAATATCATCCACAAAGTCAAATACATCATGAAGTCCTTCAAAGTACAAGAAATGACAAGTTTGGTCCTTTGAAAATCTCAAAATTAGAAAAAGGACCCTCAACTTTCAACATTTGGCAAAAATGGTCCCTCAATCATCAAGACTTGGCAATTTCAGTCCTCCAAAATGTCAATTATACAAGTCTAGACCATTATCATTGAAGAAAATACCAAATTAGCCCTTGAAGAATTTAAAAATGGCAAGAAATACGCCTGAATTTACTTTACAAAATATTTTGGGGCAAAAGTGTGAAAATGAAAAGTTTGATAACAAAGGAATCCGGATTTTAGGTGTTTATTTACAAAGTGAAAGAAAGTTGGAAGATAGGGGACTAAACCTGGCAGACAACCTAAGATACCTAGACTAATCACATGTTGCCACCTTACCCACTCAATCCCCACAACTAATCACAACTCACTCTACTGCCACCTCACACTTCCATTCACCAGATTTTTTTAACTAAATTAATTAGTTACTTAATTATGGCGCCTAACACTTATTTAAATCCTAAACCGGATCAAAACCACAACTATTCATCCTATGAACACAATTAGGGATTTGTTCATTACTTGAAATTAAACACTAAATCCCTCCAGATTTATGATTAAGCTAATCATAAACACAACCCAACTCACAAACAGCTTGCCACATCACTCCTTAGTCACATGTTTTACCCTGCTTTTCACACTCTTGAGGAAGATGACAAAACAGTGACAGCCATCCAACGCCCCACATCCTTGCTTCAAACTTAAGCTGATTATGAGCCATTGATCAAATTCCACACTTGCCGACTCACATATACAGCCAAGAAAACATCACATGATCCTCAAGGCATTCAAACTTCAAGAGGGCATTTTGGGGACTTCAGCAACATTAGGGCAATGTTTTTATGCTTTCTAGTAGTTCATGTATGCCTATATAAAGGCTTAGGGTTCCAACATTTATACTTTGCTTTTGATTTTTCCTTGTTCAAGTTTTTGTAAATCCCATTTCAAAGTTTAATGAAATTGAGTTTGAAACATTGAAGAAAAGTCATTGGCCAATCTTTGTTACTGCTTTCTATTGTTATATGCTTGTTAGTTTTAGAAGTAAAAACCTGTTTTCACTTGGAGGTTGCAAATGTTTGCAATTTTCCTCATTCTTGATATTTTGCTAAGTCTTGTTCCAATCTTGGAATTCTTGGGCTATAGGGCTGATCATAGCATCCTAACTGAGTTGGTTAAGGTGTGGTGAGGCTTATAACTTGGGGATAATCAAGTGTGGGGTAACAAGTTTGCATCAATCAAGATTTTCAAAGTTTCTGATTTTTATGTTATTATGCTTTAACCTTGTTCAGTCTTAGCAGGCTTATTGTGGAAGCTTGTGCTTGTTCTTGCTAGCACATAAGCTCAAAATTCGCGGGTGTGGATGTACATCCATGAGGTTTGCATACTCAATCTCAAAATCTGCTTAATTTGTGATTTTTGGTGATATTTGTATGAAACTTGTGTTCTTGTGAATTTTGTTGCTTAAATCTGCTTGAATATGTTTATCTTACTTGTTTTAGTGTTAATTGATGCTTGGTTGGCCTGAAATCTCAATTTGCTATTGAAAAATTTGATTTGGAAAAGATAAAGGGGTGTTTGGGACTAACTGTTTATGCTTGTAACTTGTTATTGTGTTAAGGGAAGTTGTTGTTTATGCTTTGTATCTGATAAATACCTTGTTGAGAGTATTTTACTGCAAGTTTTTGGGTTTTAACACTTGAATCAAACAATCTGCTATAAAAACCTTGATACTGCCTGTTTTGACCTAGGATTTTGGGAACACTTAGTGTGTATGCATGCTTGATACAACGAGTTTTTCTTTGTTGAAAAGTTCGATTCTCGGAATCCTCTCGAATTGATCTCAGTTTAAAGTGGAAGGTTTTGTTCTTGGTAACAAAAAGTGGGTTTGGTTTTCTAATCTACTAAACAGGGAAACAATCAACAATTAAAAAGTAACACTTGAATTAAATCAGGAAAATACCCTTACTGAAAAATATCCCACTCGGAAAAATAGTCCTATGCGGAATGATGCTCAATTCGGAATGTGGAGATCTATGCGGAAAAACTGATCTTATGCGGAATAAATTCACTATTCGGAAAAATGAACTCCTATTCGGAAAAACATGTGCTATGCGGAAAAATTGTTCTATTCGGAAAAGAATGACCTATGCGGAAAATAGACCCTATGCGGAAAAATGAATTCCTATTCGGAAAAACTGCTCTATTCGGAATATATCAAATATTCCGAGTAAGGAAATGGAAGATTCTGCTATGCGGAATAAATTATTCCGAGTAAAGGAAAAGTGAAAAGACCTATTCGGAATATCCAAAATTCCGAATAAGGCCAACAGAAACTTGTCTATTCGGAAAATCAAGGACTAAAGAACAGTAACAGTGCAGGCAATTCGTTTTAAAATCAAATCAAACCAAATACTCAAAAAGGGTTTTGCCAAATTAACCAATAATCATTTAAACAACATAAGCAACAAATCCCAACAAGAAAAACACTAAATCAACAACTTTTTAGAATCAAAACTCAATCAAATAAAAACTTAAGAACTTGCAATAAAAAGATGATGAAGAACAAGATGAATAGGAAGATTTGATTGAAAGATTAATGTAAAAGTTAACAATAGTAATGATTAAAACTTACAAGATTGAAGGAAAAATTAAAAATCACCAAACACCCTAATGGTGTTGGTGATGGAACGAACCAAAGAGAAAACTGGGGAAAGAAAAATAAAAGCTAACTCCCTAAAAATGTGAAGGAAGAAACTATATATAGTCCTAGTGGTTGGTTGGTGAGTGGGCTTTCTCCCTTTCTTCTTGTCTTCTCGTCTTTTCAGAAAAGTTGACGTTTTCGATTCTGATTCGGGATTTGTCGTCGATTAAATTCAACTCGTCTTTTAATTTCTTCGTTAAATAGACTTGAGTTTCTTCGACATATGTAAATCTTCCATCTTTGGTCCTTTTCTTCGATAAATCTTCAAATAGGCCCATTGAATTCAAATCTTTTGCATCTCTTGGACAATAGACTTCGTCTTTAGTCTTTTTCCTTGATAAAACCCATGCAATCCCATGCTTTCTTTAATATTCATTCGGTTAGCTCTGAAAACACAATAAACACAAAAACCACGCATAATTCCAAACAAATGATATTAAATACGTGTTTTGGTCTTGTTTTTAGCCAGAATTAAGTGGTAAAAGGATGGGTGTTTACACACCTATAGATGCCTAGGGATAAAAGTGGTTTAAACAAAGTTAATATAACCTGTTTGAAAGATTTGAGGTGTTGAATCTGGCTTAAGTGTCAAATATATCAGCAAAGTAGAAAAACTGCATGTGTTAGTGTTCATCAGTAACTTTCATTGCTTGAATCTTGCTTAATTCTTTGAACCATTGCATGAAACCTGTTTAGACTTGCTTATTGGAGTTTATAATAGCTTATGTATGCATTTGGTTGAATTTGGCTAGCTGATTATTGCTAAAACTGCTTATTTGTGCTCAACTGCTTATTGTTCATGTCTGTGCAATGTCTGATGATTAATTGATTAAACTGTATCAATTGGGGTGTTAGTGATTGTGTTATTTTGATTATGATTGACTCCTTTTGATCCAAAGATCATTTGGGTGCCTTTGTGTAATCTGAATCTCCAAAAAAGTCACTAAAGACAAAAAGTCAAAATAGTCAAGCAGTGGAAAAAGTTTCCACTGCTCAACATCCAAAACTAGCCCCCTGCTAGTGCAATTTTGTCATCAACTTATCAATAAGCTATTCTAGCTTATTCTGACTTGCAACAACTTATTTTTTTGTGATAGGTCTTCAATATTTGACCCATTTAAGTAGACTGGAGCTTATTGGACTTTGACTTTGACTTTTTACTAGAAAACCAACTACTTTGACTTTTAACATAAGTGCTTATTTGACTTTCCAGCTTATTGAGTGTGCTTATTTGAAAACTCTTTGTTGATTTTGCTTAATTAAGTCACTTAAAAGCTTTTGGAACTTGAATCAGCACTTGGGGTGGCCTAGAACTCAAAAACGACTATTTTGTCGTTTTGTGTAGATTGCTTATTGCATTTTCAGGCTTATTCCTTGGGCTTATTTCAAATTTCTTTTTGCAGAAGTCTTTGTTAGGTCAAAAGAAGCTTGTGTGTAAAATTTTAGCTTATGGCATCAGCTTATAGCTTAATGGGCTTAAATGCCCATTAAGAATAAGCTGCTTATTTCAAGTTAGCTTATTTCACATTTTCAGCTTTTGGGCCTTTGGAAAAAGTTGTTTAAAATCAAATTTTGAGTCAACCTGTGCTTTTTGGGCTTATTTTGAACAATTTTTGTTATTGGGCCCAATTTTGGCCCAATAGTATACTGTTTGGGTTTAGCCCATTTTCTAGGCCCAATAGGGGTATTTAGGTAATTTCACTTTCATTTCTGAGTTATTTAGGTTAAATTAAGCTTGTTTGCAAGTTTTTAGAATTTTTTATAATTTTTGGATTTTTAATATTATTTTATTATTAAAAATTATAAGTCTGATTTTCTAGATTTTTATATTTTTCCTAGGTTCTAAACACTTAATTAGGATTTTTGCAACTTTCCAAATATTTTTAGGATCTTTTAATTATTTTCTAGAATTAATTTAATTTTTAATTGATTTTAGTAGTTTTTAATTGTTTAAAAATAGTTTTTAGTTGATTTAAAATTTTGAAAAAGACTTTTTAGCTTAATTAGAGTGTTTTTGATGTTTACAAACTTTAAAATCTTTTTTAGGACTTTTTAATAATTAATTTTGATTTTTAGGGCTTTAATTAGCATTAAAAAGTCATTATCTAATTAATTAAAAGGTTTTTGCAAGTTTTGATTTTTTGTAAACTCTTTGAATATTATTAGGGATTTTTGGTAATTTTTAGGAATTTTAAGGTTAAAATTTTAATTTTGGTACTTTTTACGGTTTTACGTGTACGCCATTTTAGACTTAGTTTAATCCGTCTTCGTAACCGTCATTCCCTTCTAATCCATTTTCTATTTTTCTTTCTCAAATATAATCACAAATTAATCCATATCATTACACACATAACACACTAGCCTCCTTGGGAAACGAACTTGAACTTAATTGGTCATTAGTGCTTGGTTTTCCTAAACCAACACTTAATACTTGCCACTTTTGCTCTCTTTTCCTAAAGAGTAGTAAAACCACTACATCATTTTGGCGCCGCTGCCGGGGAGGCGTGTTGTGTTTTGATTTGGCATTGTTGTTTTTATACTAACCATAATTAGTATTTGTATTAGTATCACTCTACTAATACGTATTATCGGTGTTTGGTTTTTGTGTGAATATTATTAATATATTGTATACGTTGAACAATAAATTCACAAGTACTCCAAATACGTGAGAAATCACAACCTTGACTTGGGAGGTCATTACCCAATCATTCTATTCGAATCTCAAACCAAAGAAAAAGGCAAAAATAGATAAATACTTTCGTGAAGCTTAATCTTGAAAATAAAAACTATAAGGTGGGTATAAGGCGGATATTATAAAATATATCCTAAGGAAAAAGGCTCTTAAGTGCTTCGTGCCTCCTCGTTTCCCCGCTTGCTTGTGAGTATTTGATTGTGAGAGCTAATCGAGGGTTTTGCCGCCCAAAGTATTACTAAGTATCATATATATTTTCTTGGTTTCTATTGATTAAACCCTCTTGAACGTTTTGGTGTTCCACCAACGTTCTAAAGTCATCGAAGGCGTTCACTTCACGTGATCGTTTTCATTCCTTGAGGCTTCTTTAATCAAGAGATTTGATTAAGGAGGAGATTTGTAGATTTGTGTCTACTTAATACATTTCACCAAATTCCAAAAGGCTAATACAATCAAAAACAACAAAAAAAATTGAAAAATACAAAACACCAAAAAGAATCTTCTTTGCTCATCCCCTCGTTGTACGTGACGTTTATGCTAACTCGTAATCAAGCAAGACGTGCACGTAAACGAAAGAACAAAACTCCCACTCCAAACAATTCTAGTGAGGAGTCTCCTATTGACGAACCCATTGTAAGAGAAGCACCAACCATGGCGAATCGAACTATGATGGAGTTACTTCAAGCACCCACCGAGGGTTATGGAGAGGCTATTATGATTCCCGCTATCCTTGCGGAGAATTTTGAGGTGAAAACGGGTTTGTTTTCGATGATCCAAAACAACAAATTCCGTGGTGATGAGAAGGACAATCCAAACAACCATATCCGCCAATTCAATCGTCTTACAGCTACTTGCAAGTTTAAGGATGTCTCGAATGACTCGATTAAGATGATGCTTTTTCCGTATTCCTTAGCGGGGCCCGCTAAAATTAGGTTAGAGAAAGAGCCACCCAATTCTATATTGACGTGGAAGGATCTCGTTTCAAAATTCGTGAACCAATTTTTTCCGCCCTCTAAGACTACGCATTTGAAAAACGAGATTTCAAAGTTTTCACAAGAATTTAATGAAAGTTTTTCAATGGCTTGGAATAGGTTTAAGGAAATGTTACATGAATGTCCTCATCACGGTTTTTCCGATTTGCATCAAATTGACACGTTTTACAATGGACTTAATGATCATGAAAGGGATTATTTGAATGCCGCCGCGGGTGGTAATTTTTTATGTAAAACGGTTGAGGAAGCTTTGGTGATAATTGAAAATAGATCTAAGGTGTATAGTCCTCGTAGCACGTCTAGTGTTCGTAAGGCCTCGTCTTCGGCTTCACCTTCTTTGTCTACTACCATCGATGCTTGCCAAATTGAGGCGAACTTGGAAAACAAGATTTTTGATAAGTTGAAAGGACTTTTGATTGAGTTTAAAGTTGGTGAACAAAGTGCTCCCGCTACGGCTAAAGCGGTTGAGGTTTCTTGCATGTATTGTGGTGGAGGTCATGATTTCCCCGAGTGCATTACCAACGGTGGTAACACTTCGAGTGCCTTCGCGGCCACGGGAAATTACAACCCAAACGGTCAAGTTTCCCGCTCTAATCAAATGACTCCACCGGGTTTTGGTTCAAATCAAAATGCTAACAACAACTATCGCAACAATCAAGTTGGTTTCAAAAACAATTACAACCAGGGAAACTATGGGAATCAAGGGGCTAATAATCAAGTTTCAAACAAAAATGAATTTCAAAATAACAACAAAAGTTTGCAAACATTGAAAGATCTTCCAAGTGAGTTTGTTGAATATGCTAGTGGGAATGATGCTAGGTTTGACAATATTCAAAGAGAAATCATTAGCCTAAGATCCGAGCTTAAGAACGACTTGAAGAAAGAGTTGAAAAATGAGTTAGCTAATGAACTTAAAATCCACACCAACAAGATGGAAGGAAATGTCACTAGGTTGCAACAAAACCAACAAAAGATGGAACAAGGGCAACATGAGATTAAACAAGAGATGATTAAGGCCGAGAAAAGGCAAACCGAGGCCGTATTGAGGCAACCTAATTTTAAAGATAAAATCTCGTCTATGTTTGAGGCAATAATGTGTAAACCGTCTTCGAGTAGTCTTCCTAGCAACACCATATCCAACCCTAAGGGTGAGATGAAAGTGATTACCACACGTAGTGGTAAGACACTTAAGGAACTGACTCCTCAGCCAATTGCTCCTACGGAGGAAGCAATTGAGAAAGAACCCGAGGTGGTGGTCCAAAAGGAGCATGTCCCAATCCCACAAAGTACCGCTCATGCCACACCTACGGTTGACCCATTACCATCATTGGAACCCGAGATTCGAAAGGCTAAGCCTACTATGCCTCAACCCACACCACCTTTGCCCTATCCATCGAGACTTAGGAAGGAGAAACGCCAAGAGCGCGACAATTACCAATTTGAGCTTTTTATGAAAATGTTTCGTGATTTGCACCTTAATGTGAGTTTCGCTGATGCTTTGGTCATGATGCCTCGATTTGCCGCTAACTTTAAGAGTATGTTGAACAACAAGGAGAAATTGCACCAATTGTCTAGTTGTTTGTCGGTTTATCTTAATCGCATACCTCAAAAAGTCGGTGATCCCGGTAAATTTTTTATCCCTTGTGCAATCCAAGATATGGAAGAATGCTTCGCCTTGGCCGATCTTGGTGCTAGCATTAACTTGATGCCACTTGCAATCTTCAAGTCGCTCAATCTTCCTAATCTTACTCCTTCACTAATGTCTATCGAGTTGGCCGACCATTCCACGATTCCCGCATGTGGTTTGGCGGAAGACGTTTTTGTGAAAGTGGGGAAGTTCTACTATCCCGTAGACTTTATCGTTGTTGATATCCCCACGGATCCTCAAGTTCCTCTCATTTTAGGTCGTTCGTTTTTAGATACGTCTATGGCTTTAATTAATGTGCATGCTAGAAAGATCACCTTACGTTTCAACGACGAGGATCTTGTTATAAACGCAACTCAAAATTCTCAACTTTCTCATGTTTATTCCGTTGCTACCATAAACCTCGTTGATATGATCGACGTGGTTTGCGAGGAATTTTCACAAGAAGTTCTAGGTTTTGGTGAAGAAGAAACTAGTGGCAATCCCACTATGTTAGAGCCAATTCTTGATAATTCGACACCAACCTTCACTCCTTTTGAAGGTGGTGGTTTTACGTTGGAAGAATGCAATGTTCCACGTACTTGTGACGAAGACCTCGACAACGATGAGGACTTCTCGATAATCAAGGATTTTCTTAACGATTTCCCATTTCCTCCACCCGAGGAGGTTATGAGTATCGAGCCCAAATCTTCACTTGAGGAACCACCCATTCTCGAGTTGAAAGATTTACCTCCTCACCTCGAATATGTCTATTTGGAGGAGGACAACAAGTTGCCGGTTATTATTGCGAAGGAACTTTCGAATAATGAAAAAACCGCACTTGTCGATGTTCTAAAGGACCACAAGAGGGCAATTACGTGGAAGTTATCTGACATTAAGGGAATCGATCCCAAGTTTTGTACCCACAAAATCTTAATGGAGGAGGATTTCAAGCCCACAATCCAAAGTCAAAGGAGGGTGAACCCCAAAATTCACGATGTCATCAAAAAGGAGGTCCTTAAACTCCTTGACGCGGGAATGATTTACCCTATTTCCTATAGCCCTTGGATGAGTCCTGTTCATTGTGTCCCTAAAAAGGGAGGGATGACCGTTGTGCCAAACGATGCCAACGAGTTGATTCCCACTAGACTCGTGACCGGATGGAGAGTGTGCATTGACTATCGAAAGTTGAATGAAGCCACTCGAAAAGACCATTTTCCCTTGCCCTTCATGGACCAAATGTTGGAGCGTCTTGCGGGAAACGATTTCTATTGCTTTCTAGATGGTTTTTCCGGTTACTTCCAAATTCCTATCGACCCTCGTGATCAAGAAAAAACTACGTTTACGTGTCCATATGGAACGTTTGCCTATCGTAGAATGCCATTCGGACTTTGCAATGCACCGGGAACCTTTCAAAGGTGCATAATGGCTATTTTTCATGACATGATCGAGAAGACGATGGAAGTCTTCATGGATGATGTAACACCCCCAAATTTATACAACTCAATACAGCGGAAGACTCGTTGGTGTTACAGGATAGCACATTACTCACATCATAGACAACGCATAAAAGTCGCGTTGTTTAATAATAAATCATTTCCATTCATAAATATCAAAGTTACATCAGTCCCAAGTCATATTATTTCATACAAAGTTTTACAAAGTATTTGAATGGAAAATATTGTTTAAGTGCGGGCCATGAATTCTTGTCGTCTTCCCGAGAATTACCTTCAAGTACCTGAGATAAAACATGTTAAAAGAAAAGGTCAGCGATAACGCCGAGTGAATTCATAGAGTTTAATAAATTCCATCAATATAATTTTGGTATAAAATTAGTACCAAAAATCAATTCGTACAAATCGTTGTAATAGGCCGTAAAATAGCCAAAATCAGTTTATACAAATCTTTGTAATAGGACATAAAATAGCCAAAGTCATTTTATATAAATCCTTATCGAAAATCATAATATAGGCATTTGCCTTAAAAATTATTATACGAGCCAATGTCGTAAAAACATCATACAATACGTCTTATGACGTTGCATGAAAATAAAAACCGTTATATGAATATGGTTACGAAAACCAAAATACAAACATAATATCAATAGTATGACCCAGTATTGCTAGTCAGGCAATACTTCGTAATTCGAAGCGTCTAATAGTATTTCGTTAGATTTTGGATTATTATAAGCCGCATGACATTGTTACCTTACTAAACCAACAACGGGTAGCTAACCCGATACCAATTTTGCCCATCTAAAGTAGCGTGTCGTCACAAAGGTCACGCTATGGAAATCTTCTCATACATTAATTCGCTTACGAATCAATGTGGCACGACGGGGATCAACCGTCAAGGCGCGAACTGGGGTGATCGTCCCCAAATAGTACTATTAAATGCATAAGCGTCTACCAACTCCCGGTAGTTCACAATTCATGCTAATGGGACTTTTAGTGACATAACCTAACTTTAATAATCCATTTGATTTCATCTATCGGGTCCATTAATCATTTATCGGGTCATACAATCGGGTCATTCAATCATTCGGGTCCAAAATCAATAAACAAACAATCGGGACAAATGGTGTCCAAACTTTTATAAAAACTAACATGTTATCTCCCTCGCGGGTTTATAAAGCATTTATAAAAAATTTAAAAGAGTGCGAGGCTATGAACTCACGTTGATGTGGGAAGGCGGGTTGTCGGCAATTCGGACGTACAGTACGTGCTTCAATCACGGAAACCTAGACAAATAATACTCGGTCTTAGACGTTTGTCCAATGACTTTATAAAAATATCAATTATGTATACATATGATGATTATTTATATATGATGATCAAGTGGGTTTACATATTCTCGTTTACTCATTTTTGAGTTATGTGTCGATAACATTTATACTAGTTTTCTCGTTTTACCTATTTACGTGTTTTAGGTCCAATAAGCCTATTATAAGTTCTTAACTTGTATTAATCCTTTTTGTACTCATATTATCAGTACATACACTTTCAAGTCGGGCCCAAATGGGTTAAGTCCAATAATAAGTCTATAAGTGTTCTAGTCCATTTTTGTTGTATTATTAGTCCAATAACGTTAATTTAGTCCGTTAACGTCCGTATTTCTTATAGTTCGGGTTTTATCGGTTTTTACTTGTATTAGTTACTTAAACATCAGTATATGACTTTTATAAACTTTACATTAGACGGGTTTGGTCGTCTAAGTTTTATTTGGCGAAAAACGTTAATTTCACGGCGATAGCCGAAAAAGTCGTAAAAATCAAGTTTATAGTTTTTATTACTTATAAATATTATTTTACCACAATTTATATAATTTACCCGTTTAATTAACTTTTTATACATTTATATAAATAAGTTTTATAAGTTAGTGGGTTTATATTTTTACATTTTATACATTATAATGTGAGTGCTTATATAATAATAATAAACATTATTTCCAAAAATCTGATTTTTAACTTCATGTTCACCATTTTTAACATATCTAGAGTTCTATAATGAATTAGAAGCTCAAATTTTTATCACATAAACTAAATGATATGTGCTACATTTAACTCTTCTATAGCTACTGTTGAATCATCTTCTAAATATTTTCTAAAAATCGTCCAAAACAGTAACCTCAGATTTATACCATAAACTTGTTTTGATCATATCTCACTCATTACAATGATTCCATTGCATGGCCAACTCTCACATGTGTACAAGACATTTAGCTTACTGTAAATGGATTCTACTTCATCATTTTATCAGTTCATGATATGTTTCTTTACTGTTTTATACAGCCAACACTTTTAAGCAAGATTTTAGCCTTGTTCTTTATAGTTTTTCACCTTTTTAATCATGTTTATCAACAATAAATCCCCACATAACATTTTTATCATCATTAATCATCATATACATATACATAAGTGAAAGAAATACAAGATTACATAATAAAAAATAACAAGAGGATAGGAAGAACAATCTTTATTCCACCATTAGTGATGAAAAGATGAGGTTTTTGATGAACAAGACTTGGTTCTTGTTATCAAATCTTCAACTTTAGCAAGGAAACTTATTGGGTACTTTGGATAGATGAACACCTCCATGAATTCAGCCCTTTAACCCCATGAAAACTCCTTTTCATAGGTTAAGATCACCTCCAATCTTCATATCTTCAAAGGTTCTTCAACATATGTGTGAATAACACATGATATTGTGGTTAAATTGATCAAATGAGGGTGTTTAATGGTGGTGGTTGAATATGGACGAATTTTTGAGAGAGAAAAGGGATGAGAGAGTGGTTTGCATGTGTTGGAAGTGAAGAAATGGTTTAGGTTGATGGTTTTTGTAAGTTGTAGCTTACAATGTAAGCTTTAGCTTACATGTGTAAGTTACAAAGCTAACACTTTGACACCAAATGTAGTGAGGTGTAGTATGTTGGATGGTTATAGTAGGGGTGGGGCAAGTGTCCCACTTGTCTCATCCCCATTTATTTACGGGTACTCCTCGATTCTAGTTTCCTCGATTTGCGTGCCCTCGGGTCGTTTTACGAAAAACGTTTTTATAAATTATGAATCAACGTCACAAAACGAATCCAATAAAAATTGTCTCATCAAAAACGGAGTTCGAAAACGTAAATACGTAATCCTAAGGTTTCCGGTTTAGTCGTAAAAGACGTTAAAATAAAATCGTAAGTCCTAATCTCTTCTCGTAAATTTGTGAGTTTATGAACTAACACAAATTTAAAACTCCAAAATAATATTCATGGATAAATTTATTTTCTGAAATGTCGGACTGTCACCAAGGATGGTGTATGTAAACGTAGGCACGTAACGTTGAATCCTCCGGTTTAAACGTAGTCGACGCTACTTCAAGACGTAAATCCAAATTTCTTCCCAAAAATATGTGAGTTCATATTGTAACATTAAAATAATGTTTTTAAATAATATTCAAGAATAAATATCAACCATAAGTTGACGGATTGTCACAGCATTTACCCCTAAACAGGATCTTTGTCCTCAAAGATCATCTTACCTTACTACTCGTTTCTTATAGAGTTAAAGTCATGTGGGTATTTCCTCCACATTCGGTCTTTTCTCATAAGTGCAATCCATTATAATACGCGAGTTTCATCAAACATAACTACGGAAATAAGATCAGGCTTAATGTTGACTTACTTTCTCTATCCATGATGTTAACGGGTTTTTGATGAATGCAACTTTTCGCCGATCTAAGCTTTACTAAGAAGAATTCAGATTTTCACTGGATAGATATTCCATCAAGTTCGATTTACGAAACATAATTCACGCATTTCTTTGAAGTCCTAGGGTAGATCCAGCTTATATGCCTTTCAATCCCAACTTTTACATCATCTCAATGGTCCCATACAACGGGGACTTATATCCCATGATTTGTCAGATCATGAATTCATTTTTTTCCAAGGTTAAAAATTGTGGCATAGCTTCGCTACCCATTTGGCACTTCAAGATCTACATTTCACATTCACATAACCTCTTGCCCACTACCGGCAGTCAATAATCAAATCCCTATTTCAACAATCATTTCAGATTTCGCGGGTCGGGTATTTTGCAAGGATACGTTCGCCATCATAGGAAACCTTAAACCTAAGAGACATGTCCAACTCACAATGGGTGTATGTCGGATGTCTTCATCTCAATTCCTGCTTACAGATTCTCTAAGATTTAGATCCTAACAAGATTCGATCTCAATCCTAATACGATAATAATCAATGATAATCTTTCCAAAGGAAAACGATTATACGCTCTATTACCAAAGGTCAATCATTCAAACATAAAACAGCACTTATATTACTTTGTATCGTTACTTTACCTCGTCCCTTCGATTTGGGATGGTACATAGTACTCTCATCAAGGTTCGTTCTTATTGATTTCTGAGAAAATCTCTAGAAATTCGATGCGAAGCGAGCATCTTGATATAGATGATCGATACAGGCACGCTATGTTTACACAACTCTTTTGCATTTATCATTAATGAGAATGATATTAGCAGATTTGGTCAGTCTGTCGACGATGACCCAAATCGAATCAAATTCAGATGATGACCTTTGCAATAGCTAGACGTTTACTAATGTATGAGGCGATGTCTGCCTTCATAATTGCCATCAGTACAACTTCTTCAGACAGAGATACTTTTAGTCATAAATGACAAAAATAGAATACTTATACTTACAAATTCCAACATAACTATATCTCACAATCCTTCATATTTTAGACAATCACATGTGGTCTTTAAAACATTTAACGCTATCGGCTTCTCAACTCTAATGGTTCACACTAGCCGCGAACCACTTTTATTATCTATATTATCCTCTTTTTATAAACATTGTTTGTTTTTATATCGTTCGGCAAATTATTTTATACCTTCATTATCAAGAAATACATCTTAATTGATTCTTTATCCTTTTTATATAATATGTCAGTATCTATATTCACTTCTCATGATGTTATAATTATCATGTCCACAATTCACTCAGATATTATTTCTATATTATGCGTCAGAAATTTCGTTCAATTTCCTCATGAAATAAATATCATAACCGTATTTATTCAAAATTCTTTCTTCATATCTTTTATGTTTCAGTTTCGTCTCATCTATCATTTTTATCCGTTTTACTCAATCCGTCGTCTAAAGCATCGATAACTATTATAATTAATTAAATAATTATTAGTTAATTTTTGTGAAGCGTAAACGTAAAAGTTTTAAATTTCTTAGTTCGACCAATTATATAAAATGTTCAAAAATAATTTGAATTTAATTAACAAGATTTTTGTTGATTTATCGAAAATATTTAATAAGATTCGTAAATGTTTGAAAAATCTTTGGTTATACTTTGGTCAAAGTTTTCTTAGTTTGAAAAGCAAAATGTATCGTTTCAAATTTCAAGTTATGGTTTAAATGGTTTTCCTCAATCCTTTTTAAGTTATCTGGAGATATACACAAACATTTACCCCTAAACAGAAGTTTAGTTAAATGGTTTGTGTATAAGGGAATAATCCCTTAAAATCCTTTGTTAAAACATTTGTCAAAACATAATTCCATTTCTTTTTGGTAAAATCCAAAGTCTTAAAAGGGCTCTTAATTTTTGAAGAGTCAATTTATATTCCATTATCCTTTTAATCACATAGTCAAATCATGTAAAGGTTCAGGTCTTTAATCACGTGTTAATTATTCAAGGTTCAGGTTTACACTGTTCGGCCAATTCAGGGCAGTCTATAAATAATTATTAACTCATTCTTATTCTGATAAACAAACATGTAGTCCTTAATGATCACGAGCATGAATTTATCAAATTAAAGCCTACACATGTGATTCATCATAATTATGAATACTACATGTGCATTGTCAATCCAAACGACATCACGTGGAACTCATAATGTTCATTACAAGTACCGGATGTAGTGATTGGAATAAATAATCTCTTTCGCAGATGCGAAGTTGATGATAACCATGCTATGGATCAAATTTGATAGAACCTTGTAAATGATCGAACAATTCTTCCATTTCGAGTTATAGATATCGTTTTCGATTGTCAATTTACTCAGTTCACAGTAATCTTACAAATATAAGGAAAGATAAAACCATAGCTCTTCAGGATGACAGGCTTGGTATAATAAAATCTTTCTCCGACAACTCTCTCAGTTGTACGGTAATTCCTTAAATTCAGATGGTGCTGACGTACAGTGCACAAGCCATAGGTGCAGCACCGAGAATATAACCAAATACCAAATTCAACTTGCCTTAATGGCGAAAGTCTAGGTAATTCATCAACAAATACTTTCTAAAGTTTCAGATAACGAAAACATCTTTTAATAATTTCATATTAGGTTCTTTCTAGATTATAATATCTATGACTAGTTCATAACCATTCACGGTATAATTTTAATTCCAAATATAGGATATCGTCATCTACCAATAATTATTTATATCACTTTTTATAATCAACATCTTATCTCTTCAGGGGAATTCTACTCGAGTTCCCATCAATTAAGACAATATCGTCATGTCATAATCAATCAATCCATTATACTGGCACTATCAACTTTCCAGTTTTATTACCGTCGATAAGATGTGAAGTTCTCAAAAGACTAATAATAACTCATAATCCTTCACAAATTCAAGGATATATGGAGACACAACTACCATCTAAAGAGTAAGGTCAACGCATAATCTACGCGAGAGAATTTCAAATCAGATTCAGACGAAAACATTTAACGAATATGAATATATCCCATGTTTTCATGATTCGAGTACGCATTCGAAAGCTCCTCGGATCGTTACCCAGGTCACTCAAATGAAATCAAATCAAGAGAAATGATAAGAACGTCGATACATCTAGTCGGGTATCAACACTCGGAAATCAGATACTATTCCTAAGAATCTCACTACGGGAGAATTGGACAAGAACGAAATATCAATTGTCAAATAAGACAAATTCCACAGATGAGTAAATTCAACTCAGAAGAATAGGTGTTATAGGCACATATGTAGGTGTCCATTTAAAAGAGTGTGAGGCTATGAACTCAAGTTGGTGTGGGAAGGCGGGTTATCGGCAATTCGGACGTACGGTACGTGCTTCAATCACGGAAACCTAGACAAATAATACTCGTCTTAGACTCATGTCCGATGACTTTATAAAAATAACAATTATGTATACATATGATGATTATATATATATGATGATCAAGTGGGTTTACATATTCGCGTTTACTCATTTTAGTGTTATGTGTCGATAACTTTTATACTAGTTTACTAGTTTTACCTATTTACATATTTTAAGTCCAATAAACTCATTATAAGTTCTTTAACTTGTATTAATCCATTTTATACTTGTATTATAAGTATGTATACTTTACATGTTGGGCTCAAATGGGTTAAGCTCAATAAATAAGTTTATAAGTGTTTTAGCCCATTTTGTTGTATTATTAGTCCAATAACGTTAATTTAGCCCGTTAATGTCCGTATGTTATATAGTTCGGGTTTTATCGGTTTTTACTTGTTATATATGTTTATATATCAGTATATGAGTTTTAAAAACTTTACATTAGACGGGTTTTATCGTCTAAGTTTTAATTGGCGAAAAACGTTAATTTTACGGTAATAGCCGAAAAAGTCGTAAAAATCATGTTTATAGTTTTATAACTTATCAAACTACTATTTTCAGATTGGTTTGGTTAGGGTGGTTTTGATAGTTTGGTGAAAGAGTAGCTTACTTGTTAAGCTTTGCTTAACAAGTGTAAGCTTACTAGCTACAATATTGACACATCAAGTGATATGGTGGCAATATTTGGCCTTCCCTTTTGAGTGGGGTGGGATAAACTTGTTTTGTCCCATCCCGCTAATTTACGGGTATTCCTCGATTCTAGTTTCCTCGATTTGCGTGCCCTCGGGTCGTTTTACGAAAAATGTTTTTATAAATTATGAATCAACGGCACAAAACGAATCTAATAAAAATTGTCTCATCAAAAACGGAGTTCGAAAACGTAAATACGTAATCCTAAGGTTTCCGGTTTAATCGTAAAGGACGTTAAATTAAAATCGTAAGTCCTAATCTCTTCTCGTAAATTTGTGAGTTTATGAACTAACACAAATTTAAATCTCAAAATAATATTACGGATAAATTTATTTTTCTGAAATGTCGGACTGTCACCAAAACGGTGTATGCAAATGTAAGCACGTAACGTAGAATCCTCCGGTTTAGACGTAGTCGATGCTACTTCAAGACGTAAATCCAATTTACTTCCCAAAAATAAGTGAGTTCATAATTTAACATTAAAATAATGTTTTCAAATAAATATTGAGAATAAAATATCAACCATAAATTGACGGATTGTCCCATTATTCTAGCATTGCGTGAGGGCACGGCAATGGTTTAGTATGGGGGAGTGATGAGACTGCTTTTATACATAGTCTCATCTTCTAAATAGGGCTTAAAATGCATTAAATATCATCAAAATACCCATATATATGCTTGTGTTTGCTACTTGTGTATTTTAGGTACGGATATTGAGAAAATGACAAAAGATCACAAGAATCATTCAAAAACGAACACGGGAAACGAAGCCGCACAATGAACCAAGCCCTATTGAAGATTTTCCCAAGATCAATCCATGAAGACTTGAAGAATTATGAAGAAGGGTCCTCCAAAATGGAAGAATTGACACTTTATACCCTTGTATCCTCATAATTACAAGTTTGGTCCCTAAAGTTTGTCAAAATTACAAAAAGGGCCCTCCACTTTGAAGATTTGGCAAGTTTAGCCCCTCAACAAAGCTAAATTGTCAACCAATATCATCCACAAAGTCAAATACATCATGAAGTCCTTCAAAGTACAAGAAATGACAAGTTTGGTCCTTTGAAAATCTCAAAATTACAAAAAGGACCCTCAAAAATGGTCCCTCAATCATCAAGACTTGGCAATTTCAGTCCTCTAAAATGTCAATTATACAAGTCTAGACCATTATCATTGAAGAAAATACCAAATTAGCCCTTGAAGAATTCAAAAATGGCAAGAAATACCCCTGAATTTACTTTACAAAATATTTTGGGGCAAAAGTGTGAAAATGAAAAGTTTGATAATAAAGGAATCCGGATTTTAGGTGTTTATTTACAAAGTGAAAGAAAGTTGGAAGATAGGGGACTAAACCTGGCAGACAACCTAAGATACCTAGACTAATCACATGCTGCCACCTCACCCACTCAATCCCCACAACCAATCACAACTCACTCTACTGCCACCTCACACTTCCACTCACCAGATTTTTTTTAACTAAATTAATTAGTTACTTAATTATGGCGCCTAACACTTATTTAAATCCTAAACCGGATCAAAACCACAACTATTCATCCTATGAACACAATTAGGGATTTGTTCATTACTTGAAATTAAACACTAAATCCCTCCAGATTTATGATTAAGCTAATCATAAACACAACCCAACTCACAAACAGCTTGCCACATCACTCCTTAGTCACATGTTTTACCCTGATTTTCACACTCTTGAGGAAGATGACAAAACAGTGACAGCCATCCAACGCCCCACATCCTTGCTTCAAACTTAAGCTGATTATGAGCCATTGATCAAATTCCACACTTGCCAACTCACATATACAGCCAAGAAAACATCACATGATCCTCAAGGCATTCAAACTTCAAGAGGGCATTTTGGGGACTTCAGCAACATTAGGGCAACGTTTTTATGCTTTCTAGTAGTTCATGTATGCCTATATAAAGTCTTAGGGTTCCAACATTTATACTTTGCTTTTGATTTTTCCTTGTTCAAGTTTCTGTAAATCCCATTTCAAAGTTTAATGAAATTGTGTTTGAAACATTGAAGAAAAGTCATTGGCCAATCTTTGTTACTGCTTTCTATTGTTATATGCTTGTTAGTTTTAGAAGTAAAAACCTGTTTTCTCTTGGAGGTTGCAAAAGTTTGCAATTTTCCTCATTCTTGATATTTTGCTAAGTCTTGTTCCAATCTTGGAATTCTTGGGCTATAGGGCTGATCATAGCATCCTAACTTAGTTGGTTAAGGTGTGGTGAGGCTTATAACTTGGGGATAATCAAGTGTGGGGTAACAAGTTTGCATCAATCAAGATTTTCAAAGTTTCTGATTTTTATGTTATTGTGCTTTAACCTTGTTCAGTCTTAGCAGGCTTATTGTGGAAGCTTGTGCTTGTTCTTGCTAGCACATAAGCTCAAAATTCGTGGGTGTGGATGTACATCCATGAGGTTTGAATACTCAATCTCATAATCTGCTTAATTTGTGATTTTTGGTGATATTTGTATGAAACTTGTGTTCTTGTGAATTTTGTTGCTTAAATCTGCTTGAATCTGTTTATCTTACTTGTTTTAGTGTTAATTGATGCTTGGTTGGCCTGAAATCTCACTTTGCTATTGAAAAATTTGATTTGGAAAAGATAAAGGGGTGTTTGGGACTAACTGTTTATGCTTGTAACTTGTTATTGTGTTAAGGGAAGTTGTTGTATATGCTCTGTATCTGATAAATACCTTGTTGAGAGTATTTTACTGCAAGTTTTTGGGTTTGAACACTTGAATCAAACAATCTGCTATAAAAACCTTGATACTACGTGTTTTGACCTAGGATTTTGGGAACACTTAGTGTGTATGCATGCTTAGGGATAAAAGTGGTTTAAACAAAGTTAATATAACCTGTTTGAAAGATTTGAGGTGTTGAATCTAGCTTAAGTGTCAAATACATCAGCAAAGTAGAAAAACTGCATGTGTTAGTGTTCATCAGTAACTTTCATTGCTTGAATCTTGCTTAATTCTTTGAACCATTGCATGAAACCTGTTTAGACTTGCTTATTGGAGTTTATACTAGCTTGTGTATTGAAATTGTGTATAATGCAGTTCGTTTTTCTCAGTTCTTGCTAATTGAAAGTCCAATCAATATCGGGTTTTTAACTGTTTTTGGTTGTTAATTTTTTTTGGATATTCTATTTGCTAATTTAAACAAGCCTTGCAAAATTGAAAAATATTACCTACTTATATGTAAAACATCGTGCAATTACCAAGTTTTTATTCAAGTAAAAATCAAAATGTAAATTTTAAAACTAAAAGGACTGAAAATGTAAATTCTATGAAATATAAATGCTCAAAATGTAAAGTCTAACAAGTATAAGGACTGAAAGTGTAAAACAGCAAACTATAAGGATCAAATATGAAAACTATGAAACAAACTAACAAAATTTGTAATAAATCACAAAACTGCTAACTAAATTTAAACAACTCTCAAACTGAAAGGACTTAATTTGTGCAAACCCTAAAAAAGTGCAAGTTTAGCCAGTTTTGAAACCCTTTTAATTCAACAAGGACTGAATTGCAATTTTTAAAACTATTTAAGCCAAAAACGGGTTACAAGACAAATAAGCTCGTTTGAGCTTATTACTGAACCAAATTCAGTCAAACCAATTGCAAAACACTTAGAATTCAAAATAAGCTAGGTCTATAAAAGGAAACTTGCTGAAAATGTCAAATAAGCAAATAAGCACTTCACAATAAGCACAAAATAAGCTCTAGGACAATCTGGACATGCACAACTGGATCTTTGTGCTTAAACTGATTAAAGAGCTCAAATGATGAACGGGAAATCAAGTCATATCAAATTTCATCAAGTAATAAGCTGGGAAATTGAAATAAGCTGAAAATGGCTTATGTGGACCAAGCGTTGACCAAGTATTTTTGACAAAAAGCTGAAACTCTCAAAAATCATCCAATATCATCTACTAAGTGGATTTGTGAAAGAAAATTGCAAAGTTAATGAATGAAATCAAAAGATCTGAAAATGCAGTTTCCATTTACAGAAACATTGCTTTTCTCAACTGTTCAGATTTGTGCTTATATCTCCTAGCTTAATGGATACTGTATCAAGTGCTTATAGACTATGAAACTTTATAATGTGACCTACAAATGAGAACTGGATTGGCAAGATTTCATCAACAATCAATCAAATGGCAGCTAAATGAAAATGACAACTTTTTAAGCAAAACTGAATGAAAATGACCCAATACTTTTTCTTGCCAATTGCCTTTTTGGACTGATATTTGACTTGAAAATTACTCTATATGACTTTTTATCACCTAATGACTGAAAATGAACATTTACTTATCAAATTCCAACACTTGAAAATCAAAACTTGTGTAAACCCAAACACTCCTTTATCTGATTTATATGAAAATTTGTTAAGACTTTTTAAGCAAGAGTTTTAGCTGAATGATAGGCTATGGCAATCCAAACTTTGTGTTCAAAATGAAATGTATAAAGGCTACTAGCAAGTAATGAGGACAACTAGAACTCAAATAAGGTGATAAGACTGAAATTGACTGAATAAAGCTATAACTAAAACAAAATCCAAAGCAATGAGCAGTTAATCAAAACTAAAGCTACTAACAAGTCCACAATCAAACAACAACCAAGCTAAACAGATTTTATCATGCAATCAACAAAATTTAAAATAGAATTGAAGAATGCAATTGACAAATTGAGTGGAATCAAAATCAAGAAGCTTTAGAACCATGTGAAGAAACCATTGGGAAGTAGAGGAGTGCTGTACTCTCTATCCTAGTGCTAACCACCACCTTAGCACTAGATCAACAATCTACAATCAACAAATCATCTATCAATCAACAAGATTCATCTCCATGGCATGAACTCATCACTTGTGCTATGGATTTGAACTGAAATCAACAAACAGCTACAATTCTTCCTTCAAAGTCAGTTATGATCATTGGATGATCATAACAAACTTCAAACAGCAACACAAGTATCAATTGACGCAAGAATGAACAGTAAATGATGAAGATAGAATTTGGCGGGAAATGATGAATTTGAATTTTATTAATGGAATTCAGTTACAAAGTTGTTGAAAGGATGCTAACTAACTAACTAACTAACTCAAGAGTGTGTCAAACTCTTGAGTAGTTTAGCTAAGAAAGGAAAAAGTTGAGTGAAAATGTAAATGTGTGTGTTTTTCACACTTACAACTACACACTACAAATGAAGCTAAAACAGACTATTTATAGACTTGAGAAGGAAGTTTGTTGGGGATGGTGACGTGTTGAGACCAATCCCAGGTCTCCACGTGGCATAATTCTGCTAAGTTCATCTTGAAAGTATGAACATGAATTAGGGCTTTTTGATTGAGTTGATTTGATGTTAATTGGTGATGACCATTGTGTTCGTCTCTCAAAAATAAGCGCTTTTGATGTTTATAACTCTTCATGAGATCCATTCTAGCTCAAGAACGATCCTGGTAATTTTTGGCCGTTTGAAACTGACACGTGTCATGCTCTGAATGGTTGAATGGGAAGCACACGGATCACACTGTTGGGATTTTGTCATTAATGAGTGGCGGCTGAGTGGGAAATTAATGCTTGTGATTTGGAAATCCTTGTGCCCATTTTGCTTGCTTCTCATTGGTTGAAATTGTATCACATGGATTGAACTTGTATTTATTTCCAAGATAGGCAGATTTGGCCCCTAGACTTTGGCAGATTGCACTTAAAGGCTTGTAACTTCATTTCTTTGGCACTTTTAGTCCTTCAAACTTCATTCTTGAGTAGAATTGGTCCTTTGACTAAGTTGACTTGAAAGTTGACCTTGTTTGCCAAGATAGGTCCTTGTACTTCAAAGTCTTGTCACTTTTGATCCTTCTTTGTCTTTTTCATCAATTTAAGCTTGATTATTCCTTGTTTGCTTGAAAATGTATCCTTTTACCTACACAAGTGTACACAAACACAAACATACCACATAACACTATTTTTGCAAGATAAATTGGTATTTTGCTTCATGTTTTAGGGTTATTTGTTGATAAATTGATATGAGTTTAAGCTCATATCAAATCCCCTACACTTGAACATTGTCATGTCCTCATGCAATTCTATATATTTTAAAGCACAAATTTACATTTTCCTCATAATTAACCCACCTTGGCCATATGGAATGCATCTACACTACTCTAAACTACATGATGCATGATTTTGACTTTTAAAAATGCAATGAACAAAATACAATTCTATCTGTATCTTTTTGATTTTTCTTGAAATGGTTTTAATGGAAATAACTCATAAAGAATTCAATGACTTAGATTAGGGCTTTGGTACCATGGACACTTATCACCCTCAAGTTTCACTTTCCCCATACCAAGCTTACAAATGGGATCATTGTTTTCACAAGTAAAAAAGTGCATCAACTTATTCATGACAATTAAATGTGGAACCGGTTATTATTTGAGCAAATTGCTTGTGGGCAAATTTGTCATTATTTAAAGCGTGAAGTATAAGAAATGTAAAATCCAAATATAAGGAAGCACGGTTTTAATCCTAAGTAATCCTCTCATCCATTACTTGAAAAACCGCTCACAATTAATACAAGTCCGTTTCAAGAGTAATAAGTCATTCGCCTTATGTGTAAAATCCTCATGTCATGCTTTCATAAGTAGCTACACACTCGCTAAGGAAAGAAAAATAAAACTCACGCAATAATTTACATCCGCCATCTTTTTGAGACTTTGGATCTTCAACCCCGCAACCCGTCAAGGTAATATTGGATTGGAGCAATCTATTGAATCCCCGCAACCCGTCAAGGTAATATTGGAACTCAATAGTCACTATAATTAACACCACACTGCCCCTCTTGGGAGTCTTGTATATATATTTTTTTTCTTTTCTATTTCTTTTTCTCTTTTTTTTTTCTTTTTCTAGCCACTCATTTTTTTTATAAGCCGCTCTTATTTTTCTTTATTCCTCACTAAGAAATTTAAAAAGAATAAAAGGAAAAACACACGCTAAATATTGAGCATGACATAAGTCTTGTACACATAAAACGTTCTAACTTAGAATCTTAAAACGTACTCATACCAACCATGAATGATTAGACAAAAATGCATAAGAGATTACAAACCAATTAAAACCGTTCTTGATTATTTATTAACAATTATATACATGCGAAGAAAATAGAGGTAAAGAAGAGAAGGGTTTAGCCACAAGTAATTATCATGAAGTTTATCTAGCCCTTTTATACTTGCTTCAACTCTATCATTTCCCATTCTCCACAAATTTAAAATTTCAAATAATGAGATTGGTGGATGCTTAGCCTAATAGACCAATGAAGGACTACATGGTTAAGGATACTTGCTAGAGAGTGCTAAAATAAGCAAACTCGGGTTGAGTCAAAATATCCATGGCGGGCCTAAAATATCCATGGCAGGCCTAAAATAAGCAAACTTGTTAAACCATGTTTTTATTATATTTTTTTCTTTTTATATATTTTTGATGAAAAATAAGAGAAGAAATATATACAAGGCAAATGTATTATGCAAAATGGTTTATGCAAAAATTATGAATGCATATTTTTGTTGGCCAAAGTAGATCAAAAATTTGAAAAATGTTGAAAAATCAATTTTCCATGTTATCATGCAAGACAATGACAAGTTCTAGGTAAGGTCACTTCGATAGAAGACCCCCCTACACTTAAGCTAAACATTGTCCTCAATGTTTAAGAGCATGGAAGTATAAAAACTTCCCCTACACTTATGACAATGAATAGACTTTGCTTAACCCAAGTTAAGGAAAGGACAACTATTAGTGAAATCATGTTTAAGCACAAGGTGTCGATGAAAAATCACTATAGTAACGAAGTGAACCGGATACAAGGGCCTCCTCCATAAGCTCCAAAGCATGAGATGAGTGAGCAACCCTACAAACAAGCATGAAGACAAAAGAAGGTCTCCCCTACACTTATCTCCAAGTCTATCCCTTTATTTCTACCCTACAACACTCTAAACCTAGTTATACGATGCTTGAGTTAATGAGTCTCTAGCTCGACTCGTCCCTCAATGAATCAATTCATGGGGAAAATGGGGATCTCTTGGACCATTTCAACGGAAATGTCCTCCCCAAAGTAATGCTTAACACGGTGACCATTCACTTTGAAATTTGGACCATCGGGTTGGGACAACTCAATAGTTCCATATGGAAACACTTGAGCAATAGTGAATGGACCGGACCATCTCGACTTAAGCTTGCCCACAAAAAGTTTCAATCTTGAGTTAAAGAGGAGAACCGGCTCTCTAACTTTGAACTCACGATTCTTGATCTTAACATCATGCAATTTCTTAGTCTTTTCCTTGTAAAGCAAAGAATTTTCATAGGCATTAGCTCTCAATTCATCCATCTCATTGAGTTGATCTTTCCTATAGGAACCGACTTGGTTTAAATCAAAGTTAGCCCATTTGAGAGCCCAAGATGCCTTGTGTTCTAACTCAAATGGGAGGTGGCACGCTTTTCCATAGACAAGCCTATAAGGAGTACAACCAATTGGTGTTTTAAAAGCCGTCCTAAACGCCCACAAAGCATCATCAAGCTTATCCGACCAAGAAGCTCGATGCTCTCCCACCGTTATCTCTAGAATTCTCTTCAAACCACGATTTGTGACCTCGGTTTGACCATTTGTTTGAGGGTGATACGCGGTAGAAAGTCTATGATTAACTCCATACTTCTTCATCACTCTCGTGAATTGATCATTACAAAAGTGCGTACCACGATCACTTATGATGGCCCGAGGTACACCAAATCTAGCAAACAATTGTTTCAAAAACTTCACAACAACTCTAGCATCATTAGTAGGTAAGGCTTTAGCCTCCACCCATTTGGACACATAATCCACCGCTACAAGTATATACTTATTTCCCTTAGAGGATGGAAAAGGTCCCTTGAAATCAATGCCCCACACATCAAATATCTCACACTCTTGGATAAAATTTTGTGGCATCTCATCACGTTGCGTAATTTTTCCTTGTCTTTGACACACATCACAAAATTTCACCATTTCATGGGCATCTTTGTAAATGGAAGGCCAATAGTACCCCGAATCAAAGACTTTCTTGGCGGTATAGTTAGGCCCTAAATGTCCACCCGTAGGTCCTTTATGACACGCTTCTAAGATCTTAAATGCCCCGGGCCCATCTACACACCGTCTAATGATTTGGTCCGCACATTGCCTAAAAAGATATGGATCATCCCAAAAGTAGTACTAATAAGTGTGAAAACACTTATCCTTTTACCACTTATTTCCAATAATAACAAGACCAAAACGTGTGATTTATGTCGTAAAAGTCGGAATTATGCGTGGTTTGTGTTTTTATTGTGTTTTTGGACCAAAATATGAAAAAGGAAGAAAACACGGGTTTTCACGGGCTTTTATCGAAGAAAACGGGAAAAGACGAAGTCAAAAGATCAAGAGTGCGAAAAGAACGGAAGTCCAAGGCCTATTCTGAAGATTTATCGAAGAAAAAGTCTAAAGGCGGAAGTTTAACGAAGTCGAAGAACTTAAGTCCAATAGAAGAAGAAAATTAAAAGACAAGTTCAAATCCCGAGACGACAAAGACAAAGAATTAAAGTCGAGTCGAGAAAACGTGAAGAAAGCAAGAAAGAAGATGCAACACATGCACTCCTTCCACCTTCCCTATAAATACCCTCATAATAGTCATTAGGAGGGTGGTTAGATAGTTTTAGTTAATTTTCACTTTTTCATTTTCTTTCTAGTTTTAGAGAGAGAAAGTCTTAAACTTTCTCTCACCAAGTTTCATATTTTCTTTTAATCTTTCAAGATTAAATACTTTGTATTGATTATTTTCAATAATCAAGTTCATTTTAAGCTTTTAATCCTTAATCTCATTCTACTTTTCTTTGATTTTAGATTGATTTTGGTGCGATTATCATATGATCCGTGTTGTTCTAAATGATTTCGTACTTAAAAAGTTAATCTTTTGATCATTTCATAAGCTTTCATTTGATTAAGCTTTAAGACTTTTGTGCTTATTGGCTTACTTTTATGATTAGCTTATTCACTTTATAAAAAGTTTTCTTAAAAAGTTTATGTTTTTATTGTGTGATCCAAAAAGTTGTTTAATTTGAGGTTGGATAAGTTGTGATAAGTGCTTATTATATCCGTTTAATCCTTGATTCGTTTTAGTTTGGTGTTAAGCTTGTTAACATAGCTTATTCATTGGCTTATAACCGAATCCCTTAGATTTCGGAGAGGGTGATAAACCCCTTTCCGATTGACCTATTCCGACCAGCCCACCCCTCTTTCCAATTGAGTCCAATCGGAAAAGGGTTTTCTTTTTCCGATCAGCACGTCTTATATTCCGATTTGGGTGAGTTCCCAACTTTTCGATTGTTTGCATTTGTTATACATTCCGATCGGGGCTCTTGTCCCACATTCCGATTGACCCCCCTTTTCCATTTATTCCGATTGCCCCTTTTCCCTGTTATTCCGATTGGGTTGACTTTGGATTTTCCGCTTGGGACCTTCGTTTGCCAACATTCCGACAGCCTCTTTTCACATATTCCGATCACCAGATCGGAACACATTCCGATCTGGGTTTGTTTTGGCTTATTCCGATTTAGTTGTTTTGGTGTATTCCGATCTCACTTTCTTTTAGTACTTTTCAACTAAGTTCTTATTTTTATAAAATTTTCCAAGTGTTAGTTTTATTTAGTGTGCTACTACTTCTCCAATATTACCTTTAAGTTTATAAGCATTTATTTTTACTCGTCATTTTAATATTAATCTTTATTCTTCCATTTTACTCAACGACACTTTAATTACTTGCTAATAGTTTAAAATAGACAAACAAACCAAACCATTCTCTTGATTCACCAAAAGACGATTGAGTCACACTTAAGACCGGTTTTCAATTCGAAAAGATCAGAACAACGAATTTTGATACTAGGGGTAAAAAGCTAAGTATTAAATGGCGCCGCTGCCGGCTCTTTTCGTTACGATTAACGGTTTCTAGTGAGAGACGCATTGAAATTGGGGATCCGTTCTTTGAACGTTATTTTCATTGCTTTAAAATTTTTTTTTCAAAACTCCTAAAAAATATAAAACTCTTCAAAAATACAAAAACATTAAAAAATCATTAAAAGCAATTCTTTTCAAAAGGTTTTGCACCAAAAAGATTATATAGATATTCTTTGTGTATATTTTTCTTTTGCAGGTGTATGCGTACTAGATCTTCAAACTATTCTGAGCCCGAGACTCGTGAAGATTTAGATATGGCTGGTGTTAATAACAACAACAATGTCCACCTACCTGATTTACGGACAATGGAGGAATTGTGTCAACCCACCATGAACGGACGCGGAGGCCCGATTGCGCCGATGCACGTCACGGCTCAGGAGTTTTCGTTGAAGCATCACATGATCCAGCAAGTGCAAACTAACCCATTTCATGGAATTCCGGATGATGATGCCAACAAACACCTCGACAAATTCATTACTATAACCCAAAGCATGAAGTGCTCCGGTGTTTCTATGGATGACCTTCGCCTTCAACTCTTTCCCCACTCGCTTTCTCACCATGCCGAAAAATGGTTTGACCGTCTTCCTAAGAATTCTATTCATACGTGGAATGACATGACTCAACGCTTTTTATCGCGCTACTTCCCTCCATCCATGGTCACTAGCCTTCGTAACCAAATCAGTGGATTCATGCAAGAGAATGATGAATCGCTTTTCGATGCTTGGGAACGGTACAATGATTTGATCGACCGCTGTCCAAATCACAATATGCTCCCCGTCACTCTCATTGACACCTTCTACAATGGTCTCACTTTTCGTGATCGTGACACGATCAATGCCGCCACCGGTGGTACTTTTATGAAAAGGAGACCGGAGGAGTGTCGAGAGTTGATTGAAAACATGACTACTCACCACAAGAATTGGGATTCATCCGCATCCTCAAGATCTAACACGAGAGTCAATGTTTCTTATACTACTTCCAATCCTGAGATATCCGATCTTACCCGACAAATCGCGAGTATGCACAAGGATTTCATGTCCATAGCCACAAACCAATTTCAACAAGCTAAAGCCGTTGCTATTTCTTGTGACACATGTGGTGGTCCTCATTCTTATAATGATTATCCTTCTACCCAAGCCAATTTTTCTAAAAACGTTAACGCAGCTTACGACACTTATCCCACGGGAGGCTATCAAGCCCGCCCTCAAGGAGACCATGGCCTGCTAAGTTATCGTTCCAACAATTATCTTGCTCCTCCCGGTTTCCCTCCTGCAAACCAAAACCAACAACAAAGCTACAACCAATCCCAACCTCGTGCAAACAATCAATATCAATCCCAACGAAACCCATACCCACCTCAAGGAAATTCTCAAGCTTACCAAGCTCCACCTCTCAATCAACCGATGGTAGTAAGTCCAGATGTCGAGACATTCATGAAGACTAATCGGGAGATGGTGACGAATCTTCAGAGTCAAGTCCGCAACTTGAAGGGAGAAATGGCAAAACAAGGGAACGATATTCGAGCCGAGCTACGGAATGACATGGCCAAGCACAACAATGAAATTAATGCAAACATGAGAGACTCTTTTAATAATCAAGCGGTTCACCTTCGTGATATGATTGGTTCGCTCATCCAAGGTAATCAACCCTCTTCTTCGAGTACTCTTCCGAGTAATACCGTTGCGAATCCAAGAGGGGAGATGAAAGCAATCACCACTCGTAGTGTAAAAGGTTATATGGAACCCGAGCTTCCTACACCTCCTCCCGTGATTATGAACATGGAAAAAGAGCAACTTTCCCCACCTCCTTCCCCTTCTATCCCCATTTCCCCACCACCTGTGGTTCTGAGTGATCCTATTCCCTTAAAGCCTTCTTCTTCATCCAATATACCTTATCCTTCAAGGTTGAGGAAAGAGAAGCAAAAGAGCAAGGATGATATTCAGGTTTCAAACTTTCTGAAAATGTTTAAACAATTGAATTTTAACATCTCCTTTGCCGAGGCTCTCGCTCACATGACCAAATACGCTAAGATGTTTAAAGATCTTCTAAGTGATAAGGAAAAGCCTCTTGACATCGCTCAGACCCAACTTAATGAGAACTGCTCCGCAGTGCTCTTAAGGAAATTGCCCACCAAACTTGGTGATCCGGGTCACTTCTTGATTCCTTGCAACTTCCCGGGAGTAGAGAATTGCATGGCCCTATCCGATCTAGGTGCCAGTATAAACTTAATGCCTTTAAGTGTATGGAAGTAATTATCTCTCCCCGAGCTAGTCCCCACCAAAATGACTTTGGAATTAGCCAACCGTACGGTTGCTTATCCAGTGGGGATAGCCGAAGATGTCTTTGTTGGCGTTGACAAATTCACCTTCCCGGCGGATTTTGTTGTCGTTGACTACGAGATGGACCCTCGTGTTCCATTAATCGTTGGACGTCCATTCCTGAGGACCGGTCGCACTCTCATTGATGTAGCCGCGGGCGAAATAATCATGAGAGTTGGTGACGATAAAATTGTCTTCAACATGGGTAAGATTTCTAAGCAACCTTATTCATATGAGAGTGTTAATGCTATTGATGTTCTCGATTAGGCTTGTGAAGAACATTTTCATGATGCTTGCAAAAGTACTCTCTATTCTCTACCCAATGTTGAGACCGTTGCCTCAATTGCTCCAGCATTGACTCCTTTTGGAGAAAGTGACTTGGATGATTTGGAAGCTAGCTTGGGTCCTCTTCATATTAAGTATGATAATTTGTCCACCAATTGGGACGAAGACATTCGTACTATTGAGAGACTTCTCAATGAGGACCCGTTGTCTCCTCCTTCTCCTAAAGAGGTGACTAATGATGATCCATCGTTAGTTTCACCATCTATTGAGGATCCTCCCACTCTCGAGCTTAAGGAACTACCTCCTCATCTTGAGTACGTTTTCCTTGAAGACGACGAGAAGTTACCGGTCATCATCGCAAAGGATCTGAAAGAAGACGAAAAAGCCCGACTTGTCGCCGTGTTGAAGAAGCATAAAAGAGCTATCGCTTGGAAAATCTCCGACATCCGTGGAATTGATCCTCACTTCTGCACACATAAAATTCTCATGGAGGACGACTTTAAGCCCACAATTCAAAGCCAACGAAGGGTGAATCCTAAAATCCATGAAGTCATCAAAAAAGAGGTTATCAAACTTCTTGATGCGGGTATGATTTACCCTATTTCGGATTCACCATGGGTTAGTCCAGTCCATTGTGTGCCTAAGAAAGGCGGAATCACCGTTGTGCCCAATGAAAACAACGAGTTGATTCCTACCCATCTCGTTACTGGGTGGAGAGTTTGTATAGACTACCGCAAACTCAATGATGCCACGAGAAAGGATCATTTCCCTCTACCTTTTATGGACCAAATGCTTGAACGTTTAGCGGGTAATGAATATTACTGCTTTCTTGATGGTTTCTCGGGTTATTTCCAAATACCCATCGATCCCCAAGATCAAGAGAAGACAACATTCACTTATCCCTATGGCACATTTGCTTACAAACGAATGCCTTTTGGCTTATGCAATGCCCCCGGGACTTTCAAAAGGTGCATGTTGGCTATCTTCCATGACATGGTTGAGCAAACCATGGATGTCTTCATGGACGATTTCTCGGTCTTCGGGGATTCCTTCTCTTCTTGCCTTGCCAATTTGGAACGTATGCTTAAGCGGTGCGAAGACACTCGCCTTGTTCTGAATTAGGAAAAATGCCATTTTATGGTAAAAGAAGGCATTGTGCTAGGACACAAAATTTCTAAAGCCGGTCTTGAAGTCGACCGTGCTAAAGTAGATGTCATAGCCAAATTACCTCCACCTTCAACCGTGAAGGGTGTGAGAAGTTTTCTGGGTCATGCGGGCTTCTATCGTCGATTCATTCAGGATTTCTCTAAAATCGCTCGCCCGATGACCCACCTCTTGGAAAAAGATATTCCTTTTATCTTTTCTAATGAGTGTCTCGAAGCCTTCAATCTTCTTAAGGACAAGCTAACTAAGGCACCGGTCTTGGTTACCCCTAATTGGGAGCTGCCTTTTGAATTGATGTGCGATGCTAGCGACTTTGCTATTGGTGCGGTTTTGGTCCAACGAGTGAATAAACACTTCCAACCAATCCACTATGCTAGCAAAACAATGACTGGGGCTCAATTGCATTATACGACAACCGAAAAAGAGATTTTAGCTATTGTCTATGCTTGTGAGAAATTTCGCCCCTATCTTGTTTTATCTCCCACCATCGTATACACGGACCATTCCGCGTTGAAGTACTTGATGACAAAGCATGATTCTAAGCCAAGACTTCTTCGCTGGGTTTTACTCCTTCAAGAATTCAACATTGAAATTTGTGACAAGAAGGGTGCTGAAAACCTGGTCGCGGATCATCTGAGCAGACTTGAGGATCCATATCAAGGGGAACATCCGAACAAAGAGATCAATGACTCTTTCCCCCTTGAGACCTTAATGTCTATAAATCTCAATCTTGATGGCACCCCGTGGTTTGCGGACATTGCAAACTACTTAGCGGGTGGTATTCTCATCAAAGGGTTAACATCCCAACAAAAGAAGAAGTTCTTGAACGATGTTAAGACTTACTTTTGGGATGACCCTTATCTATTCAAACAATGTGCTGATCTGATCATTCGTCGATGTGTTGATGGACCGGCAGCTTTTGACATCCTCCAAGCTTGCCACAAAGGACCCACCGGTGGTCACTTTGGTCCCAACTACACCGCTAAGAAAGTGTTTGACTCTAGATTCTATTGGCCCACCATTTATCGTGATGCTCACGAAATGGTTAAGCATTGTGATGCTTGCCAACGCCAAGGCAAGATCACATATAAGGATGAGATGCCTCAAAATTTCATACAGGAATATGAAATCTTTGATGTATGGGGCATCGACTTTATGGGGCCATTTCCATCCTCCAAAGGGAACAAGTACATCCTCGTCGCCATCGACTACGTTTCTAAATGGGTTGAAGCTAAGGCTCTCCCTACGAACGATGCGAGGGTGGTTGTGAACTTTCTGAAGCAGCTTTTCGCTCGATTTGGCGTTCCTCGTGCTATTATCAGTGACCGCGGGACTCATTTTTGCAATGATCAATTTGCAAGAGTCATGGCTAAGTATGGTGTTAATCATCGTCTTTCCACCGCCTATCATCCCCAAACCAATGGGAAAGCCGAGATATCCAACCGTGGATTGAAGCGAATTTTGGAGCGTACTATGGGAGAGCATCGCGCCGCGTGGGCCGATAAGTTAGATGATTCTCTGTGGGCTTTCCGTACTGCTTACAAGACCCCGGTCGGTTGTACACCTTATCGTCTTGTGTACGAGAAAGCCTGCCACCTCCCAATCGAGCTGGAACATAAGGCGCAATGGGCCTTGAAGTGGGCTAACTTCGACATCAACAAAGCCGGTGATCATCGCAAGGTTCAACTCAACGAGCTAAATGAACTGAGGAATGAAGCTTATGAGAACTCGCTGATCTACAAGGAGAAAACGAAGATCATTCATGACGTAAAAATCAAGAACCGAGAGTTCAACGTTGGTGATCAAGTCTTACTCTTTAACTCTCGGTTGAAGATCTTCTCTGGCAAGTTGAAGAGCCGCTAGTCTGGTCCATTCACCGTCGCCAAAGTCTTTCCATATGGGACCATTGAGCTTTCTCAGCCGAATGGGCCCAATTTCAAGGTGAATGGCCAGCGTTTGAAGCTGTACTTTGGTGAGGACATCTCTCAAAAGATGATCCCATCCCTCACCACGTTCCCCATGAACTAAAATTGGGTCGAGTCAGGCTCGTGACTCGGTGAACAAAAAAAAGCGCTTCTCAGGAGGCAACCCGTGATCTATCCTTTACTGCTTTCATAATAAGTGTAGGGGGAGCCCCGCATATGTTTGTTGTCTTGTTTCTTGTGCTGTGCAGGGATTAAAGCTTCACCGAGCACCTTGATGACTTTTGACGAACCGTGATACCGTGTCCCCATCTTCCCGGTTCTATCCTAAACTCTTGTGATTCAATATTTCATATTTTATATATGTTCACATTGAATTCACTTTAGTTGTCCTTTCCTTAGCAAGATTTAAACAAAGTGCACAATGTCCTAAGTGTAGGGGAGTTTAATCCCACATGCTTAAACATTGAAGACAATGTTTATCTCA
This sequence comes from Glebionis coronaria, assembly GCA_025667525.1. Classification (NCBI taxonomy): domain Eukaryota; kingdom Viridiplantae; phylum Streptophyta; class Magnoliopsida; order Asterales; family Asteraceae; genus Glebionis; species Glebionis coronaria. Next base: position 215,756,252 of record CM046882.1, read on the forward strand.
AGTGTAAGGGGACTTCTATCGAAGTAAGTGGTCTTTTCCATGAATTTGCCCTCATTTTAACCGGAAAATTCGATTTTTCGACATTTTTCAAATATTTTAATCTATTTTGGCCCAGTTGTATAGTTTTATTTTCCTTTATTATGTTTAGTTTCTTTCCATTGCTAGAATAAATTTTCAATAAAGTGGTTTTAAAATTTTCTTAGTCATGAACATTTTGACTCAACCCGAGTTTACTTATCTAAGTTTACTCTAGCTAGTATCCTTAACGTGTTTAAGTCATGTTTTGCTAGGCTTTTATTTAGGGAGCTATAAAACGCGAAAGTCTTAACTCTCACGGGTTAAGAACAAGAACTTTTCGCAAGTTCCTATAATTGATCCTAGAGAGTCGTTTATCAAGGGAACTTTAAAATGCGATTTCTAAAACTTGAAAAAGTCTAAGAATTTGCAAGATCCTATAGATGACTCGAAAACCCAAAACTTTGATTTAATTGGCTAAGCATCCACGAGTCTCATTCCTTGAGATTTTAAACTATGGAGAACGAGAGATGATAGAGTTAATTATAAGTTTGGTATTCTTTCGTGAATTCATGTGAGTTAATTATAAGCCTATTCTCCCTCCGCTTGTTAATAAATTTATATGTAATAAATAAGGTTGTACGATTTAAAAGGTTACTTAGCTTCTATCCCCAGATCGTTTAAAAGTTGCTCGGTACGGATTAGAGTTCATAGCCAAGGCATAACTTATTGAAGCGGGATGCGAAGATTGGCGAGTCCGAAAAGGCCCTAACAAGGCATGAGGGCTACATTTTGTTGCTAAAGATCCAAACGTGATGTGAAGAATCATTTATCGAAAATCAATATGAAGGATCGAGACACACGACGAAAAGCAAAGAACTCCCCAAAAGTCATGGAGAAGTCTATCCGAAAAGACCCTAACAAGGTATGAGGATAAATAGATCCAAGTCCTAAAAGGAGGCGGATCGTTGTATATCAAAGTCCAAAATAAAGATTGGAGAAAAATGAAGAAGTCGTGGTCCAAAGATGAAGAATCTCTCAAAACTTCAAGTGAAGAAATTCCTATTATGAAGAGAAGGCCATTATTTCATGAACGTCTCTCAAGATTCGAAGTATGAAGTCGCTGCCAAATATCGGTCTGAGAAAGGTCTCAAATCGTGAAGCGAGTTATGCCAAGATATGAACTTTATGAGGTCCCGAGAAGCAGTTTTAAAAGATTTAGTCCTTTAGCTAACTATTGATTAAATCGTTCACTTTATTTTCGGCCTAAATAACTATAGAAATAAGTCAAACAATGCATCTTCGTGATCATTCAAGACAAAAACAAAATATAAGAGATACACCTAGGAATAAGGGAGTCTAAGTGAATAATTGGCCCACATGAGTTCGTGTTGGTTTGCTAACTTATAATAACAATGATCTCGTTTCTAAGCTTGGTATGGGGAACGTGAAACTTGAGGATGATAAATGTTCATGGCTGCCAAAACCAATGTAAGTGTTTGATTTCTTTTATTGTTCTATCTTTTTATGTTTAGTACTTAATAAAGGCCAAGGTGGGTTATTTATGATGGAAAATGTAAACCGTGCTTTAAATTAATGCATTGCATGAGGGCATTGTAATGGTCAAGTGTAGGGGGTTTAATAAGTGTGAAAACACTTATCCTTTTACCACTTATTTCCAATAATAACAAGACCAAAACGTGTGATTTATGTCGTAAAAGTCGGAATTATGCGTGGTTTATGTTTTTATTGTGTTTTAGGACCAAAATATGAAAAAGGAAGAAAACACGGGTTTTCACGGGCTTTTATCGAAGAAAACGGGAAAGACGAAGTCAAAAGATCAAGAGTGCGAAAAGAACGGAAGTCCAAGGCCTATTCTGAAGATTTATCGAAGAAAAAGTCTAAAGGCGGAAGTTTAACGAAGTCGAAGAACTTAAGTCCAATAGAAGAAGAAAACTAAAAGACAAGTTCAAATCCCGAACCGACAAAGACAAAGAATTAAAGTCGAGTCGAGAAAACGTGAAGAAAGCAAGAAAGAAGATGTAACACATGCACTCCTTCCACCTTCCCTATAAATACCCTCCTAATAGTCATTAGGAGGGTGGTTAGATAGTTTTAGTTAATTTTCACTTTTTCATTTTCTTTCTAGTTTTAGAGAGAGAAAGTCTTAAACTTTCTCTCACTAAGTTTCATCTTTCCTTTTAATCTTTCAAGATTAAATACTTCGTATTGATTATTTTCATTAATCAAGTTCATTTTAAGCTTTTAATCCTTAATCTCATTCTACTTTTCTTTGATTTTAGATTGATTTTGGTGCGATTATCATATGATCCGTGTTGTTCTAAATGATTTCGTACTTAAAAAGTTAATCTCTTGATCATTTCATAAGTTTTCATTTGATTAAGCTTTAAGACTTTTGTGCTTATTGGCTTACTTTTATGATTAGCTTATTTACTTTATAAAAAGTTTTCTTAAAAAGTTTATGTTTTTATTGTATGATCCAAAAAGTTGTTTAATTTGAGGTTGGATAAGTTGTGATAAGTGCTTATTTGATCCGTTTAATCCTTGATTCGTTTTAGTTTGGTGTTAAGCTTGTTAACATAGGTTATTCATTGGCTTATAACCGAATCCCTTACATTTCGGAGAGGGTGATAAACCCCTTTCCGATTGACCTATTCCGACCAGCCCACCCCTCTTTCCGATTGAGTCCAATCAGAAAAGGGTTTTCTTTTTCCGATCAGCACGTCTTGTATTCCGACTTGGGTGAGTTCCCAACTTTCCGATTGTTTGCATTTGTTATACATTCCGATCGGGGCTCTTGTCCCACATTCCGATTGACCCCCTTTTCCATTTATTCCGATTGCCCCTTTTCCCTGTTATTCCGATTGGGTTGACCTTGGATTTTCCGCTTGGGACCTTCGTTTGCTAACATTCCGACAGCCTCTTTTCACATATTCCGATCACCAGATCGGAACACATTCCGATCTTGGTTTGTTTTGGCTTATTCCGATTGAGTTGTTTTGGTGTATTCCGATCTTACTTTCTTTTAGTACTTTTCAACTAAGTTCTTATTTTTAGAAAATTTTCCAAGTGTTAGTTTTATTTAGTGTGCTAGTACTTCTCCAATATTACCTTTAAGTTTATAAGCATTTATTTTTACTCGTCATTTTAATATTAATCTTTATTCTTCCATTTTACTCAACGACACTTTAATTACTTGCTAATAGTTTAAAATAGACAAACAAACCAAACCATTCTCTTGATTCACCAAAAGACGATTGAGTCACACTTAAGACCGGTTTTCAATTCGAAAAGATCGGAACAACGAATTTTGATACTAGGGGTAAAAAGCTAAGTATTAAGTACTTAACTTCCTTAAGAAACTTCTTCTTTTGTTGATAAGTGAGACCCTCAATAAGCACATTGCCCACAAGATAGTTTGCGATATCCGCAAACCAAGGAGTGGCATCCTCTTGGGAAGAGATAGACATAAGCTCCTCTAATGGAAAGGATTCATTGATTTCTTGATGTGGCAAATCTCCTTGAAAAGGATGCTCAAGTCTACTCAAGTGATCCGCCGCTAAATTATCGGCCCCTTTCTTATCACGAATTTCTATCTTAAACTCTTGAAGCAACAAAACCCATCTCAAAAGCCTAGGCGGAGCATCTTGTTTTGTCATAAGATACTTGAGAGCGGAATGGTCCGTATACACTATGGTTTTGGAGAGCACAAGGTATGGTCTAAACTTCTCAAAAGCATATACTATAGCAAGCAACTCTTTTTCCGTGGTAGTGTAATGAAGTTGTGCACCGGTCATGGTTTTACTCGCATAGTGTATAGGTTGAAAATGCTTATTAACTCTTTGTCCTAAGACGGCCCCCACCGCATAATCACTAGTGTCACACATAAGCTCAAAAGGTAATTCCCAATTTGGAGAAACCAAAACGAGAGCCTTAGTTAATTTTTCCTTAAGTGTCTCAAAAGAGTCCAAACAATCTTGGTTAAAAATGAAAGGAGCCTCTTTCTCCAAGAGATGAGTCATCGGTCTAGCTATCTTAGAAAAATCTTGTATAAAGCGCCTATAAAATCCCGCATGACCTAAGAAACTCCTCACACCTTTAACCGAGGTGGGTGGGGGAAGCTTAGCAATCACATCAATTTTAGCTCGATCAACTTCTAATACCTTGTTGGATATTTTGTGTCCTAAAACAATCCCCTCTTTCACCATAAAGTGACATTTCTCCCAATTGAGCACTAAACGTGTTTCCTCACAACGCTTAAGCATTCTCTCAAGATTGGTGAGACATGAGGTAAATGAATTCCCAAAGACGGAAAAATCATCCATAAAAACCTCCATGGTTTGCTCTATCATGTCATGGAAAATCGCCATCATGCACCTTTGAAACGTCCCCGGTGCATTACATAAGCCAAAAGGCATCCTCTTGTAAGCAAATGTACCGTAGGGACAAGTGAATGTGGTCTTTTCTTGATCCTTAGGGTCAATGGGTATTTGGAAATAACCCGAAAAGCCATCAAGAAAACAATAGTACTCATTTCATGCTAAGCGTTCAAGCATTTGATCCATAAAATGAAGCGGGAAATGGTCTTTCCTAGTCGCCTCATTGAGTTTTCTATAATCAATACAAACTCTCCAACCGGTCACAAGTCTCATGGGAATAAGCTCATTGTTCTCATTAGGCACCACGGTGATTCCACCCTTCTTTGGAACACAATGAACCGGGCTAACCCATGGAGAGTCGGAAATGGGGTAAATCATACCCGCATCTAAGAGTTTAATTACTTCCTTCTTAATAACCTCATGGATTTTTGGGTTAACTCTCCTTTGGTTTTGAATGGCGGGTTTATAGTCATCCTCCATAAGGATTTTGTGTGTACAAAAATGTGGATCAATTCCCCTTATGTCGGATATTTTCCATGCTAAGGCTTTCTTTTGTTTCTTAAGGACTTCAATAAGTTGCTCCTTCTCATCCTCTTTCAAATCTTTAGCAATGATCACAAGTAATTGGTCTTTGCCCTCTAAGAAATCATACTCTAAGTGGGATGGAAGGTCCTTAAGTTCAATAGGAGGTGGACTCTCTATGGAAGGTTTTACTATGGAAGGTTCCTCAATGGTAACTTCTTGTGGAATAGGAGAAGGAATATGGTCCTCATTGAGCAAATTTTGGATTGTAAGAATATCTTCTTCCCAATTAATGGGAGAATCATCATCACCAAGAAAGTTTGACTCAAATTCCTCCAAGAGGAAATCACTCTCTCCAAATGGTGTTAAAGATGGAGCAATTGAGGCCACGGTTTCAACATAGGGCATCTCATCACTAGTACTCTTACAAGCATCATGAAAGTGTTCATCACACACCTCATCCAACACATCAACAATGTTAATAGTCTCACAAGGTCTAGACTCCTTAACCTCTTTCCTATCACAAATTTTCCCTAACTTAAACACCACTCTCTCATCTTCTACTCTCATAATTAGTTCTCCTTCCGCCACATCTATCAAATTACGACCCGTTCTTAAAAACGGTCTACCAACAATCAAAGGCACTCTAGGATCCATGTCATAATCAACCACTACAAAGTCGGCCGGAAACGTAAACTTATCCACACCTACAAACACATCCTCCGCTATACCTACGGGGTAAGCTATGGTTCAGTTGGCTAGTTCAAGAGTCATCCTAGTGGGAGTGAGCTCGGGAAGAGAGAGTTTTTTCCAAACCGATAAAGGCATGAGGTTTATGCTTGCCCCTAGATCCGCCAAAGCCATGCAATTTTCAACACCGGGGAAATTACAAGGTATCAAGAAGCGCCCCGGATCTCCAAGTTTTGTTGGTAAGGTTTTAAGTAGCACCGCGGAACAATTTTCATTAAGGGATGTGTTGGGCAAATCAACTAATTTTTCTTTGTTTGAGAGCAAATCCTTGAACATCTTAGCAAACTTTGGCATATAAGCAAGAGCTTCCGCAAAGGATATATTGATGTTGAGTTGCTTGAACATCCTTAAGAAATTGGAGACTTAGATGTCATCCTTGTTCTTTAACTTGTCCTTCTTCAACCTTGAAGGATATGGAAGAGTAGGTTTTGGTGTAGGTGGAATAGGTGTTGTAGTGGAAGATTTGTCTTTGTTAGCTTCTTCATTGGGAAGTGTGGAAGGTAAAGGAGAAGTATGAATAGGTTGAGAAGGTATGTTTGAGGAAATAGGAGCATTTTGAGGAGGTGAAGTAGAGGTAGAAGGCTTGTCACAAGTAGGAGCACAAGTGGGTTGAACAATAGTAGGTTTAGGAGGTGAAGAATCTTTTGTTGTTGTTCCACTCCTTATTGTAATGGCATTGACATTTGCCCTTGGATTAGTTTGTGTGTTGGAAGGTAAAGCCCCTTGTGGTCTTTGATTAAACATAATTTGGTTTTGGAGAAGAGCAAATTTCTTGTTATTTTCCTCTTGATTATCTCTCAATTGTTTCTCAAAAGAAGTAAACTTTTGAAGCATCAAATCCATGGGGTTAGGTTGCACATTTCCTTGATAAAAACCTTGTTGTGGGAAAGATTGAGGTGGTGGATTAAACCCTTGGTTTGGTGGATAGAAGTGATTTCCTTGAGGTTGAAAATGATTGGTTGCCTTGTAGTTATTTCCTTGGTAAGGTGGTCTTTGCCCTTGATTCCTTGGTAAAATTTGAGGAGGATTTTGTTGAATTTGTGTGGTTGGTTGGGGTGGGAATCCCGGTGGAGTAAGATAGTTTTGGGACTTGTAAGAAAGGTTATTTGGATTGATATTTGGCTTGAAGTGTTCACGATGTTCCTCTTGGTAAGCATAGCATTCTCCTTGATAAACTTGCACCTTATCACATTGTTCATAAGAATGGGGACATCCAAAAGTAACACAAGAAAGAGTAATGGCATTCACATTATTTGAAGAATTGTTCAATGACATGGTCTTAAAAGCTTGAAGCATTTCTTGTTGTCCATGTTTGACTTGTTGAAGGATCTCTTGTTGAAATTTGAGGAGTTGGTTATCACAAGGTGTTTGAGAATTGTTTTGGAGAACATGAACCCTTTCTTCAAATTGATTGTTTGTTTGAACCATTGCTTTAGTCTCATTGATGTCCAATGCCTCTTGCACGGATTTAAGAAGAATATTTCCTCCCGCGGAAGCATTGAGTGAATCTTGGTGGTGAGGTTTAAGGCCATCATAGAAGGTATTGATTTGGTGAACATCATCCAATCCATGGTTAGGGCATCGCCTCAATAACTCTCTATACTCTTCCCAAGCGTCACTAAAGGATTGACTAGGTTTTTGTTGAAAGCCTATAATTAATGTCCTCAAAGCCATTGTCTTAGATGGAGGAAAGAACTTGTTCAAAAACTTAGTGGTGAAACCATCCCATGTGGTGATACTATCGGGTGGTTGGGTGTCTAACCAATGCTTAGCTTGTCCCTCAAGTGAAAATGGCACTAACATCAACTTAATAGCATCATGTGGAACTCCATTTTGCTTAATGGTGTTGCTAAGAGAAAGGAATCTCTTAAGGTGATCATGAGGGTCATCATTCTTGTTACCATAGAAAGGTGATTGTGAAACCATAGTAATCATAGTCGTTTTGAGCTCAAATGTATTTGCTGTTGGGAATAAAATTGACCAAGTCCCTAGACGCTGATAAGAGGAACTTGGACGCTGACAAGAGTAAACGGGGCGCTGACAGATGAACGCTGATAAGAATTATCAAGGTGTTGACAAGAAGAATCTTAAAGACAAAGACAAGGACTAAATCTGCCAATGATGAATTCTTCAAGCTGGTGGACAAAATATGAAGATAAGAATTCAGAATATATTCTTAAATGTTTAAAAGATTTAGTCAATAAGTTATTTATGTATGTTTATCTTATGTCTCTTCCTAAAATAGTTGATCTTAGCTTTTTGTACAAGGCTCCTTAAACCTATAAAAGGAGGCCTTAGGGTTAGACATAAGACATATCTCACATACATCTTTTCACACATCTCCTCCACATATCTCATAACACTTTCATTGTAATCATTCATTGATATTATTAATCACAGTGAAAGTTTGGTTTACTTTGTTTTATTCTTTGTTCTAAGTGTTAAATTCCGCATAACACTTAGATTACTTCATACATATCAAAAGTTTCTCTACGTGTATTACTTGATCTAATCTCGTTTACACAAAGCTAAATCGATCTAAGTTTGGGATCAACAAGTGGTATCAGAGCTTGTTGAGGAACTTTGATTTGAAGAACGAGATCCAATATCGTGAGGTGAACCAGGCTAAGGAAGAAGGTGAAGATGAATCTGACGATGTTTTCAGTTAAGGCCACGTCTACTTCAAGTTCCACAAGTTCCAATTCATCTTCATGTTCTGACAGTGAGGTATGTGATAACTCTTCTTGTAGGTTAAATACTGAAAGACTTAACAAAGAGGTTTTAAGATTGTTAGATGATGTGAGTAATGAGAGATGCAAGTGGTCTAATTATAAAATTGCTCTTATTGAAACTGAAAAGACTGTAGCTGAGTATAAGAAAATGGAGTTTGATTTAAAAGATAAAATAAATATCTTAAAACATGAGTTACATCAAAGTAAAGATATTCAAGATATCACAAACAGGGTTAATCTTGATTTGATAGCTAAGTTAGATGAGGCTAACAAGAATAAAGATAATGTGAGTCTTAAAATTCAGAGATTTGATAAGGCCACACAAACCCTAGGAGAGTGTGTAGGTAAACAAAGGGATTCTAAGGATATGTCTGGGATTGGGTTGAAAGAATATGTTGCCGTTCCACCACCTGCTGGGGACTTCTATGGTGTCCAAAGAAAGGACTTGTCTTGGACTGGTATTCCAGAACTCCAAGAAGAGGAATTTATTCCTCCACCTAGAGTTCTTACCCCAGTAGAGGAATATCAACAAAAGGTTATTGACCTAGAAGAATGGAAGAAAGCCAACCCTACTTTGTTTGTTAAGGGAGATTTATTGTGTGAAAGTCCAAATGACCCTACCCCTATCACCACACAAGAGTCTACCCCCATCAAGATAACACACCCAACCACTGGCAAGACTGTTGACCTTGGCTCCCCAATTAAGAAACAACCTAGTGTTAAATATGCTGAAATGTATAGGAAACCTAGGTCACTCAAAAGCCAAGAAAGTGTTAATGGGACAGGGTTTTATCAGTCTAGGCCTAAGTTTGTGTCCAAAAAGGCCTGTTATTCATGTGGGAGCTTTTCTCATTTGGCCTATAATTGTGTCGGTGGATACAATTCATTCGCTGACAATAGGTCATCCAATGTTAACCATAGACCTTTTGTCCACACTAGACCACAGGCTACTAGACCAGCTCCTTTCTTCTCTAAGGCAGCTAATACCCATGGACAAAGGCCCTTTCAAAAGACCAACACTTGGTCAAACAGACAGTATGTTCCTATAGAAAACCCTAATTTGGGCGCTGATAGGAACAAATTCAGCGCTGATAGGAACAAATTCAGCGCTGACAGGAACAAATTCAACGCTGACAGGCACAAATGCAGCGCTGACAGCTCCAAGTTTGGTATGAGACCTTATTTTAGACCATATAAACAAAGATACTTGGTTAGTAAGGGTCAAGGGTCTAAAGCATCATCCCACTTAACATGGAAACCTAAACAAGAGCAAAACTCTAAGTTTAATGGTATTTCAATGACTTGCAATAGATTTAAATATCTTGAGAAGGTCATTACTAGTATCGTTGGAACAAATTGTGTGTTTAGGTCACAAAGGGATGAACAGGGATTTATGGTAAAGAATAATACCACTCTAGTTGAACAACTAGACAGATCCAAGTCTGACAAGGCTTGGATCTCCAAAGGGAACTAATTTGTTTTCTTTTTGAGCAGCCTATCCAAAAGCAGATTAATGATCAAGGATATTGGGATAGTGGATGCTCAAGGAACATGCATTTTTAGTCTTTCCACTGATATATTTTTATCCACTGACATGTTATTTCTACCCATTATCATGGGATAGGGTAGCCTCTGTTGGTGTGTGTTTTTGTGGTTTTTGTCTAACTATGCAGGAAAGTGGAGCTACATTTGGATGGATACAAAGTTGGAAAATTTATTTATGATGGTTGGAGTGTTTACATTCCTATCTTGAGATAAATTTTTTCTTCTTCACATATAATGATTTGTATGCTTCTGTTAAGGGGAGGTAAACCTCTAGGTTTTTGGGTATTCTTAGAATGCTCTTATCACAATTCTAGATTGTGTCCACTGGTGAGTACGGGTTAGTTTTCTAAACCGTGAGGCACTGTAGCATGCAAAGTTGATATACTTTGCACGCTGCCAAGACTTTTGACCTAGAATTGGGTGTGGTCGTATGGGTGACTTGGGGTAGATATATTTTTGGGCTTACTTGGGGAGTTGCAAAGGTTTTATATAAATTAACTTTCTCTTTGGGGCATTTGTGAACAAAGGACTCTAGAGTTCATGTGTGTCTATCATACTTTTGCATGTGTGTATGCATGAACAGTGTTTGTCACTCTTGCTTATTAGAGTCTAGTTAATTTCCTTAGGATTATTACCTTTGTTTATGTTCTAACTAAAGTTTTCTACTTTCTCAAGTCTATTTTATGCTATGACATCTTAGCTGGTGTGATTTATAAACTTCTTTATAGTCCCAAAACGTTTCATCACCCTTACAGTTTTCAAATTTTTGGATATATGGAAGCCTAATGATCATTGAGATGTTTTTCTTAGTGATTGACATCTAGTAGCAGCAGAGATCACTTTCACAAGGGTGTATAGTGTTATGGAGATGGCTGAGACTATTGGCACTAGCTTTAATGCAGGTCAAGTCAGTCTTATCATCAGTAAGTCCATCCCCATGTCCTATGAATCAACATTGAGGATTCATTTCCCGAATGTGGATGAGGACAGTATGAAACCTTTGACATTAATAGAATTGACGAAAATCTGTATTAGCTTGTAAAAGCATAATACAGAAATGGTACAAATTGTCAAGGATTGTTATTTTGGAAGCTGATGCATGGAGGATGTTCTTGATTCCGTCCTTGTATATTGATCTTGGAGAGGAGTCTTAAAAAGGGGAGGAGCAATCGAATTTGAGTGACAAAAGTAATAAAGAAAGCTCCAAAGACTCTACAGGTGTTGAAGATAATTAAGACCAAGTGAAGACTGACTATACAAGTGATTTGAGTGATTGACTTTTCAAGACTTATTATTACTCAAATTCAGGGATAAGTATGTTTGTAAGAATCCTCTCTATATGTTTTATTTTATTCAAAAACTTGATTACTAGAGTAGATATCAAGTTTAGGGGAGGATTGTTGGGAATAAAATTGACCAAGTCCCTAGACGCTGATAAGAGGAACTTGGACGCTGACAAGAGTAAACGGGGCGCTGACAGATGAACGCTGATAAGAATTATCAAGGTGTTGACAAGAAGAATCTTAAAGACAAAGACAAGGACTAAATCTGCCAATGATGAATTCTTCAAGCTGGTGGACAAAATATGAAGATAAGAATTCAGAATATATTCTTAAATGTTTAAAAGATTTAGTCAATAAGTTATTTATGTATGTTTATCTTATGTCTCTTCCTAAAATAGTTGATCTTAGCTTTTTGTACAAGGCTCCTTAAACCTATAAAAGGAGGCCTTAGGGTTAGACATAAGACATATCTCACATACATCTTTTCACACATCTCCTCCACATATCTCATAACACTTTCATTGTAATCATTCATTGATATTATTAATCACAGTGAAAGTTTGGTTTACTTTGTTTTATTCTTTGTTCTAAGTGTTAAATTCCGCATAACACTTAGATTACTTCATACATATCAAAAGTTTCTCTACGTGTATTACTTGATCTAATCTCGTTTACACAAAGCTAAATCGATCTAAGTTTGGGATCAACATTTGCGGGAAAGTCGGGAATCCTAATAGCACTAGCATATCCATGAACATTGGTTTGCATACGTTCCATCAAAGAGCGATTATCAATAGCCATGGCTTCTTGTGGTGGAGGAGTCAAAGCACGATTCTCGTGATCGGCTTGATGGACGGTGGTGGTCTTACTCTTTCTCTTTTTCTTCCTTTTCGGAGGAAGAGGTTGTACACCAATCGGTATTTGTGCACGCCCGCGAGTGAGCATGCAACTCAATACGAGGAATGAGAGAGAAGCTCTCGTGTGACTTTGAAGAGAAATGGATTATCCTCTTCGAGTTTCAATATTAAATATCCACAAGAAAATAACAATATATGTATGTACTACTTGGGTGCAAGACCCCCAATGAAGCCTTCCTTCTTAGAATACTCACAAGTGAACGGGGGGTTAGGTGGCGCAAAGCACTTAAGTACCTATTGACCCTTAGATGGCATTTTATAGCACATCGCCTTTCTATTCATTTAAATGTTCGTATTCTTCGAATTGTTGCTTATTGAGAGTATTTATCTATTCTTGCTTTATTTTGTTTGATCGATACACGTGTCAAGGACCGGAACGCCCCTCAACACGGTGTATTGCCTTGGCAATACTTATGGAGAATATGTAGATTGGTTGTTCTTATACGTATACGTATTTACTTATAATAATATATGGAAAATATTTTTGTATTTATGAGTTTTTTTTAAAAGAAAATACTATATGTACATAAAAACCGAGGGAATCCAATAATATATATTTTGGGTGCAATCTCTTAGGAAAAAGATTGCTTTTTGGATTTTTTATTTTTTTGGTCAATTCTTTAGGAAAATAATTGTTTTGTTAATTTTTTAGTTTTTATATATTTTTATATTTTTGATTTTTTTATTTGTTTTTGATTTATGATACGTAAAAATAACGTTCACAAGGTGAACGGATCCCAAAAGCCAATGAAAACCGTCAATCGATAGTCTCTCGTAAAGTCAAAGAACCGGCAGCGGCGCCATTTGAAATTGTGTATAATGCAGTTCGTTTTTCTCAGTTCTTGCTAATTGAAAGTCCAATCAATATCGGGTTTTTAACTGTTTTTGGTTGTTAATTTTTTTTGGATATTCTATTTGCTTATTCAAACAAGCCTTGCAAAATTAAAAAATATTACCTACTTATATGTAAAACATCGTGCAATTACCAAGTTTTTATTCAAGTAAAAATCAAAATGTAAATTTTAAAACTAAAAGGACTGAAATGTAAATTCTATGAAATATAAATGCTCAAAATGTAAAGTCTAACAAGTATAAGGACTGAAAGTGTAAAACATCAAACTATAAGGATCAAATATGAAAACTATGAAACAAACTAACCAAATTTGTAACAAATCACAAAACTGCTAACTAAATTTAAACAACTCTCAAACTGAAAGGACTTAATTTGTGCAAACCCTAAAAAAAGTGCAAGTTTAGCCAGTTTTGAAACCCTTTTAATTCAACAAGGACTGAATTGCAATTTTTAAAACTATTTAAGCCAAAAACGGGTTACAAGACAAATAAGCTCGTTTAAGCTTATTACTGAACCAAATTCAGTCAAACCAATTGCAAAACACTTACAATTCAAAATAAGCTAGGTCTATAAAAGGAAACTTGCTGAAAATGTCAAATAAGCAAATAAGCACTTCACAATAAGCACAAATAAGCTCTAGGACAATCTGGACATGCACAACTGGATCTTTGTGCTTAAACTGATTAAAGAGCTCATATGATGAACGGGAAATCAAGTCATATCAAATTTCATCAAGTAATAAGCTGGGAAATTGAAAATAAGCTGAAAATGGCTTATGTTGACCAAGCGTTGACCAAGTATTTTTGACAAAAAGCTGAAACTCTCAAAAATCATCCAATATCATCTACTAAGTGGATTTGTGAAAGAAAATTTCATAGTTAATGAATGAAATCAAAAGATCTGAAAATGCTGTTTCCATTTACAGAAACATTGCTTTTCTCAACTGTTCAGATTTGTGCTTATATCTCCTAGCTTAATGGATACTGTATCAAGTGCTTATAGACTATGAAACTTTATAATGTGACCTACAAATGAGAACTGGATTGGCAAGATTTCATCAACAATCAATCAAATGCCAGCTAAATGAAAATGACAACTTTTTTTAAGCAAAACTGAATGAAAATGACCCAATACTTTTTCTTGCCAATTGCCTTTTTGGACTGGTATTTGACTTGAAAATTACTCTATATGACTTTTTATCACCTAATGACTGAAAATGAACATTTACTTATCAAATTCCAACACTTGAAAATCAAAACTTGTGTAAACCCAAACACTCCTTTATCTGATTTATATGAAAATTTGTTAAGACTTTTTAAGCAAGAGTTTTAGCTGAATGATAGGCTATGGCAATCCAAACTTTGTGTTCAAAATGAAATGTATAAAGGCTACTAGCAAGTAATGAGGACAACTAGAACTCAAATAAGGTTATAAGACTGAAATTGACTGAATAAAGCTATAACTAAAACAAAATCCAAAGCAATAAGCAGTTAATCAAAACTAAAGCTACTAACAAGTCCACAATCAAACAACAACCAAGCTAAACAGATTTTATCATGCAATCAACAAGATTTAAACTAGAATTGAAGCATGCAATTGACAAATTGAGTGGAATCAAAATCAAGAAGCTATAGAACCATGTGAAGAAACGATTGGGAAGTAGAGGAGTGATGTACTCTCTATCCTAGTGCTAACCACCACCTTAGCACTAGATCAACAATCTACAATCAATAAATCAGCTATCAATCAACAAGATTCATCTCCATGGCATGAACTCATCACTTGTGCTATGGATTTGAACTGAAATCAACAAACAGCTACAATTGTTCCTTCAAAGTCAGTTATGATCAATGGATGATCATAACAAACTTCAAACAGCAACACAAGTATCAATTGAGGCAAGAATGAACAGTAAATGATGAAGATAGAATTTGGCGGGAAATGATGAATTTGAATTTTATTAATGGAATTCAGTTACAAAGTTGTTGAAAGGATGCTAACTAACTAACTAACTCAAGAGTGTGTCAAACTCTTGAGTAGTTTAGCTAAGAAAGGAAAAAGTTGAGAGAAAATGTAAATGTGTGTGTTTTTCA
This sequence comes from Glebionis coronaria, assembly GCA_025667525.1. NCBI lineage: Eukaryota > Viridiplantae > Streptophyta > Magnoliopsida > Asterales > Asteraceae > Glebionis > Glebionis coronaria. The sequence continues at coordinate 215,771,362 of CM046882.1, forward strand.
CACTTACAACTACACACTACAAATGAAGCTAAAACAGACTATTTATAGACATGAGAAGGAAGTTTGTTGGGGATGGTGACGTGTTGAGACCAATCCCAGGTCTCCACGTGGCATAATTCTACTAAGTTCATCTTGAAAGTATGAACATAAATTAGGGCTTTTTGATTGAGTTGATTTGATGTTAATTGGTGATGACCATTGTGTTCGTCTCTCAAAAATAAGCGCTTTTGATGTTTATAACTCTTCATGAGATCCATTCTAGCTCAAGAACGATCCTTGGAAGCAAACGGATCACACTGTTGGGATTTTGTCATTAATGAGTGGCGGCTGAGTGGGAAATTAATGCTTGTGATTTGGCAATCCTTGTGCCCATTTTGCTTGCTTCTCATTAGTTGAAATTGTATCACATGGATTGAACTTGTATTAATTTCCAAGATAGGCAGATTTGGCCCCTAGACTTTGGCAGATTGCACTTAAAGGCTTGTAACTTCATTTCTTTGGCACTTTTAGTCCTTCAAACTTCATTCTTTAGCAGAATTGGTCCTTTGACTGAGTTGACTTGAAAGTTGACCTTGTTTGACTATGATCTTGACTTTTTACAATATTTACACTTTGGTCCTCCATCTTTGGCAGTTTGTCAAGATAGGTCCTTGTACTTCAAAGTCTTGTCACTTTTGATCCTTCTTTGTCTTTTTCATCAATTTAAGCTTGATTATTCCTTGTTTGCTTGAAAATGTATCCTTTTACCTACACAAGTGTACACAAACACAAACATACCACATAACACTGTTTTTGCAAGATAAATTGGTATTTTGCTTCATGTTTTAGGGTTATTTGTTGATAAATTGATATGAGTTTATAATAGCTTGTGTATGCATTTGGTTGAATTTGGCTGGCTGATTATTGCTAAAACTGCTTATTTGTGCTCAACTGCTTATTGTTCATGTTTGATGATTATTTGATTAAACTGTATCAATTGGGTGTTAGTGATTGTGTTATTTTGATTGTGATTGACTCCTTTTGATCCAAAGATCATTTAGGTGCCTTTGTGTAATCTGAATCTCCAAAAAAGTCACTAAAGACAAAAAGTCAAAATAGTCAAGCAGTGGAAAAAGTTTCCACTGCTCAACATCCAAAATTAGCCCCCTGCTAGTGCAATTTTGTCATCAGCTTATCAATAAGCTATTCTAGCTTATTCTGACTTGCAACAACTTATTTTTTTGTGATAGGTCTTCATTATTTGACCCATTTAAGTAGACTGGAGCTTATTGGAGTTTGACTTTGACTTTTTACTAGAAAACCAACTACTTTGACTTTTAACATAAGTGCTTATTTGACTTTCCAGCTTATTGAGTGTGCTTATCTGAAAACTCTTTGTTGATTTTGCTTAATTAAGTCATTTAAAAGCTTTTGGAACTTGAATCAGCACTTGGGGTGGCCTAGAACTCAAAAACGACTATTTAGTCGTTTTGTGTAGATTGCTTATTGCATTTTCAGGCTTATTCCTTGGGCTTATTTCAAATTTCTTTTTGCAGAAGTCTTTGTTAGGTCAAAAGAAGCTTGTGTGTCAAATTTTAGCTTATGTCATCAGCTTATAACTTAATGGGCTTAAAAGCCCATTAAGAATAAGCTGCTTATTATAAGTTAGCTTATTTCACATTTTCAGCTTTTGGGCCTTTGGAAAAAGTTGTTTAAAATCAAATTTTGAGTCAACCTGTGCTTTTTGGGCTTATTTTGAACAATTTTTGTTATTGGGCCCAATTTTGGCCCAATAGTATACTGTTTTGGGTTTAGCCTATTTTCTAGGCCCAATAGGGGTATTTAGGTAATTTCACTTTCATTTCTGAGTTATTTAGGTTAAATTAAGCTAGTTTGCAAGTTTTTAGAATTTTCTATAATTTTTGGATTTTTAATATTATTTTAATATTATTTTATTATTAAAAATTAAAAGTCTGATTTTCTATATTTTTATATTTTTCCTAGGTTCTAAACACTTAATTAGGATTTTTGCAACTTTCCAAATATTTTTAGGGTCTTTTAATTATTTTCTAGAATTAATTTAAGTTTTAATTGATTTTAGTAGTTTTTAATTGTTTAAAAATAGTTTTTAGTTGATTTAAAATTTTGAAAAATACTTTTTAGCTTAATTAGAGTGTTTTTGAGGTTTACAATCCTTAAAATCTTGTTTAGGACTTTTTAATGATTAATTTTGATTTTTAGGGCTTTAATTAGCATTAAAAAGTCATTATCTAATTAATTAAAAGGTTTTTGCAAGTTTTGATTTTTTGTAAACTCTTAGAATATTATTAGGGATTTTTGGTAATTTTTAGGAATTTTAAGGTTAAAATTTTAATTTTGGTACTTTTACGGTTTTACGTGTACGCCTTTTTAGACTTAGTTTAATCCGTCTTCGTAACTGTCATTCCCTTCTAATCCCTTTTCTATTTTTCTTTCTCAAATATAATCAGAAATTAATCCATATCATTACACACATAACACACTAGCCTCCTTGGGAAACGAACTTGAACTTAATTGGTCATTAGTGTTTGGTTTTCCTAAACCGACACTTAATACTTGCCACTTTTGCTCTCTTTTCCTAAAGAGTAGTAAAACCACTACATCAGTGTCTTATGTCTAACCCTAAGGCCTCCTTTTATAGGTTTAAGAAGCCTTATACAAAAAGATAAGATCAACTATTTTAGGAAAAGACATAAGATAAACATAACTTATTGACTAGATCTTATTTTAACATTAAGAATATATTCTGAATTCTTGTCTTAAAATTTTGTCCACCAGCTTGAAGAATTCATCATTGGCAGATTTAGTCCTTGTCTTTGTCTTAAGATTCTTCTTGTCAACACCTTGATAATTCCTATCAGCGTCTCATCTGTCAGCGCCTCGTTTACTCTTGTCAGCGTCCAATTTCCTCTTGTCAGCGTTCCAGTGACTTAGCTAATTTTATTCCCAACAGACTCGATTTAATTTCTTTGTCTTTCTCGACGTCGTCTCGGGATTTGTCGATATAAATTGAACTTGTCTTATAAATTTCTTCTATAATTACACTTGAGTTCTTGACTTCATTAAACTTTCGTCTTTAGACTTTTTCTTCGATAAATCTTCAGAATAGGTCTTGGACTTCCGTTCTTTTTGCATTCTCGATCTTTCGACTTCGTCTTTAGTCTTTTTCTTCGATAAAAGCCCGTGATAGCCCATGTTTTATTCCTTTTGCATCTTTTGGTCCTAAAACACAATAAAAACACAAACCACGCATAATTCCAACTTTTACGACATAGAATACACGTTTTGGTCTTGTTATTATTGGAAATAAGTGGTAAAAGGGTAAGTTTTTTCACACTTATTAGGTATCCTAAAGGGACCGGCATAGAAACCATTGTCTACGCGGACTCGGATCATGCGGGAGACTATGTGGACCAGAAAAGAACTAGTGGAGTTTGTACCTTCATGGGTTGTTGTTTAACTTCTTGGTTCTCCAAGAAACAAACCGCTCTTGCTATATCCACCATGGAAGCCGAGTATGTGAGTGCCGGTAAAGCTTGTCAACAAGCTCTATGGATGAAGCAAGCGCTTGTTGATTACGAGATTTCTCTTGATGATGTTCCCATCATGTGCGACAACAAGGGTGCAATAGACCTTAGCAAGAATCCCATGCAACATTCGCGAACTAAGCACATAGAGATTCGCCACCATTTTCTGGATAATGTTCAAAAGGGGAACATTTCAATAGAGAAGGTACCCTCGGTAGAAAACTTAGCCGATATCTTCACTAAGCCACTTAAAAGGGAACCTTTTAATTACTCGCGTCTAGGTCTAGGCTTAATTGAACTGTTAACATCATAAGATTCAAGCTAACAAGAGGTGATCCGGAGGTCGGGGAGGATAAAAGTAATGTTTAGACATTTTTAGAGAGAGAGAGTAAAGCTTGAATGTAGTGTGTGTATTTAGAGAGAGAAAGGGAAATACACAAGTAAGAAGAATCCTCACCCCTCCATGGAAGTATGGAGGGGTATATATAGGCTAGACATGAGTTCACTTTGACAACATGTCAATAGTAGTCCTCCATGTTTTTGCCCATATGAAACTAATGTAATTCCGTAAATGGCGCTCACATTTTAGGGCTAACATGAACATATTCCTTATTTGTACATTATTATTATCTTTTGAGTCTTTTCTTTCTTTAAGTTTTTAAGTTTAATAAACTCTTTTTGAAAATTTCTCTTCTTTTTCAAAATTCTCAAAACTTTTGTAAAAATGGTCAAGAAATGTTTTGCATTGTTTCAATCTAAAAACGTTTTTCAAAGCTTCTTCCTATTCCTTATGAGCTTACATAATTCATATGTATGGGTTTCTCAAATATAGCAAGAACAAAAGAGAACTATGGAGGATCATTGTGTCATGACCTTGTGTCTAGTTCTACACACCTCCTACATTGATTTTATTAAAAAATCTATGTATTTTCGTCAAAACCTTGTTTGGTGAGCTCTTGTGTGTTTTCTTTGTCTATATTTGCTTCTTAGCATATCCCCATGATTAGTTAGACTAGAAAAATAGGATTTGCTAAAATGGAAAATCCTCCCTCATCACCAAAATTGAAACCGCGGTTTCCTAGAGATAAGGAACCCTTGGATGAGCTAAAGAACCGCGCCCAGTACCTCAATTTTCAAGTATTCCTGAAACTCCAAATTTGTTCCAACACTTTTTGGATTATTTTTTTCAACCCTTTGACCACCCCTAAATTTTCTTGGACTTTCTCTATATAACCCTAAGCATTTTGCATTCTTTCTCAAATCAAAATGTCTTATTCCCCAAATGAAAGCTTTGATTCTCTTCCATTCTCTCCAATTGATTTCAACCCTAATTCACCCAAGAACACTCAAAATCCCATCTCTTCTCCTTCTAAGAATGGTGATTGTGGAACTTCTTATCTTCCACCTCTAGCCTTTAGTGTTCTACCTCCTTCACATGATAATGTCATGCATCATGGAACATATTGTCAATGTTGTCAATATCAAAATCTTGATATGGCTCACATCTATGAGAAGTTGAATTACATCAAGAGTCTCTTAGTTAAACCTCCTCTTTACTATAACTATGAGATCTCTACCAAGCCACCACCACCTCCTTCCGCCACTACCTTGTCTTTTATCTAAGCATTGGTTGCTTATCTTCAAGACATCTAGTTCAAGCAAATCTTAGAGTTCTAGCTTAACTTTGATTAGATTTATGCTTTTTATTTTGGCTTGTGGTTGTGTCTCATACATCTTTGTATGATTTATTTCCTTGTACCTTTTATCATGTTTTCTTTTAACATGACTTATCTTGAATATTTTGTTTCTTATTTTTTTGTGTGATCCTTGCTATATCTTGTTGGGTGTCTCTTCTCTTCTACTAACCCTTCTATGTAGCTTGTCACCATATTTCGATTCCTTGGTGCCCCAAGCAAGGGGAGTAAGCACCAAGGGGGAGCATTTGCAAAGTCCAGTTCTTTTCTTCTTCAAATACTTTTGCAACCTTTTTGCTTCAACAAACGGGGATAAATGATAAACTCGTCTTCGAAAATCTTGTTTTATTAGATGATTGAGTTTATGGATTGTCGAAATCAAAGAGGGAGAGATTGTTAATGCAATGATGCCTAAAAACGTTTCTTGCATTTTTCGGTCTCGCTTTGTTTTGATTACGACAATATGTAAAAACAAGTATTTACGAAAACAATGAAAAACGAATTCTTGAGTTCAAGTATTTTTCATTTCAACCATTATCACTTAAGGTATGAATAAACAAGTAATTATACTAATTAAGTGATCAAGGATTTAATGTTTTCTTAAAACTCACTTTTTATTAAGTGTGACAAATTTTTATTATTAAACTTTCTTTTTAAGAAAATGTTTTATTAAATTAATTATTTGAAAATTTGAAATTTGAAAATTTGAAATTTGAAAATGGCATATTCTATCTTGGTTTGGAATATCCTTTCAGGATATTTTAATCCCCAGATTCGATCCAACCCACTAAAAGACAAAAGGGAGCGGACTCTACGCTGGCGGTTCCTTAGCGCCTATGGTGTTTCCTTATCGACAAGGAACCGCGTACTCCAATAAGGAACCGCGGGCAGATATAGCCGTTGGACATTTGTCTTATAAATAGTGGACCATTCTAAGACTTTCAATCCACCTCTTTTGCACATAAACTTTCATATTCTTTCATACTTCTTAAATCACTCAAATCCTTGATCATTTGTTTGATTACTACTTGTTTAGAAGTGAATCTTTCTCCTCCCATCTTTTCCTCTCAAAGTGCAAAGAGAAGAACACTATCATTGTTGAAGTGTTGTGTCTACCTCAAAGATCCATTGAAGATCAAAACTTATTTATTCATTGTTGTATCATTGTTATGAAGATCCAAGTAGTTGTGTATATTTGGAAGTTGTGTATGTATTAGGGTTAATACTTAGTCCTCAAAGTATATTGGTGTAGATTGGTCCTAGCTAAGATTAGGGCTCGACTTTTAGCTTAGAGTCGGAAATTGGTTAAGCGACGTTGTGTACGGTTTCTCCACCTTAAGGAGCTTGTTGATTAGTGAACTCTCGAGTAAGGAGTACTCGAGGATTGGAGTAGGAACGAGGAGTGAGCTTTGTTGCCGAACCACTATAAATCCTTGGTGTTTGTTTTGATCTTTCCTTCCCTTATCTCTTTACATTCTTTATTCTTTATATTTGTGATTATTAGTTTAGTTACATTCATTATTCTTTATACTTGTGATTATTAGTTAGTTGCACTATACCTTGTTCATATTGTGTATATGAAGGTTTCACATAAATACTCTAGCTTAAGTTTTTGAAAAAAGATTTTTTAAAACCAAAATTTAACAAGAAAATTTAAGAAATTATTCAACCCCCCCTTCTAGTTTCTACACACTCTTTACCTTCAAGGATAAGGGTGATTTTATCATTGTTCATATATGTGGATGATATCATATTTGGGTCAACTAATTTTAATCTTAGTAAATGTTTTGATAAATTAATGACCAATAAATATGAGATGAGTATGATGGGAGAATTAACTAACTTTTTAGGTTTTCAAATTAAACAATGTCCTAATGGGATTTCTATTTGTCAAGAAAAATATGTTAAAGATTTACTTAAAAAGTATGGTCTAGCTGATTGTGCATCAGTGAAATGCCCTATGCTTTCCCCAAACAATTTAGGTCCTGATGATTCAGGAGTCTCTATAAATGAGACTATATACAAATGAATGAAAGAATCACTAATATATCTCACAGCTAGTCGACCAAATATCCAATTCTCCCCATGTCTTTGTGCAAGGTACCAAGCTAACCAAAAGGAATCCCATCTAGTGGTTGTTAAGAAATTTTTCAGGTACCTCAAAGGAACATCATCCTTAGGTCCATGGTATCCAAAGAATTAGGCTTTAATCTTAAATCTTATTCAGACTCAGATTATGCTGGATGCTATTTTGATAGAAAAGGTACCTCTAGAAGTTGTTAGATCCTTAGAGGAGAGTTAGTTGGTTAGAGTGCAAAGAAACAAAACTCTATGGCTATGACATCAACTGAAGCTGAGTATGTTGCTGTTGCAAGTTTATGTGCACAGGTGCTCTGGATGAAGAGCCAGTTGGCTGATTATGAAATTCTCTATGACAAGGTGCCCATATTTTGTGATAACACAAGTGTCATAGCAATTTCAAACAACCTTATTCTTCACTCGCGAACCAAACACATTGATATCAAGTATCAATTTATCAGAGACCATATTCTAAAAGATGATATTGAGCTCCATTTGGTCCCCACTAAGTTACAATTAGCTGACCTTTTTACTAAGCCTTTGCTTGAGCCCACTTTTAACAGGCTAGGTGCTGAGCTGGGTAAGCTCAATATTGGTAAGACCTAGCTAATAGTTCAAGTGATTTAAATGAATTCTGAGTTAATATTAAATGTTTTCTAAAGTAACTAGGTAGTTACAATCGAAGTAAATGAGAAAAACGTTCTTAATATTAAATGTTTACTTTACCGGATAACAAAGAGACAACTGTTTGAAAGGTCAAGGGTCCCATGTCTGTGACAGTTTTACCCCCACTATGCATTTAATGCAGATGTGAAGTTGATGTTTAAATTGACTTTATAATCGCACATTGGGATCACGTTTTACCTTTCACATACTTTCGCACACACACACACACACACACACACACACACACATACACATTTCTCTCTCTTTCCCTCTCTCTCTCTCTCTCTCTCTCAAAGTTCATTCAGAACCGTTACTGTTCATCTTCATCATCAATGGCGTAGGCAATACATAAAGCTAACAATGTTTCATTCGAGCTCAATGAGAGCATGTCAGCATCCAACAACTCCATTTGATGGCAAAAATCACACAACTCATCGTATGACGACCTGGTTAATTTTATGAAGAAGTGTGATGTTGGTATGTCGTATACCAAATCCCCACCCATCTACTACCAAGAGTATCTTCGAGAGTTATGGTATTCTGCAGAGGTCGTTGATGACAACACCATTACATTCAATCTTTCATGTCTTGAGAACCTTTTCTTGTTCACCATTGATGATTTTTCCTCCATTGTAGGACTCAAACACGGAGAGGACCGTCTTAAGTCAATTGAAAAAAAGATAGTCAAAGACGCCTTGGCAACCCTTTATCTAGTGAATGAGACGAATCCTGCTCTCACACCTACTGAAGTGATGAACAAGTCACCATTAAAGATATGATACTTTTCCCCTTTGTATAAACTTCTATTCGTTCACCTAGTCAAAAGTCTTGGAGGGATGCAAGGATACTAAGACCAGTTGAACTTCATTCATTAGACGATTTCCCATACGCTTATTTGCGGTATTAATGTTGATGTAGGGATCCTGTTATTTTCAAACCTGATAGAAAAGCTGAAAGGAACCAAGGATGGAGCAAGAGAAAAGAACATCTGTTACACATGTTTTCTCTCTCTCATTTTTCAAAATCTCTTAGGAGACAAGAACATCAACTCTCAACTCACGTCTATGAAGTCATATCATCTCACAGGAGCTGTGTACAAAGCTATTAGACCAAATGACATGCCTCTCACAACTCACATGAAGGAAGTTGTTAACTGAGAACCCTCTGTCTCTAAGTCTTTAATCCCTTCCTCAAAGAAGGTGAATACTGTTGGTGTCTTTGACAAGTGTGTGTCTTTGACCTCTGTGCAACACACCAAGCAGTCCAAAGCAGCAAAGGACAAGAGGCCAAAGGAGAAGTCAATCCCACTTTATCCATGTCACAAACGTGAATTTTGAATTTATTTAATTTACGTGAAACATGATGGTTCGGGTTAGACTTGTGTGTCTATTGATGTTCCCGATTGATTACTCGTACTTTGTGTATAAACTAATTTTTTTATGAATAACGTTTATATCAAATATTACTTGAATGACTATTATTCGGTTACAATACGTACTAGGAATTTCTATTTTTAGAGTCGACATTTAATTATACCAACGTAATCTCATTTGAGAGTTTTCGCTACACAAAACAAATATTTTTTGCTCGATTATATTAAACGACACACTTAGGAAATTCCTCTTCAAACCAAATTCAATAAACTATTACTACCTAAATTCTACACTAATATAAACATTTGAACTTCTACAATCTTTACATAACAAATACAAATAAACATTTGCAAATTTACCAAAATAAAAGAAGAACAAATCCCTTGTCCTTGTCTATACAAAACCGGTCCCTCTTGCACATCCACAAAACCCACGTTTTGTTATATTATCCCCACAATACATTTTGAATTCCTAGTACTTCACCAACTCCTTTATTACCTAGTACCTTTGTCCCCCCTCATCTTCAAAATCCAACGGATACAACCTCATTTCTCCCATCGATGTTCTTAAAACTTAATCTTACAACTAACATTTTAGTGTTATACCTAATGTACTCTTCTCCTCTTCCCTCACTGCCCTAGACGAAAGCCATAAGGCTTTAGTTCTTCCCCATGCAACAATGCAACTTCCTATGTTAGTCCTTAGCAAAAGATCTAGTTACAAATCAACAAGGATCATAACTAATTCCTAACTAGGATTACTTAAACTAAAACTCACTCATTTGCCTATAAATACCAACCCTATTCTCTCATAAACTCACACACAAAAAGCTAAAAAACAAAAAATATAATAATTATTGTGCTACAAAGCCACAGTTGAAAATAGTAGCAAGCTAGGAACAATAAGGCTTGGTTTGGACGTGGGTATTTGTCCGGGTTAAGATCATTAGTGCTATTCCATCATCTTCATATTATCTTAGGACCCTTTGTAAGTTCTTATACTTTGTTCATTTCATATTGGTTGATAATATACTTGCTAAAAACACTTAAAGGTTTAAAACTATACTAAACAAGCAAACTAAGTTACGGGACAAAGATGGGGTGCTTGAATGATTTCATGCTCACGTCTAGGGTTTTGGTTTGTAGAAACATTTGATGACCTAATATACTTAAACCAACTAGAGCATGAAATCATACACGGTTTGAACACACAACTTAACATGAATTGCGTATGTTCATGAAAACCCTAAGCTTGTAAACATTCCATACAAAAATAAGGTAAGAACCCCATGTGTATTGCCATGAAAATGCATGTGATGGTTATATGATTCTTGAATAGCTTTTGTATGATATTTATGAAGCCCTTATGTGATCTTGGTGCGGTTTGACGTTCCATGATTCTATGTAATATTATGATGTATAGCTTTATCGACTCCTTGTAATAACTAGGACTATAAATGCAGTTGATAAGACCAATCATGATAAAACCAACGCTTATGGTGATTGAGAATGAGACATGTTGAAAGTAGTAAGATTTCATGTCCATGAGAACCAAGAAGTAGAATACTAGTGTGCATGCGTGTATGTGCTAAATAGAGTACTTCCAACTTGTGATCAAACATGTGTGTGTATGTGTGTGATCTAAACTGCAAGTGAGTACAAAATGGTTGTGTTTTGCCATAGCTAATATGATGGGCGTATAGCCATGCGTACCACGGAGAATGAAAAACAAGGAAATGCCTCAACTTGATATATGTATGATGTGGATGTATGCATGAGATTTGTGTAAATATATAAAAATGGTAGACAAGGAAAAGACTATAGTAACACACCCTTTTTCCTTTTTGCCTGCATAAATAGTAAGCCAAGAAAACCATGATTTCCTTTTTTAAGCTATGATAATAAAGATGTATGTGTATGTATGCATGAGATGTTCAACACTGAAAACAAGAGGACCACTCTTTCCTTTTTAATCATACCTGCGTGAGCGATAAACCAAAACAACAAACCCCCCGTTTCCTTGATTTAGTATGGTAAACATGTAATGCATGTATGTATGTTAACATGAGATAACAAAGTAGAGAAACCCTTATGTGATTATATAATACATGCGTGTACTTGGTGTGTGTGATAAGTGTATGTGTAGGCTGCCATGTACAAAACCCACCAACGGTAACCTAAAATACATGGACTAAAAATGGGTAGTATTTTTCTTGTTTGAATAAGGAGTACAAAGAGAACATTAAGTCAAGTACAAAGTGTGACCACCATACTCCTTGGGTGTTCTGCCAAGGAACAAGAAATAACAGTGGGCACCCTTTTTCTTTTCCTTTCTTTCGACTTACTGTAGGAAATAGTTGTGTGCTATGTGAGTAGATCGTTTGCGCATCGTTTTGTGTGCCTTGATTTTTCGTGCTATCTTTGTTGATCATATTTACTACTTCATCGAGGTGAGTTTCATAGCCTCACTTTTAATTGTTTTAACTCTTTTGGGGTGAGAATGTTGCTTGTTTTTAACGGATGAACATAAGTGCCTTAAAACTCATACGTTTTCCTACTTGATGTCTAAGTCCCGTTATCCCATGTTTCCTTTTAGCCCACTATCATGAACCGCTAGTTACTTAGTGTAAGAGCGAATGTTATGGATAGATCTATCGAGATTAACTTCCCTATCTAGTTTGTTTGTGTGGCTAAAGCTAGATCCACTTACGTTTGATCCTTTACAAATTCTTCGGGATAGGCATTTGCTTGGGCTCTTATTATATCTTGTCGGTTAGATTAACGCTTAGGTGTCATGAGCTTAGACATAGGTTATTAAAACGTATACTTGTGATTATAAGCTTGTATTTGTTATAAGATTATATGTTGGTTGCCTTGAAAATCTTATAGTTCATCACACTATTTAAACTTAAACCTATGAACTCACCAACCTTTATGTTGACGCTTTAGCAATGTTTTTCTCAGGTATCAAGACGGAGGAGTGACGTGGTTATGCATGGGAGATTTTTAATAAAAATGGTCGTGACTAGTATTTGGGTATTTGGATCAATGTTAATGTCTTTTGAAACAATGTTTTGCTATGATCTTGTGTAATTCGCTTCCGAACAAGTTTTATGCTTAAATTAAAACGACTCTGAAATAGACATTCTTTGTATCTATATCTCGTGATAGTCATGACCGTCATACCCCATTGTGTTGCCTTACTTTGATAAATTGGGGTTGTGACATATCTCTGTCAATGAACCCCCAACTCCTCAAAGCAAATGATCAAGAGATCAACACATTCTTCTTGTCAACATCATTGGTGAACCAAGTGCTGGGGTTACAACTAGACAGAGAATTCATGACTCAAAATCAGCATCAAAGAAAGTTTATAGAGAACTAGGTTATTTTATAAAATGATTTTTAAAAACGTGAGTAAAAAATTTACTTTTGGGAAAATAATTCTAGACTATAACTAACTCACAAAAATCTACAAGAACCACTTCATTCCGCATCTTCGATACTATTCCATGTGATTTGCCATGCTAGTTTGAACCTGATTACTTCGTGTTATTAGCATTAAGTGTTCCCTTCCTTGTTTAAAATATCCCTATGTACGATGTACTTATAGGAATGTGTACTAAAATGATTTTTATGTTGAAATAAAATACCCGACATCCTTGTATGGATTGTTATGCTACTTAAATGGTTTGTGCCATACTTATTTGAGCAACAATGGTTTGTGCCATATGTGTATATGAAGGTTTATATAGTTCATAACAATTATTAAAACCCCAAACAAGATCAATGCAGATATAGCAGAAACAATTTAACAAGATCATAATAATACAATTATAATTAATCGAATTAGGGTTACGTACCTTTTGCAAAGCAATTCCCACGAACAAGAACAAATTCACCAAATAAGGGTTTATACCGAATCACCAAGATATAGTCTAAACTAAGACTATATTACGTTCTTGTACACATGTATTATAACGAGTTAACCGTAATGATAGTACGTGTAAACTGAACTTCAACGTCTAGTGGAAAAATCAACCCAACAACCCTAGAGAGGGGCTAGGACTTGATTATTGCTAAACCGAAAACCAAACGAAACCCTAGGGTGCGTTTGGTGTTGCGATGCAAGAGAGAGAGAGAAGAGAGGGATGGAGTGTTGAATTATGAGGGTAAGGGGATGTTTATATAGGCCTAAAATACTTGTAGCCCAAGTAAAAAAATATAGGAAATTTTCCTTCTCCCCCCTTGGTTCCAACCGACGGTCGAACACCCCCTTACGGGGTGTTCCGGACTTTTCTTTTCATATTCTATTTTATTCCACAACGTTTTTTAAAACTTAACTCTTAATTATTTAGCGACCGTTAAAGTTATAGCTCGATTTAATTTAATAAATATAAAATATATTTATTAAATAAGTTAACTATATGCGTATTGTTTGTAATCCCGTAATCTCGAGTTCGATCCTAACACACGACTATTAAATATAAGTCCATAAACTTTCAGCTCCCACTTGGACATATTTCAAATAGTGTGATCACATCGGTTAGCGTCTAGTTACACGCCTATTCTTCTAGTACGACTCGAGTAAGGTCTCCTGGAAAAACCTTTTAATGATTCATCATCATTATTATCCTTTCATTTCTAATACAACGTTAATAATGATATGGATCTTAGTCATTCCTTTCATTAACCATTCTGTTTCTCGTTCACAGATTCAACAAGATTACCAAAACACATTTGGGTGCGGCCACACAAACATCTTACTAATACCACGAGGGCCCCAGCTGTATTAAAATCCAATATAAATTGGAGGAAATAAATTCCATATTTACTACAATCAAAACCAATGAATTTTGCAACACTTCTGGAAATAACCCTTATAGCTACCAGTTACGTTTAGCGTTAGATTATTCCACAGAAATGCACTAGATCCATGACAATTTTCTGGTATCTCAGGTCTAAGGATAACTATTTATGATATACTTAACGACAAATATCCATAAAGTATAATCATATAGTTGGGATAAGTCTGATATTCGATTCATCGAATATCATTCGAAATCAATCAATATACTTTCAAGTTGTTAAGTCAATTTAGTGCCTAATGATCTCACTAATGGATTTGAATAACAATCAGCCTAAGTGAAGTATTAACCTTAAACATAATGAAGTCACTAAGTGAACAGTCACTCAGTGAGTTACCTTCGAGTTCCTAGACTGAGTCTAAATGAAAGACTCGAGCATTCATAGAGGTGAAGTTCAATGAATGATTTCTAAGACGAAGAAGAAGGTGATGGGTTCAGTGAGGTGTGGCAATAGACTCAGTGAACCTCATACGATCTCCATGAAGAAACAAGCATCCTCAAAGACTGAAGTAAAGGAGTGATAAGTTGAATTGTGATAAGATGTAGTACATCGTACAATTAGCATAACTTATTCCTTTGGGATAGATAGGGTACTGATAGTGTAAAAGGACTTATGTCCTAATACTTAGAATAGGCTAAGACAAGATTGTACACTATACCAATAAGACAAGAATTGCACATGGGCAATTCTTTGTCTTGTATCTACCTTTGCTTCTATAAATAGGATGGTTGTAAAAGGAGAGAAACAAGTTTTTGCACTAAATGCTTTAGACATTCACAAACAAAGTTCTCTCCTCTAAATATGATCAAACACTTGAGTTCCAAACTCTTGTTGATAGAATCGTCAAGCTTAGAAATCGTTAGGATTGGACTAGCTTGTTAGTGAGGAGATCACCAAACACACATTGTCTATTCAATCCATATTGTAGCTTCGCATACAATAGGGTATAATTATTTAATAAAGATAAGAGATAAACGTTGAAAACCTTTGTGTTATTTACTTTACTATGTCTTGTGTTTATTACATTACTTCACTATGGGTTAGGTCTATACTTAGTATTCTTAAGTATAGCACTAATTACAAGGGACCAACAAGTGGTATCAGAGTCGTAGGATTATAAAACTTTTTAACTACCGTCTCAAAGTTTTTAAAACCTTGATCCATTATGGCTGAAAGTAATGTACCTCAACTTGTTAACAAAAAGGAAGCAAGTTACCCTGTTAACGCTCCTAATTTAGAAGTTGAAAGATTTAACAAATGGAAGAAAATAATGTTATGTTATTTGATGGGAATGGAACCTTATTACATCACTTGTATTAAGAATGGTCCATTCAAACCAAAAACAGCAGCAGGTGATGACAAACCTGAAAACCAATGGTCCAACGATGTAAGGAGAGTGGTTAATCAAGACCAACGTCTCAAAATCATCATAATATCTTGTCTTCCTGACAATATTATGGAGGCTGTCATCGAGTGTGAGACGGCCAAAGAGACTTTGACAGATCTTGTTCATAGTTTCGATGGACCATCCGACACAAAGGAAAATCGGATTATGGACCTGAAGTTAGAATATTACACTTTCAGGGCCAAACCATCTGAAACACTTCCTCAGACTTATACCAGATATAAGACCTTGCTCAATGAGCTATCAAATGACGGGGTGAAACTGACTAAGCATGAAATCAATGTTGGTTTTGTGAACAGTCTCCCTGAAAAATGGCTTGGTTTCTCTCAAGGACTGAGAAATGCCAATCATATTCAGACTCAGGATTTAGCAGACATCTATGAAAGATTTATCTATGAAGACAATCTAATAAATAGAAGATATCCCGAGTCTAAGAATGCCCTAATAACAGACACCTCAGCTAAACCAACCCCTATTGATCATGGACCTATTACAACTACTTTTTACTCAAATGCAATTGTTAAGACTTTCAGGAGACCTCAGACGATAAGGTTGATGAAAGATCTAGTACTGAATATATAAGGGACCTAAATAGGGAATTTCATGAAAGGGCCATGTTGGCAAATACCAAATAATATATCAAAAGAACTAGATTTGCTGGAAATCAATCCACTGAGGGAGTGGATTGTTACCAATGTGGTAAAATTAAACATTTTGCAAAATATTGTCTTTCAAAAACACCATTGGCCTCATATAAAAGTCAAAATTCATCTTCAAGAAATGACAATTTTCAACCTAAGTTTACACCAAAACTGATTCAGGCCTCTCCAATTAACCAAAGTTTTCAGAACATTAAGAAAATTGATAAGGATTATAGGTCTGAGTACAAAAAGGTCAAAGCAAAGCTTGCACTCTTAGAAGCTAGACCCTCAAATACTCAAACTCAAAAACCTCCTCAGAACAAAGCCTAAGTTCTGGTATCTAAAACCTTTGATTGGGATGATGAAGACTTGTCTTCAAAAGATGAGGAAGTCAGATAACAAGTGTTGATGGCTCTAGCTGATGATGAATTATCTGTTGAAAAGAGTCATGCTCGAAATGGAGAATGGGTTGACATCACCATGAGAAAGGTAAACATGCTTCTCTCTATGGATGAAGAGTCTGATTGGAAAAGGTTCCTTAAGTATATAAATATTGACTTATAGTTTGTTGAAGAGAAGAGATTAAACCTTCTTTCAAAATATAATAAAATTGTTTTTAAATTAAACAAATGTAGAGAAGATTTACTAATTTTGAATCAAGCCAAACTTGAAGTAGTAAGCTGCCAACTTCAGAACACTGAACATACCAAAATTAATCATGCTCTTCAAGAACAACCTAAGGAAGAAAAACGCATCAATGAGAAATGGACCAATAACTCTACCTTAGCTTCTCAGTGTATAAACTGTCAAATTCCTGCCCAAAAGAAGAAAATTCTTAGGACATGGTAACTCATTGAAAAACCATTTACTAAGGAAATGAGTGAAAAACCATTTCTCCCAGCCTCAATAGGGTTTGATCTAGAAATGGTTCCAAAGTCAAAAGACTGGGTTGAAAGATCAAATCTTGAGAGTGTGTTGCCTAACTTTGATACTAGAAAAAATATTAATACTTGAATCTTATGCTGTTAATGAAAAACTTGGTCATAATGAGAGACTGATGTCCCCAATAAATCTAGTAGCACTGAACCACTAAGTGTTGCTGAGTACATTCAGACTCCTCTGACTCCTTTGAAAAATCTTCAAGGGGCAAGTCCATTTTCTGAACTAATTTCTTTATCTTATCAAGAACACTCACCTAAAGGAAGAGCTGGATTAGGTTGCCCTGAACAAACAAAGCCTGATTCAAAAGTGACATCAAATCACACTAAGTCAGGAACTGTCACTAAGAAAACAACCAAACCTATCTCTACCTCAGGGACCACTACAAACTCAGTCAACCCTATTCCTGTTGTAAATCAAGAAGAGTTGAGTAGATTGTTCCAACTATTCTTGGAAGAGAAGCTGAACTCAGCCTCTAAATCTCAGAGTGAATCCTCTGTATCCTCACAGCTTGAATTATCAAAAAGCAACAAAACTAAACCTGAGTCTTCCAAGAAGGTTAAAACAAAGAAACCTTCCTGTGAATTATGTCACTACACAAATCATATTACTGATGATTGCTTTAGAGTCATCTATTGCATGAAGTGTAAAAGTGAAGATCACAAGATTACTGATCATGAAACACACATGGCTTCTATTAGAAATGCTAACAGTTATAAAGCTCAACCTTACAATTATGGGCTCGCCTCTAAACAAAATAAGAAATCCAAGGCTAAGCCTTTCCCACGTGTACACACTGTGACATCTCTGATCATAGGCCTGATGATTGTGTATACTACCCTGAGTGTGAAATTTGTGGAAGCAATGATCATACTACCTCAGGACACAATAAGATAATTATGATCAGGAGAGGCATGTTATCTGAGTCATCTCAAAATACTGAATCCTCAGTAGGACTAAGCTACAACACATGTGGAAGCAATGCTCATTCCGCCTCAGACCATGCTGAGTTTGAATACTTTAAACGAGGTGAAAGACATCATGCTCCTAGAGCCAAAGATCCTACTAGAAAGTGCGCTCACAAGAGAAACTAATCCACCTCGTTATTTGTGCAGAAACACCCGCCTGTCTGGTACTTAGACAGTGGGTGTTCAAGAAGTATGATAGGGGTCAAAAGTTATCTGCAGAAATACGTGGAGAAACCAGGTCCTAAGGTAGTATTTGGTGATAACTCATCTTATGTTACTGAGGGATATGGTTTAATAAAATGTGCTGGAATAGTCTTCTCAAAAGTGGCGTTTGTAAATGGTCTGAAGTATAACCTCATAAGTATCAGCCAACTGTGTGATGCTAAGTACATCGTTTAGTTTGATAATAAGCAAGGAACAATCTTCAATGCTAACAAAGAAATTATACTGACTGCTCTAAGAAGAAATGATGTATATTTCTTGGACATGTCATTAGTAACTCTCTCGGGAGCATGTTTCTTTGCTAGAGCCTAAGACTATGTCAATTGTCTTTGGCACAAGACACTGTCACACCTCAATTTCAAAGATATAAACAAACTTGCAAAAGAAAACAAAGTTCTTGGCTTACCATCTCTTGTGTACTCAAAAGACAAACCTTGTTCAGCCTCTGAAAAAGGTAAACACAAGAGAGCTTCTTTCAAGCCATAACAAAAGTTTTCTATCAGGAAGTGTCTCCATCTTCTTCATATGGACTTATTTGGGACTGTTAGTCCCATGTCTATAAATCATGAGAAATATACCCTTGTGATTGTTGATGAATACTGTAGATACACATGGGTATACTTCCTTAAAAGGAAAAGTCAGGCTCCTGAATTCATAATGTCTTTTATCAGGCAAGTAGAAAATAAAAATGACAATAAAGTCAAACAAATAAGGACTGATAATGGGAAAGAATTTAGGAACCAAGAGCTTGAGAGTTTTTATGATGAGAAAAGAATTTCTCAGAACTTCTCTTCTCCTTACACACCTGAACAAAATGGTATGGCTGAAAGGAAGAATAGAACTCTTATTGAAGCTGCAAGAACCATACTCAATGGATCCAACTTTCAAAACACATCTGGACTGAGGCTGTAAAAATAGCTTGCTATACTCAGAACAGATGTATTATTGTCAAAAGACATGATAAGACTCCTTATGAAATATTCAGGGAAAGGATTCCAAATATCAGCTACTTCCAGGTATTTGGATGTCATGTGTTCATTCACAATCAAAAGGACCACCTTGGTAAATTTGATGTAAAAGCTGATGATCGATACTTTCTTGGATATTCTTTTGTCTCTAAAGCCTTTAGGGTCATTAACACAAGGAGACAACAAGTTGAGGAATCATTTCATGTCACCTTTAATGAAAGTACGGATACTTCACAAATCAATCAATGGACGAGATTGGGATCAATGAATCATCAAGATATCCTCCTGATGAGTATGAACATAGTCCCTCAAAGCAGTATCAAACTGATGCTGATATATCTTTCCATATATCACCTCACACTAGGTCAATCAATAACTTGACAAAAAATTAACATGTCCCTGAAGTCATATCTACTCAGACTAAAGAATCAACTGATTCTCTCATCCATACAGACACTGAGGGGACAATTGATGAAAATAATGACCTACCAATCACTGAAAATCCTTCAATGAGAAGTGATGATCCAGTACCATGTACTAAACCACCAATCCCTGAAAATCATCAATTATCCAAAAGCTCTAATCCAAGTCCTCAAGACAGATGGTCTAGAAAACAACACATAGAGCTTGTAAATATAATTGGCGATGTGTCTGAGGGGATGCTCACACGCAGTCAGGCTGCTAAACTTTCTGCTGCCTCAGCCAATGAATGTCTTTTTGATGTAAAAGCTGATGATCGATACTTTCTTGGATACTCTTTTGTCTCTAAAGCCTTCAAGGTCTTTAACACAAGGAGACAACAAGTCGAGGAATCATTTCATGTCACCTTTGATGAAAGTATAGATGCCATTAACTTCAAAAATCAATCAATGGAAGAGATAGGGACCAATGACTCATCAAGATATCCTCTTGATGAGTATGAACATAGTCCCTCAAAGTAGTATCAAACTGATGGTGATATATCTTTCCATATATCACCTCACAATAGGTCAATCAATAATTTGATCAAAAATCAACATTACCTTGAAGTCATATCTACTCAGACTAAAGAATCAACTGATTCTCTTATCCATACATACACTAAGGGGACAATTGATGAAAATAATGACCTACCAATCACTGATAATCCTTCAGTGAGAAGTGATGATCTAGTACCATGTACTAAACCACCAGTCCCTGAAAATCATCAATTATCCATAGCTCTAATCCAAGTCCTCAGGACAGATGGTCTAGACAACAACACATAGAGCATGTAAATATAATTGGTGATGTGTCTGAGGGGATGCTCACACGCAGTCAGGCTGCTAAAATTTCTGCTGCCTCAGCTAATGAATGTCTTTTTGAAGACTTTCTCTCTGAAATTGAACCCCAAAATGTTTCAGAGGCCCTGACACATCCAGGGTGGGTTGAGGCTATGCAAGAAGAACTCTATTAATTCCTCAAGAAAAAGGTTTGGAAACTTGTTCCTCTCCCTAAAGGGAAATCAGATCTTGGCACAAAATGGGTGTACAAAAACAAGACTGATGAAGATGGAATTATTATAAAAAAGCTAGGCTTGTTGTTCAGGGGTGTGGTTAGCTTGAAGGCATTTACTATGAATAGACCTTTTCCACTGTTGCAAGAATGGAAGACATAAGGATCTTCCTTGCCTATGCTACATACATGAATTTCAAAGTTTTCCAAATGGATATAAAAAGTGCGTTCCTGAATGGCAATATCACTAAGGAAGTTTATGTATCTCAGCCTCCTGGTTTTGAGAGTTCTGAGTTACCTAACCGTGTATGTAAACTTGATAAAGCCCTATATGGACTTAAACAAGCACCAAGGGCATGGTATGAAACTCTCTCTACCTTCCTGATAATGAATAAATTTGTTAGGGAGAAGATAGACAATACCTTGTTTATCTTTAGAACCATGGAGGATGGTTTGCTAGTACAGATATATGTTGATGACATCATATTCAGATCTACTAACTATGACCTTTGTAGAAAGTTTGAAAATCTTATGACAAAGAAATTTGAAATGAGTATGATGGGTGAATTAACATATTTTCTTGGACTACAATTCAAACAGGGGGACAAAGGGATCTCAGTTTGTCAAGAAAAATACACCAAAGAAATACTTAAAAAAACATGACATCTCTGTGTGTGCTTCTGTGAAGACTCATATGGTTCCCCCTAACAACTTAGGTCCTGATCTCACTGGTAAACCAGTCAACCAAACCTTATTCAGGGGAATGATTGGATCATTGATGTACCTAACAACAACCAGGCCTGATATTCAGTTCTCAATAATTCTATGTGCAAGATATCAGGCCGATCCCAAAGAATCACATCTTACTGCTGCTAAACGAATCTTTAGGTACCTGAAGGGTACTCCTTCACTGGGTCTATGGTATCCTTGTTGCTCAGGCTTCGATCTTAAAGATACTCAGAATTAGACAATGTTGGCTGCAATATGGATAGAAAAAGTACCTCAATTGCATGTCAATTCCTAGGTGGCAAACTAGTATGTTGGAGTGTAAAGAAACAACAATCAGTCGCAATGTCCTTTGTTAAGGCTGAATATGTGGCAGTTGCTGGTTGTTGTGCAAACATCCTTTGGATGAAAATTCAACTCAGGGACTATAATGTGGAATACAAAGTAGTCCCCATCTTTTGTGACAACACCAGTGCAATTGCCATATCCAATAATCCAGTTCTACACTCTAGGACTAAACACATAGACATAAGATATCACTTCCTCAGGGAGCACATCTTAATAGGAGATATTGAATTACACTTCATTCCCACTGAGTATCAGCTAGCTGATATTTTCACCAAACCCCTGGATGAACCAACATTCACTAGACTGAAAGCTGAACTTGGTATGCTGAACATTGGTTAATTGGGTTTCCTAATGACTTGATGTTTAGTATAGTGTACATTCATAATCTTCTTCCTGAGTAAATATATCTTCTTGTCTTCACCCTTGACACTGAGGTACATTAAATGATGTAACTAAATGCTCTAAGGACTTAGTTACTTAATGTCCTAGGTTGGTGACACACCATATTTAATAAGGGACAAATATTCCTTTGAATAAATATCACCAACTAGTCAAAGGGTAAAAAACGTCAAGGATCCCACTATGCATTTAATGCTTGACCTTTTATTGCAAAATCCGTTGCAAAAACGTCCTTTCAACTACACATGACCCCACGTCATCTCTGCAAAAAGCGCTATCATTGCAGACCAAAAGAGTTGCCAAGAAAAAGGGAGGACCACTTGTACATTGCATTAAATGCGGATGTGAAAAGAAATTATATCAAATAAAATCTTTTTCACATCCAAGCCTATAAATATCCAACCACTAACACAAACACACACAAAAAAGACTTTAGCAATCTTACTCTGCCAAAACATTCTCTCAAAGAAAAGTGTGTGTTCAACCATTGATTCCAGAAAAGAGTATTTGATAAAAGGTAATCCCATCGATCACTTGTTCTGCTGTTATATCGTATACATACAAGCTATCAAGGTAACTTGGTGTTTGATCTTTCGTTTTTATCAAGATCAAAAATCTGCATTAAGTCACTTGGCGACCTAGTATTACATTATATCAAGAAACAAGTCTTGGTTTGATTCTACAAAGTGCCATTGTCCTTTGCAAGTTTTAAAAATCATAACTTAAAAATGGCATTATCCAAGTCTATTAAATATGCCCCTCAGGCTGAGCATCTCATCAATGAGGGTGTCTATTTTGTAAGAAACAACAATGAGGGAAATTTCAGTCACCCTCGTAGTATATCAGCCTATAAACCAATTTGCAAATTTCATAAAAACTGCGACTAGGCTGATGCTTTTACCAAAACCCCCTCAGTCTTCTACCATGAATATCTCAAGGAATTCTAGTATACGGTTGTGGTTGTAACCCCAACAACCCAAGGGCCTGAAGGTTCTCAGGGGTCTGAGACCAAGTCACATAAAGGTTGTGTCATTCAGTTCACTGTGATCAATGGAAAAACACCATTGATTTTGGACTTCAAAACATTTTGTCAAGCCAGTGGACTGGATTATAAAAAGGAAATTATATTGCACATCTTGACACAGAGTCAGTTAAAAAGGGCTTAAAAGAAATCAGGGTCCCTGAGTTACTTGTGACTAAAACCACACTAATCAAAACTGCTTTCCCCATGGCTTGGAGGATCCTGGTCACTTTTGTGATTCAGGTGATCGGTGGGAACTATTCATCTACTTAGCAAGTTAATTCTACTCAGCAGATGCTAATCTATAGTCTTATTAATGGACTGAAGATTGACATAGCATAGATCATTTTTAATGATCTTGTAACCAGGCTCCTGAAGGAGTATAGGAAAAGTATGTATCTTACCCAAGATTCATATCTTGCGCCTTAGAACGGTTACTGGGTTCCCTTTACACTCAATAAAAATTCAATGTTTTTTCTACACCAATCCTGAGTTCCACAAACTTTTCAAAGAACCCATCTAAAGTCAGCCCCATTGAATTGATGGCTCACATGACTGAGGTGATCAGTTGTGAATCATCCGTGTCTCCTATTCCTTTCTAACCAAAGAAGGGAACACGAGGACTTAGACTGTGCCAAAGAAAACCCAAAGGCATAGGGCCCTGAGGCCTCCGAGACACGTCCTAAAAAGTCCAAGGCTAAATAGACCAACCTTGTTTAGACCAAGCTTCAAATACCCTAAGGGAAAGAGCTTACGGGAGGCCCTGATACAAAACAGTCAGGGTCGACGGGCCAACATACTGGTCCTCTTGATGGAGAAGGAAAAATACAACCTTATCCTACGACACTGCCTTCCACTCAGTCTGATGATGGCACTCATAAATCACAACTTTTGCCTGAGGACAAAACTAAGGCCAAAGACTCAGAGAGACACCTACGGGTAACACACCTCACTGATAGGCCTATCGCTTCCACCAAATCCAATGAAGGCACACTAACTCACAAGTCTTTCACTGAGGACCCAAAACTCGATTCCTTAGTCTTAGAGGGACGCCCACGGGTAAAACACCCAGCTGATAAGAATCTCACCTCTACAACTCCTGATGAAGGCACACTAAAACAAAAGTCTTTGCCTGAGGGAACCACTAATGATACCAAAGACTCAAGGAGACGCCTACGGGTAAGACACCTCACTGATAGGGATCTCACCTCCACCCCTGATCAATCACAAACTGCCCCTGAGCATCAGTTGGCTAATACCCAAGCCTCAGGATTTGGGGCAGGGAGTGAACAAAACCAAGGCAAACCTTCTTTTGGAGGGGAGCTGGACAAACCAACGAGATCACTGAACTTTGGAGATTTTGTTAATCTACTAGAGGAGCCTGAAGAGCTACTCCAAGGTTTCAGTTACGACGATGACATGATTGAGGCTGGGGATGAACTTGACACTCAGTCCCTCCTCAATCAGACCAGAAGCCACAGCCCCCACCCTTGTTCGAGGACATACAACCCTCCCCTGAGGCTCAACCAAAGCCCTCCTCTGAGGTATCTGAACAAAAGAGGCCTCCCCTGAGGTAACAAAAAAGCCCTCCCATGAGGTACAACTTGAAACCTCTTCGTTGGGGACATATACTGTGGCTCTAGATTCTACTTTTGATGACACCAAGCTTGTTACTGAGAAGGTTCTTTATGAAACTCTCAAAGGTGTTTTCAACCATGTCTACAATAACCTAAAACCCTAGTTCACTCAGAATCATGAAGACCTTGCTTCCAAGGTTGATGAACTCCTAGATGAATTCAAAACGTATAGTGATCGTTTTGAAATTGCTGAAGGGAAAAGGAGAGTTTAGGTTGACAACCAGATGGAGTTCATCAGTTCATTCAATTGTAGTCATGAGAATCAAGAGAAGAAGCTCATCCACTTCCTCAACCATTATCTTCAACTATTGAGTAAATTGTAAACGCATATCATCACACGTCAATTCCTAAAGATAAGGAATTTCTCTTAGACTATATATGTACATATATGCACTCACTAGTATGTCATCTTGTTGATCACATACTCCCATTCATAACATGGGCCTATCTAAAAATATCATCACAATTTTGTTCATGTGGTGTCTCTCGGAGCATAGTTTCAGTTCTTTCTCGGGTGATGGTTTCATTTGTTCAAGTTTAGAATTTAAATGCGATTTTTGGCTTACTGCTTACATAATACTAAAGATTCAATGACGAAGTTATTTCGTTCGATGGTTCGCATTTTGGTTCCGTTCCAGTTCGCGTGGTATTAAGACTTTGGCTCGATAGCTCGCGATTTTAGTTAGTCATTGTTACGCTTGGTTGATCGTGTATGGTTTGACTCATTTCTTTGTCGTTAAATCTTTGTACTCGTGCCCAATTTCGGTCTCAGTTTATCGCTTAGAGGTAAACCTTGAGCAATCTCTTCGATACAGAAATATATACATATATGCATGTTGTTAATGAGTAACATTTGGTTACTTATATATATATATATATATATGATGTATAAAGGTAATTAAAAGCTACTAAAGCTCAATCCAATTAGTGTTATTAAACTTGATACATTTTAGATGTTTTAATGGTAATGGCTTTCAAAAAGTATATGTTTAAACAAAATGGGCATATTTGATCTAGATGAAAACGTCTACGCTTTTTCGAAGCTACAACAAATTGTTTCTTGAACTAATACTATGCATGAAAAAAAAATCACAACTAAAGGAAAAGGCTCTTTTTTGGCCGAAGAAGACGTATTTTACGTTTTATGAATCTAGATAACAAAGTCATGCTAATTTTCATGGAGTTAAAATGAAAGTGTACACATTTGGTCCCTGATTTTTAAAGCTAATTACAAATAAATATTGCAAATTCTAAAATTACATACTTGGCCCTTTTCATTTTCTAGGCTCTTTAAAGTTAGTACAAAATCATAATCTAATTAAATTAGAAGTAATTGGTTTTATATTTAATGTAGATTATTTGACGAAAAATAAGTTCGAGTAGTTCGTT
This sequence comes from Glebionis coronaria, assembly GCA_025667525.1. Lineage (NCBI taxonomy): Eukaryota > Viridiplantae > Streptophyta > Magnoliopsida > Asterales > Asteraceae > Glebionis > Glebionis coronaria. The sequence continues at coordinate 215,797,723 of CM046882.1, forward strand.
TCCATTATCCATCTCTCTCACTGCTTGTTGGACACAAGGTACAGATTTTCCGTCCTTCAGTAAGGACTTCCTTTCCTATGCATGATTGGAATTCCCCGTCTGCAGCCAAATGTTTTTCCCCAATATATGTTATGAAATTTACAGTAATTATCTTAATAACTAAGTTAAACTGCCTGAGCTTTATATACATGCAAGACCGGTTATATACTAGTTACGGAGGTACCGTAACTATGACATTTGAGGCACCAGTGTCATGACTCCTTTGCGGGGGAGTGATTTCTCACAGCGTACCTTTATTTCAGCTTGTCCATTTATTAGTATTATCAGAAGGAGCGTATGGATGCATCCTAGGTTATCAGTTTACAGTTATCAGGTGAATGTGGTGTGTGCTCTACATCCTTCACATTGGAGTTGATCCCTCCACCCAGCACATTATTTAGAGGTCACCCCTCTACATCATGACGAGGTCACCCCTCCATTTATTCATGCAACAGTTGTTACAACACATGACCTATATAAGCTCTTGGCAATTAAAATACAGTAAATGCATGTTTTCAGATTTAACATATAACAGTTCAGCTTTATTATTTATAAATCAGAATTTTAAGATTATACACAGATTTCCGCTGCAACTTTACTTATCAGTCTTACAGCTTCAGTATTTTATCATCTGCTTCATTTTCACTATTTCTTATCATGCTTTATATCCGTTCACTGGCACTATGCTCAGCCGTATTTCCTTTCATGTTCTAACGGCAGGTACACCAGGACGCTCTTAGGATTCTGAGAGCATGTGCATTTGGATGGAAGCTATTTAGACTTCTTTCTTTATGCACTTCTTACATTATTCTTCTTATTTGGACAGTGTTTAGTCCTTTCCTTTAGTATTTACTATTCATGTTTTGAGCTTATGTTTAGATTACCGATGTTTGATTCCAGTATTTCCTTTATGGTCAGTTAATGTTTTTGGACATTTACCTTATGCTTTGATGACACGCCATAAATACACGTAACAGTCCACTTACCCAAGTGGGGTGTTACAATTATGTTATCAGAGCTATAGGTTCGACCTGTAGGCTCTAAAACATGACCTGTGACTAGTGGGTACTCACCAGGAACTTCCCAGATTTTGGCGTTGTTATCTTTCATGTTCCTCATGCAATTATCAGTCAGTTTTCTTCATTTATCAGTCAGTTTTTCTTACAATATTCACTAAGTAAAAGGTTGGTACAGGACGGGCCATATTTAGTCGCATGTGCTTTTCTACGAATTTTGTTTTGGTGAACCGATCCATAGGCGTTCACCCTTGACCGTTCAGATTTTATATTGGTGAACCGACCCATAGGCGTTCATCCTTACTCATGTTCGATTCATGTTTTCAGTCAAATATTAATCGGTGAACTACCCATAAATGTTCACCGTTATTCAGGTCAAAATTTTCATGTTTTCTATCAAATATTGTATTGTGAACCGAACCATAGACGTTCACCTTTGCTCATATCATGACACTTTATAAAGTTTTGACAAGTATGGATTGGACTACAACCAACCATATTTAGTCCCAGATTATAAATTCCTATACATGACAGTTCTCAAGAAATTTTGACTAGTATGGATCGAACCAGAATCGGCCATACTTTGTCACATGCTTTCTTCTTTGAATTCTGTGGATTGAACCATAGCCATCCACATAAGTTGATGTTAAACTTTTGTTGATTATACTTTTATGTTCTTTATAATAATCAAGTTTTCATACCCTTACGTGGATGTCGTTTCATGCTGATTAAGTTCATGTCTCCATATGAGGATTACGTATTCAACAAGGTGATGGTGTTTTCATGCTAAGATACAAAAGGGTTACAGTAAAATCCTGTTTTTATAACAAATCATGTTTGGTCTTCATCAGTCATGTCTTCATGCAGACCATTGTTGAAATTCCGTTTAATCATATTCGTGAACCTCTATACAACCAGCATTAAGTCTACACAGGAATTACCAGGCTATCATTTTACTCATTCAGTTCAGTTTACTACCGTTTAAATCAATTTATTTCTTTGATCATGTCAGACAATTGACACCAGTATCGATTAATCCCATAAAATTTTCACCAGTGCCATGTACAGTATTCCATATGTACCCCGTGTACAGTGTCTCAGTTATACTTCATGTACAGTATTACATGTGTAATCCATGTATAGTGTCTCAGATATGCTCCATGTGCAGTATTCATTTTGTACTTCATGTACAGTAGACCAGGTGTACTCCATGTACCCTACTCCATTGATATTGCTAATCGATCTTCAATCATCTCAGGCATTTCCAATTGTCGATATTCTACCAGATGTTGATGCTGCTCGTGAGTTGAAGATTTTACCTGATACTGATGCTGCTAACACTTTGAAGATCTCACAAATGCTAATGCTGCTGATACTTTGGAGATTTCTCAAGATGCTGATGTTGTTTATACTATGAAGACTCTACAGAACAAGGACGAAAACTATAAATTTGAAATTTCTAACAAGAATAAATTTCAACCATCAGACACTATCATTCTATTCCATGCTTTTACTCTCTCAGCTAGATGTCACGCTTCACTCAGCTATTTTTCAGTCAGAAGAGTGGGAACCGATACTCAGCCGGATTCAATAGAAAAAGTTACATGAATCACGATCATGATAACGGCCGTCATGAAACTAGTAGATAAGGCGGTAGTGACAAACCACCGTGCTAAGAATAAATCAGTCAGCAACCATCGGAACTCTGGAATGGACCTGACCAAAAATACAGAGGTCAGTAGTCTAACCGATCCACCAACACTACCAGTTACCAAAATTTTCAACCTTAGTCGTATCTACCTACCAAATCACATGTCAAGACATCATTCAAGTTATCAGTCAAGACATCAGTCAAAACACATGTCTCAGGTATCATTTCTATAGACACATGTCAGGACACTAGTCATGGTACATGTCATAAGAATGTCGTCTCTAGGTGCGAGTAACAACTCAGAACTTTAGTGAATCTTCTCAACCAGGCTCTCAGAAACTCAGGGTACCCTCCGAGGGGGTATACTTGTTTTGTCTTGCCACGCAGAAATCAAACCATTAAAGATTCAGTCACCACCACTAGAATAATATTCAGGTTAAACACGCAGTGTTCATTCTGTGAGGTTATAGACGAACACATTCAGTGAAAGTCGCCACGTTTACTTCACGTACTCCTATGTCAGCTTTATCTTAAATCAGGTATTTACCTATCTCCCAGTCAGAAAAGACTCCACAGTATCACCCATATTTATAAAGGCTTTTCCTTCCAGTTGAAGACGAGATTCGTCTTACTAACTCCTGAATATGTTCATTATATTTCCTGCCAGAAAAATGTCAGTACAAATTGTTTCTGCCTTACAAGCGCGTGACTTATCAGTCTAAAACTACGAAGACTTTTAGCTACCCGATATATATCCACTTATGAAATTCATTAAATTCATGATCAGCTGATTATTCTAGAGTTTCCAGATGTAATTCCAGAAGGTTTTCCAGAAATTCCTTCCTAACCACGAGACAGAATTTAACATCGAGCTTGTCTCAAGAACAGAACCTGTTTTCAAAACTCTTATCGTAGGGCTTCAGCTGAGTTAAAAGAGTTGCAGCATTAGCTGCAAGAGTTACCAGAACGAGGCTTTATTCGCCCTAGCGCACCACCAGGAGGTGTACCGTTTTCTATCTATCAAGAAGAAGGCCGGTAACATGAGATCATGTATCCATCACCGTAAATTTTACAAGATCACCATTTATAATCGATGTTCATCTCACGTATAGAAGGTTTATCTGATATGCTATGATTTCTTAAACATTTTCCAGAACAATTCCCGGTCATGCTATCATCAGTGGTGAGAGAAAGAACATGATGTTTCCAAGACTGCTTTTGCACATGTTATGGTCTCTCCAAATTTTGATTTATACTTCTGAGCTCCCAAATGCTCCGGCTAGAGAATGAAATTGATGAATAAATTTTTTTCCATGGATTTTCGGACAAAAATGTCAGTATATTCATTGATAACTTTCTAAACTGCTAAATTCTAGAGAAGAACACAAGAAACATCTTCTCACAGTTGTATAGATTCTCTGATAGGAGAAAAATATATACGCAGCTTCCCAGATATGAATCCTAGTAGAACGAAGTGGCATCTCTGGACCACATTATTGCAGCAGCAAGACATTTCAGAAACCCTGCGAAGGTGAAGGCCATCACCAGATGGTTAAGACCAATGTCTGTGACTAAAGTAAAAAATTTCTAGAACTCAGTTGACTACTACCGCAGAAATTGCTGACAGTTCTCACGATTAGCTTTCCATGACCAAGCTTACGTATAAAGGAGATGATATACACTAAAATTTGGTATTCCATCAGATCCCACGCTAGGAGAGATCCAATTTACCGAGACTCAAAATTTTTTTTCATGACTATTTATCTAGATTCTACAAGAATGTACCATAATCCCAGACATAATTTTAAATAGATGCAGTATAACACAAGGATGCAACTATGTTCATATCTTGATACCTGACATGCCAGCATGTTCAAGATGGAACACCGATATGCTAGTGAGTTATTACAACAATTAGAAAATTCTGAACAGAAATGACACATGATTCCATGAAAGTTATTATCAGTTACCACATACTCAGAAAAAGTATGATATTATCTAAATCATTGTCGACCATTTAACCCAGCCTACACATTTTATTTCATCCGAAAGGATTACGCAGTAGCGGATCCGCAGGAAATTCAGCAATAGATCGTACGATTTCACGATCATGTACACTTTCACATTCACGTCCACGTTTATGTACATCTTCACATTTACGTTTTACTTCATGTTTACGTCTCACGTTCACATTATGATGTTGTTTTAGTCCATATTTTGTGCTATTTCATGATATAGATTCACGTTCGCATTCATCACATCGTTCACATTCAAGTTAGTGTTTCATCTCAGTATATACGTTCCAGGTCCTGTACCGGATTTGGTTACAGAAACTTTGAGAAACCAGACCCAAGTTTAGCATAGCTTTTCCATACCCAGGCAAACGATTTTCGTCTCAGGCCGTATCGTTTGGCATTCCTTCCTTAGTCAGCATACGTTCATGATATGTCCTAGTATCACGTTCATAGTATGTTTCACGTACCACGTTCACAGTATGTTTCACGTATCACATTCACGATATACTCCATGCACAACATTCCTCATATGATCGCGAACCACGTTCACAATTGCGCACGTAGCATGTTCACAATTGTTCACATTGTTCGTCTCAATATGTTTTCCGCAGCTTTGCTCAGAAATATAAAAGTCATCATTTCATGTTAATTGTACGTATTGTTTCATGTATCCTACGTGTTATATTTTATTCATTCAATCAGATTCAGAAAAACCCATCTTAAGTATGAAACCAGAAACTATTCAGCATCGTCAGGAAAAGGTCATTAGGACCAAGATTTTCATGATGTTCAGACCTTTGAAGGAACCGTTTCGAACGGGAAGCCACCCGGAACGGAGGAGTCCATCCGGACCTCTCATTTGTTTCCTTCAATAATTTAGTTATGTTCAATCAGTTATGTTACGTCCATGCGTTCTTTTAGTCATGTGATGTTCCATGTTCTTGTCAGTCATGTCACGTTCATGTCCTTTCAGCTTATATGTCTCTTCAGCTTACGTGTCCTTTCAGCTTTTATTTCCATCAGTTTGTTTTACCTTGAATTCGAGGATGAATTTTCCTTTTAGAGAGGGAGAATTGTAAAACCGCAACATTATCGCATCCTTAATTCGAGGATGAATTATATTTTTTTAGAGAGGAAGAGTTGTAAAACCCGCCTTTAAAATCCTTAAACATTAATAACACGCAGTTTCAAACGTTATTTAAAATGTTACGTAATTAATTATTTTAGAAAAATAATTAATAGTACTAGTCAAGTATTACGTATGTTAAATGTACACGACAAGTAATTACGTAAAATATAAAATAACACATGACACGATAAAACACGAACGCAAGTCATGAATATGTAATTCACGGGGATTCAAAATAAATCACGGAAGTATACAAATAATTGCATGCGAATAATTATGGTATGATAAATATTACTAGTAACTCATAACTCATGATTGGTATATACGCATTTGTTATTAGTGGAAACTATATCAATATTAATGTAGTCAATAATGTTGAAATGCCATCTTAGAATAGTTACCCTATAATTATGATTTTCAGTTATGACTTTGAGTAAATTGTAAACGCATATCATCACACGTCAGTTCCTAAAGATAAGGAATTTCTCTTAGACTATATATGTACAGATATGCACTCACTAGCATGTCATCTTGTTGATCACATATTCTCATTCATAACTTGGGCCTATCTAAAAATATCATCACAAGTTTGTTCATGTGGAGTCTCTCAGAGCATAGTTTCAGTTCTTTCTCGGGTGATGGTTTCATTTGTTCAAGTTTAAAATTTAAATGTGAGTTTTCGCTTACTGCTTACACAATACTAAAGCTTTAATGACGAACTTATTTCGTTCGATGGTTCGCATTTTGGTTCCTTTCCAGTTCGCGTGGGATTAAGACTTTGGCTCGATAGCTCGTGATTTTAGTTAGTCATTGTTATACTTGGTTGATCGTGCATGGTTTGACTCGTTTCTTTGTCGTTAAATCTTTGTACTCGTGCCCAATTTCGGTCTCGGTTTATCGCTTAGAGGTAAACCTTGAGCAATCTCTTCGATACAGAAATATATACATATATGCATGCTGTTAATGAGTAACATTTGGTCACTTATATATATATATATATATATATATATATATATATATATATATATATATATATATATATACAGATATATATATATATATATATATATATATATATATATATATATATATATATATATATATATATATATATATATATATATATATATATATATATATATATATATATATATATATATATATATATATATATATATATATATATATATATATATATATATATATATATATATATATATATATATATATATATATATATATATATATATATATATATATATATATATATATATATATATATATATATATGATGTATAAAGGTAATTAAAAGGTACTAAAGCTCAATCTAATTAGTGTTATTAAACTTGATACATTTTAGATGTTTTAATGGTAATGGCTTTCAAAAAGTATCTTTTTAAACAAAATGGGCATATTTGATCTAGATGAAAACATCTACGCTTTTTCAAAGCTACAACAAATTGTTTCTTCAACTAATACTATCCATGAAAAAAAAAGTAACAACTAAAGGAAAAGGCTCTATTTTGGCTGAAGAAGATGTATTTTACGTTTTATAAATCTTGATAACAAAGTCATGCTAATTTTCATGGAGTTAAAATGAAAGTGTACACATTTGGTACCTGATTTTTAAAGCTAATTACAAATAAATATTGCAAATTCTAAAGTTACATACTTGGCCCTTATCATTTTCTAGGCTCTTTAAAGTTAGTCCAAAATCATAATCTAATTAAATTAGAAGTAATTGGTTTTATATTTAATGTAGATTATGTGATGGAAAATAAGTTCAAGTAGTTCGTTTCCATTATCCATCTCTCTCACTACTTGTTGGACACAAGGTACGGATTTTCCGTCCTTCAGTAAGGACTTCCTTTCCTATGCATGATTATAATTCCCCGTATGCAGCCAAATATTTTTCCCCAATATATGTTATGAAATTTACAGTAATTATCTTAATAACTAAGTTAAACTGCCTGAGCTTTATATACATGCATGACCAGTTATATACTAGTTACGGAGGTACCGTAACCATGACACTTGGGGCACCGGTGTCATGACTCCTCTACGAGGGAGTGATTTCTTGCAGCGTCCCTTTATTTCAGCTTGGCCATTTATCAGTATTATCAGCGGGGCGTATGGATGCATCCTAGGTTATCAGTTTAAAGGTATTAGGTGAATGTGGTATGTGCTCTACATCATTCACATTGGAGTTGATCCCTCCACCCAGCACATTATTTAGAGGTCACCCCTCTACAACATGACGAGGTCACCACTCCATTTATTCATGCAACAGTTGTTACAACACATGACCTATATAAGCTCTTGGCAATTAAAATACAGTAAATGCATGTTTTCAGATTTAACAGATAACAGTCAGCTTTATTATTTATAAATCAGACTTTGCAGATTATACACAGATTTCCGCTGCAACTTTACTTATCAGTCTTACAACTTAAGTATTTTAGCATCTGCTTCATTTCAGTATTTCTTATAATGCTTTATATCCTTTCACTGGGCATTATGCTCAGGTTTAGTTCCTTTCATGTTCTAACGGCAGGTACACCAGGACGCTCTTAGGATTCTGAGAGCATGTGCATTTGTATGGAAGCTATCCAGACTTCTTACTTTATGCACTTCTTACATCATTCTTCTTATTTGGACAGTGTTTAGTCCTTTCCTTCAGTATTTACTTTTCATGTTTTGAGCTTACGTTTGGATTACTGATGTTTGATTCCAGTATTTCCTTTATGGCCAGTTAATGTTTTAGGACATTTACCTTATGCTTTGATGACACACCATAAATACACGTAACGGTCCACTTACCCAAGTGGGATGTTACAACAATATGGTATAATTCTTTAATAAAGCTAGGAGTTAACGTTGAAAACCTTTGTGTTATTTACTTTACTTTGTCTTGTGTTTATTACATTACTTCACCATGGGTTAGGTCTATACTTAGTATTCTTAAGTATAGCACTAATTACAAGGGACCAACACAAGTATTCCTCTATCGCAATTTTGATTTGTCTTAATTTAATAATACTCCCATATTATTAATTGACAACGGACATTTAGAATACAAAAATGTTCATGGATTAAAACATGTAAAATAGGATACAAAATTAAATAACAAGAATAAACGTAACTCAAACTTTATTTCATTAAAGTATAATGTCTTAAGATTCTTTATCCAAATACTAATCACTGATTTATTGCATGAAATCACTAGCTAATTGAAGCCCAATGCTTTTGGCATGTTCAATAACCTTTCCTCTAGGCAACGCCTTAGTTAAAGGATCTTCTCCGTTATCATATGTGAGAACTATTAATAATTTGATTTCACGAGCTTCAACTTGTTGTCGGACGTAGTGATATCTACGTTTAAAGTGTCTGGCGCCTTTCATGACTCCAGAATCATTCGCGAATATGATTGCAGCAGAATTGTCACAATACATATCAATTGGTTCTTTAATTGAAGGCATCACTCCAAGATCTCCAATAAACTTCCTAATCCAAATAGCTTCCATTGCAACTTCTAAAGCAGCCATGTACTTAGATTGAGTATCATGCATTGCAATCGTTGTCTGCTTCTTGCTTTTCCAGTCAACTACTCCTCCATTAATAACAAACACGTTGATCGAAGCTTCGACGTCGATCAAAAATTTGGCACCGCTGCCGGGGACTCAGTGAGCTTTTTGTTTAAGTTTTTGTTAATATTTTTCTTTAATAAAAAAAATACAAAAAGATTTTATTTTTCTTGTTTTGTTTTGTTTTGTTTGTTTGTTTTGTTTCTTGTGAGTGTGCAGGTTAGTGTATGCGCACACGCAGATCGGGACGTACATCACCGTTAGCTTACGATCATGAGGTTGAGAAAAGTGCAAGGTTAAGAAGGAAGACGTTTCGACAGTTTTCTACTAATCTTGATTTTTCAGGTTTAGCAGAGCTTTTCGCTGAAATGCCATGTGACGAAGATGTTGGCGGAAGTGCTAGCGGAAGTAGTAGCAGAAAAGAATCCCCACCACGGGGTGTTGATTCTTATTACAAGCCGGGGATCTTCGAGGATCCCTCGCCTATCGTTTATCCGGATCCTGTTAAAGGGGTTACAAGTAACTTCAAGATCCAGCCGAACCTCATAGCCATCTTGCCAGTGTTTAGAGGTCGTGAGGAGCCATAGCACATCTACGAGAATTCTTTTCAATTGCTGACACACATCAGGTTCATAACATTACCAAGGATGAGGTAAGACTTCGCCTTTTTCCTTTCTCACTTAAAGATCAAGCTAAGGACTGGTTCTCATCTCTTGAGCCAGGTAGTATTAACTCATGGTCTGAAATGTAATCTGCTTTTCTTGAGGAATTTTATTCTATAAGTAAAACTACTGCCATTAGGAATAAGATTAAATCCTTTCGTAAAATCCTAAGCGAGCAGTTTCATGAAGCATTTAACAGACTTAAGGAGTTATTAAGAACATGCCCTCATCACGATGTTCTAAAATGGGAGCTTGTCAAAGTCTTCTATGATGGGTTGGATTATAACAACCAACAATTTGGGATGGCCACTAGTGGGGGTATGTTTTTCTCGCGACCTATGGAGGAAGAATGGGAGTTTTTTGAAAAACTAAGCAAAGGTTCTAAGACCCAAGCTTCAGTGGATCGAAACAACCACCCATCTTCCGCCAATTATGTGTCTAACCAATGTGGCACAAATTCTGAAATTAGCGAGTTAAGTAAGAAAGTTGATCTTTTGTTGAAAAATATAGGAAAAGGTGTTCCGAATGTGTCTAATCTGTCGCATAGTGGGTGTTCAATGTGTGGTGATCCGAGTCACTCTGTCGATAATTGTCAAAGTTGGGGGGCACCACCAAATGAGGAGGTAAATGGAGTCTATGGTGGTCGTCCACGAAATGACCCATTCTCCGAAAGTTACAATCCTGGATGGCGCAATCACCCCAACCTCCGTTGGAAAGATGAAGACAATCGCCCTAATAATGCCCAACAACAACACTATGGTTACAAACCAAGGTACGAGGGTGGCGATTCATCTAACTTCCAACAAAATTCTTACAATCATAGGCCACAACAACAATATCCAAATCAGGGCCAAGGCCAAGATGATAACCATCTCTTGAACCTTGACTGAAAGTTTGATAGGCTTATGGATTCATTGTCTACCAATAATCAAGAGATTAATAGAAAATTCGAGGTCACTAATCAAAGACACGAGACCACTACTAAATATATTGCAGCTCTTGAGAGACAAGTTGGTCAATTGGCGGATCAGTTAAACAAAAGAGATGAGGGAAGGCTACCGAGCTACCCCACCATGAATCCTGATGAGACTGCTTTTATACATGGTCTCATCGTTCAAATCGGGCTCAAAATGCATAAAATATCATAGAATATACCAAATATATGCTCGTGTTTGTTACTTGTGTATTTTTAGGTACGGATATTGAGGAAATGGCAAAAGATCACAAGAATCATTCAAAAACGAACACGGAAAACGAAGCCGCACAATGAACCGGGCCCAAGTTTGGAATTTTGCAAAAAGACCCTTGAAGAATTGAAGATTGGCAACTTTAGTCCCTCATCTTTGAAGAACTTGTCACAAATGACCCTCCAAATGTTATTTGTACAAGTATGGTCCTCCATGTTTGAAGATTATACAAGACAGTCCTTGAAGAATCCAAGAAAGTACAAGAAAGCCCTTGTTTAAAGTTTTTAAACGTTTTGTGCCAAAAGTGACAACTTGACAAAAGTTGTCAAGAGTAAAATGGGCGCTGATGGAATTTGTTACAAAGTGAACAAAAGATAGAACTTTGGGGACCAAGTCTGCCAAACAACAAAACTCCCACCACCAACCAGCTCCTTACACGTCACCTAACCCACCCAATAACCCATTAACCCTACCCTACCCGTCCATACCCAATACCCAAACCCAAGTCCAACCCGATTTATTAATTAAACCTTGGTCAAATCCCCCAGTCAAACCCCACCCTTTCCCACCAAAACACCTTTTTAAATCTTTCTTTACCCAAAACAGATTAAACTCTCACTAATCCCTCCTATAAACCCTAATCCACCCAGACCTAATCACCTTTAATACAAAGGGCTTTTACCCCAATATCTCCAGATCCCTAATTAATCATCACCCAAACCCAACCCACAACCCAGATTCCATCCACAACACACCCATGTGGTTGTGGACCCCTCCCCTGCACACGTCTTTTTCCCCCAAACCCAAGAGGAGACAAGTTTAGTGTCCAAGATCAACTCCTTTGTCCCCAAGGCTCATTTAACGCCCAAGATCATCCAAGACCAGCTGGCACATCACTCTCATTCACATGGAGCAATTTTGACTGATTTTGAAGACCTCAACCAAGGGCTTTTTAGGAATTCAAGCTGCTAGGGTTTAGTAGTTCTAGATAGTTCTATCTATTTGTATAAATAGAGACGCATGTGTCTCTATTTCCTCTTGTTCCATATTTTACTCAAAATTGTAATCTTTTTAAAATATTTATAAAGTTTGGTATTTGTGGTGAAACAAGTGTAATTCCTTTTATGAGTTTTAAAATTGATATATGTTTGTGAGTAATTAATCTAAGTTCCATTTTTCTTGTGTTAACACTTGGTGTGTTTAAGGTTTTCAAAAGTTTTCTCATTAAGTTCAAATTTAAAATTTCAGAAACTCCTTTGAAGTGAAAGTGGATAAGGAAGGTTTGGATTTTTGAGATTGTGCTTGTTTGAAACTTGTTAAGTTTCAGGTTTCAAGGTTTTTGAAAAAGGTTTCAAAAAAGTTTCAGAAAGTCAGAAAATTGCATTGTGCTTGTTTTCTTTCTATTTTTCTTAGCAGGGTTTGTGCTTGTTGCTGTTCAAGATACTGCATAGGCCCGGGCCTATTGGAAAAGGCAAAGCAGCCTTGGTTGGGCCTGGATGTAGGTCCAACAAGGTACTCCCTTGTTTTCTATTTTCAATTTTCAGTATTTTTTGTGATTTTGCATGAATTTTGTGAAGTTTGTTTAAGTGATTGTTTGATTGATTGTATATGCTTATTTATGTTTATTATGCATGTTAGATGCATGTGAAATCAGTTTGAGTGTGTTTTAAAAGGTTTTGCTTTGTAAAAATTTGATTTCAGATTTTAAAGGGGTGTTTGGGTTTGCACTTTATTTGAGTTTCCTTGATTCATTTTTGTGCTTAAACCTGTTATACTCATTCATTTGGTAGAAATAGATTGTATGCTAGCTAGGTTTTCAGATTGGTATAGTTTTAAGCAAGTTGTATGTTAAAAAGTTGAGAGAATAGCTAAAATCAGAAATCTGCTCATTGTGTATGATTTTGTTGGAACTTGTGCATCTTATCTGGTAAGGTTGTTGGATTATAGGCCCTAGTAGGTTTGTGAACTGATTGTATGTTATTTGGTTTGGATGTGTGCAAGTAATTTGACCTAGAAATTCATTTGTGTGTCAAGTGCATCAGTAAAAACTCTCAGACCTACATTAAGCCTATTCAGTGACTTATTTTGAACTTTTGTGTGATATTTGGCTTGAACTTGTTTGATTTGTGCTTGAGTATTGACTCCTTGTACTCCCAAGAGTACAAGGGTGCCCCATTGTCCATTAAAACAGCATCAAAACTCACACAATCAAGTCCTCTTGATTGTTTTCACAAGTGAAGAAAGTTCTTCCTTGTGTTCATCAGAAACAGTCCTTTTCTGGGCACGTTTTGGTTTAATCTTGCTTTAATCTTGATTATTTTAGTATTGTGTTTGTGTTTTAGTTATTAACTAGGTTACTGTTTGGTTTTTAAAAGTTTAAAAAGAAAAAAAAATATAAAAACCAAAAAGGACGTGGCCAGGACTCGAACCTGCGCCACTCCTCTCACACACAAACGTCCTAACTAATGCGCCCTTGGGTCTTTTACTGACCAAGGTTCATTCCAAAAGATACTTAAGGGTTTTTGAGTTGGGCTTATTTAATTAAGCCGTAGCTTATTCTGTCAAATTTAAGCTTATTTGTTTAGCTTTTTGGTCTAGCTTTTTTTAGGACTTTATTAAGGTTTTTGATTTTTCTGAGCAAAAAGTAGATTTTTCCCTTTATTTATTTATTTATTAGGATTATTTTTTGTTTAATTTTTAGAAAGTAATTTAAAAATAGCAAAAAGTATTTTAAAAATCCAAAAAAATAGTTTTTAGGTTTTATTTAAGTAATTTGAGGTTTACATCCAAAAAAGTTTTCAAAAAGTGTTATTTTTAATTTTATTTGATTTTAGGGTTTTTAGACAACTTTAAAAATGAATATAAAATTAATAAAAAGGTTTTAGGAACTTTAATTTGCATTTTTATCTTAGTTAGAATATTTAGGATTTTTGGTAATTTTTTAGAATTTATTTCTAAACTTTTTATTTTTTTGAATATTTTAATATTATTTTATTACCAAAAATAGAAAGTTTGTTTTTTCTTCTTTTTTCATTTTCCCTAGATTGTAGTCATTAAATTAGGAACTTTGTCACTTTCCAAATCTTTTTTAGGCTTTTCATTTAATTTTTAGAATTAATTTAAGATTTAATAGATTTTAATAGTTTTTAAGTAATTAAAAATAGATTAATTTGATTTTAAAATTTTTAAAAATAGTTTTTAGCTTAATTAGGTCATTTTTGAGGTTTACAAACTATAAAATCTTGTTTGGGGCTTTTTAATAATTAAAATTGATTTTTAGGGCTTTAATTAGCATTAAAAGGTCATTATTTAATTAATTAAAAGGTTTTAGCAAGTTTTGATTTTTTGTAAACTCTTAGAATTTTATTGTGGATTTTTATTAATTTTTAGGAATTTTTAGGTTAAAATTTTTATTTTTGTGGTTTTTACGATTCTACGTCTTAACTTTCTAGTAGTGATTTTTGTTAATTTTTATTTTTACGTCTTCGTCATTTTCTCTTCTCTTTTCTTCTTTTTAATAAAATCATCAATCAATCATCATTCATTACACAACACACGTGCCTCCTTGAGAACGAACTTAATTGGTCATTAGTGCTTGGTTTTCCTAAACCGACACTTAATACTTGCCACTTTTGTCATCCTTTTCCTAAAGGGTGGTAAAAACTCAATATCATTTTTTGGCGCCGCTTCCGGGGAGGCGTGTTGTGTTTTGATTGAACCATTGTTGTTTTTTATATTATCCATAATAGTAATTGTATTAGTAGCACTCTACTAATACGTATTATCGTTTTTCGGTTTTTGTGTGAATACTATTACTATATTGTATACGTAGAACAATAAATACACAAGTACTCCAAATACGTGAGAAATCACAAACTTGACTTAGGAGGTCATTACCCAATCATTGTATTCGAATCTCAAACCAAAGAAAAAGGCAAAAATAGATAAATACTTTCGTGAAGCTTAATCTTGATAATACAAACTAAAAGGTGGGTATAAGGCGGTTGTATTTCACGACCTAAAGGAAAAAGGCTCTTAAGTGCTTCGCGCCGCCTCGTTTCCTCCGCTTGCTTGTGCGTATTTTATTTTGAAAGCTAATCGAGGGTTTTGCCGCCCAAAGTATTACTAAGTATCATATATATTTTCTTGGTTTCATTTGATTAAACCCTCTTGAACTATTTGGTGTTCCACCATCGTTCTAAAGTCATCGAAGGCGTTCACTTCACGTGATCGTTTTCATTCCTTGAGGCTTCTTTAATCAAGAGATTTGATTAAGGAGGAGATTTGTGGGCTTTTGTCTACTTAATACATTCACCAATTTCCAAAAAGGTTAATACAATCAAAAACCACAAAAAAATTGAAAAACACAAAATACCAAAAAGAATCTTCTTTGCTCGTCTCCTCGTTGTACGTGACGTTTATGCTAACTCGTAATCAAGCAAAACGTGCACGTAGACGAAAGAACAAAACTCCCACTCCAACTCATTCTAGTGAGGAGTCTCCTACTGACGAACCCATTGTACGAGAAGAACCTACCATGGCGAATCGAACTATGATGGAGTTACTTCATGCACCCACCGAGGGTTATGGAGAAGCTATCGTAATTCCCGCTATCCTTGCGGAGAATTTTGAGGTGAAAACGGGTTTGTTATCGATGATCCAAAACAACAAATTCCGTGGTGATGAGAAGGACAATCCCCACAACCATATCCGCCAATTCAATCGTCTTACCGCCACGTGCAAATTCAAGGATGTCTCGAATGACTCGATTAAGATGATGCTTTTTCCGTATTCCTTAGCGGGGCCCGCTAAAATTTGGTTAGAGAAAGAGCCACCCAATTCTATATTGACGTGGAAGGATCTCGTTTCAAAGTTTGTGAACCAATTTTTTCCGCCCTCTAAGACTACGCATTTGAAAAATGAGATCTCTAAATTTTCACAAGAATCAAATGAAAGTTTTTCTACGGCTTGGAATAGGTTTAAGGAGATGTTGCATGAATGTCCTCATCACGGTTTTTCCGATTTACACCAAATCGACACGTTTTACAATGGACTTAACGATCATGAAAGAGATTATTTAAATGCCGCCGCGGGTGGTAAGTTTTTGTGTAAAACGGTTGAAGAAGCTTTGGTCATAATTGAGAATAGGTCTAAGGTTTATAGCCCTCGTCACACACCGAGTGTTGCCAAAATGGGCTCATCATCGTCTCGTAGTATCAATGCCTTACAAGATGAAGCAAATGAAGAAAACCGATTTTTTGATAGATTTGCTAGCCTTATTGTCCCATTGGAAAGCTCAAGAAGCTTCCAATTCCGCTTCGGTTAAAGCGGTTTCTAAGAGTTGTTTGTCGTGTGGGGGAGCTCATGATCTTTCCGAGTGCATTACCGCGGATGGTAACACTTCGAATGCTTTTGTAGCCACGGGAACTTATAACCAAATCGGTCAAGGTTCTCGCCAAAATCAAGCTCCACCAAATCAAAATGCTAAGAATTATCGAAACAACAACCAAGGTGGAAATTACCAAGGAAATCAAAGGAATTATAACAAGGGTAATTACCAAAGTGGAAATGGGCAAATTTCAAATCAAAACCAAAACCATGATTTTCAAAACAATGCCCAAGGTTTTCAAAACGATCACACCAAAAATCTTCAAGGAGAATTTTTGAATTATGCTAAGGCTAATGATGCTAAGATTGACAACATGCAACGTGAAATGGTTAGCTTAAGGTCTGAGTTGAAAAACGAGCTTAAAAACGAACTTGCTAATGAACTTAAAACTCATGCTAATAAAATGGAAGGAAATGTCACACGACTCCAACAAAATCAACAAAAAATGGAGCAAGGTCAACATGAGATTAAGAAAGAGTTGTTAAAAGCGGATGCTAGGAAATCTAAGTTTGAAGACCGTATGGCTAAGATGTTTGAAGCTATCATGTGTAAGCCCTCTTCTTCGGGTGGTCTTCCTAGTGATACCATCATGAACCCGAAAGGAGAATTGAAGGTTATTACCACTCGTAGTGGTAAAACTTTCAAAGAACCCATTTCTCGTCCAAGTACTTCTATGGAGAAGGAAAAAGAGAAAGAACCCGAGGTTGTGGTTGAAAAGGAGCAAATTACAAGCCCACGAAGTACCGCTCAAACCACACCTACGGTTGAACCCACACCAATCATGGAACCCGAGATTCCAAGGCTGTTGCCTATGCCTACTATGCCCCAACCCACACCACCTTTACCCTACCCTTCAAGACGAGACAAGGAAAAGGCACAAGAACGAAATAATTATCAATTTGAACTTTTTATGAAAATGTTTCGTGACTTGCATTTCAATATAAGTTTTGCCGACGCCTTAGTCATGATGCCTCGATTTGCCGCGAACTTCAAAAGTATGTTGAATAACAAAGAAAAATTGCAAAAATTGTCTAGTTGTTCTTCGGTTTTTCTAAGCTGCATACCTCAAAAAGTCGGTGATCCTGGAAAGTTTTTAATCCCATGTGCTATCCAAGACATGGAAGAATGCTACGCCTTGGCCGATCTTGGTGCTAGTATTAATTTGATGCCTCTTGAGATTTTTAAATCACTCAATCTTCCCAATCTCACTCCTTCGAGAATGTCAATCGAAATGGCCGATCATTCTACGATTTTAGCTTGTGGAGTTGCCGAGGACGTTTTTGTAAAAGTTGGAAAGTTCTACTATCCTGTAGACTTTATTGTTGTTGACATTCCCATCGATCCTAAAGTTCCGTTAATTTTAGGTCGATCTTTTTTGGATACCTCGAGAGCACTTATCGATGTGCATGCAAGAAAAATCACTCTTCGTTTCAATGAGGAAGAACTCGTCATTAATGCAACCCAAAACTCCACTCTTTCTCATGTGTATTCTATCACATCTTTGTACAATGTCAATCCCATCAAAAGCATTTGCAAAAAGATTTCCAATAGAGTTTTAGGAGTTGTTGAGAAAAATGTAGTTCCGTCCCCTCCGCCGGTGGAGGTTAAGAGTGTTAAGCCTACGTTTCCAATCTCGAGTGATTCTTCAGATGATGAATACGTTGATCCCGATGGGGAAGTTTTCTTTGTTAACAAACATTTTGAAAACTTGCCACCACCTAAACCAAAAAGATTTCAAAATGTGAGAATTTTTAGTGTGACTAATATTGTTTTAGATACACCAAATATTTTTGACATAATCAAATCGGGTTTTCTCAAAGAGAGTGTAAAAGATGAAAAAGGAAAAGATTTTGAATTGAATTTATAAGATTTTTCTACAACTCTAACTCTGTCATCACCGCGTTTATTGAGTACTACAAGCTCGTCTTCTCCTTTTGACGATGCTTTGTGTGGACTTAGTGTGGGGGAATCCCCTTATGTTCCCTCCCCTTTCTCCACCGAGGACGAGATATTTGATCCTGGAATTGCTTATAAAGGGAAATCTCGGTCTTCCACCGATGCAATAAATGGAAAATCTTTCTATTTGATTGGTGCGAGTCTACCTCGAGTAGCTCATGTTTTTAGAGACTTACCCATTGTCCCACCCTTCTATTTCTTCCCTCCTATTTTCTTGAAACTCTTTGAGTTTATGTTGACCATTGATGAAGTGGCGTTGATTAGTTTTTCTAATGAAAACGAGAACGCCATCTTCGATCCCGGTATTTTGCACCATCAAAGGACTTAGTCCTTAATACTGGTTGTTTTTGGGCCTTGTTTATCATGTAAGCCCCACTAAAAATTGATCATACCATGATTATCCCTAAATGATCACATTTATGGGGATTCGAGTCGAGCTTTTGACTCGGTTATCAAAAACAAGGTGCCTCGTGGGGGAGACCCATGCTTATCCATGTACATATTATTACTTTTTAGTTAATGTAATGTGAGGGGATTTGTGCCCTTCCAACCTTTGTTCCGTGGTTGTTCGTGCATTGTGGTTTTTAGATCATGATCTTCTTGATTGGAGCCTCTCGTGTTCGTTTTATGGGAGCACTCGATCGTTTGCTTTGGAGACCTTTCCCAATATCTATGATATATCCTTTATGTTCTAACCTTAGGTTTTTAGCACACTTCATAAACGGCTATTAATTTATTGGTTACACCCTTTCCATGCTAGATTAGGCATTCGACTACGTCTCTAGTATGGGGGTGTTTGCACCCATAGACTCGAAACATTGAGGACAATGTTTAACTTTAGTATGGGGGGTGAATAGATACTTGCCTTGCCAAACCTTCACGCTTTCCAAAGTTTATCTTTTTGTTATCGTTTTGTTGAAAAATAAGGCTAAAAATGGCCAAATTTTAAAATTTTTCTCATGATTCATAAGTGTTTGAAGACACGAATGTAGATTTTCCGATGGCGAGAATAAGAGTAATTTTTGACTCGACCGTGCGTGTTGAGCACTTAGCTTTGATTGCTTAACTACACATTAGGCTAACTCTCTTAAATGAGGACGAGAAATGATAGAGTTAATTATAAGTTACTATGCTAAACGTAGAGTACTCGTATTCTTTCAAAAACTCATGTGTTCTCATTGTTTGCTTATTCTCCCTTCGCTTGTATATATTTTTTGCTTAATAAGTATTGACTTAGCGGTTTAGTTAGGATTGTTGGGTTTCTAGTCTTTTCTAGTAGCTTCCGTGTAATTAAATTGGGAAGACATCAAGGTATCGCCAGCGTCACGGTTTTGAAGTATTGGCACCCGAATAATCGAAAGCTTCACCTAATAATAAGATTTCAAGTGCTCACCTAAATCTAGCAAACAATTTGAAGCCCCACAAGGCCTAAAATCAATGCAAAATTGAAAGTGAATCAAGCCTTAATCTTCGAAGCTTTAAAGATCCAAAATTCGCTTTAGCGTGAGGATATACGTCTTTGGCTAATAAAACCACCGATGAGGCGGATAATAAAAGGCAAGGCAAGACCGAAGTCATAATAAAAGCTTCATGGCGAAGTTGAATAAAAGATGGAGGTAAACCAAAGATAATAAGGCCCTTCCGTTAGGGGGTGTATAAAAGTCTTGGTAATAAGTCTCATGTTCAAAACCGTTATAAAACCGTGTTTATCGATTCTTCTTGTCAACTTAATTTTTTAACATCGTTGTCTATTAGGAGGGGTTATTGATTTGATGGTCTTAGTTACACCGTTAGGACTCTATTTTTAGACCTTAATCTCTATTATCGCATAAGTCAATGATGTATCCTCGTGATCATAAAGACATAATAAAATATAAGAGATACAACTTAGGAATAATGGGAGAATAAGTACGTGATTAGGGCATATGAGTAGTGTTAGCATTACTAACTTATAATGACAATGATCTCGTTGCACGCTTGGCATGGAATTAAGGTGAAAATCGAGGACGATGAAATTATTTCTAACGAAGCATTCACGTGTTCTTGTTCTATGAACCTAAACGTCCCATTTTGCGATGAAAATCATACATTATGTCTAAAACACAAGTAGTAGTAATAGTAGTAGTGTAGCTAGTTTATCATTTCAATAAAGTGAATAAAATGAATTTTGGAGGTGCTACGATACTTTATTCTAGCATTGCGTGAGGGCACGGCAATGGTTTAGTATGGGGGAGTGATGAGACTGCTTTTATACATGGTCACATCGTTCAAATCGGGCTCAAAATGCATAAAATATCATAGAATATACCAAATATATGCTCGTGTTTGTTACTTGTGTATTTTTAGGTACGGATATTGAGGAAATGGCAAAAGATCACAAGAATCATTCAAAAACGAACACGGAAAACGGAGCCGCACAATGAACCGGGCCCAAGTTTGGAATTTTGCAAAAAGACCCTTGAAGAATTGAAGATTGGCAACTTTAGTCCCTCATCTTTGAAGAACTTGTCACAAATGACCCTCCAAATGTTATTTGTACAAGTATGGTCCTCCATGTTTGAAGATTGTACAAGACCAGTCCTTGAAGAATCCAAGAAAGTACAAGAAAGCCCTTGTTTAAAGTTTTTAAAGGTTTTGTGCCAAAAGTGACAGCTTGCCAAAAGTTGTCAAGAGTAAAATGGGCGCTGATGGAATTTGTTACAAAGTGAACAAAAGATAGAACTTTGGGGACCAAGTCTGCCAAACAACAAAACTCCCACCACCAACCAGCTCCTTACACGTCACCTAACCCACCCAATAACCCATTAACCCTACCCTACCCGTCCATACCCAATACCCAAACCCAAGTCCAACCCGATTTATTAATTAAACCTTGGTCAAATCCCCCAGTCAAACCCCACCCTTTCCCACCAAAACACCTTTTTAAATCTTTCTTTACCCAAAACAGATTAAACTCTCACTAATCCCTCCTATAAACCCTAATCCACCCAGACCTAATCACCTTTAATACAAAGGGCTTTTACCCTATTCACTCCAGATCCCTAATTAATCATCACCCAAACCCAACCCACAACCTAGATTCCATCCACAACACACCCATGTGGTTGTGGACCCCTCCCCTGCACACGTCTTTTTCCCCCAAACCCAAGAGGAGACAAGTTTAGCGTCCAAGATCAACTCCTTTGTCCCCAAGGCTCATTTAACGCCCAAGATCATCCAAGACCAGCTGGCACATCACTCTCATTCACATGGAGCAATTTTGACTGATTTTGAAGACCTCAACCAAGGGCTTTTTAGGAATTCAAGCTGCTAGGGTTTAGTAGTTCTAGATAGTTCTATCTATTTGTATAAATAGAGACGCATGTGTCTCTATTTCCTCTTGTTCCAGATTTTACTCAAAATTGTAATCTTTTTAAAATATTTATAAAGTTTGGTATTTGTGGTGAAACAAGTGTAATTCCTTTTATGAGTTTTAAAATTGATATATGTTTGTGAGTAATTAATCTGAGTTCCATTTTTCTTGTTTTAACACTTGGTGTGTTTAAGGTTTTCAAAAGTTTTCTCATTAAGTTCAAATTTCAAATTTCAGAAACTCCTTTGAAGTGAAAGTGGATAAGGAAGGTTTGGATTTTTGAGATTGTGCTTGTTTGAAACTTGTTAAGTTTCGGGTTTCAAGGTTTTTGAAAAAGGTTTCAAAAAAGTTTCAGAAAGTCAGAAAATTGCATATTGCTTGTTTTCTTTCTATTTTTCTTAGCAGGGTTTGTGCTTGTTGCTGTTCAAGATACTGCATAGGCCCGGGCCTATTGGAAAAGGCAAAGCAGCCTTGGTTGGGCCTGGATGTAGGTCCAACAAGGTACTCCCTTGTTTTCTATTTTCAATTTTCAGTATTTTTTGTGATTTTGCATGAATTTTGTGAATTTGTTTAAGTGATTGTTTGATAGATTGTATATGCTTATTTATGTTTATTATGCATGTTAGATGCATGTGAAATCAGTTTGAGTGTGTTTTAAAAGGTTTTGCTTTGTAAAAATTTGATTTCAGATTTTAAAGGGGTGTTTGGGTTTGCACTTTATTTGAGTTTCCTTGATTCATTTTTGTGCTTAAACCTGTTATACTCATTCATTTGGTAGAAATAGATTGTATGCTAGCTAGGTTTTCAGATTGGTAGAGTTTTAAGCAAGTTGTATGTTAAAAAGTTGAGAGAATAGCTAAAATCAGAAATCTGCTCATTGTGTATGATTTTGTTGGAATTTGTGCATCTTATCTGGTAAGGTTGTTGGATTATAGGCCCTAGTAGGTTTGTGAACTGATTGTATGCTATTTGGTTTGGATGTGTGCAAGTAATTTGACCTAGAAATTCATTTGTGTGTCAAGTGCATCAGTAAAAACTCTCAGACCTACATTAAGCCTATTCAGTGACTTATTTTGAACTTTTGTGTGATATTTGGCTTGAACTTGTTTGATTTGTGCTTGAGTATTGACTCCTTGTACTCCCAAGAGTACAAGGGTGCCGCATTGTCCATTAAAACAGCATCAAAACTCACACAATCAAGTCCTCTTGATTGTTTTCACAAGTGAAGAAAGTTCTTCCTTGTGTTCATCAGAAAAAGTCCTTGTCTGGGCACGTTTTGGTTTAATCTTGCTTTAATCTTGATTATTTTAGTATTGTGTTTGTGTTTTAGTGATTAACTAGGTTACTGTTTGGTTTTTAAAAGTTTAAAAAGAAAAAAAAAATATAAAAACCAAAAAGGACGTGGCCAGGACTCGAACCTGCGCCACTCCTCTCACACACAAACGTCCTAACCAATGCGCCCTTGGGTCTTTTACTGACCAAGGTTCATTCCAAAGGATACTTAAGGGGTTTTGAGTTGGGCTTATTTAATTAAGCCGTAGCTTATTCTGCCAAATTTAAGCTTATTTGTTTAGCTTTTTGGTCTAGCTTTTTTAGGACTTTATTAAGGTTTTTGATTTTTCTGAGCAAAAAGTAGATTTTTCCCTTTATTTATTTATTTATTAGGATTATTTTTTGTTTAATTTTTAGAAAGTAATTTAAAAATAGAAAAAAGTATTTTAAAAATCCAAAAAATAGTTTTCAGGTTTTACTTAAGTAATTTGAGGTTTACATCCAAAAAAGTTTTCAAAAAGTCTTATTTTTAATTTTATTTGATTTTAGGGTTTTTAGACAACTTTAAAAATTAATATAAAATTAATAAAAAGGTTTTAGGAACTTTAATTTGCATTTTTATCTTAGTTAGAATATTTAGGATTTTTGGTAATTTTTTAGAATTTATTTCTAAACTTTTTATTTGTTTGAATATTTTAATATTATTTTATTACCAAAAATAGAAAGTTTGTTTTTTCTTCTTTTTTCATTTTTCCTAGATTGTAGTCATTAAATTAGGAACTTTGTCACTTTCCAAATCTTTTTTAGGCTTTTCATTTAATTTTTAGAATTAATTTAAGATTTAATAGATTTTAATAGTTTTTAAGTAATTAAAAATAGATTAATTTGATTTTAAAATTTTTAAAAATAGTTTTTAGCTTAATTAGGTCATTTTTGAGGTTTAAAAACTATAAAATCTTGTATGGGGCTTTTTAATAATTAAAAGTGATTTTTAGGGCTTTAATTAGCATTAAAAGGTCATTATTTAATTAATTAAAAGGTTTTAGCAAGTTTTGATTTTTTGTAAACTCTTAGAATTTTATTGTGGATTTTTAGTAGTTTTTAGGAATTTTTAGGTTAAAATTTTTATTTTTGTGGTTTTTACGATTCTACGTCTTAACTTTCTAGTAGTGATTTTTGTTAATTTTTATTTTTACGTCTTCGTCATTTTCTCTTCTCTTTTCTTCTTCTTCTTAATAAAATCATCAATCAATCATCATTCATTACACAACACACGTGCCTCCTTGAGAACGAACTTAATTGGTCATTAGTGCTTGGTTTTCCTAAACCGACACTTAATACTTGCCACTTTTGTCATCCTTTTCCTAAAGGGTGGTAAAAACTCAATATCAAATCCCGCACACAAGAAAAATGGAAATGAGCACGTGAATATGGTGACGTCTCTTCGAAACGGTAAAATCTACAACAATGACAAGGGAATTCCAAATTCTTCTCCTGATGTCGATGATTTCGTTACTGATGACGAAATTATTGTTGAAGGTAAAGATTCTAATAATGTTAAGTCCGGTTCTGATTTGGTAAATGATTTGTTAAATGATTTGTTAAATGATTTTCCTAAACCGACAACACCGAATCCTAAAGCTACTGAATCTCCCGAAGTTGGGGAGGGTGGTGTGTCCAGCACACCTTACCCAAGGCTTTGGAGAAATCGACATCTGCAAAGTTAGCTAAAAAGGGTCCTCATGTTGATGATATGTGGGAGACATTCAAGCAAGTTAAAATCAATCTCCCCCTTATTGATGCTATCAAGCAAATTCCTGCGTATGCCATGTTTTTAAAGGACTTGTGTACCCAGAAGAGGAAGCTGAAGGCGTCTTTGCCTAAAAAATTGACCTAACTGAGCATGTTAGTGCAGTCCTATCTAGCTCTCTTCCTCCTAAATTCAAAGATCCTGGAGCACCGTTGATTTCAGTTGTGGTTGGAAATATTGCCATTAAGAAGGCGCTCCTTGATCTTGGTGCTAGTATCAACATACTTCCTGCTAGTTTGGTTGATAAGTGTGACTTAGGAACTCTTCGTAAGACAGACACCATTATTTCCTTAGCCGACCGATCTACTAAAGTTCCTAGAGGTATCTTAGAGGATGTAATTGTGAAAGCTGATGATTTCTATTACCTATTTGACTTCTTTGTTATGGACACCGAGTCACAATACAAAGATGTTCAACCAACTATTATCCTTAGGCGCCCATTCTTACCCACGATAGATGCTAGGATTAATTGTCGAACTGGCGCCATGGATATTGCATTCGGTAATAAAAAGATAAGACTGAATGTGTTTAATTCTATGAATTCTCCTACGATGAATGAATGTTACCATGTACATGTGATTGATGAGGAAGTCCAAAAGCATGCATCCCGTATGCTTAAGGATGATCCTTTGGAATTATATCTAACTGGTGATAATGAGGAGATTCTTGATGTTGCTGAAGTTCAAGAGATTCAAGAGGGTTTGGTCAGTTCGTCGGACCATCAAAAACCACCTTGGTCTTATAAAGTGGAGCCCTTGCCTTCTACTCTTGATACGGCCACGAAGCCGTCTCTGGAGGTGCCTCCAACTCTTTAGCTAAAACCTTTGCCATCCAATCTCAAATATGCTTTTCTAGGTCCTAACAATACATTACCCGTTATTGTTGCTTCTGATCTTTCTGAATCACAAGAGGAAGCACTTTTAAAAGTGCTTTCCAAGTACAAAGCAGCAGTGGGATGGACAATTGCAGATTTGAAAGGGATCAGCCCTTCATTATGTATGCATCGAATTGTTACGGACCCAGATATTAAGCCAGCAAGAGATGTGCAAAGGCGTCTGAATCCTAATATGAAAGAGGTGGTCAAGACGGATGTTCTTAAATTGTTAGATGCCAGTATCATCTATCCCATCTTGGATAGTAAATGGGTAAGTCCCACACAAACGATGCCTAAAAAGGCCGGAATCACCATTGTAGAGACCGACAATGGGGAAAAGCTCACAACCCGACCAGTTACTGGGTGGAGAGTTTGTATAGATTACCGTAAGCTGAATAATGCCACATCTAAAGATCACTTCCCACTACCCTTCATTGATCAAATAGTTGAGAAGCTTTTGGGTAAAAAGTTCTATTGCTTCTTGGATGGGTACTCCGGTTATAATCAAATACCCATCCATCCTGATGACAAGGCCAAAACTACGTTTACGTGTCCATACGAGACATTTGCATTTCGAAGAATGCCTTTTGGCCTGTGTAATGTACCAGCTACCTTTCAGCGGTGCATGATGAGTATCTTTTCTAACATGGTTAGAGAATCTGTAGAGATATTTATGGATGATTTCTCCCTCTTTGGTCAATCCTTTGAAAGCTGCCTTGATCAGCTTGAAAGTGTGTTAAAAAGAAGCACCGAAACTAATCTGGTGTTTAGTTGGGAGAAGAGCCATTTCATGGTTCGAGAGGGAATTGTATTAGGGCATGTTGTGTCTGAAAAAGGATTTGAGGTTGATCGTACCAAAGTTCAAGTAATTTCAACCCTTCCTCCTCCCACTACCGACAAGGGTGTGCGTTCTTTTCTTGGTCATGCTGGGTTTTATAGGCGATTTATTAAAGATTTTAGTGCAATATCAAAGCCTCTTTGTAATCTACTCTTAAAAGATGCACGCTTTGACTTTAATGAATCATGTCTTAAAGAATTCAATATGATTAAGCAAAAGCTTGTAGAAGCCCCTATTCTGCAATCACCTGATTGGTCGAAGCCTTTCGAGATCATGTGTGATGCGAGTGATTATGCCGCTGGGGCGGTTCTAGGACAGCGGGTCGATAAGAAACCCGTTGTGATCGTTTATGCTAGTAAGACTTTTTCAGAAGCTCAAATGAATTACACCACTACTGAAAAAGAGTTGTTAGTTGTGGTTTTCGCTCTTGATAAGTTTAGGTCATATATTTGGGGGCATTCTAAGGTGATAGTATTTTCAGATCATAGTGCCTTAAGACATTTGTTGACTAAGAAAGAGACAAAACCGAGGTTGCTTAGGTGGATTTTGCTTTTACAAGAATTTAATTTAGAAATTCGGGATAAAAAGGGGTCAGAAAATGTAGTTGCCAACCATTTTTCTAGAATTATCCCTCCGCCGTTCAACCCTTCTGATGTGATTAAGGAAAGCTTTCCGGATGAAAGCTTGTTTGAGGTTTCTAAGATTCCTTGGTACGCAAATATAGTTAATTACCTATCCGTTAAAAAGCTTCCAGATTTTTGGTCCAAACAACAAAGAAAATACTTTTTCTCCCAGTTGAAGCATTATTTTTGGGAGGATCCGGAGCTTTATAAGGTGTGTGCTGACCAAGTTGTTAGGAGATGTATTCCTGACCATGAGCATAGGGACATATTGGCTCATTGCCATTCTTATGCATGTGGTGGACACTTTGGTGCTACGAAAACTGGGCATAAAGTCCTACAAAGCGGTTTCTTTTGGCCGACTATATTCAAGGATGCCCAGTCTTTTGTGAAAGCATGTATTCGTTGCCAACAAGTTGGAGGGATTTCAAGGCGTGATGAAATGCCTATGAATCCCATACTTGTTGTTGAGATCTTTGACGTGTGGGGTATTGATTTTATGGGACCATTCCCCACTTCCCATGGCAATGTGTCAATTTTAGTGGCAGTTGATTATGTGTCTAAGTGGGTAGAGGCTGAGGCTACTAGAACGAATGACCATAGTGTAGTTCTTAAGTTTGTTAAGAAGAATATCTTTGCTAGACATGGAATTCCTAAGGCTATCATTAGTGATGGGGGTTCCCACTTTAAGAACTTTAGATTTGGAAAATTACTGAAACACTATGGAGTTAATCATAGGATAGCTACCCCTTATCACCCACAGACTAGTGGACAGGTTGAAGTATCTAATAGGGAGATTAAGCGAATCTTAGAAAAGACCTTTCGTAGTGATAGGAAAGATTGGCCCTTGAGGTTAGATGATGCTTTGTGGTCATATAGGACGGCTTTTAAGACTCATATTGGTATGTCACCGTATAAGTTGGTATATGGCAAGGCGTGTCATTTACCGGTTGAGATAGAGCATAGGGCTGAATGGGCGATTAAGACCGTTAATTTGGATTTAGAGAAAGCAGGTAGTTATAGGAAACTTCAATTATCTAAACTAGATGAGATTAGACGTGATGCTTATGAGAGTTCTAGGATTTATAAGGAGAAAACCAAAGCTTTTCATGATCGACACATCACCAAGAAATCGTTCTTGGTTGGTCAAAAAGTTTGGTTATTCAATGCTAGACTTAAGCTTTTTACTGGAAAGTTGAGAAGTAAATGGACGGGTCCATACATTGTGACTGAAGTTTCTCCATACAGAGCCATTGAAATAAAAAATATGGTGTGTGGAGAGCCTTTTAAAGTTAATGGACACCGTTTGAAGTCGTATGTTGTGTTAGAAAGTGATCAGTTGGAAACGGTGGATGTGGTTTACTTGGAACCAATCCAACCGTCTCAATAGCTCATCTGAGTTATGTCTGGCTGAAGACGGTAAACTTAGCGCTTCGCGAGAGGCAACCCGGGGTTTGTGGAACTTTGTGGGTGTGTTCACTACAGACCCTCACGAGAAAAAACACGTCCAGTCGGGCTACCGAGTGGTTTAAAGGCTTGTTGCATACGCTAAATGCAACCGTGATTCCTACGAAAGTGAGTTAGGGTTTTGTTTTTTGTGTGAGTTTGTCAAATTGATTTTTAACCAAAATTTCAATTTAAAGTTTTTATGTTAGGGGCAATGCAGTGCTTTAAGTTGAGGGGGGTGGCACACGTGTTACATGTTTTTGTGTGAAATTTTGGTCAAAATGGGTTAAAATGTGATTTTTGGGAAAAATTGGAAATTTTTAAAATTTAATCACATTATAAGAGTCTTGTGCTAATTAGATCTGGAAGTTTCTTCTACATATATGTTTGTTGAGTGTTTGCAGATTCTAAAGATTAGTTTGTGGATGATTTATTGGAGCAAGCTAGAGGATTTGGAAAAAATTATCAGGTGCACCCGATTCCATTGTATAATTTGGTTATTAAATTGATTTGATTGTTTGAATGTAGTTAGGCACATGTGTAATTTCGATGATCAAACCACGCTGGTTGAATTCCCTCTACTTACTTTTGCTTAGATTGAGTAAAATTTTTTAATAAAATAATATGAAATATAGTAATGTAATAGTTGGGTTAGGACATTTAGAATTGATCTTATTCGGCTCGCCACCCATGCACGGTGGCCTTAGAAAAGAGCAGGAGAACTGTCATAAATATTGGTGGTAGTCATATGTTGGGCTTGCCTATCTGATTCGTCACCCGTGCAAGGTGATACTTTAGTTGTTAGCATGTGTCAGACGCCAATTTTTATGATGGATAGCATTGCACTTAGCTGAGACAATTTTATTTGAAATAACCCAATCCTTGTATTGTTGTAATGAAATTAGGAAGATTAATTTAATTTAGTGCATTGTATAATTATACTATGTGGTAAATAACTCCATCATGTGATGTACCAGTAGGCACGAAGTATAATTATACTATCAAAAATCCTTTTTGATCGACGTCGAAGTGCCGGTAAAAAAAATAACCTAATTACCTTATACTAGATAGGGTAAGCGGGTATCGATCCACGAGGACTATGTGGTTTTAGTTTAAGTTTTAGGGTGATCACTGATCAATAAAGGTTTTGGTTTTGAAATATGACAACTAAAATACTTTTGATATTAAAAATGCGTATTGAAAATTAAAATAATTATTAAGCTAATAATAAAGCTAGAAAAATAAAATAAAGATGTAAAATGTAATACCTTCCAGCTCCTAATATTTATGGTTGATCACACTTATGGATTATCGAAACTTTTTAGAATCAATTAAAAAGTGTTAGCCTCAAAATATTGAGTCAAACAAGAATGTTCGGTCATAGGTTTCTATTGTATTATTTATTAGAACGTTGTAATAAGTAGTTATTTAGTCGTGATTCACGGGCTTGGATTTAAACTAATTAAAGTCCAAACTACAAGCCCGACCCAATATATAGTCCATTAAAGCCCGCATGTGGGTGGACTATATATACTACCCTCCTAGCATGTTAGGAGGGTGGATGGTCATTTGTATTTCTCACTTCTCTCTAATCTAATCTCACCAAGTTCACACACTTCTCTCTCTTTTCTCTCTCTAGTTTCTCTCTCTAAAATTCATCTCATATCTACCTTTCTTTCTTAATAATTCGTCTTATATCAATCATTATATTAGGGACAACAATTGGTATCAATCGCCACGGGGTAGATTTGTTATTGGTTGTTCTTCTTATATTTGATTCGTGTGATTTCTTCCATAAATCAACTCGAATTCAAATTTTTTTGTGGTTTTCGTGTTCTTCATCTTGCTACAAATCTTCTATATACTTGTTGTAGAGATTTGGTTGTTTTGGTTTGGTAAAAATCACGAATTTGTTGCCTAAAAGTTGCTAAAATTGTTGCCTAAAAAGTTGGAAAAAGTACTATCATTGCGACAGCTTGAATTTCGGAAAAGGTAAGTACGGTTTCGATCGCAATAACCCTAGGGTTTTACTTTGCGATCAGTATTGCGATAGCCCCTTATTCCGATCTGAACATTCCGATCGTTATTGCGATCTGGATTGCGACGGACTTAAGGCAATCTTGAAACGTTACTCTGCCCACATTGCGACAGCCTCATTGCGATAGGTACACATTCCGATCTGGGATTTCGATACTTACACATTGCGATCTGAACATTCCGATCTGGGATTTCGATAGGTACACATTGCGATCTGAACATTCCGATCTGGAGGATTCCGACAGGTGCACATTGCGATCTAAAGGACATTCCGATCTAAGAAACATTCCGATGGGTATTCCGATGACACATTCCGATGACATGTTTAGCTAAATTTTGTTTGAGTATTTTTTAGACTTAGCCACTATCTAGACTAGTTTCAGAATATCGTTTCCACGAAGATCAAAAAAAAAAAAAAAAAAAAAAAATTTTATTTTTTCCAAGTAAAATTTATTTTTTCCTAGACCATTTTTAGGCCATTTAAGCTTCAATTTCAAATTTTGGGGATGCGAAAAAATTTTCGACCAAAAATTCAAATTTTCGGACCAAAATTCAAATTTTTAGGCCATTTTTAGATTTTATTTTTCGTTAAAATTTTCATTTTTCAAATTTTTTCCCTACTAGTTATTGGCTATTTCTAGCTCGTTTTCAAATTTTGGTCATTCAAAATTTTTGGGTTTACCGTTTTAGTCGGACTGAGGAATTTATTGTCGGGCTGAGAAAAATTTTTTAAATTTTCGGAATTTCAACAACAACACAATCACACCATATCTACTTAAGATCCAAAGTCACTTCATTGGAAGAGAGAGAGACGATCATCATGCCAACGAGTAATGCGGTTACTGAAAGTTCAGACGTGAAAGACCTCGAAATGGAACGACTACAACAACATATATGTTTTTTGAGAAAAAACGCCATGGACGGTTTTAGAGTACTTCAAGATTCTTTTCAGCGCCTTTCAAAAGTCCTGTTCGACTTACGTGAATCCACTGGCACATTCAGCAAAACATTCACTCATGCCATGGATAGACTTCAAACACAACTTGTCAACGAAAGAATCATTGCTAGTGAATGCAAGATCACTTTCACTGATCTCAAGACATCACTTGAAACAATGTTTACTTCTGACTTCATCAAGTCCTCGATTACCAACGAGTGCTTCAAGCGATATCATGGAATGGATGCTTTATCATACAAAGATCGGATCACCCGCAACATTGACTTCATTGTAACCTATGTGAATCACACAATACAGACGCAACAAACAATTGATGACAGACTTCATACCAGTTGTGGTATCGCATCAGATATTGAGAATACAAGCTGCAAATATGAGACTCCAACGCATAGTTCAGGGAATGATGACCACAACTCTGGGAAAGACAACAGCATCTCTGGCACACAACACATCGACTCTGAGAATGTCATCAGCAATACACCTTCCTATGATAATGGTCCTGTTTTCGATTCTGAGCCATTGGAAGAGGTACACTATGATGAATATAATGTGTTTGGAAATGCTAATACGCATGAGCATAGTGATCAAACTCATACCATTATTCCCACATGTATAACGGAAAAGGTTGATAGCAATACCATACCTGATCCATTAGACACGTGCAATAATTCCTCTGACAATGATCAACATGCAAATGAGTATGATGATGAGGAGCGTGTCGCGCTTGCTAATTTAATTGCTAGTTTACAAAAAGATGTCAATGAAACTAGAAAGAGTCAAAAGCAATTAAAGAAGGCAAACGCAGCGCTCACTCAAAAGTTTGAAGAATGCAAAGCCGCTCTAATTAAATCTAATGAGACCCTTGAAAGTAATAGGGCTGAGCTTCTTCAAAAGACCAAAGAGCTTGAGGGGTACAAGGGAAGTGCGTTAAAAAGTCAAAAGGACGATTTTGAAAACAAATATAATACAACTCTGGAGTTATTAGCTAAAGAGAAGCGTCAGTATAATGTTTTCTTAATGGATGAACGTCAAAAAACGTACCTTGCCAATACCAAAGCAAATGAACTTGAACAAAATCTCTCTATGACCACTACTGATTCTGCTAAAATTCTTGAGGATAAGAAACAAGAGGTAGATGCGTTAAAACAAGACTTCAAAAGTAGATATGATAAAGAAACTGAAAAGGTTACGGAATTAGAAGCACAAGTCGACTTTTTGAAGAACGTTGTTTATAAAACGCATGATTTTATTCAATCCGTAAGAATGCTAGCACCTCCATCAATGTTTAAGGGTCAAGCTAGCTTTGCAAGTCCTGAGTACCTTGCCAAAGCTCAAGCTGCGAACCCGCATCTTTATCTTGATGAGACTGAAAGGACAGATCTTGATTGCATGCCTCTAAGTGCCAATAGTGAAGAGACTGCCCTTTGGAATGCTGATAGTCAACCATCAGTTAATAAGGAGTTTGTGAAACCATATAATTATGCTTATGAGAATAGTCTTTATGGTCTGTTCCACAAACAAACTCAAAAATCTCGTGAGGAAGTATTTTTAGAATGCAGGCAAAAGAGAATTCAATGGAAGAAAGCGTTTGCCACTAAGAAAACAAACGTTTCTAAGTTCATCAACTACTTGCCCCTAGATGCTTCTAAAAGCAAGAGTAGGCAGATATTTGGGTTTCTTACTCATTACATAGATAATGTTAAGTCCATTATTGATAATGATTGGAAACAACGACAAAATGACGAGTGGAAGAAACCAATTCCTCAAGACATAACTGTGCTTGTCAAACAAATCTTAATACTGAACGCGGCCACACTAAAAGAAAATGTTCTTAAATTCGAAAGCTTAATTCGGTCTGAAATGTTTGATGATTTACAATATGTTGAGTCTCTTGAGAAAGCAATTGATGATCTTCAAATGGACAAGTCCGCTTTTTCTGATGAATATGATTTACTCTTGCAAGAATGCGTTTCTAAAGATATTATGTGTGCATATTTTACATCTTGTGCTGATATTGATGAATATTCTGAAGTTGCATGCCAATATCTTGATAAGATCAAAGAATGTGAACGTCTGGAAATTGAGCTTTCGAAACGGAAAGAAAATGTTGACAAAAAGGCTTTTGAGTTACTTCAACACAAAACTGATTTCCTTCAAAAACATTGTCATTCTCTTGAACTTGCTTTGCAAAAAGACGTTGGTAGTTTTCCACATGATAATAAATTGCAAGAAAAACTTTCCCAAACGTTTCGAGAAATGAATGAACAGAATTTGGAAATTAAAGGGTTGAAAGCTCTTTTACAAGACAGGGAAAGAGCTATAGCAGAGTTGCAGAAACTCATTGCTAAGATGGGTGGGAAAGTTGTGGAACCTAAAGTTGTGAAACCTGTTGTTCGACAACCCAATGCCTACAAGGATCCAAAGCCGTCTATCTTAGGAAAACCGACTCCTTTCTCCAATTCTTCTCATGTAAAATCTAGGTTACCCCCTAAGACCGATGTGCAACCAAGTGTTCCAAAACCATCTGTTTCACCCTATGTTCCTCCATTTAGAAAGCACACCATTGCTAAACCCAACCATGTGAATGCACCTAGCACTTCTAGGACTCCTCCAAAACGTGTGACATTCGCGTCCACAAAGGAATCTGTAGGTTCAAATGACCTTGTTCATACCAACAACCTAGAGGATGCTAAACAAACAGGGAAGATTCAGAAAGACAAACTCGTGTATTCAAAACCTAGTTCACCAAATCCCGCTAGAGTTCAACACACTCCTAATGGTAGTCAACCAAAACCTAGGATCCCTCTTCAGAAATCTAGGAATTGGAGACCATCCATGAATAGTCGTGCTTCAAACACTACGTCTGAACGATTTGGAAAACAAAGGAATACAAGTACTTTCGTGAATCCCAAATTCCCTGTATGTCCCACTTGCAAAAAGGGCATTCACAATGGAAATCATGACCATTGCATTTTGCAATACCTCTATGAGGTCAAATCTCGTTCTTTTGAACGGAGATCGAATACAGAATCCCATAAGACAACAAGGAGATACAAACCCGTCGTAAAGAAAAGCAACCACACCAAATTTGAGACGTGGATTCAAAAAGGACATAGTTTTTCTCCAAAGAAGTCTTCCGCTGTGCAAGAGAAAGCTACTCCTAAATCTAGTCTTCAGTGGAAACCAACGGGTCGGATCTTCACAGAAGTTGGTCTTAAGTGGATTCCAATAGAGAAGAGTGATGACACCTGCACCAGCACTAATGCTACTGTTCTACACGCTGAAAAGGAATTTGTTACTCCTAATTCTAGTATTTGTGCAAACTCGTCTTCTGTGATTGCAGGTACAACAGCGGATTCTGAACCCACTTCTCCTTCTTCAAAGGGTTCCAATTCTGTATATTCGATATCACCTTCTTCTGCTGTACAAAAGTCTATTTTGGATTATTTTCGAAAAACTTGAGAAAACAAAAAAAAATATATATATAATAAAACGTAAATATTCATAGAAAAACAAAATAAAAAATGGAAAAACTTTCAAAATACCAAAAATATTCCTCTCGACATGTCTTTCAGTATCGATAATATGGACGTACCTAGAAATGTCGCTCAATAACGACACGGGTGTGTACATAAAGCTCGAATGAAAGTTGTAAATATTTTTCAAAACATGTCATTTCAATGATTTACAATTACCTCAGATTGTGACTCGTACTTCAAAGAAAGGAAAGTTGATCACGCTGATTACTTATCCTCAACAACGGGAAAATAAAATTTCTCGGTCATGAGCTATCGATAAAAACATTCAAAGTTTTTAAGCTCATGTACACGACTTACAGTTAAATGTCAGACTGTAACTCGGACCTCAAATAAAGGAAAGTGTATCTTTAAAGATACCATATCCTAACAAACGGGTAGAGCAATCTATCACGGGTTGAGCTAGTCACAAAACATTCAACGTTTTGAGCTCAACACAATGGCTTGTAATCACTTTCAGATTTCAACCCGTATCAATATTCACGGGGGAGTGTACGATTTCGTGCCCTTACCCTCAGCAAAAGAAGAGAAATCTTCTTACACTTGAGTGGATTCGTCAAGACATTCAAAGTCTATGAACTCAAGTTTATGCTTTAGAAAAACCTCTTCGACAAAAAGAAATAGGATTTTTCAAAAAGCGTTGAACACAATTTTTTCAAGAATTTCTCAATGATTATTCAAAATCTTTCAAAAATTGTGTGTTCAACAACTCCCATCCTCAAAAAGCGAAATATGGATCATATCCTCACAATGACAATTCAATTGGATCAATTTTTGAGGGGGAGCATTTTCACTTCATGCAAAAGATTAACACATCTTTCTCCCATAGATTTCAAGACTATTTTTCAAAATATATTTTATATATTAGAGATAGGGGGAGAAAATGTGATTAAAATGTGATCTAATATAAGACTCAAGCACTTTAACTCTTACCCACATGTGCGAAACACTTTCGATTATCGATGCACATGTGAAGGGGGAGCATTTCTGAAACGACAAAACTAGCAAGGTGTTAAATGTTTTTCAAACACTTTGTTAGAATTTAAAGTGGTTTTCATGGTTACGATCAAATACCCACAACATCTTTAATTCACGACGTTATTGGTGTCAAAAGGGTGGTTAGGTTTAAGTCCTATGATCCAACCAGAACCAGAGGGATCTTCCCAGGGACAATCCAATAGATTATTAGAAGTCCTTAGGAAAGATGGAGTAGAATGTGAACGTAGCTGAATGCCGACTAAGTACTGATGCTAGCACTGGAACAATCACAACAAGGTGTTAGTAATGATGTCTTGGTAAGCATTGAAGGGGTTGAAGAATGAAAAAGAAATGTAAGGATAAAGGGTGTAAAGAAAGAAGCCCTCCATACAACTTAGGCAGAAACCGGGTCAACTCATCATGAAGACAAACTCATCATGGACCCAGTGATGTGAAGCACAACCCTTTCCTAGCTACTCAGACTTCTCTCAAAAGAAGTTTGTTTTATTGTCACGGAGATCAACACGACTTCTATTGACTTTCTCACTCCGAGATTGTTGATATTGAATAGGTGGCATCTGCTCCAGCCTCCGACCACTAAAAGTGCACAAATCGAGTCTAGAGCCAAGAGATCAATCAAATCTCGTTAGGACACACGGATGAAGATCAAGAGAGTCCTACGCTATATCCTTGTGATATTGCTAGAACACTCAGAGTGATACTACTTAGTATTCACAATGATGAGTGGAAATCCTTCCAGTGTTAACATCAAACAGCACTGCGGTAGGTCATATGCAAGATTCTTTATGAATTGAACATATGTAAAACTGAAAAGCAACAGTGGTTTGATTCTGAATTGATTCAAACTCGTTTCAGGTTTCTACGCAATATCTTTATGGTCTTGCCAGAACATTCAGAGTGATATTTATTAATATTCACAGTGACGAATGGAAATCCTTCTAGCGTCAACATCAAACAGCGCTACGGTAGGTAACTTGTGAGATTCTTATGAATCAAACTTGTGTCAACTGGAAAGCAACAATGGTAAGATTCTTTATGAATCAAACTTGTTCCAGGAACTTGAATTGACGACTTTAATCAAGCGGATATTTATCCAATTGATTCACTCTTTATGTTCGCAGTCTTGCTTTGAGACGGTCGAGTAAAGAGAACGGCTAGTACTGCCGCGAAACCCTGTCAAGGAGATTCTTAATTGAATCTACCTGATCACAGGTACGATATTTAATATCGTATAACGGTCTTCACCGACCGGAGGTAAAACGCTACCGATTTAGGACGAATGTCAAAGCCATTCAATCCGTGTCTATGTTTTATCTCGAGAAGGTGGCGTCACGGTGTACTCAGCAAAGTCAGATATACACAACCACATATTTATGCCCAAAGACTTATCCAACAATTGATAGTGTGAGCATGTGGATAAAGACACAAGATCACAAGATGGCAAAGACAAGTCAAGAATGATTTGAAGATCTCAAGACTTAAAGACAAAGTCGAAAGACAACGACAAAGGCTCAAAGATCACAGCATGAAGGAACAAAACTACTGTTACACGTTCAAGACTCATTTATGACGAAATTCATAAATCTCCATTGGAATCCAAATATCAAAGAGGAATGACCTCACATTGGGGGAGATTGTTAGCCTCAAAATATTGAGTCAAACAAGAATGTTCGGTCATAGGTTTCTATTGTATTATTTATTAGAACGTTGTAATAAGTAGTTATTTAGTCGTGATTCACGGGCTTGGATTTAAACTAATTAAAGTCCAAACTACAAGCCCGACCCAATATATAGTCCATTAAAGCCCGCATGTGGGTGGACTATATATACTACCCTCCTAGCATGTTAGGAGGGTGGATGGTCATTTGTATTTCTCACTTCTCTCTAATCTAATCTCACCAAGTTCACACACTTCTCTCTCTTTTCTCTCTCTAGTTTCTCTCTCTAAAATTCATCTCATATCTACCTTTCTTTCTTAATAATTCGTCTTATATCAATCATTATATTAGGGACAACAAAAAGATTATTTCGATTTAATATGAATGAATTAACGTCGGCATTTATTATGTTTGTCAATGACTCGCAATAATAAATCTTATATTAATCCAACCAATAATTATGTTTTAATAATTTATTTAGGTACAATTTATATCGATTATACGACCATCTTTTTCTTTAACTAAATAGAATAAGAATGAATCGTTAACTAATAATAAATTGTCTCGCACAAATAATTAAACATAATATTAACTCAATTAAAATAATTTATAAATAAATTATAAATCAATGTAATTAAAATATGATAACCCAAAAGTAATGATCAAACCATAAATAAAGTTACCGGAAGAAATTACAACAAAATTAGCCGAACATCGCGGTGCACCCGACCCGCTTGACCTCAATCATCATAAAAATAAAATAAGAGAATCTTCTCTTTTCTTTTGTCATCTTTTTTTGCAGCCCCACTTTTCTTGACAATTCTCCAAGTCCTTTTTTTTCCTTTGTTTATATTCCTTTGCGTCAACTAATACTCCTTCCACCGAATTGTGTGTTATTTTTCTTTTTTCGTTTGCACTGTGCGATCTCTCCCTTTCTTTCTTTTGTTTTTTTTTTCTTTTTGACCGTCTTTTCTTTCTGTTGAAAGATATCTCCCTAAAAAAGTAGCCCCCCCTTCAATATATATATAACCTTTTTTGTCGGTTTAACTGATGGGATTATATTGGGCCAAATATTTTTTTTTCTTTTATTCTTTTAGCACATAATAATTTTAGCCCAATAAAAAATAACCCAACATTAATAATTGCTCGAACGAACCCGTACAAATAAAAGATGACCGAAAATATTGCGACGCGCTCAAATTTTTTTCTTCAATATTTTTTTCTTCATTAATCGGCGCTCACAATGTCTTTTCTCCAAAAAAATTAATTAAGCGGCCATTTTATTCCGTTTCGCTCGTAACCTACATAATCACAAAACACACTCAAAGTACATATATAACGACAAATAAATATACAATTATGCTAAATTAACATGCTATGAGGTGAATAAAAAACACACCGATTACACGTAACCCGTTTGAGACTTCATATCGCCTTTATCACATTGCCAGGACGCATCACAGAAACCTGTTACATTCAGTTCTGTGTTTGGTTTCCCTCCAAATACCAAAAACATATATTTCGTACTCCTCAAATACTTTAGAATATGTTTAACAGCAGTCCAGTGGAGCTTCCCTGGATTCAGTTGGTAACGACTGACCAAGTTCTGAGAAAACGCCGCATCAGGCTTTGTGCATCTTACATCATACATAATAGATCATACAACCGAAGCATAAAGAACCTTTCGCATGTATGCCTCCTCTTCGGGAGTCGATGCATCCATCTCATGACTTAGATTATGCTTAACTTCCTTAGGTTGAAAACCTTTCTTGGAATTATGCATATTATACGTCTTCAATATTATGTCAATATAAGCGTCTTGACTAAGACCAATTAACCGTCTACTCCTATCTCAATAGATTTTAATTCTCAGAATGTATAACTTCTCCTAAATCCTTAATAGAAAAAAATTTACCAAGATAATCCTTAACTTCTTTAATTCTTAGAATGTTACTTCCCATGATAAATATGTCATCAACATATAAAATTAGGAATACTACATCACTCCCACTAGCTTTGCGATATAGACATGGCTCATAACGATTTTGAATAAATCCAAACTTCTTAATTTCTTCATCGAATCCTTTGTTCCATTGACGTGATGCTTGCTTCAAACCATAAATAGATCTTTTGAAGTTTGCACACGCGTTTTGGATACTTAGGATCAACATACCCTTCCGGTTGCTACATATATATATCTTCATCTAAGCGACCGTTCAAGAAGGCGGTTTTAACATCCATTTGCTATATCTCATAGTCACTGTATGCTGCTATAGCTATGAGAATCCTAATTGCTCTTAATTTTGCTACAGGAAAAAATGTCTCCTCGTAGTCTACGCCAAAAGTTTAAGTAAACCCATTAGCTACTAAACGAGCTTTATAGGATTGTACTTTGCCATCCATGTCAGTTTTCTTCTTGTATATCCACTTATGTTTTACTAGTTTAGCATTTGGTGCTGGATCTAGAAGAATCTAAATATCATTTACTTTCATGGATTTCATTTCCTCATTTATAGCAGCTATCCACTTATCATTCTCAAGATCAAGCATGACGAATTTATAATTAGAAGGTTCTCCAAGATCCCCTACTTCATCATCTTCATCCTCTATGTTAAGACATAGGTTGCTAGGCGTGTTTTTGATCCTTTCAAACATACGCAGAGGAATTATTTCTGGTGGAACTTCCTGATTCCGGTTCTACGGGAATTATTTCGCTAGTATTTTTCATCAGAAGGAAATTTATCTATATGACTCTATTCAAGATCATAATTACTCCCACTAAATTCTTAATTTACAAGATCACTTTCAAGGAAGTCTCTATACCTAGCAACAATAACTTTGTTCTTAGGTGGATAATAAAAGTAGTACCTATAGTTTCCTTAGGTTATCCTACAAAGATACATTTCACATATCGTTGTTGAAGTTTATCACCCGAGTCACATTTCACACATGCCTCACAACCCCAGACCTTCAAATAAGACAAGTGTGGCTTTTTGCCATGCCATAGTTCATATGGTGTCTTATCAACCTTCTTCATGGGAACCATATTTAAAATGCGAACATCAGATTCTAAGGAATAGTCCCAACAGGATAATGATAAAGTTGTAAGATTAAACATAGATCGCACCATTTCTGATAGTGTACGATTTCTCCTTTCAGATATACTATTTTGTTGTGGATTATAGTGAGAAGTAAGATTCTAAAAAATTCCATTCTCACTTAGATAATCTTTAAACTCTTGACTTAAGTACTCACCACCTCTATCAGAACGAAGAGCTTTAATCTTCTTTCCTAGTTGTAATTCTACTTCTGCTTTAAACACTTTGAATGTTTCAAATACCTCATGTTTATGCTTAAGTAAATAAACATATCCATAACCATAACAGCTATAATCATCCGTAAGTGTTAAGAAGTAAGATAGAACCTTTCCTTGAAACATTCCTAAGTGGTCCACACACATCAGTGTGTATTAAACCAAGTAGATTAGTAGCCCTTTCAATATAGCTATTAAAAATTTTCTTGTTCATCTTCGCAGAGATACAAGACTCACATTTATCAAATGATTCATCATTGATATTTTCCAAAAGACCCTCACGTTGAAGCTTTTGTATGCGAGTCTTCCCAATATGGGCAAGTCTACAATGCCAAAGATTAGAGGAGTTCTTGTCTAACTTTCTCTTCTTATTTATGCTAAAAACAGAGTTATTATTATATTTGGAATTATCATGCATGTCAATTTCAAACACACCATTCACATAAATTGTAATAAAATAGAAAATACCATCTTTGAAAACAGAAATTCCATTATTATCAATATTGTGAATAAATCCAAGATTCAACAAACAAGAAAAGCAAATAACACCCCTAACAGTTGTAGGTGCATAATGAAAATCGTTTAAAATCAGTACTAAACCTGAAGGTAAAACTACATTAAACGTCCCTATGGCTTCAACAACTTCTTGTGCTCCACTGCCCACTTGCAAATATTATTCCTCATAGGATATCTTCCTTTCCAACTTAAATCACTGAAGCTGTAGTGCTTTGCTCTGACTTCTTCTTTATTTCTCGCAACTCTTCGAGGTAACGAGGAAATTCCTCTTCCAGTGACCACTTGCTTTGCAATGGTGACAAGTCTCGTCCTTCTGAGATTGATTCTTCTTGGTAAAGTTCTGCTTAGGTTTTTGATAAGTCGCAACTTGCTTGCCCTTATCATCTTTTCCTTTTCCTTTCTTCTTATTCACTTGCGGTTTTGGCTTACTCACTCTACCCTTTTGTATGGTTAGTACATGAGGAGTAGAGGTATATGCCTTTTCCTTTAACCCATTTTCATAGTCAACGAGCATTGCATGCAAATCATTAACTGTCTTCCCCGTGCAATGCATATTATAATTCCTAATAAAATCATTAAAGTCCTTGTTAATGGACCTATTGAT
Source organism: Glebionis coronaria (assembly GCA_025667525.1). Taxonomy (NCBI): domain Eukaryota; kingdom Viridiplantae; phylum Streptophyta; class Magnoliopsida; order Asterales; family Asteraceae; genus Glebionis; species Glebionis coronaria. The sequence goes on from CM046882.1 coordinate 215,840,184, forward strand.
CAATTTAATCGTCATATAATGGTCATAGGGTCTCCCAAGTGCAATGAGCTGTTCCATATAATGGATACTTACACATTTTCCAGGGGTTTGCTTGCAGCTATGCAAAGCATCTACTAAATCGTAGATCTCCACAGCTTGGGGCTTCGCAAACATTGCCTTGAGTTCTTCAAGCGTGCGCATAAGAGGAAATAGCTTAAACTTCTTTTGTAGAGAAAGTTACATTTTTCCAAGCATTAAACTAGACACATTAAAATGTTTCTTTAACTCAGCACTATGAGCGAGCCTGTCGGCTTCAGAAGCTCTTTCAACAAGGTCGGTCGGGACAGCCGTGGACAAGACATCAATAGTACCCGCTACTCTCAAGACAATTCTTAATGAGCGATACCAATCATTGAAGTTTGGGCCAATAAGTTTTGGACGATGAAAAAACATTTTGAACGCGGAACTTAATGTGTTATTGTCGGGTTGAGCCATTTCTACATAAATAAGTTCAAATTATTATCATTTTTGATAAATATTTTCAAGAAAATAAAATTACTCCTGTAAATAAATTAACCATAGGATTTTCCTTGAAACTAGAACCTATATTGACATAAATCCATTACATCAGTTGATATGCTAGTAATGAATGTATTCAGCATAGTAACTTGTCGAACAATTTATTGGCAAACCATTTCTAATTTCTAGATATTTTAGGGACTTATATTGCCAAAAAATGTTTTGTATTGTAAACATGTTTCATCCCCTCTGAATGCCTTAAGTTTCCAGATCTCACTGAGTAACTTAATTAAGTCGTCTAATCGAAAGAACGTAAAATTTATCATGCGAATTCTCAATCTATGAAAAGTTTTCTCTCCACCACAACATCATCCAAATCTCTTATGACGACATTGTAACTTCAAGTGTCTGTTAATTAGATGGCATTCAACTTAAATTTTAAGGGTATAAATTTGATGTCAAAATCAGTGTATGGAGAATCATGCATACATCTCCATATCATAAGTTTAATAAAACAATTAATAAACTTTTTCACAAGAGTCAGCATAATTCATAAATGGCTTTGGATTGATTGTTAATTATCCTTTCCATACTAGATCCTAAGCATTCGACTCTTCCTCTCTAGTATGGGGGTATTCTACCCTTAGAATCAAAACATTAAGGACAATGTTTAATTTCAGTATGGGGGTGAATAGCTACATGAATGTAGGTTTTCCGTTGGGTAGAATAAGAGTTAATTTTTGACTTGATGAGCATTTGGAGCCCTTAACATTCCTTAACCCGTTTAAATTAACTTTTTCTATACTTTTATATAGGGAACTTTAAAATGAGAAAGTCTTAACTCGTATGGGCTTAAAAACAAGAACTTTTCGCAAGTTCCTATAATTGGTCCTAGAAACTCATTTATCAAGGGAACTTTAAAACGCATATTCTAAACATATCTAAGTCTAAGAAATTGCAAGCTCCGATAGGTGACTTGAAAACCCAAAACTTCCATTTAATTTAGTCTTAATGAAGCTAATCCAAATTTAGCTAAATTTTGACTTGCATGGCTAAGTATTCACGAGTCTCTTTAATCAGAGGTCTTTATATAGTGAAGAACGAGAAGTGATAGAGTTAGACAAGTGATCATGCTAAACATAGAACATGAAAATATTCTTTCAAAAAATATGTGTTTTTAATTGTGGCTTTTTCTCCCATAAGATCAATGCATTAGGACAAATAAATTGCAATAAATAAGGTCATACGGCTTATAAGGTATTTAGCTTCTAAAACAGGCGTTTGAAAATTAATTATGATTACTAATAAGTGTGAAAACACTTATCCTTTTACCACTTATTTCCAATAATAACAAGACCAAAACGTGTGATTTATGTCGTAAAAGTCAGAATTATGCGTGGTTTGTGTTTTTATTGTGTTTTAGGACCAAAATATGAAAAAGGAAGAAAACACGGGCTTTCACGGACTTTTATCGAAGAAAAACGGGAAAAGACGAAGTCAAAAGATCAAGAGGGCAAAAAGAACGGAAGTCGAAGGCCTATTCTGAAGATTTATCGAAGAACAAGTCTAAAGACGGAAGTTAATGAAGTCGAAGAACTCGAGTCTAAATAAATGAAGAAATGTTAAGAAGAGTTTAATTAACCCCGAGACGACATCGAGAAAGACAAATGAATTAAATCAAGTCGAGAAGAAAAGAAAGAAGGAAGCACCACACATGCACTTCACACTTCCCTATAAATACCCTCCTAATCACATTAGGAGGGGGTTAGCTAGTTTTTATTTTTCAAGTTTTCTTTCTAGTTTTTAGAGAGAGAAAGTTCTAAACTTTCTCTCACTAAGTTTTTCTTTGTTTTCATCTCTTAAATTTAAGCTTTCTTTAATCTTTGTACTTGGATTCCTTTAATCAATTTCAAGTTAAGTTTTGTGTTCTTTAATCTCCTTCTACATTTCTTGGTTACTTTATCTTTGATCCGAATTACACATCTCATTCGTATGACTTGTTGTTTTCGTGAGTAAAGGATTAATCTTCTTGGTTTACACATAAGTTCTTACACGTTTAGGCCATATGCTCTCTATGCTTATTGGCTTATTTCAAGTTCTAGCTTATTGATTTTCGGATTTCTCAAAGGTTTTTGTCACGTTGAAGTTTCTTTCATAAAGTGTTTAATTTTAAGTTTTGCAAAGTCGTCAAATTTAGGCTTTTTGCATTGTTTTAGGTTCAGGTAAGATAGCTTAATGTAGCTGCTTATTGAGTTTTTAACTTTCCACCATTTTCGGATTAATCTTATGTTCATCGCAATATTTTGATTCTCCACATTCCGACGGGTTACTAGATTTGATCGCAATAACCCTTTAGGGTTTTACTTTGCGATCAGGTTGTCATTTCCCCCTTATTCCGATCTGGATTGCGATCGCTCATTGCGATCGCACATTCCGACGGGATCAAGGTCTTTGCTAAGACGAAGTGCTGCCTATTTCTCGACAGGGATATTGCGATAGAAGCACATTGCGATAGGGGTGTTTTAATCATTCCGGTCTAAGACATTGCGATAAGAGGACATTCCGACGATCTACATTGCGATAGACATTGTGTAGTTGCATTCTGATGGGTAGTAAGTTTGACATTCGGATGGATTTCCAATTGCCACATTCCGATGGCTATCATTTTGTGCATTCTGATGGACATGAATTGCTTTATTCCGATTGACTAAGTTTTTAAGTTTTAAAGTTTTACAAAGTTTTAAGTTTTAAGAATTTTCATAAATTAACTTTTAGTTTAATTTTGTCAAAGCTTCTACTTTACTCAACGACACTTTTATTACTTGCTATTAGTTTAAATTAGACAAACAAACCAAACCATTCTCTTGTTCACCAAAAGTTGATTGAGTCGCACTCTTAACCATTAGTCAATTCGAAAAGACTTTGGGACAACAATATTTTATACTTAGCCAAAAGCCGAGTATTAAATGGCGCAGCTGCCGACTTTTTTCGTTACGATTAAAGTCTTTTAGTGAGAGACGCATTGAATTTTGGGATCCATTCTTTGAACGTTATTTTCCTTGCTTTAAAAATTTTAAAAAATTTAAAAAAAATATATATATAAAACTCTTCAAAAATACAAAAACATTAAAAAATCAAAAAGCAATTCTTTTCCAAAAGGTTTTGTACCAAAAAGATTATATAGATATTCTCTCTGTGTATATTTTTCTTCTGCAGGTGTATGCGTACTAGATCTTCGAACTATTCTGAGCCCGAGACTCGTGAAGATCTAGATATGGCTGGTGTTAATAACAACAATAACAACACACCTCTACCCAATTTGAATAATAATAACAACAACAACAACAATGTCCACCTACCTGATTTACGAACAATGGAGGAATTGTGTCAACCCACCATGAACGGACGCGGAGGCCCGATTGCGCCAATGCACGTCACGGCTCAGGAGTTTCCGTTGAAGCATCACATGATCAAACAAGTGAAAACTAACCTATTTCGCGGAATTCCGGATGATGATGCCAACAAACACCTCGACAAATTCATTACCATCACCCAAAGCATGAAGTGCCCCGGTGTTTCTATGGATGACCTTCGCCTTCAAACTTTTCCCCATTCGCTTTCTCACCATGCCGAAAAATGGTTTGTCCGTCTCCCGAAAAATTCTATTCATACGCGGAATGACATGACTCAACGCTTTTTGTCGCGCTACTTCCCCCCATCCATGGTCACTAGCCTTCGTAACCAAATCAGTGGATTCATGCAAGACAATGATGAATCGCTCTTTGATGCTTGGGAACGATACAATGATTTGATCGACCGCTGTCCTAATCACAATATGCTCCGCGTCACTCTCATTGACACCTTCTACAATGGTCTCACTTTTCGTGATCGTGACACGATCAATGCCGCCGCCAGTGGTACTTTTATGAAAAGGAGATCGGAGGAGTGTCGAGAGTTGATTGAAAACATGACTACTCGCCACAAGAATTGGGATTCATCCGCATCCTCAAGATCTAACTCGAGAGTCAATGTTTCTTCTGCTACTTCCAATCCTGAGATGACTGAAATTTCTCGACAACTCGCTGAGATGAACAAGAATTTCATGACCATGGCCACAAACCACTTTCTACAAGCTAAAGCCGTTGCTATTTCTTGTGACACATGTGGTGGTCCTCATTCCTACAATGATTGTCCTTCTACTCAAGGCAATTTTTCTGAAAACGTTAACGCAGCTTACGGTACTTATCCCACGGGGGGCTATCAAGCTCGTCCTCAAGGAGACTGTAGCTTGCTCAGTTATCGTTCAAACAATTATCTTGCTCCACCTGGTTTCCCTCCTGCAAACCAAAACCAACAACAAAGCTATAACCGAAACAACCAATCCCAACCTCGTGCTAACAATCAATATCAATCCCAAAGAAACCCATACCCAACTCAAGGAAATTCTCAACCTTACCAAGCTCCACCTCTCAATCAACCGATGGCAGTAAGTCCAGACGTCGAGACGTTCATGAAGACTAATCGGGAGCTGGTGACGAATCTTCAGAGTCAAGTCATCAAATTGAAGGGCGAAATGACGAAACAAGGGAACGATATTCGAGCCGAGGTGAGGAATGATATGGCAAAACAGAGCAATGAGATCCGTGCCGACCTCAGAGATTCTTTTAGCACTCAAGCGCTTAACATTCGTGATATGATTGGTTCGCTCATCCAAGGTAATCAACCCTCTTCTTCGGGTACTCTTCCGAGTAACACCGTTGCGAATCCAAGAGGGGAGATGAAAGCAATCACCACTCGTAGTGGAAAAGGTTATACGGAACCCGAGCTTTCTACACCTCCACCCGTGATTGTGAACATGGAAAAAGAGAAACTTTCCCCACCTCCTTGACCTTCTATCCCCGTTTCCCCACCACCCGTGGTTGTGAGTGATCCTATTCTCCTAAAGCCTTCTTCTTCATCCAATATACCATATCCTTCAAGGTTGAGGAAAGAGAAGCAAAAGAGCAAGGATGATATTCAGGTTTCTAACTTTCTCAAAATATTTAAACAATTGAATTTTAACATCTCCTTTGTCGAGGCTCTCGCTCACATGCCCAAATACGCTAAGATGTTTAAAGATCTTTTAAGTGATAAGGAAAAGCTTCTTGACAATGCTCAGACCCAACTTAATGAGAATTGATCCGCCGTTCTCTTAAGGAAATTGCCCACCAAACTTGGTGATCCGGGTCACTTCTTAATTCCTTGCAACTTCCCGGGAGTAGAGAATTGCATGGCTCTAGCCGATCTAGGTGCCAGTATCAACTTAATGCCTTTAAGTGTTTGGAAGCAATTATCTCTCCCCGAGCTAGTCCTCACCAAAATGACTTTGGAATTAGCCAACCGTACGGTTGCTTATCCAGTGGGGATAGCCGAAGATGTCTTTGTTGGCGTCGACAAATTCACCTTCCCGGCGGATTTTGTTGTCGTTGACTACGAGATGGATCCTCGTGTTCCATTAATCGTTGGACGTCCATTCCTGAGGACCGGTCGCACTCTCATTGATGTAGCCGCGGGCGAAATAATCATGAGAGTTGGTGACGATAAAATTGTCTTCAACATGGGTAAGATTTCTAAGCAACCTTATTCATATGAGAGTGTTAATGTTATTGATGTTCTCGATGAGGCTTGTGAAGAACATTTTCATGATGCTTGCAAAAGTACTCTTTCTTCTCTACCCAATGTTGAGACCGTTGCCTCAATAGCTCCGGTATTGACTCCTTTTGGAGAAAGTGACTTGGATGATTTCGAAGCTAGCTTGGGTCCTCTTGATATTAAGTATGATAATTTGTCCACCAATTGGGATGAAGACATTCGTACTATTGAGAGACTTCTTAATGAGGACCCGTTTTCTCCTCCTTCTCCTAAAGAGGTGACTAATGATGATCCATCGTTAGTTACACCATCTATTGAGGATCCTCCTACTCTTGAGCTTAAGGACCTACCTCCTCATCTTGAGTACGTTTTCCTGGAAGACAACGAGAAGTTACCGGTCATCATCGCAAAGGACCTGAAAAAAGAAGAAAAAGCCCGACTTGTCGCTGTGTTGAAGAAGCATAAACGAACTATCGCTTGAAAAATCTCCGACATTCGCGGAATTGATCCTCACTTCTGCACACTTAAAATTCTCTTAGAGGACGACTTTAAGCCCACAATTCAAAGCAAACGAAGGGTGAATCCTAAAATCCATGAAGTCATTAAAAAAGAGGTTATCGAACTTCTTGATGCGGGTATGATTTACCCTATTTCGGATTCACCATGGGTTAGTCCAGTCCATTATGTGCCTAAGAAAGGCGGAATCACCGTTGTGCCCAATCAAAACAACGAGTTGATTCCTACCCGTCTCGTTACTGGGTGGAGAGTTTGTATAGACTACCGCAAACTCAATGATGCCACGAGAAAGGATCATTTCCCTCTACCTTTTATGGACCAAATGCTTGAACGTTTAGCGGGTAATGAATATTACTGCTTTCTTGATGGTTTCTCGGGTTATTTCCAAATACCCATCGATGCCCAAGATCAAGAGAAGACAACATTCACTTGTCCCTATGGCACATTTGCTTACAAACGAATGCCTTTTGGCTTATGCAATGCCCCTAAGACTTTCAGAAGGTGCATGTTGGCTATCTTCCATGTCATGGTTGAGCAAACCATGGAAGTCTTCATGGATGATTTCTCGGTCTTCGGGGATTCCTTCTCTTCTTGCCTTGCCAATTTGGAACGTATGCTTAAGCGGTGCGAAGATACTCGCCTTGTTTTGAATTGGGAAAAATGCCATTTTATGGTAAAAGAAGGCATTGTGCTAGGACAAAAAATCTCTAAAGCCGGTCTTGAAGTCGACCGTGCTAAAGTAGATGTCATAGCCAAATTACCTCCACCTTCAACCGTGAAGGGTGTGAGAAGTTTTCTGGGTCATGCGTGCTTCTATCGTCGATTCATTCAGGATTTCTCTAAAATCGCTCGCCCGATGACCCACCTCTTGGAAAAAGATACTCCTTTTATCTTTTATAAAGAGTTTATCGAAGCCTTCAATCTTCTTAAGGATAAGCTAACTAAGGCACCGGTCTTGGTTACCCCTAATTGGGAGCTGCCTTTTGAATTGATGTGCGATGCTAGCGACTTTGCTATTGGTGCGGTTTTGGGTCAAAGAGTGAATAAACACTTCCAACCAATCCACTATGCTAGCAAAACAATGACAGGGGCTCAATTGCATTATACGACAACCGAAAAAGAGCTTTTAGCTATTGTCTATGATTTTGAAAAATTTCGCCCCTATCTTGTTTTATCCCCCACCATCGTATACACGGACTATTCCGCGTTGAAGTACTTGATGACTAAGCATGATTCTAAGCCAAGACTTCTTCGCTGGGTTTTACTCCTTCAAGAATTCAACATTGAAATTCGCGACAAGAAGGGAGCCGAAAACCTGGCCGCGGATCATCTGAGCAGACTTGAGGATCCATATCAAGGGGATCATCCGAACAAAGAGATCAATGACTTTTTCCCCTTTGAGACCTTAATGTCTATAAATCTCAATCTTGATGACACCCCGTGGTTTGCGGACATTGCAAACTACTTAGCGGGTGGTATTCTCATCAAAGGGTTAACATTCCAACAAAATAAGAAGTTCTTGAATGATGTTAAGACTTACTTTTGGGATGACCCTTATCTATTCAAACAATGTGCTGATCTGATCATTCGTCGTTGTGTTGACGGACCGGCAGCTTTTGACATTCTCCAAGCTTTCCACAAAGGACCCACCGATGGTCACTTTGGTCCCAACTACACCGCTAAAAAAGTGTTTGATTCTGGATTCTATTGGCCCACCATTTATCGTGATGCTCACGAAATGGTTAAGCATTGTGATGCTTGCCAACGCCAAGGCAAGATCACACATAAAGATGAGATGCCTCAAAATTTCATTCAGGAATGTGAAATCTTTGACGTATGGGGCATCGACTTTATGGGGCCATTTCCATCCTCCAAAGGGAACAAGTACATCCTCGTCGGCGTAGACTACGTTTCTAAATGGGTTGAAGCCAAGGCTCTCCCTACGAACGATGCGAGGGTGGTTGTGAACTTTTTGAAGCAGCTTTTCGCTCGATTCGGCGTTCCTCGTGCTATCATCAGTGACCGCGGGACTCATTTTTGCAATGATCAATTTGCAAGAGTCATGACTAAGTATGGTGTTAATCACCGTCTTTCCACCGCCTATCATCCCCAAACCAATGGGCAAGCCGAGATATTCAACCGTGCATTGAAGCGAATTTTGGAGCGTACTGTGGGAGAGCATCGCGCCACGTGGGCCGATACGTTAGATGATGCTCTGTGGGCTTTCCGTACTGCTTATAAGACCCCGATCGGTTGTACACCTTATCGTCTTGTGTACGGAAAAGCATGCCACCTTCCCATCGAGCTGGAACATAAGGCGCACTGGGCCTTGAAGTGGGCTAACTTCGACATCAACAAAGCCAGTGATCATCGAAAGATTCAACTCAACGAGCTCAACGAACTAAGGAATGAAGCTTATGAGAACTCGCTGATCTACAAGGAGAAGACGAAGATCATTCATGACGCAAAAATCAAGAACCGAGAGTTCCACGTTGGTGATCAAGTCTTACTTTTTAACTCTCAGTTGAAGATCTTCTCTGGCAAGTTGAAGAGCCGCTGGTCTGGTCCATTCACTATCGCCAAAGTCTTTCCATATGGGACCATTGAGCTTTCTCAGCCGAATGGGCCCAATTTCAAGGTGAATGGCCAGCGTTTGAAGCTTTACTTTGGTGAGGACATCTCCCACGAGATGATTCCATCCCTCACCACGTTCCCCATGAACTAAATTTGGGTCGAGTCAGGCTCGTGACTCGGTGAACAAAAACAAGCGCTTCTCGGGAGGCAAACCGTGATCTATCCTTTACTGCTTTCATAATAAGTGTAGGGGGAGCCCCGTATGTGTTTGTTGTCTTGTTTCTTGTGCTGTGCAGGGATTAAAGCTTCAAAGATCCACCTTGATGACTTTTGACGAACCCTGATAGCGTGTTCCCATCTTCCCGGTTCTATCCTAAACTCTTGTGATTCAATATTTCATATTTTATATATGTTCACATTGAATTCACTTTAATTGTCCTTTCCTTAGCAAGATTTAAACAAAGTGCACAATGTCATAAGTGTAGGGGAGTCTACTCCCACATGCTTAAACATTGAGGACAAAGTTTATCTCAAGTGTAGGGGGACTTCTATCGAAGAAAGTGGTGTTTTCCATGAATTTGCCCTCATTTTAACCAGAAAATTTGATTTTTCGACATTTTTCAAAATTTTTAATCTATTTTGGCCTAGTTGTATAGTTGTATTTTCCTTAATTATGTTTATTTCCTTTCCATTGCTAGAATAATTTTCAATAAAGTGGTTTTAAATTTTTCTTAGTCAAGAATATTTTGACTCAACCTGAGTTTACTTACCTAAGTTTACTCTAGCTAGTATCCTTAACGTGTTTAAGTCAAGTTTTGCTAGGCTTTTATATAGGGAGCTATAAAACGCGAAAGTCTTAACTCTCACGGGTTAAGAACAAGAACTTTTCGCAAGTTCCTATAATTGATCCTTGAGAGTTGTTTATCAAGGAAACTTTAAAATGCAAATTCTAAACTTGAAAAAGTCTAAGAGTTTACAAGATCCTATAGATGACTCGAAAACCCAAAACTTTGATTTAATAGGCTAAGCATCCACGAGTCTCATTCCTTGAGATTTTAAACTGTGGAGAACGAGAGATGATAGAGTCAATTATAAGTTCGGTATTCTTTCGTGAATTTATGTGAGTTAATTATAAGCCTATTCTCCCTTCGCTTGTTAATAAATTTATCTACAATAAATAAGGTTGTACGATTTAAAAGGTTACTTAGCTTCTAGCCCCAGATCGTTTAAAAGTTGCTCGGTACGGATTAGAGTTCATAGCCAAGGCATAACTTATTGAAGCGGGATGCGAAGATTGGCGAGTCCGAAAAGGCCCTAACAAGGCATGAGGGCTACATTTTGTTGCTAAAGATCCAAAAGTTATGTGAAGAATCATTTATAGAAAATCAATATGAAGGATCGAGACACACGACGAAAAGCAAATACTCCCCAAAAGATTATGGAGAAGTCTATCCAAAAAGACCCTAACAAGGTATGAGGGTAAATAGATCCAAGTCCTAAAAGGAGGCGGATCGTTGCATATCAAAGTCCAAAATAAAGATTGGAGAAAAATGAAGAAGTCGTGGTCCAAAGATGAAGAATCTCTCAAAACTTCAAGTGAAGAAATTCCAATTATGAAGAGAAGGCCATTATTTCATGAACGTCTCTCAAGATTCGAAGTATGAAGTCGCTGCCAAATATCGGTCCGAAAAAGGTCTCAAATCGTGAAGCGAGTTATGCCAAGATATGAACTTTATGAGGTCCCGAGAAGCAGTTTTAAAAGATCTAGTCCTTTAGCTAACTATTGATTAAATCGTTCACTTTATTTTCGGCCTAAATAACTATCGAAATAAGTCAAACAATACATCCCCGTGATCATTCAAGACAAAAATAAAATATAAGAGATACACCTAGGAATAAGGGAGTCTAAGTGAATAATTGGCCCGCATGAGTTTGTGATAGTTTGCTAACTTATAATAACAATGATCTCGTTTTTAAGCTTGGTATGGGGAACGTGAAACTTGAGGATGATAAACCTTCATGGCTGCCAAAACCAATGTAAGTTTTTTAATTTCTTTACTTGTTTCTATCTTTTTATGTTTAGTATTTAATAAAGGGCAAGGTGGGTTATTTATGATGGAAAATGTAAACCGTGCTTTAAATTAATGCATTGCATGAGGGAATTGCAATGGTCAAGTGTAGGGGATTTAATAAGTGTGAAAACACTTATCCTTTTACCACTTATTTCCAATAATAACAAGACCAAAACGTGTGATTTATGTCGTAAAAGTCGGAATTATGCGTGGTTTGTGTTTTTATTGTGTTTTAGGACCAAAAGATGAAAAAGGAAGACAACACGGGCTTTCAAGGACTTTTATTGAAGAAAAACGGGAAAAGACGAAGTCAAAAGATCAAGAGTGCAAAAAGAACGGAAGTCGAAGGCCTATTCTGAAGATTTATCGAAGAACAAGTCTAAAGACGGAAGTTAATGAAGTCGAAGAACTCGAGTCTAAATAAATGAAAAAATGTTAAGACGAGTTTAATTAACCCCGAGACGACATCGAGAAAGACAAATGAATTAAATCAAGTCGAGAAGAAAAGAAAGAAGGAAGCACCACACATGCACTTCCCACTTCCCCTATAAATACCCTCCTAATCACATTAGGAGGGGGTTAGCTAGTTTTTATTTTTCAAGTTTTCTTTCTAGTTTTTAGAGAGAGAAAGTTCTAAACTTTCTCTCACTAAGTTTTTCTTTGTTTTCATCTCTTAAATTTAATCTTTCTTTAATCTTTGTACTTGGATTCCTTTAATCAATTTCAAGTTAAGTTTTGTGTTCTTTAATCTCCTTCTACATTTCTTGGTTACTTTATCTTTGATCCGAATTACACATCTCATTCGTATGACTTGATGTTTTCGTGAGTAAAGGATTAATCTTCTTGGTTTACACATAAGTTCTTACACGTTTAGGCCATAAGCTCTCTATGCTTATTGGCTTATTTCAAGTTCTAGCTTATTGATTTTCGGATTTCTCAAAGGTTTTTGTCACGTTGAAGTTTCTTTCATAAAGTGTTTGATTTTACGTTTTGCAAAGTCGTCAAATCTAGGCTTTTTGCATTGTTTTAGGTTCAGGTAGGATAGCTTATTGTAGCAGCTTATTGAGTTTTTAACTTGCCACCACTTTCGGATTAATCTTATGTTCATCGCAATATTTTGATTCTCCACATTCCGACGGGTTACTAGATTTGATCGCAATAACCCTTTAGGGTTTTACTTTGCGATCAGGTTGTCATTTCCCCCTTATTCTGATCTGGATTGCGATCGCTCATTGTGATCGCACATTCCGACGGGATCAAGGTCTTTGCTAAGACGAAGTGCTGCCCATTTCTCGACAGCGATATTGCGATAGAAGCACATTGCGATAGGGGTGTTTTAGTCATTCCGATCTAAGACATTGCGATAAGAGGACATTCCGACGATCTACATTGCGATAGACTTTGTGTAGTTGCATTCCGACGGGTAGTAAGTTTGACATTCCGATGGATTTCCAATTGCCACATTCCGATGGCTATCATTTTGTGCATTCCGATGGACATGAATTGCTTTATTCCGATTGACTAAGTTTTTAAGTTTTAAAGTTTTACAAAGTTTTATGTTTTAAGAAATTTCATAAATTAACTTTTAGTTTAATTTTGTCAAAGCTTCTACTTTACTCAACGACACTTTAATTACTTGCTATTATTTTAAATTAGACAAACAAACCAAACCATTCTCTTGTTCACCAAAAGATGATTGAGTCGCACTCTTAACCATTAGTCAATTCGAAAAGACTTTGGGACAACAATATTTTATACTTAGCCAAAAGCCGAGTATTAATTACATAAAGTACATTTTCAGAACATAACTTATCAACAAGGGATGCGAAGATTGGCGAAACCAAAATGGAGCTAACAAGGCATGAGGATTACCTTTTGTTGCTAAATCTAAAAAGATGTGAAGTCCACGAATCCAAATTCAAAATGAAGGATGAAGACACACGGCGAAAAGCAAAATACTCCAAGACGTTGAGGAAAAGTCTATGAATCCAAAAAGGACCTAGCAAGGCATGAGGATGAATTTATGAATCCAAGTCCGAAAAGGAGGCGGATCGTTGCATAACTGAAGTCCCGAAATGAGTAAAAGGAAAAAGTGAAGAAAGTCGTGGTAAAAAATGAAGCATCTCGAATCAAGAAGAAGATGTATGCCCAAAAATGAAGAAAAGACCATAACAAAGAGCGTCTCTCAAGATGAAGTTCGAAACACATGTCAAATATCGGTCCGGGAAAGGTCCTACGTCGTGATCAAAGTTATGTTGAGATATGGACTTTTGATGATTATAAGAAGTGTTTTGAAAGATCGTGTCCTCTAGCTACTTACTAAATAAATCGTGTCAACATTATTTTCTGCTTAATAAATATCAAAATAAGTCCATATGAATCCTTGTGATCCATGACAAAAATAGTTAAAAAAATTCTAGATATCTTTTCATAAGTAGGATTGCTGGGATAAAAAGTAATACACAATTTGAATGCATGAGTAGTGTTAGCATTGTGACTTGTACCAACAATGATCTCATTTTTACGCTTAGCATGGAATGTGTGACAATCAAGGATGAAACAATTTACTCTTAAAACATTTACTTTTTTTTATTCTTAGACCCTAAAAGTCACGATCTCGTGATGAAAATCATGCATAATGTCTATAACACACATAGTAGTAGTTTAGTAAGTTTACGTTTCAATAGAAGTAAAAAAAATTGAAATTTGGAGATGCTAAGATACTTTATTCTAGCATTACGTGAGGGCACGACAATGGTTTAGTATCAGGGAGTGATGAGAATGTATTTATACATAGTCGCATCGTCTAAAACGGGCTTTAAATGTGTAAAAATGTCTTAAAATACTGTGAAATATACTTGTGTTTGCTCTTTGTGTGTTTTAGGTATGGATATCGTGAAAAAGACAAAAGATCACAAGAAAACAAGCAAAAACGAACACGAGAAACGAAGCCTCACAAAGAACCGGGCCCAAGATATGAATTTGCCAAAAAGACCTTGAAGAATTGTTGATTGGCAAAAATGGTCCTTCAAGAATTGAAGAATTACACTTTATACCCCGGAGAATCTAAAAAATACAATAGGGGTCCGTAAAGTTTGAAGACTTTACAAGAACAGTGATACAAATGTTTTACTAGGGTTGAAAGTTCGTTTTCTCTCGACTCGATTCGAATTGATCACGGTTTGAAATGCGACTCAATCGTTCTTGGTGAAAAAGAAAGAAATGTCGTTAATTAACTAATTAAAATAAAAATGAAAGCTTTAAAATTTTAAACTAAAGATAAAGACTTTTAAAGATAAATGAATAAAAGATTAAAACTTTATAAAATGAATAAACATGAAAATTAAACTAAGTAAAAATGTTTAAAAATAAAGTTAAGTAAAATGGCGGGAAAAATTAATGTTTGAAAATAAAACAGAAAATTAAAAACCAAACATAAGTCGGAATACACTTAAACAGAACCTAATCTTGAATAAGGAAAATTTCCTTATCCGGAATCTTTGATCAGTCACTAATTCGGAATGTAGAACTAGCAACAATCTGGAATCTGACTTGTTACCTAGTAATCCGGAATAAGTAGTTATGCTTATCTAGAATAACTAAAATTCCTTATTCGGAATATGGTCTTGGTTCTTATTGGGAATAATAGTTGAGACACAATCCGGAATCTGTGTTGACTACACAATCTGGAATCCTTGTATTGTGCTTATCCTGAATGTAGAACTATTCGTAATCCAGAATATGCTCACTCTCACTATCCGGAATCCACACACAAGTTATAATCCGGAATATTTGATTTTGTGCTTATTCAGAATGTTTGAATCTCTTACTATTCGAAATATGGGTTTGTCACACAAGTCGGAATGTTAGGGTTTTAGTAATCCGGATAAGAGCAAAAATAAGCAAAGATGAAAATAAGGTAAAAACAAATAAGCACTTACCAAAAACATAACCAAAATAATTTTAAGAAAAAGCTAATAAGCCACAATTGAAAAACTTTGAAAACACTAAATAATCTAAATATTTAAAATCAACTTTTTATAAAAATAAACTATTAAAGACACTTAATTAAAAATAAGAAAATCACACAATAAGCACTTAACACAATAAGCTAAAAAGATCAAACACATCAAAATCAATAAGTACAATCAAACAAACACATCAATCAAAGCAAGAACATGATGAACAAACTACATGATTATCTAAATCAAACAAGAGATTAAAAATAAGAAAGGTAGAATGAAAATGATTAATTAAAAGCTTGAAATAAAATGAAGATTAATGATTCAAATACAAGATTAATGTGAAAAGCTTGAAAACATGAAAGTAAATCTAGAGAGAGAAAGTAATTACCTACTCCTAAAGCATAAAAATAAATCTATCTAAATTATCTAACTCCCTCCTAATGACATATTAGGAGGATATTTATAGGAGGAGAGGAAGAGTTGTTGTTTCTTTTCTCTTTATCTTTGTCTTTTCGTCTTTTAATTTCTTCGTCTTTTTCGACGTTGTCTCGAGATTTGTCGATATAAAATGAACTCGTCTTCT
This sequence comes from Glebionis coronaria, assembly GCA_025667525.1. NCBI lineage: Eukaryota > Viridiplantae > Streptophyta > Magnoliopsida > Asterales > Asteraceae > Glebionis > Glebionis coronaria. Next base: position 215,856,023 of record CM046882.1, read on the forward strand.
AATTTTCTTCTTTTATTAGATTTGATTCTTCGACTTCGTTAAACTTCCGTCTTTAGACTTTTTCTTCGATAAATCTTCAGAATAGGCCTTTGACTTCCGTTCTTTTTGCACTCTTGATCTTTTGAATTCGTCTTTTGTCTTTTTCTTCGATAGAATCCCGTGTTTTCTTCCCTTTTCATATTATGGTCCTAAAACACAACAAAAACACAAACCACGCATAATTTTGACTTTTACGACATTAAATACACGTTTTGGTCTTGTTTTTATTATAATTAAGGGGCAAAAGGATAAGTGTTTTCACACTTATTAAATCCCATACACTTGACCATTGCAATGCCCTCATGCAATGCATTAATTACAAAGCAAGATTTGCATTCTCCATCATAATTAACCCACCATGGCCTTTATTAAATACTAGACATTAAGGAAACTTAAAAAGATAGAAAATCATAAAATATTTGAAGGAGGAAAACAAGTAAAGAAATCAAAGACTTACATTAGGGATTTTGGTGTGATGAATGTTTATCACCCTCAAGTTTCACGTTCCCCAAACCAAGCTTAAAAACGATATCATTGTTATTATAAGTTAGTAAAGCTAACACGCACTCATGTGACCCAATTATTCACATAGACTCCCTTATTCCTAGGTGTATCTCTTATATTTTATTTTTGTCTTGAATGATCACGAGGATGCATTGTTGACTTATTTCGATAGTTTATTAAGGCCGAAAATAAAGTAGGACGATTTAATCAATAGTTAGCTAAAGGACAAAATCTTTTAAAACTGCTTCTCGAAACCTCATAAAGTTCATATCTTGGCATAAATCGTTTCAAGATTTGAGACCTTTCTCGGATCAATATTTGGCATTGACTTCATACTTCGAATATTGAGAGATGATCTTGAAATATAGGTCTTCTCTTCATAATAGGTATTTCTTCACTTGAAATTTTTGAGAGATTCTTCAAACTTAGACCACGACTTCTTCATTTTTCTCCAATCTTCATATGGGATTTTGATATACAACGATTCACCTCCTTTTAGGACTTGGATCTATTTATCCTCATACCTTGCTAGGGTCTTTTCGGATAGACTTCTCCATGATCTTTAGGGGAGTATTTGCTTTTCGTCGTGTGTCTCGATCCTTCATATTGATTTTTTATAAATGATTCTTCACATTACTTTGGATCTTTAGCCACAAAATGTATCCCTCATGCCTTGTTAGGGCCTGTTCGGACTCGCCAATCTTCGCACCCGCTTCAATAAGTTATGCCTTGGCTATGAACTCTAATTAATCTCGAGCAACTTTTAAACGATCTTGTGCTAGAAGCTAAGTAACTTTTCAAATCGTACGACCTTACTTATTGTAATTATATTTATTAACAAGCGATGGGAGAAAAAGCTCATAATTAACTCACATGAATTCATGAAAGAATAACAAACTTATAATTGACTCTATCATCTCTCGTTCTCCACAATTTAAAATTTCAAGGAATGAGACTCGTGGATGCTTAGCCTATTAAATTAAATTTTTTGTGTTTTCAAGTCATCTATAGGATCTTGCATCTTCTCAGACTTTTTCAAGTTTAGGATTCGCATTTTAAAGTTCCCTTGATAAATGACTTTCTAGGATCAATTATAGGAACTTGCGAAAAGTTCTTGTTCTTAAACCCGCATGAGTTAAGACTTTCACGTTTTAAAGTTCCCTATATAAAAGCCTAGCAGAACTTGATTTAAACACATTAAGGATACTAGCTAGAGTAAACTCAAATAAGTAAACTCGGGTTGAGTCAAAAATTCATGACAGGCCTAATATATCAAAGACATCTAAATTTATTAAAACCATTTTATTAAAATTTAATCTAGCAATGAAAGTAAATAACGATAACAAAGGAAAATACTAATATGCCAAAATAGATCAAAAATTTTGAAAAATGTCAAAAAATTAATTTTTCGGTTAAAATGAGGACATATTCATGGAAAAGCCCACTTAAATTTTTATAGAAGTCCACCTTACACTTAAGATAAACATTGTCCTCAATGTCAAAGCATGTGGGAGTAAACTCCCCTACACTTATGACATTGTGTACTTTGTTTAAATCTTGCTAAGAAAGGGACAACTAAAGTGATTCCTATTATAATATTCGAGAATATAAAATAGTGAATCAAAAGAGTTTAGGATAAAACCGGGAAGACGGGTACACGGAATCACGGGTCGTCAAAAGTCATCAAAAGTATATCTTTGAAAGCTCTAATCCCTGCACATCATAAGAAAGAAAACAACACACATATACTAGGGTCTCCCCCTACATTTATTATGAAAACGGATAAAAAGGATAGATCATCGGGTTGCCTCCCGAGAAGCGCTTGTTTTTGTTCACCGAGTCGTGAGCCTGACTCGACCTTCATTACAATGGTAAGAAGCTTAAAGAACATCCACCAGGGTCAAATACATGGTTTTCATCCTTCAAATAGAACAAGATTAAGGTGAAGAGCACAAGCTAAATAAGAGTAAGCAAGGTTCCCTTAAGCAAAGATGGAGCACGGTGGTAGAAGGTTTGGAGAGGTGAAAGCATAACTCCATATGTCCAAAAGTCTTTCCTTTTATTTCATCAGATGGATACTGAGATGGCTTGAAAATTGTGATACCAGGATCGAACACCTTTTGCTTTAGGGGAGAATAAGACATAGGCTCAGTAGACCTTGAATATTCGCCCATAAATCGCACAATCTCATCCGAAGAAGGTGGAAAGAAAGGTGTTAAGACATAGGTACTACGGATATTGGTGTCGTCTGGTTTCTTCTCCTTTGAAATGGGCTTCTTGACATCCGAAGGAGGGTAGAGACCATAATCAAAGTCCAAAGGAGGAGAATCATGCTCATTGGGAAAGTAGGTGTTGAGAAAGGTGTCCAAATCTTCCTCAAATGAGTAATCATCCAAAGTAGGATAAAGCATTTTTAGCGGAGGATCTTCATCAAAAATAGGAGCATAATCATCAGTAGAAGACATAACACTTGAAGAATCACTCGAAAGAGTGTCAAAATCATCAAAGTCATCATAAGTTGGCATGCCTTCATACTCGAAAGAAAAATCATCATAATCTTCCAAATCGGAATTAGAACCATCATCATCCTATTCATCATAGATCGGTGGAGAATCATAAATTGGTTGGGGATCTAAATTGGAGAGAGAATCATTAGAGTCGTCCACATGGACTTGAAAAAGTGGATTATCATAGCAAGTCTCGAAAAGAGGATTGTTGTGTATCACAAAATCATCAAGCTTTATACTTTCCAAAGGAGTTGTGTCAAGCTCGTCTTGAAGAACATCAATCATTTTTGCTGATTCTTTTCCATTTGACTTACTTGTAATTTTCCCCATCTTAAAAAGTTGTTGATCATTCCCGACCCTTAGAATGAGTTCACCTTTGACAACATCGACTAAAGCTTTTCCGGTTCTCAAGAATGGCCGTCCAAGTATTAACGGAATACGAGGGTCCATTTCATAATCAACAACAACATAATCGACCGGAAAAGTGAAGGTACCAACTTTAACAAAAAAATCTTCGGCAATACCAACGGGGTAAATGAGAGTTCGATTTGCTAGCTCGATAGTCATCCTTGTTGGTGTAAGGTCGGGTAATGATAACTTTTTCCAAACACTTAATGACATCAAATTTATACTTGCCCCGAGATCGGCTAAGGCAGTAAATTCTTCAATTTGTTAAAAGTACAAGGTAGCACAAAACGACCGAGATCTCCAAGTTTTTTCGGAAGTTCTTTAAGAAGGACTATAGAACAATTCTCATTTAAGCGTGTGTTGACAAATTCAACCATCTTCTCCTTCTTACTAAGCAATTCCCTGAATGCTTTGACAAATTTTGGCATTTGGACAAGTGCTTCAACAAGGCTATGTTGAATTCCTTTCGGGAGATCATCTTCAAACAGGTAGTGATTTGAGAATCCTCCTTAGTGAGCACTTTGCACTTGTCTAATCTTAAAGGATAAGGAATATTAGGTTTAGGAGGTGTAGATGTAGAATGTGGAGGTTGAGATGTTGAAGGTTTAGAGGTGGAAGGTGGGGATGGTGAAGGTTTTTTCTTTGGTACTTCTTCCGTAATAGGTGGAGACGATAATGGAGAACTAGTACTAGGCATGGTTGTAGGAGGGATAAATAGGGGTGGAGGAGGTGTAGATGGAGTAACTGGGGGAGGGATAGATGGTCCTACTAGAGTTGCTCCACTGCGTGTAGTAATAGCACTCACATTAGGTCTAGGGTTAGTTTCGGTTGTAAAAGGAAGAGCACCTTGGGAACGAAGGGTTTGAAACATTTGAACGAATTTCCTATTCGTGGACTCTTGCATTTCTTTCATTGTTTTCTCATGATCGGTTAATTTTTGTAGAATCAAGTCCATGTGCGGATGAGGTAAATTGAACCCTTGTTGTGGAAAACCTTAGTTTGTGTATTAATTATATGGTTGAAAACCTTGAGGATTGAAACCTTGGTTTTGAAAGCCTTGGTTTTGAAAGCCTTGGTTTTGCACTTGATAAGATACTTGATTTGCATTGTATCCCCTCACATTTGCATTTTGTTGAACATTTGCTCTTGGTGGCCCTTGGTTGTTATGGGTGGGTTGGTGAGGTCGTTGTTGAAAAGCGGGTGGAGCCAAGTAATTCGTCGAATTGTAAGAAAAGTGATTAACATCGACGTTAGCCTTGAAATGAACTCTTTCCGTGTTGTTGTAAGCATATATTTCCCCAGGAGATTGATCATAAGCTTTATCACAATTAGCATAAGAGTGTGGCCCACCAAAAGTTTCACAAGTAATATTAAGAGCATGGGCATGTTGATTAGGAGGGTTATCTCTTAAAACAAGTTGTTTTACAGGTGAAGTAAGTTCCTTAAGATGATTGGTCAACTCACTCTCACTGGAACTGGCCATAGTAGCCCTAACACTCTTGGTTTGGACTTTTGCCTTGTTTTCTATGATTGCCCAAGCCTCATTCATAGATTTGACAAGAATATTACCCCCCGAAGCACTATTAGTGAATCTTGGTCATTCAAACTTAATCCATTATAAAAAGTATTAATTTGATGAACCTTTGTATAACCGTGTTGTGGACACTTTCTTAAAAGCTCCTTAAAACGATCCCAAGATTCACTAAACGTCTCACCATACTTTTGTTCAAAATTAATGATGTCATTCCGCAAAGCGGTTGTGAGGGTGGGGAAAAATAATTGAAAAACTTGGTCTCTAGGTCCGCCATGTTGTAATACTTTGGGGTGGTTCCTTATCAAGCCAAGTCCGGGCTTGTCCCTCGAGGGAGAAAAGAAAGAGGAGCAAACGAATTGCCTCTTGTGAAACCCCATTGTATTTCACGGTATTGGTTTAGTGAACAAACCTTTTTATGTGATCGTGTGGATCATCATGAGTTCGGCCTAAGAACGGTGTAGCAGAAACCATTTGTATAAAACCGGTCTTGAGCTCAAGGTTATTTGCATCAATAGCCGGAACCACAATCGCATCTTCATTGCCTTAAACATGTAAGTGCAAGAGCTCGATCATTGGACGGTTATCCATTGTGTTAACAACAGGAGGCTCGATGATAGCGGCTTGAATGGACTTCCTTTTGCGTGAACGGGTACGCATACACCTATAAAATAAAAATATAGCAAAGAAATAGAAGAAATAAAGTTAACGTGAAAATAAAATATTTTTGGTGCAAAACTTTGAAAAAGAAATGCTTTTTATGATTTTTTTAATGTTTTTGGATTTTTGAAAATTTTGTATTTTTTAGGATTTTTTGAAAATTTTTTGCAAGAAAATAACGTTCAAAAGTGAACGGATCCTAAAATCCAACGCGTCTCTCACAAAAAACCGTTAATCTTCACGAAAAGTGTCGGCAACGGCACCATTTGATACATATGTTTTACTAGGGTTGAAAGTTCGTTTTCTCTCGACTCGATTCGAATTGATCACTGTTTTAAATGCGACTCAGTCGTTCTTGGTGAAAAAGAAAGAAATGTCGTTAATTAACTAATTAAAATAAAAATGAAAGCTTTAAAATTTTAAACTAAAGATAAAGACTTTTAAAGATAAATGAATAAAAGATTAAAACTTTATAAAAGGAATAAACTTGAAAATTAAACTAAGTAAAAATGTTTAAAAATAAAGCTAAGTAAATTGGCGGGAAAAATTAATGTTTGAAATAAAACAGAAAATTAAAAACCAAATATAAGTCAGAATACACTTAAACATAACCTAATTCGGAATAAGGAAAATGTCCTTATCCGGAATCCTTGATCAGTCACTAATTCGGAATGTAGAACTAGCAACAATCCGAAATCTAACTTGTTACCTGGTAATCCGGAATAAGTAGTTATGCTTATCCGGAATAACTAAAATTCCTTATCCGGTATATGGTCTTGGTTCTTATTCGGAATAATAGTTGAGACGCAATACGGAATCTGTGTTGCCTAAACAATTCGGAATCCTTGTATTGTGCTTATCCGGAATGTAGAACTCTACGTAATCCGGAATATGCTCACTCTCACTATCCGGAACCCACACACAAGTTATAATCCGGAATAGTTGATTTGGTGCTTATTCGGAATGTTTGAATCTCTTACTATTCGGAATATGGGGTTGTCACACAAGTCGGAATGTTAGGGTTTTAGTAATCCGGATAAGAGCAAAAATAAGCAAAGATGAAAATAAGCTAAAAACAAATAAGCACTTACCAAAAACATAACCAAAATAATTTTAAGAAAAAGCTAATAAGCCACAATTGAAAAACTTTTAAAACACTAAATAATCTAAATATTTAAAATCAACTTTTTATAAAAATAAACTATTAAAGACACTTAATTAAAAGTAAGAAAATCACACAATAAGCACTAAACACAATAAGCTAAAAAGATCAAACATATCAAAATCAATAAGCATAATCAAATAAACACATCAATCAAAACAAGAACATGATGAACAAACTACATGATTATCTAAATCAAACAAGAGATTAAAAATAAGAAAGGTAGAATGAGAATGATTAATTAAAAGCTTTAAATAAAATGAATATTAATGATTCAAATACAAGATTAATGTGAAAAGCTTGAAAACATGAAAGTAAATCTAGAGAGAGAAAGTAATTACCTACTCCTAAAGCATAAAAAAAAATCTATCTAAATTATCTAACTCCCTCCTAATGACATATTAGGAGAGTATTTATAGGAGGAGGGGAAGAGTTGTTGCTTCTCTATTTCTCTTTATCTTTTCGTCTTTTAATTTATTCGTCTTTCTCGACGTTGTCTCGGGATTTGTCGATATAAAATGAACTTGACTTATAGTTTTCTTCTTTTATTAGATTTGGTTCTTCGACTGCGTTAAACTTCCGTCTTTAGACTTTTTCTTCGATAAATCATCAGAATAGGCCTTTGACTTCCGTTCCTTTTGCACTCTTGATCTTTTGACTTCGTCTTTTGTCTTTTTCTTCGATAAAAGCCCGTGAAAGCCACTGTTTTCTTCGCTTTTCTTATTTTGGTCCTAAAACACAACAAAAACACACACCACGCATAATTCCGACTTTTACGACATTAAATACACGTTTTGGTCTTGTTTTTATTATAATTAAGTGGCAAAAGGATAAGTGTTTTTCACACTTATTAAACAGCCCTTCAAGATTGAAGAAAGTTACAAGAATAAACCTTTATATCCCATTTGTTAACAAAGGACCTAACTTGAAATACCAAAAGGACTTGTGGTGAAACTGCCAAAGGACTAATGGTGCAAAGTTGGTAAAGAGAGTGTGTAACAAGGAGGGACCAATTCTGACAAAACACTAAAGTTATTTAAACCTAAACACTAACTACCATTAAACCCACTCCATGTCAGCTCCCACTCACCCTCACCCTCACCCACCAATCATAATCGTCCACATCACTCCAAGCCTCCACCTCACCATCCAGTCACCCATAATTAATTATTTTTTCAAATAATTAATTAAAAACAAAACTAGGGCCTAAACACTTTGCTAATCCTCAAAACAGATCAAAGGTTGTGTTCTTCATGCTATGAACAAAATTGGATGTTTTGTATTTAATGATAATTAAACCCTAATCTCATCTAGAATTGAGATTAACCCAAAAGCCCTACACGTGGCTCCCCTGCACCAATGAGGTTCATCTTCAACAACAAGACAAAACCAAGCCCTCCATCAAATGATTCAAGGCATTTTCTTTGTCCCTACATATCAATGATCGTTTTAGATTTCTTTCTAACAGCTCATTACCCACAACAATCCAAGAATCTTCACATGAGGCCTCATGCTTAAATCAAACGCCAAGGGATTTTCTGGCATTTTTTAACTATGGTTTTAGCTCATGTATTAGCACTAGAACCTTTAGTAGAGTAGTATAAAAGGAGGACTCAACTTGTGATATCCCCTTGTCTAGATTTTTGCTAAAAAACTTATAATTCCTTTTTCTTGTTTAATGAAAAGTTGGTATTGTTAAGTGAAAATTTGTGATCATTTACTTGTTTGTGTTTGAGTTCATTGATTGTCATAAGTTTTGCTTAAACAAATCCTTGGCTCCATTCATTTCTCCAATAAGCCTATAATTCCTTTTTCTTTATGTGTAAAGAAAAGTTGGTATGTGCTTGTGAGAAGCTTGGTCCATTAAGGTATTTTTTTAAGTGACATAAGTTACAATTAATCCGTGTCTAACATTGTTAAGTTTGGTTAAAGAATTTTCAAAGAAAACTGTCAAGTATTTTGTTAAGAGCTTGTGGTTCAAACAGCCTTGAGTTTGGGCTTATAATTGATCATAGCTCCCTAATCTTTGCTGATTAAGGGGTAGTGATGTTATAAGAAGGGATTAAAGGGATTGTGGGAGCCTTAGTGTTGCAAGAACTTGGATTTTTGTTCACACCCTCTTTATTGCTTATTATAGTTCTAACCCTCACTCACTAGTTAACAACCCACAGGCTTGAGCTTGTGGTGTTTGAATAGGGTTAAAGTTTGTTTTTGTTGCTTGTGATTCATCCATACTAGCCATAAATCATAGTGCTTTGACCTTTGTGTGACTGAAGTATTCTCACAAAGGATTTTCCTTTGTACAAGTACTTCCACAAGCCTTCTTGGCTTGTTGGAAGAGCATTGCTGAGCCAAGGTGGAAGGAACCTTGGCTAGGTATCACAATTTCTCCCTCTTAACACATAGATGCATTCCTAGGGTCTAAAAAAGGCTGTTGTTTTGTGTTTTTATTCTTTTTGTGCTATCTGCCATAATCTTGTGTAATTGTTGTTCAAATCTCACGTTTAAGTGATCTTAATGGATAATTAGTTGAAATATATCTTTGTGGAAGTGTTTTAATCCAAGTTGCTTTCATAAAATTCCTAACAAAAAGATTAAGTGGTGTTTGGATTAGTGTATAAAAGTTTGTTAGCTACTTAAACTTGATCTTTGTTGTCTGCTCACATAGGGGAGTCAATTTTGAGTGTATGTTGTTAACTTTGTGGCATGTGTAAAGATAGAAACAAGAATTGCTCATTTAACCACTTTTCTGTCTAAAAAATGGTCAAACACATCAAAGAACATAAAATATTTGTTTGTTGAGTTTAAGGGCTAAAACATGGTTTGTTAATAGTTCTTGTGGATGTTCATCTCTATATTATTTGGTATTAAGTTTTGGTGCTTATCTGTGGCTTATAGAGCTTATCAAATCTCACTGAAAGTGCCAAGTACATCAGTAAAATGCATGCTTTGGATTTTGCTATTGCATGTTGTTCTTTGTAACTTTGATTGTTGTTATTGCTTATTTGTGGCCTGTTGAGTGTATTTTGAGTGATACTTGGTTATCTGAACAGCTTATAAGCCAACTGGCTTATCAATCTTATTCTACCAAACTTAAGCAAGGATTAACCACTTTTAACCTTATTCATAGACTTTTGAACTCAAACGCTTCACTAAAGGAGCTTATTAGAGGCTTGCATTGCTTAAACAAGTGCCTAAGTTCATTAAAACCAAGTTTGACTTTGGTCAAACAAGACCATAAGTGCTTATTACTTTTGTTTAGCTTATTGGTACATGCAACAACTTTGATTTTGTACTTTTCATCAGATTTCTCATCTTATTTCAGGCTTATTCATTGAGCTTATTCCAAATTTCTTTTTATAGTTAATCTTATAAGTCCAAAAGAAGGATGTGTGTGGAATTTCAACTTATAGCATGCTGTTTTATCTTAATGGGCTTAAAAGCCCATTAAGGTTTAGCTTATTGCTTATTAAGCTGTGATAAGCTCATTTTCAACTTTTGGGCCTTTATACTTTTGTGTTTAAAATCAAATTTTTGATTAAGACAGGGTTATTTCAGCTTATTTTGTGAAAAGTTTTGATTTTGGGCAAAAAAGCCCATTAAGGGTTGTTGTTTTAGTTTTAGGCCCCTTTGAGGGCCTAATAAGGATATTTAGGTAATTTTACTTTCATTTCTGGTTTAATTAGATAAAAATACACTAGTTTGCAAGTGTTTAGAATTTTTTATAAATTTTAGATTATTAATTATTATTTTATCATTTAAAAATTGTTTTTAGGGTTTTTAATTAGTTTTAATAGGTTTTAAAATTTGGAAAAATACCTTTTAGCTTAGTTAAAGTATTTTTGAGGTTTACAAAGTCTTAAATCTTAGTTTTGGCTTTTTGTTAATTTTTTTGATTTTTAGGGCTTTAATTAGCATTTAAAAATTAAAAATTAAATTATTTGAAAAGTTACAAGAAGTTTTCTTGATTTGTAAACCTTAGATATATTTTTAGAAATTTACTGTAATTTTTGGGAATTTTTAGAATGGTTTTAATTTTTGCCTCGTTTTGTGTGAAAAGGCGTTTTTCGTCTTAGTGTAATTTTAATCGTAATCCATCATCTTCTTTATCCTTTCTCAATATATTAATCAAAAACAATAATTCGACGCATACTATTATCCTCTTTGGTGAACAAACTTAATTGGGTCATTAGTGTAAATTTTTTTCCTAAATCGTGCATTTAATACTTACCATATATACGTCTTTTTCCTAAAAGCGTATCATTTACCTATAACCAGTCGATCGCAAACCGAACACCACTAAGGGTTTCGATTGGTTTTTCGATTAAAATCTAAAATAAAGTCCTAGCCCCTCTCTAGGGTTGTTGGGTTGATTTTTCCACTAGACGTTGAAGCTCGGTTTACACGTACTAGCATTACGGTTAACTCGTTGTAATACGTGTGTACAAGAACGTAATATAGTCTTACTTTATACTATATCTTGGTGATACGGTAAAAACACTAATTCGGTGAATTTGTTTTTGTTCGTGGGAATTGTTTTGCAAAAGGTACGTAAGCCTAATTCGATTAATTATAATTGTGTTAATTATGATCTTGTTAAATCGCTTCCGCTATATTTGCTTTGATCTTGTTTAGGGTTTTAAATAATTGTTATGAATAAACCTTCAGTGGCATCGACAGCCGTTTTAACATGTTATAATTATCGAACATTTAATGTTTTTTAACTAACAATTGTTTTGAGTAAAAAATACATGTTTTTTAGGTTTTGCAAAAATTAGGGTTTTGTTTTTTAGTTTGGTCGATTTGGCCGAATTTTGTAATTTTTTTGTAGAAACTAGAAGGGGGGTTGAATAGTTTCTCATCGGTTTATCTCCTAATTAAAATTCCTTTCAATTAGGTGAGTGTACAAAACTATCTTTTACTTGAAAGCTAGTTGCATAATGATTAGGTTCAATTCTAATGCATTAACAATGTATAGTATGTGTAGTGATAATGCATGTAAGTAAAGAGTAAGGAAAGAAACAACCTAGTAGGAAGACACCAAGATTTATAGTGGTTCGGCAATGAGTCTCTATCCTCGTTCCTACTCCACTCCTCGAGTACACCTTACTCGAGATTTGCACTATATCCACAAGCTCCCTTCTTGGCGGAGAAAACCTTACAACGTCGCTTATATTATTTTCCGACACTAAGCTAAACGCCGAGACCTAATCTTAGATAGGACCAATCTACACAACGTCGCTCACTTCACTCTTTTAGAACACAAGACTAGATACCGAGTTTTAATCCAAAGGTAGAACTAATCTTCACAACGTTACATACTTCACCATTTTCCGAAACAAGGCTAGATTTCGAGGTCTAATCCAAAGCTAGAACCAATCTTCACGACTCTTCACTTTGAAGCTAAGTTAGAACTTCACACAACACAACTACATATCACTTTATAGTTTAGTGAGAACTCACAACACACAACCACATCACTTTATAGTTTAGTGAGAACTAACACAACAAATTACAACTCAACTAATCATATCCAAGTACACACATGTAGCTTGGATCTACACAACATAAATCCAAGCACACACATGTGCAATGGATGTACACAGCTCTAATCCAAGTATTCACAAATAGCTTGGATGAACACAACTACTCTAAGTATTCACAAATACATTGGATCTATACAAGACACAAATAAACAAATGATGAACATGACTAGATCTTCAGGAGAAGGTGATCTTCATCAATGCTACATCTTTAATCATATCACAAGTGTGTGAGTGATCTTCTCTTTGGATAAGGTATAGAAGGAGATAAAGATGATAATAATGAGTAAACATACTTAACACATTAAGTGATCATTTACAAATGACTAGGATTAGATAGGAGAAAGAAGGATAAAGAAGATGTCCAAAAAGGGTTAGTTAGAATGCAGATTTGATCCACTATTTATTGGACAAAACATCCAACGGCTATATCTGTCCGCGGTTCCTTATTGGAGCCCGCGGTTCCTTATCGATAAGGAACCACCGTAGGTGCTAAGGTACCGCTGGCGTAAAGTCCGCTCCTTTTTGTCTTTTAGTGAATTTGAAATATCTGAGGCTGTTTAAACCTTAAAAGGATATTCTTATGGCATTTGGAATATGCCATATTCAAATTTTCATTTTCATTTTAATAAAACATTTTCTTAAAAATAATGTTTATTAAAAATCTTTTGTTATGTTTGACAAAAGTGAGTTTTAAGGATAATCACTTTTATGATCACTAAGCATGATTAAGATATGTTAGTGTAATGATTATTACCTTGATGATAGTGTTTGTTAGATAATTCGTTTTATGATTGTGTTTGACAATACATGTCTTTTAATTTGTTGTGATCAAAACTAAGAAAGATTAATTAATACTAACAATGTTTTTAGGCATTGTCTTGCATTAACAATCTCCCTTTTTTTGATTACGAGAAACTATAAACTCATTTACGTAAAATACATGTTTATTCGAATTATTAACGAGTTTATCACTATCATTTCTCCCCCTTTGTCGAAGCAAAAAGGTTAGCACAACTCTTTGAAGAAGAAAAGAACCGGACTTTTGCTAGTAGCTCCCCCGTGGTGCTTACTCCCCCTTGCTTGGGGCACCAAGTCAATGAGCTAAGGTGACATGCTATACAAAGGTTAGAAGAAAGAAAAGAAACACCAATGTATACATGTGCACTACTTACTAACTAACTTGAGAGGGAGAAGGAAAAGAAATCTCAAATTAGAAGCAAGCATTTGCTAAGTATGTCCTTAGGGTGTGTATTGACAACATCATAGTTCAATTGGTGGAATAAAGGAAGAAAACAAACATCCAAACCAATCAAAGATGATTTAAAATGTCAATGGGTTAAAATTTAGAATTTATGGAATCACCCATAATTAATTTTAAGTTTTAACCATGATCAACTCTTTAACAAATGTGTGAAATAGAATTAGACTGAAAGATAACACACATAACATTCATATTACATAAATATTAAATAACACACAAGATAAATATTCATACACACAATATGAATATTTAAAGCAAAAAATATGGAAAATAGACCACAAAACATAAACTACTCTAATAGTGATAATCTTCCAAGATTGCTTAAATTTTATTGACTCAAACAACTAAAGTGAAAAATGTGCCTTAGATGGAAAAGAAAGACGACGAAGCATCATTCGAAATTTTGTTCACGGGAACAAAAACTTTGAGAGGAGGTCGAGTGAAGAGGAATTCAAGAAAAATTAGCTTGTCATAGATATGAGCAAGTTTAATTTGTTGAAAACGACAACAAGCACACGAGGAACCATGATGCAAAACAAAGTCGTCAGATGGGGGAGGTCCATCAAGATTAGAGGTTGGTGGAGAGGGAGACAATGGATAAGAGATGTTTTCACAATGCCAAGTGAGATTAGGGAAAGAAGATAGGTCATTGTGTTGAGGAGAGTCGAAAGGTTTAGGTGGTGGTGGAAGAATTTCTTTTTCTCCGGTAATTGGATTTATAGAGTAAGTCTCATTCCAATATTGAAACGGAGAGAAAGAGGAATTCTTGGAGGATTTTGGAGAAGAAGAATCATGAGGATTGATAGGTGTGTAAACACCCATCCTCTTTACCACTTAATTACAATAATAACCGAGCCAAAACGTGTATTTTATGTCTTTTATGTCGGAATTATGCGCGGTTTGTGTTTTTGTTGTGATTTAGGACGAAAAGGTGAAAACTAGAGAAAACACGGGCATTCATGGGCTTTTATGGAAGAAAAAGATGAAAGACGAAGTCAAGAAGTCAAGAGTGCATAAAGAACGGAAGTCCAAGACCAATTCTGAAGATTTATCGAAGAAAAAGTCAAAAGACGGAAGTTTACTTAAAGCCGAAGAACTCAAGTCTATTTTACTGAAGAATTAAAAGACGAGTTCAAAGAAATCTCGAGCCAAAAGTCATTAAAAGTCCAAGATTAAAGAAGATAAGAAGAAAAGGACTAAGCATGCAATTAAAAGAAGATTAAAGAAGGAAGGACTTAATCTTGCAATTAAGAGAAAAGGAAGAAGGGGAGGAAGCTTCCTAATCCTCCCCTATATATAGTTTAGGCTAGTTAATTATTTTCTTTGTTGGCTAAGTGTGACAATTAGTCTTCCACTTTTAATTACCTTGTCATTTAAATACTTGTCAAATTTAAATACCTTGTCTTGCACCTTAAATTCCTTTAATTTCAAGTAAGTTTTCATTTAATTCTTGTCAATCTTTACTTTATCTAGTTAATCTCCTATCTACCTTTCTTAATCTTTGATATTTTTATGTTTATGTTTGTGTTCATGTTCATGTCTTTATTTTGAACAAAGTGGGTTTTGATTATTGTGGCTAGAATTGTTAGTTTTGTTTATTTGAATTGTTTGTTTATGATTATTGAATGATTTGTTATTAGTTTAGTTTAATCTTTTGTTTGATTTGGGTTTAATTTGTGGTTAGACTCGTGTTATTGTATTTCCCTGTTCTTCGGTTTGTTTGTTTCTGTGTCTGATCATTCACAGGAAACTTCCGAACCAACCAGGGCAAGAGCTTCATTCGGAACATTCTAAGTTCCAAGGCAAGAAGGTTTCATTCGGAACTCAAAAAGTTCCGGATCAAGAGTTGTTCATTCGGAACTCCAAATCTTCCGAACGAAAGTTCCGGACGAAGACTTCCGGACGAAAACTTCCGGATCAAGGACAAGTTCCGAATCAATACCTTTTGTTCATTCGGAAGAGTTCCGAACAAAAGTTCCGGATCAAGACTTCCGAACGAAAGTTCCGACTCAAGACTTTCGAACGAAGTTCCGGACGAAATCTTCCGAACGAAAGATCCGGACGAAAACTTCCGAACAAAAGTTCCGGACGAAAACTTCCGAACGAAAGTTCCGACTCAAGAAGTTCCGAGTCAAGCCAGTTCATTCGGAACTCAAGAACTTCCGAACCAAGGGTTGCCCAGAAAGTTCCGAATCAAGGGTTTCTGTCAGGTTCTTTTTTAGTTTTTCTTTTTTAAGTTTCTGTCTTTTATTTTCAAGCTTAATTTTTCCCGCCTTTTTCCTTACTCGCATTTTAAGTTAATTTTGTCTTAGCTTTATTTTATCCTTGCCTTAGTTTAAGTTTTAGTTGCGTTTTAAGTTTGCCTTAGATAGATTTAAGTTTGCGTAATTTACGTTTAGTGCCCTTTAATTTCAGTCACGTTTTAAATACTTGCACTTACTTTAATTAGACTTAGATTTAAATTACCTGCCTTTTACTTTAATTGTTTTGCACCTTTATTTAAAAACAACCAAAAATATTTGTTTCACCAAGATCAACTGAGTCGTACTTTAAGCCGGAAATCAATTCGTTAAGATATCGAGAACAACAATTGAACCTAGCAAAATCTAAGTTATCAAATGGCGCCGTTGTCGGCTCTTTTCGTAAAGATTAACGGTTTTCTGTGAGAGACGCGTTGCTTTTTGGGATCCGTTCACTTGTGAGCGTTATTTTCTTGTTAAAAAATTCAAAAAAATCATAAAAATTAAAAATTGCTAAAAATGCATAAAAAAAAAAAACTTCAAAAATCCCAAAAGATTTTATCTTTATTGTGTATATATATTGTCTTTGTGTTTGGTTTCTTTTTCTTTTGCATTTTCAGGTGTATGCGTACTAGATCTTCTAATTATCAAGAGCCCGAGACTCAAGAAGATTTAAGTATGTTAGGTGTCAACAACAACATTCCACCGCACCTCAACAATAACAACAATGTTCTTCCAGAGCCCGATCTTCGGACCATGGAGGAACTTTGTCAACCTACCATGTTTGGACGAGGAGGACAGATTGCGCCGATGCAAATCAACGCTCCTGAGTTTTCGTTGAAGCACCACATGATTCAGCAAGTGCAAACTAACCCATTCCGTGGATTGCCTGATGATGATGCCAACAAACACCTCGACAAGTTCATTACAATCACCCAAAGCATGAAGTTGGCTGGTGCCACAATGGATGAACTTCGCCTACAACTCTTTCCACATACTTTATTACATCATGCCGAGAAATGGTTTGATCGTCTCCCGAAGAATTCAATTCACACTTGGGATGACATGACTCAACTCTTTTTGTCGCGCTACTTTCCACCATCCATGGTCACGAGCCTTCGCAATCAAATTAGCGGTTTCATGCAAGACCCTGATGAATCTCTTTTTGATGCTTGGGAGCGATATAATGTCTTGATCGATAGATGTCCAAACCACAACATGCTACCTGTGACCTTAATTGATACTTTCTACAACGGTTTGACTTTTCGAGATCGTGATACGATTAATGCAGCCGCCGGTGGCACATTCATGAAAAGGAGACCCGAGGAGTGTAGAGAGATTATTGAAAACATGACTACTCACCACAAAAACTGGGATTCCTCCGCTTCTTCAAGGAACAACCCGAGAGTCAATGTTTCTTCCACCTCAGCAAACCCTGATATGACCGAACTCACCCGCTTGATGACTGAAATGAGCAAAAGTATCACGCTTCTCGCTTCAAACCAAAAACAAGTTAAAGCGGTTGCCAATCCTTGTGAAACATGCGACGGTCCTCACTCATACACCGATTGTCCTTCTACACAAGGAAATCCGGAAAATGTGTATGCAGCTTATGGTAATTATTCACCGGAAAATTACCAAGCTCGACCTCAAGGGGATAGAAATCTGCTGAGTTACCGATCAAACAACTACCTTTCACCCGGATTTTCTCCTCAAAACCAAAACCCCGCCAACAACTACAATAGAAGCAACCAAATCCCACCAAGAGCTTCTAATCCTTATCACCCACCCGCCCAACAAACCCCACCCGTTAACCACGATGTTGAAGCCATCATGAGAACCCAAGGTGAGCAAATCAAGAATCTGTAGAGCCAAATTATCAATCTTAAAGGAGATATTACCAAGCAAGGAAATGAGATAAGATCCGAGCTTCGAGATAATATTCAATCCTCCTTCAAAAATCAAACCAATGATTTGAAGAATATGCTTGCTAGTTTCTTGCCCACCGCTCAACCTTCTTCTTCGAGTTCTCTACCTTCAAACTCCGTCACAAATCCGCGAGCAAATGTGAGTGCTATTACTACCCGTAGTGGAGTCACCATCGTAGGACCACCAATCCCACCACCATCATCTACACCTCCTCCACCACAATGTGTCCCTTCTCCTCCTACACCTAGTATTAGTGCACCATTACCATCTCCGCCTCGACGTGATGAAGTTCCCACGAATGACCCTTCAACATCTCAACCTTTACCTACACCTGCACCTTCACCACCCAAACCCAATATCCCTTATCCCTCTCGTTTAGGCAAGACCAAAATGCTAACTAAGGAGGACTCCGAAGTGACACGCTATGTGAAGATGATTTCTCAAATGAACTTCAACATTAGCTTTCTTGAAGCACTTGTCCACATGCCCAAATTTGTTAAAGCATTTAAGGAATTGCTTAACAAGAAGGAGAAGCTGATTGAACTCGCCAACACACGATTAAATGAAAACTGCTCCAGTTATTCTTAAAGAACTTCCGGAAAATCTTGGAGATCCCGGTCATTTTGTGTTGCCTTGCGTGTTCAACAAAACTGAAGAATTTACTGCCCTTGCTGATCTCGGGGCCAGTATTAATTTGATGCCACTGAGTGTTTGGAAAACACTATCATTGCCCGACCTCACTCCAAAAAAGATGACTCTCGAACTTGCAAATCGCACTCTCGCTTACCCCGTTGGTATAGCCGAAGACGTGTTCATAAAAGTTAGCACATTAACTTTCCCGGTCGATTTTGTCGTAGTTGATTATGAAATGGACCCTCGTATTCCTTTAATACTTGGTCGGCCATTTTTGAGAACCGGACGAGCTTTAGTGGATCTTGCCGAAGGTGAGTTAATCTTAAGAGTCGGGGATGATTCACAAGTTTTTAAAATGGGAAAGCTTACAGGCAAATCCTTTGGAGGACGAGAATCAGTGAATATGATTAATGTGCATGATGACTTTGTTTTCTACAACAATCCACTATTCGATTTTTCCACTGATAATCCACTTTTTCAAGATGATGTGGATGATTCTCTCCCTACTTTGGAAGCTTCTCCCATTTATGATTCTCCACCGGTCTTTGATGCTTATGATGATGATTCAAGATCAGATTCGGATGATTATGATGACCTTTCTTCTGAGTATCCAGATCTGCCCACATATGATGATTTTGATGAGGCCGATACTCTTTCGAGCGATTCTTCACATGATGAAGATCCTCCGCCATCACTAGATCCTACTTTGGACGATTACTCATTTGAGGAAGACTTCTCTGAATTTCTCAACACTTACTTCCCTCATGAGAGTGATGCTCCTCCTTATGACTTTGAAGATTATCGTCTTGATCTTACTTTAGATTTGAAGCACATTCTTTCTAAGGAGAAGAAATCGGTCGACACCGAAATCCGTAGCACGTATGAGTTAACCCCTCTTTGTCCCCCTTCTGAGGACGAGGTTGTGCTTCTTCGCGGATCTTCTTCCCATTCTGCTGAGCCTGAGTGCTATTTTCCCTTAAAGGAAAAGGTGTTCGACCCTGGTATTGACATTCTGCAGCCATCTCAGTATCCACCTGATGAAATAAAAGGAATTATCTTTGGAACGTATGGAAATATGCTTGCACCACTTCACCCTTTCTTCCACCGTGCTCCATCGCTGCTTAAGGGAACCTTGCCACTTCTTCTTTGGCTTGCCTTGTTCGCCTTAAGTTTGTGCTATTTGATGGACGAGAACTATGTCTTTGATCCTGGTGGATATGTTTCATGCTTCTTCCTATGATGATCAAGGTCGAGTCAGGCTAATGACTCGGTTAACAAAAATCAAGCGCTTCTTGGGAGGCAACCCATGCATCTATCGTTTCGCTTTCTTTATCATAAGTGTAAGGGAGACCCTTGGTTTGCTATTTCCTCTCCTCTCTCTTAATCAGGGATTCAAGCTCAACGATCCACTCTTGATGATTCTTGATGACCCGTGATTCCGTGTTCCCTTCTTCCCGGTTCTATCCTAAACTCTTTTCGATTCACTCTTTTATATTTTCTCAATATTAAAATAGGAATCTATTTAGTTGTCCTTTCCTTAGCAAGATTTAAACAACGTGCACAATGTCCTAAGTGTAGGGGAGTTTACTCCCACATGCTTAAACATTGAGGACAATGTTTATGTTAAGTGTAGGGGGGACTTCTATCGAAGTTAAGTGGCCTTTTCCTTGTATTTGTCCTCATTTTAACCGGAAAATCAATTTTTCGACATTTTTCAAAATTTTTGATCTATTTTGGGCTATTATTTTTTACCTTTGTGCAGTTATTTTCTTTCCTTATTAGAATAAATGTTTAATAAAGTGGTTTTAATTTTCAAACGTTGTGAATCTTTTGACTCAACCCGAGTTTACTTATCTAAGTTTACTCTAGCTAGTATCCTTAACGTGTTTAAGTCAAGTTTTGTTAGGCTTTTATATAGGGAGCTATAAAACGCGAAAGTCTTAACTCTCACGGGTTAAGTACAAGAACTTTTCTTAAGTTCCTATAATTTATCCTAGAGGGTTGTTTATCAAGGGAACTTTAAAATGCGATTTCTAAACTTGAAAAAGTCTAAGAATTTGCAAGATCCTATAGGCGACTCGAAAACCCAAAACTTTGATTTAATAGGCTAAGCATCCACGAGTCTCATTCCTTGAGATTTTAAACTGTGGAGAACGAGAGATGATAGAGCCAATTATAAGTTTGGTATTCTTTTGTGAATTTATGTGAGTTAATTATAAGCCTATTCTCCCATCGCTTGCTAATAAATTTATCTGCAATGAATAAGGTTGTACGATTTGAAAAGTTACTTAGCTTCTAGCCCAAGATTGTTTAAAACTTGCTCGGTATGGATTAGAGTTCATAGCCAAGGCATAACTTATTGAAGCGGGATGCGAAGATTGGCAAGTCCAAAAAGGCCCTAACAAGGCATGAGGGCTATATTTTGTTGCTAAAGATCCAAAGTGATGTGAAGAATCATTTATCGAAAATCAATATGAAGGATCGAGACACACGACGAAAAGCAAAAACTCCCAAAAGTCATGGAGAAGTGTATCCGAAAAGACCCTAACAAGGTATGAGGATAAATAGATACAAGTCATAAAAGGAGGCGGATCGTTTTATATCAAAGTCCAAAATAAAGATTGGAGAAAAATAAAGAAGTCGTGGTCTAAGTATGAATCTCTCAAAACTTCAAGTGAAGAAATTCCATTATGAAGAGAAGACCGTAATTTCATGAACGTCTCTCAAGGTTTGAAGTATGAAGTCGCTGCCAAATATCGGTCCGAGAAAGGTCTCAAATCGCGAAGCGAGTTATGCCAAGATATGAACTTTATGAGATCCCGAGAAGCAGTTTTAAAAGATTTTGTCCTTTAGCTAACTATTGATTAAATCATTCACTTTATTTTCGGACTAAATAACTATCGAAATAAGTCAAACAATGCATCCTCGTGATCATTCAAGACAACAATAAAATATAAGAGATACCCATAGGAATAAGGGAGTCTAAGCCCACATGAGTTCCTGTTAGTTTGCTAACTTATAATAACAATGATCTCGTTTTTAAGCTTGGTATGGAGAAAGTGAAAACTTGAGGATGATGATTATTCATGACATTTCCAAAACCCAAGGTATGTTTTTGATTTCTTTACTTTGTATGTTTTTTATTTTCTATCTCTTTAATAAAGGCCATTATGGATTGATTGTGATGAAAAATGTAAACGTGCTTTGTAACTAATGCATTGCATGAGGACTTTACAATGGTCACGTGTAGGGGATTTGATAGGTGTGTAAACACCCATCCTCTTTACCACTTAATTACAATAATAACCAAGCCAAAACGTGTATTTTATGTCTTTTATGTCGGAGTTATGCGCGGTTTGTGTTTTTGTTGTGATTTAGGACGAAAAGGTGAAAAGTGGAGAAAACACGGGCATTCACGGGCTTTTATTGAAGAAAAAGATGAAAGACGAAGTCAAGAAGTCAAGAGTGCATAAAGAACGGAAGTCCAAGACCAATTCTGAAGATTTATCGAAGAAAAAGTCAAAAGATGGAAGTTTACTTAAAGCCAAAGAACTCAAGTCTATTTTATTGAAGAATTAAAAGACGAGTTCAAAGAAATACCAAGCCAGAAGTCATTAAGAGTCAAAGATTAAAGAAGATAAGAAGAAAAGGACTAAGCATGCAATTAAAAAAAGATTAAAGAAGGAAGGACTTAATCTTCCAATTAAGAGAAAAGGAAGAAGGGGAGGAAGCTTCCTAATCCTCCCCTATATATAGTTTAGGCTAATTAATTATTTTCTTTGTTGGCTAAGTGTGACAATTAGTCTTCCACTTTTAATTACCTTGTCATTTAAATACTTGTCAAATTTAAATACCTTGTCTTGCACCTTAAATTCCTTTAATTTCAAGTAAGTTTTCATTTAATTCTTGTCAATCTTTACTTTATCTTGTTAATCTCCTATCTACCTTTCTTAATCTTTGATTTTTTTATGTTTATGTTTGTGTTCATGTTCATGTCTTTATTTTGATCAAAGTGGGTTTTGATTATTGTGGCTAGAATTGTTAGTTTTGTTTATTTGAATTGTTTGTTTATGATTATTGAATGATTTGTTATTAGTTTAGTTTAATCTTTTGTATGATTTTGATTAAATTTGTGGTTAGACTCGTGTTATTGTATTTCCCTGTTCTTCGGTTTGTTTGTTTCTGTGTCTGATCATTCCCAGGAAACTTCCGAACCAACAAGGGCAAGAGCTTCATTCGGAACATTCTAAGTTCCGAGCCAAGAAGGTTTCATTCGGAACTCAAAAAGTTCCGGATCAAGAGTTGTTCATTCGGAACTCAAAATCTTCCGAACGAAAGTTCCGGACGAAGACTTCCGGACGAAAACTTCCGGATCAAGGACAAGTTCCGAATCAATACCTTTTGTTCATTCGGAAGAGTTCCAAACAAAAGTTCCGGATCAAGACTTCCGAACGAAAGTTCCGACTCAAGACTTCCGAACGAAGTTCCGGACGAAATCTTCCGAACGAAAGTTCCGGACGAAAACTTCTGAACGAAAGTTCCGGACGAAAACTTCCGAACGAAAGTTCCGACTCAAGAAGTTCCGAGTCAAGCCAGTTCATTCGGAACTCAAGAACTTCCGAACCAAGGGTTGACCAGAAAGTTCCGAATCAAGGGTTTCTGTCAGGTTCTTTTTTAGTTTTTCTTTTTTAAGTTTCTGTCTTTTATTTTCAAGCTTAATTTTTCCCGCCTTTTTCCTTACTCGCATTTTAAGTTAATTTTGTCTTAGCTTTATTTTAGCCTTGTCTTAGTTTATGTTTTAGTTGCGTTTTAAGTTTGCCTTAGATAGATTTAAGTTTGCGTTATTTACGTTTAGTGCCCTTTAATTTCAGTCACGTTTTAAATACTTGCACTTACTTTAATTAGACTTAGATTTAAATTACCTGCCTTTTACTTTAATTGTTTTGCACCTTTATTTAAAAACAACCAAAAATATTTGTTTCACCAAGATCAACTGAGTCGTACTTTAAGCCGGAAATCAATTCGTTAAGATATCGAGAACAACAATTGAACCTAGCAAAATCTAAGTTATCAAGGATTCTTGTTCTTTTTGATCCAAATGGGTTTAACCGAGATTTTCGGTTTCTTTGAAAGCTTAAAAGAAGAAGCTTTAGGTTGAGAAGTTTGTGACAAAGAAATGTCAAGGTTAGGAAAGGAAGTATTAGGCATTATGAGGGATGAAGGAAATAAATCACAAAATAGAAGAATTTAAAGAAAATAGACAAGGCAAAGATTTGAAATGAAAAAGAAAGGTTTTAGGGAATGTTTAGCCAAATTGGATAAACAAAGAATCTTAACCAAAACAGTGGTCAAAGAAGGAAGACCAAAAATAAGCCAATAACGGCTTTACTGGGCGCGGTTCTTTAAAATATCCCGCGGTTCCATATCGATATGGATCCGCCTGGAGGCTAAGGAACCACTTCTAGTGGACTGCAAAACTTGATTTTCAAAAAATTTTGAGAAAGTTAAGACTTTTTCAAAATTTTGCAAATCTTAGATTTTTACCTCTTTTAGCACTAGAGTATGCTAGGGTTGCATAAAAGCAACACATTCACAAAGAATGTCTTGACAAAAGGTGACAAAATATTTAAATAACATTTTGGTCCAATTTTAAGTCAAGTTTTTTAGAGGTTGTAATAGATTTAGGTTCAATTTTAAATAAATTGAAGTTATTTAATGTGATCACATAGATTAAAGCACATAAAAACTAAATCCATAAATCATCCACATGAGAAAATCATGAGGGAAAGGAAATGAAATACAAGAAATTAAAAGACAATTAACTACTATAAAGATAGCTAATAACTAGGTCTTGAATTCATAGTTCTCTTTGGCTTGACCTTATTTTTAAAAAAGCATGTTAATTTGAAAACCATCATTCATATCCTATGAGGAGGCATGAAGAACAAGACAAGCAAGAAATCATGCAACTTTCTATGAAGGCCAAGCATCTCCATCCTTAGGTTTTGAATGATGTAGTTATTATAGAGACAACATGGTCAATTTGTACCATAAGCTTCTAAGAACCCAAAGAAGTAAGGATCACCCATGAAGTGAGGGATAGGAATGCCTAAAATAGGAGCATTAGTGTTAGAAGATGGAGAGGCGGTGGAGGCATAGTGTCTAAGGGTGAGATGGGAGAGTTTGGTAGAGTGAAAGGAGAGGTGACCAAAGGCTCAAGTACAAAAGGGATACTTTGTAGAGGTTGAGGTTGAAAAATCTCAACCAAAGGAGTACTAGGGGTGAAAGGTGAAGAAAGCTCATTCATTCTTGATTGGAATGAAGAGGAGGTAGAACCATGAGAATGGTTAGTACCATGGGTTGAGTTTGGCTTGCATGGAGCAAGGGGTGGTAAAGGTGAAGATGAAATGAGAATGGGGGAGATCTCATTTTTGGGAGTGTGAAAAGATGAAGAAACAATGTTAGGTATCTTGATCTTAATTTTGAGGCTTCCTTTTGAGGAAGAAGTTTTGGAAGAAGTGGATGTTCTAGTGGACATCATGGTTGTGTGTTAAGGTTTAGAGAAGAGTTGAAGGGATGAAGAACACAATCAACATGAGAGGGTTTATGAAGAGAAGGGAGTGATCCAAACTAGTAATGGGTTAAAATCATATTAGGTGAATAATGAAATTAGGTACCCTAGTTTAGGAAAGTGCAGGTTTTTCAAATTTTTTATCAAAGTTTTACACAGATTAAGGAAAACAGTGTAAATCAAAGATTCTGTCAAAACATGAATAGGCGGTTCCTTACGTAGGTTCGCGGTTCTTTATCGCTAAGGAACCGTGGGTTCGATATGGAACCGCGACCAGTGGTGACAGAAAAGTGCACTTCCTTAATCTTTGGTCAGCCCAGATTTCACACAGGTAATTAACAAGCCAAAGTTAACTATAAGTCAAAATCTAGGAAGCTAACAAACACATAATATGCACAAAGCTATGTAAATGGAAAGAATGATTACACAGTTAATTAAGGATTAAAATAGTTAGCAATCCAAACAAGTAGTAATAGTTAATACACATAAAATAAAAGAGTTTAACACAACAAAACATGTCCAAAAACATGTTCATCATGAATCACATCCAAGTCATCATCTCTTTTTCTTTCCAAGTCCTTTGATCAATTTTCCCAAGTACTTGAATTCATCTCTTGACTCAACTCGATGATCATGTAACTCACCTTCGGTTTTAAGATTTAACCAATATACATCCTCAAGACTAAGGTTCACCGGAATTTCACTAGAAGAATGGTGAGGAGGAGGAGATAGGTCTTCTAACCCGTCCATAAATGAGTTAGTGGAGGGATGGGAGTTACTCGAAGAGCCGAAATGAGCACTTGTACCTATGCCATCACCATCACTTGTTTGCATAGAAGTGTCCTCATCATCGGACTCTTGTTGGTCGGCTTTTCTTGAACCTCTATCACTTCTAGGCTTTCTTTCATATACCTCTTGAATAGGAAACATTATCCGTTGAACCGGTTGAAAGCGAGAAAGATTGAGATAAGGAAAGTCACGAACAACCCTTTTCAAGAGGCGAGTAAGGAGCAATGCATAAGGGAGGTTTGTTTTAGGCTTGAAGATATCATAATTGATCCGTCGAGCGATAAAATATGCTAAATTGTACTCAGTTTCAGTAAAGATGCAATTGATCCGTCAAACGTCTTTTAGAAAGAAGGCTTCTTACAACAGTTCTATTAGGCACTTTGGAGATGATGTCATGGATGAAGTCAAGGTCAACTTCCAAATGGTCATTTGGAGGACAATCGTTGGATTCATGGAGAGCTTCAAGATTCCATTTATCTGTGAACCGACAAGTGCCCTCAAATGACACACCAAGAAATTGACCAAAGGCCTCGAGAGAGTATTGAATGAGGTGACCATTTAGGATGAACCTAACAAATATTCTATCATTTTCCATAATGAGAGAGTAAGTGCTAAAGAACTCCAAGAGGAATTGGGGGTAAATTTCTTCTTCTATGTATAACAAACAATCGAACCTAATTTGTTCAAACATAGATTTTATGTAAGCATAATTCCCAATGTCCTCTTGGACAACTCTATCCTCGTGGAAACAACAGGTTTGAAGGGAACGATATGTGTTGGCAAGTTGAGGTAAGTGACAAAAGTCGGCAAGGTTAGGCATATATTGTCTAGTGTCTCGTTGATCTTTTTGTTATCTTGAAGTCATGATTAGTACCTAAATACAACAAACAAAGATATTTCTCCAATCACTCATATGAAAAATAAAAATAAAAATTTCAAAAGATGAGAATGTGTTTCATTAATAGCTTGACAAACAAAGGATTAATCCTTGTCATTCTCATGTTCATAGTGTACCCATTTCACCATTGATCAAAACATATCAACTATGTAAGATCAACAATAAACTAGAACATTGGTTTTTCAAAACAATGTTTTTAGGTAAGCATTTAATAATGCCATTACCAACTTGTTCATGGGTTCATATCAATTCCATCAATCAACCAAACTATTTAGTCAAAATTCGGATTTGTTATACAAATGGGTTTTAGTGAAATCTCAATGAATGTGAACCTAAGGAATCATAGTAACAATACTATGTCAACTCTTATTCCTAATAAGGTTCTAATTCAATGTCAATTTTCAAAAGTCTCAATTATGAATGTATGAACCCTAGAACAAATTAGATGAAACTAAAAGAAATAACTTACAGTTAATTGATCTTGGATGATGGATGAGTGAAACCCACGAACTTGAATCAATTAATTTGAGTGACTAAAGGTTTTTGAAGCTTCAAAAATGGTGGTAAAATAAGAGAAAACCCTCGGCTGTGTGTGAAAGAGAGAGAAGGACTTGTTTGAAAAAAATATTTTAATAAAATTGGTGCTCTGACAAAAGCTACTGCCCGCGGTTCCTTATCGATAAGGAACCGCGTCTCTGAGCCACCAGATATAAAGAACCGCCTACAGAGGCAGGTTTTTATCAAAGAAATACAATGAATTTAAAAACCAAAATTTTTAAAATGCTTAAAAATATATCTTAAACCTTTTAGGATATCATTGGACCACCACAACACTAGGTAATAATGCTTTGTTGTAGGATTAAGAGTTGAATCAAGATAAGAAAAGACCGAAATGAACAAATGACTACTCGTAGCAAAAAGGCAAAGGGAGAGGAGTCAAGAGAAGTGAATCAAGACGGATAATTTTGCTCAAGAGACAAATGACATTCTTCAAATTGAGGAGTTGAAGAGCTTGTGTCATATATAGTGGTTTAAGACGTGCCTTTCCGGTGAAAGTCTAAACGGCTTTGGTAATGAATAAACAAAGCAATTTTGATGCATAGAATAAGATCATTTTAAGAGTAGTCTTATTCTATTTCAAAACATGAGCAAAGTATAGATTCACTTTATCTCCAACATGATCGGATAATTATTGCTAGAATTAACAATAACAATATCCTTGGAATATTTCAATTCCAAATGTGTAAAATCCACCAACAACTTAATGCAGTAGTTTGGTATCTCAAGGGATTCACTAATCATCCTAGAGATGAGCTTAATTTCACAAGTTACACATGATATAGGGCCTACTAACCGTAAGGGTGCAAACCATGGAAATCATGCTTGATACATTAAGCTTCTACTAACTCACCCTACATCTTCATAGTGAGTCAAGTATCCAAGCAATGAAGGTTTGAGAGGGAAAAAGAAAATAATCACAAACCACAAATAAATGTCAAGGCAAGGATGCCAAGAGCAAGCATATATTCAATTAATGATCAAAAGAATGATCAATGGGGCGTGTGGAAGAACGAAAGCGTACATTGGCCACAAATTGCATTCCGATCTTTCAAGGAACCTATGCAAATCCCAACTATGACTAATAGTGACTACTAAGTCTTCAAAGACTAGTATTACCTCTACCCATCTTGATATCATCATTCAATGATGTTGGAAATCAAAGAAGATGAGTCTTCTACAAGTGTAAGTAACTCAATCCACAATCAATAGAATGATTTATCTTCATGAGTACCTACACACAACAAGATGCAAACTAGTAGATACATTTCAAGAGTAAATCTAAAATGCATTAATGCTAATAATTTAAGTAATATACAATATTAACATTTTAAAAGACTTATTTTCAACAAAAGATAGTTTTGACAAAAAAAAAAACCTTTAGTACAACTTAACCTTCTAATTTGAGGAGACAATGGATCGATCCAAGTTTTAAAGTACAATATAATTCAAAGATCTTATGTCACCATCGCTCTGATACAAATTGTAGAAACTAGAAGGGGGGTTGAATAGTTTCTCATCAGTTTATCTCCTAATTAAAATTCCTTTCAATTAGGTGAGTGAACAAAACTATCTTTTACTTGAAAGCTAGTTGCATAATGATTAGGTTCAATTCTAAAGCATTAACAATGTATAGTAAGTGTAGTGATAATGAATGTAAGTAAAGAGAAAGGAAAGAAAAAACCTAGTAGGAAGACACCAAGATTTATAGTGGTTCGGCAACGAGGCTCTATCCTCGTTCCTACTCCACTCCTCGGGTACACCTTACTCGAGATTTCCACTATATCCACAAGCTCCCTTCTTGGTAGAGAAAACCTTACAACGTCGCTTACATTATTTTCCGACACTAAGCTAAATGTCGAGACCTAATCTTAGCTAAGACCAATTTACACAACGTCGCCCACTTCACTCTTTTACAACACAAGGATAGATGTCGAGTTGTAATCCAAAGGTAGAACCAATCTTCACAACGTTGCCTACTTCACCATTCTCCGACACAAGGCTAGATGTCGATTTATAATCCAAAGCTAGAACAAATCTTCACGACTCTTCACTTGGAATGCTAAGTGAGAACTTCACACAACACAACTACATATCACTTTATAGTTTAGTGAGAACTCACAAGACACAACAACATCACTTTATAGTTTAGTGAGAACTAACACAACTAATTACAAATCAACTAATCATATCCAAGTACACACATGTAGCTTGGATCTACACAACATAAATCCAAGCACACACATGTGCAATGGATGTACACAACTCTAATCCAAGTATTCACAAATAGCTTGGATGAACACAACTAGTCCAAGTATTCATAAATACATTGGATTTACACAAGACATAAATAAACAAATGATGAACATGACTAGATCTTTAGGAGAAGGTGATCTTCATCAATGCTACATCTTTAATCACATCAGAAGTGTGTGAGTGATCTTCTCTTTAGACAAAGTAAAGAAGGAGATCAAGAGGATAATCATGAGTAAACATACTTAAAACATTAAGTGATCATTTACAAATGACTAGGATTAGATAAGAGAAAGAAGGCTTAAGAAGATGTCCAAAAAGGGTTAGTTAGAATGCAGATTTAATCCACTATTTATAGGAGAAAACATCCAACGGCTATATCTGCCCGCGGTTCCTTATCGATAAGGAACCGCCGTAGGTGCTAAGGTACCGCCGGCGTAGATTCCGCTCCTTTTTGTCTTTTAGTGAATTTGAAATATCTGAGGTTGTTTAAACCTTCAAAGGATATTCTTATGGCATTTCGAATATGCCGTATTCAAATTTGAATTTTCATTTTAATAAAACATTTTCTTAACAATAAAGTTTATTAAAAATCTTTTGTTATGTTTGACAAAAGTGAGTTTTAAGGCTAATCACTTTTATGATCACTAAGCATGATTAAGATATGTTAGTGTAATGATTATTATCTTGATGGATAGTGTTTGTTAGATAATTCATTTTATAATTGTGTTTGACAATAAATGTCTTTGTAATTTGTCTTGATCAAATTAAGAAAGATTAATTAATACTAACAATGTTTTTATGCATTGCTTTGCATTAACAATTTTTTTTAAACCCTAAATTACATGTTGTATAATTTTAGATTAAATTGCATGATTAATTGTTATGTCATGTAGATTATTGGTTACGATCCGTAGAGATTTAATTGTTAAGATATGTAGGTGGATCCATGATAACGTGCATGTTTTCATGGATCGTAAATTGAATGTGCTTCTTGGTTTGATTTGATTCTATAAATCTTTAATTAGGCAAGACTTTTATATGAATATAAAAACTTAGATTTTATGTTTTATTGAATAAATTACAATGTTGCAAAACAAGGTCTACAAGGCCGATTAATTTATCACCACTTAATCGCTACAAGGATATCAACCTTACCGATTAATGTAAAAGTGATTAATGGAATTGAACTAGGGTCGATGGCGGTCAAAGAAGGTCAAACTTACTGGAAACCTGTAAATCTTACTTAAAATACCGAAAACTCACTATAAACTTGTGTTTATCCTTATAATAACTATTTATAAGTATGATAAGTTGTATTTTAGGAATAATTATGCCAAAAATACCTAAAACTCTTTAGGAAAACACAAAACTTTCCGGAAATACCCAAAATTTGCTAAAAATGTTGATCCGATTAATCATCGAGTAATCCCGCCTAGAACGATTACAACCTACAAGGTGATCGACCGACCGGCTAGCGACTCGCGATTTTTGCAACATTGATAAATTGTATGCATCTGCTATTTGATTTAATTATTGCACATATAAATTGTTATTATGTGTTTAAGGTTTAGTTTTTTTGTACCTTATTGTTTTCATGCGTTTTAATTGTATGTTGTAAACAAGGGAAAAAATAATATGGACTAAATCATAATAAAATTGAGATTCGTTTTAAGATCTAAATTACATAGTATTACGTTGATTGGTAATTTTCAATAATAATTTAACGGCCTACTCAATTTTGACAAACTATAAAGTAGGTATAACGCGCTGCTGGTCAAGTACCCAGCTAAGGAAGGAGGTTATGCCATTTGCCGCTGACCAAATTCCCGGCTCTCCTGTGCGTCAAAATTGTAATTACCTACGATTATTATTTGTATTACACCTTAAGGTTTATTTACCGCAAATTCACATCCGAAACACAATGAATAAGGTTATTTCTTTGTACTTTAGCCGAGGTTTAGAAAAAATACGTTGTGAATAGTTGTGGGTAAAATCTTTGATTGGTTTTAACCAATAACTCAACATAATATATGAAGAAATTTAGTCTTGTGAAAAAGTTTACTAAATGTTTTATTAAACTTATGATATTGAGATGTATGCATGCTTTTCCATACATTGATTTTGACATCAAGTTTATACCTTTAAAATTTAAGTCGAATGCCATCTAATTAACGGACACTTGAAGTTGCAATGTCGTCATATGAGATTTGGATGTTGTTGTGATGGAGAGAAAACTTTTCATATAATGATAAGTTTTACGTTCTTTAGATTAGACGACTTAATTAAGTTACTCAGTGAGATCTGAAAACTTAAGGCATTCAGAGGGGATGAAACATGTTTACAAATATCTAGAAATTAGAAATGGTTTGCCAATAAATTGTTCGACAAGTTACTATGCTGAATACATTCATTACTAGCATATCAACTGATGTAATGGATTTATGTCAACATAGGTTCTAGTTTCAAGGAAAATACTATGGTTAATTTTCCGGGGTAATTTTATTTTCTTGAAAGTATTTATCGAAAATACTAATAATTTGAACTTATTTATGTAGAAATGGCTCAACCCGATAATAACGCTTTAAGTTCTGTGTTCAAAACATTTTTTGATCATCTAGAACTTACCGGCCCAAACTTCATTGATTGGTATCGCTCACTAAGTTTTATTCTGAGAGTAGCGGGTACTATTGATTACTTGTCCATATCGTATCCCGCTGACCTTGCTGAAAGAGCTTTTGAAGACGAAAGGCTTACTCACGCTATTGAAGTTAAGAAGCACTCTCATGTGGCTTGCTTAATGCTTGGGAAAATGTCACCTCAACTTTAAAAGAAGTTGGAGCTATTTTCTCCTATGCGTATGCTTGATGAACTCAAGGCAATGTTTGAGAATCCCCAAGCTGTGGAGATCTACAACTTAGTAGATGGTTTGCATAACTGCAAACAAACCCCTAGAAAGTCCGTATGTGATAATCCGTCAATTTATGGTTGATATTTTATTCTCAAGTGTTATTTAAAAACATTATTTTAATGTTATATTATGAACTCACTTTATTTTGGGAAGAAATTTGGATTTACGTCTTGAAGTAGCATCGACTACGTCTAAACCGGAGGATTCTACGTTACGTGCTTACGTTTACATACACCGTTTTGGTGACAGTCCGACATTTAAGGAAATAAATTTATCCGTGAATATTATTTTGGGATTTTAATTTTGAGTTGGTTCATAAACTCACAAATTTACGAGAAGAGATTAGGACTTACGATTATAATTTAACGTCCTTTACGACTAAACCGAAAACCTTAGGATTACGTATTTATGTTTTCGAACTCCGTTTATGATGAGACAATTTTTATTAGATTCGTTTTGTGCCGTTGATTCATAATTTATAAAAACATTTTTCATAAAACGACCCGAGGGCACGTAAATCGAGGAAACTAGAATCGAGGAATACCCGTAAATTAGCGGGATGGGACAAAACAAGTTTATCCCACCCCACTAACACATGGGACGGCCAAGAGGACAACACCTCATCCCATGAGGTGTCAAAGCTTAGCTAATAAGCTTAAACACTTGTAACCAAAACCTTAAAACCATTTACTAGAAACCATTTCTCACAAATCTAACATGCAAACCACCATTCTTCTCTCCTCCCTCTCTTCCTTGTTCCGTCTCAACTCCACACAAAACACCCCATCTTAATCAATTTTAACCACAATATCATGTGTTATTCATACACATGATGAAGGACTCTTGAAGCTATATTGATTGGTGGTCATTTTAACATCCAAGGAGAAGTTTTGTTGGTGTCTTAGGGCTGATTTTCCACAAGATGTTCATGAAGATAGGTGATCTTGAAGTTGATATTGGTATATCACAAGTTTTGCCATCAAAATCCAAGCCTTGTTCATCAACCTCATCTTTTCATCACTATGGTGGTATAAGGATCATTCTTCCTATCCTTCTTGTTATTTTGATTATGTAATCATGTATTTTCTTTCCTATTGTATATGTATATGACTAATATATGATGATAAAAGTATTGTGTGGGGATTTGGTGTTGATAAACATGGGTAAAAAGATGGAAAACCACATGTAAAATGGTTAAAATCTTGCTAGATATGATGGCTGTATAAAAACAGTAAGTAACCAAATGTTAAAATGATAAAATGGTAAAGTAGAATCAATATACAGTAAGTATTAGGTGTTATACACATGTGAGAGTTGGCCATACAATGGAATCATAAAAATGAGCGAGATTTGATCAAAACATGTTTAGAGTGCAAATCTGCCTATACTGTTTTGGACGAATTTATTAAAATACTTCAAGGTTGATTCATCAGTAGCTAAAAGTAATAAAATGAAGCACATATCATGTAGTTTATGTGATAAAAATTTGTGGTTCTATATCCATGTAGAACTCTAGATATGATCATTTTAGTTAACTAGATTTTTAGGACTGATTTTTTGTGAAATTAAAGTTTAATATTATTATATAAGCACTCAAATAAATATAGTATAAAATGTGAATTAAAACCCACTAACTTATATATTTCATTTAGATAAAAATGCATAAGGATAAATAAATGGACATTATATAAAAATGGTTGTTTGGTAAGTTTTATAAGTTATAAAAACTATATACTAAGTTTTACGTCTTTTCGGCTAAAACCGAAAGATTAACGTTTTTGTTAAATAAAACTTAGACGGTTGTACCCGTATAATGTAAACTTTTATAAACTCACATACTGATATATAAACATATATAACAAGTAAAAACCGATAAAACCCGAGCTTTACAACATATAGACATTAACGGGCCAAAGTAGCCTAAATGGACAATAAACCTGACTAATTTGGTAAAACACTTATAAACTTATTTATTGGGCTTAACCCATTTGGGCCCAACATATAAAGTATAATACTGATAATAAAAGTATCATTGGTCTAATGAATAGTATTGGGCTTATAATAGGCCCATTGGGCTTCAAAATGTAAACAAGTTGAACTAGTGTAACTAGTCTTGAAAATTACCAACACATAAACACTATAATGAATGAGTAAAAATGTACAATCCCACTAGATCATCATCATATTTAAAAAATCATCATATGTATACATAATTGTTATTTTTATAAAGTCATTGGACAAGAGTCTAACACGAGTATTATTTGTCTAGGTTTCCGTGATTGAAGCACGTACCGTACATCCGAATTGCCGATAACCCGCTTTCCCACATCAATGTGAGTTCATAGCCTCTCACTCTTTTAAATGTTTTTATGAAATGTTTTATAAACCCGCGAGGGAGATAACATGTTAGTTTTGATAAAACAGGACACCATTTTTCCCGATTATTTGTTTATTGATTTGGACCCGAATGATTGTATGACCCGATGAATGAATATATGACCCGATAAATGAAATGAAATGGATTATTAAAGTTAGGTTATGTCACTAAAAGTCCCATTAGCATGAATTGTGAACTACCGGGATTTGGTAGACGCTTATGCATATAATAGTACTATTTGGGGACGATCACCCCAGTTCACGCCTTGACGGTTGATCCCCGTCGTGCCACATTGATTGGTAAGCGAATTTATGTATGAGAAGATTTACACAAGCGTGATTATTGTGACGACATGCTAATTTAGATGGGAAAATTGAGTTTCGGGCTAGCTACCCGTTGTTTGTTGTAGTAAGGTAACAATGTCATGCAACTTATAATAATCCAAAAATAACGAAATACTGCTTTATGCATTGAATTACGATATATTACCTGACTAGCAATACAGGGTCTTATTATTGATATTATGTTCGTGTTTTGATTTTATATAACCATATTCATATAACGGTTTTATTTAATCTATACAACGTTATAAAACGTATTGTATGATGTTTTTAACGACAATGGTTCGTATAATGATTTTGAAGGCGAAAGCCTATATTATAATTTTGATAAGGATTTGTATAAAATGACTTTGGCTATTTTATGGCCTATTACAAAGATTTGTACAAAATGTGACACCCTAGAATCGAGGTCATTTACGATACCCTAAATTACGCTAAATTTTGAAATTTTTGATAAATTTTAATTTTTATAATTATAAGTATTTTGGTTAGAGCCGATGTTCGAGGTTATAATTTTTACGTTTGACGTTTTGAGAAGGACGATGACGATTACGATCCCGAGGGATGCCCAATTTTATATAATTTTTGACGATTTATCGATAATGTAATTTCTCGAGAATTTTATTTACGGTTCGTGTTAAGTTGAGTCGTGTGAGTTTTATAGCCTTCCAAGTACATTTAAAGTATCCCAAAAATATTTTGGAGCATTCGGGAAGATTTCCGACTCCCGTAAAATTTTCAAAATTGACAATTGAGTCAAACCCGCAAAGTTTTGAGGTTGTTTTCTATTTAAGGACAAAAGAAACTAGAAATTGCAACAAGGTCCCTCCTAACTAACAAAAGGGGGCAAAGTGGACAAACACACAAACACACACAAACATTTACAAGAAAAATCAAACACTCCCTCCCCTTGTCTCTCAAAACCCACGGTCACACCTCAAACACACAAAAATCCACCAAAAATCTTTTCTACTTGATTTTTCAAAAATCTAAGGTTAGACCACGCTTAGTTTGGTCATTACCCACCTATTCATGTAATCAAATCCAACATGCATTGATAAAAATTTTTCAAGATTTTTCATATGATCCAAAATTCGTTTTTGTGGCTTTTTGAGCTAATGCATGTTTATTTTGAGTGTTATGGAAGTATAAACACCATGAAAACCCACCAAAATTAATTTGGTTGTGGTGATTTGGTCACCCAAACCCCACGGCAAAGGGGTGTTTGGGGGAGCCATGGTGGTTGATGAATATGCATGTTATTATTGTGTTTGGTTTGTTGTTTTAGAAAGATTCATATAGGTGTTACTACTTGCATGTGTATTTTTCTTTGATTTTGATATTGAGATTGGTTGATCAATAGGGGTAGGATGGAAGTTTGATGTTAGGATATGTTTGGGAAGTCTTAGGATGATGTTTAGAGTTGGTTAGAAGTCTTGGAATCGAGTCTAAGCGTGTTTTTGGTATAGTCATTTTTAGGCAGAAACATTTGGTCTATTTTGGAAAAATGATTTTTGTTCCAAGTCTTGAAAACTAAATATAGTGATAGAGGGTTTTTCTAGCTTTAATTTGGTATAAGGTAGAGCCCGTGACTCAAAACGAGCTAAAAGTTATGACATTTTAAAGATCGGGTACCGGGAGACGAGGACTTTCACAATCCGGATTTGTGTAAAGTTTTAGTCAAATCCCGAGGGTCACAAGTATAATTTGGTGAATGATCAAGGGTCAAAACTTGGTCCCTAACCTGTACAAATGAGTCTATATGTTGACTTATGAGTCAAGGAAGTCAAAGGTATTTTTCATATAAGTCAAAGTGGTCAAAATTGGTCGAAGCGCAATTTCAGCCCGTAAAATGTAGTCGT
Organism: Glebionis coronaria; assembly: GCA_025667525.1. Taxonomy (NCBI): domain Eukaryota; kingdom Viridiplantae; phylum Streptophyta; class Magnoliopsida; order Asterales; family Asteraceae; genus Glebionis; species Glebionis coronaria. The sequence continues at coordinate 215,893,003 of CM046882.1, forward strand.
GGAAATGAGTTGCGTGACGGGTCGTAAAAGTGAAAACTTTTGTTGGACTTAAAAACATGTTATCTACAGGTCATATAGGATTTTTGGAAATTTTGTCAAATTTTATAAGTGCGGTTTAATAAGGTAAAACAGCCCGTACTTTAGTCAAGTACCGGCGAGAACGTGTAAAAATGGACGACGTAGGTTATAAGAATGAATGGAATAAAATGAATGATACTTGTTGTTTTTGTTTTTGGCGTGAGTTATATTGGTCATAAGTGACTTATATATATGTATTTTATACAGTACCGTAAGTATTTAAATGAGATTACTCATTACGCGTTATTTGTGATAGGTGTTGATTTACCCGGGCATCCGTTTCATCGTCAGTGAACACTCCTCGAACTACCGACTACTTAATATCTAAGGTGTGAATTTATAGCCTCGCTTATATTATTTCAAATTGTTTTACCCGCGAGGGAAATGCATGCTAGTTTTTAAAAGGAACGTATATCATGAATGATTGTTAGACCCGAAAGTTGCCTTAGAAATTGTGTTGAGTACCAAAGTTGCAAAAGTCCCTAAATTCATGAACTATTAACTATTGTCTTGCCCTTGCGAAGGGGGAAATAGCCGCTTATGCAATTTGTAGTACTACGGGGTTGACGACCCAATGCTAGCCGAGAAGCTGTACTTATAGTAAGTTCTGCGGTAGATTATTTTGTATGAGAAATAAGGTATAATTGCAACTGATGCCTTTAGAGGGGCACTGGTTTCATCTGAATCATGCCGGTATATTTACGCGGGTGATTGAGTTAACGGATTAGTGTCATGAGCTTAAACACAATTGTCAGTATCCTGATTATAGTTTGTTTGATCGACAAGACTATAAATGATCACGAATGGTTTTTACTATATATACGTTCAAATGGATTGAAAAACCTATGAATTCCACTCAACGTTTTCGTTGACCAAAATTTTGGCATGTATTTCAGGTAACCGCTGAGCAGTAGGATGGAGCATGCATGGGATGGAGGTTGTGTGATCGGCTTGGTGTCCGCTTGTTTTTCCCTCCTTTTCTACTTAAACAATTTTTATGTTTAATGTCATGTGATTGTAAAACTGAAGTTTTTGGGTTGAGATTCATGGGGACCGAAACGCTAAACTCTGTGCACTATTTGGGGTTGGGAAAACTGTGGACATGTATTATCTAACAATTTTAAATGTTGAATTTTTAAGATGACGTCTTTTTAGCGTCGTTTGATATGTCTTGTGTGCAATGAATACTGAGTAGCACCCATTGTTGTAGTTCCGCTGCGCATAACAATTGTGGGGGTGTTACAGATTGGTAATCAGAGCCACGAGTTATAGAGAACTAGGTCGTCTTTGAAAATCCTAAACTATAACTTTTGGTGTCGTAAGAAAAGGGTCCAAGCACACACAACTATCCTGCATGGCTCCGGTAAGATTTATTGTTGTATTTATAGCATTTGACGTATACTTTTGAGTAAAGTATATATATGTGGGTAATTATTATATAAGTATGGAATTACTATATGTAGACGTTAAATTTTACGTGAAATATCCGACATCGTAATTTTCATATTTATCATGCATGAGCATCATATTATTACATTCCGGGCATATGTACCACCTTTGCATTGCATTTGCATGCATATATTTATAATTATTGTATAATTACTTATGTACCCTCCGAAATTCGCTGTTATTGCAGGAATGGCCGAGGTACCGCCCAACGATAACGGGAACGATTACGTCGTAGGTCACGAAGGGGGACCGTTACCTCCGAACCCGCCGGACAATAATAATGGATGGATCGCTCCAGAAGACGAAATAGGGCCGGAAAACGACAATGGCGAAAGTGAGGTGGATAATTTCAGCATGAGTAGTGACGACAATGAGGATTCCGAAGAAGAGCCCGAGGAGCTATTGGATGATGGCATTCCCGAGGATGCCGTAGGCCAGACCGAACCCGACTTGTTTCAAACCCCGAGTTCGCCGAAGGGTTATGAGATACCACCGACCGGTCGTTATGAGCAGCAACCTTTTGATCGCCCGATGGACAATAGTAATGGGAGCAGTGGAGAGTCATCCAAGTCGCCATCGATTCACGAGAACATTACGAGGGTCTATTTTCCGAGACCGAGTCACTACTGGGATCCCGCAGGTCGTTTGGGGAGGATGGAAAGGTTAATGTATGAGCGGTTTGTAGTTGAGACTAGGGTGATTAAGAAGTTTGATAAGACTGAAAGGGAGCATCAAAGATTGGTGGAAAGGACTTCAAGGATTGCGTATGATGGGATGATGAACACAAGTGCCATCAACAGTTTGAAATCAATGGTTGCAAATTTGAGTGCTAGTCTTGATCGTGTGAGGGAAGATCAGATGAGGTTGTCGAGGATGCAGAGTTGGGAGCATCGTGTGAGGGATTCATTACCCCCGGATTGGAGATTCGTGGACGATGTGGAGATGGAGGCGAATGACTTCATGGTTCAGCCGCCTACTGGAGGTGCTTGTATTTCGGTGGGAAGTCAAGGAGCGATTGAGCATGGATCCACATCAGGGACGAGAAAGGAAACAGAATGTGGGCCTGATGAGAAAGGAAAGGGAAAAGTGGATGATGTGGACGAGGACGTGAGTGATGAGGAAACCGAGGACGACGACGAGCCGCCATCCAAGAGGCCGTGTGGATCACCACATGCCTAGTTACTTGTTTTGTATTTTTCCTTGATCATTGTAATAGAACTATTTTAGACCTTTGTATGATGGTATTATGACGAGAAACTCAAGTACTTGATGTTTTGTGGTGAATGATTGTAGTGGCATTACTTGTCACGATTTTGGTTAACTATCAATACAATCTATGTTACCTTTCATGATCTGTGATATGTCTTAAATTTGATCTTTTGTGGTGTGAAATGATGAATATTAGTAACTCCGTAGTGATGTGTCGTTGTATGTATTTTATGTCTGGGAAACTTGATATGAATACTTACATTGTTTTTCTATTTTTCTTGTCTTGCAGAAAGAGATATTCGATAAAACAATGCCTCCAAAGTTGACTGCCGATCGTGTTAACAACATGATTCAGGAAGCGATAGCTAATGCGTTGGAAGCAGACCGAGCTGGGAGAAATCAGGATCCAGGAAGGAACGCGGGGAGACAACCAGCCCCGAGAGTGTGTACCTATTCAAGCTTTATGAAGTGCGGTCCTACGCAGTTCCGTGGATCGGGTGGAGCCCTAGAACTTAGGCGATGGTTGGAAAAAGTTGAGAGTACGTTTGAAATCAGTGGTTGTGCAGAGGCGGATAAAGTAAAGTTTGCAGCAGCTACATTTCTGGATGATGCGTTAAGCTGGTGGAACACCCAGGTAGCTACGGTGGGATTGGCTGTGGCAAATGCGAGAACGTGGAATGCGACCAAAGCTTTGTTGACAAAGAAGTTCTGCCCAGAGGAGGAATTGGGGCAATTGGAGGACGAACTGAGACACTTGACCTTAAGGAACAACGATATAGCTGCTTACACCAGGAGATTCAATGAGTTAAGTCTTTTGTGTCCGGACATATTTGCCAATGACGCCAAGAAAATGAAGCAGTATATTAAGGGTTTATCTAGCAACATCAAGGGTGAAACAACTTCGTCGAAACCTGGAACGTTTGACGAAGCGGTTCAAATGGCACACGCTTTGATGGACGTTAAGCTTCAGGATAAGCAGAATTACATTGCTGAGGGTAACAAAAGAAAATGGGAGGCAGCACAAGGTAATCAATCCCAAGGCCAGAACCGAGGAGGAAACCGAAACAACCAAGGGCCGAACCGTAATCAGCAGTTTAATCAGAGAAGGAACGAAGGAATGAGGGCCGTGACAAACCCTAGAGGTGTGAAGGTGAACCCCCATTGTGGAAAGTGCAACTTGTATCATGTTGGAAACTGCCCGCAGGCATGCGGCAAGTGTGGAAAGGCAGGTCATAGGACTGCTAGTTGTCGAATGGGAGGAGTAGCCACTGGGGCTAATGCTATCAGGATGAGAGGATGTTATAGCTGTGGAGAAAGGGGGCATGTGCAAGCAAATTGCCCGAAGGCAGGGAACAGACGGGGAGGAAATAATGCGGCAGCTGTGTATCAAGTGGGAACTGCTGATAAACCACAAGGTCCCAATGTGGTTACCGGTACGTTTTTGCTAGACGCTTGTTATGCTAGTATTTTATTTGATTCTGGCTCCGACAAGAGTTTTGTAGACGTTAGATTTAGTCGTCATATCGATAGAGAACCGGTGTTGTTAACGACTAGTTATAATGTTGAATTAGCCGATGGAAAAATTGTTAGTACGAATTCTATACTGAAAGGGTGTACCTTGAAGTTAGGAAACTACGCTTTTAAAATCGACTTGATGCCTATAGAGCTAGGATCGTTTGACGTAATTGTGGGAATGGACTGGCTAATGGCGCATAGTGCTACAATCGTCTGTGGTGAGAGATTGGTGCAGATTCCGCTGAGGAATAGGGTTTTGACGGTTAAGGGAGACGAATGCACTTCTCGTTTGAAGGTGATTTCGTGTTTGAAGATGATGAAGTACGTAGAGAGCGGATGTGATGTGTTTTTGGCACAAGTTTCGAGCGATGGTGATGTAGAGGCGAGGATTGAAGAGGTGCCAATTATTTGCGAGTATCCGGACGTTTTTCCAGACGAGTTGCCAGGTTTACCGCCTAATCGTGAGGTCGAGTTTCGAATTGATTTAGTGCCAGGAGCTGCACCGGTTGCACGTGCACCTTATCGCTTAGCACCATCTGAGTTAAAGGAGTTAGCGGATCAATTGAAGGAGTTGATGGACAAAGGATTTATTAGGCCGAGCTCATCACCTTGGGGAGCGCCAGTGTTGTTCGTAAAGAAGAAGGATGGTTCGTTTAGAATGTGTATTGACTATAGAGAACTCAATAAGCTGACGGTTAAGAATCGGTACCCATTACCGAGGATTGATGATTTGTTCGATCAATTGCAAGGGTCCAGTGTATACTCAAAGATCGATTTAAGATCAGGGTATCATCAACTGCGTGTAAGAGAGGAGGATATTCCTGTAACTGCCTTTCGTACGCGGTATGGACACTTTGAATTTCGAGTGATGCCGTTTGGGTTGACTAACGCGCCTGCTGTATTCATGGATCTTATGAATCGCGTGTGCAAGCCGTATCTAGATAAGTTTGTTATTGTTTTCATCGACGACATACTTATTTACTCTAAGAGTAAGGAGGAGCACGAGAAGCACCTGAGGAAGATTTTGGAGTTGTTAAGGAAGGAGAAACTGTATGCAAAATTCTCTAAGTGTGAGTTTTGGTTGGAATCAGTGCAGTTTCTAGGTCATGTGATTGATAAGGAAGGAGTTCGTGTAGATCCTGCTAAGATCGTGGCAATCAGGGAATGGTCAGCACCGACGACGCTGACTGAAGTTCGACAATTTTTGGGTTTAGCTGGGTACTATAGAAGGTTTATTGAAGGATTTTCGTTGATTGCGAAACCATTGATGCGGCTTACCGAGAAGAATAGGGTGTATGAATGGGGAAATGAGGAAGAGCTTGCTTTCGAAACGCTCAAGGATAAGTTATGTTCCGCGCCGATTTTATCATTGCCTGAGGGAACCGAAGATTTCGTGGTGTATTGTGATGCGTCTCGTAAAGGTTATGGAGCAGTATTAATGCAACGTGAGAAGGTGATAGCTTACGCGTCGAGGCAATTAAGGAAGAACGAGGAGAACTACACGACGCACGATTTGGAATTAGGAGCGGTAGTGTTTGCGTTGAAGCTGTGGAGACACTATCTGTATGGGACAAAGTGTGTTGTATTCACTGATCACAAGAGTTTGCAGCACATTTTAGATCAAAAGGAGTTGAATATGCGACAAAGACGATGGGTTGAACTATTGAGTGATTACGATTGTGAAATTCGCTATCACCCTGGGAAGGCGAATGTTGTAGCAGATGCTTTGAGTAGGAAGGAACGGGAGAAACCTTTGAGGGTTAGAGCTTTAGTGATGAGTGAGAGCGTTGACTTAACCGAAACCATACTGAAGGCTCAGGAGAGAGGATTGATGAAAGGGAATGTTGAAGCCGAGAATTTGGGGCGAATGTTGAAACCTATTTTCGTGATTAGGTCTGACGGACTAAGATATTTTGAGAATCGGATTTGGTTACCATTGTGTCCATCTGAGGAAGGAAAACCTGGAGTTAGAGAATTGGTTATGAATGAGTCGCATAAGTCGAAGTATTCGATACATCCTGGATCGGATAAGATGTACCACGACCTGAAGAAAGTCTATTGGTGGCCGAATATGAAGGCAGATATTGCTCGTTACGTCAGTAAGTGTTTGACTTGCGCGAAGGTTCAGGCAGAACATAAGAAACCATCTGGATTGTTGGTACAACCGGAAATCCCAGAATGGAAATGGGAGAAAATCGCAATGGATTTTGTGACGGGTTTACCTAGGACTCCTAGTGGATGCGATATGATATGGGTAATTGTGGACAGATTGACGTAATCTGCTCATTTCTTACCTATGAAGAAGACGGACAGCATGGAAAGACTCGCCAGCGTGTACGTGAAAGAGATCGTCTGTAGACATGGAGTGCCGTTATCGATCATTTCGGATCGCGACAGTAGATTTACGTCGGAATTTTGGAGATCGCTTCAACGTGCGATGGGCACTGAACTGAGTTTAAGCACGGCTTATCACCCGGAAACTGACGGCCAGAGTGAACGAACGATTCAAACGATAGAGGACATGCTCCGAGCGTGTGTGATTGATTTTGGAGGAAGTTGGGAACGCCACTTGCCTCTGGTGGAATTTTCGTACAATAATAGTTATCACGCGAGTATCAAAGCGGCACCGTTCGAAGCATTGTATGGAAGGAAGTGTAGATCGCCCGTGTGTTGGAGTGAAGTAGGGGAAAGTCAATTGACTGGACCCGAAATGGTATTAGAAACAACAGAGAAGATCGTGCAGATCAAGAACCGACTACTTGCTGCGAGAAGCCGACAGAAAAGTTATGCTGATAACCGAAGGAAACCGTTGGAGTTTGAAGTTGGAGATATGGTTATGCTCAAGGTATCGCCATGGAAGGGTGTAATTCGTTTTGGGAAGAAAGGAAAGTTGAGTCCGAGGTATATTGGACCGTTTAAGATCGTTGAACGAATTGGACCAGTAGCGTACAAGTTAGAATTGCCGACCGAACTTAGTGCTATTCATGACACGTTTCACGTATCGAACCTGAAGAAGAGTTTGGCGGACAAGGAATTGGTGATTCCTTTGGACGAGATTCGACTAGACGACAAAATGCACTTTGTGGAAGAACCTGTGGAAATCATGGACCGGGAGGTCAAGCGGTTGAAGCATAGTAGGATTCCCATTGTGAAGGTCCGATGGAATTCTAAGCGTGGACCGGAATACACCTGGGAACGTGAGGACTTTTTCAAGGAAAGGTATCCTCATTTGTTCCAGTAAGACGAAATGTGAGCCCAAGAAGAGGCGAGCGCCGGGACGTCGCTCTCTTTAAGGAGGGGTGGATGTGACACCCTAGAATCGAGGTCATTTACGATACCCTAAATTACGCTAAATTTTGAAATTTTTGATAAATTTTAATTTTTATAATTATAAGTATTTTGGTTAGAGCCGATGTTCGAGGTTATAATTTTTACGTTTGACGTTTTGAGAAGGACGATGACGATTACGATCCCGAGGGATGCCCAATTTTATATAATTTTTGACGATTTATCGATAATGTAATTTCTCGAGAATTTTATTTACGGTTCGTGTTAAGTTGAGTCGTGTGAGTTTTATAGCCTTCCAAGTACATTTAAAGTATCCCAAAAATATTTTGGAGCATTCGGGAAGATTTCCGACTCCCGTAAAATTTTCAAAATTGACAATTGAGTCAAACCCGCAAAGTTTTGAGGTTGTTTTCTATTTAAGGACAAAAGAAACTAGAAATTGCAACAAGGTCCCTCCTAACTAACAAAAGGGGGCAAAGTGGACAAACACACAAACACACACAAACATTTACAAGAAAAATCAAACACTCCCTCCCCTTGTCTCTCAAAACCCACGGTCACACCTCAAACACACAAAAATCCACCAAAAATCTTTTCTACTTGATTTTTCAAAAATCTAAGGTTAGACCACGCTTAGTTTGGTCATTACCCACCTATTCATGTAATCAAATCCAACATGCATTGATAAAAATTTTTCAAGATTTTTCATATGATCCAAAATTCGTTTTTGTGGCTTTTTGAGCTAATGCATGTTTATTTTGAGTGTTATGGAAGTATAAACACCATGAAAACCCACCAAAATTAATTTGGTTGTGGTGATTTGGTCACCCAAACCCCACGGCAAAGGGGTGTTTGGGGGAGCCATGGTGGTTGATGAATATGCATGTTATTATTGTGTTTGGTTTGTTGTTTTAGAAAGATTCATATAGGTGTTACTACTTGCATGTGTATTTTTCTTTGATTTTGATATTGAGATTGGTTGATCAATAGGGGTAGGATGGAAGTTTGATGTTAGGATATGTTTGGGAAGTCTTAGGATGATGTTTAGAGTTGGTTAGAAGTCTTGGAATCGAGTCTAAGCGTGTTTTTGGTATAGTCATTTTTAGGCAGAAACATTTGGTCTATTTTGGAAAAATGATTTTTGTTCCAAGTCTTGAAAACTAAATATAGTGATAGAGGGTTTTTCTAACTTTAATTTGGTATAAGGTAGAGCCCGTGACTCAAAACGAGCTAAAAGTTATGACATTTTAAAGATCGGGTACCGGGAGACGAGGACTTTCACAATCCGGATTTGTGTAAAGTTTTAGTCAAATCCCGAGGGTCACAAGTATAATTTGGTGAATGATCAAGGGTCAAAACTTGGTCCCTAACCTGTACAAATGAGTCTATATGTTGACTTATGAGTCAAGGAAGTCAAAGGTATTTTTCATATAAGTCAAAGTGGTCAAAATTGGTCGAAGCGCAATTTCAGCCCGTAAAATGTAGTCGTGGAAATGAGTTGCGTGACGGGTCGTAAAAGTGAAAACTTTTGTTGGACTTAAAAACATGTTATCTACAGGTCATATAGGATTTTTGGAAATTTTGTCAAATTTTATAAGTGCGGTTTAATAAGGTAAAACAGCCCGTACTTTAGTCAAGTACCGGCGAGAACGTGTAAAAATGGACGACGTAGGTTATAAGAATGAATGGAATAAAATGAATGATACTTGTTGTTTTTGTTTTTGGCGTGAGTTATATTGGTCATAAGTGACTTATATATATGTATTTTATACAGTACCGTAAGTATTTAAATGAGATTACTCATTACGCGTTATTTGTGATAGGTGTTGATTTACCCGGGCATCCGTTTCATCGTCAGTGAACACTCCTCGAACTACCGACTACTTAATATCTAAGGTGTGAATTTATAGCCTCGCTTATATTATTTCAAATTGTTTTACCCGCGAGGGAAATGCATGCTAGTTTTTAAAAGGAACGTATATCATGAATGATTGTTAGACCCGAAAGTTGCCTTAGAAATTGTGTTGAGTACCAAAGTTGCAAAAGTCCCTAAATTCATGAACTATTAACTATTGTCTTGCCCTTGCGAAGGGGGAAATAGCCGCTTATGCAATTTGTAGTACTACGGGGTTGACGACCCAATGCTAGCCGAGAAGCTGTACTTATAGTAAGTTCTGCGGTAGATTATTTTGTATGAGAAATAAGGTATAATTGCAACTGATGCCTTTAGAGGGACACTGGTTTCATCTGAATCATGCCGGTATATTTACGCGGGTGATTGAGTTAACGGATTAGTGTCATGAGCTTAAACACAATTGTCAGTATCCTGATTATAGTTTGTTTGATCGACAAGACTATAAATGATCACGAATGGTTTTTACTATATATACGTTCAAATGGATTGAAAAACCTATGAATTCCACTCAACGTTTTCGTTGACCAAAATTTTGGCATGTATTTCAGGTAACCGCTGAGCAGTAGGATGGAGCATGCATGGGATGGAGGTTGTGTGATCGGCTTGGTGTCCGCTTGTTTTTCCCTCCTTTTCTACTTAAACAATTTTTATGTTTAATGTCATGTGATTGTAAAACTGAAGTTTTTGGGTTGAGATTCATGGGGACCGAAACGCTAAACTCTGTGCACTATTTGGGGTTGGGAAAACTGTGGACATGTATTATCTAACAATTTTAAATGTTGAATTTTTAATATGACGTCTTTTTAGCGTCGTTTGATATGTCTTGTGTGCAATGAATACTGAGTAGCACCCATTGTTGTAGTTCCGCTGCGCATAACAATTGTGGGGGTGTTAAACAAAATGATTTTCGGTAATAACTTTATACCGATGTTATATTGATGGATTTCATTAAACTCTATGAATTCACTCGGCGTTATCGCTGACCTTTTCTTTTAACTTGTCTTATCTCAGGTACTTGAAGGTAATTCTCGGGAAGACAACAAGAATTCATGGCCCGCACTTAAACAATAATTTCCATTCAAATGCTTTGTAAAACCTGTATGAAATATAATGACTTGGGACCTATGTAACTTTGATATTTATGAATGGAAATGCTTTACTATTAAACGACGCTATTTTTAAGCGTTGTCTATGATTTGAGTAATGTGCTATCCCGTAACACCAACGAGTCATCCGCTGTATTGAATTGTACAAATTTGGGGGTGTTACACCGTAAGTGCACACTACATGGAAATGAGAGGCTACATGGAACAACTCATTGCACTAGGACAACCCTATGATCATAATATGGCGATTAACTTGATCAATGGGTCCCTTAACAAGGACTTTAATGATTTTGTTAGGAAGTATAATATGCATTGCACGGGGAAGACAGTTAATGATTTGCATGCAATGCTCATTGACTATGAAAAGGGGTTAAAGGACAATGCATCTACCTCTACTTCTCATGTACTAACCATATAAAATGGTCGAGTCAATAAGCCAAAACCGCAAGCGAACAAGAAGAAAGGCAAAGGAAAAGGTGATAAGGGCAAGGAATTTGTGACTTATCAAAAGCCTAAGAAGGACTTTTCCAAGAAGAATCAATCTTAGAAGGATGAGACTTGTCACCATTGCAAAGCAAGTGGTCACTGGAAGAGCAACTGCCCTCTGTACTCGAAGAGTTATGAGAAATAAAGAAGAAGTCTGAGCAAAGCGCTGCAGCTTTAGGTACTTTATTTATGATTGGATTATTTCATTTCACATACAAATTAAATTCATGGGTATATGATACGAGATGCGGTATTAAAATTTATAATACACTGTATGGATTTAAGTTGGAAAGGAAGCTATCCTATAGGGAACAATATTTGCAAGTGGGAAATAGAGCACAAGCAGCCGTTGAAGCTATAGGAACATTCAATCTAGTTTTACCTTCGGGTTTAGTACTGATTTTAAACGATTGTAATTATGCACCTACAATTGTTAGGGGTGTATTTCCTTTTCTTGTTTGTTGAATCTTGGATTTATTCACACTATTGATAATATTTGAATTTTTGTTTTCAAAGATGGAATTTTCTATTTTAATGCAATTTTTGTGAATGGTGTGTTTGAAATTGACATGCATGATAATTCCGAGTATAATAATAATTCTATTTTTAGCACGAATAAGAAGAGAAAGTTAGACAAGAACTCTTATTATCTTTTGCATTCCGGACTTGCCTATATCAGGAAGACTCGTATACAAAAGCTTCAACGTGAAGGTCTTTTGGAAAATTGCAATGATGAATCAATTGAGAAATGTGAGTCTTGTATCTCTGGGAAGATGACCAAGAAACCTTTTAATAGAAATATTAAAAGGGCTATTAATGCACTTAGTTTAATACACACTGATGTATGTGGACCACTTAGACATGTGTCAAGGAAATTTGCTAGCTACTTCTTAACATTACTGATGATTATAGCCATTATGGTTATGTTTATTTACTTAAGTATAAACATGAGGTATTTGAAACATTCGAAGTGTTTAAAGCGGAAGTAGAATTGCAATTAGGAAAGAAGATTAAAGCTCTTCGTTCTGATAGAGGTGGTGAATATTTAAGTCAAGAGATTAAAGATTATCTAAGTGAGAATGGAATTTTTCAAAATCTTACTTCTCCCTATACTACACAACAAAATGGTGTATCCAAAAGGAGAAATCGTACACTATTAGATATGGTATAATCTATGGTTAATCTTACAACTTTATCATTATTCTTTTGGGATTATGCTTTAGAATCTGTTGTTCGCATTATAAATTGGTTCCCATAAAGAAGGTTGATAAGACACCATATGAACTATGGCATGGTAATAAGCCATACTTGTCTTATTTAAAGGTCTGGGGTTGCGAGGCATATGTGAAATGTGACTCGGGTGATAAACTCCAACAACAATATATGAAATGTATCTTTGTATGCTACCCTTAGGAAACTATGGGTTACGACTTTTATTATCCACCTGAGAACAAAGTAATTTTTGCTAGGTATGGAGACTTCCTTGAAAGTGATCTTGTAAATCAAGAATTCAGTGGGAGAAATTATGATCTTGAAGAGAGTCATATAAATACATTGCCTTCTAATGAAAATACTAGCGAAATAATTCTTGTAGAACCAGAAAATCTGGGAGTTCTATCGGAAATAACTCCTCTGCGGAGGTCTGAAAGGATCAAAAGCGCGCCTAGCAGGCTATATCTTAACATAGAGGATGATGATGATGAAGTAGGGGATCTTGGAGAACCTGCTAATTATAAATCCGCCATGCTTGATCCTGAGAAGGATAAGTGGATGGTTGCTATGAATGAGGAAATGAAATCCATGAAAGTAAATGATGTTTGGATTCTTGTAGATCCACCACCAAATGCTAAAGTAGTGAAACATAAGTGGATATACAAGAAGAAAACTAACATGGATGGCAAAGTACAATCCTATAAAGCTCGTTTAGTAGCTAAAGGTTTTACACAAACTTTTGGCGTAGACTACGAGGAGACGTTTTCTCTTGTAGTAGACTTAAGAGCTATTAGGATTCTCATAGCAATAGCAGTATACTATGACTATAAGATATAGAAAATGGATGTTAAAACTGCCTTCTTGAACGGTCGCTTAGATGAAGATATCTATATGCAACAACCGGAAGGGTACGTTGATCCTAAATATCCAAAACGCGTGTGCAAACTTAAAAGATCTGTTTATGGTTTAAATCAAACATCACGCCAATGGAATAAACGATTTGATGAAGAAATCAAAATGTTCATATTTATTCAAAATCGTGATGAGCCATGTGTATATCGCAAAGCTAGTGGGAGTGATGTAGTATTCCTAATTTTGTATCTTGATGACATATTAATCATGGGAAGTAACATTTCAAGACTTAAAGAAGTTAAGGATTATCTTGGTAAATGTTTTTCTATGAAGGATTTAGGAGAAGCTACATACATTTTGGGAATTAAAATATATCGAGATAGGAGTAGACAGTTAATTAGTCTTAATCTAGATGCTTATATTGACAAAATATTGAAGAAGTATAATATGCATAATTCCAAGAAAGGTTTTCAACCTACGGAAGTTCAGCATAACCTAAGTCATGGATGGATGCATCAACTCTTGAAGAGGAGGCATACATCCAAAAGGTGCCTTATGCGTCGGATGTAGGATCTATTATGTATGTTGTAAGATGCACAAGGCCTAATGTGACGTTTGCTCAGAACTTGGTCAGTCGTTACCAACAGAATCCAGAGAAGCTCCACTGGACTGTTGTTAAACATATTCTAAAGTATTTGAGGAGTACGAAAGATATGTTTTTGGTATTTGGAGGGAAACCAGACACAAAACGAAATGTAACAGGTTTTTGTGATGCGTCCTGGCAATGTGATAAAGAGGACACGAAGTCTTATATGGCTTATGTGTTTGTTTTCAATGGAGGAGCAGTTGTGTGACAATCCGTCAATTTATTGTCGATATTTTATTCTCAAGTATTATTTAAAAACATTATATTAATGTTATATTATGAACTCATTCATTTTTGGGAAGAAATTTGGGATTTACGTCTTGAAGTAGCATCGACTACGTCTAAACTAGAGGATTCTACGTTACGTGCTTACGTTTACATACACCGTTTTTGGTGACAGTCCGACATTTCAGGAAATAAATTTATTTGTGACTATTACATTGGGATTTTAAATTTGTGTTGGTTCATAAACTCACGAATTTACGAGAAGAGATTAGGACTTACGTTCATGATTTAACGTCCTTTACACTAAACCGGAAACCCTAGGTTTACGTACTTACATTTTTGAACTTCGTTTTTTATGAGACAATTTTTATTAGATTCATTTTGTGCCGTTGATTCATGATTTAGAAAAACGTTTTTTGTAAAACGACCCGAGGGCACGTAAATAGAGGAAACTAGAATCGAGGAGTACCCGTAAGTTATTGGGGATGAGAAAAGTTTACACTTGCCCACCCCCAATACATGTGGCGTTTACTATACCACCACCGCACTTGATGTGGCAAGTTATTAAGTAACTTAGGGACACTTGTCCCATAAGTCTTACAAAAACAACTAGCAACATCAAAACAACCAAAGTAAACCATTTACTTCATTATTTTCCATGCAACACACACAAAACTCTCTCATTCTCTCCCACCATTGTCGTCCCAACTCATAACAAACACCCCTATTTGATCGTATTTAACCACAATATCTAATGTTATACACACATATGATGGAAACCTCTTGAAGCTTTCTTGATTGGTGGTGATTTTAACATCCAAAGAGGAGAATTGATTGTTTCCTAGGGCCGATTTTCTACAAGAATTTCTTGTAGATGGGTGATCTTGAAGATAGTTTTGGTGTATCCCAAGTGTTGTCATCCAAAGTCAAGTTATAATCTTGGTTGGTAAACAAGATCATCCTTCTCATTTTCATTGTTAGTTTTGTAAAGGTAAAATGTATTTTATTTCCTAATGTATATGTATATGATGATATATGATGATAAAAATATTGTGTGGGGATCATGTGTTGATAAACTTGGATAAAAAGATTGAAAACTACATGTAAAAGTGGTAAAATCTTGCTTAAATTAGTAGGCTGTATAAAAACAGTAAAGAACCTTATGTTAAACTGATAAAATGGCATAGATGAATTAATATACAGTAAGTTATAAGACTTGTACACATGTGAGAGTTGTCCATACAATGGAATCTTTATAATGAGTGAGATATGATCAAAACAATATTGAAGTACAAATCTGAGTAGTCTGTTTTGGACGGACTGTTAGGGACATTTAGATATATATTGAGCAGTAGCTAAAACTGAGTTAATTGTAAAACATATCATTTAGTTTATGGTTTCCATAAATGAGCTTCTATCTCCTTGTAGAACTCAAGATATGGTAAAAATGGTGAAAGTGAAAATAATAATAAGATTTGTAAAATAAAAGTATATAGTATAATATTAGCACTCAAGTTAATATAATATAAAATGTATACCTAAAACCCACCAACTTATATATTACATATAAATAAGTATGTACTTTAATAATTAAAAGGGAAATTTTATGAAAATGGCAATTTGATAAGTTTTATCAGTTATAAAATTATAAACATAAGTTTTACGTCTTTTCGGCTAAAACCGTGAAATTACGTTTTCGTCAATTAAAACTTAGACGGTCGGACCCGTCTAATGTAAACTTTTTATAACTCATATAATGATGTATAAGTACATATTTCAAGTAAAAACCGATAAAACCCGAGCTTTATAACATATGGACATTAACGGGCCAAATTATCCTTATTGGACTATTAACCCAACTAATTTGGCTAAACACTAATGGACTTACTCATTGGGCTTAACCCACTTGGGCCCAACATATAAGTAAAGGCCTGATATTAAAAATTATAAATGGGCTAATATAAAGTGTTGGACTTTAATGGGCTTATTGGGCCTGATGAGACTGCTTTTATACATGGTCTCATCGTCCAAATCGGCCTTAAAATGCATAAAATATCATAAAATATGCCAAATATATGCTCGTGTTTGTTATTTGTGTATTTTTAGGTACGGATATTGAGGAATTGGCAAAAGATCACAAAAATCAATCAAAAACGAACACGGGAAACGAAGACGCACAATGAACCAAGCTCATTTATGGAATTTTGCAAAAAGACCCCTCAAGTTTGAAGAATTGGCAAAAATGGCCCCTCATCTTTGAAGAACTTGTCACATTTGACCCTCCACTTATCAAATGTGCAAGAATGGACCTCCAAGTTTGAAGATTGCACAAGAAATGCCCTTGGAAATTGATCTAATGTTCAAAGTTAGTCAAAATGACAAAAAGGACTAACTTTGTAAATGGTTTTGGACTGCTGATGAAAAGACTTAACAAGAATGGACTGGCTGTGCAATTTATTTAATGGTTGTTAGCCATTTGAGGATGGGTCATGTTATTACCACCTTAGCCCAACAAACCCCCAAGCCCAATCCCTTAAACCCGGTTTTATTTTCTAAATTTAGTCAACCGGTCAACACACCCCACTTAATCCTATTTCCCACCTAAACAAGTTTTTAAAACTTGTTTTTACCAAAAACGGATTAACCACCCCTCTTAATCCCCTAGAACCCTAATTAAACCCCAGCTCCAATTGATTTCAAATCAAAGGGGTATTAATCCAAAACGTGCAGAATGCTAATTACCACTCCCCTCACCATAACCCACAACCCAGATTCCCTCCCAACACACCCATGTGTTGGGTAGGGCCCTCCCCTGCTACCTCGTTTTCACTCAAAAACCACACCCGACCAATTAAACGCACCAGATCATTCCCCTTGGTCCCCAAGGCTCATCCAACGTTCAAGAATCAAGTCCACAGCTGGCATCTCACATGGCAAACACTTTTGACCAGAATTCGTCAAAGACAAGAGGGGCAATTTTGAGATTTCCAGAATTAGGGTTTTGCATTTGTAATTTTTTAATCAGCATTCTAGAATAGTCCATAGAGTTGTATAAAAGGAGGATGAGACCTGTTCATACCCCTTGTTCCAGTTTTTAGCAATCTCATTGTAATTCCTTTTTTATAAATTATTAAAGTTTGGTATTTTTGATATAAATTGTAATTCCTTTTATTAATTATAAAAAGTTTGTGTGTTTGGATTGCTAATACTGAGTTCCAATTTAAAAAGAGTGAGTTTGAGTTTCAAAAGTGTTTCAAAGGTTTTCAAATTTGATTCAAATTTTATAAATCCAATTCTTTGGAAGTGAAAGTGGAAAAGGATTGTTGATTTGTGAATTTAAAGTGTTTTTAAAACGTGTGTATTAAGTTTTCAAGGTTTTGTGGAAAAGATTTTTAAGAAAATAAAAAGAAAACACAATATTGGATATATTTGTGTTTTGCTTTTGATTTTCTTCTTAGCAGGTTGAAGGTTGTGTTGATCAAGATTTCTGCATACACCCGGGTGTATAGGGAGGTGGTTATTCAACCACAAAGAACCCTGGATGTAGGGTTCTTAGGTATGAAATAACTTTTCCCTTTCAAATTTCATTTTGGTTGAATTTGAGTGAGATTTGTAGAATTGTATGCTAAGTGTGTATTGTTGATTTGATTTGAGTTTAAATGGTATTGTATGCATGTTAGATGCTATATGAAGCAGTTTGGGTAGATTTAAGAAGCTATTGATTTGAAAAAGTTGCATTACAAGTTTTAAAGGATTGTTTGGATACGTGTTTTAGCAGGGGTAAAATCTTTAATTGTGTTTTAAAAACGTGTTAGAGATATTTAATAGGGTTGAGATAGGTTTATTGTTAGTTTTAGTTCAGTTTAGTGTAAGTTTTAAGGCAAGTTGTGTAGAGAAAAGTGAAACAAGTAAGCATAAAATCTGATTAGTCTATTTTCTTTGAATTTTCATAAAATTAGTGCTTAGAATTCTTAATCTGTTAAGATATAGATTATTCTAGGGTTGCAAATTGCTTGTGTGCTATTTGGGGCTTGTGTGTGCAAAATCTTTGGTTTGGAAAATCATTTGAGTGCAAACTGTTAAGCACAAAGGCCACCAGACCTTAAATAGGAGACCAGCAACTTAGTTTTGCTCTTGTGTGCATTTTTGTGAAACCTTGTGCTAATTGCTGTTTGATTTCTGCTTATTATAGACTCCCTACACTCAGAAAGAGTGTAGGGGGGCCTTTGTTCCACAATCATCCATAAGAAACATCAATTCCAAGCTCCTCTTGGACCTGGTTTCACATGTGAAGAAAACAGACACAAGCAAAAATTCACTTGTGTTCTTCATGTGTTAACTGTCACGTTTGATCTTGATCTTGGATTGAAGCTTGTTTAAAAAGGAAATTGGTTTGTGATTAACTAGTTTACAAGGGTGTCAGTGTTGAAGTAAAAAAGTAAAAAATAAAAAAAAAAGAAAAAAATTAGCAAAAAGGTCACCCCGCTCGGACTCGAACACGCGACCCCTCGTTGGGGGAGTAACGTGCTTACCGGTGATCTAGATGCCTTTTTACGATATAGTCTCATTTCAATAGTTACTTAACCCCTTTTGAGTTTGACTTTTCATAAATAAGCCGTGGGGTTTTTAGCTTATTGTAGCTTATTGGTTAAGCGTTTTTGGGTTCTTTCATTTTTCCTAGGGTTATACTAGGGTATAAGATTTTTCTAGCCAGTTTTCACACTTTTCCTTTTCTTTATTTACTTTTTATTATTTATTTATTAGCCGTATTTTATTAATTCATTAAAAAATAGTTAAAAGTAGTTTTTAATTAGGGAAAAATAATTTTTAGCTTTTAAATATTCTTTTTGAGGTTTACATCTAGTTTGGGTTTCAAAAACTTTAATTTTTAATTTTATATTATTTTAAGGTTTTTATTAAACTTTAATAATTTTTATAAAATTATAAAAAAGGGTTTAGGAACTTTAATTTGCATTTTTCTCTTAGTTAGATTATTTTAAGATTTTAGACATTTTTTTGAATTAATTTTATAAACTTTTTATTTTTTCTATTATTTTTCTATTATTTTATTATTAAAATTAAAAAGTTTTATTTTTATTTCTTTTTCATTTTTCCTAGATTCTTTAGCATTAATTAGGACTTTTACCATTTTTAGAATAATTTTATAGCTTTTAGATTTATTTTTATAATTATTTTAAGTTTAATTAGTTTTAAATAGATTTTAATAGCTTTTAGGAGTTTAAAAATAGTTTAATTAGGTTTTAAAATTTTTAAAAATAGTTTTTAGCT
Organism: Glebionis coronaria; assembly: GCA_025667525.1. Taxonomy (NCBI): domain Eukaryota; kingdom Viridiplantae; phylum Streptophyta; class Magnoliopsida; order Asterales; family Asteraceae; genus Glebionis; species Glebionis coronaria. The sequence continues at coordinate 215,912,273 of CM046882.1, forward strand.
TAATTAGGTCATTTTTGAGGTTTACAAACTATTAAATCTTGCTTAGGGCTTTTTAATATTTAAAAGTGATTTTTAGGGCTTTAATTAGCATTAAAAAGTCATTATTAAATTAATTAAAAGGTATTGGCAAGTTTGGATTTTTTGTAAACTCTTAGAATATTATTGTGGATTTTTAGTAATTTTTAGGAATTTTTAAAATTTTAAATTTTGCACTTTTTACGTTTCTACGTCGTAACTTTCTAGTAGTGTTTTTGCCTATTTTTCTATTTTTTCGTCTTCGTCATTTTCTCTTCTTTTTCTTCTTGTTAATAATCAAAAACATAAATCAATCATTCATTACACAACACACTAGCCTCCTCGAGAGAACGATCCCATTAAGGGTCATAACTTGTGGTTTTCCTAAACTACTCGTTAACACTTACCACTATTTGTGTTGCTTTGTTTTTCCTAAAATAAAGTATATACAAAATCAACCACTATCATTTTTGGCGCCGCTGCCGGGGAGGCGTGTTGTGTTTTGATTGAACCATTGTTGTTTTTCTATATTAGCCATAATAGTATTTGTATTAATAGCACTCTATTAATACGTATATCGTTTTTCGGTTTTTGTGTGAATATTATTACTATATTGTATACGTAGAACAATAAATACACAAGTACTCCAAACACGTGAGCAATCACAACCTTGATTCGGGATTTCATCACTCGATCATTGTATTCGAATCTCAAACCAAAGAAAAAAGGCAAAAATAGATAAATACTTTCGTGAAGCTTAATCTTGATAATACAAACTATAAGGTGGGTATAAGGCGGTTGTATTTCACAACCTAAAGGAAAAAGGCTCTTAAGTGCTTCGCGCCGCCTCGTTTCCTCCGCTTGCTTGTGCGTATTTGATTTTGAGAGTGAATCGAGGGTTTTGCCGCCCAAAGTATTATTACATATCATATATATTTTCTTGGTTTCATTTGATTAAACCCTCTTGAACGATTTGGTGTTCCACCATCGTTCTAAAGTCATCGAAGGCGTTCACTCCACGTGATCGTTTTCATTCCTTGAGGCCTTTTTAATCAAGAGATTTGATTAGTGAGGAGATTTGTGGACTCATTGTCTACTTAATACATTCACCAATTTCAAAAAAAGTTAATACAATCAAAAACCACAAAAAAAAAATTGAAAAACACAAAATACCAAAAAGAATCTTCTTTTCTCGTCTCCACGTTGTACGTGACGTTTATGCTCACTCGTAATCAAGCAAAACGTGCACGTAGACGCAAGAACAAAACTCCCACTCCAACTCATTCTAGTGAGGAGTCTCCTATTGACGAACCCATTGTACGAGAAAAACCAACCATGGCGAATCGAACTATGATGGAGTTACTTCAATCACCCACCGAGGGTTATGGAGAAGCTATTGTGATTCCCGCAATCCTTGCGGAGAATTTTGAGGTGAAAACGGGTTTGTTGTCGATGATCCAAAACAACAAATTCCATGGTGATGAGAAGGACAATCCCCACAACCATATCCGCCAATTTAATCGTCTTACCGCCACGTGCAAATTTAAGGATGTCTCGAATGACTCGATTAAGATGATGCTTTTTCCGTATTCCTTAGCGGGGCCCGCTAAAATTTGGTTAGAGAAAGAGCCACCCAATTCTATATTGACGTGGAAGGATCTCGTTTCAAAGTTTGTGAACCAATTTTTTCCGCCCTCTAAGACTACGCATTTGAAAAATGAGATTTCTAAATTTTCACAAGAATCAAATGAAAGTTTTTCTACGGCTTGGAATAGGTTTAAGGAGATGTTACATGAATGTCCTCATCACGGTTTTTCCGATTTGCACCAAATCGACACGTTTTACAATGGACTTAACGATCATGAAAGAGATTATTTGAATGCCGCCGCGGGTGGTAATTTTTTGTGTAAAACGGTTGAAGAAGCTTTGGTCATAATCGAGAATAGGTCTAAGGTTTATAGCCCTCGTCACACACCGAGTGTTGCCAAAAGGGGCTCATCATCGTCTCAAAGTATCAATGCATTACATGATGAAGCAAATGAAGAAAACCGATTTTTCGATAGATTTGCTAACCTTATGTCCCATTGGAAAGCTCAAGAAGCTTCCAATTCCGCTTCGGTTAAAGCGGTTTCTAAAAGTTGTTTGTCGTGTGGGGGAGCTCATGATCTTTCCGAGTGCATTACCGCGGATGGTAACACTTCGAATGCTTTTGTAGCCACGGGAACTTATAACCAAATCGGTCAAGGTTCTCGTTCAAATCAAGCTCCACCCAATCAAAATGCTAATAATTATCGCAACAACAACCAAGGTGGAAATTACCAAGGAAATCAAAGGAATTATAACAAAGGTAATTACCAAGGTGGAAATGGGCAAATTTCAAACCAAAACCAAAACCGTGATTTTCAAACTAATGCCCAAGGTTTTCAAAACGATCACACCAAAAATCTTCAAGGAGAGTTTTTGAATTATGCAAAGGCTAATGATGCTAAGTTTGACAACATGCAACGTGAGATGGTTAGCTTAAGATCCGAGTTGAAAAACGAGCTAAAAACGAACTTGCTAATGAACTTAAAACTCATGCTAATAAAATGGAAGGAAATGTCACACGACTCCAACAAAATCAACAAAAAATGGAGCAAGGACAACATGAGATTAAGCAAGAATTGTTAAAAGCGGATGCTAGGCAATCTAAGTTTGAAGACCGTATGGCTAAAATGTTTGAAGCTATCATGTGTAAGCCCTCTTCTTCGGGTGGTCTTCCTAGTGATACCATCGTGAACCCGAAAGGAGAGTTGAAGGTTATTGCTACTCGTAGTGGTAAAACTTTCAAAGAACCCACTTCTCGTCCAAGTACTTATATGGAGAAGGAAAAAGAGAAAGAACCCGAGGTCGTGGTTGAAAAGGAGCAAATTACAAGCCCACGAAGTACCGCTCAAACCACACCTACGGTTGAACCAACACCCATAATGGAACCCGAGATTCCAAGGCCGATGCCTATGCCTAATTTGTCCCAACCCACACCACCTTTACCCTACCCATCGAGACGAGATAAGGAAAAGGCACAAGAATGAAATAATTATCAATTTGAACTCTTTATGAAAATGTTTCGTGACTTGCATTTTAATATAAGTTTTGCCGACGCCTTAGTCATGATGCCTCGATTTGCCGCGAACTTCAAAAGTATGTTGAATAACAAAGAGAAATTGCAAAAATCGTCTAGTTGTTCTTCGGTTTTTCTAAGCCGCATAGCTCAAAAATTCGGTGATCCTGGAAAGTTTTTAATCCCATGTGCTATCCAAGACATGGAAGAATGCTACGCCTTGGCCGATCTTGGTGCTAGTATTAATTTGATGCCTCTTGAGATTTTTAAATCGCTCAATCTTCCAAATCTCACTTCTTCAAGAATGTCAATCGAGATGGCCGATCATTCTACGATTCTAGCTTGTGGAGTTGCCGAGGACGTCTTTGTGAAAGTTGGGAAATTCTATTATCCCGTGGACTTCATTGTTGTTGATATTCCCATCGATCCTAAAGTTCCGTTAATTTTAGGTCGATCTTTTTTGGACACCTCGAGAGCACTTATCGATGTGCATGCAAGAAAAATCACTCTTCGTTTCAATGAGGAAGAACTCGTCATTAATGCAACCCAAAACTCCACTCTTTCTCATGTGTATTCGATCACATCTTTGTACAATGTCAATCCCATCAAAAACATTTGCAAAAGAATTTCCAATAGAGTTTTAGGAGTTGATAAAAATGAAGTTCCGTCCCCTCCGCCGATGGAGGTTAAGAGTGTTAAGCCTATGATTCCAATCTCGAGTGATTCTTCGGATGATGAATACATTGATCCCGATGAGGGAGTTTTCTTTGTTGACAAAAGATTTGAAAACTTGCCACCACCTAAACCAAAAAGATTTCAAAATGTGAGAATTTTTAGTGTGACTAACATTGCTTTAGATACACCAAATATTTTTGACATAATCAAATCGGGTTTTCACAAGGAGAGTTTTAAAGATGAAAAAGGAAAAGATTTTGAATTTAATTTAAAAGATTTTTCTACAATTCTAACTCCGTCATCACCGCGTGTCTTGAGTACTACAAGCTCGTCTTCTCCTTTTGACGATGCTTTGTGTGGACTTAGTGTGGGGGAAGCACCTTATGTTCCCTCCCCTTTCTCCACCGAGGACGAGATATTTGATCCTGGAATTGCTTTTATAGGGAAATCTCGGTCTTCCACCGATGCAATAAATGGAAAATCTTTTCATTTGATTGGTGCGAGTCTACCTCGAGTAGCTCAATGTTTTGACTTACCCATTGTCCCACCCTTCTATTTCTTTTCTCCTATTTTCTGCCATCCCATTGGGATTTGTGTTGGAGTAGTGTTGTCTCGTCTTTCATCCGAAAACGAGGACGCTATCTTTGACCCCGGTATACGTTTATCGGGTTTTTAAAGTACTCCACGTGCTTTTGGGCCTTGTTTATCATGTAAGCCCCACCAAAAATTGTCCATACCATGATTATCCCTAAATGATCTCATTTATGGGGATTCGAGTCGAGCTTTTGACTCGGTTATCAAAAACAAGGTGCCTCGTGGGGGAGACCCATGCTTATCCATGTACATATTATTTCTTTCTAATTAGTTTAATGTGAGGGGATTTGTGCCCTTCCAACCTTTGTTTCGTGGTTGTTTGTGCATTGTGGTTTTTAGATCATCATCTTCACGATTGGAGCCTCTCGTGTTCGTTCATGGGAGCACTCGATCGTTTGTTTTGGAGGCCTTTCCCAATATCCATATGATATATCCTTTTATGTTCTAACCTTAGGTTTTTAGCACACTTCATAAACGGCTATTACTTATTGGTTACACCCTTTCCATGCTAGATTAAGCATTCGACTACGTCTCTAGTATGGGGGTGTTTGTACCCCTAGACTCGAAACATTGAGGACAATGTTTAACTTTAGTATGGGGGGTGAATAGATACTTGCCTTGCCAAACCTTCACGCTTTCCAAAGTTTATCGTTTTGTTTATCGTTTTCTTGCAAAATATGGCTAAAAATGGCCAAATTTTAAAAATTTTCTCATATTTTATAAGTGTTTAAGACACGAGTGTAGATTTTCCGATGGCGAGAATAAGAGTAATTTTTGACTCGACCGTGCGTGTTGAGCACTTAGCTTTGATTCCTTAACTACACATTAGGCTAAGTCTCTTAAATGAGGACGAGAAATGATAGAGTTAATTATAAGTTACTATGCTAAACGTAGAATACTCGTATTCTTTCAAAAACTCACGTGTTCTCGTTGTTTGCTTATTCTCCCTTCGCTTGTAAATATTTTTTGCTTAATAAATATTGATTTAGCGGTTTAGTTTTGATTGTTGGGTTTCTAGTCTTTTCTAGTAGCTTCCGTGTAATTAAATTGGGAAGACATTAAGGTATCGCCAGCGTCACGGTTTTGAAGTATTGGCAACCCGAATAATCGAAAGCTTCACCCAATAATAAGATTTCAAGTGCTCACCTAAATCTAGCAAACAATTTGAAGCCCCACAAGGCCGAAAAATCTATGCAAAAATTGAAAGTGAATCAAGCCTTAATCTTCGAAGCTTTAAAGATCCAAAATTCGCTTTAGCGTGAGGATATGCGTCTTTGGCTAATAAAACCACCGATGATGGCGGATAATAAAAGGCAAGGCAAGACCGAAGTCATAATAAAAGCTTCATGGCGAAGTTGAATAAAAGATGGAGGTAAACCAAAGATAATAAGGTCCTTCCGTTAGGGGGCGTATAAAAGTCTTGGTAATAAGTCTCATGTTCAAAACCGTTATAAAACCGTGTTTATCGATTCTTCTTGTCAACTTAATTTTTTAACATCGTTGTCTATTAGGAGGGATTATTGATTTGATGGTCTTAGTTACACCGTTAGGACTCTATTTTTAGACCTAAATCTCTATTATCACATAAGTCAACAATGTATCCTCGTGATCATTAAGACAAAATAAAATATAAGAGATACAACTTAGGAATAATGGTAGAATAAGTACGTGATTAGGGCATATGAGTAGTGTTAGCATTACTAACTTATAATGACAATGATCTCGTTGCACGCTTAGCATGGAATTAAGGTGAAAATCGAGGACGACGAAATTATTTCTAACGAAGCATTCACGTGTTCTTATTCTATGAACCTAAACGTCCCATTTTGCGATGAAAATCATACATTATGTCTATAATACTAGTAGTAGTAATAGTAGTAGTGTAGTAGTTTATCATTTCAATAAAAGTGAATAAAATTAAATTTTGGAGATGCTTTGATACTTTATTCTAGCATTGCATGAGGGCACGGCAATGTTTTAGTATGGGGGAGTGATGAGACTGCTTTTATACATGGTCTCATCGTCCAAATCGGCCTTAAAATGCATAAAATATCATAAAATATGCCAAATATATGCTCGTGTTTGTTACTTGTGTATTTTTAGGTACGGATATTGAGGAATTGGCAAAAGATCACAAAAATCAATCAAAAACGAACACGGGAAACGAAGACGCACAATGAACCAAGCTCATTTATGGAATTTTGCAAAAAGACCCCTCAAGTTTGAAGAATTGGCAAAAATGGCCCCTCATCTTTGAAGAACTTGTCACATTTGACCCTCCACTTATCAAATGTGCAAGAATGGACCTCCAAGTTTGAAGATTGCACAAGAAATGCCCTTGGAAATTGATCTAATGTTCAAAGTTAGTCAAAATGACAAAAAGGACTAACTTTGTAAATGGTTTTGGACTGCTGATGAAAAGACTTAACAAGAATGGACTGGCTGTGCAATTTATTTAATGGTTGTTAGCCATTTGAGGATGGGTCATGTTATTACCACCTTAGCCCAACAAACCCCCAAGCCCAATCCCTTAAACCCGTTTTTATTTTCTAAATTTAGTCAACCGGTCAACACACCCCACTTAATCCTATTTCCCACCTGAACAAGTTTTTAAAACTTTTTTTTACCAAAAACGGATTAACCACCCCTCTTAATCCCCTAGAACCCTAATTAAACCCCAGCTCCAATTGATTTCAAATCAAAGGGGTATTAATCCAAAACGTGCATAATGCTAATTACCACTCCCCTCACCATAACCCACAACCCAGATTCCCTCCCAACACACCCATGTGTTGGGTAGGGCCCTCCCCTGCTACCTCGTTTTCACTCAAAAACCACACCCGACCAATTAAACGCACCAGATCATTCCCCTTGGTCCCCAAGGCTCATCCAACGTTCAAGAATCAAGTCCACAGCTGGCATCTCACATGGCAAACACTTTTGACCAGAATTCGTCAAAGACAAGAGGGGCAATTTTGAGATTTCCAGAATTAGGGTTTTGCATTTGTAATTTTTTAATCAGCATTCTAGAATAGTCCATAGAGTTGTATAAAAGGAGGATGAGACCTGTTCATACCCCTTGTTCCAGTTTTTAGCAATCTCATTGTAATTCCTTTTTTATAAATTATTAAAGTTTGGTATTTTTGATATAAATTGTAATTCCTTTTATTAATTATAAAAAGTTTGTGTGTTTGGATTGCTAATACTGAGTTCCAATTTAAAAAGAGTGAGTTTGAGTTTCTAAAGTGTTTCAAAGGTTTTCAAATTTGATTCAAATTTTATAAATCCAATTCCTTGGAAGTGAAAGTGGAAAAGGATTGTTGATTTGTGAATTTAAAGTGTTTTTAAAACGTGTGTATTAAGTTTTCAAGGTTTTGTGGAAAAGATTTTTAAGAAAATAAAAAGAAAACAGAATATTGGATATATTTGTGTTTTGCTTTTGATTTTCTTCTTAAAAGGTTGAAGGTTGTGTTGATCAAGATTTCTGCATACACCCGGGTGTATAGGGAGGTGGTTATTCAACCACAAAGAACCCCTGATGTAGGGTTCTTAGGTAAGAAATAACTTTTCCCTTTCAAATTTCAGTTTGGTTGAATTATAGTGAGATTTGTAGAATTGTATGCTAAGTGTGTATTGTTGATTTGATTTGAGTTTAAATGGTATTGTATGCATGTTAGATGCTATATGAAGCAGTTTGGGTAGATTTAAGAAGCTATTGATTTGAAAAAGTTGCATTACAAGTTTTAAAGGATTGTTTGGATACGTGCTTTAGCAGGGGTAAAATCTTTAATTGTGTTTTAAAAAAGTGTTAGAGATATTTAATAGGGTTGAGATAGGTTTATTGTTAGTTTTAGTTCAGTTTAGTGTAAGTTTTAAGGCAAGTTGTGTAGAGAAAAGTGAAACAAGTAAGCATAAAATCTGATTAGTCTATTTTCTTTGAATTTTCATAAAATTAGTGCTTAGAATTCTTAATTCTGTTAAGATATAGATTATTCTAGGGTTGCAAATTGCTTGTGTGCTATTTGGGGCTTGTGTGTGCAAAATCTTTGGTTTGGAAAATCATTTGAGTGCAAACTGTTAAGCACAAAGGCCACCAGACCTTAAATAGGAGACCAGCAACTTAGTTTTGCTCTTGTGTGCATTTTTGTGAAACCTTGTGCTAATTGCTGTTTGATTTCTGCTTATTATAGACTCCCTACACTCAGAAAGAGTGTAGGGGTGCCTTTGTTCCACAATCATCCATAAGAAACATCAATTCCAAGCTCCTCTTGGACCTGGTTTCACATGTGAAGAAAACAGACACAAGCAAAAATTCACTTGTGTTCTTCATGTGTTAACTGTCACGTTTGATCTTGATCTTGGATTGAAGCTTCTTTAAAAAGGAAATTGGTTTGTGATTAACTAGTTTACAAGGGTGTCAGTGTTGAAGTAAAAAAGTAAAAAATAAAAAAAAAATAAAAAATTAGCAAAAAGGTCACCCCGCCCGGACTCGAACACGCGACCCCTCGTTGGGGGAGTAACGTGCTTACCGGTGATCTAGATGCCTTTTTACGATATAGTCTCATTTCAATAGTTACTTAACCCCTTTTGAGTTTGACTTTTCATAAATAAGCCGTGGGGTTTTTAGCTTATTGTAGCTTATTGGTTAAGCGTTTTTGGGTTCTTTCATTTTTCCTAGGGTTATACTAGGGTATAAGATTTTTCTAGCCAGTTTTCACACTTTTCCTTTTCTTTATTTATTTTTTATTATTTATTTATTAGCCGTATTTTATTAATTCATTAAAAAATAGTTAAAAGTAGTTTTTAATTAGGGAAAAATAATTTTTAGCTTTTAAATATTCTTTTTGAGGTTTACATCTAGTTTGGGTTTCAAAAACTTTAATTTTTAATTTTATATTATTTTAAGGTTTTTATTAAACTTTAATAATTTTTATAAAATTATAAAAAAGGGTTTAGGAACTTTAATTTGCATTTTTCTCTTATTTAGATTATTTTAAGATTTTAGAAATTTTTTAGAATTAATTTTATAAACTTTTTATTTTTTCTATTATTTTAATATTATTTTATTATTAAAATTAAAAAGTTTTATTTTTATTTCTTTTTCATTTTACTAGATTCTTTAGCATTAATTAGGACTTTTACCATTTTTAGAATAATTTTATAGCTTTTAGATTTATTTTTATAATTATTTTAAGTTTAATTAGTTTTAAATAGATTTTAATAGTTTTTAGGAGTTTAAAAATAGTTTAATTTGGTTTTAAAATTTTTAAAAATAGTTTTTAGCTTAATTAGGTCATTTTTGAGGTTTACAAACTATTAAATCTTGCTTAGGGCTTTTTAATATTTAAAAGTGATTTTTAGGGCTTTAATTAGCATTAAAAAGTCATTATTATATTAATTAAAAGGTTTTGGCAAGTTTGGATTTTTTGTAAACTCTTAGAATATTATTGTGGATTTTTAGTAATTTTTAGGAATTTTTAGATTAAAATTTTAAATTTTGCACTTTTTACGTTTCTACGTCGTAACTTTCTAGTAGTGTTTTTGCCTATTTTTCTATTTTTTCGTCTTCGTCATTTTCTCTTCTTTTTCTTCTTGTTAATAATCAAAAACATAAATCAATCATTCATTACACAACACACTAGCCTCCTCGAGAGAACGATCCCATTAAGGGTCATAACTTGTGGTTTTCCTAAACTACTCGTTAACACTTACCACTATTTGTGTTGCTTTGTTTTTCCTAAAATAAAGTATATACAAAATCAACTACTATCAGGGCCTCAATATGGAATTGGATTGAAACTAGTGTAACTAGTCAAAAATTTGACTAACACATAACACTTTAATATGTATGAAGATATAAAATCCCACATGATCATCATCATACTTATAATATCATCATATATATACATAGCCATTATTTTTATAAAGTCATTGGACAAGAGTTTAAGACGAGTATTATTTGTCTAGGTTTCCGTGAGTGAAGCACGTACCGTACATCCAAATCGCCGATAATCCGCCTTTCCCAATCAATGTGAGTTCATAGCCTCGCACTCTTTTAAATGTTTTATGAAATGTTTTATAAACCCGCGAGGGAGATAACATGTTAGCTTTAATAAAATAGGACACCAGTTTTCCCGATTGTTTGCTTATTAATTTGGACCCGAATGATTATATGACCCGATGAATGATTAAATGACCCGATGTGTGAAATGAAATGGATTATTATAGTTAGGTTATGTCATTCAAAGTCCCATTAACATGAATTGTGAACTACCGGGATTTGGTAGACGCTTATGCATATAATAGTACTATTTGGGGAAGATCACCCCGGTTCGCGCCTTGACGGTTGATCCCCGTCGTGCCACATTGATTGGTAAGCGAATTTATGTATGAGAAGATTTATATAAGCGTGATTATTGTGACGACACGCTGTTTTAGATGGGCAAATGAGTTTCGGATTAGCTACCCGTTGTTTGTGATAGTAAGGTAACAATGTCATGCGGCTAATAATAATCCAACAACACAATCCAATAACGAAAATACTGCTATACGCATTGAATTACGATATATTGCCTGACTAGCGATACGGGGTCTTATTATTGATATTATGTTCGTGTTTTGGTTTTACATAACCATATTCATATAACGGTTTTTATTTAACTCTATACAACGTTATAAGACGTATTGTATGATGTTTTTACGACATTGGTTCGTATATTGGTTTTGAAGGAAAAAGCCTATAGTATGTTTTACAACAAAGATTTGTATAAAATGTTTTTGTCTTATTTTATGGCCTACGACAAAGAATTGTACAAAAATGATTTTCGGTAACAAATATATACCGATGATATATTAATGGTTTTTATTAAACTCTATGAATTCACTCGGCGTTTTCGCTGACCTTTTCTTTTAACATGTTTTATCTCAGGTACTTGAAGGTAATTCTCGGGAAGACGACAAGAATTTATGGCCTGCATTTAAATAAAAATTTCCGTTCAAATGTTTTGTAAAAATTGTATGAAATATTATGACTTGGGACCTATGTCAATTTGTTATTCATGAATAGAAAATGCTTTATTATTAAACAACGCGATTTTTATGCGTTGTCTATGATTTGAGTAATGTGCTATCCCGTAACACCAACGACTCTTCCACTGAACTAAAGTATGAATATTTGGGGGTGTGAAATTATGTATTTTGAAGTTCGTTTCTCTCGATTCTTAACCAATTGAAAGTCCTAACAAAATCAGGTTTATGATCATTTTTGGTTGATAGGGTTATTTGGATTATCTATGTCTATTTAAACAATCAAGTAAAAATGTGAAAAATATTAACTACGTATCCGTAAAACAATTAGTAATTACCAAGTTTTTTTTCAAATAAGGACAAAATTGTAAATCTATGGAATTAATGTGTTAAAAATGTAAATGACTGAAACTAAAATGCTTGAAATGTAAAAATCAGAAAGTTCAAGGACGAACTATGCAATTTTTAACAAACTACTAACTAATTTTAACAAATTTTAAAACTATTAACTGAAATTGACAAGTTTAGAAAAGTTTTGGACTAATACCAAACAAAACCTAAAAACATGTAAGTTTAGCCAGTAATTCAAACAATTACAAAGTAAAGGGACCAAAGTGTAATAAAGTGGGAATTAATATCAAAAACGGGCTACAAGCACAAAGAAGCTCGTATAAGCTCTAGAATCAACCAAATAAGCTCAAACAAGTTTTAAACTGCTTAAAACTCAATTTCACTTAGGCTAGTACAAGGAATAAGCTTGAAATTTAGTAAAACTCAAATAAGCCAACTTTGATAAACCAACAATAAGCTATCTAATAAGCTAGACTTGCACAATAAGATTTTTCAGCTAAATCTTGTTAAATAGCTCAAGGAGAATCTGTAATGTCTTCTTTTAAGAAAAATGAACAAGTAATGAATCTGGAATTTGAAAATAAGCTGAAACTCGCTTATTGACTAAGTTTGACCAAAATTTTGAAAAAGCTAAAAACTTCCAGATCAACTCAAGAACACTTTTTAAACAAGATTATGAAAGAAAATGGCAAGGTTTATGAAGTGGAATTGCTAGAATGAGAAATCAGTTTGAACTTTTGTTACAGAAACTTGCAATGGCTTAACAGCTTATGAAAAAGCTTATTTCTCACTTGATTCTTAAAACTGTATGGTTTCCTAATAAACACTCAAACTTTGGATGTTGTATGACACATAAAAACTAGTTTGAAGGAATTTCATCAATAATTGAACAAATGGCATGAATTTGAAAATGACTACTTTTTTAAGAACAATTTAAGCAAAAACTGACCAAACCTTTTTACAACCAATTGCCTGTTTGACTTTCTTTTTTACTTTAAAACTACTCAACCTTGTTTACAATGACTAAAGGAGTGAAAATGAGCAAAGTTTAACTACTTAAAAACACTTAAACTACAATTTGACAGCTAATCCAAACACTAGTTTACTGATATGAACAAAACTTTGTGAAGGAAAATTAGGCAATTGGTTGAACTGGTTTAAAACTGATAACTACTCAAACTTATTGATCAAAATGGAACACAAATGAACCGACTATAAGCAAGATAACAGACTAATACTCAAAATTCAATATCAAGCTATAAAACTGATGAAATGAAATCAGTAACAAGTAATAAGCAGGCAAACAAGTATCAAACTAACAAGAAGCTATCTAATCATCAAAATCAATCCAAGAACAAACTAAACACACTTGATCAGATCAACAAGTAGGATTTAGCTAGAATTGAGCATGCAAACTGCTGTTTAGAGGAATTAAACTCAGAAACTATGAACCTTTTAGCAAAAGGCCTCCACTGATGGAGTAGGTAGGCGTTGAGCCTCCTAGATAGTGTTAAACCACCACCTTAACACTATGATCAACTAATCAACAACTACATTCATCATCATCACCATTTCTACTCAAATCTGCTTCAAAATCAACAAGAACAACTACTGGATAAACAGAAACAAGATGAACAGCAACAAGTCTTCAACAAGAGATCCTTATGATCAAAGGTGATCACAAGCAACTCATATCAACACAAGATCAACAATAATGCAGGTATTGAATAGGAGATTGAAGGAAAATGAGAGAAATTTATTATTTGAATGTGAAAGTTTGTTACAAAATCTGGTAAGAGGTTACAACTACTTATAACTATCTCAAGAGTTTGTCAGACTCTTGAGGTCGTTACACTTACAACTAACTAGCTAGGATTTAGAGAGAAAAGGTAAGTGTGTGAAAGTTTCACACTTAGGCTACATTTTACAAATGAGAGGGTTGTTCCCTATTTATAGACTGTTGGAAATACGTTTTTACGTATTTAGAAAGGATCGGTCACGCCAATGATATTGGGCTCGTGATCCAATATAGTCCATATAGCCCACATGTAGGGTGGGCTATATAAACCCCCTCCTAGCATGTTAGGAGGGGTTGGTCATTCACTTATCACACACTTAATCTAATATTTAATTTTCTCTCCAACCTCTCTCTACCTTTCTCTCTCTATATCTTCATCTATCTCTCTATCTCTTTAGATAATCACAACACAAGGATAATCCAAGGATCACGAGGACCTACAAATGGTATCAAGAGCCTTGGTTTGATTGGTTTGTTCTCTTGTTCTTGATTTTTAGAGGATTGGATCTAAATTACCCACGTCCAAAATTATTTTTTGTGTTTTTTTGTGGTTTGATCTTCATCAATATCATCTACATATTCGTGTTAGTGATTTGGGTTTCTTGGATCGCTCAAAAACGCAAAAATTTTGGTGTTTGGATTCACTTTTGGCTTCAAGATTCGTATTTCTTAAAGTAAAAACGAATTCTTTGTTTTTCTCCAAATTTCGCAACATTTGGTATAATTTCGCAATTGTGGAATTGCGAAATTGTTGAGAATTGCGAAATCTTTGAAAAGTTGCGGAATTAATATTGCGGAATTAGTATTGCGAAATCTTTGCAAAGTTGCGGAATTAGTATATTGCGGATTTAGTGCCATTTGCGGAATCATTGAATAAATCCGCAATAAACCATTGCGGAATCTTGAGCAACATTGCGAAATTGTATTGTCGTCTTCTATTGCGGAATTGAATTGTTTCTAGGTATTGCGAAATCTTTACCACATTTCGCAATTCTAAGCTATTGTGAAATCTTTACCACATTTCGCAATTGAAGAACTATTGCGAAATCTTTGCCTATTGCGGATTTACGCATTTATTGCGGAATTATACATTAATTGCGAATTTGAATCCTTTAATAGCGGAATCATTTCTTAATTACGAATTATTTTTTTTATTGCGAAATTGTGGTAATTGGGTATTGCGGAATTGAAACTTACTTCCGATTGCGGAATTGTGTCTCTTGAGGATTGCAGAATTAAATCATGAGAAATTATTGAATTTTTTCAAGATTTAGGAAAAACATGATTTAGAGAACACCTATTTAGAGGATTTAATAATTTTTTCTTCAATACTCAAGGGATTTAATCAACGACAACAAACACAATAACTTTCTTTCATTGATCAATCGACAAGTAATCTTTATCTTCATATATCATCGATTTTCAATGGAATCGTTTAATTCAACATCTCAAGAGGGAGAATTGCATCTCATGCAAAACAAAGCTAGAGAAAGTGGTATAACGTCCTTTCGACTACTCTAGTCTCATCTAGTGACCATTTCTTGGTTTCAAGGAGGAAACGAATTTCTGACACTCTTCGGTCAAGATCGTTATATATTCATCGGGTTCAATATTCCTCAACTTGAACCAACTAGCTGAGGAACTTCATAAAGAAGACTTTAATCACTCTACATCAGCATCTGCATATCAAGCTCTAGTGACACAACTTACGCACTTCTTCAAATTCAACATCGTTAAATCTGACAATTCAGGGATATGTTAGTCATTTCTTCAGTACACACAAACGGAGGTTAAAGAGTTCTGTGGTAAATTGTTGAAATTAATGACATCGGTCTCGTCTTCGATTTCTGAAAGATCCCGACTTCAGCATGCGTATGATAATGGAGTGGAAGAATCTACGATGTAGATGCAAGAGGAGAATGGTCATACGGTTGACAACTTGGAGCCTAAAGATTGCAAGAGCAAGGATTCGGGAGGAAAGCATGATACAAGCAGCATGTCAGGGATTGATGACACCATAGCCGTATATGACGAAGAGTCTACAAATATGGTACAAAGGAATGTGGTATATGATGTCTATGCCGATGAACTACAACATGTTGCGCATTCCGAACCTAATTATGACAAACATGGGATGGAGAAGGGTGATAGTTTTACCACTTCAGATTCATCCGATGTGAGTCAAAATGGGGGAGAAATTGTTCAGAATGCTATAGTACATCATGATAAATGCTTTATGACTGCTTCTCTAACCGATTCTGATTCCAAGATTAAAGAGCTTGAAACGATTTTAGCTCAGCAATCTAAAGCTTTTGAGGATGCCAAATTTGAATTTTCGAAGAAAACGGATAAATTTGAAAAGTATTTTGAAAAACTTGAAAATTCAAACGTTATTCTAGAAAGAAAATTAAATCAAAAAATTCAAGATTCTAATGCTGAAAAAGATAATTTTGTGAAACAAATTACTTTCCTAGAATCTAAGTTGGCATCCCAAGATAAATTGCTTAAAGATAATGAGAATTTAAAGGCCCAGGTTCAGGAAAAGGTTTTTGCTATAGCTGCTTTGAAAAACGAATTAAGGAAAACTAAAGGAACTAGTGTGGACAATAAGCTTGGAAAACCATCAATCTTGGGGAAACCGCCTCAAATTCAGTCTGTTAGACAACCGACTGCATTTAGATCCGAGCGACCAAAATCCTCGAGACCGCGGTTTGCCTCCCAGGTTGATATGGTTCATCTTTCTAGACCAGTCACTCCACCATCTAGGCCCAATGTGACTAAAACAGCTTTTGCAAGACCTAATCACATGATTGCCTCTAGTCTCCCTAGACATAGTCCAAAGAACACGTCTCGAACTAGTTCAAATGACGTTCATCACAATTTTGGTCAGAGGGAAGCTATTCAAAAGACTCAAGTAAGAGATAGGAATTTCAAACCTAGTCAGATGCCTTCTAGATTACTCAACACTGCTAAGCGTAGCATGTCATATCATAGGAGCATCAATCAATCATCTAGGAATTATAGATCTTACTCGGACATTAAATATGCTACTTGTAAAACATGTAGGAAATGTGTCTTTAAAGCCAATCATGATTCTTGTGTCAAGAAATTACTTAATGAGGTGAACTCCCGTGCTAGACTTAAATCTCAGTGGGTAGCTAAAATCAAACCCATTGGTAAAATGTGGCGCCCTACTGGTAGAACTTTCACTCTTGTAGAAAACGAGTGCCCTTTAACTAGGATAGTCTCTGATTCTACTAAGACTACTAGGGAGGAAATTGAAAAGGAGGATACATCACTTAATCCTGAACTTAAGGTTTTCTATAAAAGGAAACGTTTACCAGCTAAGACAAGTGAATCATCTCCTCCGGTCACCTCTAGCACAAGAAAAGAAAACTGTGAACCCCCACTTGCTTCTAAGATAGATATCGCTAACCCACATAAAAGCATACAAACTCCTAATGAGATTGCAGGTACCAAAGTCCACGTTCAACAAGAACACAGCGGTCCGATCTTTACATATCGTTCAACTAAGGACACTCTTAAAGTTTTGTTACTGAAGAAGCTGATATCAAAGAAACAAGTGTCTCAGGGGATTCGTAGTTAAACATCATGTACAAGGACTTAGAGTCACATCACAGACTGTAACTCGTTCATCAAAGAAAGGAAAGTTTATCGCCGATGATAAACTTATCCTTACAACGAGAAATTAATTTTTCTCGGGCATGAGCTTATATAAAAAACATTCCAAGTTTTTAAGCTCATGCACAGTGACTTACAGTTAAATATCAGACTGTAACTCGGACTTTAATTTTAGGAAAGCTTATCTTTAATGATAACTTATCCTCGTAACGGGAAATTAATTTTTCTCGGTCATGAGCTTGTAGTAAAACATTCCAGGTTTTAAGCTCATCAAGGAAAGTGTATCTTTTAAATAAGATAACTTTTCTTCTTAACGAGAAATTCATCTTTCTCGGTCATGAGCTTTACGTTAAAACATTCAAAGTTTTTCAAGCTCATGAAAACGAGTTCTAAGTAAATGTCAGCTTAGGACTCGTTCTTCAGTTAAAAGGAAAGTTTATCGCCGATGATAAACTTATCCTCACAACGGGAAGTTTACAACTTCTAGGACTTGAGCTCGTTTAGTAAGATATTCAACATCTTAAGCTCAAGTAATTGGTTTTCAAAACTTTGAACACAATTTTTCGAGAATTTCTCAAAAGGTTCTTTTTTCTAAATCTTTCAAAATTGTGTGTTCAAAAATGTTTTGATAAAAACAGCATGTCTTCTGGAATCGATAATATTTACGATACTAGAAATGTCATTCAATAATGACACGGGGTTGTAAATAAAGTTCGAGCAGAAGTTCAAATGTTTTAAAACATGCTCAAAATGGTTTGCTATAATTTCAGATAGTAACCCGTTTTTCATTCTCAAGTCAAGCATTTCACCGGAAAGCTTTGACTCAACAACGGGAATTAATTTTCTCGGGCATGGTTTATTTTATAACCATGTAAGGGATTGTGTTTATGGAATAACACAATCTAACACGAATATATGTACGTGTTAGTGCATTTATTTGTTAAAACAAGAGAAATCTTGTTTTTATGAAGTTATCATCTCCACCAACCGTAGCAATTTACAGTTGTTATCTACATACTCGACGATGCGACTACTCAAACGGCGACTACAGCTCTTTCAATAGAACACGGGTCAACAATTGAGGGGGAGCAATTGTCCAACATTCAGAATCTTTGACGCCAAAAGTGCCAAGTTCACATGTTGGTGTCAAGACAACGATATCAATCGTACACATGGAGTCAAGAGATAACTTCAGACGTGATGAGGCGACCAACATTCGTGAACAAGAACCATGTGCTTCTTTCATATGATGTTCTCCATCATTCAGGTCCAACCTCATAAATCGCTAATCTTGTGAATACATTATCATATATGATCTTTGCACGTGATAAATACCTTACACTTGTGGTTAAAAGGTATTTAATTTACGTTTCAAGTACACCCTCATTAATTTGAGGGGGAGCTTGTGTACTTCATGAAGATAATTGGATTTGCATTTTTCTTCCCAAAAACTTTGTTAAAACTTCATTAAATCAATTGATATTAAAAACATTGATTGGGTTAATATTTTTATTATGGGGGAGAAAATGTGATTTAATATGGGATATTATCACAAATGGTTTCACTTAATGTGCTGGCTCATCCCGACATGTGCGAAATGTTTTCGAATATCGTGGCATATGTTAAGGGGGAGCAAAATGGATTTGAATTTCGAAATGGATTTTCATGGTGACATATACTTACCCAAAACCCATTTATTTCAAGACGATCAAGATTGTGGTGACATAAGGATGGTAGGATAGGTTAAGTCCTATGATTCTTCTAGAACCGGAGGAATCTTCCCAAGGACATTCCATAGCTAGAAATAGTAGTCCTTAGGAAAAGATGGAGAAAAGATTGTGAACGTAGCTGAATGCCTACCAAGTACTTAAGTTAGCACTAGAACAATCACAACAAGGTGCTATTTATGACGTATTGGTAAGAATTGAAGGGGTTTAAGAATGAAAAAGAATTGTAAAGATAAAGGGTGTAAAGAAAGAAGCCCTCCTTACAACTTAGGCAGAAACCGGGTCAATACATATGCTATTGAGATCATTTTAATGATTCTTGATATTGAAGACAGACATCATGGACCCAGTGATGCAATGCACAACCCATCCCAGCTAACTTAGATATCTCTCAAAAGGTATTTGTTTTAATCACACGGAGACAACACGTTATCTATCGATTTATTCACTCCGAATAAATTGGTATTGAAATGGTGGCACTCCTCTCCAGCCTCCAATCAATAAAATCCAAAGTGCACGATCGAGTCTAGAGCCATTTGAGATCATAAAATATCTCATTAGGACACACTTTCATATTTCCTTGCTTCTTCACACACTGTGAAAAGTAAGAAAGATTTTAAGAGTCCTACGCAAAATCTTCATGATCTTGCCTGAACATCCGAGTAATACGAAAGTATTTACAATGAAGATGGAAATCCTTCTTGAGCGAGTATCAAAAAGCTCATGGTAGGTGACTTGTGCGATTCTTTATGAATCAAACTTGTGATAACTGGAAAGCAACATCTGTTTAATTCTTAATAGAATTTAAACACGTTCCAGGCCTCTACGCAATATCTTTGTGATCTTGCCAGAACACTCAGAGTGATACCTTAGTGTTCACCGTGATGAGTGGAAATCCTTCTAGTGTTAACCTCAAACAGCACTTGGTAGGTAACTTGCAAGATTCTATACGAATCAAGCTCGTGACAACTAGAAAGCAACGATGGTGCGGTTCTTAATTGAATTTCACTTGTTCCAGGAACATGGATTGACGGCTTCAAATCATGCGGATATTATTATCCAAATGATTCACTCTTTATGTTCGTAGTTAGCTTTGGACGGTCGAATAAAGAGAACGGGTTTACCCGCGAAATCCTGTCAAGAAGTTACTTAATTGAAACTATCCGTCACGGGTACGATATCTAATATCGTCCAACGGTCTTCACCGACCGGAGGTAAAATGCTACCGATTTAGAATGAAATGTTCAAAGCCATTTCGTTCGTGTCTACTTATGTTGCGGCATTTGAAGACAGTGGCGTTGCGGGATCCAAGAAAAAGTCGTCTCCGCATGCTTATACTTTATGCACTTAATATCTCATCAAATTCAAGAAAGCTTAAAAGTTAAGTCTTCCGCTGTATCGAACTCTGAAGCTTTCAAGAATTACGAAGGTATAAGTATGTGGGATATGATGTCACGAGGAGGTGAATATCACAAGTGATGAATGCACAAGGTCAAGGCAAGAGATTAATGATCAAAGATCACATCAGCATGTTAACCAGAAAAGAAAAAGAAAAAGAAAGACGAAGACTACGAGCTCAAGACAAGCATAGTATGCTAGGTTTATTTTATTATTGTAACTTGGGTAACTCCCTTGTTTGGAGTGACCTCCCTTAGGGGGAGATTGTTGGAAATACGTTTTACGTATTAAGAAGGATCGATCACTCCAACGATAGTCCATGAAATAGCTCGTAGTTTAGTTAATTTTCTTTATTTATCAAACAAGAACAAGCCTAGCCTACAACATGTGTAGGCCGGCCCAAAATGTAAGCCCAAGCCCATGTCAAGGGCTTGGGTATATAAACCCTCTCCTTTGATGGAGAGGGTATGTGGTTAATCATTTTTCACATAGTTTACTCTTGTTTCTCTCTCTAGAATTGTGTTTAATCCACCATCTCTCTATCTCTTTCTCTCTCTAAAACATAAGCAAGATTTACACTTCTACAAAGACAAAAAGTGAGAAGTAGTTGGAGCTGATGACGTGTCCCAACCAATCAATTACTGCCAAGTGTCCTGAATTCGTCAATTGTAACTAGCCGTTATGAAATTGAAATTGGGCTTTTCTTCTTGGTTGATTTTCAGGTTAATTGAGCACGTGGGTTGAATTCGTCCTTAAAAAATAAGCACTTTTCATGTTTAAAGTTTTTCTTGATATGTAGTAGAACTCCAATTCATTCCTAGGTAGCTTTGAGGAAGAAGGTGACACGTGGAAGGTTTGGATTGGGTGAAATGTGATCACACGGATCATTATCCTTTTTGGATATATTAATTATTGCATGTCCAGTTTTGATTGGTTAAAAATGAATAAGTGGGGTTGACTATAGCTTAGATGTGACAATCCGTCAATTTATGGTTGATATTTTGTTCTCAAATATTATTTAAAAATATTATTTTAATGTTATATTATGAACTCACTTATTTTTGGGAAATAATTTGGATTTACGTCTTGAAGTAGCATCGACTACGTCTAAACCGGAGGATTCTACGTTACGTGCTTACGTTTACGTACACCGTCTTTGGTGACAGTCCGACATTGCAGGAAATAAATTTATCCGTGATTATTATTTTGGAGTTTTAAATTTGTGTTGGTTCATAAACTCACAAATTTACGAGAAGAGATTAGGACTTACGTTCATAATTTAGCGTCTTTTACGACTAAACC
Source organism: Glebionis coronaria (assembly GCA_025667525.1). Classification (NCBI taxonomy): domain Eukaryota; kingdom Viridiplantae; phylum Streptophyta; class Magnoliopsida; order Asterales; family Asteraceae; genus Glebionis; species Glebionis coronaria. Next base: position 215,933,901 of record CM046882.1, read on the forward strand.
GGAAACCCTAGGTTTACGTATTTACGTTTTTGAACTCCGTTTTTGATGAGACAATTTTTATTAGAATCGTTTTGTGCCGAAGATTCATAATTTATAAAAAAGTTTTTCGTAAAACGACCCGAGGGCACGTAAATCTAGGAAACTAAAATCGAGGAGTACCCGTAAATTAGTGGAGATGAGACAAGTGGGACACTTGTCCCACCCCCACTATGGGCTAATATTAACAAGCCAACACACACCCATGGTGCCATATTTTTACAAGCTAAGGGACACATGTCCCATACACTTGACCAAAAACCACAACACCTCAAAACCACTAGCTTCTTTCCCACTTTTCACATACATGCAATTTTAATCCAAAAAAAAAGTATCCATCTCTCTTTCTCTCCCTATGTTGAACGTCCAACACCACCCCAAAACACCATCTTCATCATAATTGTAACAACAAACTTTATCTATAATCAACATATGTTGATCACTAGTTAAAAAGAAGAAGATTGGAGGTGATTTTAACATATAAAAAGGAGTTTTCATGGAGGTCTTTGGGCTAATTTTCAAGAAGGATTTTAGGGCTGATTTGTTGATGATGTCTTTATATCCTTGGTAATCTTGAAGGTGGTCTTGATATTTCATAAGATTGATTACCAAAACCAAGCCTTGTTCATCCAAAATCTCAACCTTTTCATCACTAATGGTGGTATAGAGATTGTTCTTCCTATCCTCTTGTTATTTTGATTATGTAATCTTGTATTTTCTTTATTTATGTATATGTATATGATGATGAATGATGATAAAAATATTATGTGGGGATTTGGTGTTGATAGATTTGATAAACATGGGTAAAAAGATGGACAAACTACATGTAAAAATGGTTAAATCTTGCTTAAATGGTAGGCTGTATAAAAACAGTAACTAACTACATGTTAGACTGATAAAATGGCAAAGTGGAATCAATATACAGTATGTATAAGATGTCATACACATGTGAGATTTGGCCATACAATGGAATCATTGTAATGAGTGAGATATGATCAAAACAAATTTATAGTACAAATCTGAGTTCACTGTTTTGGACGATTTTTAGAAAATACTTAGAGGCTGATTCAACAGTAGCTATACGATAGTTAAATGGAGCACATATCATGTAGTTTATGTCATAAAAAGTTGAGCTTCTATCTCCATATAGAACTCTAGATATGACAGTTTTGGTGAACATGAAAATAAAAATCAGATTTTGGAAATTAAAGTATAATAGTATTATATAAGCACTCAAATAAAAATAGTATAAAATGTGAATTAAAACCCACTAACTCATATAATACATTTATATAAATATGTATAAGGATAAAGAAATGAACATTTTATAAAATTGGTAGTTTGATATGTTTTATAAGTTATAAAACTATAAACATGATTTTTACGACTTTTTCGGCTATTACCGTAAAAATTAACGTTTTTGTTAAATAAAACTTAGACGGTTGGACCCGTCTAATTTAAACTTTTATAAACTCATATACTGATATATAAACATATATAACAAGTAAAAACCGATAAAACCCGAACTATATAGCATACGGACATTAACGGACTAAGTTAACGTTATTGGACTAATAATACAACAAAATGGGCTAAAACACTTATAAACTTATTTATTGGGCTTAACCCTTTTGGGCCCAACATATAAAGTTTGATACTGATATAAAGGTATAATTTGGCTAATATAATATATTGGGCTTGTAATGGGCCTGTTGGGCCTAAAACATGTAAATAGATGAAACTAGTAAACTAGTGTAAAAGTTATCAACACATAACACTAAAATGAGTAAACGAGAATATGTAAACCCACTTGATCATCATATATATATAATCATCATATGTATACATAATTGTTATTTTTATAAGTCATTGGACAAGAGTCTAAGACGAGTATTATTTGTCTAGGTTTCCGTGACTGAAGCACGTACCGTACGTCCGAATTGCCGATAATCCGCCTTCCCACATCAACGTGAGTTCATAGCCTCACACTCTTTTAAATGTTTTTATGAAATGTTTTATAGACCCGTGAGGGAGATAACATGATAGTTTTTATGAAATAGGACACTAGTTGTCCCGATTGTTTGTTTGTTGATTTGGACCCCAATGATTGTATGACCCGATGAATGATTAAATGACCCGATAGATGAAATAAAATGGATTATTAAAGTTAGGTTATGTCACTAAAAGTCCCATTAGCATGAATTGTGAACTACCAGGATTTGGTAGACGCTTATGCATATAATAGTACTATTTGGGGACGATCACCCCAGTTCGCGCCTTGACGGTTGATCCCCGTCGTGCCACATTGATTGGTAAGCGAATTTATGTATGAGAAGATTTCCATAGTGTGACCTTTGTGACGACACGCTAATTTAGATGGGCAAATTGAGTATCGGGCTAGCTACCCGTTGTTTGTTGTAGTAAGGTAACAATGTCATGCGGCTTATAATAATCCAATTAACGAAATACTACTATACGCACCAAAGTACGATGTATTGCCTGACTAGCAATACGGGGTCATACTATTGATTTTATGTTCGTATTTAGGTTTTATATAATCATATTCATATAACGGTTTTTATGTAATATATACAACGTTGTAAAACGTTTTGTATGATGTTTTTACGACAATGGTTCGTATAATGATTTTTAAGGTAAATGCCTATATTATGATTTTCGATAAGGATTTGTATAAAAATGACTTTGGCTATTTTATGGCCTATTACAATGATTTGTACGAAATGATTTTTGGTAATAATTTTATACCAAAGTTATATTGATGGAATTTATTAAACTCTATGAATTCACTCGGCGTTATCGCTGACCTTTTCTTTTAACATGTTTTATATCAGGTACTAGAAGGTAATTCTCGGGAAGACAACAAGAATTCATGGCCCGCACCTAAACAATAATTTCCATTCAAATTCTTTGTAAAATTGTATGAAATGATTATGACTTGGGACCTATGCAACTTTGATAATTATGAATGGAAATGCTTTATTATTAAACGACGAGATTTTTAAGCGTTGTCTATGAGGTGAGTAATGTGCTATCCCGTAACACCAACTAGTCTTCCGCTGAACTGAGTTGTATAAATTTGGGGGTGTTACAGTTTGGTACCAGAGCTCTGGTTATAGAGAACGAAAGATTTTTAAAAACCAAGGTTTTGAACAAAACATTTCAAAATCTTTTAACTATAAACATTTTTCACAAAATGTCTAAAAATCTTTTGACTATAACGGTGCCGAAGAATTCCCGAGTTACCGACAAGGCCAGACTGAGAAGTGTTATTTTAATATATATATATAACTTGAATTATATATATATGATGTAATTTTATTACATGATCGTTTGATGATTATTTTGATATTTATACGAGGTATTTATACGACGTAGATTGTCACAAGGAACCCTAAATCCCCTAGTAAATTAATCGAAGCTATTCTCGTACGAATTCTAGCTATCCTAAATCTAAACCAAGTTGCGGATATTTATGATCCCAACAAAATGGTTGATATTCGTAGAAATGTAGATATTAGTTGATTGTGAAATTGAAGAAGAATTGGCGAGATTAAAACTGATATCGATGTCATGACGATCTTTCCTTATAGAGTGGAGTTTGACAAAACGTTACCACCTAGAAAGATGTCATCTGATTCGTTGTCACCCAATTCTTAAATTTTAAATCGAAAGTGTGAATGTTGCACTTGAGGCTGTCATTGGAACCGTTACCTAAAAGCCTCATGCCACTAGTACCTTTCCGAGAAATCTGATTGAATGTGTGAGTCATCTCATGCTAGTGACTCATTTGATAATTGTTGTTGTAAGAACTATATGATTGAAATTTAGTGTTGATTCATATCGAGCTTTTATTGCCCTATTAAGGTCTAAGAATAAAGTTGAAAGTATTGGAGAATGAGGTAGGATATCGCATTGAGTATAAGTTGATTAAAACTTGAATAAAGTAAAATTTAACCCGTATGGAATAGGAGATTGTTAATAGAATTCGTTAAGTCCTATGATTGAATTATTAGGTTTTAAATAATTGTTAGTTTGTGATAAGTGTTGTTCCTAGGCCATTGTCCACTAACGAGGATGCCCAGTGTCTAAGAAATAAATTGAAGAAATCTTCTTCTAAATTGAGACCGATGGATCTTCTGGGACATGTGGAACACCTAATGACTCTTGTAGATTAGTATTCATTGTGGTATCTTTTAAAAATAATCCATAACTTAACTGAGACATCAGTTGGTAGGATGAGATCTTGGAATTGTATGACATAGTGACACATAATGTGTTACGATACAATTTGACTTGTTTGTGATTAATGAAAAGACTACCTTTGATTGCTAAATTCTACATGTATCGATGTTATCTATCCTTGGTTGCTTCATCCTAATGTTTGCATTAGTGATGCAACTATTGAACAAGTACTCATCTTGATTTGAGTTACGTTGTGGATTATTCTTTTTGAGTGTCATCGAGGTCTAACCTCATGATTATTTGGCTAAAGCTCATTTCCTATCATATTGTAGTTAGTTCTTGGTGAACAACTCTTCATCACTCCTTTGTAGATCACACATTGTTTTTATAAAGTTAAAACTGTATCCTTTGAGAAAATTGAATTTTCATCACTATAAGGATTATCCAAAGTGAGATTTATAAAGGATTGTTATCGAAATGAAGTTGTTTATAAAACACCTTGGAAAACATAATTGTTTTCATAACAAAGAAAATCTTTGTAATTTTATTCTTGATTCTTATTTAAGAACTAAGCTTGAAATTTTTTTATTATAAACATGATGATAAAATTTTGACGAACTGAGTATTGCATCGTTAATCTTGAAATTGTATATAGTTACGCGCCTACATACAATTTGGAATGGACCATGCAAGACTGATTAGTAGTCACCATAAAACTAATGAATAAACACTACATTTTCTTTGAAGATTGTGAAAGTTTAAATTTTATGAGATCTGCAAGAAGTGAAAAATAGGGACATAGTGTTAGGGACACCTACATATGTGCCCGTACTATTTATTCTTCTGAGTCGAATTTACTCATCTGTGAAAATTATCTTATTTGACAATTGACAATTCTTTCTTGTCCAATTCTTCCTTAGTGAGATTCTTAGGAAAAGTATATGATTACCGAGTGTTGATACCCGACTGGATGTATCGACGTTCCTATCATTTCTTTTGATTTGATTTCATTTGAATGACCTGGGTAACGACCCGAGGAGCTTTCGAATGCGTACTCAAATTATGAAAACATGGGATATATTCATATTCGTTAAATGTTTTTGTCTGTATCTGATTTGAAATTCTCTCGCGTAAATTATGCGTTGACATTACTCTTTTAAGGTTAGTTATGTCTCCTGATATCCTTGAATTTGTGAAGAATTATGAGTTATTATTAGTCTTTTAAGAAGTTCACATCTTATCAACGGTAATAAAACTGGATAGTTGATAATTCCAGTTGAATGGATTGATTGATTATGACATGACGACATTGTCTTAATTGATGGGAACTCGAATAGAATTCCCCTAAATGATAAGATGTTGATTATCAAAAGTGATCTAAAAAATTCTTGATGGATGACCGTATCCTGCATTTAGACTCGATATTATACCATTAATGGTTGTGAATTAGTCATAGATATTATAATCTAGAAAGAACCTAATATGAATATATTAAAAAGATGTTTCCGTTATCCGAAATTTTAGAAGGTATTTGTTGGTAAATTACCTAGACTTTCCTCATTAAGACTAGTTGAAATTGGTATTGATTACATTCCCGGTGCTGCACCTATGGCATGTGCACTGTACGTCATCACCATCTGAATTAAAGAAATTACCGTACAACTGAGAGAGTTGTCGGAGGAAGATTTTATTCTACCGAGCTCGTCATCATGAAGAGCTATGGTGTTATCATTCCTTACATTTATAGATTACTGTGAATTGAGTAAATTGACAATAGAAAACGATATCCATGACTCGAAATGGAAGATTTGTTCGATCATTTACGAGGTTCTAGCGTATGTTTTAAAAATTTGATCCACAACCTGGTTATCATCAACTTCGCGTCCGCGAAAAAGATTATCTATTCCAATCATTACATCCAGAACTTGTAATGAACATTAAGAGTTTCACATGATGTCGTTTGGATTGACCAATGCACATGTAGCATTCATCAATTTGGTGAATCACGTGTGTAGGCTATAATTTGATAAATTCATGCTTGTGATCATTAAAGACCATTTGTTTATTTATAAGAATAAGAATGAGTTAATAATTATTTGTAGAATGCCCTGAGTCGGCCGAGTAGTGAAAACCTGTATCTTGAATATTTAACATGTGATTTAAGACTTAATCCTTTACATTATTTGACCGTATGATTAAAAGATAATGGAATCTATCTTGACTTTTCAAAGATTAGAGCCATTAAGGCTTAGGGTTATAACAAAAAGAAAATGGAAATATGTTTTGACAAATGTTTTAACAAAGAATTTTTAAGGGATCATTCCCTCATAACCAAAACATTTAACTAAACTCTTGTTTAGGGGTAAATGTTTTTGCATACCTTAAGACAACCTAAGCGGAATTGAGGAAACCATTTAAACCATGACTTGAAATTTGAAACGACACTTTTTGCTTATCAACTAAGAAAATTTTAACCAAAGTATAACCAAAGATTTTTCAAACATTTACGAATCTTATTAATTATTTTCGATAAATCAGCAAAAATCGTGTTAATTAAACTCAAATTTGTTTTGAACATTTTATTATAATTGGTCGAACTAAGAAATTTAAACTTTTAACGTTTACGTTACATAAAAACTTAATATTTACTGTTAATTTACGTGTAATAATTATCGACGCTTTAAAACGTCGGATCAAGCAAAGCTGATAAAAATAATAGTTGAGACGAAACAAAAACTTAGAAAATATGAAGAAAGAAATTTTGAATGAATACGGTCATGATAATTATTTTATAAGGAAAGGTGAACGTAGATACCGACGCATTATGTAGAAAAGATAAAGAATCAATTAAGACGTATTTCTTAATAATGACTGTGCAAAATAAATTGCCGAACAATATAAAAATAAACAATGATTGTAAGGAGATAATATAGATAATAAAAAAGGGTTCGCGGCTAGTGTGAACCATTAGAATTGAGAAGCCGATAGCGTTAAATGTTTTAAAGGCCACTTGTGGTTGTCTAAATATGGAGATTTTGAGATATAGTTATGTTGGAGTCTTGTAAGTATAAGTATTCTATTTATGTCATTTCTGACTAAAAGTATCTTTGTCTGAAGAAGTCGTACTAATGGAAAATTATGAAGGCAGACATCGCCTCATACATTAGTAAACGTCTAACTATTGCAAAGGTCATCATCTGAATTTGATTTGATATAGGTCATCGTCGACAGACTGACCAAATCTGCTAATATCATTCTCGTTAATGATAAATTCTTGATCAAGAAATTGACTCTTTGTATTTAAAGGATTTGTGAAAACATAGTGTACCGTATCAATCATCTCTATCAAGATCCTCGCTTCGCATCGAATTTCTAGAGATTTGCTCAGAAGTCATTGGGAACGAACCTTGATGAGAGTACTCTTTACCATCCCAAATCGAAGGGACGAGGTAAAGTAACGATACAAAATACTATAAGTGTTGTTTTATGTTTGAATGATTGACCTTTGGTAATGAACCGTATAATCGTTTTCCTTTGGAAGGATTATCATTTATAATCATCATATTAGGATTGAGATCGAATCTTGTTAGGATCTAAATATTAGAGCATCTGTAAGCAGGAGTTGAGATGAAGACACCCGTCATACACCCATTGTGAGTTGGACATGTCTTTTAGGTTTAAGGTTTCCTATGATGGCGAACCTAACCTTACAAAATACTCGACCCGCGAGACCTGAAATGATTGTTGAAATTAGGATCTGATTATTGACTGTCGGTAGTAGGCAGGGGGTTATGTGAATATGAAATGTAGATCTTGAAGTGCCAGATGGGTAGCGAAGTTATGCCAAAAATTTTAACCATGGAAAAATGAACTGATGATCTAAAAGATCATGGGATATAAGTCCCCGTTGAATGTGACCATTGAGATGATGTAAAAGATTGGTTTGAAAGGCATATAAGCTGGATCTACCCTAGGACTTCAAGGGCTGCATAAATTATGATTCGTATATCTAACTTGATGAAATGTCTATCAAGTGAAAATCTGATTGTTTCTTAGTAAAGTTTAGATCGGCGAAAAGTTGCATTCATCAGAAACCCGTGAACATCATGGATAGAGAAAGTAAGTCAACATTTAGCCTGATTTTATTCCCGTAGTTATGTTTGATGAAACTCGCGTATTGTAATGGATTACACTTGTGAGAAAAGACCGAATGTGGAGGAAGTACCCACATGGCTCTAACTCTATAAGAAGCGAGTAGTAAGATGATCTTTGAGGACAAAGATCCTGTTTAGGGGTAAATGCTGTGACACTCCGTCAATTTATGGTTGATATTTTGTTCTCAAATATTATCTAAAAATATTATTTTAATGTTATATTATGAACTCACTTATTTTTGGGAAATAATTTGGATTTACGTACACCGTCTTTGGTGACAGTCCGACATTTCAGGAAATAAATTTATCCGTGAATATTATTTTGGAGTTTTAAATTTGTGTTGGTTCATAAACTCACAAATTTACGAGAAGAGATTAGGACTTACGTTCATAATTTAGCGTCTTTTACGACTAAACCGGAAACCCTAGGTTTACGTATTTACGTTTTTGAACTCCGTTTCTGATGAGACAATTTTTATTAGAATCGTTTTGTGCCGTAGATTCATAATTTATAAATTTTTTTTTCGTAAAACGACCCGAGGGCACGTAAATCGAGGAAACTAGAATCGAGGAGTACCCGTAAATTAGTGGAGATGAGACAAGTGGGACACTTGTCCCACCCCTACTATGGGCTAATATTAACAAGCCAACACACACCCATGGTGCCATATTTTTACAAGCTAAGGGACACATGTCCCATACACTTGACCAAAAACCACAACACCTCAAAACCACTAGCTTCTTTCCCACTTTTCACATACATGCAATTTTAATCAAAAAAAAATTATCCATCTCTCTTTCTCTCCCTATGTTGAACGTCCAACACCACCCCAAAACACCATCTTCATCATAATTTTAACCACAAACTTTATCTATAATCAACATATGTTGATCACTACTTAAAAAGAAGAAGATTGGAGGTGATTTTAACATATAAAAAGGAGTTTTCATGGAGGTCTTTGGGCTAATTTTCAAGAAGGATTTTAGGGCTGATTTGTTGATGGTGTCTTTATATCCTTGGTAATCTTGAAGGTGGTCTTGATATTTCATTAGATTGATTACCAAAACCAAGCCTTGTTCATCCAAAATCTCAACCTTTTCATCACTAATGGTGGTATAGAGATTGTTCTTCCTATCCTCTTGTTATTTTGATTATGTAATCTTGTATTTTCTTTATTTATGTATATGTATATGATGATGAATGATGATAAAAATATTATGTGGGGATTTGGTGTTGATAGATTTGATAAACATGGGTAAAAAGATGGACAAACTACATGTAAAAATGGTTAAATCTTGCTTAAATGGTAGGTTGTATAAAAACAGTAACAAACTACATGTTAGACTGATAAAATGGCAAAGGGGAATCAATATAAAGTAATTATAAGATGTCATACACATGTGAGAGTTGGCCATACAATGGAATCATTATAATGAGTGAGATATGATCAAAACAAGTTTATAGTACAAATCTGAGTTCACTGTTTTGGACGATTTTTAGAAAATACTTAAAGGCTGATTCAACAGTAGCTATATGAGAGTTAAAATGGATCACATATCATGTAGTTTATGTCATAAAAATTTGAGCTTCTATCTCCATATAGAACTCTAGATATGGCAGTTTTGGTGAACATGAAAATAAAAATCAGATTTTGGAAATTAAAGTATAATAGTATTATATAAGCACTCAAATAAAAATAGTATAAAATGTGAATTAAAACCCACTAACTCATATAATACATTTATATAAATATGTATAAGGATAAATAAATGAACATTTTATAAAAATGGTAGTTTGATAAGTTTTATAAGTTATAAAACTATAAACATGATTTTTACGACTTTTTGGCTATTACCGTAAAAATTAACGTTTTTGTTAAATAAAACTTAGACGGTTGGACCCGTCTAATGTAAACTTTTATAAACTCATATACTGATATATAAACATAAATAACAAGTAAAAACCGATAAAACCCGAACTATATAACATACGGACATTAACGGACTAAGTTAACGTTATTGGACTAATAATACAACAAAATGGGCTAAAACACTTATAAACTTATTTATTGGGCTTAACCCTTTTGGGCCCAACATATAAATTGTGATACTGATAATAAAAGTATAATTGGGCTAATATAATATATTGGGCTTGTAATGGGCCTGTTGGGCCTAAAACATGTAAATAGATGAAACTAGTAAACTAGTGTAAAAGTTATCAACACATAACACTAAAATGAGTAAATGAGAATATGTAAACCCACATGATCATCATATATATATAATCATCATATGTATACATAATTGTTATTTTTATAAGTCATTGTACAAGAGTCTAAGACGAGTATTATTTGTCTAGGTTTCCGTGATTGAAGCACGTACCGTACGTCCGAATTGCCGATAACCCGCCTTCCCACATCAACGTGAGTTCATAGCATCGCACTCTTTTAAATGTTTTTATGAAATGTTTTATAGACCCGAGAGGGAGATAACATGTTAGTTTTTATGAAATAGGACACTAGTTGTCCCGATTGTTTGTTTGTTGATTTGGACCCGTATGATTGTATGACCAAATGAATGATTAAATAACCCGATAGATGAAACAAAATAGATTATTAAAGTTAGGTTATGTCACTAAAAGTCCCATTAGCCTGAATTGTGAACTACCGGGATTTGGTAGACGCTTATGCATATAATAGTACTATTTGGGGACGATCACCCCAGTTCGCGCCTTGACGGTTGAACCCCGTCGTGCCACATTGATTGGTAAGCGAATTTATGTATGAGAAGATTTCCATAGTGTGACCTTTGTGACGATACGCTAATTTAGATGGGCAAATTGAGTATCGGGCTAGCTACCCGTTGTTTGTTGTAGTAAGGTAACAATGTCATGCGGCTTATAATAATCCAATTAACGAAATACTACTATACGCACCGAATTACGATGTATTGCCTGACTAGCAATACAGGGTCATACTATTGATTTTATGTTCGTATTTAGGTTTTATATAACCATATTCATATAACGGTTTTTATGCAATCTATGCAACGTTGTAAAACGTTTTGTATGATGTTTTTACGACAATGGTTCGTATAATGATTTTTAAGGCAAATGCCTATATTATGATTTTCGATAAGGATTTATATAAAAATGACTTTGGCTATTTTATGGCCTATTACAATGATTTGTACGAAATGATTTTTGGTAATAATTTTATACCAAAGTTATATTGATGGAATTTATTAAACTCTATGAATTCACTCGGCGTTATTGCTGACCTTTTCTTTTAACATGTTTTATCTCAGGTACTTGAAGGTAATTCTCGGGAAGACAACAAGAATTCATGGCCCGCACCTAAACAATAATTTCCATTCAAATTCTATATAAAATTGTATGAAATGATTATGACTTGGGACCTATGTAACTTTGATAATTATGAATGGAAATGCTTTATTATTAAACGACGCGATTTTTAAGCGTTGTCTATGATGTGAGTAATGTGCTATCCCGTAACACCAACTAGTCTTCCGCTGAACTGAGTTGTATAAATTTGGGGGTGGTACATTAGACGGCGCATTTATTTTTTTGGTGTTGTGGCTCATTAGCTGGCAATCCATGTACACAAATTCTTGCACTCTCATTGGTTGATAGCCATTCACACGGATTGAGCCCTTTATATACTTTGAAAAATGGCAGCTTTAGTCCTTGTACTTTGGCAGATTATCCAAATGAGCTAGGAACTTCATTTTAATGGCATTTTTGGTCCTTCCACTTGCATTCTTGTATAATTTGACCCTTTGACTTGGTTGACTAAAGAGTTGACCATGTTTGACTTTTATCTTGACTTTGGCGAATTTACACTTTGAGTCCTTCAACTTTGGAGTGTTGTCAAGATAGGTCCCTTATCTTCAAAGTCTTGTCATCTTTGATCCTTCTTTGTCTTTTTCATTCAAATAAGCTTTATTTCTTCTTTTTTTCTTGAAAATGTATCCTTCTTACACAAACACAAAACATACCAGATAATTCCTTGTGTTTTAGGGTGATTTGTTGATTAATTGATATGAGTTTTTGCTCATATCAAATCCCCTACATTTGAATATTGCCACGAACTCATGCAATGCTATATTTTAAAGCATAAATTTACATTCTCCTCATAATTAACCCACCTTGGCAAATATGGAATGCTATTACACTATGCTACTCTACATGATGCATGATTTTGATTTTGAACAATGCAATGTAAAAGAAACAATTCTATTTATATCTTTTTGGATTTTTCTTGAAATGGTTTTGATGGAAAAACTCATAAAGAAGTCAATGACTTAAATTAGGGCTTTCGTACCATGGACACTTATCACCCTCGAGTTTCACTTTCCCCATTCCAATCTTAAAAATGGGATCATTGCATTCACAAGTAAAAAGTGTATCAACTTATTCTTGACAATTAAATGTGGAACCGGTTATTATTTGAGCAAATTGCTTTTGGGAAAATTTGTCATTATTTAAAGCGTGAAATATAAGAAATGTAAAATACAAAAATAAGGAAGCACGGTTTTAATCCTAAGTAATCCTCTCATCCATTACTTGAGAAACCGCTCGCATTTAATATAAGTCCGTTTCAAGAGTAATAAGTCATTCTCCTTATGTTTAAAATACTCCTGTCATGCATTAATAAGTAGCTACACACTCGCTAAGGAAAGAAAAATAAAACTCACGCAATAATTTACATCCTCCGCCTTTTTGAGACTTTGGATCTTCAATCCCGCAACCCGTCAAGGTAATACTGGATTGGAGCAACTATTAAATCCCCACAACCCGTCAAGGTAATATTGGAATCTAATAGTTACTATAATTAACACTTCACTGCCCCTCTTGGGAGTCTTGTATAATTATTTTTTTCTTTTTTTTTCTCTTTTTTTTCTAGCCACTCATTTTTTTGTAAGCCGCTCTTATTTTTCTTTATTCCTCACAAAGAAAGTTGAAAAGAATAAAAGGAAAAACACCCGCTAAGTATTAAGCATGCCATAATTTTAGTACAAATAAAACGTTCTAACTTAGAATCTTAAGACGTACTTATATCAACCATGAATGATTAAACAAAAATGCATAAGATATTACAAACCGATTAAAACCATTCTTGATTATTTATTAACATATATACATGCGAAGAAATTAGAGGTAAAGAGGAGAAGGGTTTAGCCACAAGTAATTATCATGAAGTTTATCTAGCCCTTTTATACTTGCTTCAACTCTATCATCTCCCATTCTCCACAAATTTAAAATCTCAAATAATTTGAGTGGTGGATGCCTAGCCTAATAGACCAATGAAGGACTACATGGTTAAGGATACTAGCTAGAGAATGCTAAGACAAGCATACTCGGGTTGAGTCAAAGTATCCATGGCGGGCCTAAAATGTCTAAGAAGTCTAAATTTGTTAAACCATGTTCTTATTATATTTTTTTCCTTATTCAATTTTTCATTAAGAACAAAAGGAGAAATATATACAATGAAAATGTGTTATGCAAATGAAAAATGATTGATGCAAAAATTATGAATGCATATTTTTGGTGGACAAATTAGATCAAAAATTTGAAAAATTAATTTCCGTGTTATCATGAAGGTCAATGACAAGGTCTAGGTAAGGTCACTTCGATAGAAGACCCCCTACACTTAAGCTAAACATTGTCCTAAATGTTTAAGAGTATGGAAGTATAAAACTTCCCCTACACTTATGACAATGAATAAACTTTACTTAACCCAAGTTAAGGAAAAATCAACTATAGTGAATTCATTTTTAAAGCACAATGTGTCTATGAAAAATCACAATAGTAACAAAGTGAACCGGATACAAGGGCCTCCTCCATAAGCTCCAAAGCACGTGATGAGTGAGCAACCCTACAAACAACATGAAGATAAAAGAAGGTCTCCCCTACACTTCTCATCAATTTGCTATCCTTATTTCTAACCTACAACACTCTAGATCTAAAAACTTCTAAACCTAGTTATTCAAGCTTAATTTAAGGAGTCTCTAGCTCGACTCATCCCACAATGAATTAATTCATGGGGAAAATGGGGATCTCTTGGAAAATTTCCACCGGAATGTCCTCCCCAAAATAGTGCTTCATGTAACACCCCCAAATATTCATACTTTAGTTCAACGGAAGAGTCGTTGGTGTTATAGGATAGCACATTACTCAAATCATAGACAACGCTTCAAAATCGCGTCGTTTAATAATAAAGCATTTTCCATTCATGAATATCAAATTTACATAGGTCCCAAGTCATAGTATTTCATACAAGTTTTACAAAACATTTGAATGGAAATAGTTATTTAAGTGCGGGCCATAAATTCTTGTCGTCTTCCCGAGAATTACCTTCAAGTACCTGAGATAAAACATGTTAAAAGAAAATGTCATCGAAAACGCCCAGTGAATTCATAGAGTTTAATGAAATCCATTAATATATCATCGGTATAAAATTATTACCGAAAATCATTTTGTACAATTCTTTGTCGTAGGCCATAAAATAAGCCAAAAACATTTTATACAAATCTTTGTTGTAAATCATACTATAGGCTTTTGCCTTCAAAACCATCATACGAACCAATATCGTAAAAACATCATACAATACGTTTTATAACGTTGTATAGAGTTAAATAAAAACCGTGATATGAAGATGGTTATGTAAAACCAGAATATGAACATAATCAATAATAATACCCCGTATTGCTAGTCAGGCAATATATTGTAATTCAATGCGTATAGCAGTATTTTCATTATTGGATTATTATAAGCCGCATGACATTGCTACCTTACTATAACAAACAACGGGTAGCTAACCCGAAACTCATTTGCACATCTAAAACAGCGTGTCGTCACAATAATCACGCTTATATAAATCTTCTCATACATAAATTCGCTTACCAATCAATGTGGCACGACGGGGATCAACCGTCAAGGCGCGAACTGGGGTGATCTTCCCCAAATAGTACTATTATATGCATAAGCGTCTACCAAATCCCGGTAGTTCCCATTTCATGCTAATGGGACTTTTAGTGACATAACCTAACTAATAATAATCCATTTCATTTTATTCATCGGGTCATATAATAATTCATCGGGTCATACAATCATTCGGGTCCATATCAATAAGCAAACAATCGGGACAAATGGTGTCCTATTTAATTAAAACTAACATGTTATCTCCCTCGCGGGTTTATAAAACATTTCATAAAACTTTTAAAAGAGTGTGAGGCTATGAACTCACGTTGATTGGGAAAGGCGGGTTATCGGCGATTTGGATGTATGGTATGTGCTTCAATCACGAAAACCTAGACAAATAATACTCGTCTTAGACCCTTTTACAATGACTTTATATAAAAAATGTCTATGTATATATATGACGATTTTATAAATATGCTGATGATCAATTGGGATTGTACATCTTTATTCACTCATTATAGTGTCACGTGTTGGTAAAATTTTATACTAGTTTCACTAGTTTAACTTCTTCACTTGTCAAGGCCCATTATAGGCCCATTACCTTATATTATTCCATTTTACACTTTCAATATCAGTCTTATACTTACATGTTAGGCTCAAATGGGTTAAGTCCAATAAGTAAGTTCATAAGTGTTTAGCCAAATTTGTTAGATTAATAATCCAATAAGATTAATTTGCCTCGTTAATGTCCGTATGTTATAAAGCTCGGGTTTTATCGGTTTTTACTTGTAATATGTGCTTATATATAATTATATGAGTTATAAAAAGTTTACATTAGACGGGTCCGACCGTCTAAGTTTTAGTTGACGAAAATGCTAATTTTATGGTTTTAACCGAAAAACGTAAAAATAATGTTTATAGTTTTATAACTTATAAAACTTATCAAATTTCCATTTTTATAAAATGCCTCATTTATTTATTAATGTACATACTTATATAAATGTAATATATAAGTTAGTGGGTTTTAAGTTTACACTTTATATATTATTTACTTGAGTGCTAATATTATATTATATATTTTTATTTCACAAAAATCTGATTTTTACTTTCACTTTCACCATTTTTACTATATCTTGAGTTCTACAAGGATACAAAAGCTCATTTTTGGATGACATAAACTTCATATTGTGTGATACAATTAACTTAGTTTTAGCTACTGCTCAGTCTAAGTCTAAGTGTCCCTAACAGTCCTCACAAAACAGACTATTCAGATTGGTACATCAATTTTGTTTTATCATATCTCACTCATTATAATGATTCTATTGCATGACCAACTCTCACATGTGTACAAGACCTAATACTTACTGTATATTGATTCAAATATGCCATTTTATTAGTTTAACATATGGTTGTTTACTGTTTTTATACAGCCTACTAATTTAAGTAAGATTTACCACTTTTACATGTAGTTTTTCATCTTTTTATCTATGTTTATCAACACATGATCCTCACACAATATTTTTATCATCATTCATCATCATATACATATACATAAATAAAGAAAATACAAGATTACATATTCAAAGTAACAAAAGGATAGGAAGAACAATCTCTATACCACCAAAGTGATGAAAAGATGGGGTTGATGATGAACAAGACTTGGTTTTGGGTAACCAATCTTATGAGATATCAACACCACTTCTAGGATCACCAAGTATTTATAGACTCCTTGAAAAATCAGCCCTTGATCTTCATGAAAACTCCTTGAGAAATCATCCCCAAACTCCCTTGAAAACTCCTTTTCACATGTTAAGATCACCTTCAATCTTCATCTTTTTATGTAACTATCAACATATGTTGATTATAGATTAAGTTCATGGTTAATTTTTTATGAAATGGTGTGTTTTTGGGTGATATTGGACGTTCACATAGAGAGAGAAAGGAGAGAATGTGTGAGTTTTGCATGTAACAAAGTGAGTTGGTTGTTTATGTTAGCTAGTTTTTGAGGTTTAGTGGTTTTCTTGAAAAACTAAGACACATGTCCTAGTTTTTACTAGAAAATGGACACCTCAATTGTGTGTTGGTGAAGCTTTGTCTTGCAATTTTATTTAGTGGGGGTGGGACAAGTGTCCCTGATAGCTGTGTAAACACCCATCCTTTTACCACTTAATTCTGGCTAAAACGAGACCAAAACACATATTTAATATCATTTGTTTGGAATTATGCGTGGTTTTTGTGTTTATTGTGTTTTTAAAGCCATCCGGATAAATATTGAAGAAAACATGGGATTGCACGGGTTTTATCGAAGAAAAAGACTCAAGACGAAGTCTATTGTCCAAGAGATGCAAAAGATTTGAAGTCAATGGGCCTATTTGAAGATTTATCGAAGAAAAGGACAAAAGATGGAAGATTTACATATGTCGAAGGAACTCGAGTCTAAATAAATGAAGAAATATTAAGACAAGTTTAATTAATCCCGAGACGACATCAAGAAAGACAAATGAATTAAATCGAGTCGAAAAAGAAAGAAAGAAGCACCACACATGCACTTCCCAACTCCCTATAAATACCCTCCTAATCACATTAGGTGGGGGGTTTTTTTAGCTAGTTTTAGTTTTTCATTCTTCTTTCTAGTTTTAGAGAGAGAAAGTTCCCAACTTTCTCTCACTAAATTTTTCATCTTTTCTTTCTTTTAATTTTGCAAGGTTAAACTTTGTGTATTTGAATTTCCATTAATCAAGTTAAAGTTTAAGCTTTGTGTTCTTTAATCTCCTTCTACATTTCTTGATCTTGCTTAATTTTTGATCCGATCCCTTAATCTTGATCTGAATCCTTCATGATCCATGATTGAAGTTGAGGTTGTATGATAAGAAAGTTCCTTTCTTGTTCTTACAAAAGCTCGTACACGTTTAAGCCATAAGCTCTCTATGCTTGTTGGCTTATTTCAAGTTCTAGCTTATTGATTTTCGGATTTAAAGTTTTAGTCAATTTAAAGTTCCTTTCATAAAGTGTTTGATTTTATGTTTTGAAAAGTTGTCAAATTTAAGCTTTTTAGGTTGTTTAACATTCGGATAAGATAGCTTATTATACATGCTTATTGAGTTTAAGCTGGCCACCAAATTCGGATAAGTATTGCTTCCATCGAAATCTTGGGGATTCTACACATTCCGACGGATCACTTGGTTTGATCGCAATAACCCACTAGGGTTTTACTTTGCGATCGGTTGACATTTTCCCCTTATTCTGATCTGGATTGCGATCGCTTATTGCGATCGCATATTCCGACGGGATTTAAGGTTACCTTAAGTCGAAACGCTGCCAAAATTTTGTTTACTATATTCCGATAGAACAACATTGCGACAGAGGTGTTTGGATTGGATTATTCCGATCTAATACATTCCGATCTAGGACATTCCGATTGTGATCATTGCGATAGACCATATTCCGACAGGGTTGTATTTGACATTCCGATGGGTATTCAGCTTAATATTCTGATGGTCCTACACATGGATTATTCCGATGGTTTGTTTTAGTTATATTCCGATGCTTATGACTTTGGTGCATTCCGATAGAAATGATTTGCAATATTCCGATAGAACATGTTTTTAAGTTTTAAAGTTTTACATAAAGTTCTTTCTAAATAGCTTTTAGTTTAATATTTAAAATGCTTTAATTTCGCTCAACAAATTTTCATTACTTGCATTTAGTTTACAAAGTTGAAAACCAAAACCAACCCCTTTTTAGTAACCAAGAACAACTATTCCACTTTTAATCGTGATCAATTCGAGAAGATTCCGAGAACTAATCTGAACCCAATGAAAACCAGTGTATCAAATGGCGCCGTTGCCGGCTCTTCTCGTTAAGATCAACAGTTTTTTGTGAGAACTTGGATTTTGGGATCCGTTCACCGTGAACGTTACTTTTTCATAAAAAATTTCAAAAAAAAAACCTAAAAAAATATAAAATTTTCAAAAATACAAAAAAAATTAAAAAAAAACCATAAAAACCAAAAATATTTCTTGTTTGCTTTGTTAGTTCTTTTGCAGGTGCATGCGTACACGATCAACGTCTTATCAAGAGCCCGAGCCTCTCGAAGACTTAGACATGGCCAGTGTACACTACAACAATAACAATCCACCTCAAAACAACAATAATAACAATAATAATAACAATCCACCTCTCAACAACAATAATAACAACAACAATGAACCTCTACCGGACAATCGCCCTGATGATTGAACTGTTACAAGCACATGTGGAGGGCAACAATGATCCAATTGTCATACCCGCGATTGCAGCCAACAACTTTGAGCTCAAATCCGGCTTTATTCAGATGGTCTCCGCTCAACCATTCTTGGGGCGTACCATTGATGATCCTCATGACCACATCAAGAGATTCTTGCAACTCACGAATACGGTCAAATTCAATGGTGTTCCACAAGAGGTAATCCGTTTACAACTTTTTCCCTTTCCTTTAGAGGGACAAGCCCGGCATTGGCTTGCAAAGGAACCGCCACAAAGTATTCTGACGTGGACGGATTTGGAGACCAAGTTCATAAACTACTTTTTCCCACCCTCTCGTACTACCGCTTTGCGGAATGAAATCATTAATTTTGAACAAAATTACGATGGGTCTTTTAGTGAATCTTGGGACCGTTTTAAAGATCTTTTAAGAAAGTGCCCACAACATGGTTTTACCAAAGTGCACCAAATTATTACTTTTTATAATGGTTTAAGCATGAATGACCAAGATTCACTAAATAGTGCCTCAGGGGGTAATATTTTGGTTAAGACTTCCAATGCCGCTTGGGATATTATTGAAAATAAGTCTCGTGTGCAAACCAAGAGTGTTCGGACCAATGCCGCTAGTGCTAGTACTAGTGACAGCGTCAAGCGACTTGACAAAATCACTACGCTTCTTGAATCGCTTGTTACCCACACCGCTAACAACACCAACAGCATCAACGCTAAAAACGCTCAAGACGCTCAAGTCAATGCTGTTAGCCAACCATGTGAGATATGCGGGGGTCCTCAATCTTACACCACTTGTACCGCCACCCAAGACTATCCTTCTGAGAATGTTAATGCAGCATACGGTACCTATCCTCCGGCCGCTTATCAAGCTCGTCCTCAAGGAGACCGCAACTTGCTTAGCTACCGCTCAAACAACTTTCTTTCCCCGCCTGGTTTTCCTCCTAACAACCCAAACCAACAACAAAACCTCAATCGCCCTCCTCAACAACAACCTCGTGCACCATACCAACCACCTCACAAACAATCATATCCACCTCAAAGAAACAACCAAGTTTACCAACAACCTGCTTATCAACCACCCGCTTACAATGCTCCTCCCAACCAACCCACCGCATTACACCAAGATATTGGAACCTACATGAGGACTAATGATGTGATCGTGGACAATCTCAAGCAGGAAGTGCTCAACTTGAAAGCAGACATGGTGAAACAAGGGAACGATCTGCGAGCTGATATGAGAAACACTTTGGCAAGTCAAACGAATGACTTAAGGAACATGATGGCTAGTTTCTTCCAAGGTAATCAACCCTCTTCTTCGGGTACTCTTCCGAGTAACACCATTGCGAATCCAAGAGGGGATATGAAAGCAATCACCACTCGCAGTGGCAAAGGTAACAAGGAACCCGAGCTTCCTATACATCCACCAGTGATTGTGACTAAGGAAAATGAGTCACCTGCTCCTATTCCTCATCCTTCTACTTCCCCAATTTCTCCACCTCTTACTTCTACCCCTCCTCCACCCAAGGATGTGAGTGATCCTATTCTCCCAAAGACTTCCTCTTCTTCCGAGATACCATATCCTTCAAGGTTGAGGAAAGAGAAGCTCAAAAGCAAGGACGATATTCAGGTTTCGAACTTTCTCAAAATGTTTAAACAATTGAATTTTAACATCTCCTTCGTTGAGGCTCTCGCTCACATGCCAAAATACGCAAAAATGTTCAAAGATTTTCTTAGCTACAAGGAGAAGCTTCTTGATATTGCTAACACCCAACTTAATGAGAATTGCTCTGCAGTGCTCTTAAGGAAATTGCCAACTAATCTTGGTGATCCGGGTCGTTTCTTAATCCCTTCAACTTCCCGGGAGTAGAGAATTGCATGGCCCTAGCCGATCTAGGTGCCAGTATTAACTTAATGCCTTCAAGTGTCTGGAAGCAATTATCTCTCCCTGAGCTAGTCCCCACCAAAATGACTATGGAATTAGCTAACCGTACGGTTGCTTATCCAGTGGGGATAGCCGAAGACGTTTTTGTAGGAGTCGACAAATTCACTTTTCTTGTTGATTTCGTCGTCGTCGACTACGATATGGACCCTCGTGTGCCATTAATCGTTGGACGTCCATTCCTGAGGACCGGTCGCACTCTCATCGATGTTGAAGCGGGTGAGCTTATCATGAGAGTAGGTGACGATAAAATCGTCTTCAACATGGGAAAGCTTTCTAAACAGCCTTATTCATACGAGAATGTTAATTGTATTGACGTTCTTGATGAGGCTTGTGAAGAACACTTCAAAGATGCTTGTAAAAGTATTCCTACCTCTCTTCCCAATGTTGAGACCGTTTCCTCTATTGATTCATCACTATCTCTATTTGGAGAAAGTGATTTCCTTTGGAAAGATTTGGAAGCCACCATGGGAGATGTGAACTTAGAACATGACGATTCTCCCACCGATTGGGATGAAGATCTTCGCCTCATTGAGAACCTTCTTAAAGAAGACAATATTTCTCCACCATCTCCCAAGGATATTGCTATCGATGAACCGACTTTGAATACGCCTCCCATCGAAAATCCTCAAGATTTAGAACTTAAGGAGTTGCCGCCCCATCTCGAGTACGTGTTCCTTGAAGAAAAGGAAGTCGCCCGTCATCATCGCGAAGGACTTAAAAGAAGAAGAAAAATCTCGCCTCATCGCCGTGCTTAAAGCTCATAAGAAGGCAATTGCTTGGAAAATTTCCGACATCCGCGGAATTGATCCAAACTTTTGTACTAACAAGATTATCATTGAAGATGACTTTAAACCCGCAATCCATAGCCAAAGAAGGGTTAATCCTCGCATTCATGACGTCATCAAACAAGAGGTTATCAAACTTCTTGATGCCGGCTTGATTTACCCTATCTCGGATTCGCCTTGGGTAAGTTTTGTCCATTGTGTGCCCAAGAAGAGCGGAATAACCGTTGTTCCCAATGAACACAACGAGTTGATTACCACTCGGCTCGTTACTGGATGGAGAGTTTGTATCGACTATCGCAAACTCAATGATTCCACGAGAAAAGATCACTTTCCTCTTCCTTTCATGGATCAAATGCTCGAGCGTCTTGCGGGTAATGACTATTACTGCTTTTTAGACGGTTTGTCCGGGTATTTTCAAATTCCAATCGATCCCAAAGACCAAGAAAAGACCACATTCACTTGTCCCTATGGAACATTTGCTTACAAACGTATGCCTTTTGGTTTATGCAATGCTCCTGGGACGTTCCAAAGGTGTATGATGGCGATATTCCATGACATGGTTGAAGAAACTATGGAAGTATTCATGGATGATTTCTCGGTTTATGGTGATTCTTTCTCTGCTTGCCTTGCCAATTTAGAACGTATGCTTAAGCGGTGTGAAGACACTCGCCTTGTTCTTAATTGGGAAAAATGCCATTTCATGGTAAAAGAGGGCATCGTGCTTGGACACAAGATCTCCAAAGCCGGTCTTGAAGTGGACCGTGCGAAAGTCGATGTTATCGCTAAGTTGCCTCCACCTTCAACCGTGAAGGGTGTGAGAAGTTTCCTCGGTCATGCGGGCTTCTACCGTCGCTTTATCAAAGATTTTTCTAAAATCGCTCGCCCGATGACCCACCTCTTGGAAAAAGATACTTCTTTTATCTTTTCCATAGAGTGTCTTGAAGCCTTCAACTTGCTTAAGGATAAGCTAACTAAGGCACCGGTCTTGGTTACCCCAAATTGGGAGCTTCCCTTTGAGTTGATGTGAGATTCTAGCGACTATGCTATTGGAGCGGTTTTGGGCCAAAGAGTGAACAAACACTTCCAACCGATCCATTACGCTAGCAAGACATTGACAGGGGCTCAATTACATTACACGACAACCGAAAAAGAGCTTTTAGCTGTTGTCTATGCTTTTGAAAAATTTTGCCCCTATCTTGTCCTTTTTACCACAATCGTTTATACCGATCATTCCGCGTTGAAGTACTTGTTAACTAAACAAGATTCCAAACCAAGACTTCTTCGCTGGGTTTTGCTACTTCAAGAATTTAAAATCGAAATTCGTGATAAGAAGGGAGCTGAAAACCTAGTCGCGGATCATCTCAGCAGACTTGAGGATCCTTATCAAGGGTAACATCTAAACAAAGAGATCAATGACTCTTTTCCCCTGGAGACCTTAATGTCTATCAATTCGAATCAGGATGAAACCCCGTGGTTTGCGGACATTGCAAACTACTTGGCGGGTAGAATTCTCATTGACGGGTTAACATCCCAGCAAAAAAAGTTCTTCAAAGACATTAAGACTTACTTTTGGGATGACCCGTATCTATTCAATCAATGTGCCGACTTGATTATTCGCCGATGTGTTGATGGACCAGCCGCTTTAGACATTCTCGAAGCTTGCCACAAAGGACCCACCGGTGGTCACTTTGGTCCTAACTACACCGCCAAAAAAGTGTTTGACTCGGGATTTTATTGGCCCACCATTGATCGTGATGCTCACGAGATGGTTAAACATTGTGATGCTTGCCAAAAACAAGGCAAGATCACACATAAAGACGAGATGCCTCAGAATTTCATACAAAAATGTGAAATCTTTGATGTTTGGGGTATCGACTTTATGGGGCCATTCCCTTCCTCTAAAGGAAACAAATACATCCTTGTAGCCGTTGACTACGTCTCAAAATGGGTTGAAGCCAAAGCTTTACCCACTAATGACACAAGGGTGGTTTGTAACTTTTTGAAGTCGCTATTCGCTAGATTCGGTGTGCCTCGTGCCATTATTAGTGATCGCGGGACTCATTTTTGCAATGACCAATTTGCAAGAGTCATGGCTAAGTATGGTGTAAATCATCGTCTTTCCATCGCCTACCACCCACAAACTAATGGCCAGGCTGAAATCTCTAACCGAGGATTAAAGCGAATTCTTGAAAGAACCGTGGGAGAGCATCGTGCCTCATGGGCTGATAAACTTGATGATGCTTTGTGGGCTTTCCGTACCGCATACAAGACTCCGATTGGTTGTACACCATATCGTCTAGTGTACGGGAAAGCATGCCACCTACCCATTGAGTTGGGGCACAAGGCTTACTGGGCCTTGAAGTGGGCTAATTTGATATCAACAAAGCCGGTGACCTACGCAAGATCCAACTCAATGAGCTGAATGAACTCCGTAATGAGGCTTATGAAAATTCTTTGATCTATAAGGAAAAGACTAAGCTCATTCACGACTCTAAGATTAAAAACCGAGAGTTCCAAGTTGGAGACAAAGTTTTGCTCTTTAACTCTCGGTTGAAAATCTTTTCGGGCATGCTGAAATCTCGTTGGTCCGGCCCATTCACCATTGCCCAAATTTTTCCATATGGTACTCTCGAGCTCGCTCAACCTAATGGACCGAATTTTAAGGTGAATGGCCAACGAGTGAAGTTGTACTTTGGTGAGGACATCTCTCATGAGATGATTACATCCCTCACCATGTTTCCCATGAACTAATTTTGGGTCGAGTTAGGCTCGTGATTCGGTTATCAAAAACAAGCGCTCCTCGGGAGGCAGCCCGAGTATCTATCCTTTTCCGTTTTAACCTCCTAAGTGTAGGGGGACCTCTATAGGTGTTTTTGTTTGTATGGTGATGTGATTACAGGGATTAGTGCACTTTTGGAACCTTTGAAGAACCGTGCTCTCGTGTTATCCGAAATCCGGTTCTATCTCTCAACTATCGTGATTCAATTTTCTTCATACTCACATTTGAAATTGATCACTTTAGTCGTCTCTTCCTTAGCTTGATTTAATCAACGTGCGCAATGTCATAAGTGTAGGGGAAACTTTTCCCACATGCTTAAACATTGAGGACAATGTTTATCTTAAGTGTAGGGGGTAAAGGATTTCTATCGAAGTTTTAAGTGGACTTTTCCATGAAAATGCCTTCATTTAACCGGAAAATCATCTTTTTCAACAATTTTCAAATTTTTAATTAACTTTGGCCATGTAGTCGTAGTTTTTAAATTTTTATCGTTGCTTTCATATGTATATATCCCGCAATAAAGTCAAAAATATTAATAAAGTGGTGTAGCTAGTTTTGAGATCTTTGACATATTAGGCCCGTTGCGATTATTTTGACTCAACCCGAATAGACATATCCAAATTTATTCTAGCTAGTATCCTTAACCACGTAGACCTTAATTGGTCTATTAGGCCAAGCATCCACGAGTCTCATTACTTGAAATTTTTAATTGTGGAGAACAAGAAATGATAGAGTCAATTATAAGTCGGTATTCTTGCACAAGCACACTTGGTGTAATTATCTGCCTATTCTCCCATCACTTGCTAATAATTTATCTGCAATAAGTAAGGTCGTACGATTTGAAAAGTTACTTAGCTTCTAGCCCAAGATCGTTTAAAAGTTGCTCGGTAATGATAAGAGTTCATAGCCAAGGCATAACTTATGAAGCAGGGCGCGAAGATTGGCGAGTCCGAAAAGGCCCTAACAAGGCATGAGGATTCAATCTTATTGCTAAAGATCTAAGGTGATGTGAAAATCATTATTCCCAAAATCAATATGAAGATTCAAGACTCACGACGAAAAGCAATCAAGGTATGAGGATAAATAGATCCAAGTCCGAAAAGGAGGCGGATCGTTGTATCTGAAAATCCCAATTAGCGATTGAAGAAATCATCATGAAGTCGTGGTCAACAAAGTTGGAGTACCCCTCAAAAGTCTCAAAGTGAAGAAACTCTATTAACGATGAGAAGACCATTATCTCAAGCACGTCTCTCAAGATATGAAGTATGAAGTACATGCCAAATATCGGCCCAAGAAAGGTCTCAAATCGTGAACCGAGTTAGGCCAAGATATGAACTTTTTGATATCCCGAGAAGCAGTTTTAAGAGATTTTGTCCTTTAGCTAACTATTGATCAAATCGTCCTACTTTGCTTTCAGCCTAAATAAACTATCGAAATAAGTCCAAAAATGCATCTTCATGATCATTCTAAGACAAAAATAAAATATAAGAGATACACCTAGGAATAAGGGAGTTTAAGCATATAATTAAGCCATGTGTGTAAGTGTTTGATTTGCTAACTTATAATAACAATGATCTCGTTTTTAAGCTTAGTTTGGGGAACATGAAACTTGAGGGTGATAAATCTTCGCAGCACCAAAGCCCTAATGTAAGTCCTTGATCTCTTTGCAAGTTATTTCCATATAGCTATTTTCAAGTGAAAATGGTTTTCTATCCTTTTGTTTACTTTAAAGATTTTAATTTCTCTTAGTACTTTAATTTTTGTTTAGTGGTATTTTAATAAGGCCAAGGTTGATTGATTAGGAGAAAAGTGTAAATTTGCTTTATCACTAAGCATTGCATGAGGGCATGGCAATGGTTAAGTGTAGGGGATTTGATAGGTGTGTAAACACCCATCCTTTTACCACTTAATTCTGGCTAAAACGAGACCAAAAAACGTATTTAATATCATTTGTTTGGAATTATGCGTGGTTTTTGTGTTTATTGTGTTTTCAGAGCCAACCGGATAAATATTGAAGAGAACATGGGATTGCACGGGTTTTATCGAAGAAAAAGACTCAAGACGAAGTCTATTTTCCAAGAGATGCAAAAGATTTGAAGTCAATGGGCCTATTTGAAGATTTATCGAAGAAAAGGACCAAAGTTGGAAGATTTACATATGTCGAAGGAACTCGAGTCTAAATAAATGAAGAAATATTAAGACGAGTTTAATTAATCCTGAGACGACATCAAGAAAGACAAATGAATTAAATCGAGTCGAAAAAGAAAGAAGGAAGCACCACACATGCACTTCCCAACTCCCTATAAATACCCTCCTAATCACAATAGGAGGGGGGTTTTGTTTTAGCTAGTTTTAGTTTTTCATTCTTCTTTCTAGTTTTAGAGAGAGAAAGTTCCCAACTTTCTCTCACTAAATTTTTCATCTTTTCTTTCTTTTAATTTTGCAAGGTTAAACTTTGTGTATTTGAATTTCCATTAATCAAGTTAAAGTTTAAGCTTTGTGTTCTTAAATCTCCTTCTACATTTCTTGATCTTGCTTAATTTTTGATCCGACCCCTTAATCTTGATCCGAATCCTTCATGATCCGTGACTGAAGTTGAGGTTGTATGATAAGAAAGTTTTTTTCTTGTTCTTACAAAAGCTCGTACACGTTTAAGCCATAAGCTCTCTATGCTTGTTGGTTTATTTCAAGTTCTAGCTTATTGATTTTCGGATTTATTAAAAGTTTTAGTCAATTTAAAGTTCCTTTCATGAAGTGTTTGATTTTATGTTTTGAAAAGTTGTCAAATTTAAGCTTTTTAGGTTGTTTAACATTCGGATAAGATAGCTTATTATACATGCTTATTGAGTTTTAAGCTGGCCACCAAATTCGGATAAGTATTGCTTCCATCGCAATCATGGGGATTCTACACATACCGACGGATCACTTGTTTTGATCGCAATAACCCACTAGGGTTATACTTTGCGATCGGTTGACATTTTCCCCTTATTCCGATCTGGATTGTGATCGCTTATTGCGATCGCATATTCCGACGGGATTTAAGGTTACCTTAAGTCGAAACGCTGCCAAAATTTTGTTTACTATATTCCGATAGAACAACATTGCGACAGAGGTGTTTGGATTGGATTATTCCGATCTGATACATTCCGATCTAGGACATTCCGATTGTGATCATTGTGATAGACCATATTCCGACAGGGTTGTATTTGACATTCCGATG
The DNA here is from genome assembly GCA_025667525.1 of Glebionis coronaria. Lineage (NCBI taxonomy): Eukaryota > Viridiplantae > Streptophyta > Magnoliopsida > Asterales > Asteraceae > Glebionis > Glebionis coronaria. The sequence continues at coordinate 215,962,217 of CM046882.1, forward strand.
GGTATTCAGCTTAATATTACGATGGTCCTACACATGGATTATTCCGATGGTTTGTTTTATTTATATTCCGATGCTTATGACTTTGGTGCATTCCGATAGAAATGATTTGCAATATTCTGATAGAACATGTTTTTAAGTTTTAAAGTTTTACATAAAGTTCTTTCTAAATAGCTTTTAGTTTAATATATAAAACGCTTTAATTTCGCTCAACGAATTTTCATTACTTGCATTTAGTTTACAAAGTTGAAAACCAAAACCAACCCCTTTTTAGTAACCAAGAACAACTATTCCACTTTTAACCGTGATCAATTCGAGAAGATTCTGAGAACTAATCTGAACCTAATGAAAACCAGTGTATCAGTCCCACTTGTCTCATCTCCACTAATTTACGGGTACTCCTCGATTTGCGTGGCCTCGGGTCGTTTTACGAAAAACGTTTTTATAACTTATGAATCAACGGCACAAAATGAATCTAATAAAAATTGTCTCACAAAAAACGGAGTTCAAAAACGTAAATACGTAAACCTAGGGTCTCCGGTTTAGTCATAAAGGACGTTAAATTATGCTCGTAAGTCCTAATCTTTTCTCGTAAATTTGTGAGTTTATGAACCAACACAAATTTAAATTCCAAAATAATATTCACGAATAAATTTATTTCCTGAAATGTCTGACTGTCACCAAAACGGTGTATGTAAACGTAAGCACGTAACGTAGAATTCTTCCGGTTTAGACGTAGTCGATGCTACTTCAAGACGTAAAACCAAATTTCTTCCCAAAAATGAGTAAGTTCATAATATAACATTAAAATAATGTTTTTAAATAATACTTGAGAATAAAATATCGACCATAAATTGATGGATTGTCACAGCATTTACCCCTAAACAGGATCTTTGTCCTCAAAGATAAATTTATCTTATTACTTGCTTCTTATAGAGTTAGAGCCATGTGGGTATTTCCTCCACATTCGGTCTTTTCTCACAAGTGTAATTCATTACAATACGCGAGTTTCATCAAACATAACTACGGGAATACGATCAGGCTTAATGTTGACTTACTTTCTCTATCCATGTTGTTCACGGGTTTTTGATGAATGCAACTTTTCGCCGATCTAAACTTCATCAAGAAGTAATCAGATTCTCATTTGATAGATGTTTTATCATGTTCGAGATACGAAACATAATTCACGCAGCCCTTGAGGTCCTAGGATAGATCCAACTTATATGCCTTTAAAACCAACTTTTTACATTATCTCAATGGTCCCATACAACGGGTACTTATTTCCCATGATCTTTCAGATCATCAATTAATTTTTTCATGGTGAAAATTTTTGGCATAACTTCGCTACCCATCCTGCACTTCAAGATCTACATTTCATATTCACATAACCTCCTGCCCACTACTGGCCGTCAATAATCAGATACTAATTTCAACAACCATTTCAGGTTTCACGGGTCGGGTATTTTTGTAAGGTTAGGTTTGTCATCATAGGCAACCTTAAACATAAAATACATGTCCAACTCACAATGGGTGTATGTCGGGTGTCTTCAACCCAACTCCTGCTTACAAATGCTCTCATATATATATATCCTAACAAGATTTGATCTCGATCATAATACGATAATTATCAATGATGATCTCTCCAAAGAAAAAACGATTATATGGTTTATTACCAAAGGTCAATCATTCAAGCATAAAACAACATTTCTAGTGTTTTCTATCATTACTTCACCTCGTCCATTCGATTGGGGTGGTAAACAATACTCTCATCAAGGTTCGTTCCCAATGACTTCTGAGCAAATCTCTAGAAATTCGATGCGAAGCGAGGATCTTGATAGAGATGATCGATACAGGCACACTATGTTTACACAACTCCTTTATATACAAAAGAGTCAATTTCTTCATCGCAAATCTATCACTAACAGGAATGATATTAGCAGATTTGGTCAGTCTGTCGACGATGACCCAAATCGAATCAAATTCAGATGATGACCTTTGCAATAGTTAGACGTTCACTAATGTATGAGGTGATGTCTGCCTTCATAATTTGTCATCAGTACAACTTCTTTTAGATAAAGATACATTAAATCAGAAACGGTCATGAATAGAGTACTTAATCTTATGAGATTTCAACATGACTAAATCTCAAAATCTCCATATTTAGGCAACCACAAGTGGCCTTTAAAACATTTAACGCTATCGACTTCTCAAGTCTAATGGTTCTCATTAGCCGCGAACCCCTTTTATTATCTATATTATCCTTTTTACAAGCATCAGCTAAATTTTTTTTGCTCGGCAGTTTATTTTGCACAGTCATTACTAAGGAACACATCCTAATTAATTCTTTATCCTTTCTATATTATGTGTCAGTATCTATATTCACCTTCCCTGATGAAATAATTATCATGATCGTATTCATTCAAAATTTCTTTCTTCATATTTTCTATGTTCTAGTTTCGTCTCAATTATCATCTTTTTCAGTTTTGCTCATTCCGACGTTTAAAGCGTCGATAAATATTACAAGTAATTAAGTAATAAATATTTAATTTTTCGAAACGTAAACGTGAAATTTTTAAATTTCTTAGTTTGTCCAATTATAGAAAAATGTTCAAAATAATTTGAATTTAATTAACACGATTTTTGTTGGTTTATCGAAACTAATTAATAAGATTCGTAAATGTTCGAAAAAAAAATCCTTGTTTATACTTTGGTCAAAATTTTCTTAGTTGAAAAGCAAAAATTGTCGTTTCAAATTCCAAGTCATGGTTTAAATGGTTTTCTCAATCCCTCTTAGGTTGTCTCGAGGTATACATAAACATTTACTCCTAAAGGAGTTTAGTTAAATGATTTGGGAATAAGGGGATGATTCCTTAAAATTTCCTTTGATAAAACATTTGTCAAAACATTTTTGCACTTTTCTTTTTGATATAACCCAAAGCGTTAATGACTCTAATCTTTGACAAGTCAAAATAGATTCCATTATCTATTAATCACAGGGTCAAATTATGTAAAGGATTAAGCCTTAAATCATATGTTAAATACTCAAGGTACAGGTTCTCATTGCTCGGCCAACTCAGGGAAGTCTATAAATGTTTATTAACTCCTCTCTTTTCTTAGAAACAAACAGATGGTCCTTAATGATCACAAGCATGAATTTATCAAATTACAGCCTACACACGTGATTCACCAAATTTATGGATGCTACATGTGCATTGGTCAATCCAAACAACATTACATGAAACTCATAATGTTCATTACGAGTCCTGAATGTAGTGATTGGAATAGATAATCTTTTTCGTGGAAGCGAAGTTGATGATAACCATGCCGTGGATCAAATTTTAGAACATACGCTAGAACCTTGTAAATGGTCGAACAAATCTTCCATCTTGAGTAATGGATATGAATTTTGATCATCAATTTATTTAGTTCACGGTAATCAATAAATATAAGGAATAATAAAACCATAGCTCTTCATGATGACGAGCTTGGTAGAATAAAAGCCTTCTCTGACAACTCTCTCAGTTGTACGGTAATTCTTTTAATTCAGATGGTGCTGACGTACAGTGCACACGCCACAGGTGCAACACCAGAAATATAATCAATACCAAATTCAACCTGCCTTAATGGCAAAAGTCTAGGTAATTCACCAACAAATACCTCCTAAAATTTCAGATAACAAAAACATCTTTTAATAAATCCACATTAGGTTCTTTCTAGATTACAAGATCTATGACTAATTCATAACTATTCACGGTATACTTTCAAGTCTAAATGCAGGATACGGTCATCCATCAAGAATTATTTAGATCACTTTTGATAACCAACATCTTATCTTTTAGGGAATTCTACTCGAGTTCCCATCAATTAACACAATGTTGTCATGTCATAATCAATCAATCCATTCTACTGGTACTATCAACTTTCCAGTTTCATTACCATTGATAAGATGTGAACTTCTCGAATGACTAATAATAACTCATAATCCTTTCACAAATTCAAGGATATATCAGGAGACATAACTAACCTTAAAAGAGTAAGGTCAACGCAAAATCTACGCGAGGGAATTTCAAATCAAATACAGACGAAAACATTAACGAATATGAGTCTATCCCATGTTTTCATGAATTGAGTACGCATTCAAAAGCTCCTCGAATCGTTACCCATGTCATTCAAATGAAATCTAATCAAAAGAAATGATAGGAACGTTAATACATCCGGTCGGGTATCAACACTCGGTAATCAGGTACTTTCCCAAAGAATCTCACCACGAGAGAATTGGACAAGAAGGGAATATCAATTGTCAAATAAGACAATTTCCACAGATGATTAAATTCGATTTAGAAGAATAAATAGTACGGGCACATATGTAGGTGTCTTTAACAATATGTCCTTATTTTTGCACTTCTTGCAGATCTCATAAAATTTCAATCTTTCACAATTTCAAGGAAAATGTAATGTTTATTAACAATTTTATGGTGACTACTAATCAGCCTTGCATGGTCCCTTCCAAATTATATGTAGGCGCGCAACTATATACAGTTTCAGGATTAACGATGTAATACTCAGTTCGTCAAAACTTTGTCATCATGTTTAAAATATATATATTCATGCTTAATTCAAAATGAATTTACAGAGATGTTCTTTGTTATGGAAACAATTAAGTTTTCCAAGGTATTTCATAAACAACTTTAATTCGATAACGATTATTTATAAGTCTCACTTTAAATAATCCATATGGTGATGAAAACCCAATTTTTCTCAAGGGATACTCTTTTAACTTATAAAAACAATTAGTGATCTGCAAAGGAGCGATGAAGAGTTGTTCACCAAGAACTAACTACAATATGATAGGAAATGAGCTTAGCCAAATAATCATGAGGTTCGTGACCTTGATGGCACTCAAAAAGAATAATCCACAACGTAACTTAAATCGAGATGAGTACTTGTTCAACGGTTGCATCACTAATGCGAACATTGAAGCAATAAAGGATAGATAGCATCGATACATGCAGGATTTAGCAATCAAAGGTAGTCTTTTCATTAATCATAAACAAGTCAAAATTGTATCGTAACACATTACATGTCACTATGTCATACAATTCCAAGAACTCATCCTACCAACTGATGTCTTAGTTAAGTTAGGGATTTTAAAAGATACCACAATGTATATTAATCTACAAGATTCATTAGGTGTTCCACCTGTCCTAGAAGATCCATCGGTCCCAATTCAGAAGAAGATTTCTTCAATTTATTTCTTGGACACTGGTCATCCTCTTCATTGGACAATGGCCTAGGAAAAACCCTTAACACGAACCAACAATCATTTAAAACCTTATAATTCAATCATAGGACTCAACAACTTCCTCTTAACAATTTCTTATTCCATACAAGTTAAATTTTTACTTCATTCAAGTTTCCACCAACTTATACTCACTTTGATATCCTACCTCATTCTATAATACTTCAACCTTATTCTTAGACCTTAAAAGGGAAATAAAAGTTCGATATGAACAACACTCAATTTCCAATCCTATAGCTCTTACAAAAATAGTTATCGAATGAGTCACTAGTATGAAATGACTCACACATTCAATTAGACTTCTCGGAAAGATACTAGTGGCATGAGGCTTTTGGGTAATGGTTCCAATGACAGCCTTAAGTGCAACATTTACCTTCTCGATTTTTAAATTTAAAAATTGGGTGACTTCGAGTCAGATGACACCTTTCCAGGTGGTAAGGTTTTGTCAAACTCCACTCTATAAGGAAAGATCTTCATGACATCAATATAAAATTTAATTTTTCCAATTGTTCTTCAACATCACAATCAACTAATATCAACATTTCTACGAATATCAACCATTTTGTTGGGATCATAAATATCCACAACTTGGTTTAGATCTAGAATAGCTAGAATTCCTACGGGAATAGCTTCGATTGATTTGCTAGGGGAGTTAGGGTTTCTTGTGACAATCTACGTCGATAAACATCTCGTATAAGTATTAAAATAATCATCAAACAATCATGTAATCAAATCACAATATATATATATATATATATATATATATATATATATATATATATATATATATATATATATATATATATATATATATATATATATATATATATATATGTATATATATATATATATATATATATATATATATAGATATATATATATTAAAATAACACTTCTCAGTCTGGCCTTGTCGGTAACTCGGGAATTCTTCGGTACCGTTATAGTCAAAATATTTTTAGACATTTTGAGAAAAATGTTTATAGTTAAAAGATTTTTAAATGTTTTATTCAAAACCTTAGTTTTAAAAATCTTTTGTTCTCTATAACGAGAGCTCTGGTACCAAACTGTAACACCCCCAAATATTCATACTTTAGTTCAACGGAAGAGTCGTTTGTGTTACGGGATAGCACATTACTCAAATCATAGACAATGCTTCAAAATCGCGTAGTTTAATAATAAAGCATTTTCCATTCATGAATATCAAATTTACATAGGTCCCAAGTCATAGTATTTCATACAAGTTTTACAAAACATTTGAATGGAAATTGTTATTTAAGTGCGGGCCATAAATTCTTGTCGTCTTCCCGAGAATTACCTTCAAGTACCTGAGATAAAACATGTTAAAAGAAAATGTCAGCGAAAACGCCGAGTGAATTCATAGAGTTTAATGAAATCCATTAATATATCATTGGTATAAAATTATTACCGAAAATCATTTTGTACAATTCTTTGTCGTAGGCCATAAAATAAGACAAAAACATTTTATACAAATCTTTGTTGTAAATCATACTATAGGCTTTTGCCTTCAAAACCATCATACGAACCAATGTCATAAAAACATCATTTGCACATCTAAAACAGCGTGTCGTCACAATAATCACGCTTATATAAATCTTCTCATACATAAATTCTCTTACCAATCAATGTGGCACGACGGGGATCAACCGTCAAGGCGCAAACTGGGGTGATCTTCCCCAAATAGTACTATTATATGCATAAGCGTCTACCAAATCCCGGTAGTTCACAATTCATGCTAATGGGACTTTTAGTGACATATTCTAACTAATAATAATCCATTTCATTTTATTCATCGAGTCATATAATAATTCATCGGGTCATACAATCATTCGGGTCCATATCAATAAGCAAACAATCGGGACAACTGGTGTCCTATTTAATTAAAAATAACATGTTATCTCCCTCGCGGGTTTGTAAAACATTTCATAAAACATTTAAAAGAGTGCGAGGCTAAGAACTCACGTTGATTAGGAAAGGCGGGTTATCGGCGATTTAGATGTACGGTATGTGCTTCAATCACGAAAACCTAGACAAATAATACTCGTCTTAGACCCTTTTCCAATGAATTTATAAAAACAATGTCTATGTATATATATGATGATTTTATAAATATGATGATGATGAATTGGGATTGTACATCTTTATTCACTCATTATAGTGTCATGTGTTGGTAAATTTTTATACTAGTTTCACTAGTTTAACTTCTTCACTTGTCAAGGCCCAATAAGCCCATTATAGGCCCATTACCTTATATTATTCCATTTTACACTTTTAATATCAGTCTTATACTTACATGTTAGGCTCAAATGGGTTAAACCTAATAAGTAAGTTCATAAGTGTTTAGCCAAATTTGTTGGATTAATGGTCCAATAAGATTAATTTGGCTCGTTAATGTCCGTATGTTATAAAGCTCAGGTTTTATCGGTTTTTACTTGTAACATGTACTTATATATCAGTATATGAGTTATAAAAAGTTTAAATTAGACGGGTCCGACCGTCTAAGTTTTAGTTGACGAAAATGTTAATTTTACGGTTTTAGCCGAAAAGACGTAAAAATCATGTTTATAGTTTTATAACTTATAAAACTTATCAAATTGCCATTTTTATAAAATTCCTCATTTATTTATTAATGTACATACTTATATAAATGTAGTTATATAAGTTAGTGGGTTTAAGTTTACAATTTATATATTATTTACATGAGTGCTAATATTATATTATATATTTTTATTTCACAAAAATCTGATTTTTACTTTCACTTTCACCATTTTTACCATATCTTGAGTTATACAAGGTTATAGAAGCTCATATTTGGATGACATAAACTTCATATTATGTGCTACAATTAACTTAGTTTTTGCTACTGCTCAGTCTAAGTCTAAGTGTCACTAACAGTCCTCACAAAACAGACTATTCAGATTGGTACATCAATTTTGTTTTGATCATATCTCACTCATTATAATGATTCCATTGCATGACCAACTCTCACATGTGTACAAGACTTAATACTTACTGTATATTGATTCAACTATGCCATTTTATTAGTTTAACATATGGTTGTTTACTGTTTATATACAGCCTACTAATTTAAGTAAGATTTACCACTTTTACATGTAGTTTTTCATCTTTTTATCCATGTTTATCAACACATGATCCCCACACAATATTTTTATCATCATTCATCATCATATACATATACATAAATAAAGAAAATGCAAGATTACATATTCAAAGTAACAAAAGGATAGGAAGAACAATCTCTATACCACTAAAGTGATGAAAAGATGGGGTTGATGATGAACAAGACTTGGTTTTGGGTAACAAATCTTATGAGATATCAACACCACTTCTAGGATCACCAAGTATTTATAGACTCCTTGAAAAATCATCCCTTTATCTTCATGAAAAATCCTTGAGAAATCAGCCCCAAACTCCCTTGAAAACTCCTTTTCACATGTTAAGATCACCTCCAATCTTTTTCTTTTTAGGTAACTATCAACATATGTTGATTAAAGCTTAAGTTCATGGTTAATTTTTTTATGAAATGGGGTGTTTTTGGGTGATATGGGACGTTCACACAGAGAGAGAAAGGAGAGAGTGTGTGAGTTTTGCATGTAACAAAGTGAGTTGGTTGTTTATGTTAGCTAGTTTTTGAGGTTTAGTGATTTTCTTGAAAAACTAAGACATGTGTCCTAGTTTTTACTAGAAAATGGACACCTCAAATGTGTGTTGGTGAATCTTTGTCTTGCCATTTTATATAGTGGGGGTGGGACAAATGTCCCACTTGTCTCATCTCCACTAATTTACGGGTACTCCTCGATTCTAGTTTCCTCGATTTGCGTGCCCTCGGGTCGTTTTACGAAAAACGTTTTTATAAATTATGAATAAACGACACAAAATGAATCTAATAAAAATTGTCTCATAAAAAACGGAGTTCAAAAACGTAAATCCGTAAACCTAGGATTTCCGGTTTAGTCGTAAAGGACGTTAAATTATGCTCGTAAGTCCTAATCGCTTCTCGTAAATTTTTTAGTTTATGAACCAACACAAATTTAAATTCCAAAATAATATTCACGAATAAATTTATTTCCTGAAAATGCCAGACTGTCACCAAAACGGTGTATGTAAACGTAAGCACGTAACGTAGAATTCTTCTGGTTTAGACGTAGTCGATGCTACTTCAAGACGTAAACCCAAATTTCTTCCCAAAAATGAGTAAGTTCATAATATAACATTAAAATAATGTTTTTAAATAATACTTGAGAATAAAATATCGACCATAAATTGACGGATTGTCACAATTCACCCGGTGGCCATTCACTTTAAAACTGGGACCATCTGGTTGTGACAACTCAATACTTCCATATGGAAATACTTGAGCAATAGTGAATGGACCGGACCATCTCGACTTAAGCTTGCCCGCAAAAAGTTTCAACCTTGAGTTAAAGAGGAGAACCGGCTCTCCAACTTTAAACTAACGGTTCTTGATCTTAGCATCATGCAGTTTCTTAGTCTTCTCCTTATAAAGCAAAGAGTTCTCATAGGCATTGGCTCTCAATTCATCCATTTAATTAAGTTGATCCTTTCTATGTGAGTCGGCTTGGTTTAAATCAAAGTTAGCCCACTTGAGAGCTCAATAAGCCTTATTTTCTAACTCGAATGGGAGGTGGCATGCTTTTCCATAGACAAGCTTATAAGGAGTATAACCAATTGGTGTCTTAAAAGCCGTCCTAAAAGCCCACAAAGCATCATCAAGCTTATCCGACCAAGAAGCTCGATGCTCTCCCACCTTTCTTTCCAAAATTCTCTTTAAACCACGATTTGTGACCTTGGTTTGACCATTGGTTTGAGGGTGATACGCGGTAGAAAGTCTATGATTCACTCCATATTTATTCATAACTCTCGTGAATTGATCATCACAAAAGTTCGTACCACGATCACTTATGATGGCCCGAGGTACACCAAATCTAGCAACCAATTGCTTCAAAAATTTCACAACTCTAGCATCATTAGTAGGTAAGGCTTTGGCCTCAACCCATTTTGACACATAACTCACCGCTACGAGTATATACTTATTTCCCTTTGAAGATGGAAAAGGTCCCATAAAATCTATTCCCCACACATAAAAAATCTCACACTCTTGAATGAAGTTTTGTGGCATCTCATCACGTTGTGTAATCTTTCCTTGTCTTTGACATACATCACAAAATTTCACCATCTCTTGGGCATCTTTGTAAATGGAAGGCCAATAGTAACCCGAATCAAAGACTTTCTTGGCGGTATAGTTGGGCCCAAAATGTCCACCCGTAGGTCCCTTATGACAAGCTTCTAAAATCTTAAAATTCCTCGAGCCCATCTACACACCTTCTAATGATTTGGTCCGCACATTGCCTAAAGAGGTAAGGATCATCCCAAAAGTAATACTTCACTTCCTTTAGAAATTTATTCTTTTGTTGGGAAGTAAGACCCTCTTTAAGCACATTCCCCACAAGATAGTTTGCAATATCCGCAAACCAAGGGGTGGCATCCTCTTGAGAAGAGATAGACATGAGCTCCTCTAATGGAAAGGATTCATTGATTTCTTTATTAGGAAAATATCCTTGAAAAGGATGCTCAAATCTACTCAAGTGATCCGCCGCTAAATTCTTGGCTCCTTTCTTATCTCGAATCTCTATCTTAAACTCTTGAAGCAATAAAACCCATATCAAAAGACTAGGCTTAGCATCTTGCTTTGTCATGAGATACTTGAGAGCGGAATGATCCGTATACACTATGGTTTTGGATAACACAAGGTATGGTCTAAATTTCTCAAAAGCATAAACTATAGCAAGCAACTCTTTTTCCGTGGTAGTATAATGAAGTTGTGCATCGGTCATGGTTTTACTAGCATAGTGTATAGGTTCAAAATGCTTATTTACTCTTTGTCCTAACACGGCCCCCACCGCATAATCACTAGCGTCACACATAAGCTCAAAAGGTAATTCCCAATTTGGAGAAACCAAAACGGGAGCCTTAGTCAATTTCTCCTTAAGAGTCTCAAAAGAAGCCAAACACTCTTGGTTGAAAATGAAAGAAGCCTCTTTTTCTAAGAGGTGAGTCATCGGTCTTGATATCTTAGAGAAATCTTGTATGAAGCGTCTATAAAACCCCCCATGACCTAAGAAACTTCTTACACCTTTAACTGTAGTAGGTGGGGGAAGCTTAGCAATCACATCAATTTTAGCTCGATCCACTTCTAATCCCTTATTGGATATCATGTGTTCCAAAACAATTCCCTCTTTAACCATAAAATGACATTTCTCCCAATTAAGAACTAAACGGGTTTCCTTACACCGCTTAAGCATTAGTTCTAAATTGGTGATACAAGAGGTAAATGAATCTCCAAAGACGGAGAAGTCATCCATGAAAACCTCCATAGTTTGCTCAATCATATCATGGAAAATTGCCATCATACACCTTTGAAACGTCCCCGGTGCATTACACAAGCCAAAAGGCATTCTCTTGTAAGAAAATCTACCGTAGGGACAAGTGAATGTGGTCTTTTCTTGATCCTTATGGTCAATCGGTATTTGAAAATAACCCGAAAATCCATCAAGAAAGCAATAGTACTCATTTCCCGCTAAGCGTTCAAGCATTTGGTCCATAAAAGGCAATGGGAAGTGATCTTTCCTAGTAGCCTCATTGATCTTCCTATAATCAATACAAACTCTCCAACCGGTAACAAGTCTCGTAGGAATAAGCTCATTGTTCTCATTGGGTACTACGGTGATTCCACCCTTTTTTGGAACCACAATGTACCAGGCTATCCCATGGAGAGACGAAAATAGGGTAAATCATGCCCGCATCAAGGAGTTTGATAAATTCCTTTTTAATGACCTCATGGATTTTAGGGTTAACCCTTCGTTGGCTTTGAATGGCGGGTTTGTAATCATCCTCCATAAGGATTTTGTGTGTACAAAAATGTGGATCAATTTCCCTTATGTCAGATATTTTCCATGTTAAGGCTTGCTTATGTTTCTTAAAGACTTCTATGAGTTTCTCTTTCTCATCCTCTTTCAACTCTTAGCAATGATCACGGGTAATTGGTCTTTTCCCTCTAAGAAAGCATACTCTAGGTGGGATGGAAGGTGCTTAAGTTCAAGTGGAGGTGGACTCTCTATGGAAGGTTTAACTATGGATGGATCATCATTGGTTACTTCTTGTGGAATGGGTGAAGGAATGGGGTCCTCATTGAGCAACTTTTGGATAGTGAGAATATCTTCTTCCCAATTGATGGGAGAATCATCATTACTAAGAAAGTTGGACTCAAATTCCTCCAAGAGGAAATCACTCTCTCCAAAAGGTGTTAAGGAGGGAGAAATTGAGGCCATGGTTTCAACATGGGGCATATCCTCACTATTACTCTTTCAAGCATCATGAAAATGCTCATCACACACCTCATCTAGCAAATCAACTATGTTAATGGTCTCACAAGGTTTAGATTCCTTAATCTCTTTCCTATCACAAACTTTCCCTAGCTTAAACACCACTTTCTCACCCTCAACTCTCATAATTAGTTCTCCCTCCGCCACATCTATTAAAGTATGACCCGTTCTCAATAACGGTCTACCAACAATCAAGGGAACTCTAGGGTCCATGTCATAATCAACCACTACAAAGTTGGCCGGAAAGGTAAACTTATCCACACCTACAAACACATCCTCTGCGATACCTACCGGTAAGCTATGGTACGGTTGGCTAACTCAAGTGTCATCCTAGTGGGAGTGAGCTCGGGAAAAGAGAGTTTTTTTCCAAACCGATAAAGGCATGAGGTTTATGCTTGCCCCTAGATCCGCCAAAGTGATAGTAGTAAATTACACCCCTTTCTTTGCCTTAGGAAAAACAAAGAGAAGAAACGTAAAGTAGCGGTAAGTATCGACGAGTGATTTAGGAAAACCACAAGTAATGACCCTCAATCACTTAAAAAGAGATGAAAGATTCGTTTCCCAAGGAGGTATGGTGTTGTGAATTAACTTGTATTTCTTTGAGATTAATATTGAGAAAGATGGAAGACGGTTTCTTGGAAATTATACTATGACGTGAAAAACGAAAACGTAAAACCGTAGAAAAATCACTAAAATTAAAAATTATTAAAACCAAAAACAAAATCAAGAAAAAGATTAAAAAGACTAGAACAAGTCTAAAATAATATAAATAAAGACAAAAATCCAATAAAGATATTTTAAAACCTTTTATTAATTAAATAATTAATTTTAAATGCTAATTAAAGCCCTAAAATTAAATTTAACTAATTCAAAGGTCTAAAATATGATTTTATTGAACAATTACTTAACTTATATTATTAGAAGACTAAAAAGTAATTTTCTAAAAATTAAAACTTATTAAAACTATTTTTAAAACTCTAAAAAAATGATTTAAAATAAATAAAAACTAATTAAACTTAAAATAATTATAAAAATAAATCTAAAAGTTATAAAAATAATCAAAAAATGGAAATAGTCCCAATTAATGACAAAGAACCTAGGAAAAATGAAAAAGAAAGAAAAATAAAATTTTGAAAATTAATTAATAAAATAATATTAAAACACTTAGTTGCGCCGCAACTAGGTGGGTCTTGCGCCGCAACAAGTGTTGCGAGATCACCAAGATCAGCAGAACCTTCAGTTGCGCCGCAATGCTTCTGTCTTGCGCCGCAACTTGTGAAACGGGAAAACCAAAATCTGCAGGTACTTGTGTTGCGCCGCAACCTTCTGTCTTGCGGCGCAATTCGTGTGACGTGTCTGGTTGTTTTGCTGATGTTCAAGCTTTTTCCAAGTATGATACAAGCCAAGAGGACTTGGCAATGAGCTTTGTTTGGAGATATTGTTGGAACAATTGGGCACCCTTGTGCTCAATGAAGCACAAGGAGTCAAGTAACACACAAATAACAACAAGAATCAAAGATCAACAATCAAAGATCATGCACAAAGTTCATCACAAATCAAGCAAATTAGCAATATGCAGATTTTTTAACACCCTTTTTACCTTTTAAACTCAACAAATTTGTTCAAATCTTGTTCCAAACTCATTAACTACTTACTAATAACCTTAATCAACCCTAAACAAGCAATCTAACACCTTTTAATTATCAAAACAAATCTAGATGTCCTGCTTAAACCTGTTGCCAAACACCCTTTTAAAATCTAAAAACCAACTTTTAACATACGAACATGCTTACAAAAGCTACCAAATTGATTCCAAGTGCATCTAACATGTAAACATACATACTAGAACACAAATCATGCAATATAAACACACTTAATCACCAAATCACTTAAGATCATACAACTAGCTATTTTTGAACTTTTTTCAAGGTAAAAGGAAGATACCTTAGGTTCTTACATCCAAGAACCTAGAGGATGAAAATCCTCCTCCAATCCAACCCGGGTTGGAGCTGAACTAAATCAACAAGCCTTCAACCTATTTGAACACAAAACAAGAAAACAACAAAATAATATAACAATATATATTTTTTTATGTTTCCTTTCTTTCTTCTTAAAAACTTTGCAAAACTTTTTCAAACTTCCAAATATGTTTTCTAAAACCCTATATTACCAATAACATTAACCAAGAACACCAAAATACCTTTTGAGAAGATTTTACCAAAATCTCTCAAAATCTCAAAACCTTAAACAACTTTGAAAATCAAAGTTGCTTAACCATAAAACAAAGTGGAACTCAGAATCAATCTCCTCACAACACACAAACTTTTAAAAACAATAAAAAAGGAATTACACTTGAATATTTCAAAAACCAAACTTTTTATTTCTTTAAAAAGGAATTACATGTGAGAGGCTAGAAACTGGAACAAAGGGATCACCACAACTTGGGTCTCCTTTTATAGAGCCTATAGAACATCCTAGAAGCATAAAAACATAAAACCCTAATCATAAGAAAATCCCAAATGTGCCCTTGAGTGCATTTTGTCCTCTCATTTGATCTTGAACGTTTATTTTGCTTTGGGAGGAAGCAAATAATCTTGGCCATTGATTTAAGCCACGTCATGGTGCTTGGGGGCTAAGGAATGATGTGATTGGTGGATTGGGGAATTGGGGTTTTGGTGCACATGAGTGGGATGCAGGTTTTTAGGAGTGGGAAGGGTTTTGGAGTGTGTGAATTAAGTGTGTGCAAGTTTAATTGAGTTTTACCCAAGTAAATGTGAGGGTAAAATCTGGGGAAGTAAAAATGATGAACAATGGTCCTTTGATCCGTTTTTTGGGGGAGAGAGTGTGTTAGGCGCATTTTTTTGTTCAAATGTTTCAGCTTTGTCACTTTTGGTCCTTGTTTTTTCAGATTTTTGGCTTTTAAGGTTTCCAGCCCTATAACTTGACTTTCCTTTGTATTTAAGTTTCATCACTTGACAATTTTGGCACCAACTTTTGATAAAAGGTTATCAAGGATGTAATTTGACATTTGGTGATTCTTTAAGGACTAATCTTGGACAATGTTGATCTTCAAAGGTCTTCAATGTCTCTTAAACTTCATGAGGGACCATAATTGGCAATTTGAATTTGTTGAGGGACCAATCTTGCCATTTCTTCAAAGTTGAAGGACCTTTTTGCAATTTTGACAAACTTAAGGGACCAAACTTGTAATTATCAATATACAAGGGTTTTAAGTGTCATTTCTTCATTCTTGGATGATCAATCTTGTCTTGTCTTCAAGTCTTCAAGGGTATTTGATGAAAATTCCATGATTAGGGCCCGGTTCATTGCACGGCTTCGTTTCTCGTGTCCGTTTTTCCTTGTATCTTGTGATCTTTTGTCTTTTTCACGATATCCATACCTAAAACACACAAGTAAACAAACACAAGCATATATATGGTATTTTATGACATTTTAATGCATTTAAAGCCCGAAAAGAACGATGAGATCATGTATAAATGCCATCTCATCACTCCCCCATACTAAGCCATTGCCGTGCCCTCACGCAATGCTAGAATAAAGTATCTAAGCATCACCAAAGTTCAATTTTATTAACCTTTATTGAAGAGTAAAAGACTTGCAACATACTACGATGATGTGTAAAGACATAATGTATGATTTTCATCACCAAAATGTGACTTTTAGGGTCAAAGAATAGAAACAAGTTAATGTCCCTTAGAGTAAATTTCGTCATCCTTGATTGTCATACATTCCATGCTAAGTGCAAAAACAAGATCATTGTTGGTACAAGTCACAATGCTAACACTACTCATACGTCCAAATTGTGTAATACTTTTTCTCCCCGCAATCCTAGTTATTATAAAAGGAAATGGGTTACTAGCATTTTTTATCTATTTGTCATGGATCACAAGTGATTCATATTGACTTATTTGAGTAGTTATTAGTCCGAAAGCAAAGTAGCACGATTTGATCAATAGTTAGCCGAAGGACAAAATCTTTTAAAACGGCTTCTCGTGTATCTCCTTAAGTTCATATCTTGGCATAACTCGTTTCACGATTTGAGACCTTTCTCGGACCGATATTTGGCATGTACTTCATACTTCAAATCTTGGGAAGACGTTCTTGAAATAATGGTCTTCTCTTCATATAATTGGAATTTCTTCACTTGACGTTTTTGAGAGATTCTTCATATAGGACCACGACTTCATCATTTTTCTTCAATCTTTACTTTGGATTTTGATATACAACGATCCGCCTCCTTTTCGGACTTGGATATATTTATCCTCATACCTTGTTAGGGTCTTTTTGGATAGACTTTCTCCATTCTTTAGGGGAGTAATTGCTTCTCGTCGTGTGTCTCGATCCTTCATATTGATTTTGGAACAATGATACTTCACATCATCTTTGGATCTTTAGCAAAAATAGAGCTCCTCATGCCTTGTTAGGGCCTTTTTGGATGATCGCCAATCTTCGCGTCCCGTTTCAATAAGTTATGCCTTGGCTATGAACTCTATTCAACCCCGAGCAACTTTTAAACGATCTTGCGCTAGAGGCTAAGTAACTTTTCAAACCGTACGACCTTACTTATTGCAATTATGATTTTTTCCTAATGCATTGATCTTATGGGAAGAAAAAGCCACAATTAAAAACATATGAGTTTTTGAAAGAACACTTTCATGTTCTACGTTTAGCATGATCACTTGTCTAACTCTATCATTTCTCGTTCTTCACTATTTAAAGACCTCTAATTAAAGAGACTCGTGAATACTTAGCCATGCAAGTCAAAATTAAGCCAAATTTGGATTAGCTTTCATTAAGACTATATCAAATCAAAGTTTTGGGTTTTCAAGCCACCTATAGGATCTTGCACTTTCTTGGACTTTTTCAAGTTTAGAGAATGCGTTTTAAAGTTCCCTTGATAAGTGACTTTCTAGAATCAATTATAGGAACTTGCGAAAAGTTCTTGTTCTTAACCCGAATGAATTAAGACTTTCGCGTTTTAAAGCTCCCTATATAAAAGTCTAGCAAAACTTGAATTGAGCGGGTTAAGGAATGTAAATGGCTCCAAATGCCCATCAAGTCAAAAATTAACTCTTATTCTACCCATCGGAAAATATACATTCGTGTCTTAAAAACACTTATGAGAACAAAGAAAAATTTTAAAATTTGGCTATTTTTAGCCTTATTTGCAAAACAAAACATTGAAAGATGGAACACGTGAGGGCGTAGCAAAGCAAGTACCTATTCACCCCCCCATACTAAAAGTAAACATTGTCCTCAATGTTTCGAGTCTAAAGGTGGAGCACCCCCATACTAGAGACGAAGAATCGAATGCTTAGGATCTAGCATGGAAAGGGTGATCAACAATATATCTAAAGCCGTTTATTAATTATGCTAAAAGATAATTGTTAGAACAATAAAGGATATGTCATGGAATCGTGAAAAACTTCTTCAAACGAACGATGGAGGCTCACGTAAACGAACACGAGAGTCTTCAATCGTAGACGATGATGATGATCTAGATAACACAATCACAAACAACCACGAGACAACGAGTTGGAAGGGTACAAGTCCCCTTATTAGTGAACAAGAAAAGCATAAAGATAAGCATGGGATCTCCCCCACGAGGCACCTCGTTTTTGATTACCGAGTCATGAGCTCGACTCGATCCCCTCAAAATGTGAACATTTAGGGAAATCATGGTATGGTCAATTTTTTTGGCGGGGCTTACATGATAAACAAGGCCCAAAAAGCAACCGGTAAAAAGGACTAAGTCCTTAGATGATGCAAAATACCGGGGTCGAAGATGGCGTTCTCGTTTCCATTGGAAAAACAAATCAAAGCCACTCCAACATGCGCCATAAACTCAAAGAGTTTGAAGAAAATAGAAGAGAAGTAGAAGGGTGGGACCATTGGTAAGACAAACGTTCGAGCTACTCGAGGTAGACTCGCACCAAGCAAATAGATATAGTTTCCATTTATTGCATCGGTGGAAGACCGAGATTTCCCTTTACATGAAATTCCGGGATCGAATATCTCGTCCTCGGTGGACAAGGATGAGGGAACATAAGGGGCTTCCCCCATACTAGGACCACACAAAACATCGTCAAAAGGAGTAGACGAGTTTGTAGTACTCAAATCACGCGGTGATGACGGAGTTAGATTTGTAGAAAAATCAATTAAATCACATTTAAGATCTTTTTCTTTCTTATCTTTTAAACTCTCCTTATGAAAACCCTTTTTAATTATGTCGAAAATATTCGGTGTTTCTAAGATGATGTTAGTTACACTAAAAATTCTCACATTTTGAAACCGTTTTTGTTTTGGTGGTGGCAAGTTCTCAAAACGTTTATCGACGAAGAAAACCTCCCCATCGGGGCCAACATATTCATCATCCGAAAGATCTTCCGTAGAAACCGGCAACTTATCAATACTTTTCAAGAATGAAGGTGAAGAATTTTTCGATTCAAGTATTGATGGTTTCTTCTTTGTAGGCTTAGCACTCATAACCTCCACCGGCGGAGGAAATGGTAAATTGTTTTTGGAGACATTCCCTAAAACTCTTGGTGAAAATTCTTTGCAAATGACATTGGTCGAGTCACCATGGTTTAAAGTTGCAATAGAATATACATGAGAAAGATTGGAGTTTTGTGTTGCATTGATGACAAGTTCTTCCTCATTGAAACGAAGGGTGATTTTTCGAGCATGAACATCGATAAGTGCTCTTGATGTATCCAAAAATGAACGACCCAAAATGAGAGGAACTTTTCGATCGATGGGAATATCTACAACGATAAAGTCAACGGGATAGTAAAACTTTCCGACTTTAACGAAAACGTCCTCGGCTACTCCACATGCCATGATCGTAGAATGATCGGCCATCTCGATGGACATGTTCGAAGGAGTGAGAGCCGGAAGCGAAAGCGATTTGAAAATCTCGAGAGGCATTAAATTAATACTAGCACCAAGATCGGCCAAGGCGTAGCATTCCTCCATATCTTGTATAGCACACGGAATCAAAAATTTACCGGGATCACCGACTTTTTGTGGTATGCGGCTTAGAAAAACCGATGAACAACTAGACGTTTGTTGTAACTTCTCTTTGTTGTTTAGCATACTTTTGAAGTTTGCGGCGAATCGAGGCATCATGATTAAAGCATCGGCAAAACTTATGTTAAAATGCAAATCACGAAACATTTTCATAAATAGCTCAAATTGATAATTATTCCTTTCTTGTGCTTTCTCTTTGTTTCGTCTCGAAGGGTAAGGTAAAGGTGGTGTGGGTTGGTCATTAGGCAACGGCCTTGGAATCTCGGGTTCCATACTTGGTATTGGTATAACCGTAGGTGTGGTTTGAGCGGTACTTCGTGGGATTGTAATGTGCTCCTTTTCGACCATCACCTCGGGTTCTTTCTCGATTTCCTTCTCCTTAGAATTACTTGGACGAGAGATTGGTTCCTTGAAAGTTTTACCACTTCGTGTAGCAACAACCTTCAATTCTCCCCTCGGGTTGTTAATGGTATCACTAGGAAGACCACCCGAAGAAGAGGGCTTACACATGATTGCTTCGAACATCTTAGCCATTCGGTTCTCAAATTTTGATTGCCTAGCATCCGCTTTCAATAACTCTTGCTTAATCTCATGTTGTCCTAATTCCATCTTTTGTTGGTTTTGTTGAAGACGTTGGACGTTTCCTTCCATTTTATTTGCATGAGTTTTAAGTTCATTAGCAAGTTCATTTTTAAGCTCGTTTTTCAACTCGGACCTTAAGCTAATCATCTCACGTTGCATATTATCAAATTTTGCATCATTTGCTTTTGCATAATCTAAAAATTCTCCTTGCAAATTTTTCGTGTGAGCATTTTGAAAACCTTGTGTGGTATTTTGAAAATCACGGTTTTGGTTTTGATTAGAGATTTGTCCATTCCCACTTTGATAATTCCCTTTGTTGTAATTGCGTGTGTTGCCTTGGTAATTACCTTGGTTGTTGTTTCGATAATTGTTAACATTTTGATTTGGTGGAGCTTGATTTTGGCGGGAACCTTGGCCGTTTTGGTTGTAAGTTCCCGTTGCTACATAAGCACTCGAAGTGTTACCATCCGCGGTAATGCACTCGGATAAATCATGAGCTCCTCCACACGATAAACAACTCTTAGCAACCGCTTTAACCGAAGCGGAATTGGAAGCTTCTTGAGCCTTCCAATGGGACATTAGATTAGCAAATCTATCAAAAAACCGATTTTCCTCATTAGCTTCATCATGTAAGGCATTAATGCCACGAGACGATTGTGATGACGATGACGAACCCATATTGGCAACACTCGGTGTGTTACGAGGGCTATAAACCTTAGATCGATTTTCAATGATTTGTAAAGCCTCATTTGTCGTCTTGCACAAAAAATTACCACCCGCGGCGGCGTTCAAATAATCTCGTTCATGATCATTAAGCCCATTATAAAAAGTATCTATTTGATGCAATTCCGAAAAATCATGATGAGGACATTCATGTAACATTTCCTTAAATCGTTCCCATGCCATTGAAAAACTTTCATTGTTACGTTGCACAAATCGTGAAATCTCATTTTTTAAGTGTGTTGTTTTTGATGGTGGAAAAAACTTGTTCACAAACTTAGAAACGAGATCGGCCCATGTCAAAATAGAATTTGGCGGTTCTTTCTCGAGCCAAATTTTAGCGGGTCCATCCAACGAGTATGGAAACAACATCATCTTAATGGCGTCATGCGGAACATCTTTGAATTTGCTAGTGGCGGTGAGACGGTTGAAATTCCTAATATGGTAATGCGGGTTGTCTTTCTCATGACCTCGAAATTTGTTTGCTTGTAGCATCGACATTAAACCCGTCTTAATTTCGAAATTCTCCGCAAGGATGGCGGGAATAACAATGGCCTCTCCAAAACCCTCGGTGGGTGCTTGTAGCAACTCCATCATAGTACGATTAGCCATTATGACTTCTTGTTCTATAATAGGTTCAACAATTGGAGGTTCTTCAACAATCAACGATCCTTGATTTGCTTGCTTTTGAAGACGTTTACGAGCTCGTTTAGCTTGATTACGAGTGATCATAAACTTCACGAAGAATGGGAGGTGAGCAAAGAAGATTCTTTTTGGTTGTTTTGTGGATTTTCAATTTTTTTTTTGTGTTTTTGATGATATTCAATTTTTTTTTGGATTTTGGTGTATCTTCGTAGACAACAATCTACAAAATCTCTCCTCGAATCAAACTCTTGATTAAAGAAGCCTCAAAGGAATGAAAACGATCACGTGGAGTGAACGCCTTCGAATGACTTTAGAACTTTGGTGAAAACCAAATTGTTCACGAGGGTTTAATCACAAAGAAAACCAAGCAAATATAGTATACGTATTAATACTTTGGGCGGCAAAACCCTCGATTAGCTTTCAATCTCAAAATACTCACAAGCAAGCGGGGAAACGAGGCGGCGCGAAGCACTTAAGAGCCTTTTTCCTTAGGGTATATTTTATAATACCCGCCTTATACCCACCTTATAGTTCGTATCTTTTAAAATCGAGCTTCTCGAAAGTATTTATCTATTTTTGCCTTTTCTTTTTGTTTGAGATTCGAATACAATGATCGAGTGATGAAATCCCGAATCAAGGTTGTGTTTTCACACTTTTGGGGATATTGTATTTTTATTGTGATACTTAATACAATATATTAATAATATTCACAAAGAAAAACCGAGAAAACCGATAATACGTGTTAAGGGAGTTCCACTTAACACAAATACTATTTATGGATAATATCAAAAACAAAATTTTCCAAATTAAGACACGACACACCTCCCCGGCAGCGGCGCCAAATTGATAGTAGTAAATTACACCCCTTTCTTTGCCTTAGGAAAAACAAAGAGAAGAAACGTAAAGTAGCGGTAAGTATCGACGAGTGATTTAGGAAAACCACAAGTAATGACCCTCAATCACTTAAAAAGAGATGAAAGATTCGTTTCCCAAGGAGGTATGGTGTTGTGAATTAACTTGTATTTCTTTGAGATTAATATTGAGAAAGATGGAAGACGGTTTCTTGGAAATTATACTATGACGTGAAAAACGAAAACGTAAAACCGTAGAAAAATCACTAAAATTAAAAATTATTAAAACCAAAAACAAAATCAAGAAAAAGATTAAAAAGACTAGAACAAGTCTAAAATAATATAAATAAAGACAAAAATCCAATAAAGATATTTTAAAACCTTTTATTAATTAAATAATTAATTTTAAATGCTAATTAAAGCCCTAAAATTAAATTTAACTAATTCAAAGGTCTAAAATATGATTTTATTGAACAATTACTTAACTTATATTATTAGAAGACTAAAAAGTAATTTTCTAAAAATTAAAACTTATTAAAACTATTTTTAAAACTCTAAAAAAATGATTTAAAATAAATAAAAACTAATTAAACTTAAAATAATTATAAAAATAAATCTAAAAGTTATAAAAATAATCAAAAAATGGAAATAGTCCCAATTAATGACAAAGAACCTAGGAAAAATGAAAAAGAAAGAAAAATAAAATTTTGAAAATTAATTAATAAAATAATATTAAAACACTTAGTTGCGCCGCAACTAGGTGGGTCTTGCGCCGCAACAAGTGTTGCGAGATCACCAAGATCAGCAGAACCTTCAGTTGCGCCGCAATGCTTCTGTCTTGCGCCGCAACTTGTGAAACGGGAAAACCAAAATCTGCAGGTACTTGTGTTGCGCCGCAACCTTCTGTCTTGCGGCGCAATTCGTGTGACGTGTCTGGTTGTTTTGCTGATGTTCAAGCTTTTTCCAAGTATGATACAAGCCAAGAGGACTTGGCAATGAGCTTTGTTTGGAGATATTGTTGGAACAATTGGGCACCCTTGTGCTCAATGAAGCACAAGGAGTCAAGTAACACACAAATAACAACAAGAATCAAAGATCAACAATCAAAGATCATGCACAAAGTTCATCACAAATCAAGCAAATTAGCAATATGCAGATTTTTTAACACCCTTTTTACCTTTTAAACTCAACAAATTTGTTCAAATCTTGTTCCAAACTCATTAACTACTTACTAATAACCTTAATCAACCCTAAACAAGCAATCTAACACCTTTTAATTATCAAAACAAATCTAGATGTCCTGCTTAAACCTGTTGCCAAACACCCTTTTAAAATCTAAAAACCAACTTTTAACATACCAACATGCTTACAAAAGCTACCAAATTGATTCCAAGTGCATCTAACATGTAAACATACATACTAGAACACAAATCATGCAATATAAACACACTTAATCACCAAATCACTTAAGATCATACAACTAGCTATTTTTGAACTTTTTTCAAGGTAAAAGGAAGATACCTTAGGTTCTTACATCCAAGAACCTAGAGGATGAAAATCCTCCTCCAATCCAACCCGGGTTGGAGCTGAACTAAATCAACAAGCCTTCAACCTATTTGAACACAAAACAAGAAAACAACAAAATAATATAACAATATATATTTTTTTATGTTTCCTTTCTTTCTTCTTAAAAACTTTGCAAAACTTTTTCAAACTTCCAAATATGTTTTCTAAAACCCTATATTACCAATAACATTAACCAAGAACACCAAAATACCTTTTGAGAAGATTTTACCAAAATCTCTCAAAATCTCAAAACCTTAAACAACTTTGAAAATCAAAGTTGCTTAACCATAAAACAAAGTGGAACTCAGAATCAATCTCCTCACAACACACAAACTTTTAAAAACAATAAAAAAGGAATTACACTTGAATATTTCAAAAACCAAACTTTTTATTTCTTTAAAAAGGAATTACATGTGAGAGGCTAGAAACTGGAACAAAGGGATCACCACAACTTGGGTCTCCTTTTATAGAGCCTATAGAACATCCTAGAAGCATAAAAACATAAAACCCTAATCATAAGAAAATCCCAAATGTGCCCTTGAGTGCATTTTGTCCTCTCATTTGATCTTGAACGTTTATTTTGCTTTGGGAGGAAGCAAATAATCTTGGCCATTGATTTAAGCCACGTCATGGTGCTTGGGGGCTAAGGAATGATGTGATTGGTGGATTGGGGAATTGGGGTTTTGGTGCACATGAGTGGGATGCAGGTTTTTAGGAGTGGGAAGGGTTTTGGAGTGTGTGAATTAAGTGTGTGCAAGTTTAATTGAGTTTTACCCAAGTAAATGTGAGGGTAAAATCTGGGGAAGTAAAAATGATGAACAATGGTCCTTTGATCCGTTTTTTGGGGGAGAGAGTGTGTTAGGCGCATTTTTTTGTTCAAATGTTTCAGCTTTGTCACTTTTGGTCCTTGTTTTTTCAGATTTTTGGCTTTTAAGGTTTCCAGCCCTATAACTTGACTTTCCTTTGTATTTAAGTTTCATCACTTGACAATTTTGGCACCAACTTTTGATAAAAGGTTATCAAGGATGTAATTTGACATTTGGTGATTCTTTAAGGACTAATCTTGGACAATGTTGATCTTCAAAGGTCTTCAATGTCTCTTAAACTTCATGAGGGACCATAATTGGCAATTTGAATTTGTTGAGGGACCAATCTTGCCATTTCTTCAAAGTTGAAGGACCTTTTTGCAATTTTGACAAACTTAAGGGACCAAACTTGTAATTATCAATATACAAGGGTTTTAAGTGTCATTTCTTCATTCTTGGATGATCAATCTTGTCTTGTCTTCAAGTCTTCAAGGGTATTTGATGAAAATTCCATGATTAGGGCCCGGTTCATTGCACGGCTTCGTTTCTCGTGTCCGTTTTTCCTTGTATCTTGTGATCTTTTGTCTTTTTCACGATATCCATACCTAAAACACACAAGTAAACAAACACAAGCATATATATGGTATTTTATGACATTTTAATGCATTTAAAGCCCGAAAAGAACGATGAGATCATGTATAAATGCCATCTCATCACAAAGCCATGCAATTTTCCACCCCGGGAAAATTACAAGATATCAAAAAGCGCCCGGTATCTCCAAGTTTTGTTGGCAAGGTTTTGAGTAACACGGCGAAACAATTTTCATTAAGGGATGTGTTGGGCAAGTCAACCATATAAAGTAGATGTTTATGTTGAGTTGCTTGAACATCCTTAAGAAATTTGAGACTTGTAGATCATCCTTGTTCTTTAACTTGTCCTTTTTCAATCTTGAAGGGTAAGGAAGATTTGGTTTAGGTGTAGGTGTTGTATTGGAAGATTTGTCTTTGTTAGCTTCTTCATTGGGAGTTATGGAAGGTAAAGTAGAAGTAGGAATAGGTTGAGAAGGTGTGGTTGATAAAATAGGAGAGTTTGGAGGTGGTGAAGTAAATGTAGAAGGCTTATCACAAGTGGGAACCAAAGTGGGTTTAACCATAGAAGGTGTAGGAGGTGAAGGATCATTTGTTGTTTTTCCACTTCTTGTTGTAATAGCATTGACATTTACCCTTGGGTTTGTTTGTGTGTTAGATGGTAAAGCCCCTTGTTGTCTTTGATTAAATGCTATCAAAAGCATTTTAGTTTGCTCCTCCATTGAAAGTTTCATTTACTCATTCATTCTTTTTTCACTTTCACGAATTCTCCTCTCAACATACTCATGAGTTTCTTGTAGCCCATATCCTTGATTTTGAAGTTGAGGGTATCCTTGATTTGGGAAGGGTGGGAGTGGTGGATTAAATCCTTGATTTGGTGGATAAAGTTATTTCCTTGATTTTGAAAATTGTTAGGTGCCTTGTAGTTGTTCCCTTGGTGGGGATTTTGTTGAAATTGGGTGGGTGGTTGGGGTGGGAATCCCGGTGGAGTAAGGTAATTTTGAGACTTGTAAGAAAGGTTGTTTGGATTTATGTTTGGCTTGAAATGTTCACGATGTTCTTCTTGGTAAGCATAACACTCCCATTGATAACCTTGCACCTTATCACATTCTTGATAGGAATGGGGACCTCCACAAGTCTCACATGAAAGGGTAATAGCATGCACATCATTGGTGGAATTGTTCAATGAAAGGCCCTTAATGGCTTGGATCAATTCTTGACTTGACTTAAGATGCATCTCATGATCCCTATCTATTCTTTGAAGTATCTCTTGGTGACTCTTGAGGAATTGGTTATCATAAGGTGTTTGAGAATTGTTTTGGATAACATGAACCCTTTCTTCAAATTGAGTATTTGTCTATACCATTGCTTTGGTCTCAATAATATACCAAGCTTCTTGAATGGATTTAAGAAGAATATTTCCTCCCGCGGAAGCATTGAGTGAGTCTTGGTGATGAGGTTTAAGGCCATTGTAAAAAGTATTGATTTGGTGAACTTCATCCAATCCATGGTTAGGGCATCTCCTCAATAACTCTCTATACTCCTCCAAAGCATCACTAAATGTTCGACTAGGTTTTTGTTGAAAGCCTATAATTAAGTTCCTCAAAGTCGTGGTCTTAGATGGGGGAAAGAACTTGTTCAAAAACTTCTTAGTGAAACCATCCCATGTGGTAATGCTCTCGGGTGGTTGTATATCTAACCAATTCTTAGCCGGACCCTGTAGTGAAAATTACACCAATATCAACTTAATGGCATCATGGGGAACTCCATTGTACTTAATGGTGTTGCAAAGAGCAAGAAATTTCTGAAGGTGATCATGTGGATTATCATTCTTGTTCCCATAAAATGGTGTATTTGAAACCAAGTTAATCATGGATGTTTTTAGCTCAAATGTGTTTGCGGGAATATCGGGTATCTTAATAGCATCGACATATCCTTGCACATTGGATTGAAAGTGCTCCATCAAAGGTCGAGTATCAACTCCGGCCATGGCTTCTTGTTGTGTATGGATCAAAGCATGATTCTCAGGATCGGCTTGATGGACGGTGGTGTTCCTACTCTTTCTCTTTTTCTTCCTTTTCGGAGGAAGCGGTTGTACACCAATCGGTATTTGTGCACGCCCGCGAGTGAGCATGCAACTCAATACGAGGAATGAGAGACAATCTCTCGTGTAACTTTGAAGAGAAAAGGATTATCCTCTTAGAGTTTCAATATGAAATATCTACAAGAAAGTATAATATACGTATGTACTACTTGGGTGCAAGACCCCCAATGAAGCCTTCCTTCTTAGAATACTCACTAGTGAACGGGGGGTTAGGTGGCGCGAAGCACTTAAGTACCTATTGACCCTTAGATGGATTTTTATAGCACATCGCCTTTCTATTCACTTTGTAGTTTGTATTCTTCGGATTATTGCCTATTGGAAGTATTTATGTATTCTTGCTTTATTGAATTTGATCGATACACATGTCAAGGACCGGACGCCCCCTAACACGGTCTATTGCCTTGGCAATACTTATGGAGAATATGTGTATTGGTTGTTCTTATACGTATACGTATTTACTTATAATAATATAAGGAAAATATTTTTGTATTTATGTGGGGTTTTTTAGAGAAAATAATATATGTACATAAAAACCGAGGAAATCTAATAATATATATTTTTGGGTGCAATCTCTTAGGAAAAAGATTTCTTTTTAATTTTTTAATTTCTTTGGTAAATTCTTTAGGAAAAGAATTGTTTTTGTTATTTTTTAGTTTTTATATTTTTATATTTTTGATTTTTTATTCTTTTTGATTTATGATACGTAAAAAATAACGTTCACAAGATGAACGGATCCCAGAAGCCAATGAAAACCGTCAATCGATAGTCTCGCGTAAAGTTAAAGAACCGGTAGCGGCGCCATTTAAAATTATGTATTTTGGAGTTCGTTTCTCTCGATTCATAACCAATTTAACAAAATCAGGTTTTTGATCGTTTTTGGTTGATAGGGTTATTTGGATTATCTATGTCTATTTAAACAATCAAGTAAAAATGTGAAAAATATTAACTACGTATCCGTAAAACAATTAGCAATTACCAAGTTTTTATTCAAATAAGGACAGAATTGAAAATCTATGGAATTAATGTGCTAAAATGTAAATGATTGAAACTAAAATGCTTGAAATATAAAAATCAGAAAGTTCAAGGACCAACTATGCAAATTGTAACAAACTACTTACTAATTGTAACAACTTTTAAAACTATTAACTAAAATTGACAAGTTTAAAAAAGTTTTGGACTAATACCAAGCAAACCCTAAAAACATGTAAGTTTAGCCAGTAATTTAAACAGTTACAAAGTAAAGGGACCAAAGTGCAATAAAGTGGGAATTAATATCAAAAACAGGCTACAAGCACAAAGAAGCTCGTATAAGCTCTAGAATCAACCAAATAAGCTCAAACAAGTTTTAAACTGCTTAAAACTCATATTCACTTAGGCTAGTACAAGGAATAATCTTGAAATTCAGTAAAACTCAAATAAGCCAACTTTGATAAGCCAACAATAAGCTATCTAATAAGCTAGACTTGCACAATAAGATTTTTCAGCTAAATCTTGTTAAACAGCTTAAGGAGAATCTGGAATGTCTTCTTTTAAGAAAAATGAACAAGTAATGAATTTGGAATTTGAAAATAAGCTGAAACTAGCTTATTGACTAAGTTTGACCAAAATTTTGAAAAAGCTAAAAACTTCCAGATCTACTCAAGAACAATTTCTAAACAAGATTATGAAAGAAAATGGCAAGGTTTATGAAGTGGAATTGCTAGAATGAGAAATCAGTTTGAACTTTTATTACAGAAACTTGCAATGGCTTAACAGCTTATGAAAAAGCTTATTTCTCACTTGATTCTTAAAACTGTATGGTTTCCTAATAAACACTCAAACTTTGGATGTTTTATGACACATAGAAACTCGTTTGAAGGAATTTCATCAAGAATTGAACAAATGGCATGAATTTGAAAATGACTACTTTTTTAAGAACAATTTAAGCAAAAATTGACCCAAACCTTTTTACAACCAATTGCCTGTTTGACTTTCTTTTTTTAGTTTAAAACTACTCAACCTTGTTAATAATGACTAAAGGAGTGAAAATGAGCAAAGTTTAACTACTTAACAACACTTAAACTACAATTTGACAGCTAATCTAAACACTAGTTTACTGATATGAACAAATCTTTGTGGAGGAAAATTGAGCAATTGGTTGAACAGGTTTAAAACTGATAACTACTCAAACTTATTGATCAAAATGGAACACAAATGAACCAACTATAAGCAAGATAACAGACTAATACTCAAAATGCAATATCAAGCTATAAAACTGATGAAATGAAATCAGTAACAAGTAATAAGCAGGCAAACAAGTATCAAACTAACAAGAAGCTATCTAATCATCAAAATCAATCCAAGAACAAACTAAACACAGTTGATCAGATCAACAAGTAGGATTTAGCTAGAATTGAGCATGCAAACTGCTATTTAGAGGAATTAAACTCAGAAACTATGAACCTTTTAGCAAAAGGCCTCCACTGATGGAGTAGGTAGGCGCTGAGCCTCCTAGATAGTGTTAAACCACCACCTTAATACTATGATCAACTAATCAACAACTACATTCATCATCATCACCATTTCTACTCAAATCTGCTTCAAAATCAACAAGAACAGCTATTGGATAAACAGAAATAGGAATGAACAGCAACAAGTCTTCAACAAGAGCTCCTTATGATCAAAGGTGATCACAAGCAAATCATATCAACACAAGTTCAACAATAATGCAGGTATTGAATAGGAGATTGAAGGCAAAGGAGGAAAATTTATTATTTGAATGTGAAAGTTTGTTACAAAATCTGGTAAGAGGTTACAACTACTTATAACTAACTCAAGAGTTTGTCAGACTCTTGATGTCGTTGCACTAACAACTAACTAGCTAGGATTGAGAGAGAAAAGGTAAGTGTGTGAAACTTTCACACTTAGGCTACATTTTACAAATGAGAGGGCTATTCCGTATTTATAGACAAAAAGTGAGAAGTAGTTGGAGCTGATGACGTGTCCCAACCAATCAATTGCTGCCAAGTGTCCTGAATTCGTCAATTGGAACTAGCCGTTATGAACTTGAAATTGGGCTTTTCTTCTTGGTTGATTTTCAGGTTAATTGAGCACGTGGGATAAATTCGTCCTTCAAAAATAAGCAGTTTTCATGTTTAAAGTTTTTCTTGATATGCAGTAGAACTCCAATTCGTTACTGGGTAGCTTTGAGGAAGAAGGTGACACGTGGAAGGTTTGGATTGGGTGAAATGTGATCACACGGATCATTATCCTTTTTGGATATATTGATTATTGCATGTCCAGTTTTGATTGGTTAAAAATGAATAAGTGGGGTTGACTATAGCTTAGACGGCGCATTTATTTGTTTGGTGATGTGGCTCATTTGCTGGCATTCCATGTACACAAATTCTTGCACTCTCATTGGTTGATAGCCATTCACACGGATTGAGCCCTTTATATACTTTGAAAAATGGCAGCTTTAGTCCTTGTACTTTGGCAGATTATCCAAATGAGCTAGGAACTTCATTTTAATGGCATTTTTGGTCCTTCCACTTGCATTCTTGTATAATTTGACCCTTTGACTTGGTTGAGTGAAGAGTTGACCATGTTTGAATTTTATCTTGACTTTGGCAAATTTACAATTTGAGTCCTTCAACTTTGAAGTGTTGTCAAGATAGGTCCCTTATCTTCAAAGTCTTGTCATCTTTGATCCTTCTTTGTCTTTTTCATTCAAATAAGATTGATTTCTTCTTTTTTGCTTGAAAATGTATCCTTCTTAACTATTTATACACAAACACAAAACATACCACATAATTCTGCTTTATAGCACAAAAGTTAGGTATTTTCCTTGTGTTTTAGGGTGATTTGTTGATTAATTGATATGAGTTTTTGCTCATATCAGGGTGTTACAAGTTGATTGGAAGAGTAAGAAGCAGACGACGATTACAATTCATGTTAATCAATCTGAGTACATTGCTGCTTCAGAAGCCGCAATGGAAGCTGGTTGGATTAGGAAAGTTTATTGGAGATATTGGAGTGATGCCTTCAATTAAAGAACCTATTGATATGTATTGTGACAATTATGCTGCAATCATATTCGCCAACGATTCTGGAGTCGTGAAAGGTGCCAGACACTTTAAACGTAGATATCACTACGTTCGATAACAAGTCGAAGCTCGTGAAATCATATTATTAAAAGTTCGTACAGATGATAACGTAGCATATCATTTAACTAAGGCGTTGCCTAGAGGAAAGATTATTGAACATGCCAAAAGCATTGGGCTTCAATTAGCTAGTGATTCCATGAAATAAATATGTGATTAGTATTTGGATAAAGAATGTTAAGACATTATTATTAAATGAAATAAAGTTTGAGTTACGTTTATTCTTGTTATTTAATTTTGTGTCCTATTTTACATGTTTTAATCCATGAATATTATTTTGTATTCTAAATGTCCATTTTCGATTAATAATATGTGAGTATTATTAAATTAAGACACATCAAAATTGTGATAGAGTATATTTGAAAGTATATTGATCGATTTTGGATGATACTCGATGAATCGAATATTGGACTTATCCCAACTATATGATTATACTTTATGGATCTTTGACGTTAAGTATATCATAAATAGTTATCCTTAGACTTGAGATACCACAAAACTGTCATGGATCTAGTGCATCTTTGTAAAATAATCTAATGCTAACCGTAACTGGTAGCTATAAGGGTTATTTTCAGAAGTGTTGCGAAATTCATAAGTTTTGCTTGTAGTCAATACGGAATTTATTTCCTTCAATTTATTTTGAAATTTAATATAGTTGGGCCCCTCGTGGGATTAGTAAGATGTTTTTATGGGCGTACCCAAATGTGTTTTGGTAATCTTGTTGAATCTGTGAACGAGAAACAGAATGGTTAATGAAAGGAATGACTAAGATCCATATCCTTATTAACTATGAATTAGAAATAAAAGGATAATAATAATGATGAATCATTAAAAGGTTTTTCCAGGAGACCTTACTCGAGTTGTACTAGAGGCATCGGCGTGTAACTAGACGCTAGTCAATGTGATCACACAATCTGAAATATGACCAAGTGGGAGTTGAAATTTATGGACTAATATTTAATAGTCGTGTGTTAGGATCGAAGTCGAGATTACGGGATTGCACACAATACATATAGAGTTAATTTATTTAATAAATATTTATTCATTTATTAAATTAAATCGAGCTATAACTTTAACGGTCGTTAAATAAATAAGAGTTAAGTTTAAACGATCGTCGTGAAAGATAATAGAAGAGGAAAAGAAAAGTCTGGTATGACAACCCATATATTTCACAAGTATGATGAATGTTATGATTGAATGGAAATGGAAAATCCATTATAAATTTTTTCTTTTTATGCATTACTTGGTAAGATGAACTATTTCTCACAACCTGAACTATCATATCAACATATTCCTATGTGTTGTAAACATCAAGTATAAGTACAAAAGTAATTTAACAAGGTTACTATGAATAAGAACATCTCAAGTATAACTATGATGCCCTAAATTCCCTTAGAAACCCTAGAACCCTTATAATGAATGGTAAACTCAAGGATTATGATAATATGAATACACAATACCTATAATAAGTAATTAAGGATTACAATTGAGTAATATACATATCATATGAAGGTATAAAGTTATCCAAGAATAGTAAGTACAAACTATACAAAGCTAAGTACAAATAAATATACATAATAGTCTAGATCACCACCTAGAAATCCTTGGTAAACAATGTTGCAAGCAATATAAATACATAATATATATGTACATGTATCAAATAAAATATAAAATTATAAGCTATCATATAGAGTGAAGGTAATTGATCACAAAATACTAATATTCACTATTAAAGAGCTAATCACAAGTTAAGACCTAGTAACCAAGATTAGAATATAAAATCCATTTCATATTGAATTAGAGTCTAATATTTTGCAACTAATTATAATACTCAACTAAGTATCATAATAAGATTATACATTTATTTCAAGATAAGTTACAAGTTTATAAAGCACAAAGTACAAGTTATCAAAGCATAGGACCCTAAGCTCTTTTAATTATCCCTAGAATATGATCAACCTATACAAACCCTTAAACTAAGAATGTAGAATACTTAGAAATCATAAACATATCATATAAGACTTAGGATAAGTATTTATGATGATATAAACCCTAATTACCTAAGATATAAAGTCATTAGGATTAGTAACCTAGAAACCCTTATATTAAGAAATCTACATAGAATCATTACCTAGTCTTTTAGGACAAGTATATTGTAACACCCCCACAAAATGCTATGCGCAGCGGAACTACAACATTGGGTGCTACACAGTTATCATTGCACACAAGATATATCAAACGACTCTAAAAAGACGTCAACTTAAAACTTGAATTAAAAATTGTTAAAAGATACATGTCCACGGTTTTTCCAACCCCACTTGGTACAACAGAGTTTAGCGTTTTCGGTCCCCATGAATCTCGACCCAAGAATTACAGTTTCACAACAACATAACATTAAAATAAAAAATGTTTAAGTAGGAAAGGGAGGAAAAACAAGCAGACTCCAAGCCATACACACAACATCCATCCCATGCACGCTCCATGCTACACTTCAGCGGTTACCTGAAACACATGCCAAAATTTGGTCAACGAAAACGTTGAGTGGAATTCATAGGTTTTACAATTCATTTTGAACGTATATGAAATAAAAACCATTCGTGATCATTCATAGACTTGTCGATCAAACAATCTATATTCAGGATACTGGCAATTGTGTTTAAGCTCATGACACTAAACCGTTAACTCAATCACCCGCGTAATAATTACCGGCGTGACTCAGATGAAACCATGGCCCCTAATAAGGCATCAGTTGCAATTATACCTTTTCTCTTATCACAAATTATCCGTCCGCAGGGGGTATCAACGTACTAGCCCTCGTCTCGGATAGGGTAGTCAACCCCATAGTACTATCACTTTGTATAAGCGGCTATTTCCCCCTTCGCAAGGGCAAGACAATAGTTAATAGTTCATGAAATTAGGGTCTTTTGCAACTAGGTACTCAACACAATTTCTAAGGCAACATTCGGGTCTAACAATCATGCATGACATACGTTCATTTTAAAAACTAGCATGCATTTCCCTCGCGGGTAAAACAGTTTGAAATAATAGTAAGCGAGGCTATCAATTCACACCTTATATATTAAGTAGTCGGTAGTTCGAGAGATGATCACTAACGACGATACGGATGCCCGGGTAAATCAACACCTATCAACAAATAACGCGTAATGAGTAATCTCATTTTAAATACCTTACGGTACTGTATAAAATACATAGATACTAGTCACTTAGGACAATTATAACACACGCCAAAACAAAACAACAAGCATCACTCATTTTACACCATTCGTTCTTATTATTTACGTTATCCATTTTTATTCATTTTCGCCGGTACTTACCGAAAGTACGGGCTGTTTTACTATATTTAACCATTCCTATAAAATTTGACAAAATTATCAAAAATACTATAAGACCTGTAGATAACACATTTTTAATCCCAATAAAAGTTTTTACTTCTACGACCCGTTACTCAACGCTTTTCCAAAACTACATTTTCTGGGCTGAAATTGTACTTCGACCAACTTGGACCTCTTTGACCTATTTGAAATGCACCTTTGACTTCTTTGACTCCTAAGTCCACTTATAGACTCAATTACACAGGTTTGTAACCAAAATTTGACCCTTGACCTTTTACCAATTCATACTTGTGGTCCTCGGGATTTGACTAAAACTATACATAAATTCGGATTATGAAAGTTCTCGTCTCCCGGTACACGATCTTTAAAACCTCATAACTTTTAGCTCATTTAGAGTCACGAGCTCTACCTTATACCAAGTTAAAGCTAATAAGACCCTCTATGACTACATTTAGCTATCTAGACCTGTAGGAAAAATTATTTTTATGAAAAGGTCTTAAACTTTCTGCCTAAATTTAACCATACCAAAATCACACTTAAGCTCGATTCCAAACCTATTAATCATTACTAGGCTTCATCCTAAGCATTCCCAATCATAACCAAACACTAATTTCAGTCCCTAACCCCTATTGATCATCAACCTCATAATATAAAAATCTAAAAACAAACATGCAAACACTTGTACTCATCTAACACATCAATAAACACAAGTCTAAACACAAAACCAATGCTCAAAATCATCAATCACCATGGCTCCCCAAACACCCCCTTTTGCCGTGGGGTTTGGGTGACCAAATCACCACAACCAAATCATTTTTGGTGGGTTTGATTAGTGATTATACTCTCATTTTACATGAATTTAACATGCATTAATCCAATTAACCTCAAAAACGAGTTTGAATGATCTTGAAAAATTTTGGAAAAATTTTGTTAATGCATGTTTGAAATAACCATGGATTAACACTCACCAATGGATTTTAGAAGGTTGTCTAAGGTTAGATTTTGTCAAAACTCAAAAAAAATGGTGGATGGTGGTGGTGTGGGGGTTTGGCCGTCGGCCTAGAGAGAGAGGGAGAGAGTTGTTTGATTTTTTTTTTTGTTAAGTGTTGTGTGTGTTTGTGTTTGTCACATTTTGTGAGATGGGAGGGGCCAAAGTGGTATTTTTGGATTTCTTTTGGCCTTAAACAAAAACGTCACTAAAACTTTGCGGGATCGACTCACTAGTCAATTTAGAAAATTTTACGAGAGTCGGAAATCATCCCGAACACTCCAAAATACTTTTGGGATACTTTAAATGTACTCGGAAAGCTATAAAACTCACCCGACTCAACTTAACACGAACCGTAAGTAAAATTCTCGAAAAATTTCATTATAGATAAATCGTCAATAATTATAGAAATTTGGGCATCCATCGGGATCGTATTCGTCATCGTCCTTCTTGAATCGTCAATCGTAAAAATTATAACCTCGAACATCGGCTTTAACCAATATACTTATATATATAGAAATTAAAATTTATTAAAAATTTCAAAAATTAGCGTAATTTAGGGTAACGTTAATGACCTTGGTTCTAGGGTGTCACATCCACCCCTCCTTAAAGAGAGCGACGTCCAGGCGCTCGCCTCTTCTTATACTCACATTTCGTTCTGCTGGAACAGATGAGGATACCTTTCCTTGAAAAAGTCCTCACGTTCCCAAGTGTATTCCGGTCCACGCTTAGAATTCCATTGAACCTTCACAATAGGAATTCTACTACGCTTCAGCCTCTTGACCTCTCGGTCCATAGTTTCCACAGGTTCTTCCACAAAATGCATTTTGTCGTCCAGTCGAATCTCGTCGAAAGGAATCACCAATTCCTTATCCGCCAAACTCTTCTTCAGGTTCGATACGTGAAACGTGTCGTGAATAGCACTAAGCTCGCTCGGCAATTCTAACTTGTACGCTACTGGTCCAATTCGTTCAACGATATTAAATGGTCCAATATACCTCGGACTCAACTTTCCTTTCTTCCCAAAACGAATTACACCTTTCCACGGCGATACCTTGAGCATAACCATATCTCCGACTTCAAACTACAATGGTTTCCTTCTGTTATCGGCATAACTCTTCTGTCGGCTTCTCGCAGCAAGTAGTCGGTTCTTGATTTGCACAATCTTCTCTGTCGTTTCTAAAACCATTTCGGGTCCAGTCAATTGACTTTCTCCTACTTCACTCCAACACACAGGCGATCTACACTTCCTTCCATACAATGTTTCGAACGGTGCTGCCTTGATACTCGCATGATAACTATTATTATACGAAAACTCCACTAGAGGCAAGTGGCGTTCCCAACTTCCTCCAAAATCAATCACGCATGCTCGGAGCATGTCCTCCATCGTCTGAATAGTTCGTTCACTCTGGCCGTCAGTTTTCGGGTGATAAGCCGTACTTAAACTCAATTCAGTGCCCATCGCACGTTGAAGCGATTTCCAAAATTCCGAAGTAAATCTACTATCGCGATCCGAAATGATCGATAACGGCACTCCATGTCTGCAGACGATCTCTTTCACGTACACACTGGCTAGCTTTTCCATGCTGTCCGTCTTCTTCATAGGTAAGAAATGAGCAGATTTCGTTAATCTATCCACAATTACCCATATCATATCACATCCACTAGGAGTTCTAGGTAAACCCGTCACGAAATCCATAGCGATTTTCTCCCATTTCCATTCCGGGATCTCTGGTTGTACCAACAATCCAGATGGTTTCTTATGTTCTGCTTGGACCTTCGCGCAAGTCAAACACTTACTAACGTAACGAGCAATATCCGCCTTCATATTCGGCCACCAATAAACTTTCTTCAGGTCGTGATACATTTTATCCGATCCAGGATGTATCGAATACTTCGACTTATGAGACTCGTTCATAACCAATTCTCGAACTCCAGGCTTTCCTTCATCAGATGAACACAATGGTAACCAAATCCGATTTTCAAAATATCTCAGTCCGTCTGACCTAATCACGAAAAGAGGTTTCAACATTCGTCCCAAGTTCTCAGCTTCAACATTCCCTTTCATTAGTCCCCTCTCTTGAGCCTTCAGTATAGTTTCGGTTAAGTCAACGCTCTCAGTCATCACCAAAGCTCTGACCCTCAAAGGTTTCTCCCGTTCCTTCCTACTCAGTGCATCCGCTACAACATTCGCCTTGCCAGGGTGGTAGCGAATTTCGCAGTCGTAATCACTCAGTAGTTCAACCCATCGTCTCTGTCGCATATTCAACTCCTTTTGATCTAAAATGTGTTGCAAACTCTTGTGGTCAGTGAATACAACACACTTCGTCCCATACAAATAGTGTCTCCACAACTTCAACGCAAAAACTACAGCTCCTAATTCCAAATCGTGCGTCGTGTAGTTCTCCTCATTCTTCCTCAGTTGCCTCGATGCGTAAGCTATCACCTTTTCACGTTGCATCAATACCGCTCCATAACCCTTACGAGATGCATCACAATACACTACAAAGTCTTCGGTTCCTTCAGGCAATGACAATATCGGTGCGGAACATAACTTGTCCTTGAGCGTTTTGAAAGCGAGTTCTTCCTCATTTCCCCATTCATACACCCTATTCTTTTCGATAAGCATTGTCAATGGTTTTGCAATCAACGAAAATCCTTCAATGAACCTTCGATAATACCCAGCTAAACCAAGGAATTGTCGAACTTCAGTCGGCGTTGTCGGTGCCGACCATTCCCTGATCGCTTCGACCTTGGCAGGATCCACGCGAACTCCCTTGCTATCAATCACGTGACCTAGGAATTGCACGGATTCTAACCAAAACTCACACTTCGAGAATTTCGCATACAGCTTCTCCTTCTTTAACAACTCCAAAATCTTCCTCAGGTGCTTCTCGTGCTCCTCCTTACTCTTAGAGTAAATAAGTATATCATCGATGAAAACAATAACAAACTTATCTAGATACGGCTTGCACACGCGATTCATGAGGTCCATGAACACAGCAGGCGCGTTTGTCAACCCAAAAGGCATCACTCGAAATTCAAAGTGTCCATACCGCGTACGAAAGGCAGTTACAGGAATATCCTCCTCTCTTACACGCAGTTGATGATACCCTGATCTTAAATCGATCTTTGAGTATACACTGGAACCTTGCAATTGATCAAACAAATCATCAATCCTCGGCAATGGGTACCGATTCTTAACCGTCAGCTTGTTGAGTTCCCTATAGTCAATACACATCCGAAATGAACCATCTTTCTTCTTCACAAACAACACTGGCGCTCCCCAAGGTGATGAGCTCGGCCTAATAAATCCCTTGTCCATCAATTCCTTCAGTTGATCCGATAACTCCTTTAACTCGGATGGTGCTAAGCGTAAGGTGCACGCGCAACCGGCGCAGCTCCTGGCACCAAATCAATTTGAAATTCGACCTCACGGGTGGGTGGTAAACCCGGCAACTCGTCTGGAAAAACTTCCGGATATTCGCAGATAACAGGTACCTCTTCAATCCTCGCCTCTAAATCACCATCACTCGAAACTTGTGCCAAAAACACATCGCATCCGTTCTCTACATACTTCATCATTTTCAAACAGGAAATCACTTTCAAACGAGAAGTGCATTCGTCTCCCTTCACCGTCAAGACTTTATTCCTCAACGGAATCTGAACTAATCTCTCGCCACAGACGATCATAACACTGTGCGCCATTAGCCAATCCATTCCCACAATCACGTCAAACGATCCTAGCTCTATAGGCATCAAGTCGATTTTAAAAGCGTAATTTCCTAACTTCAAGGTACACCCTTTCAGTATAGAATTTGTACTAACAATTTTTCCATCGGCTAACTCAACGTTATAACTAGTCGCTAACAACACCGGTTTTCTATCGATATGACGACTAAATTTAACATCTACAAAACTCTTGTCGGAGCCAGAATCAAACAAAATACTAGCATAACAAGCGTCTAGCAAAAACGTACCGGTAACCACGTTAGGACCCTGTGGTTTATCAGCCGTCCCTACTTGATACACGGCAGCAGCATTGTTACCTCCCCGCTTGTTTCCTGACTTCGGGCAATTCACTTGCATATGGCCTCTCTCTCCACATCCAAAACATCCCCTCATTCTGATAGCATTCGCCCCAGTGGCTACTCCTCCCGCTCGGCAACCAGACGTCCTGTGACCTGCTTTTCCACATTTGCCGCATGCAGGCGGGCAATTCCCGACATGGTACAAATTGCACCTACCACAGTGGGGATTCACTTTTACTCCTCTGGGGTTTGTCACAGCCCTCATCCCTTCATTCCTTCGTTGGTTAAACTGCTGATTGCGGTTCTGACCATTGTTGTTTCGATTTCCACCTCGGTTTTGGCCCTGGGATTGATTGCTTTGTGCCGCTTCCCATTTCCTCTTGTTTCCTTCAGCAATGAAGTTCTTCTTGTCCTGGAGCTTGACGTCCATCAATGCGTGAGCCATCTGGACCGCTTCATCAAACGACCCAGGTTTAGACGAAGTCGTCTCACCCTTGATATTACTAGATAAACCTTTGATGTACTGTTTCATCTTCTTGGCATCATTGGCAAAAACGTCTGGACACAAAAGGCTTAATTCATTAAACCTCCTGGTGTAAGCAGCGATATCATTGTTCTTCAAGGTCAGGTGCCTCAACTCATCTTCCAATTGACCCAATTCCTCTTCCGGGCAGAACTTCTTAGTCAAAAGAGCTTTTGTCGCAGTCCATGTTCTTGCATTCGCTACAGCCAATCCAACAGTGGCTACTTGGGTGTTCCACCAACTTAATGCATCGTCAAGAAACGTAGCAGCCACAAACTTAACCTTGTCCGCTTATGAACAACCGCTGATTTCGAAAGTGCTTTCAACCTTTTCCAACCATCTTCTAAGTTCTAGAGCTCCACCAGTTCCACGAAATTGCGTGGGACCGCATTTCATAAAACT
The DNA here is from genome assembly GCA_025667525.1 of Glebionis coronaria. Classification (NCBI taxonomy): domain Eukaryota; kingdom Viridiplantae; phylum Streptophyta; class Magnoliopsida; order Asterales; family Asteraceae; genus Glebionis; species Glebionis coronaria. The sequence goes on from CM046882.1 coordinate 216,003,305, forward strand.
AGAATAGGTACACACTCTCGGGGCTTGCTGTCTCCCCGCGTTTCTACCCTGGTCCTGATTTCTCCCGGCTCGGTCTGATTCTAGCGCATTTGCTATAGCTTCCTGAATCATTGTGTTTACACGATCGGCGGTTAACTTTGGAGGCATGGTGTTATCGAATATCTCTTTCTGCAAGACAGGGAAAATAGAAAAACAATGTAAGTATACACATCAAGATTAAGATGGATTTCTTTTCCAAGACATAATATACATACAACGACACATCACTACAGAGTTACTAATATTCATCAATTCACATCACAAAAGATCAAATTTAAGACATATCACAGATCATGAAAGGTAACATGGATTGTATTGATAATTAACCAAAATTGTGACAAGTATTGCCACTACAATCGTTCACCATAAAACTTAAGTCCTCAAGTTTTTCGTCATAATTCCATCATACAAAAGTCTAAAACAGTTCTATTACAATGATCAAAGAAAAATACAAGACAAGCAACTAGGCATGTGGTGATCCACACGGCCTCTTGGATGGCGGTTCGTCATCATCTTCCTCGGGTTCCTCATCGCTATCGTCCTCGTCCACATCATCCATTTTTCTCTTTCCTTTGTCATTCGGCCCACATTCAGTCTCCTTTTTCGTCCCTGACGTAGACCCACACTCAATCGCTACCTGACTTCCCACAGTAATACAAGCACCTCTGGTAGGTGGCTGGATCATGAAGTCATTAGCCTCCATCTCCAAATCGTCCACGAATCTCCAATCTGGGGGCAATGATGCTCTCACTCGATGTTCCCAACTCTGCATCCTTGACAATCTCACTTGATCTTCCCTAACACGGTCAAGACTAGCGCTCAAATTCGCAACCATCGATCTTAGACTGTTGATATCACTTTTGTTTACATTTCCATCATACTCAATTCTTGCAGTCCTTTCCAACAGTCTTTGGTGTTCCCTTTCATTCTTATCAAACCTCTTAATTACCCTGGTCTCAACTACAAACCGCTCATACATCAACCTATCCATCCTCCTCAAACGACCTGCGGGATCCCAGTAGTGTCTTGGTCTCGGAAAGTAGACCCTTGCAATATTCTCATGAATCGATTGCGACTTGGATGATTTGCTGGACTCTACGTCGCTCCCATTACTTACTCGAACAAATCCTGGCACTGTTCTCAAATAGTCCTTGCAATTGTCCATCGGGCGATTAAAGGGTTGCTGCTCATATCGATCGGTTGGAGGTACTTCATAACCCTTTGGCGAATTCGGAGATTGAAACAAATCAGGTTCGGTCTGGCCTACAGCATTCTCGGGAATGCCATCATCCATCAGTTCCTCGGGCTCTTCCTCAGAATCCTCACTCTCGTCACTACTGATGCTAAAATTGTCCACCTCACTTTCATCATTGTCATTTTCCGGCCCTATTTCCTCTTCTGGAGCGATCCATCCATTATCATTGTCCGGCGGGTTCGGAGGAAACGGTCCCCCTTCGTGACCTACGACGTAATCGTTTCCATTATCATTAGGCGGTACCTCGGCCATTCCTGCAATAACAGCGAATTTCGGAGGGTACATAAGTAATTATACAATATTTATAAATACATGCATGCAAATGCAATGCAAAGGTGGTACATATGCCCAAAATGTAATAATATGATGCTCATGCATGATTAATACCAAAATTACGATGTCGGATATTCCACGTATAATTTCAACGTCTACATATAGTAATTTCCATACTTACGTAATAATTACCCACATATATACTTCGACTCAAAAGTATACGTCAAATGCCATGAATACAAAAATAAATCTTACCGGAGCCATGCAGGATAGTTGTGTGTGCTTGGACCATTTCTTACGACACCAAAAGTTATAGTTTAGGATTTTCAAAAACGACCTAGTTCTCTATAACTCATGGCTCTGATACCAATCTGTAACACCCCCACAAAATGCTATGCGCAGCGGAACTACAACATTGGGTGCTACACAGTTATCATTGCACACAAGATATATCAAACGACTCTAAAAAGACGTCAACTTAAAACTTGAATTAAAAATTGTTAAAAGATACATGTCCACGGTTTTTCCAACCCCACTTGGTACAACAGAGTTTAGCGTTTTCGGTCCCCATGAATCTCGACCCAAGAATTACAGTTTCACAACAACATAACATTAAAATTAAAAATGTTTAAGTAGGAAAGGGAGGAAAAACAAGCAGACTCCAAGCCATACACACAACATCCATCCCATGCACGCTCCATGCTACACTTCAGCGGTTACCTGAAACACATGCCAAAATTTGGTCAACGAAAACGTTGAGTGGAATTCATAGGTTTTACAATTCATTTTGAACGTATATGAAATAAAAACCATTCGTGATCATTCATAGACTTGTCGATCAAACAATCTATATTCAGGATACTGACAATTGTGTTTAAGCTCATGACACTAAACCGTTAACTCAATCACCCGCGTAATAATTACCGGCGTGACTCAAATGAAACCATGGCCCCTAATAAGGCATCAGTTGCAATTATACCTTTTCTCTTATCACAAATTATCCGTCCGCAGGGGGTATCAACGTACTAGCCCTCGTCTCGGATAGGGTAGTCAACCCCATAGTACTATCACTTTGTATAAGCGGTTATTTCCCCCTTCGCAAGGGCAAGACAATAGTTAATAGTTCATGAAATTAGGGTCTTTTGCAACTAGGTACTCAACACAATTTCTAAGGCAACATTCGGGTCTAACAATCATTCATGACATACGTTCATTTTAAAAACTAGCATGCATTTCCCTCGCGGGTAAAAAAGTTTGAAATAATAGTAAGCGAGGCTATAAATTCACACCTTATATATTAAGTAGTCGGTAGTTCGAGAGATGATCACTGACGACGATACGGATGCCCGGGTAAATCAACACCTATCAACAAATAACGCGTAATGAGTAATCTCATTTTAAATACCTTACGGTACTGTATAAAATACATAGATACTAGTCACTTAGGACAATTATAACTCACGCCAAAACAAAACAACAAGCATCACTCATTTTACACCATTCGTTCTTATTATTTACGTTATCCATTTTTATTCATTTTCGCCGGTACTTACCGAAAGTACGGGCTGTTTTACTATATTTAACCATTCCTATAAAATTTGACAAAATTCTCAAAAATACTATAAGACCTGTAGATAACACATTTTTAATCCCAATAAAAGTTTTTACTTCTACGACCCGTTACTCAACGCTTTTCCAAAACTACATTTTCCGGGCTGAAATTGTACTTTGACCAACTTGGACCTCTTTGACCTATTTTAAATGCACCTTTGACTTCTTTGACTCCTAAGTCCACTTATAGACTCAATTACACAGGTTTGTAACCAAAATTTGACCCTTGACCTTTTACCAATTCATACTTGTGGTCCTCGGGATTTGACTAAAACTATACATAAATTCGGATTATGAAAGTTCTCGTCTCCCGGTACACGATCTTTAAAACCTCATAACTTTTAGCTCGTTTAGAGTCACGAGCTCTACCTTATACCAAATTAAAGCTAAGAAGACCCTCTATGACTACATTTAGCTATCTAGACCTGTAGGAAAAATTATTTTTATGAAAAGGTCTTAAACTTTCTGCCTAAATTTAACCATACCAAAATCACACTTAAGCTCGATTCCAAACCTATTAATCATTACTAGGATTCATCCTAAGCATTCCCAATCATAACCAAACACTAATTTCAGTCCCTAACCCCTATTGATCATCAACCTCATAATCTAAAAATCTAAAAACAAACATGCAAACACTTGTACCCATCTAACACATCAATAAACACAAGGCTAAACACAAAACCAATGCTCAAAATCATCAATCACCATGGCTCCCCAAACACCCCCTTTTGCCGTGGGGTTTGGGTGACCAAATCACCACAACCAAATCAATTTTGGTGGGTTTGATTAGTGATTATACTCTCATTTTACATGAATTTAACATGCATTAATCCAATTAACCCTCAAAAACGAGTTTGAATGATCTTGAAAATTTTTGGAAAAATTTTGTTAATGCATGTTTGAAATAACCATGGATTAACACTCACCAATGGATTTTAGAAGGTGGTCTAAGGTTAGATTTTGTCAAAACTCAAAAAAAATGGTGGATGGTGGTGGTGTGGGGGTTTGGCCGTCGGCCTAGAGAGAGAGGGAGAGAGTTGTTTGATTTTTTTTTGTTAAGTGTTGTGTGTGTTTGTGTTTGTCACATTTTGTGAGATGGGAGGGGTCAAAGTGGTATTTTTGGATTTCTTTTGGCCTTAAACAAAAACGTCACTAAAACTTTGCGGGATCGACTCACTAGTCAATTTAGAAAATTTTACGGGAGTCGGAAATCATCCCGAACACTCCAAAATACTTTTGGGATACTTTAAATGTACTCGGAAAGCTATAAAACTCACCCGACTCAACTTAACACGAACCGTAAGTAAAATTCTCGAAAAATTTCATTATCGATAAATCGTCAATAATTATAGAAATTTGGGCATCCATCGGGATCGTATTCGTCATCGTCCTTCTTGAATCGTCAATCGTAAAAATTATAACCTCGAACATCGGCTTTAACCAATATACTTATATATATAGAAATTAAAATTTATTAAAAATTTCAAAATTTAGCGTAATTTAGGGTAACGTTAATGACCTCGGTTCTAGGGTGTCACATATATAAACACTTATAGAATTTAATTAAGGTTATAAGATAATTTTAAGACAATGTAAAAATATCCTAAAGCACAAGGTGCAAGATTTCAATGCATGACTTGTAAATTTGGCCAGAATAGGTATTTTCACTCTTTAGACATGTTTACTTAAACTAAGCTATCAAACCAAGTGTAGGAAATTCTTGGACACTTAAAACAAAATTTCTAGGACCTAAGTTGAGTTTTCATCAATAACTAATTGGAGGATTAATCCTTTTACTAAAACTTAACCATAAATCATTGAAAAACCCTAACCTGCCTAAGTTTTCTTCCCATTTTCACCTCAAACCTTTGTTAAACTTCAAACCAAGGACCCAAATCTTCTAAATATAATGTTTATACCGTAATTAAGCTTTAATCATTCACTAATCACTTTCCTAAGTCCCTAATCACCAAAATTACAAAGTATAAGTTACAAGCCCTAGTTTTACAACCCGATTTTACTTTTTCCCTCCAAAACATGTTTTAAACACTTTCCTTCGCATTCTAAGTTTTAAAATCATATATTTAGGATGTTATAGGATATTTTACATGTGGTGACAAGTAGGTGCATCACCTAGTTGTGTACTACACATCACCATTCTTATCAACATATTTCCGTGACACATTTTAGGCCACAAATGGAAGATTCGTTTGAAACTAGATTGTATACTCATCACCTAGACTTGCATAGACTTCCATATCATCCCTTAGTCATCGCTCTAGCAGATTTATACGTTTCATAGCAAACCTTGGAGCCTAAATTTTGGAAATACTATAAATATAGGCATATAACACATCTTGAAGACTTGTACCCCGTTTTCTTAGTATCTCCTATCCATTATTTATATAAACTTCTATATACGTCCTAGTACATCCCATAAGACCAAAAACCAGGTCTAGAAGGAAGCCATTGAAGCTCTTGAAGCTTCGATAGCAAGTTGTGTTCTTAGGAAGCCATAAGGAGCCATTTTGGATCTACCTAGGTAATCTTAGTGTTAACTACGCTTTAATCTTGTTATAATAGTTATTAAGGCTTGCTATAATGCCAAAATGATTTTAGAAAGATAATATAAAAAGAATTAAGTCATTTGATCAATTTAAATGAAAGTTATAAGCTAAAGATTTCTAAAAATCCTAATTTTGTATTTTACATGAAATAATGAGAAAAAACCCATTTCAAAAACTATAATTCTGGAGAAATGTTGTTATTATGATTATAAATGTGTTTCGAAAGTTTTTTCTCAAATCCTAGATCATTTGGTACACTTTTGAACTTGTTATATGATTTTTACAAGTATAGGGACTAAAACTATCATTTTTTAAAACTATTTAACATTTTGGGCCAAAAGTGTCATTTATGAAAGTTAAAACCATAAGGATGAATATTGTAAAGTTTGAAACTCTAAGATTAAAATTTGAAGGTATAAAACATAATTATAAAACAATATACTTTAAGGGTTAAAAGTGTAAAAATGCTAACTTATAAATTATATGTTAAAAAGGTAATTATTCTAAAATTATAAACTTAAAGGATCATTTTGATCATCTATGAAACAATATGGATGAAAACTACATAATAAAACATATTTTCTAAATTATTATAAACAATAAGGACTATTTTGTCAGTTATAAAACTAAAGGATGAAAGATGTAAATACAAAAGAACATACTAACTTTTGAAGAAATTTCTAAAAATATAATGTACTATGTGTCATGTTTGTAGGGAACTTTGTGAAAAGATGTTCCATCTCGATATTACGTTCTGACTAAGTGGCTGGGTTTACGATTTAAAGTGCCCTCGCTCCTCAAACGTTTATAGAATGGCTTCTGAGTACGATGGCCCGAAAAATGACACAATATTATCAAAATAAATAAATTAAAGAATACATAAGTAATACATAAAGGAATGTTGAACTCAAAATCAAAGACTTAATACTATACCATATGTGTTAAACCAAGTTGGTGTGAGACCAAGTTCTTGTTTGTTATCTCAAGTTGTTCTGTGTGGTATAAAACTAACAAGATTACTGGACAAAAGGTGAGTTCATAGCCTCACTAAAGTTAACTACTTTCAATGATTTGAAAACCCGTAAGGGGGATATATTCTAAACTGGAATACAAGTATTTTTGGTATGTTTCTTAGATATGTTCATTGACACTATGTTTACTGCTGCCTATGAAAGTCCCTTTTTAATTATGAACCGCCAATCATTTCTAAGAATGAGCTCTAATATTGTAAATAGTACTATTTAGAGACTGACATCACCTGTCTGGGCAAGTTGCACTTTCTAGGACCTCAGTGGTCAAATAGGCATACTTTATTTGCTATACAGGATAATTTGGCAGACTTCCTCATAAGGGCAATTGTTAGGTTCTGATATGTCTAGTCGCGGTATCATAAGCTTAGTGCATTTAATTCAATTATTTATTTAACTTATGAGCGAATAATAACGTAGCTTAGGAAAAAGGATCTTGTATTCAAATTCTTTTTAAAACCTATGAATTCACTCAACCTTTGTGTTGACATTAAGCATATATTTCAAGTGTTTATAACTAGTAGCATAGAGCAGCATAATGATGACGTGGAGAGATATAGACTTGGGAATTTTTATCATTCAAACCTATTTTTTAGATCTCAGGATCCTATGATGTACAGAGTATGTACAATTTGTTTTAGTAAAAATCTCTGATTTTGAATGATGATTTATAAAGAATAAATACAGTTTATTAAAACGCTCTTTCGAGTTGCTTTCTATTACTATGCTTTCATATCATGAAGTAATACCCCAAAAATATTATTCCGACGCGTCAAGATAAAAATGGGGGTGTTACAGAGTGGTATCAGAGCTATATCTATAGAGAACTAATTAGAATCTTGACTATAATTGATTTCTTAAATAAATTCCAAGTGAAGTCTCCGCATCAAGATCATGCTGCTACAAAAAGTTTAAATGACATTTAATGATTTCTAGTAATACGTTTATGTGACTAAATGATGGCATGTGTAAATAATATACTACTAGATACTATTATGAGTAATTTATTTTATCTACGTCTTCAGAAATATGTCTTCCTATTTTCATCCCATCATCATATCACATTCGGATTCAGAAAACATTTACATTATAGATTTACGTAACCTTTAGTAATAGCCCTTTCTAATAATAATTACCCTAATACATTATCTCCAGAAAATAATACCGAACCAAATAATGAAAATTTACCTATTCCGTAGTGTCAAACTTCTTCATCCCAAGCTTTCAATAATATCCCAAATACCCAAAATATATTCGTGGAGCGAATGGAGAATATGTTCAACTATTTTAGCGAAGTACCTTCCAAACCTATTGAAGATGTCGAATACGAAGTCATGGGTCTTAAATATTGAAAAGAAATGATGCCAGAGGAAATAGAAGGTTTGGAGGAGAATTTAATAAAAGTGACCAATGAAAATTATGAGTTACGCAATAAGCAAAGGGTAAATGAAGAGGAAATTACCTTAGCACGAGTAAGAATGACTGCAATGGAAAAACTTATCGAGGATATTCAAGTACGACATCAAGACAATATCAAAGGAATCGTAGCTGAAATCAAGGATCTCAAAAAGGAGTAAACCAGCTCAAAAATATTTTAGCTTCTCTAAAAGCCTTGTAAATATTTTAGCTTTCGGTTTTTACTTTTATGTAACAAAGAAGCTTGCTTGTCCATCAGCAAAACGGATTGTTTATAAATAAAAGTTTCTTTTCACCTTCTTTCCATTATTTGCATATCATTCTAGAAAACAGAAATACTTGACAAAGTATAAGTCTTTAAAAGAACAATAGCAAAAGAAACATATTATCTGAAACTAAAAAGGACTTCTCAAGTCTATTTGGTTAAAGGAAGTATTAATCTAAATAAAGGATATATAACTTAGGAAACCTGAGACGAGTTAGTAGTTATGTAGTCTATTTACCTAGATTTATATATGTTAAAGATGCGCCTTTCAAATTTTTAGAAGGAAGAAAAATATGCTCGTAAAGCGTTATATGTATACACATATGACAAATGCTTAATAGACAAGTATATCTAAACTTCAAAAATTTTGTTTTTGAAATTCAGAATGACACATTTAATGACATCGATATCTTTTACCCTAACTCCCGAAGGACTTCAACGAATAATTAACGATGGAGTTGCTGCAGCTTTGAAAATACCAAATTTCAAAATAGTAAGGAATACTATTCCAACGGAAGACTATATAACTAACCAGTTATATAAATTCCAAGGAAATGAAGATGCTATTGGTATTACTCATTGGACTGAGAGAACTGAGGCCATTTTCTCCCAAAATGGTTGTGTCCAGGATCGTAAGTTGAAGCTTACTGTCAGTATTTTAACTACTAAAGCATTGTCGTGGTGGAATGACTATAATCAACTCATTGGAGTAGAAGAAGCCTGTAAGACGAAGTGGTTGGATTTTAAGTGCCTCTTAATAACACGATATTATCCTTCAATAGAGATCGATAAAGTGAAAGAGGAATTTTGCTATCTAGTAACACAAGGAATTGATCTCAAAGCCTATTTGGGAAAATTTCAGGAGTTAACATAATTTTATCCTTTCACTAATTCGCAAAGGATGATGAAAGCTTTTATCAGAGGATTTCCCCAAGGATTTAAGAGGATGATTACTTTTTCTAAACCCCACAGTTTGGAAGAAGCCATCAATAATTTCCAGAAATTAATGGAACATGTAACGAGCACAATCCTGTGCAAGAATCAAATACCCTTAAACGTAAATTTAGTGAAGTAGAAGATTCTGCTGAAACTAAACCTAATCCCCTAAATTTTTCCTAACATCCCCATTTTCCTTACCTATATTACCCAAATCCCAACTTAGTTAACCATCCCAACGCGATAAAATAAAATGATTATGTTGGACATCTTCCCCAATGTACGAAGTGTCTACTACATCACACTGGACTCTGCACAACAAGGTGTCAGAATTACTACAAGATAGGTCATCAGACACGATACTGTTTGAGCAAGGCGAATTTTTTTATTTTTCCTATGATTATTGTATTTTGTAAATAAATAAGTGTGATAAACATACGTGAGTAATATCAATAAAATCTATGAATTTTGATTTTACCTCTTGTAAGTGTTATTGTGCTATTGTTCTACATTATCTGATAGTACAACTCATTTGTATTATATGTACTTGACCATTTTTGACCAAATATTCAACTTACATCTTAACGAGATAACAAAATCCAAATTACGAATGCTCAAACCTGAATTTTCTTTATGAAGATAGGCAAGGACAAAAGTGATATTTCAGAATTCCTTAAGATGAGACAAGACACCATCTGGATCATTGTCAATTGTATTTTATAAAAGATATGGAAACTTTAAGAAGATTATACACAAATTAATCTGTTGACATAGAGTACCAATATCTATTATTTGAATACATTAAATATTACCGTTTATACCAATAGGTTGAAGTGAAAGAATTATTCAAATATTAGAATTTCATACTCCATGTATGCATTATATTATTCGGAATTACACTTATATCGTGAAGGTATTATTAGAATAGAGCTTCATAGTACAATAAGTAGTGACTATTAGCTATCTACTTGATTAAAATGGTGAATTGTATTGATTTTGGTAAGATGTTTTCCCTATAATCCTAATTGATTTTGAAAGATGCGATAATCAATTCAAGATTTTGAATTGAGCTGTGACATATTGACTTAAGTTTTACCTAAAGAACTCATAAATAATCACATTTCTCTTCGTACTTTGAAATCTAAAGAGGACTTATCTGATTAAGTGGTACGATATATATTGATTTTAGCAAATCTTTGTAAACTACCTTACGATTTTATTGGTTAGTATATCATTAACGCTTCATAAGTGTTCATTTACATAATAAACTCTAGTTGAAAAGGTTGAGTAAATATTAGTAACAAAAGTAAAAGTTGTATTCATTGATATATGAATAGATTGTTGGAAGGAATTTTAGAACGCAAGAACTGTATCTTCCTTTGGTACACTACATTACTATTATATTCTCAGGACGAGATTTTTTCAAGGGAAAGAGGCTAAGACAACCCATTAATTTCACAAGTATGATGAATGTTATGACTGAATGGAAGTGGAAAATCCATTAGAAATTTTTGCTTTTTATGCATTACTTGGTAAGATGAACTGTTTCTCACAACCTGAACTATCATATCAACATATTCCTATATGTTGTAAACATCAAGTATAAGTACTAAAAGTAATTTAACAAGTGTACTATGAATAAGAACATCTCAAGTATAACTATGATGCCCTAAATTCCCTTAGAAACCCTAGAACCCTTATAATGAATGGTAAAGTCAAGGATTATGAGAATATGAATACCCAATACCTATAACAAGTAATTAAGGAATAAAATTGAGTAATATACTTATCATATGAGGTATAAAGTTATCCAATAATAGTAAGTATAAACTATACAAAGCTAAGTACAAATAAATATACATAGTAGTCTAGATCACCACCTAGAAATCCTTGTTAAACAATGTTGCAAGCAATATAACTACATAATATCTATGTACAAGTATCAAATACAATATACTATTTATAAGCTATCATATAAAGTGAAGGTAACTGATCACAAAATACTAATATTCACTAATCAAGAGCTAATCACAAGTTAAGACCTAGTAACAAAGATTATCATATAAAATCCATTTCACATTGAATTAGATTCTAATATTTTGCAACTAATTATAAAACTCAACTAAGTATAATAATACGAGTATAAGTTTATTTCAAGATAAGTTACAAGTTTATAAAGCACAAAGTACAAATTATCAAGGCATAGGACCCTAAGCTCTCTTAATTATCCCTAAAATATGATCAACCTATACAAACCCTTAAACTAAGAATGTAGAATACTTAGAAATCATAAAAATATCATATAAGAGTTAGAATAAGTATTTATGATGATATAAACCCTAATTACCTAAGATAGAAAGTCATTAGGATTAGTAACCTAGAAACCTATATATTAAGAGATCTACATAGAATCATTACCTAGTCTTTTAAGACAAGTCTATAAACACTTATAGCATTTCATTAAGGTTATAAGATTATGTTAAGACAATGTACAAATAACTTATAGCACAAGGTACAAGATTTTAATGCATGACTTGTAAATTAGGTTAAAATAGGTATTTTCACTCTTTAGACATGTTTAATTAAACTAAGCTATCAAACCAAGCGTAGGAACATCTTGGACACTTAAAACAAAATTAGTAGGGTCGAAATTGGGTTTACATGAGTAACTAATTGAAGGATAAAACCTTTTACTAAGACTTAACCATATATCATTAGAAACCCTAACCGACCTAAGTTTTCTTCCTATTTTCACCTCAAACCTTTGTTAAACTTCAAACCAAGGACCCAAATCTTCTAAATAGAATGTCTAAACCCTCATAAAGATTTAATAATTCACTAATCACTTTCCTAAGTCCCTAATGACCAAAATTACAAAGTATAAGTTGCAAGCCCTAGTTTTACAACACAGTTTTAATTTTTCCCTCCAAAACATGTTTTAAACACTTTCTCTCCCATTCTAAGTTTGATAATCAGATATTTAGGATGTTATAGCATATTTTACATGTGGTGAAAAGTAGGTTCATCACCTAATTGTGTGCTACACATCACCATTCTTATCAACATATTGCCGTGACACATTTTAGGCCACAAATGGAAGATTGGTTTGAAACTAGATTTTATACTCATCATCGAGACTTGGATAGACTTCCACAACATCCCTTAGTCATTCCTCTAGCTGAGTTTCACGTTTCATAGAAAGCCTTGGAGCCTAAGTCTTGGAAATACTATAAATAGGGGCGTATAACACACCTTGAAGACTTGCACCCCATTTTCTTAGTATCTCCTACCCATTCTTCACATACACTTCTATATACGTCCTAGGACATCCCATAAGACTAGAAACCAGGTCTATAAGGAATCCATTGAAGCTTTTGAAGCTTTGATAGCAAGTTGTGTCCATAGGAAGCCATAAGGAGCCATTTTGGACCTACCTAGGTAATCTATATGTTAACTAATCTTTGATCTTGTTATAATAGTTATTAAGAATTTTTATAATGCGAAAATGATGTTAGAAATATAATCTAAAAATAATTAAGTCATCTAATCAATGTAATTGAAAGTTATAAGCTAAACATGTCTTAAAACCCTAGTTTTGTATTTTACATGAAATAATGAGCAAAAAACCATTTCAAAAGCTATAATAATGGATAAATGTTGTTACTATAATTATAAATTTGTTTTGAAACTTTTTTCTCAAATCTTAGATCATTCGGTACATTTTTGAGCTTGTTATATGAGTTTTACAAGTATAGGGACTAAAACTGTCATTTTTGAAAAATATTTAACATTTTGGGTCGAATGTGTCATTTTGTGAAATTTAAAACTATAAGGATGAATATTGTAAAGTTTTATACTCAAGGTTAATATTTGAAGGTATAAAACATATATTATAAAACTATATACTTTATGGGTTAAAATAGTAAATATGCTAAACTTATAAATTTTATGTTAAAAAGGTAATTATTCTAAAATTATAAACTTAAAGGATCATTTTGATCATCTATGAAACTATATGGATGAAAACTATATAATAAAACATATTTTATAAACTATTATAAATTATAAGGACTATTTTTGTCAATTATAAAACTAAAGGATGAAAGATGTAAATATAAAAGAACATACTAACTTTTGAAGAAATTTATAAAAATTATATTGTACTATGTGTCCTGTTAGTAAGGAACTTTGTGCAATGATGTTCCATCTCGATATTACGTTATGACTCAGTGGTTGGGTTTACGATTTAAAGTGCCCTCGCTTCTCAAACGTTTATAGAATGGCTTCTGAGTACGATGGCCCGAACAATGATACAATGTCATCACAATGAATAAATTAAAGAATACATTAATAATACATAAAGGAATGTTGAACTAAAAATCAAAGACTTAATACTATACCAAATGTGTTAAACCAGGTTGGTGTGAGACCAAGTTCTTGTTTGTTATCTCAAGTTGTTCTGTATGGTATAAACCTGACAAGACTACTGGACATAAGGTGAGTTCATAGCCTCACTAAAGTTAACTAATTTCATTGATTTAAAAACCCGTGAGGGGGATATATTTTAAACTGAAATACTAGTACTTTTGGTATGCTTCTCAGATATGTTCATTGACACTATGTTTACTACTGCCTATGAAAGTCCCTTTTTAATTATGAATCGCTAATCATTTCTAGGAATGTGCGCTAATATGGTAAATAGTACTATTTTGAGACTGACATCTTCTGTCTGGGCACGTCGCACTTGCTAGCACCTCAGTGGTCAAACATGCATATTTATTTTGCTATACAGGATAGTTTGGCTGACTTCCTCATAAGGGCAATTGTTGGGTTCTGATATGTCTAATCGCGGTATCATAAGCTTAGTGCATAATGTGACAATCCGTCAATTTGTGGTTGATATTTTATTCTCGAATATTATTTAAAAACATTATTTTAATATTACAATATGAACTCACTTATTTTTGGGAAGAAATTTGGATTTACGTCTTGAAGTAGCATCGACTACGTCTAAACCGGAGGATTCAACGTTACGTGCTTACATTTACATACACCGTCTTTGGTGGCAGTCCGACATTCCAGAAGATAAATTTGTCCATGAATATTATTTTGGAGTTTTAAATTTGTGTTGGTTCATAAACTCAAAAATTTACAAGAAGAGATTAGGACTTAAGATTTTATTTTTACGTCCTTTACGACTAAACCGGAAACCCTAGGATTACGTAATTACGTTTTCGAACTCCGTTTTTGATGAGACAATTTTTATTGGATTCGTTTTGTGACGTTGATTCATAATCTATAAAAACGTTTTTCGTAAAACGACCCGAGGGCACGCAAATCGAGGAAACTAGAATCGAGGAGTACCCGTAAATAAATGGGGATGAGACAAGTGTGACACTTGTCCCACCCCCACTCAAACCGGCCTTAACTAAGCCACTACACCCCTTATGTGTCAAAAGCTTCCCAAGGAAGCATAACACATGTTGAAGCCCTTTTGAAACCCTATTGATTGGAGGTGATTATAACATCCATGGAGGAGTTTCCATGGAGTCTTGAGGCTGATTTTCCACAAGGAGTATATGAAGGTTGGTGGTCTTGAAGATGGTCTTGGCTATGCACAAGTTTCTCCGTCAAAATCCATGTTTTCATCACAACCTACATCAACTTGGTGGTATAAAGATTGTCCTCCTCATCCTCTTGTTATTTTTGGATATGTAATCATGTATTTTATTTCCTATTGTATATGTTTATGATGATTATATGATGATAAAAATATTGTGTGGGGATTTGGTGTTGATAAATATGCTTAAAAAGATGGATAAACTACATGTAAAATGGGTAAATCTTGTTAAAATGGTAGGCTGTATAAAAACAGTAACTAACCACATGTTAGACTGATAAAATGATGAAGTAGAATCCATTTAAAGTAAGATATGGGTCTTGTACACATGTGAGAGTTGGCCATGCAATGGAATCATTGTAATGAGTGAGATATGATCAAAACAAGTTTAAGATACAAATCTGAGTTCACTGTTTTGGACGGTTTTTAGAGAATACTTAGAGGATAATACAACAGTAGCTATAGGAGAGTTAAATGGAGCACATATCATGTAGTTTATGTGATAAAAATTTGAACTTCTATCTCCATATAGAACTCTAGATATGGCAGTTTTGGTGAAGATGAGAATAAAAATCAGATTTTGGAAATTAAAGTATAATACTATTATATAAGCACTCAAAATTTAATAGTATAAAATATAAATTAAAACCCACTAACTTATATAATACATTTATATAAATATGTAAAATGGTAAATAAGTGGACATTTTAATAAAAATGGTAACTTGTTAAGTTTTATAAGTTATAAAACTATAAACATGATTTTTACGACTTTTTCGGCTAATACTGTAAAATTAACGTTTTTGTTAAATAAAACTTAGACGGTCGGACCCGTCTAATGTGAACTTTATAAAACTTATATACTGATATATAAACATGTATAACAAGTAAAAACCGATAAAACCCGAACTATATAATATACGGACATTAACGGACTAAATTAACGTTATTGGACTAATAATACAACAAAAATGGACTAAAACACTTATAAACATATTATTGGGCTTAACACATTTAGGCCCAACTTGTAAAGTGTAGATACTGATAATATAAGTATAACATGGATTAATACAAGTTAAGAACTTATAATAGGCTTATTGGACCTAAAACACGTAAATAGGTAAAACGAGAAAACTAGTATAAAAGTTATCGACATATAACACAAAAATGAGCAAACGAGAATATGTAAACCCACTTGATCATCATATATATAAAATCATCATATGTATACATAATTGTTATTTTTATAAAGTCATTGGACATGAGTCTAAGACGAGTATTATTTGTCTAGGTTTCCGTGATTGAAGCACGTACCGTACGTCCGAATTGCCGATAACCCGCCTTCCCACATCAACGTGAGTTCAAAGCCTCGCAATCTTTTAAATGTTTTTATGAAATGTTTTATAAACCCGCGAGGGAGATAACATGTTAGTTTTTATAATATAGGACACCATTTGTCCCGATTGTTTGTTTATTTATTTGGACCCGAATGACTGAATGACCCGATTGTATGACCCGATAAATGATTAAAGGACCTGATAAATGAAATTAAATGGATTATTAAAGTTAGGTTATGTCACTAAAATTCCCATTAGCATGAATTGTGAACTACCGGGTTTTGGTAGACGCTTGTGCATATAATAGTACTATTTGGGGACGATCACCCCAGTTCGCGCCTTGACGGTTGATCCCCGTCGTGCCACATTGATTGGTAAGCGAATTTATGTATGAGAAGATTTCCATAGCGTGACCTTTGTGACGACACGCTACTTTAGATGGGCAAAATTGGTATCGGGTTAGCTACCCGTTGTTGGTTTAGTAAGGTAACAATGTCATGCGGCTTATAATAATCCGATTAACGAAATACTTATAGACGCACCGAATTACGACGTATTGCCTGACTAGCAATACAGGGTCATACTATTGATATTATGTTCGTGTTTTGGTTTTCATAACCATATCCATATAACGGTTTTTATTTAACTTTATACAACGTCGTAAGACGTATTCTATGATGTTTTTACGACATTGGCTCGTTTAATGATTTTTAAGGCAAATGCCTATATTATGATTTTCGATAAGGATTTGTATAAAATGACTTTGGCTATTTTATGGTCTATTAAAATGATTTGTACAAAATGATTTTCGATAATAATTTTATACCGATATTATATTGATGGTTTATTAAACTCTATGAATTCACTCGGCGTTATCGCTGACCTTTTCTTTTAATATGTTTTATCTCAGGTACTTGAAGGTAATTCTCGGGAAGACGACAAGAATTCATGGCCCGCACTTAAACAATATGTTCCATTCAAATATATTGTAAAACTTTGTATGAAACATAATGACTTGGGACCGATGTAACTTTGATATTTATGAATGGAAATGATTTATTATTACACGACGCGATTTTTATGCGTTGTCTATGATGTGAGTAATGTGCTATCCCGTAACACCAACGAGTCTTCCGCTGTATTGAGTTGTATAAATTTGGGGGTGTTACAGTTTGGTACCAGAGCTCTCGTTATAGAGAACGAAAGATTTTTAAAACCAAGGTTTTGAATAAAACATTTCAAAATCTTTTAACTATAAACATTTTTCTAAAAATGTCTAAAAATCTTTTGACTATAACGGTGCCGAAGAATTCCCTAGTTACCGACAAGGCCAGACTGAGAAGTGTTATTTTAATATATATATAACTTGGATTATATATATATATATATATATATATATATATATATATATATATATATATATATATATATATATATATATATATATATATATATATATATATATATATATATATATATATATATATATATATATATATATATATATATATATATATATATATATATATATATATATATATATATATATATATATATATATATATATATATATATATATATATATATATATATATATATATATATATATATATATATATATATATATGTATATATATATATATATATATGATGTAATTTTATTACATGATTGTTTGATGATTATTTTGATATTTATATGAGGTATTTATACGACGTAGATTGTCACAAGTAACCCTAAATCCCCTAGTAAATTAATCGAAGCTATTCTTGTAGGAATTCTAGCTATCCTAGATCTAAACCAAGTTGTGGATATTTATGATCCCAACAAATGGTTGATATTCGTAGAAATGTAGATATTAGTTGATTGTGACATTGAAGAAGAATTAGAGAGATTAAAACTGATATCGATGTCATGACGATCTTTTCTTATAGAGTGGAGTTTGACAAAACGTTACCACCTAGAAAGATGTCATCTGAGTCGTTGTCACTCAATTCTTAAATTTGAAATCGAAAGGGTGAATGTTGCACTTGAGGCTGTCACTGGAACCGTTACCCAAAAGCCTCATGCCACTAATACCTTTCCGAGAAGTCTAGTTGAATGATCAAGTCATTTTATATTAATGACTCATTTGATAATTGTTGTTGTAAGAAATATAGGATTGGAAATGAAGTGTGGATCATATCAAGCTTTTATTGCCTATTAAGGTTTATGAATAAGGTTGAAAGTATTTGGAGAATGAAGTAGGATATAGCATTGAGTACAAGTTGATTGAAAACTTGAATAAAGTAAAATTTAATTTGTATGGAATATGATATTGATAAGAGGAAGTCATTAAGTTATGTGATTGAATTATAAGGTTTTAATTGATTGTAGGTTTGTGTTAAGGGTTCTTCCTAGGCCTTTGTCCACTAATGAGGATGCCCAATGTCCAAGAAATAAATTGAAGAAATCTTCTTCTGAATTGAGACCGATGGATCTTCTGGGACAGGTGGAACACCAAATGACTCTTGTAGATTAGTATTCATTGCGGTATCTTTTAAAAATAATCCCTAACTTAACTGAGACATCAGTTGGTAGGATGAGTTCTTGGAATTGTATGACATAGTGACACGTAATGTGTTACGATACAATTTTGACTTGTTTATGATTAATGAAAAGACTACCTTTGATTGCTAAATTCTACATGTATCGATGTTATCTATCCTTTATCGCTTCATCCTAATGTTCACATTAGTGATGCAACCATTGAACGAGTACTCATCTTGATTTGAGTTACGTTGTGGATTATTATTTTTGAGTGCCATCAAGGTCATGAACCTCATGATTATTTGGCTAAGCTCATTTCCTAGCATATTGTATTTAGTTCTTAGTGAACAAGTTTTCATCACTCTTTTGCAGATCACACCTTGTTTTTATAAAGTTAAAACAGTATCCTTTGAGAGAATTTAATTTTCATCACTATAAGGATTATTCAAAGTGAGATTTATCAGTGATTGTTATCGAAATAAAGTTGATTATGAAATACCTTGGAAAACTTAATTGTTTTCATAACAAGGAAAATCTTTGTAAATTTATTTTGATTCTTATTTAAGAATTAAGCATGAAAATGTTTTTATTATAAACATGATGATAAAATTTTGACGAACTGAGTATTGCATTGTTAATCTTGAAATTGTATATAGTTGCGCGCCTACATACAATTTGGAATGGACCATGCAAGGCTAATTAGTAGTCACCATAAAACTGATTAATAAACAATAATTTTTCTTTGAAGATTGTGAAAGAGTAAAATTTATGAGATCTGCAAGAAGTGAAAAATGAGGACATAATGTTAGGGACACCTACATATGTGCCTATAGAATCTATTCTTCTGAGTCGAATTTACTCATCTGTGGAAATTGTCTTATTTGACAATTGACAATTCTTTCTTGTCCAATTCTCCCGTAGTGAGATTCTTAGGAAAAGTATCTAATTACCAAGTGTTGATACCCGACTGGATGTATCGACGTTCCTATCATTTCTTTTGATTTGATTTCATTTGAATGACCTGGGTAACGATCCGAGGAGCTTTCGAATGCGTACTCAAATTATGAAAACATGGATTATATTCATATTCGTTAAATGTTTTCGTTTGTATCTGATTTGAAATTATCTCGCATATATTATGCGTTGACCTTACTCTTTAGATGTTAGTTGTGTCTCCATATATACTTGAATTTGTGAAGGATCGTGAGTTATTATTAGACTTTTGAGAAGTTCACATCTTATCGACGACAATAAAACTGGAAAGTTGGTAATGCCAGTAGAATGGGTTGATTGATTATGACATAACGACATTGTCTTATTTGATGGGAACTCGAGTAGAATTCCCCTAAATGATAAGATGTTTATTATCAAAAGTAATCTAAATGATTCTTGATGGATGACTTGAAATTATACCGCGAATGGTTGTGAATTAGTCATAGATATTATAATCTAGAAGAACCTAATATGAATTTATTAAAAGATGTTTATCTTATCTGAAACTTTAGGAGGTATTTGTTGGTGAATTACCTAGACTTTCGCCATTAAGGCAAGTTGAAATTAGTATTGATTATATTTCCGGTGCTGCACTTGTGGCTTGTGCACAGTACATCAGCACCATCTGAATTTAAGGAATTGCCGTACAACTGAGAGAGTTGTCGGAGAAAGATTTTTTTTCTACCAAGCCCGTCATCATGAAGAGCTATGGTGTTATCATTCCTTATATTTATAGATTACTGTGAACTGAGTAAATTGACAATCGAAAACGATATCCATAACTCGAAATGGAAGATTTGTTCGATCATTTATAAGGTTTTTGATCCTTAGCATGGGGTTATCATCAACTCCGCAACTGCGAAAAGGATTATCTATTCCAATCACTACATCCGGTACTTGTAATGAACGTTATGAGTTTCACGTGATGTCGTTTGGATTGACAATGCACATGTAGTATTCATAAATTTGGTGAATCACGTGTGTAGGCTGTAATTTGATAAATTCATTCGTGTGATCGTTAAGGACCAATTGCTTGTATATAAGAATAAGAATGAGTTAATAATTAATTATAGATTGCCCTGAATTGGCCGAACAACAAAAACTTGTACCTTGAATACATAACATGAGATTAAAGACTTAAACCTTTACATGATTTAACCGTGAGATTAATAGATAATGGAATTTAAATTGACTCTTCAAAATTAAGAGCCCTTTTAAGACTTTGGATTTTACCAAAAAGAAATGGAAATATATTTTGACAAATGTTTTAACAAAAGATTTTAAGGGATTATTCCTTTATAACCAAAACATTTAACTGAACTTCTGTTTAGGGGTAAATGTTTTTGCATACCTTAAGACAACCTAAGAAGGAATGAGAAAACCATTTAGACCATGACTTGAAATTTCAAACGACAATTTTTGCTTTTCAACTAAGAAAATTTTGACCAAAGTATAACCAAAGATTTTTCGAACATTTACGAATCTTATTAATTATTTTCGATAAATCAACAAAAATCTTGTTAATTAAATTCAAATTTATTTTTGAACATTTTTATATAATTGGTCGAACTAAGAGATTTAAAATTTTTACGTTTACGTTTCATAAAAATTTAATAATTATTATTTAATTAATTGTAATAGTTATCTATGCTTTAAACGCCGGATTGAGAAAAAAAAACTGATAAAAATGATAAGTGAGACGAAACTGAAACTTAGAAAATATTAAGAAAGGTGAACGTAATTACTGACGCATAATATAGAAAGAATATCTGAGTGAATTGTGGACATGATAATTATATCATCATGAGAAGTGAATATAGATACCGACGCATTATGTAGAAAAGATAAAGAACCAGTTAGGACATGTTCCTTATTAATGAAGGTGCAAGATAAATTGCCGAACAATATAAAATAAACGATGTTTGTAAAAAGGATAATATAGATAATAAAAGGAGTTCGCGTCTAATGTGAACCATTAGAATTGAGAAGCCGATAGCGTTGAATGTTTTAAAGGCCACTTGTGGTTGCCTAAATATGGAGATTGTGAGATATAGTTATGTTGGAATTTGTAAGTATAAGTATTCTATTTATGTCATTTTATGACTAAAAGTATCTTTGTCTGAAGAAGTTGTACTGATGACGAATTATGAAGGCAGACATCGCCTCATACATTAGTAAACGTCTAGCTATTGCAAAGGTCATCATCAGAATTTGATTCGATTTGGGTCATCGACGACAGACTGACCAAATCTGCTAATATCATTCCCGTTAATGATAAATGCAAAAGAGTTATGTAAACATAGTGTACCTGTATCGAACATCTTTATCAAGATCCTCGCTTCGCATCAAATTTCTAGAGATTTGCTCAGAAATCATTGAGAACGAACCTTGATGAGAGTACTATGTACCACCCCAATCGAAGGGACAAGGTAAAGTAACGATACAAAGTAATATAAGTGCTATTTTATGTTTGAATGAATGACCTTTGGTAATAAACCGTATAATCGTTTTCCTTTGGAGAGATTATCCTTGATAATCATCGTATTAGGATCGAGATCGAATCTTGTTAGGATCTAAATATTAGAGCATTTGTAAGCAGAAGTTGAGATGAAGACATCCGACATACACCCACTGTGAGTTGGACATGTCTTTTAGGTTTAAGGTTTCCTATGATGGCAAACCTAACCTTACAAAATACCTGAACCGCGAGATCTGAAATGATTGTTGAAATTAGGATTTGATTATTAACTGCCGATAGTGGGCAGGAGGTTATGTGAATATGAAATGTAGATCTTGAAGTGACAAATGGGTAGCGAAGTTATGCCACAATTTTTAACCTTGGAAAAATGAATTCAGGATCTGACAAATCATGGGAAATAAGTCCCCGTTGTATGGGACCATTGAGATGATGTAAAAGTTGGGATTGAAAGGCATATAAGTTGGATCAACCCTAGGACTTCAAGAACTGCGTGAATTATGTTTCGTAAATCGAACTTGATGGAATATCTATCAAGTGAAAATATGATTGTTCTTAGTAAAGCTTAGATCGGTGAAAAGTTGCATTCATCAGAAACCTGTGAACATCATGGATAGAGAAAGTAAGTCAACATTAAGCCTGATCTTATTCTCGTAGTTATGTTTGATGAAACTCGCTGGTTGTAATGAATTACGCTTGTGAGAAAAGACCGAATGTGGAGGAAATACCCACATGGCTTTAACTCTATAAGAAGCGAGTAGTAAGATGATCTTTGAGGACAAAGATCCTGTTTAGGGGTAAATGCTGTGACAATCCGTCAATTTATGGTTGATATTTTATTCTCGATATTATTTAAAAACATTATTTTAATATTACAATATGAACTCACTTATTTTTGGGAAGAAATTTGGATTTACGTCTTGAAGTAGCATCGACTACGTCTAAACCGGAGGATTCAACGTTACGTGCTTACATTTACATACACCGTCTTTGGTGGCAGTCTGACATTCCAGAAGATAAATTTGTCCATGAATATTATTTTGGAGATTTAAATTTGTGTTGGTTCATAAACTCACAAATTTACGAGAAGAGATTAGGACTTACGATTTTATTTTTACGTCCTTTACGACTAAACTGGAAACCCTAGGATTACGTAATTACGTTTTCGAACTTCGTTTTTGATGAGACAATTTTTATTGGATTCGTTTTGTGACGTTGATTCATAATTTATAAAAACGTTTTTCGTAAAACGACCCGAGGGCACGCAAATCGAGGAAACTAGAATCGAGGAGTACCCGCAAATAAATGGGGATGAGACAAGTGGGACACTTGTCCCACCCCCACTCAAACCGGCCTTAACTAAGCCACTACACCCTTATGTGTCAAAAGCTTCCCAAGGAAGCATAACACATGTAACTAGCTTACTAAGTAAGCTAACACTTACCTCAAAACTACTAGCTACACACAATACAACCATTTACACCATGCAAATCAACTCCATTTTCTCTCTACTCCCTCTTCCTTGCCGTCCCAAAATCAAGAAGAAACACCATTTTGATCAAAAATCAACCATGAAATCCTATGTTATTCTTGCACATGTTGAAGCCCTTTTGAAACCCTATTGATTGGAGGTGATTATAACATCCATGGAGGAGTTTCCATGGAGTCTTGAGGCTGATTTTCCACAAGGAGTATATGAAGGTTGGTGGTCTTGAAGATGGTCTTGGCTATGCACAAGTTTCTCCATCAAAATCCATGTTTTCATCACAACCTACATCAACTTGGTGGTATAAAGATTGTCCTCCTCATACTCTTTTTATTTTTGGATATGTAATCATGTATTTTATTTCCTATTTTATATGTTTATGATGATTATATGATGATAAAAATATTGTGTGGGGATTTGGTGTTGATAAATATGCTTAAAAAGATGGATAAACTACATGTAAAATGGGTAAATCTTGTTAAAATGGTAGGCTGTATAAAAACAGTAACTAACCACATGTTAGACAGATAAAATTATGAAGTAGAATCCATTTACAGTAAGCTATGGGTCTTGTACACATGTGACAGTTGGCCATGCAATTGAATCATTGTAATGAGTGAGATATGATCAAAACAAGTTTAAGATACAAATCTGAGTTCACTGTTTTGGACGATTTTTAGAAAATACTTAGAGGATGATTCAACAGTAGCTATAGTAAGAGTTAAATGGAGCACATATCATGTAGTTTATGTGATAAAACTTTGAGCTTCTATCTCCATATAGAACTCTAGATATGACAGTTTTGGTGAAGATGAGAATAAAAATCAGATTTTGGAAATTAAAGTATAATACTATTATATAAGCACTCAAAATTTAATAGTATAAAATATAAATTAAAACCCACTAACTTATATAATACATTTATATAAATATGTACAATGGTAAATAAGTGGACATTTTAATAAAAATGGTAACTTGTTAAGTTTTATAAGTTATAAAACTATAAACATGATTTTTACGACTTTTTCGGCTAATACCGTAAAATTAACGTTTTTGTTAAATAAAACTTAGACGGTCGGACCCGTCTAATGTGAACTTTATAAAACTTATATACTGATATATAAACATGTATAACAAGTAAAAACCGATAAAACACGAACTATATAATATACGGACATTAACGGACTAAATTAACGTTATTGGACTAATAATACAACAAAAATGGACTAAAACACTTATAAACTTATTATTGGGCTTAATCCATTTAGGCCCAACTTGTAAAGTGTAGATACTGATAATATAAGTATAACATGGATTAATACAAGTTAAGAACTTATAATAGGCTTATTGGACCTAAAACACGTAAATAGGTAAAACGAGAAAACTAGTATAAAAGTTATCGACACATAACACAAAAATGAGTAAACGAGAATATGTAAACCCACTTGATTATCATATATATAAAATCATCATATGTATACATAATTGTTATTTTTATAAAGTCATTGGGCATGAGTCTAAGACGAGTATTATTTGTCTAGGTTTCCGTGATTGAAGCACGTACCGTACGTCCGAATTGCCGATAACCCGCCTTCCCACATCAACGTGAGTTCATAGCCTCGCACTCTTTTAAATCTTTTTATGAAATGTTTTATTAAACTGCGAGGGAGATAACATGTTAGTTTTTATAAAATAGGACACCATTTGTCCCGATTGTTTGTTTATTTATTTGGACCCGAATGACTGAATGACCCGATTGTATGACCCGGTAAATGATTAAAGGACCCGGTAAATGAAATTAAATGGATTATTAAAGTTAGGTTATGTCACTAAAAGTCCCATTAGCATGAATTGTGAACTACCGGGTTTTGGTAGACGCTTGTGCATATAATAGTACTATTTGGGGACGATCACCCCAGTTCGCGCCTTGACGGTTGATCCCCGTCGTGCCACATTGATTGGTAAGCGAATTTATGTATGAGAAGATTTCCATAGCGTGACCTTTGTGACGACACGCTACTTTAGATGGGCAAAATTGGTATCGGGTTAGCTACCCGTTGTTGGTTTAGTAAGGTAACAATGTCATGCGGCTTATAATAATCCGATTAACGAAATACTAATAGACGCACCGAATTACGACGTATTGCCTGACTAGCAATACACGGTCATACTATTGATATTATGTTCGTGTTTTGGTTTTCATAACCATATCCATATAACGGTTTTTATTAACTTTATACAACGTCGTAAGACGTATTGTATGATGTTTCTACGACATTGGCTCGTATAATGATTTTTAAGGCAAATGCCTATATTATGATTTTCGATAAGGATTTGTATAAAATGACTTTGGCTATTTTATGGTCTATTAAAATGATTTTTACAAAATGATTTTCGGTAATAATTTTATACCGATATTATATTGATGGTTTATTAAACTCTATGAATTCACTCGGCGTTATCGCTGACCTTTTTTTTAACATGTTTTATCTCAGGTACTTGAAGGTAATTCTCGGGAAGACGACAAGAATTCATGGCCCGCACTTAAACAATACTTTCCATTCAAATATTTTGTAAAACTTTGTATGAAACATAATGACTTGGGACAGATGTAACTTTGATATTTATGAATGGAAATGATTTATTATTAAACGACACGATTTTTATGCGTTGTCTATGATGTGAGTAATGTGCTATCCCGTAACACCAACGAGTCTTCCGCTGTATTGAGTTGTATAAATTTGGGGGTGTTACACATATGATTCAATTATTTATTTAACTTACAATCGAATAATAACGTAGCTCAGGAAAATGAATCTTGTATTCAAATTGTTTTTAAAACCTATGAATTCACTCAACCGTTGTGTTGACTTTAAGCATATATTTCATGTGTTGATAAATGATAGCATGGAGCAGCATAATGATGACGTGGAGAGATACAGACATTGGAATTTTTAGCATTTAAACCTATTTTCTAGATCTCGGGAACCTGTTAATATATTCGTTTTTTAGTATAATCGTTTTTCCTCCAATCGACTCGAATTAAAATCCAATTTAACCGTTAAGACTTTATTTGTTTTGGTTAATAATAGCTTGCTTGGTATCGATTGTCTTATTAAACTAAAATAGGGAAAATTATTTAGGCTAAGGAATATATAAAAATAAAAGCGCAAATAATTCACATCAAAATTACTCAAAATGCAAAATAATTAAACTACAATTTAAAATCTAGATGCAACAAAACTAAACTATAATTAAAAATATTAATAACTCTAAATACAAAATTAAACTAAATGCAAGCACGTAATAACAAGTAAAAGTGACAAAAATTAAATCACAAAGATAAACTTAAGATTAAAGCTTAAAGTTTGAACCTTTTTAGCTTATTAATCTTTTTAGATAATAAAGCTTGAAGCTTTATGTACTAATAAGCTTAATAATCACAAAAGGTGTAAACTTTATACTCAAAATAAGCTAGTCTAAATTAAAACTAATTTTTAAATCTACTTTTAAGACTAAAGTAGCTTTTATAACTAATAAAACGATTTTAATAAAAGAGATAATTTTTGAAAACAACTTAAACTAAATTAATATAAATATTTAAGCTAAAACGATTAAGCTAGATAATTAAAAAGAGAAGAACTTTAGTACCCGTAGTCCGTAGTAAACGCTAAAAAAAATCAACATAATCAACGAAGCATGGCCAGTAAAGTACACGGCCTACCAAATCAACAAAATACGGCCCGTAAAGTACACGGCCAATGATTGCGGTAAAACTACGCTTTTAGGAAAAAGACGTATAATGGGAAAGTATTAATCGACACGGTTTAGGAAAACCGTGAAGATGAAAAAGTGCGAGTTCGTTCTCGGCGGAGGTGTATGTTTTGTGTGACAATTATATAAAATCAAAGTTTGGATTAGTTTCATTTTTGGTTTTGAGAGAGAAAAATAAAAGACGAGCTACAACTACGATTACACTACGACGTAATGACGAAAAACGACGACGTAAATACGTAAAACGCGACGAAATTAAAAATTTAAGCTAAAAATTAATTTAAAATTAAAACTAAGTTTAAAATAATATAAATAAGAATAAAAATTCAATAAATAAATTTCTAAACCTTTTATTAATTAAAAATTCAATTTTAAATGATAATTAAAGCCCTAAAAATAAATATAATTAAGAAAAGAGCCCAAAATATTATTTTATCAATAAAATATCTCAGTTATATTATTTAAACACTAAAAGGTATTTTTCCTAAATTTTAGAAACTATTTTTCTATTTTTTAAAACACTGAAAACACTTTTAAAACCAAAATAATGATAAAAAATAATATAATAATGCTAAAAATAATATTATTGTTTCAAAAATCCTATTTTATAATACTTAACACTAGAAAAATAGATAATGTTGTAAAAACTAAATTTTATCACTAAAAGACATAATAATTTGAATTAAAGACTAATTAAACTCAAATTAAATCTAAAAAAATAATTAAAAAGAGTGAACAGTGAAACTTTTTCACTAAAAGTCTTAAAATAATAATCTTAAACTATGAAAATTTTTAAAACTAAAAAATATGACTTTTTTGCACTAGAAGACAAAAATATATTTAAAGAAAATCAATTAAAACACAACTAAATCTAAAAAAATTAAATGAGCAGTAAAATAAGATTAAGTTTTACTTAAAAATCTTAAATAAAATAACCAAACAGGGAAGGTTAATGCTACCAGTGGGAACTTTGTTCCCACTGCTTGACCACAGAAACAAACAAAGTGGATTTGAGAGATATTGAGTTGGTTTCTTTGGGAGACAAAGTCACCCCCAAAACCAGCTGGGTTGTGGGGAGTCACAGCAAGCACAAAAATCAGCAGTCCAATACAAGAATAACACAAAAACGGGCAAAAATAAGTTGCTGATGTAAAAGGCTAGGTCTGGTGGGTTTATCTGGTCTGTTTGACCACTTGGGTGGGTTTTGGTTGGCCAAAACTTGCCCAAGGCACTACCAATGCACAAACAAACAAAAGTCCTAGATTACAATAACTCTAATAAGATTACAAGATTTGGGCTCAAATCATACTAAAACTAAATGGTTTTACTCTATTGATTGTTTATGCTACTTTAACAAGATTTTACCAAGTGAAACCTGTTTTAACTACCAATATCAAAACCAATTACTGATTAAACCTACTACAAGTTATCTATGTGTGTATGAGTGGTTTTAAGCTAACCTTGTGTTACTCAAAGCTGTTTAAACCCTAAACCCAAACACCCCTTAACCTAACTGTTAACAAAATTTTACAAAGGATTTTCAAATTAAACACTTAAAACTAAATACCCTCTATCTAACATGCATAAAAAACAATGTTCAAGCACAAACAAACTCATAAACCAACATATGAACAACCAACACACAAAATCACATGATCACTTAAAAATCATAAAAAACTACAAATAGGGTTCAAGCAGGAAATACCTTAGCTGAATGCCTTCTACTTGGGATTTTCAAGCTTAGAAAAGCTGATGGGAAGTGTAGAGAAGCCCTTGTTGAGGTCTATAACAAACCAAGGGTAACAAATGTCTTCAAAACAAAATGAAAATGATGATGGATTATGGGTCTTGTTTTGGATCTTGCACCCTGCACAAAACTCAATAGAACAAGAACCAAACTACAAGCTTATATAAGCTAAGCTCATAAGCTAGTGTCAAGTAGCTTATAGGCTGGCTTATATAAACAATAAGTACAAAGAGAGACTAAAAACTTGGGACAAATTCTTGAAACACAATATTTTGAAACCACACTTTTTGAAACTAATAGAAACTTAACAAAAGCTTAACATAAAACTGAAACCAATCTCAAAAATCAACTTTCACTTCATTTTGATCTTGGATACAAACTTTTGAAAAACTTTTTCAAAATCTTTTTAACACGAATTTTTAATAAAAGTTAATCTAAATTTGCATAAAAAGTAAATATTTGATGCTAAGAAGAACAATAATATTTGGAACTCAGTATTTGCACAAAGATTAAAATTTCATTTTCATTAATAATTTAATTTTTTACAAACACTGGAACAAAGGGAATGCCACATGTTGGCTTCTCCTTTTTTACTAATCTATAGAAGATACTAGAAAGCAAAAACCCT
Organism: Glebionis coronaria; assembly: GCA_025667525.1. NCBI lineage: Eukaryota > Viridiplantae > Streptophyta > Magnoliopsida > Asterales > Asteraceae > Glebionis > Glebionis coronaria. Next base: position 216,033,285 of record CM046882.1, read on the forward strand.
AAAACATAAAATTCCCTAAAAACCCTTAGACAAATTTTCAAACTTTGGTCAATCTTGGACATGTGATGAGAAATCTTGAATGTAATGATCTTGGACGTTCAATCAATCCTTTGGGACAGAGGAATTGATTTGGGACGTTGATATACTGAAAATATGCTAACATTGCCATTTTTGATGTGACAGGGGACAATGGGGGACCCATTTGTGGTCACGGGAGAGGTGTTTTAGGATGTGGGTTTTGGTGAGGATGGTAACAATTGCTGATCTCGAAGTAATTAGGGCAAAGCCCTTTGGTTTGAGTGAATGGGATTTTTAGGGTTTATGTATAAGCTGGGTTAGGGAGGGGTCGTTTGATTTAGGATTAGGGGTTAAATGGGTTTAAATTTTTGTTTACCACCAAAAATAATTAGTATAAACAAATCTTAAAAACCTGTTATATTAATTATGTAAGTGGAAGGTGACATAGCATGGTGGAGAGTGGTGATTGGTTGGGAGGGTAAGTTGGGGGTACGTGGCAGGGTGTGATAGGGTGGGGTGGAGTTTGTTGTCTGGCCAAAAATGGTCCTCATACTCTCATTCCTTTGTCACTCAACTTTCAAACTACTCAAAAACAAAACTCCTTTGTTATACAAGTTTATTTTATCATACTTTTGCCATAAAAGGTTTTAAAACTTGTTCCAAGGGTCTTTCTTGCAATATCAACATTCTTCAAGGGCTTTAATGATATAATCTTGAAACTTAAGGACCATACTTGTAACTTTTGAGATTTACACGGGTCAAAAGTGACAAGACTTCAAAAGTTGAGTGACCAATCTTGCCAAATCTTAAAACTTCAAGGACTTCAATGGAAAATCATGATTCGGGTCCGGTTCTTTGTCCGACTTCGTTTCCCGTGTTCATTTTTTCTTGATTCTTGTGATCTTTTGTTGATTTCACGATATCCGTACCTAAAATACACAATGAACAAACACAAGCATATTTTGGGGTATTTTAATGATAATTTAAGCGCTTTAAGCCCGATTTGGATGATGAGACTATGTATAATTGCAGTCTCATCACTCCCCATACTAAACCATTGTCGTGGCCCCATGCAATTCTAGAATTAAGTATCACAACACTTACAAAATTCATATTTATGTGACATTTATTGAAGACGTAAACTTAAATAAATTACTACACGTGTTTTAGACATAATGTATTGTTTTCATCACGATTAAGTGACTTTTAGGGTCAAAGAATAAGAACACGTGAATGCCTCATAGAGATAAGTTCGTCATCCTTGATTTTCACCAAATCCCATGCTAAGTGTGTAACGAGATCATTGTCATTATAAGTTAGCAACACAATCATTACTCATGAGTGTTAATTACAAACTTAGACTCCCTTATTCCTAATTGGTATCTCTTATATATTATTTTCGTCTTAATGATCACGAGGATACATCATTGACTTATTTTGATATTTTATTAAGGCCGAAAATAAAGTAGCACGATTTAATCGATAGTTAGCCGAAGGACACGATTTTTTAAAACGGCTTCTCGGGATCTCCTTAAGTTCATATCTTGGCATAACCCGTTTCACGATTTGAGACCTTTCTCGAACCGATATTTGGCATGTGTTTCGAACTTCAAATCTTGGAAGACGTTCTTGAAATAATGGTCTTCTCTTCATATATGGAATTTCTTCAAACTTGGACCACGACTTCATCATTTTTATTCAATCTTTATTTGGGATTTTAATATACAGCGATCCGCCTCCTTTTAGGACTTGGATATATTTATCCTCATACCTTGTTATGGTCTTTTTGGATAGACTTCTCCATGATCTTTAGGGGAGTATATTGCTTCTCGTCGTGTGTCTCGATCCTTCATATTGATTTTTAAATAATGATACTTCACTTCATCTTGGATCTTTAGCAACAAAATGGAGTTCCTCATGCCTTGTGAGGGCCTTTTTGGAACTTGCCAATCTTCGCATCCCGCTTCAATAAGTTATGCCTTGGCTATGAACTCTATTCGAACACGAGCAACTTTTAAACGATCTTGGGCTAGAAGCTAAGTAACCTTTTAAATCGTACGACCTTACTTATTGCATTTATTTAAACAAAAGCGTGGGGAGAATAAGCTAATAATTGCTACACATGAGATCGTGAAAGATTACGTGACTTATAATTGACTCTATCATTTCTCGTCCTCATTTAAGAGACTTTTCCTAATAAAGTTAAGGAATCGAAGCTAAGTGCTCAACACGCACGGTCGAGTAAAAAATTACTCTTATTCTCACCATCGGATAACCTACATTCGTGTCTTAAACACCAATGAAAAACACGAAATTTTTTAAAATTTGGCCATTTTTAGCCTTATTTTGCAACAAAAAGATGAAAATTGGATTGCGTGGTGATGTAAGTAAGGTGAAGTATCTACTCACCCCCCATACCAAAACTACACATTGTCCTCAATGTTTCGAGTCTAGGGGTAAAACACCCCCATACTAGAGACATAGTTGAATGCTTAATCTCGAGCATGGAAAGAGTAAAACGAATAACCTAAAAGCCGTTTATAAATTATGCTAATAAGATAAACGTTAGAACATAAAAGGATATCATCGGATATCGGAATCTCCAAAGGCAACGATCTAAGCTCGAGTGCTCCGTAAAACGAACACGATAGGCTTCAATGACGACGATGAACCTAATGAATCACAATCACAAATAACCACAGAACAAACGTTGGAAGAGCACAAGTCCCCGCATTACAGTATTAGAAAACGATAATATTTACAAGGATAAGCATAAGAATCCCCCACGAGGCACCTTGTTTTTGATAACCGAGTCAAAAGCTCGACTCGAATCCCCATAAATGTGATCATTTAGGGATAATCATGGTTTGGTCATCTTTGGTGGGGCTTACATGATAAACAATGACTAAAAGTACATGGAGTACTTTAAAAACCTGATATACGTATACCAGGGTCAAAGATAACGCCGTTTTCGGATGAAAGACGAAACAACGCTACTTCAACCGAAACCAAAACCCTTTGGGGGTAGAAGAAAAGAGATGAGAAGTAGAATGGTGGGACAGTGGGTAAGTCACTAGAACCATGAGCTACTCGAGGTAGACTCACACCAAGCAAATAGATAATTTTTCCATTTATTGCATCAGTGGAAGACCGAGATTTCCCTTTACAAGCAATTCCGGGATCGAATATCTCGCCCTCGGTGGAGAAATGTGAGGGAACATAAGGGGCTTCCCCCACACTAAAACCACACACACCATCGTCAAAAGGAATAGACGAGGTGGTAGAACTCATACAACATGGTGATGACGAAGTTAAACATGTAGAAAAATCTTTTAAACCAATTTTAATTTTTTTCCTTTTTCATCGTTCAAAAACTCTTTCTAAAAACCCGATTTTATGATGTCGAAAATATTTGGCGTTTCAAACTCAAGATTAGTCACGCTAAAAATCCTCACATTTAAGTCGCGGTTAGGGGGTGGTGGATTGTATAAGTTCTCAAAACGTCGATCAACAAAGAACACCGCCCCCTCGGGTCAACATATTCGTCATCCTCATGATCGTGCATCTCATCGATTTCTTCATCATAGATGGGTTTGTCAAACCAAGGTTTTTCATTCCCCTCATGTAATATTTTAGAAACTCTCTCGAAGAGATCACGATCAAGCATAAAACTATCATTCTTTTGTGGTAAACGTCATTCTCAAATGAGGAGTGTTGATTAGGTAACTCCTCGAGAATGGGATTTATGGTCACGTGAGTTAGTTAGTCATCGAAAATAAGACGTTCCAACTCATTAAGTTCATCCTCAATTTTCGAAAGATCAACCTCACTCGTAGGTGGAAGTGAAGGCAAAAGAGCTAGCTCTCGTTTGATAATTTCCTCAATCTCAGGATCAAACTCGTAATCATCGTACTTACCACAATTATTTTTAGGAGAATCAAAAATTGCTTGTGGATTTTTGAGTACGTGATCAATCTCGACAAAATCACCATCGTCATCGTCAAAGAAAGAGTCCATGTGGGCACTCACAACCATGGTCGTACAAGCCCTAGGGCTACGCTTAGGTGACTTTTCTAAGATGAGAGGATCGATGTCGATGAAACCTTTAGCCTCAAAGGGTGTTGGGCTAGGAAATGGAGGCACTTTGATCGAGTTAGAAGTTGAAGCCTCCAAGACGTGGTCCTTCGAAGGTGGTGAAGACGAGTCCATTTTGGTCATTGTCGTGATGGCACTAACGTCACCCTTCAGAATACGTTGTTCACTTGTTTCGCCAAGTACATCCCAAAGTGATTTTTCATCCATAAATCTACGAATACCCTTTTGAATTAGGTACACGTATTCTTTATCATTAAAATCATCATATTTAAAACCATTCATTTTAATTCTTTCAAAAGATGCGTCAAGTGTGACAATCCGTCAATTTGAGGACGTTATTTTATTCTCAAGTATTATTTATAATCATTATTTTATTGTTAGTTTATGAACTCACTCACTTTTGGGAAGAAATTAGGGCTTACGTGCATAATTTAACGTCTTTTACGTTTAAACCAGGAACCCTAGGTTTACGTATTTACGCTTTTGCGCTCCGCTTTTGATGAGATAATTTTTATTAGAATCGTTTTGTGCCGTAGATTCATAATTTGTAAAAAAAAAATTCGTAAATCGACCCGAGGGCACGTAAATCAAGGAAACTAGAATCGAGGAGTACCCGTAAAATAATGGGGATGAAACAAGTTTACACTTGTCCCACCCCCCACTATGGGTGGATTTCACAAGCGGTGACACCCCTTTGGTGTCAAAATATTAAGCTAACTAGAGACACTTGTCTCATAAGCTCATAAGATACAAAAACCTAAACTTCTCTCACACACCTCACACACATGCAAGTGTAACAAAGAAGCTTACCAAAAACTCTCTCCCTCTCCCTCTCTTTCTGTCCAACACCACCACCATACAACCATTTCCATCAAATTTTAACCATAAACTTAACCTATAATCAACATATGCTGATGGCTACTTAAAAGGAGGTTGTTTGTTGGTGATTATAACTTGTGAAAAGAAGTTTTCATGGAGTCCTACGGATGATTTTCAAGAAGGTGTTCATACATTTGAAGATTTCAAAAAGCTGTCTTGCTAAGTTAAAGATTTGGTGACAAGATCAAGCCTTGTTTATCCAAAATCTCATCTTTTTCATCATATTGGTTGGTATAAAGATTGTTTCTTTCTACCATCCTATTAATTTTTGTAAATGTATTCATCTATTTTTTTCAAAATGTATATGTATGATGGTGATAAATGATGATCAATATATTGCATGGGGATTTTGTGTCACTAGATCAGGTTAAAAAGGATAAAACTACAAGTAAAAGTTGATAAAATATAAACTAGTTATGTAGGCTGTAATAAACAGTAACTTTCAATGTTTTTACTTGATTAAATAGATTTGATTATTATATATAATGATAGGTAAATGATTTTTACATAAGTGGTGAATTGGCCACACAATGGAATGTTAAAAATGAGCAAGATATGGCCAAAACACTTTTGTGGTACTAATCTGACTGATCTGTTTTGGACGAATTAAAACTAATATTTAGAGGCTGTTTGAGAAGGAGACATAGAAGAGTTATTTGTAGAGCATATCATGTAGTTTATACTGTCAGAATTTGGGGTTCCAACTCCTTGTTGAACTCAAGATATGGTAAAAATGGTGAACATGAGATTTTACATCAGATTTGACTATAAGGTATATAATATTAAAAGGCCACTTGAAGTAAAATACTATATAAAATAAGTATATAAAAGTAAGTAAATGTAAATAAAAACTATAGAATATGTTTATATACTATAATGAATAAATATCTCATTTTATAAAAATAAAACTCAAATGGTTTTCAAAACTACAAACTCTATATAAATTTTACGTCTTTTCGGCTAAAACCGAAAGGATGGCGTTTTCGCAAAATAAAACATAGATGGTATGTAAACACCTTTGACAAGTAAAAATCGACAAACCCGAGCTTTGTAGCATATGGACCCATAATGGACCAAATTAGCCTTGTTGGACCACTAGGTCCAACTAGTTTGGTTTATCACTATTGGACTTGCTCATGGGCTTAACCCACTTGGGCCCAATATATGATTATAGGCCTGGTCATAAATAGATAAATGGATTAATATAATGTATTGTATTCTTAATGGGCCTATTGGGCCTTAACATATAAATGGGCTAAACTTAGCGTAACTGGACTAAGTTAACTAGAAGCTTAACAACTAATAATGTTGTGTAAAGTGATAAAAACCCCACTTGATCATCATGATTATGACTTGATTACATATACATGATAACTTTTTATGAATATTACTCGACATAGTCTAAGATCGAGTATTATTTATCTAGGTTTCCCGTGATCGAGACACGCACCGTACATCTTAATTGCCGATAACCCGCCTTCCAAGCCAACGTGAGTTCATAGCCTCGCACTCTTTTAAATGTTTTATGAAATGTTTTATAAACCCGCGAGGGAGATAACATGCTAGTTTTAATAAAATAGAACACGGGTGATCCTGATTGTATGTTTATTGATATGGACCCGATTGATTGGATGACCCAATGAATGATTGAAATGGATTATTATTAGTTAGGTTATGTCACTATAAGTCCCATTAGCATGAATTGTGAACTACCGGGAGTTGGTAGATGCTTATGCATATAATAGTACTAATTGGGGGAGATCACCCCAGTTCGCGTCTTGACGGCTGATCTCCGTTGTGTCACATTGATTGGCAAGCGAATTTATGTATGAGAGGGATATTTTAGCGTGATTTTTGTGACAACACGCTGTTTTAGACGAGCGAATGAATTCCGGGATAACTACCCGATATATATTACATAAAGGTAACAATGTCATGCGGCTATAATAATCCGATAATAATAATGACAATGGTAACACTGAGGCTGTGGTCTCAAGAATAGTGTATGATATATGATTTGAATTATAATATATTACCTGACTCACCATATGGGGTAATAAGTGTGAAAAAACTTATCCTTTCACCACTTATTTCCAATAATAACAAGACCAAAACGTGTATTTTATGTCATAAAAGTCGGAATTATGCGTGGTTTGTGTTTTTATTGTGTTTTAGGACCAAAAGATGAAACAGGAAGAAAACACGGGCTTTCACGGGCTTTTATCGAAGAAAACGAGAAAAGACAAAGTCAAAAGATCAAGAGTGCTTAAAAGACGGATGTCCAAGACATATTCTGAAGATTTATTGAAGGACAAGTCTAAAGACGGAAGTTTAATGAAGTCGAAGAACTCGAGTCTAAATAAATGAAGAAATGTTAAGACGAGTTTAATTAATCTCGAGACGACATCGAGAAAGACAAATGAATTAAATCGAGTCGAGAAGAAAAAGAAAGAAGGAAGCACCACGCATGCACTTCCCACTTCCCTATAAATACCCTCCTAATCACATTAGGAGGGTGGTTAGCTAGTTTTATTTTTTTTCATATTTTTCTTTCTTTCTAGTTTTAGAGAGATTTCCAACTTTCTCTCACTAAGTTTCATTCTTTTCTTTCAAGTTTAAGGTTTGAATCACTCCTGTATTTGGATTTCATCAATCTTATCAAGTTAAGCTTTTTGTTCTTTAATCTCTTTCTACCTTTCTTTATTTTACTTTGTTCTTAATCCGAAAGTTCATGGTTGATCCGATTGGTTCTCGATTCGCATTGATTTTGGTGTTTCGTGATTAAAAGGTTAAGCTTTCTTATTCTACATATGCTTTTGAACGTATAAGATATAAGCTCTTCATGCTTATTGGCTTATTCGATTATTTGGCTTATTTACTTTTTAAGTTTTTCTAAAAGATTTGTTGTTCTTAAATCCGTTTTATGGAAGTTCGAATGTTTTAGATTTCAAAAGTTTTAGAATTCGTGCTTATTTACTCTCTTATAAGTTTGAAAATGCTTATTGGTTACTGCTTATTGGCTTGAGCTTATTTCCCTTTTGGACGCCTTTGCCATCTTAGGAGGGTTTTACTTGGTCCCGATCTGATTACGATTGCATAGCTGCGATCTGGTTCCTTCCCTGGTACGATCCACGCCCACGATCACCTATTGCGATCTGGGGTGCGATCGGGTTTCTCCTCCCTGCTTTGATCGCATTGATTGCGATCGGTTTGTTACGATCCAGAACCACGATCAAAGACCACGATCACTCATTGCGATCGTGGTTTCGATCTGGTAGTACGATCGCCTCTCCCATCGTACTAGTGAGTATGATCGAGTCCCTTTTGTTGTAATCGCATTGAGTGCGATTGGTGGGTACGATCCCCATTGCGATCAGGTTACGATGGTAAGTTACGATGGAAGGTTACGATGGAGTTGCGATGGAATGGTTGCGATCTGAGTGCGTTCGTAGTGCGCATTTATTTTAGTCTTTGTTCTATTTTCCTAAGTTTCAAATTTACTCTTTCCCACCTTTTGGCTTAGTATATTTTAAACATCTTTTATAGTTTCAAATCATTTACATTTTAGTTTCCTAGGTTGCAAACTTTTATTTGTAGTTTAATTCTAAGATTTCCATTTTACTCAACGACAACTTTAATTACTTGCATTTAGTTTAAAAATTAGATAACTAAACCAAACCATTCTCTTGTTCACCAAAAGGAAATTGAGTCGCACTTTAGACTGGAAATCAATTCCAAAAGATTCGGACGATAAGATTTTATACTTGGGGTAAAAGCCGTGTATTAAATGGCACCGCTGCTGACTCTTTTCGTTAAGATTAACGGTTTCTAGTGAGAGACGCATTGAATTTTGGGATCCGTTCTTTGAACGTTATTTTCCTTGCTTCAAATATTTTCAAAAATCCTAAATAATATATAATTCTTCAAAAATACAAAAACATTGACAAATCATAAAAAGCAATTCTTTGCCAAAGGTTTGCACCAAAAAGATTATATAGATATTCTCTCTGTGTATTTTTCTTCTGCAGGTGTATGCGTACTAGATCTTCGAACTATTCTGAGCCCGAGACTCATGAAGATCTAGATATGGCTGGTGTTAATAACAACAATAATAACCCACCTCTACACAATTTGAATAATAATAACAACAACAACAATGTCCCCCTACCTGATTTACGAACAATGGAGGAATTGTGTCAACCCACCATGAACGGATGCGGAGGCCCGATTGCGCCGATGCACATCACGGCTCAGGAGTTTTCGTTGAAGCATCACATGATCCAACAAGTGCAAACTAACCCATTTCGCGGAATTCCGGATGATGATGCCAACAAACACCTCGACAAATTCATTACCATCACCCAAAGCATGAAGTCTCCCGGTGTTTCTATGGATGAACTTCGCCTTCAACTATTTCCTCACTCGCTTTCTCACCATGCCGAAAAATGGTTTGACCGTCTCCCAAAGAATTCTATTCATACTTGGAATGACATGACTCAACGCTTTTTGTCGCGATACTTCCCACCATCCATGGTCACAAGCCTTCGTAACCAAATTAGTGGATTCATGCAAGACAATGATGAATCGCTCTTTGATGATTGGGAACAATACAATGATTTGATCGACCGCTGTCCAAATCACAACATGCTCCCCGTCACTCTCATTGATACTTTCTACAATGGTCTCACTTTTCGTGATCGTGACACGATTAACGCCGCCGCCGGTGGCACTTTTATGAAAAGGAGACCGGAGGAGTGTAGAGTGTTGATTGAAAACATGACTACTCACCACAAGAATTGGGATTTATCCGCATCCTCAAGATCTAACTCAAGAGTCAATGTTTTTTCTACTACCTCTAATCCCGAGATAACCGAACTTACCCGACAAATCGCGGATATGCACAAGGATTTCATGACCATGGCCACAAACCACTTTCAACAAGCTAAAGCCGTTTCTATTTCTTGTGACACATGCGGTGGTCCTCATTCCTACAATGATTGTCCTTCCACTCAAGGCAATTTTTCTGAAAACGTTAACGTGGCATACGGTACTTATCCCATGGGAGGCTATCAAGCTCGTCCTCAAGGAGACCGTAGCTTGCTAAGTTATCGTTCAAACAACTATCTTGCACCACCCGGTTTCCCTCCTCCAAACCAAAACCAACAACAAAGCTATAACGAAAACAACCAATCCCAACCTCGTGCTACCAATCAATATCAATCCCAAAGAAACCCATACCCAGCTCAAGGAAATTCTCAAGCTTACCAAGCTCCACCTCGCAATCCACCGATGGCATTGAATCAAGACGTCAAGACGTTCATGAAGACTAATCGAAAGATGGTGACGAATCTTCAGAGTCAATTCGTCAACTTGAAGGGCGAAATGGAGAAACAAGGGAACGATATTCGAGTCGAGCTAAGGAATGACATGGCAAAACAAAGCAATGAGATCCGTGCAGACATGAGAGATTCTTTCAGCACTCAAGCGCTCAACATACGTGATATGATCGGTTTGATCTTTGAAGGTAATCAACCCTCTTCTTCGGGTACTCTTCCGAGTAACACCGTTGCGAACCCAAGAGGGGAGATGAAAGCAATCACCACTCGTAGTGGAAAAGGTTATACGGAACCCGAGCTTCCTACACCTCCACCCGTGATTATGAACAAGGAATAAGAGCAACTTTCCCCACCTCCTTTGCCTTCTACCCCCATTTCCCCACCACCCGTGGTTGTGAGTGATCCTACTCCCCTAAAGCCTTCTTCTTCATCTAATATACCTTATCCTTCAAGGTTGAGGAAAGAGAAGCAAAAGAGCAAGGATGATATCTAAGTTTCAAACTTTCTAAAAATGTTTAAACAATTGAATTTTAACATCTCCTTTGCCGAGGCTCTCGCTCACATGCCTAAATACGCGAAGATGTTTAAAGATCTTCTTAGTGACAAGGAGAAGCTTCTTGACATTGCTCAGACCCAACTTAATAAGAATTGCTCTTCCGTTCTCTTAAGGAAATTGCCCACAAAACTTGGTGATCCGGGTCGCTTCTTGATTCCTTGCAACTTCCCGGGAGTAGAGAATTGCATGGCCCTAGCCGATCTAGGTGCCAGTATAAACTTAATGCCTTTAAGTGTTTGGAAGCAATTATCTCTCCCTGAGCTAGTCCCCACAAAAATGACTTTGGAATTAGCCAACCGTACGGTTGCTTATCCAGTGGGGATAGCCGAAGACGTCTTCGTTGGCGTTGACAATTTCACCTTCCCGGCGGATTTTGTTGTCGTTGACTACGAGATGGACCTTCATGTTCCATTAATCGTTGGACGTCCCTTCTTGAGGACCGGTCGCACTCTCATTGATGTAGCCGCAGGCGAAATAATCATGAGAGTTGGTGACGATAAAATTGTCTTCAACATGGGTAAGATTTCTAAGAAACCTTATTCATATGAGAGTGTTAATGCTATTGATGTTCTCGATGAGGCTTGTGAAGAACATTTTCATGATGCTTGCAAAGTTACTCCCTCTTCTCTACCCAATGTTGAGACCGTTGCCTCAATTGCTCCGTCGTTGACTCCTTTTGGAGAAAGTGACTTGGATGATTTCGAAGCTAGCTTGGGTCCTCTCGATATTAAGTATGGTGATTCTTCCACTGATTGGGATGAAGACATTCGTACTATTGAGAGACTTCTCAATGAAGACCCATTTTCTCCTCCTTCTCCTAAAGAGGTGACTAATGATGATCCATCGTTAGTTTCACCATCTATTGAGGATCCTCCTACTCTTGAGCTTAAGGACCTACCTCCTCATCTTGAGTACATTTTCCTTGAAGACAACCAGAAGTTACCGGTCATCATCGCAAAGGACCTGAAAGAAGAAGAAAAATCCCGACTTATCGCCGTGTTGAAGAAACATAAAAGAGCTATCGCTTGGAAAATCTCCGACATTCGCGGAATTGATCCTCACTTTTCCACACATAAAATTCTCATGGAGGACGACTTTAAGCCCACAATTCAAAGCCAACGAAGGGTGAATCCTAAAATCCATGAAGTCATCAAAAAAGAGGTTATCAAACTTCTTGATGCGGGTATGATTTACCCTATTTCGGATTCACCATGGGTTAGTCCAGTCCATTGTGTGCCTAAGAAAGGTGGAATCACCGTTGTGCCCAATGCCAACAACGAGTTGATTCCTACATGTCTCGTTACTGGGTGGAGAGTTTGTATAGACTACCGCAAACTCAATGATGCCACGAGAAAGGATCATTTCCCTCTTCCTTTTATGGACCAAATGCTTGAACGTTTAGCGGGTAATGAATATTACTGCTTTCTTGATGTTTTCTCTGGTTATTTCCAAATACCCATCGATCCCCAAGATTAAGAGAAGACAACATTCACTTGTCCCTATGGCACATTTGCATACAAAAGCATGCCTTTTGGCATATGCAATGCCCTAGGGACTTTCCAAAGGTGCATGTTGGCTATCTTCCATGACATGGTTGAGAAAACCATGGAAGTCTTCATGGATGATTTCTCGGTATTTGGGGATTCCTTCTCTTCTTGCCTTGCCAATTTGGAACGTATGCTTAAGCGGTGCGAAGACACTCGCCTTGTTCTGAATTGGGAAAAATGCCATTTTATAGTAAAATAAGGCATTGTGCTAGGACACAAAATCTCTAAAGCTGGTCTTGAAGTCGACCGTGCTAAAGTAGATGTCATAGCCAAATTACCTCCACCTTCAACCGTGAAGGGTATGAGAAGTTTTCTGGGTCATGCGGGCTTCTATCGTTGATTCATTCAGGATTTTTCTAAAATCGCTCGCCCGATGACCCACCTCTTGGAAAAAGATACTCCTTTTATCTTTTCTAAAGAGTGTATCGAAGCCTTCAATCTTCTTAAGGATAAGCTAACTAAGGCACCGGTCTTCGTTACCGCTAATTGGGAGCTACCCTTTGAATTGATGTGCGATGCTAGCGATTTTGCTATTGGTGCGGTTTTGGGCCAAAGAGTGAATAAACACTTCCAACCAATCCACTATGCTAGCAAAACAATGACGGGGGCTCAATTGCATTATACGACAACCGAAAAAGAGCTTTTAGCTGTTGTCTATGCTTTTGAAAAATTTCGCCCCTATCTTGTTTTATCCACCACCATCGTATACACGGACCATTCCGCGTTGAACTACCTGATGACTAAGCACGACTCTAAGCCAAGACTTCTTCGCTGGGTTTTACTCCTTCAAGAATTCAACATTGAAATTCGTGACAAGAAGGGTGCTGAAAACCTAGCCGCGGTTCATCTTAGTAGACTTGAGGATCCAAATCAAGGGTATCATCCGAACAAAGAGATCAATGACTCTTTTCCCCATGAGACCTTAATGTCTATTAATCTCAATCTGAATGACACCCCGTGGTTTGCCGACATTGCAAACTACTTAGCGGGTGGTGTTCTAATCAAAGGGTTAACATCCCAACAAAAGAAGAAGTTCTTGAATGATGTTAAGACTTACTTTTGGGATGACCCTTTTCTATTCAAACAATGTGCTGATCTGATCATTCGACGATGTGTTGATGGACCGGCAGCTTTGCAAATCCTTGCTGCTTGCCATAAAGGACCCACTGGTGGTCACTTTGGTCCCAACTACACCGCTAAGAAATTGTTTGACTCTGGATTCTATTGGCCCACCATTTATCGTGACGGTCACGAAATGGTTAAGCATTGTGATGCTTGCCAACGCCAAGGCAAGATCACACATAAAGATGTGATGCCTCAAAAATTCATACAAGAATGTGAAATCTTTGACGTATGGGGCATCGACTTTATGGGGCCATTTCCATCCTCCAAAGGGAACAAATACATCCTTGTAGCCGTTGACTACGTTTCTAAATGGGTTGAAGCTAAGGCTCTCCTAACAAACGATGCGAGGGTGGTTGTGATCTTTTTGAAGCAGCTCTTTGCTTGATTTGGTCTTCCTCGTGCTATTATCAGCGACCGCGGGACTCATTTTTGCAATGATCAATTTGAAAGAGTCATGGCTAAGTATGGTGTTAATCATCGTCTTTCCACCGCCTATCATCCCCAAACCAATGGTCAAGCCGAGATTTCCAACCATGGATTGAAGCGAATTTTGGAGCGTACTGTGGGAGAGCATCGTGCCGCGTGGGCCAATAAGTTAGATGATGCTCTGTGGGCTTTCCGTATCGCTTATAAGACCCCGATTGGTTGTACACCGTATCGTCTTGTGTACGGAAAAGCATGCCACCTCCCCATCGAGCTGGAACATAAGGCGTACTGGGCCTTGAAGTGGGCTAACATCGACATCAACAAAGCCGGTGATCTTCGCAAGATTCAACTCAACGAGCTCAACGAACTGAGGAATGAAGCTTACGAGAACTCACTAATTTACAAGGAGAAGACCAAGATCATCCATGACGCAAGGATTAAGAACCGAGAGTTCCACGGTGGTGATCAAGTCTTACTTTTTAACTCTCGGTTGAAGATCTTCACTGGCAAGTTGAAGAGCCGTTGGTCTGGTCCATTCACCGTCACCAAAGTCTTTCCATATCGGACCATTGAGCTTTCTCAACCAAATGGGCCCAATTTCAAGGTGAATGGCCAGCGTTTGAAGCTGTACTTTGGTGAGGACATCTCTCAAGAGATGATTCCATCCCTCACCATGTTCCCCATGAACTAAATTGGGTCGAGTCAGGCTCGTGACTCGGTGAACAAAAACAAGCGCTTCTCGGGAGGCAACCCGTGATCTATCCTTTACTGCTTTCATAATAAGTGTAGGGGGAGCCCCGTATGTGTTTGTTGTCTTGTTTCTTATCTTGTGCAGGGATTCAAGCTTCAAAGAGCACCTTGATGATTTTTTACGAACCGTGATACCGTGTTCCCATCTTCCCGGTTCTATCCTAAACTCTTGTGATTCAATATTTCATATTTTATATGTTCACATTGAAATCACCATAGTTGTCCTTCCCTTAGAAAGATTTAAACAAAGTGCAAAATGTCATAAGTGTAGGGGAGTTCACTCCCACATGCTTAAACATTGAGGACAATGTTTATATCAAGTGTAGGGGGACTTTTAAATAAAGTGGTTTTAAACTTTTCTTAGTCGTGAATATTTTGACTCAACCCGAGTTTACTTATCTAAGTTTACTCTAGCTAGTATCCTTAACGTGTTTAAGTCAAGTTTTGCTAGGCTTTTATATAGGGAGCTATAAAACGCGAAAGTCTTAACTCTCACGGGTTAAGAACAAGAACTTTTCGCAAGTTCCTATAATTGATCCTAGAGAGTCGTTTATCAAGGGAACTTTAAAATGCGATTTCTAAACTTGAAAAAGTCTAAGAATTTGCAAGATCCTATAGACGACTCAAACACCCAAAACTTTGATTTAATAGGCTAAGCATCCACAAGTCTCATTCCTTGAGATTTTAAACTGTGGAGGACGAGAGATGATAGAGTCAATTATAAGTTTGGTATTCTTTCGTGAATTTATGTGAGTTAATTATAAGCCTATT
This sequence comes from Glebionis coronaria, assembly GCA_025667525.1. Taxonomy (NCBI): domain Eukaryota; kingdom Viridiplantae; phylum Streptophyta; class Magnoliopsida; order Asterales; family Asteraceae; genus Glebionis; species Glebionis coronaria. The sequence continues at coordinate 216,048,788 of CM046882.1, forward strand.
CTCCCTTCGCTTGTTAATAAATTTATATGCAATAAATAAGGTTGTATGATTTAAACGGTTACTTATCTTCTAGCCCAAGATCGTTTAAAAGTTGCTCGGTACGGATTAGAGTTCATAGCCAAGGCATAACTTATTGAAGCGAGATGCGAAGATTGGCGAGTCCGAAAAGGCCCTAACAAGGCACGAGGGCTACAGTTTGTTGCTAAAGATCCAAAGTGATGTGAAGAATCATTTATCAAAAATCAATATGAAGGATCGAGACACACGACGAAAAGCAAATATTCCCCAAAAGATCATGGAGAAGTCTATCCAAAAAGGCCTTAACAAGGTATGAGGATAAATAGATCCAAGTCCTAAAAGGAGGCGGATCGTTGTATATCAAAGTCCAAAATAAAGATTGGAGAAAAATGAAGAAGTCGTGGTCCAAAGATGAAGAATCTCTCAAAACTTCAAGTGAAGAAATTCCTATTATGAAGGGAAGATCATAATTTCAAGAACGTCTCTCAAAGATTTTAAGTATGAAGTCGCTGCCAAATATCGGTCCGAGAAAGGTCTCAAATCGTAAAGCGAGTTATGCCAAGATATGAACTTTATGAGGTCCCGAGAAGCAGTTTTAAAAGATTTTTTCCTTTTGCTAACTATTGATTAAATCGTTCACTTTATTTTCGGCCTAAATAACTATCAAAATAAGTCAAACAATGCATCCTCGTGATCATTCAAGACAAAAATAAAATATAAGAGATACACATAGGAATAAGGGAGTCTAAGTGAATAATTGGCCCACATGAGTTCGTGTTAATTTACTAACTTATAATAACAATGATCTCGTTTTTAAGCTTGGTATGGGGAACGTGAAACTTGAGGATGATAAACGTTCATGGCAGCCAAAAACCAATGTAAGTCTTTGATTTCTTTACTTGTTTTTATCTTTTTTCTGTCCTTAAATGTTTAGTATTTAATGAAGGCCAAGTTGGGTTATTTATGATGAAAAATGTAAACCGTGCTTTTAAATTAATGCATTGCATGAGGGCATTGCAATGGTCAAGTTTAGGGGATTTAATAAGTGTGAAAACACTTATCATTTCACCACTTATTTCCAATAATAACAAGACCAAAACGTGTATTTTATGTCATAAAAGACGGAATTACGCGTGGTTTGTGTTTTTATTGTGTTTTAGGACCAAAAGATGAAAAAGGAAGAAAACATGGGCTTTTACGGGCTTTTATCGAAGAAAACGAGAAAAGAGAAAGTCAAAAGATCAAGAGTGCTTAAAAGACGGATGTCCAAGACCTATTCTGAAGATTTATCGAAGAACAAGTCTAAAGACGGAAGTTTAATGAAGTCGAAGAACTCGAGTCTAAATAAATGAAGAAATGTTAAGACGAGTTTAATTAATCCCGAGACGACATCGAAAAAGACAAATGAATTAAATCGAGTCGAGAAGAAAAAGAAAGAAGGAAGCACCACACATGCACTTCCCACTTCCCTATAAATACCCTCCTAATCACATTAGGAGGGTGGTTAGCTAGTTTTAGTTTTTTTCATATTTTTCTTTCTTTCTAGTTTTAGAGAGAGAAAGTTTCCAACTTTCTCTCACTAAGTTTCATTATTTTCTTTCAAGTTTAAGGTTTGAATCACTCTTGTATTTGGATTTCATCAATCTAATTCAAGTTAAGCTTTTTGTTCTTTAATCTCTTTCTACCTTTCTTTATTTACTTTGTTCTTAATCCGAAAGTTCATGGTTGATCCGATTGGTTCTCGATTCGTATTGATTTTGGTGTTTCGTGATTAAAAGGTTAAGATTTCTTATTCTACATAAGCTTTTGAACGTATAAGCTATAAGCTCTTCATGCTTATTGGCTTATTCGATTATTTGGCTTGTTTACTTTTTAAGTTTTTCTAAAAGATTTGTTGTTCTTAAATCCGTTTTATGGAAGTTCGAATGTTTTAGATTTCAAAACTTTTAGAATTCGTGCTTATTTACTCTCTTATAAGTTTGAAAATGCTTATTGGTTACTGCTTATTGGCTTGAGCTTATATCCCTTTTGGACGCCTTTACCATCTTAGGAGGGTTTTACTTGGTCCCGATCTGATTACAATTGCATATCTGCGATCTGGTTCCTTCCCTGGTACGATCCACGCCCACGATCACCTATTGCGATCTGGGGTGCGATCGGGTTTCTCCTGCCTTCTTTGATCGCATTGATTGCGATCGGTTTGTTACGATCCGGAACCACGATTAAAGACCACGATCACTCATTGCGATCGTGGTTGCGATCTGGTAGTACGATTTCCTCTCCCATCGTACTAGTGAGTACGATCGAGTCCCTTTTGTTGTAATCGCATTGAGTGCGATTGGTGGGTACGATCCCCATTGCGATCAGGTTACGATGGTAAGTTACGATGGAAGGTTACGATGGAGTTGCGATGGAATGGTTGCGATCTGAGTGCGATCGCAGTGCGCATTTATTTTAGTCTTTGTTCTATTTTCCTAAGTTTCAAATTTACTCTTTCCCACCTTTTGTCTTAGTATATTTTAAAAATCCTTTCTAGTTTTAAATCATTTACATTTTAGTTTCCTAGGTTGCAAACTTTTATTTGTATTTTAATTCTAAGATTTCCATTTTACTCAACGACAACTTTAATTACTTGCATTTAGTTTAAAAATTAGATAACTAAACCAAACCATTCTATTGTTCACCAAAAGGAAATTGAGTCGCACTTTAGACAGGAAATCAATTCGAAAAGAATCGGACGATAAGATTTTATACTTGGGGTAAAAGCCGTGTATTATGGGGTCTTATTTATTATTATACCGGTGTTCTAGTCTTACATAACTGTTTTATGTAACGGTTTTTATTATACTTTAAACAACGTTATAAAACGTATTGTATGATTTACGATAATGATTCGTATAATAATGTTTTTGGCCTTAGTTATGATATAAGACAATGATTCATATAAAATGTTTTAGGCCTACGTTATGATTTACGACAATGATTCGTATAAAATGTTTTTGGCCTATGTTATGGTCTACGAACAAGAATTGAACAAAATGCTTTTCGATAATGATTATATACCGGATTTATGTTAAAGGTTATTATTAAACTCTATGGACTCGCTCAGGGTTTCGCTGACTTTTAACATGTTTTATCTCAGGTACTTGAAGGTAATTCTCGGGAAGATGACAAGAGTTTATGGCCCACATTTAAATAAAAATTTCCATTCAAATGTTTTGTAAATTTGTAAGACATATTTTGACATGAGGACCTATGTAATTTGATACTTATGAATGGAAAATGCTTTGTTGTTAAACGACGCGATTTTTAAGCGTTGTCTATGATTTGAGTAATGTGATATTTCGTAACACCAACGACTCTTCCGCTGATTAGAAATGTGAATATTTGGGGGTGTTACATCAAGCCTCATATTTTCCGCTAAAGTTAACATTTTGAAATCATTAGAATTTGAAACATCGGGTTTTGCAACCTTGGTTTTATCATGATCATTTGAAACTTGGGATTTATTGGCGAAAAGTCCATTCGTTCCTCCCCATATCTCATAGTTAATCTCCCCTCGTGGACGTCGATTACGGCTCGAGCCGTCGATAAAAATGGTCGACCTAAAATAATGGGACATTTAGGGTCACACTCGTAATCGGAAATGACGAAATCCGCGGGAAAACAAACTTTCCAATCCTACCATAGACATCCTCGGCTATTCTAAATGGCTTAAGTGGTGTACAATTTGCAAGCTTGATAGTCATGTTCGTGGGGGTAACTGAAGGCAATCTCATCAATTTCCAAAGAGAATGAGGAATGAGATTGATGCTAGCACCTAAATCGGCAAGGTCTAAGATCCCTCAATCTCTGAAAAATCACAAGGTAATAGAAATTGGCACGGATCCTCTTCCTTTCTCGGCATTTGCCTTTTGGGTTTTTTAAGAAGGATTGAAGCACAAGTTTCTTCAAGGGTTACTTTGGTAAGGTCGATAAGGCTCTCTTTTTGGATCGTGGATGGAATTTGAGGTATACGAGGGTGTGCACTCTTTTCCTTGGTCACCACATTCACCCCATCGACTTTAGAACATGAAGGCCTTCGAGAAGTCGAGGGTCGAGAAGAAGGAATAACTCTAAATCCATCAAGGTTAGGGGTAATCACACGACTTTTTCCACGAGACGAGGCAACTTTACATTGTTCCTTCGGATTAGCAACGGTGTCACTAGGTAACGAACTCGATAACGCACCCGAGGCTTTGTTCATAATAGCCGAAAACATCTTTTTAATATTGATTTGTCCTTGCTCAATCTTCGTGTTTTGATTTTTCAAAGTATTAGAAAAGTCGTTTTTCAAAGTATCAATTTGTCCCTCTAAACGTCTCATATTAGCCTCATTCATTTTCATATATTCTTGAAAATCGTTTGACGAACTATTTTGATTAGCATTAAAGTTCCCTTGGTTTTGATTACTTCTTTGAAAATTCCCTTGATTATCATTTGAAAAAGTGTTTCCTTGATTAGCGTTGTTTGAAAAATTCATGTTTTGGTTGTTGTTGTTATCTCGATTTTGCCAACCTAAATTTCGATCTTGATTATAACCTTGGTTTGAAAATTTTCCTAGTTGATTATTTCCTTGAAGATTGTTACGGTTTTGAAAATTGTTTGCCTTGATTAAAATTGCCTTGTGATGGACCCGCGTTATTTTGATTTTGAAAATTGTTATTTAACGCGTTAACACTCGACCTTTGGCCATCCGTAGCCACACACTCGTAATAACTATGAGGTCTACCACACAACGTACACGATGCCTCAACCGCTTTCACCGTAGCGGGAGCGTCTTTCTTTTGCATCTCGATTAAGAAAGACGTGAACACATTCGTCAACTTGTCGACTTTCGCATCAACTCTCTCAATGTCGTGATTAGAATTACTAACATTGGCGACATTGGCAACACTCGGTGCGTTGTGGAGTTGGTAAACCTTGGATCTATTCTCGATAATTCAAAGCGTCTTTTGGAGTTTTACACAAAAAGTTGCCACCGGCGGCGGAATTCAACGAATCTTGTTCTTGAAAACTAAGACCGTTGTAAAACGTATCGATTTGGTGCAACTAGGAAAATCCATGGTGAGTACATTGCCTAAGCAATTCCTTAAAAGATCCCACGCGTCTCTAAAAGATTCATTCGGTTTTTGCTCAAATCTCGTAATCTCGTTTGAAAAACGTCGTCTTAGACTTTGGAATAAAATGATTAACGAACTTGGAAACGAGATCCTTCCACGTAATTATGGAATTAGGTGGCTCTTTCTCGTACCAATCCTTGGCGGCACGATCGAGCGAGTACGGAAAAAGCATAAGCTTGACGACATCGGTGTCGACGTTCTTAAACTTGCTAGTGGCCAAAAGACGATAAAAATTCCGAATATGATCGTGAGGATTATCCGCCTCACGACATCGAAACTTCGTAGCTTGAATCAACGAAAGCATTACGCTCTTAATCTCAAAATTCTCCGCTTCGATATCGGGAATTACGATCGCGTCTCCATAACCCGCGGTGGGCGCTTGGAGCAATTCCATCATCGAACGATTGTCGGCCATCTCGTCTACGGTCTCTTCAACAACGATATTAGGAACATCGGTTTCTAATTCTCGTCTACGTCGTCGATTCCTTCGATTTCGATTGCGTCGATTCAAAGCGTCGCTAAAATTAGAATAGTCCTTCGATCGAGTGCGCATGCACTAAGCGTAGAATTGCGGGTTAGCAAAGAAGATTCTTTTTGGGTTTTTCGTTTTTTTAATATTTTTTGGTTTTTGATTGTTTTTTAATTTTTTAAGTATTACGTAGACTCAAATCTACAAATCTCTCCTCTAATCAATTTCTCGATTAAAGGAGCCTCAAGGAATGAATATGATCACGTTGGGTGAACGCTTTCGATGACTTTAGAACGTTGGTGGAACACCAAAACCTTCAAGAGGGTTAAATCTTGAAAACAAGCAAATATAGTATACTTAGACAATACTTGGGCGGCAAACCCTTGATTAGCCCTCTTTCACAAAACACGCACAAGCAAGCGGGGGAAACGAGGCAGCGCTAAGCACTTATGACCCTTTTTCCCTTAGGTCGTGAAATACAACCACCTTATACCCACCTTATAGTTTGTGTTAATCAAAATTAAGCTTCACAAAAGTATTTATCTATTTTGCCGTTAAACTTTTACTTTGGATTCGAATACAATAATTTAGTGATGAAATCCCAATTAAGGTTGCGTTTTCACGCTTTTGGAGATATTGTAAATTTATTGTGATACGTATACAGTATATTAATAATATTCACAAGAAAAACGAAAACCAATATATCTACAATATATTAAAAGATTGTTTTGTGTTTAATTTAGGAAAATTAAACACGATTTATTTGGATAGTATAATATAATAGAGAAAAATAACAAAAATGAGTATGTACGTTATATACGTTTTCCAAAAATTGAAAAGCAAAAACGCACTACTCACACAAATACGATATATATATAAGGCTAACACACCTCTCCAGCAACGGCGCCAAAATGATTGCGGTAAAAATACGCTTTTAGAAAAAAGACGTATAATGGGCAAGTATTAATCGACACGGTTTAGGAAAACCGTGAAGACGAAAATGTGCGAGTTCGTTCTCGGCAGAGGTGTATGTTTTGTGTTCCAATTATATAAAATCAAAGTTTGGATTAGTGTCCTTTTTTTGTTTTGAGAGAGAAAAATAAAAGACGAACTACAACTACGATTACACTACGCCGTAATGACGTAAAACGACGACGTAAATACGTAAAACGCGACGAAGTTAAAAACTTAAGCAAAATATTAATTAAAAATTAAAACTAAGTTTAAAATAATATAAATAAGAATAAAAATTCAATAAATAACTTTTAAAACCTATTATAAATTAAATATTTAATTTTAAATGCTAATTAAAGCCCTAACATTAAATATAAGTAGGAAAAAAGCCCAAAACATTATTTTATCAAAAAATATCTCATTTATATTATTTAAACACTAAAAAGTATTTTTCCTAAATTTTAGAAACTATTTTTCTATTTTTAAAACACTAAAAACACTTTTAAAACCAAAATAATGATAAAAAAATAATAAAAATAATGATAAAAATAAATTTACTGTTTCAAAAATCCTATTTTATAATACTTAATAGAATAAAAATAGAAAATGTTGAAAAATGTAAATTTTATCACTAAAAGACAAAACAATTTGAATTAAAAACTAATTAAACTCAAATTAAATCTAAAAAATAATTAAAAAGAGTGAACAATGAAACCTTTTAACTAAAAATCTTAAAATAATAATCTTAAACTAAGAAAATTTTTAAAGCTAAAAAATATGACTTTTTTGCACTAGAAGACAGAAACAGATTTAAAGAAAATCAATTGTAACTAAATTAAATCTAAAATTATTAATTGAACAGTAAAATAAGATTAAATTTTACTGAAAAATCTTAAAATAAAATAGCCAAACAGGGAAAAATTATAATTATGAAAAATACTCAAAAAATACACTAAGGACAAAAATCACAAAGGACTGATAGTGAAAGCTAGGGGTTCTTGTCTTTTGGCAAAGCAGTGGGAAGGTTAATGCTACCAGTGGGAACTTTGTTCCCACTGCTTGACCACAAAAACAAACAAAGTGGATTTGAGAGCTATTGAGTTGGTTTCTTTGGGAGACAAAGGCACCCCCATAACCAGTTGGGTTGTGGGGAGTCACAGCAAGCACAAAAAGCACCAGTCCAATACAAGAATAACAAAAAAAACGGGGAAAATTAGTTGCTGATGTAAAAGGATAGGTCTGGTGTGTTTATCTGGTCTGTTTGACCACTTGGGTGGGTTTTGGTTGGCCAAAACTTGCCTAAGGCACCACCAATGCACAAACAAACAAACAAAAGTCCTAGATTACAATAACTCTACACAGGTTACAAGATTTGGGCTCAAATCATACTAAGACATACTCGTTTTGCTGTATTGACTGTTAATGCTACTTTACCAAGATTTTACCAAGTGAAACCTGTTTTTAACTACCAATATCAAAACCAATTACTGATTAAACCTGCTACAAGCTATCTAAGTATGTATGACTTGTTTTCAGCTAACCTTGTGTCACTCAAATCTGTTTAAACGCCAAACACAAACACCCCTTAACCTAACTGTTAACAAAAGTTTGCAAAGGATTTTCAAATTAAACACTTAAAACTGAATACCCTCTATCTAACATGCATAAAAAACAATGTTCAAGCACAAAAAAACTCATAAACCAAAATATAAACAACCAACGCACAAAATCACATGATCACTTAAAAAGCATAAAAAATTACAAATAGGGTTCAAGCATGAAATACCCTAGCTGAATGCCTTCTACTTGGGATTTTCAAGCTTAGAAAAGTTGATGGGAAGTGTAGAGAAGCCCTTGTTGAGGTCTACAACAGACCAAGGGTAACAAATGTCTTCAAAACAAAATGAAAATGATGATGGATTATGGGTCTTGTTTTGGATCTTGCACCCTGCACAAAAATCAATAGAACAAGAACCAAACTACAAGCTTATTTAAGCTAAGCTCATAAGCTAGTGTCAAGTAGCTTATAGGTTGGCTTATATAAACAGTAAGTACAAAGAGAGACTAAAAACTTGGGACAAATTCTTGAAACATAATATTTTGAAACCATACTTTTTGAAACTAATAGAAACTTAACAAAAGCTTAACATAAAACTGAAACCAATCTCAAAAATCCACTTTCACTTCATTTTGATCTTGGATACAAACTTTTGAAAAACTTTTTCAAAAACCTTTTAACACGAATTTTTAATAAAAGTTAATCTAAATTTGCATAAAAAGTAAATATTTGATGCTAAGAAGAACAATAATATTTGGAACTCAGTATTTGCACAAAGATTAAAATTTCATTTTCATTAATAATTTAATTTTTTTACAAACACTGGAACAAAGGGAATGCCACATGTTGGCTTCTCCTTTTATACTAATGTATAGAAGATACTAGAAAGCAAAAACCCCAAAACATAAAATGCCCTAAAAACCCTTAGACAAATTTTCAAACTTTGGTCAATCTTGGACATGTGATGAGAAAGCTTGAATGTAATGATCTTGGACGTTCAATCAATCCTTTGGGACAGAGGAATTGATGTGGGACTTTGATATACTGAAAATATGCTAACATTGCCATTTTTGATGTGACAGGGGACAATGGGGGAACCATTTGTGGTCAGGGGAGAGGTGTTTTAGGATGTGGGTTTTGGTGAGGATGGTAACAATTGCTGATCTCGAGGTAATTAAGGCAAAGCCCTTTGGTTTGAGTGAATGGGATTTTTAGGGTTTATGTATAAGCTGGGTTAGGGAGGGGTCGTCTGATTTAGGATTAGGGGTTAAATGGGTTTAAATTTTTATTTACCACAAAAAATAGTATAAACAAATCTTAAAAATCTATTATATTATTTATGTGAGTGGAAGGTGACATGGCGTGGTAGAGAGTGGTGATTGGTTGGGAGGGTAAGTGGGGGGTACGTGGCAGGGTGTGAAAGGGTGGGGTGGAGTTTGTTGTCTGGCCACAAATGGTCCTTATACTCTCATTCCTTTGTCACTCAACTTTCAAACAGCTAAAAAACAAAACTCCTTTGTTATACAAGTTTATTCTTTCATACCTTTGCTACAAAAGGTTTTATAAACTTGTTCCAAGGGTCTTTCTTGCAATATCAACATTCTTCAAGGGCTTTAATGATATAATCTTGAAACTTAAGGACCATACTTGTAACTTTTGAGACTTACAAGGGTCAAAAGTGACAAGTCTGCAAAAGTTGTGGGACCAATCTTACCAAATCATCAAACTTCAAGGACTTCAATGGAAAATCATGATTCGGGTCCGGTTCATTGTGCGGCTTCGTTTCCCGTGTTCGTTTTTGCTTGATTCTTGTGATCTTTTTTTTATTTCACGATATCCGTACATAAAATACACAATGAACAAACACAAGCATATTTTGGGGTATTTTAATGATATTTTAAGCGTTTTAAGCACGATTTGGATGATGAGACTATGTATAATTGTAGTCACATCAGCCAACCAAATCAAACCAAAACTTCGTAACTACTACAACTATCACCAACCAAACGCTCTAAATAATTCATCTACCAACCAAATCTATCAAAACCATAAGCTTCTCTTCAAAAGTGATAAATCGATTAGCCGAGATAAAAAGAACAAAAGAGGTTAGGATAATAAGCAACAATTAATATATGATTATGATGAATACTAATAGATCTAAACTATTTTAAAGGTTTTATAAAAATACTTTGACTAGCAACGTTATGACACCTAAATCCACGATGTGGTTTTTCATAGAATTAGTTTCGCTATTCGGAAAGGGCTTGCGGCGCAGCTTGTTGCTCGCTTGCCTTCTACAGCTGTGTAATTAAATGTAAATCTCTATTTAATTAATTGGAAATAGATTGTATGTTGATTATTTGACTATTAAATTAAAAACTACTAGATCTAAAACTAATTTATAAAAATACTAATACATCTACACTAATTTTTATTTTATTTTATAAAAGTACTTAAATTTTAAGCTAAAAATAATAGATCTATAATTATAAAAAGTGAATCTAAGATGAAAAATAAATTTAAGCTAGATTAATCAAGTAGTTGCAATTTATTAGAAATGAAAGCTAAAAGTTATAAAAGTACTAATTAAAAACTAACTTATTAATAAGTTGTAAGCCTAAGCTTAGAACTTACGAGATTTAAAAAGCTAAAAAGCTAATTAAATAAATCCTCCAATAATAAGCTAGATCTACGAAAATAAGGCAACAATAAGCTTGAAATATTATATATAAATGTAAACTTATTTGGAAAAAGTTATAAAAACTAATCCCAAAAAAATAAGCTAGATTATTAAGAAAAGATTAAGAAAAGTAGAATGAGAATAAGCTAAGAGAATAAGCTAAACATAAACTTTTATTAATAAAAGGGTGCTTAATAATAAGCTTGTACAAAAGTTGAAAGGAAAATACAATAAAAAAAGAAATAAAATTGACATTATTTAGCTACGTAAAATCTACATACAAAATGAAGAAAAATGTGGTGCTATTTATAGTTGAAGCCAAGGTGCTTGGGGTAGATTAGTCTTTTTATGCTCTTAACCACCTTCTTTTCTTTAACTTGAGGACATCTTGGTCATTTGGTAGGTGATGATGTGTTTCCACCAATAGGACGAAAGATGCTTTTTAGATAGATCAATGAGAGCACTTCACATGGATTACCATCTTCACCTTTTATTATTCTTTTATCCAAGGGCTATTGATTAATCTTGTTTAACCAACTCCACCATCTTTAATCTTTTAGAAGCATGCACATAAAAGAAACACACATGCTATTATTTTTCTTTTTTCTTTTTTTGTGTTAATTTAAAAATAGATAAAAATAAATAAAATAAAACTACTAAAACTAAAAATATTTAAAAATCAAAATTAATTATTTCAATACTAAACTAACTATTATAAAAAAACTTGTATTTATTTAATTTTTACTATGATTAATAAAATGTTACAATTAGAAATAAAATAGTAGAATATGCGAAATGCAAACCGAGACGAGTTATGCGACAAGGGCGGAACCGTTAGCTTAGTAAATCCGTGCTCCTAATTGGTCCATGTGGTTTGTTAGTAGATAACTTTCGAGAATGGAAGAAATGGTCCTTGTTGATTGCATTTATTGATTTAAAGCTTGAAACTTTATTAAATCTTCATCCTTAGCCCTCCAAACTTCAATCTTTTGACACTTTTGGTCCTTTGACTTTATCTTTGACTTTTTTGATCTTTTGTACCTATTTCATACAAACACACAAAACCACGCGTAATTCTGACTTTTAAGATATTAAAAACACGTTTTGGTTTGGTTTTTCCTTTTTTTAGGTGGTAAAAGGATAAGTTTTTACACACTTATTAAATCCCCTACACTTGATCATTGCAATGTCCTCATGCAATGCACGATTTTAAAGCACAAATTTACATTTTTCATCATAATTAACCCATCTTGGCCTTTATTACGGTTTACGACTACTACTACAATAAAAGAAAACTTAAAATGATAAAAGATCAAAACTTTATTGAAGGAAACAAAAGATATAACAATTCCATTTATTTATTTATTTGAAATTTTTTGATGGAAATAACTCGTAAAGAAATCAAAGACTTAAATTAAGGCTTTTAGTGTTATGAATATTTATCACCCTCAAGTTTCATGTTCCCCATACCAAGTGTAAAAACAAGATCATTTTATTACAAGTTAGTAAAGCTAACACTTACTCATGTGGTTTAATTATTCACTTAGATCCCCTTATTCGTACGGTGTATCTCTTGTATTTTATTTTTGTCTTGAATGATCACGAGGATGCAATTTTGACTTATTTCGATAATTTATTAAGGCTGAAAATAGAGTAGGACGATTTAACCAATAGTTAGCTTGTAAAACCCGCATGCTTTTACCATGAATAGTGCCCTTAAGATCGTACGTTCTAGATTAAAACTTACCTCATTTAGTATTGATCACATTCATGTGCTAATAATCAAGCAAGTGCATACGTGTATGACATGACAAGTATCGATTACGTACGAACTCATGATAAACAGTTAATAAATATATCACGTGAACATAATTAAATCATGATCACCATTAAAATACGAACTAGAATAATTACGTAAATACTTATAATATAATTACGAGCGTTAAGTTTACGATAAACGACACGTTAGATTAAATAGAAACACTTTAAACACGAGCACGTTTAACCACGAACGAACACGAAACATCGGGACACGAGAAAGGTACGGGTACCCCATGTGGGGCCCCCATACCCACGGCACATATACAAGAAATGGGCTTAGCCCATGGACTTTACAAGTAAAGGGGGGTAAAGAGTAAAAACATGTTTTCATTTTTCACTTTCAAGAAATAAACACAAAAACCTAAAAAGAGTTTTCTCCTCCTCCTTTTTCTCCTCTTTGTGCCGCCACCTTCACATCACCATTGGAGGGTGATTGTTTGATTTTGATCTTAAAAACAAGTGTTAGAATCCGTGTTTGTTCATCCTTTTTCTAAGCTACATAGTGGTATACCTTTCTAACCCTTCTTTTTAATTCTTTTTAATTCTTTTAATCTTTGATTATTTTCATGAACATGTTATTATATTTTTTGATTTAAACATGATAATTAATCATTGATCTAACATGTTTTGGTATTAATTAAAATCAAGGAAGGATTTAAAGGGGTGTTTGTTTCTAGCCGCCTAGCAAAACAAACCCGAGGGGGGTTTGGTTTGCTATTGCCGCCACCACCAAGACCATTTTTGGTCTTGGTTGGCTCATGTGGGACCCACGGCAGCAAGGAGACACATGTGCCCCGGGTTTGGCTCGGGGTACGGTGTCGAATTCATGCCCGATTCATGGTTCGTTGGTTAAATCATGATCTATGTTACATGTTAATTTTTATGAATCATGAACTTAGGATATAATTAATTAATAACATGAAATATTAATTAAATCATGACTTAGGTTATTTAATTATTAGTTTAACATGACATTAATTTAACCTAAGTATTTTATGTTATAAGTTATAATTAATTAATTATTTAAAACATGCCTATAATTAATTAATTTAGACATGACTTAGGTTATATTATTAATAATAATAATACACATTTTAACCTAAGTATATTCATTTCATTTTAATTAAAACATGTTATACTTTAATTGAAATGCTTAACCTATAGTTTAATTAAAATACATGAAATAATAATTAAACTATATACTATATCATATGACTTAAGAAACAAGCTTATAAACACTTAGACTTATATGATAGCTTATGTAACCAGCTTAATTCTAAATATGGAAACTTCTATTTATAGAAACTTAATTAAATAAGGCAACTAATCTAATTATGGAAACCTTCTATATATGGAAATCTATCTATTTCAGGCAGCTAATCTAATTATGGAAACCTTCTATATATGGAAACTTATTTAATTAAGGCAGCTGATCTATTTTTGGAAACTTTCTATTTTTAGAAACTAATCTATTTTAAGCAGTAAATTCTATTTTTGGAAACTTTCTATTTTTGGAAACTTTCTATTTTTGGAAACTTTCTATTTTTGGAAACTTTCTATTTTTGGAAACTTTCTATTTTTGGTAACTTTCTATTTTTGGAAACTTTCTATTTTTGGAAACTTTCTATTTTTGGAAACTTTCTATTTTTGGAAACCTGCTATTTTTGGAAAGTTACTTATTATTGCACAGTAAGTATATTAATACATGAAACACCAGTAATACTTAATCAGATGAATCAGAATACAAGATAAACACAGTTTAAGGCTTTAAGCAGTGAACCATGACCTAAAACATACCAAATCAACTATAATGAGACACAAAACCCAGTACGTAATCAGTGAATCGGTACTTATACACGTGTGTATTCATGTAGCGTTAGTGATCCAGAAGTAGGAGTCTTTCTTCCGTTCATTCACTGGACTTGAGGTACGGATTCCCGTCCTTTCAGTATGGACATTCTTTCCTTATTAGGATTTCCCCGTATGCAGCCAACTGTTTTCCCCAGCATTTGTTTTATTGTTTTGAACTGCTTATGTTTAATTAGCATAATCTATAGCCATATACAAGCATGACCAGTTTCACCTAGTTATGGAGGTACCATAACCATAGCATTGGAGGCACCGATGTTATGACTTCCCCACGGCGGAGTGATTGCTCGTGGCGTCCCTTTTCAGTTTGGCCATATTATTATATCAGGTGGGGCGTATGGGTGCATCCTAGTTACATGTTTTTATTCAGGTTATCATGGTGAATGTGGTGTGTGCCTTGCACCCTTCACAAGGAGTTGATCCCTCCTACCCAAATCAGTATATTGATTAGAGGCATCCCCTCTAATCAGCATGATGAGGTCACCCCTCCAAGTATTCATGCACATGACCTTTTCATGACCTATATGGGCTATGGTATATATATGTTAAAACAGTTTTCACAAGATAAACATAAGGCTTTTCAAACTATAAAACCAGTTTACTTGATACTTAACCAGTTTACTCAGTACTTAGTCTTCCGCTGTTATATGTTACATGTTTACTCTATTTCATGCTATATTGTACATCCGTGCACTGAGCGTCTTGCTCAGCCGTTTTCCTTTCATGTTCCCAAAACGGCAGGTACTCAGGGACGCTCGTAGATCTCAAACGTAGGTGCATATGGACTGGAAGCTTTACTGTCTTTCTTTACTTTATGCATTTCCTTTACTTTGATACAGTTGCTATGGACATTGTTTCGTCCTTTCCTTTTACAGTACTTATGTTTGTGTGTGATGAGCTTTACTTTGGGGTACCGATGTTTGATTCCGGTATTTCCCTTTTATGGTTGAATAATGCTTAGACATTTATCCTTGTATGCTTTGATGACACGCCATGATTATGCGTAATATTCCATTTCCAAAATGGGGTGTTACAATTATGGTATCAGAGCCAAGGCTTCGACCTGTAGGCTCGCAATTATGACCTGTGATTAGTGGGTAGTCACTACGGTCTTCCTAGAACTGACAGTTGTTTTCATGCATTCATCATTTTTAAGCATACATATACATGTCATTGTTACAGGGTTTTTGACTAAGTAATGGTTGGTACAGGACTGGCCCTATTTAGTCGCATGTGTTTTATCGAAACTTTTAGATTTGGGACCGACCCATAGGCGTCCCCTCGATATGTCTTTTATTTTGAGTGAACTGACCATAGGCGTTCACTCTCGAGCATCAAAGTTTTCATAAAACTGCATCATGCATTCATACAAAGATTTTCTTGCATAAAATTTTTCTCGTGAAATTTTTGGCATAAAATTTTTTTTATATTTTATGTTGAACTGTTAATCATATGTTTTATGTTATACTGTCATATGGTTCTCACACGCGAGCAAGAGCAGCTCAATGCTGCAATTCAGGCTGCCATGCAAGCCTTACTTCCTCAACTGAGGAATGATATTCGTGCTGAAGTCCAAGCTGCCAACAATCAGCAGCAGCAGAATCAGGCACCTCCTCCTCCTCCTCCACCAGTGACACTAGCGGTATGGTTGGAAAGATTTAACAAGCTCCATCCTAGAGCTTTCGAAAAGACTGATAGCCCCAGCGATGCTGAAAGCTGGCTGACTCACATTGAGAAAATCTTCACCCGCCTTCAAGGCAAGATTGGCATGCTACAGGTTTGAAGGCGATGTACTCAACTGGTGGCTAGCTTTGACGCAGTCAGAAGGAGGTGATGAATGGGTCGCTGGTTTGACATGGGCCCAATTCAAGGAGAGAGTGATGGAACAGTTCTTTCCTAAGGCAGAGCAGGACAAACTCAAGCGTGAATACCACGGGATACGTCAGAGAGCGGGCGAGAATAGCAACGAATTCATGCAGCGCTTTCTTCGCTTGGCTGGTTTTCTGGGAGCAGCGGCTGGTACTCCTGAGGAGCAGGCACACCATTTTAGGTGGGCACTTCGCACCTCGGTTGCGAACAATCGGGTATGTGCTACGTTCAATACAGTAGCACAAGTGGCCGACGCAGCAAGGAAGCTTGAGATGTTGCAGGAACGCGATGAGTTCGGGGAAGCTGAAAGACCCGACAAGAGGTAAAACATTTCGTGTTCTATCGATAACCAGACCGCATCCTATCATTATATGTTCTATAATCATCTCTTAAACTGTATCTTCCAGGCAGAAAACTGGGGACCGGTCTCAGCCGGCTACTCAGCAGCAGCCCAATCAGCCCAAAGGAAACGGTCACTCTAACGACCGTTCTGTTGTGGAAAGGCGCAACGGTAATGATAATTACCGTAACAATGCGGGACACTCCAACAACAGCAGGTCCTACTATTTACGCATCTTCTTATGATTTCATGTTATATCTCTCATGCTGACACTATATCAACTCTACCAGGAACCACGGTAACGGAAGGGACCAGAACTACAGGGGTTCTCAGCCCAACCATTCAGCTAACGCTGGTAAGCATCTTATGACGCTTACGTCCTATAATCGTGCATATACTTTATTCTTAACACGTTCTGTTATCAGCAGGCCCTCAGCAAGCAAGGACTCCTGCTGGAGGATTCACTCATCCTCTTTGCAGCACTTGCCATCGCAAACACCCTGGCCCATGTCGTCGTGATTCCGACGCGTGCTACAAGTGCGGCCTCCCTGGCCATCGTATGAGAGATTGCCGTAAGGGTGAAATGGAGGGTACTTCGGGTCATGCTGATACTAAACCGCCTCCTACCACTGGGCGTGTCTACACGACATCGCGCGATCAGGCAAACAAATCTACAGGTACCATTACTGGAATTTTGTATATGTACGGTCAGGCTGCATGTGTTCTTTTCGACACGGGTGCCACTCATTCAGTTATTTCCACTACTTATGCTAAGAACATCAGGACACTTCCCTTGCCATTAGAAAATAAGCTTACCATTTCCACGCCTCTGAGGGACTCTGTATTAATAACTCATGTATACAAGAGTCTTCCTCTAGAGTTTGACGATAAAGTTCGTGCAGTAGATGCACTTCCCCTAGACATGATTGAATTTGATATGATTCTTGGCATGGACTGGCTATCCAGGCACCATGCTACCATAGACTGCCACTCATATCGGGTGATCTTCGGCGACATTAATGCACCAGAGTACATCCATAACGGGTTCATACCCGGGCGGTCTGTACAAGTTATATCTACCTTGCAAGCACGTGCATTACTGTCACATGGCTGCGAAGGTTATCTAGCTACGGTTCATGACATGGATGTTGAATCCCCATCGATTCAGAATCAACCAGTAGTTTCGGAATTTCAAGACGTCTTCCCAGATGAACTTCCAGGCATACCACCTGCAAGAGAAGTGGAGTTCAACATCGACCTTGTTCCAGGAGCTGAGCCAATCTCTAAGGCTCCATATCGTATGGCTCCCATTGAGCTAAAAGAACTGAAGGACCAACTGCAGGAACTTCTTGAACGAGGATTCATTAGACCAAGCGCATCTCCATGGGGCGCACCGGTCTTGTTCGTTAAGAAGAAGGACGGCAGCATGCGACTTTGCATTGACTACCGTGAACTTAATAAGATTACTATCCACAATAGATATCCACTGCCACGTATAGACGATCTGTTTGACCAACTTCAAGGAGCCAAGCACTTCTCAAAGATCGATCTAAGGTCAGGCTACCATCAGCTAAGGGTTAAAGAGCAGGATATTGCCAAGACTGCTTTTCGTACCCGCTATGGCCATTATGAGTTTGTGGTCATGCCATTCGGCCTGACTAACGCTCCAGCAGTATTCATGGATCTGATGAACATAATCTTTCATGAATTCCTTGATAAATTTGTCATTGTATTCATCGATGACATCTTGATATTCTTAAAGTCCACGGAGGAACACGAAGATCATCTCCGTACTGTACTACAGATTCTTCGTCAGAAGCAGCTGTATGCGAAATTCTCCAAGTGTGAGTTCTGGTTAAACAAGGTGGCATTCTTAGGTCACATTGTATCAGCAGAAGGGATCACTATGGACCCAGCGAAGGTTGAGGCTATCACTAAATGGCCAAGACCAACATCAGCGACAGAAGTCCGCAGTTTCTTAGGCTTAGCTGGATATTATCGAAGATTCGTGGAGAACTTTTCCCGCTTGGCATTGCCTCTCACCAAACTGATGCGAAAAGGAGAGAAATTCGTCTGGACGGAAGAACGAGAGAAGAGCTTCGAAGACCTAAAGCAGAAGTTAGTATCTGCACCTATTCTTACTCTCCCATCTGGTACAGGTGGATTTCAGATCTATAGCGATGCATCGGGGAAGGGACTGGGCTGTGTTCTCATGCAACATGGGAAAGTGATCGCGTATGCTTCACGGCAGCTTAAGACCTATGAAGAAAACTACCATACGCATGACCTGGAACTTGCTGCAGTGGTGTTCGCATTGAAGATATGGAGGCATTACTTATATGGAGAATCATGCGACATTTTCACGGATCACAAGAGCTTGAAGTATATCTTCACACAGCGAGAATTGAACATGAGACAAAGAAGATGGTTGGAACTATTGAAGGATTATGATATTAACCTACAGTATCATCCCGGGAAAGCTAATGTAGTAGCAGATGCACTCAGCAGCAAGTCCGGAATGATCAACGGCATTGAGATCAAGGAACAAAACATAAGGGACTTGGAGCGGCTAGACATCGAAATCATGATACATGGGCAGCACGGATACTGGGCGAATCTTAGAGTAGAACCTGAGTTACTGACTAGGATTAAGGAAGCGCAGAAGGATGATGGAGAGATTTGGGCGATAATTCAGAATTTGGAGAAGCAGACAGAATTCCGAATGGACGCAGACGGTATCGTTTGGCAGGGCACGAGACTTTGTGTTCCTGACAATCCAGAACTCCGGGAAGCATTGTTAGCTGAAGCTCACAGCTCCCCATTTTCTATACATCCTGGGTCGACAAAAATGTACCATGACATCAGACAGCACTTTTGGTGGAGTGGTATGAAACAGGATGTAGCCACGCATGTCTCCAAATGTCTTACCTGCCAGCAGGTTAAGATTGAACATCAGTGATCTGGCAGTCTCCTTCAACCGTTGGATATTCCAGAGTGGAAGTGGGACAAAATCACCATGGATTTTGTTACCGGTCTTCCGCCTACCAAGAAGAAGCACGATGCTATTTGGGTCATTGTTGATCGACTCACCAAATCAGCTCATTTCTTACCGATACGCAAGGAAGATCCGGTAAGTAAACTCGCAGATACTTACAGAAGGGAGATCATGAGACTCCACGGCACTCCCTCCAGCATCGTCTCAGACAGAGATCCTCGTTTCACGTCGCGATTCTGGAAAGGTCTGCAAAAAGCTTGGGGTACACAACTTAAGCTGAGTATGGCCTTTCATCCTCAAACGGACGGACAGTCAGAGCGAACAATTCAGACATTGGAAGATATGTTAAGGTCGTGTGCGTTGGAATGGACAGGTGATTGGGACGATTACATCTGTTTAGTCGAGTTTGCATACAACAACAGCTGGCACGCAAGTATCAAATGTGCTCCTTTCGAAATGTTGTATGGCATAAAGTGTCGCGCTCCAACTTGCTGGGATCAAGTGGGAGAGCGAACACTCGAAGGACCAGAGATTATAGAAATGACCAACGAGAAGATCGAAGTAGCTAAGCAGAAACTGCAGGAAGCACGATCACGTCAGAAGAGTTACGCCGATAAGCATCGTAGGGACATACATTTTAATGTGGGAGATCACGTCTTCCTCAAGGTTTCGCCGGCACGTGGTGTTAAACGCTTCGGGATCAAAGGGAAACTCAGTCCTTGGTTCATCGGACCATTCGATATCGTTGAACGAATCGGCGAAGTATCACACCACCTCAGCTTTCGCACGTGCATAACGTGTTCCATGTGTCCTTACTCAGAGGGTACAATTATCATCCCCTTCACATGGTTCAGTATCCACTGGAACAGATACGTGAAGATCTCACTTTTATAGAAGAACCCGAGCGAGTACTCGACAGGCAAGAACGAGTCATGAGAAGGAAGACGATTCCATTCGTCAAAATTCTTTGGAGGGACCATACCGAGCGGGAAGCCACTTGGGAAACAGAGGAGTCTATCCGGACTTCATACCCTCACTTCAGATTTTGAGTTCGGGTATGTCACTTCTTTTCAGCTTACTTTATCTATAATTCGGGGACGAATTATTCTTTTTAGGGGGGAAGAATTGTAAAACCCGCATGCTTTTACCATGAATAGTGCCCTTAAGATCGTACGTTCTAGATTAAAACTTACCTCATTTAGTATTGATCACATTCATGTGCTAATAATCAAGCAAGTGCATACGTGTATGACATGACAAGTATCGATTACGTACGAACTCATGATAAACAGTTAATAAATATATCACGTGAACATAATTAAATCATGATCACCATTAAAATACGAACTAGAATAATTACGTAAATACTTATAATATAATTACGAGCGTTAAGTTTACGATAAACGACACGTTAGATTAAACAGAAACACTTTAAACACGAGCACGTTTAACCACGAACGAACACGAAACATCGGGACACGAGAAAGGTACGGGTACCCCATGTGGGGCCCCCATACCCACGGCACATATACAAGAAATGGGCTTAGCCCATGGACTTTACAAGTAAAGGGGGGTAAAGAGTAAAAACATGTTTTCATTTTTCACTTTCAAGAAATAAACACAAAAACCTAAAAAGAGTTTTCTCCTCCTCCTTTTTCTCCTCTTTGTGCCGCCACCTTCACATCACCATTGGAGGGTGATTTTTTGATTTTGATCTTAAAAACAAGTGTTAGAATCCGTGTTTGTTCATCCTTTTTCCAAGCTACATAGTGGTATACCTTTCTAACCCTTCTTTTTAATTCTTTTTAATTCTTTTAATCTTTGATTATTTTCATGAACATGTTATTATATTTTTTGATTTAAACATGATAATTAATCATTGATCTAACATGTTTTGGTATTAATTAAAATCAAGGAAGGATTTAAAGGGGTGTTTGTTTCTAGCCGCCTAGCAAAACAAACCCGAGGGGGGTTTGGTTTGCTATTGCCGCCACCACCAAGACCATTTTTGGTCTTGGTTGGCTCATGTGGGACCCACGGCAACAAGGAGACACATGTGCCCCGGGTTTGGCTCGGGGTACGGTGTCGAATTCATGCCCGATTCATGGTTCGTTGGTTAAATCATGATCTATGTTACATGTTAATTTTTATGAATCATGAACTTAGGATATAATTAATTAATAACATGAAATATTAATTAAATCATGACTTAGGTTATTTAATTATTAGTTTAACATGACATTAATTTAACCTAAGTATTTTATGTTATAAGTTATAATTAATTAATTATTTAAAACATGCCTATAATTAATTAATTTAGACATGACTTAGGTTATATTATTAATAATAATAATACACATTTTAACCTAAGTATATTCATTTCATTTTAATTAAAACATGTTATACTTTAATTGAAATGCTTAACCTATAGTTTAATTAAAATACATGAAATAATAATTAAACTATATACTATATCATATGACTTAAGAAACAAGCTTATAAACACTTAGACTTATATGATAGCTTATGTAACCAGCTTAATTCTAAATATGGAAACTTCTATTTATAGAAACTTAATTAAATAAGGCAACTAATCTAATTATGGAAACCTTCTATATATGGAAATCTATCTATTTCAGGCAGCTAATCTAATTATGGAAACCTTCTATATATGGAAACTTATTTAATTAAGGCAGCTGATCTATTTTTGGAAACTTTCTATTTTTAGAAACTAATCTATTTTAAGTAGTAAATTCTATTTTTGGAAACTTTCTATTTTTAGAAACTTTCTATTTTTGGAAACTTTCTATTTTTGGAAACTTTCTATTTTTGGTAACTTTCTATTTTTGGAAACTTTTTATTTTTGGAAACTTTCTATTTTTGGAAACTTTCTATTTTTGGAAACCTGCTATTTTTGGAAAGTTACTTATTATTGCACAGTAAGTATATTAATACATGAAACACCAGTAATACTTAATCAGATAAATCAGAATACAAGATAAACACAGTTTAAGGCTTTAAGCAGTGAACCATGACCTAAAACATACCAAATCAACTATAATGAGACACAAAACCCAGTACGTAATCAGTGAATCGGTACTTATACACGTGTGTATTCATGTAGCGTTAGTGATCCAGAAGTAGGAGTCTTTCTTCCGTTCATTCACTGGACTTGAGGTACGGATTCCCGTCCTTTCAGTATGGACATTCTTTCCTTATTAGGATTTCCCCGTATGCAGCCAACTGTTTTCCCCAGCATTTGTTTTATTGTTTTGAACTGCTTATGTTTAATTAGCATAATCTATAGCCATATACAAGCATGACCAGTTTCACCTAGTTATGGAGGTACCATAACCATAGCATTGGAGGCACCGATGTTATGACTTCCCCACGGCGGAGTGATTGCTCGTGGCGTCCCTTTTCAGTTTGGCCATATTATTATATCAGGTGGGGCGTATGGGTGCATCCTAGTTACATGTTTTTATTCAGGTTATCATGGTGAATGTGGTGTGTGCCTTGCACCCTTCACAAGGAGCTGATCCCTCCTACCCAAATCAGTATATTGATTAGAGGCATCCCCTCTAATCAGCATGATGAGGTCACCCCTCCAAGTATTCATGCACGTGACCTTTTCATGACCTATATGGGCTATGGTATATATATGTTAAAACAGTTTTCACAAGATAAACATAAGGCTTTTCAAACTATAAAACCAGTTTTCTTGATACTTAACCAGTTTACTCAGTACTTAGTCTTCCGCTGTTATATGTTACATGTTTACTCTATTTCATGCTATATTGTACATCCGTGCACTGAGCGTCTTGCTCAGCCGTTTTCCTTTTCATGTTCCCAAAACGGCAGGTACTCAGGGACGCTCGTAGATCTCAAACGTAGGTGCATATGGACTGGAAGCTTTACTGTCTTTCTTTACTTTATGCATTTCCTTTACCTTGATACAGTTGCTATGGACATTGTTTCGTCCTTTCCTTTTACAGTACTTATGTTTGTGTGTGATGAGTTTACTTTGGGGTACCGATGTTTGATTCCGGTATTTCCCTTTTATGGTTGAATAATGCTTAGACATTTATCCTTGTATGCTTTGATGACACGCCATGATTATGCGTAATATTCCATTTCCAAAATGGGGTGTTACATAGCTAAAGGACAAAATATTTTAAAACGGCTTCTCGAAATCTCATAAAGTTCATATCTTGGCATAACTCGTTTCACGATTTGAGACCTTTCTCAGACCGATATTTGGCATTTACTTCATACTTCGAATTTTGAGAGACGTCTTGAAATAATGGTATTCTCTTCATATTTGGAATTTCTTCACTTGAAATTTTTGAGAGATTCTTCAAACTTAGACCACGACTTCTTCATTTTCTTCAATATTTATTTGGGATTTTGATGTTAACTTGGATTCACTAAGAACACGTGTAAAAGATCCGGAGGTCGGGGAGGATAGAAGTGTTGTTTAGCCATGGTAGAGAGAGAAACAAGTAAGAATAAAAGTGTGTTTATTCTAGAGGGAGAAAGACAATAAGGAAATGATAAGCCTCACCCCTCCATGGAAGTATGGAGGGGTTTATATAGCACGGGACTTGGACTTTACATATGACAATATTAGTCCCTGCAAGTCCCGGCTATGAAACTAATGTAATTCCGTTAGTCGCACACATTTTAAGGCTAACAATCTTCCCCCAATGTGGTGACATACGGAATTACTTACAATGTTCCTAACAAATGCAAATACAACAAAAATATGATAGTATTAAGTTTGCTTCCAATGCTGAGGGTGACGCCGTTGTATTCAAGTCTTCTAGAAAAACTTATGCCCCATTTTGAATCCTCTTTGTCTTTACTTGTTGAGGAACCATTGTATCATGTATGAACTGGATTAACTTCCCCCCAGTTCATACCACATGTCTTGAAAAGCTTTCTTCATAGACTTCTTTTTGACGAAGCTTCTGAATCAGCTTCCCCCCAAACCAATATCCCTGTCTTGAGCAGAACTTGTAACTTGAGCAATCTTCTATCTTTGACATTTAAAGTGCACAATGGAATTTTGTAGAAGAAGAAGTAAACCACACCAAGTAACTACTACCTTGACATTTTTGGTCTTAATGATTATGTGTTTGGGGGAACATGTAAGAAATCAGCAACAAATCTTCTCACGCTTGTAGAATACTTCCCCTGGAAGTTGAACTAAGTACTCCAGAGTGGGAACTAAGTCTCCAACCTGCACGTTCTTCCCCCATGATGGTGACGAACTCTCGGAAGCATCATCTGACGTGTATGGTCAAAATCGCGAGATGTTCTTGTCGAAAGTATGATGGTGACGAACACTCAAAAGCATCATCTGACGTGTACGCACAGAATCGCGAGATGTTCTTATCAGGAGTAAGAAGGTCAAGAACACTCGGAAGCATCATCTGACATGTACGCTCAGAATCGTGAGACGTTCTTGTCAAGAGTATGGTGGTTAATAACACTCGGGAGCATCATCTAACAAGTATAATCAGAATCGCGAGATGTTCGTGTCTGAAGTAGAAATGTTTGTTGACATTTTGTAGCTCAAGTTGCTCGTGAGAATTGTTTGCTGATCACATCTCTACTCTTGTACTCTCTGGCTAAACTTACCGACCTCATATTCTTTCGGCTATCTGTAGTGACCACTGGTGAAGTAAACCTGATATTCCAAACTTGAAGCTGAAGTACAATCTCCCAAATTTGTTACTTACGCTTAGCACTGTGTTGATTGAAGAGCGGTGCAAAGAAACGTCTCTTAGAATCTTTTACATAAAGAGAGAGGTATAAGATGTCAAACACCTCTTGAAGTATCCACAACTCCCGGTGAGTGTGACACTGAGCACTACAATGAAACTCCTTAAGTGATAGTTGTCCATGTCATCGACCATCCACCCCTTGACAGTGGAAACTAGATAAATCAAGTCTTAATCATTAATGCTGAAGCGAATCATCAATCGATAGAGGGGGTGAAAAGGCTAGATGATGAATTGAGTAGACGCCTTCGTGATATTCCACTTCACCGTCAAATAATAAATACCAATTCCACTTCGTAATCACTTGACATTACTTTGCCCGAATACTAGCCGTTTTGACAATTTTGTGAATCTTAAAGGATCGTTTTGGTGTTTGTTTGTTTTTGTTGTGTTTGTCGTGTTTGATGTGTTTGTTTGAGTGACGTTAACTAGAGAACCAACGATGACTAGAGAATGAGAAGTGTCAACGTCTTCTAGTTAACTTTACTTGAAGCCCAAAATTAGTCATATACCCAACTGATGCGCGGATCGACCTTTCAAAACGAGAACTTTCTTTGATCGAAATGAATCCGTAATCACCATATTCCATTATCCGTCTTTCGTGTATTAACCGAGCTAAAGCAATGTACCAGTCCAATACCCAAAACAATATTTAGCTCAAGTTGGTACAATTGAAAGCCGGTCCAACAATGCTAAGCAAATCCAGCACTCCAACAGCCATTTGAATCTTGGCCCATCATAGAATTGATCCAAGTAGAATTTGACTATCTCCAAATCACGTGGATAGATAAACATATATCAAATCCTAAACAGCTTTATGTTCTACATGTTGACCATAACATGCAATATACCAATTCACATGAAAAGATGCCACGTTACAATTTAACCAAGTGTGACTACTGGCCAATAAAGATGCCACGTTGCAAAATTTCACAAGAAAATATCAGGCATATTCACTTAGAAAAATGTTTGAAAACAACCCTTATCACATAACCCTTATCACATCACATAGTTACATCCGCCCTTTTCTCCTCCATTGTTCTCTCCGCCCCCATCCTAATAATCCTCACAACAAAGAAAAATAGATCCCATCTCCTAACTTTCAACCAAGAAATGCAGATCACATCAAACCTTTTACAAGCACTTAAACAACCATAATAAAATTATAGTATATTTCGCCTCCATCTCGACCTCACACAGATCCATCGCACCAACAAGAATATACGAAATACAACAATTAATTTCTTTACTATGTCGATGCAGCATCAAGATCTCCTAAGTGGGGGGGGGGGGGGGGTCACAGGTAGAGTGTAACAGGTTACAGTGCATTTCGATTGGTCTTGAGATTAATAGTTTTTCAATCTAATCGAATCAAAGTAAACAGAATATAACGTAAGTGGTTATAGTTCTATCTTTGAATTTGAACATCAACAAATATTTAACAGTTTTAGATCGATGATGATTTATTGTTTTATGTTAGATCTTTGAACGATCTTGACATGCATGTCAAAACATAAAAGAATCTGAGATCTTGTACGTTTCAGTTTGTTTTGAGTCTAGTTTGTTTAGGATGACGGTGGGTTAGTGTAGGATGGAGGTAGAAAGAGTCGGGTCTGAGTGGATTGATGATAGATGGGTTTGGAGATGGGTAATTCTCAGTTTTTTTTCTCTTTTGGAAAATCATACTGTCGTAATGTTTTTAGAAACCATTGTAATGTATTTCACCCATTGCAATGAGTAACTTTCATCGCAATGTTTAACTATTTTCCATCGCAATGTTTACAGTAGACAACCCCCCATCGTAATATTTATTGATGAAATTCATCACAATATACCACAATCCATCGCAATGTTAAAAAAAATCCAGCAGCATGACGCCTCATACACCATTGTGATGAGTCAGACCACCCATCGCAATGTGACCCATTGGAATGAGTCCCATCACAATAGGTACAGCCCAACCCATCGGAATGTTTGAAAAACCCCCATCGCAATGTAGCTGTAGATTATTCCCCATCTAAATATGCATCGGAATACCAATCGTAATATATCAAAAATACCCCATCGCAATGTTGCATCACAAGAGGGTAATGTTGTTCCCATTTAATCCATAACACAAGATTTAGAAGAGATATTTAGAGAGAGAAAGAGAAGAAAGTAGAGAGAAACAAGAGAGAGTTTGGAAGGTTAATGTTTACTAGAGAGAGAAAGTAAAATGAACCAACACCCTCTTCCACACATGGAAGAGGGTATATATACCCTTGGCTTATGGGCCGTGGGTTTAAGTGACTTGGGCCGGGCTTGGCTTTGTTTTGGGCTTACGCCCCTAACTTATACAATATTAGCTTAAAGTCCAAGCCCGATTTTCCCGACTAACCTATTACAATACAAGACCTTTAACGACTAAGATGACCTATTACGTTCTTGTTCGACTATATAAAATATAGGGCTAACAATCTCCCCCAATGTTCGGTCATCTTAAAATGCTTAAAAAGCATAAGATGATTGAGTGAATACATTCTTGTAGAGGAGATCTTCCTGCTTTGGTCTTGTATCTTGGTCTTGATCTTTTTTGTAACAGCTTTGTTCCTTCATGCTTTGTGATCTTTATCTTGAGCCTTTGTCATTTGACTTTGAGTGCTTGAGATCTTCATTTTGTGTTCCTTGTGACTAAGATAACCTATTACATTCTTAGGTATCTTGATTATCGCCATCTTGTGCTCTTGTGACATCTGAATCGACATCGGTTAGTACACAGCAACGCCACCTTCTTGATATGCAGCAACATATATAGACACGGATAAAATGGCTTTGAACATTTCACCCTAACTCGGTAGCGTTTTACCTCCGGTCGGTGAACACCGTTAAACGGTATTAAATACCGTACCTGTGATCAGGTAGATTCGATTAAGAACCTCCTTGACAGGGTTTCCCGGCGGTAGTAGCCAGTTCTCTTTACTCGACCGTCTCAAAGCAGACTATGAACGTAAAGAGTGAATCATAAGGATAAATTATCCGTCTGATTAGAGTCGTTAATTCAGATTTCCTAGAACAAGTTTGATTCTAAAAGAATCGCACCATTGTTGCTTTCCAGTTTGTCACAAGCTTGATTCATAGAGAATCTTGCGAGTTACCTACCGCAGTGTTGTTTGATGTTGACACTGGAAGGAATTCCATTCGTCACTGTGAACACTAAAGAGTGTCACTCTGAATGTTCTGGCAAGATCACACGTATTTTGCGAAGAAACCTGGAATCAAGTTTGAATCAATTAAGAATCCAAACATAGTTGCTTTCCAGTTATCACAAGTTTGATTCGTGTAGAATCGCACAAGTTACCTACCATGAGCTTGTTTGATGCTGGCTCAAGCAGGATTTCCATCTTCATTGTGAATCGTATCACTCAGATGTTCTGGAAATATCACAAGGATAATGCGTAGGACTCGATTGTGTCCTAATGAGATGATAGATAGATCTCGTTTGGCTCTAGACTCAATAAGTGCATTTTGGTAATCGGAGGCTGGAGCAGACTACCACCTTTTCAATATTAACTAACTCGGAGTTAGAAAGTCAATAGATACGTGTTGATCTCTGTGACAATGAGACAAGTTTCTTTTGAGAGAAACTCGAATGGCTGGGGAAGGGTTGTGCATCGCATCACTGGGTCCATGACACTTGTCTTCAAAAGATGTGTTAACCCGGTTTCTGCCTAAGTTGCATAGAATATTCAACTCCTTCAATGCTTACCAATACGTCATCACTAGCACCTTGTTGTGATTGTTCCACTGCTAACTTAAGTAATTGGTCCGCATTCAGCTTCATTCAACTCCATCTTTCCTAAGGACAACTATTTCTAGCTATGGAATGTCCTTGGGTAGATCCCTCCGGTTCTGGTTGGATCATAGGACTTAGTTTCCTATCCTAAACCACCTTTTGACTCCATCGTTCCGTCGTAGATAGTAGGTTGTTTTGGGTAAAGATCGTAACCATAACACCATTGAAAACCATCCAAAGTGCTTGATAAAAATCAAAACTTTTAACATTTTGAAAGTTTTATCTTTTCGAAAAGCTCCCCCTACACACATGCATCGATATACGAAATAGTTTGGCATGTGAAGCTAATAGTTGCACTTGAGTCTTTAAGATCACATGTTGCGATATATTACATTTTAATCACATTTTCTCCCCTATCTCTAATATAAAAATATCATATTAGAGATACTAATTGATTAAAATATGACAATTTCTGAAAACCGATTGGGAGAGAATAATGTGTGCACGCATGAATCATGGAACTTTTTTAGTCGGGACGCTCCCATTCAACAATATATGTGTGTCTTGAGACAAAATTTGACAAAATTTTAGAAAAACGACACCACAAAATATGTTGAGGTACGGAGATGAGATGCCTTTTCTGGTATAATATATTACATTTGACAATTTCATATCATTTTCGGAATGTGTTGGATACATAAAATATGACAATTTTAGAGATGTACCCAACAACATTAAAAGGCTTGATTTTAAAACGCTCCCCCTCAAAAATTGATCAAAATAACATATGACAATTTTGAGATATAGAAACCACATATGAGGAAGGGAGTGTTGAACACACAATTTTGAAAGATTTAGAAAAACCTTTTGAGAAATCCTTGAAAAATTGTGTTCAACGGTTTTAAAATAATCAGGATAGAAGACTTCTCTTCTATTGCTTAGGGAAAGCGCACTGAAACGTACACTCCCCTTTCGGGTCCGTTTTTCATGAGATCAAAACTTTGATTGTTTTGTGACTAGCTCATGACCGAGAAAAATAAATTTCCCGTTGTGAAGGATAAGCTATCATCCGTGATAAACTTTCCTTAAGTTGAAGTTCGAGTTCTAAGATGACATTTACTTAGAAATCGTTTTTCATGAGCTTAAAAACTTTGAATGTTTTTATTAGAAGCTCATGACCGAGAAATATGAATTTCTCGTTGAGAAGGATAAGTTATTGTCCGAGATAAACTTTCCTTAGTTGAAGTCCGAGTTCTAAGCTGTGATGCGCCTAGAAGTCATTATGAGAGAATATCAAGCAGCTTCATTTGCCAAAACCTCCAAGTCTTCTGGAGTCATATACTTCATACCAAGACTGCCAACGAGATACGCAAACCTATCTTTCGATAGAGCTTTTGTAAACAAGTCTGCCAGCTGGTACTCAGTTCTGACAAAGTATAATTCCACGATGCCGCGTTCCACTTGTTCCTTGATGAAGTGATATCTGACATCGATGTGCTTGGTGCGGGAGTGCTGAACCGGATTGCAAGATATGGCTATGGCCGACTTTGAGTCACAATACATAGGTATTTTATCAAAGTGGAAGCCATAATCCGTGAGTTGAGTTCTCATCCAGAGGACTTGAGCACAACACGCGGATAGAGCCACATATTCTGCTTCAGCTGATGAGAGCGAAGTGCAATCCTGCTTCTTTGACGACCAGCTGACAAGCTTGTCTTCCCCTAGAAAATGTATGCTACCAGAAGTGCTTTTACGACTATCAAGACAACCTGCGTGATCAGAATCTGAAAAAGCCGTTAGATGAAAACCGGTTTCCCTCGGATACCAGAGTCCCATGTGAATGGTATTCTTAAGGTACAAAAAGATCCGTTTAACCTCTTTGAGGTGCTTTTGAGTAGGTCTGGCTTGATATCGTGCACAATAGCATGTGGCATGATGAATATCAGGCCTGCTGGCTATAAGTTACATAAGTAACCCGATCATACTGCGATATCGCGTTTGATCTACGTGATATGAGTACAAGTCAGCGTCTAGGGATGTGGTTGACAATTGTGTACCAACGCGAGTAAATGAGGTCATACCATGCTTTTTAAGTATCTCTTGAGCATACTTAGCTTGGTTAATGAAGATACCACGTGGGGATTGATGAATCTGGATGCCTAAAAAGAATTTTAGCTCCCCCATCATTGACATTTCAAATCTGCTGTGCATTAATTTTTAAAACATTTTGAAAGGTTTGGGTTTGTAGAACCAAAAATAATGTCATCAACATAAACTTGCACCAGCATTATGTCATCCCCATATTTATTAGTAAAGAGAGTAGGATCAATTGAACCTTTGGAGAATCCTTTGGACACCAAGAAGTTTGAAAGTTCTTCGTACCATGCCCTTGGAACTTGTTTAAGTCCATATACAGCCTTCTTGAGACGATAGACTTTGTTAGGATGATGAGGATCGATGAATCCTTCCGGCTGATTCACATACATTTCTTCCTTCAAATGACCGTTGAGAAAAGCAGTTTTAACGTCCATCTGGAAAACCGTGAAGCCCTTATGTGCAGCATAAGCAAGGAATATCCTGACTGCTTCTAAACCAGAGACTGGAGCGAATGATTCATCGTAGTCTATGCCTTCTTGTTGACGGTATCCCTTAACCATAAGACGAGATTTGTTTTTGATGATGGTTTGTTCTTCATCCAGTTTGTTTTTCCAAATCCATTTGAAATCTAGAATTGACATTCCATAGGGTCGGTCAACAAGTTCCCAAACATTTAGGCGTTCAAACTGATGAATTTCGTCTTGCATTGATTCAATCCACGCATGATCAGTCATGGCTTGTTTGATGTTTGTAGGTACAGTTGAACTAACAGTGAGTGCATACATACACACATCGCCATCGATTTCGAGTTGTCTGCGTGTTCGAACCGGTTGTGAAGGATTTCCAATGACTTGCTCCAATGGATGATCACGTGTCCAATGGTGAGTGGATGGATATGGTTGGTAGAATGTATGCATGTTGGACGGATCAACATGTTTAGTTGAAGACTCTCCGACTTCGTGTACCGGTGTACCCAACGGATTGATAAATTCTTCATCGTCAGGTTGTGCATCGACTGCTTGATTGTTGTTTCCTCCTTCAGCATTAACGGTTGGTGATGTTGGTTGTATGACAGTTTCTTGAGTTTGTTGAGTATCCACTGGAATTGTCTCTTGAGCAACGGTTGTTGAAGTAGATGCAGTTTTGTCTTGTTGATTTTGTGCGGGTGCATCAGCAGTGTTGACAGCGGAAGGCTTTGACACAACTTGATTGTTTCCATAGTAATATTCATCAAACATTGGATGATATAAATCAACCAACTCATTCATTTGTGTCCTATCCGTCGAGTCTGCTGTAGTAGTATTTTCTTGACATTCTTGCACGGGACGTACACTGTTGTGTGTAGGTGCCATAGCTGTACATTGAGGTACGGGACTTGAGCTGTTGTGATCAAGTACCATTTGTGGCAATTCGTCAAAGTTCACATGAATTGTTTCGACAATAATCTTTGTTCTCTTGTTATAGACTCGATATCCTTTCGACAATGTAGCATACCCCACAAAAATACATGCATCACCTTTTTCTTTCATCTTGTCGAGATTCTCACCGTCTTTAAGGATGTAGCATAAAGACCCAAATACGTGAAAGAATTTGACAGTAGGTTTCCTGCCATTGATGATGTGGTAAGGTGTCTTTTCATGTCTAGGGATGACGAGAGAGAGATTCTGAGTATAACATGCAGTTACAATTGCTTCAGCCCAGAAGAATAGCGGTAATTTTGAAGCAGAAAGCATTGTTCGAGCAGCCTCAACCAAAGTACGGTTCCGTCTTTCGACAACGCCATTTTGTTTAGGAGTTCGAGCAATAGACGTTTGATGTTCGATGCCTTCTTCTTGAAAGTAAGATTGCAAGTTCTTGTTCAAAAATTCAGTACCCCTATCCGTTCTTACGGTTAAGATTTGAGCTTGAAGATTGCGTTGTATCATCTTGAGAAAGTTTTTGAGAACCTCTGGTGTTTCATCTTTGGACCTTAAGAAGAAAGTCCATGTGTATCTAGAGTAATCATCAACAATCATGAGAATATACTTTTTCCCATTAATACTCTCTACACGCATGGGACCACATAAATCCATGTGTAGAAGTTCTAATACTTGGCTTTTGGCTAGGTATAAAATCTTATCGTCCGAATCTTTTCGAATTGAAAACCGGTCTTAAGTGCGACACAATCGTCTTTTGGTAAATCACGAGAATGGTTTGGTTGATTTGTTTTAATCTATTAGCAAGTAATTAAAGTGTCGTTGAGTAAATGGAAGAATTAAGATTAATTTTAAATGACGAGTAAAATAAAAGGTAGCTAAACATAAAGATAAGATTAGAAAAATGCTTTAACACTTAATAATACCAACACTTAGAAAATTACTAAAAGAAAGTAAGGCCCGAGTATTAAACAAATGCAACAATCGGAACGAGTCCCAAAAGATGACCCGGTCGGAATGTATTCCGATCGGTAGATCGGAATATAGCTAAAACACCCAATCGGAATGTGGGACAAAAGGAGTCAATCGGAATATCCAACCAATCGGAATAAAGTGCAAAGTTAACCAATCGGAATAACAAGGGACGAGCACCAATCGGAATGATCAAAAGAAAGGTAAATCGGAATACTTAGATTACAACTCAAATCGGAATACGCAGAAACGTCCCAATCGGAATACTAAAGTGGGATACCGTCGGAAAGTCAAAACCCTTTTCCGATTGGACTCAATCGGAAAGAGGGGTGGCTGATCGGAAAGTCTCGATCGGAAAGGGGTTTTAAAACCCTTTCCGAAAATTGTGGAAATCGGAAAAACGAGGTAATAAGCTAATTTTGATAAGCTAATACCCGAAACTTATCAATCCAAATACTTAACCGAATCAAATAAGTACTTATTTCAACTTATTCGACTTGAAAATAAGCAACTATTTTAGATTAACAATAGAATCATAAACTTTTTAATAAGAAAAATAAGCTAATCATAAAAATAAGCCAAAAAGCACAAAAGTCTTAAAGCTTAATCAAATGAAAACTTATGAAATGATCAAATGATTAACTTTTTAAGCACGAAATCAATTAGAACAACACGTATCACATGATAATCGCACCAAAATCAATCTTAAATCAAAGAAAAGTAGAATGAGATTAAGAAATAAAAGCTTAAAATAGAACTTGATTAATAAAAATAAGCAATACAAAGTGTTTAATCTTGAAAGATTAAGAAAAAGATGAACATTTAGTGAGAGAAAGTTTAAGACTTTCTCTCTCTAAAACTAGAGAAAAATAAGAAAAAGTGAAAATTAACTAAAAATCTAACCACTAACCACCCTCCTAATGACTATTAGGAGAGTATTTATAGGGAAGGTGGAAGGAGTGCATGTGTTGCATCTTCTTTCTTGCTTTCTTCACGTTTTCTCGACTCGACTTTAATTCTTCGTCTTTGTCGTCTCGGGATTTGAACTTGTCTTTCAATTTTCTTCTTCTATTAGACTTAAGTTCTTCGACTTCGTTAAACTTCCGTCTTTTGACTTTTTCTTCGATAAATCTTCTGAATCGGCCTTGGACTTCCGTTCTTTTTGCACTCTTGATCTTTTGACTTCGTCTTTTCCCGTTTTCTTTGATAAAAGCCCGTGAAAGCCCGTGTTTTCTTCCTTTTTCATATTTTGGTCCTAAAACACAATAAAAACACAAACCACGCATAATTCCGACTTTTACGACATAAATCACACGTTTTGGTCTTGTTATTATTGGAAATAAGTGGTAAAAGGATAAGTGTTTTCACACTTATTAAATCCCTTCCACTTGACCATTGCAATGCCCTCATGCAACGCATTAATTTTAAAGCACGGTTTACATTTTCCATCATAAATAACTTACCTTGGCCTTTATTAAATACTAAACATAAAAGATAGAAATAAGTAAAGAAATTAGAAACTTACATTGGGTTTTGGCGGCCATGAATGTTTATCATCCTCAAGTTTCACGTTCCCCATACCAAGCTTAAAAACGAGATCATTGTTATTATAAGTTAGCAAACTATCACGAACTCATGTGGGACAATTACTTACTTAGACTCCCTTATTCCTAGGTGTATCTCTTATATTTTATTTTTGTCTTGAATGATCACGAGGATGCATTGTTTGACTTATTTCGATAGTTATTTAGTCCAAAAATAAGGTGAACGATTTAATCAATAGTTAGCTAAAGGACCAAATCTTTTAAAACTGCTTCTCGGGATATCAAAAAGTTCATATCTTGGCATAACTTGGTTCGCGATTTGAGACCTTTCTCGGGCCGATATTTGGCAGCGACTTCATACTTCGAATCTTCGAGAGACGTTCTTGAAATTATGGTCTTCTCTTCATAATAGGAATTTCTTCACTTGAAGTTTTTGAGAGATTCTTCATCTTTGGACCACGACTTCTTCATTTTTCTCCAATCTTTATTTTGGACATTGATATACAACGATCCGCCTCCTTTTAGGACTTGGATCTATTTATCCTCATACCTTGTTAGGGTCTTTTCGGATAGACTTCTCCATTACTTTTGGGGAGTTCTTGCTTTTCGTCGTGTGTCTCGATCCTTCATATTGATTTTCGATAAATGATTCTTCACATCACTTTTGGATCTTTAGCAACAAAATGTAGCCCTCATGCCTTGTTAGGGCCTTTTCGGACTCGCCAATCTTCGCGCCCCGCTTCATTAGTTATGCCCTGGCTATGAACTCTCGTCATTACCGAGCAACTTTTAAATGATCTGGGGCTAGAAGCTAAGTAACCTTTTAAATCGTACAACCTTATTTATTAGCAGATTAATTTATTAACAAGCGGAGGGAGAATAGGCTCATAATTAACTCACATAAATTCACGAAAGAATACCGAACTTATAATTGGCTCTATCATCTCTCGTTCTCCACAATTTAAAATCTCAAGGAATGAGACTCGTGGATGCTTAGCCTATTAAATCAAAGTTTTGGGTTTTCGAGTCCCCTATAGGATCTTGCAAATTCTTAGACTTTTTCAAGTTTAGAAATCGCATTTTAAAGTTCCCTTGATAAACGACTCTCTAGGATCAATTATAGGAACTTGCGAAAAGTTCTTGTTCTTAACCCGTGAGGATTAAGACTTTCGCGTTTTATAGCTCCTTATATAAAAGCCTAGCAAAACTTGACTTAAACACGTTAAGGATACTAGCTAGAGTAAACTTAGGTAAGTAAACTCGGGTTGAGTCAAAATGTTCACGACTAAGAAAAATCTAAAACCACTTTATTAAAAATTTATTCTAGCAAAGGAAACATAACAAAGGCAAATACAACTATACAACTAGGCCAAAATAGATTAAAAATTTTGAAAAATGTCGAAAAATCAAATTTTCCGGTTAAAATGAGGGCAAATTTCATGGAAAAGACCACTTACTTCGATAGAAGTCCCCCCTACACTTGAGATAAACAGTGTCCTCAATGTTTAAGCATGTGGGAGTAAACTCCCCTACACTTAGGACATTGTGCACTTTGTTTAAATCTTGCTAAGGAAAGGACAACTAAAATGAATTCAATGTGAACATATAGAATATGAAATATTGAATCACAAGAGTTTAGGATAGAACCGGGAAGATGGGAACACGGTATCACGGTTCGTCAAAAATCATCAAGATGCTCTCTGAAGCTTTAATCCCTGCACAGCACAAGAAACAAGACACAAACATATGCGGGGCTCCCCCTACACTTATTATGAAAGCAGTAAAGGATAGAACACGGGTTGCCTCCCGAGAAGCGCTTGTTTTTGTTCACCGAGTCGTGAGCCTGACTCGACCCAATTTAGTTCATGGGGAACGTGGTGAGGGATGGAATCATCTCCTGAGAGATGTCCTCACCAAAGTACAGCTTCAGACGCTGGCCATTTACCTTGAAATTGGGTCCATTTGGATGAGAAAGCTCAATGGTCCCATAAGGAAAGACTTTGGCGACGGTGAATG
This sequence comes from Glebionis coronaria, assembly GCA_025667525.1. Lineage (NCBI taxonomy): Eukaryota > Viridiplantae > Streptophyta > Magnoliopsida > Asterales > Asteraceae > Glebionis > Glebionis coronaria. The sequence continues at coordinate 216,086,125 of CM046882.1, forward strand.
GACCAGACCAGCGGCTCTTCAACTTGCCAGGGAAGATCTTCAACCGAGAGTTAAAGAGTAAGACTTGATCACCAAGGTGGAACTCTCGGTTCTTGATTTTGGCATCGTGGATCATCTTCGTCTTCTCCTTGTAGATCAGCGAGTTCTCATAAGCTTCATTCCTCAGTTCATTTAGCTCGTTGAGTTGAACCTTGCGATGATCACCGGCTTTGATGATGTCGAAGTTAGCCCACTTCAAGGCCCAGTGTGCCTTATGTTCCAGCTCGATGGGTAGGTGGCAGGCTTTCCCGTACACAAGACGATAAGGTGTACAACCGATCGGGGTCTTGTAAGCAGTACGGAAAGCCCACAGAGCATCATCTAACTTATCGGCCCATGCGGCGCGATGCTCTCCCACAGTACGCTCCAAAATTCTCTTCAAGCCACGGTTGGAAATCTCGGCTTGCCCATTGGTTTGGGGATGATAGGCGGTGGAAAGACGGTGATTGACACCATACTTAGCCATGACTCTTGCAAATTCATCGTTGCAAAATTGAGTCCCGCGGTCACTGATAATAGCACGAGGAACGCCAAATCGAGCGAAAAGCTGCTTCAAAAAGTTCACAACCACCCTCACATCATTCGTAGGAAGAGCCTTAGCTTCAACCCATTTAGAGACGTAGTCGACGGCGACGAGGATGTACTTGTTCCCTTTGGATGATGGAAATGGCCCCATAAAGTCGATGCCCCATACATCAAAGATTTCACATTCCTGTATGAAATTTTGAGGCATCTCATCCTTATGTGTGATCTTGCCTTGACGTTGGCAAGCATCACAATGCTTAACCATTTCGTGAGCGTCAGGATAAATGGTGGGCCAATAGAATCCAGAATCAAACACTTTCTTAGCGGTGTAGTTGGGACCAAAGTGACCACCGGTGGGTCCTTTGTGGCAAGCTTGGAGGATGTCAAAAGCTGCCGGTCCGTCAACACATCTACGAATAATCAGATCAGCACACTGTTTGAATAGATAAGGGTCATCCCAAAAGTAGGTCTTAACATCATTCAAGAACTTCTTCTTTTGTTGGGATGTTAACCCATGGATGAGAATACCACCCGCTAAGTAGTTTGCAATGTCCGCAAACCACGGGGTGTCATCCAGATTGAGATTTATAGACATTAAGGTCTCAAGGGGGAAAGAGTCATTTATCTCTTTGTTCGGATGATCCCCTTGATATGGATCCTCAAGTCTGCTCAGATGATCCGCGGCCAGGTTTTCGGCTCCCTTCTTGTCACGAATTTCAATGTTGAATTCTTGAAGGAGTAAAACCCAGCGAAGAAGTCTTGGCTTAGCATCATGCTTAGTCATCAAGTACTTCAACGCGGAATGGTCCGTGTATACGATGGTGGTGGATAAAACAAGATAGGGGCGAAATTTCTCAAAAGCATAAACAACAGCTAAAAGCTCTTTTTCGGTGGTCGTATAATGCAATTGAGCCCCTGTAATTGTTTTGCTAGCATAGTGGATTGGTTGGAAGTGTTTATTTACACGTTGGCCCAAAACCGCACCAATAGCAAAGTCGCTAGCATCGCACATCAATTCAAAAGGCAACTCCCAATTAGGGGTAACCAAGACCGGTGCCTTAGTTAGCTTATCTTTTAGAAGATTGAAGGCTTCGAGACACTCTTTAGAAAAGATAAAAGGAGTATCTTTTTCCAAGAGGTGGGTCATCGGGCGAGCGATTTTAGAGAAATCTTGAATGAATCGACGATAGAAGCCCGCATGACCCAGAAATCTTCTCACACCCTTCACGGTTGAAGGTGGAGGTAATTTGGCTATGACATCTACTTTAGCACGGTCGACTTCAAGACCGGCTTTAGAGATTTTGTGTCCTAGCACAATGCCTTCTTTTACCATAAAATGGCATTTTTCCCAATTCAGAACAAGGCGAGTGTCTTCGCACCGCTTAAGCATACGTTCCAAATTGGCAAGGCAAGAAGAGAAGGAATCCCCGAAGACCGAGAAATCATCCATGAAGACTTCCATGGTTTGCTCAACCATGTCATGGAAGATAGCCAACATGCACCTTTGGAAAGTCCCGGGGGCATTGCATAAGCCAAAAGGCATTCTTTTATAAGCAAATGTGCCGTAGGGACAAGTGAATGTTGTCTTCTCTTGATCTTGGGGATCGATGGGTATTTGAAAATAACCCGAGAAACCATCAAGAAAGCAGTAATATTCATTACCCGCTAAACGTTCAAGCATTTGGTCCATAAAAGGTAGAGGGAAATGATCCTTTCTCGTGGCATCATTGAGTTTGCGGTAGTCTATACAAACTCTCCACCCAGTAACGAGACGGGTAGGAATTAACTCATTGTTTGCATTGGGCACAACAGTGATTCCGCCTTTCTTAGGCACACAATGGACTGGACTAACCCATGGTGAATCCGAAATAGGGTAAATCATACCCGCATCAAGAAGTTTGATAACCTCTTTTTTGATGACTTCATGGATTTTAGGATTCACCCTTCGTTGACTTTGAATTGTGGGCATAAAGTCGTCCTCCATGAGAATTTTATGTGTGCAGAAGTGAGGATCAATTCCACGGATGTCGGAGATTTTCCAAGCGATAGCTCTTTTATGCTTCTTCAACACAGCGACAAGTCGGGCTTTTTCGTCTTCTTTCAGATCCTTAGCGATGATGACCGGTAGCTTCTCGTCGTCTTCAAGAAAAAACGTACTCAAGATGAGGAGGTAGGTCCTTAAGCTCGAGAGTAGGAGGATCCTCAATAGATGGTGAAACTAACGATGGATCATCATTAATCACCTCTTTAGGAGCAGGAGGAGACAGCGGTTCCTCATTGAGAAGTCTCTCAATAGTACGAATATCTTCATCCCAATTGGTGGACAAATTATCATACTTAATATCGAGAGGACCCAAGCTAGCTTCGAAATCATCCAAGTCACTTTCTCCGAAAGGAGTCAATGCTGGAGCAATTGAGGCAACGGTCTCAACATTGGGTAGAGAAGAAAGAGTACTTTTGCAAGCATCATGAAAATGTTCTTCACAAGCCTCATCGAGAACATCAATAGCATTAACACTCTCATACGAATAAGGTTGCTTAGAAATCTTACCCATGTTGAAGACAATTTTATCGTCACCAACTCTCATGATTATTTCGCCTGCGGCTACATCAATAAGAGTGCGACCGGTCCTCAGGAAGGGACGTCCAACGATTAATGGAACACGGGGATCCATCTCGTAGTCAACGACAACAAAATCCGCCGGGAAGGTGAATTTGTTGACGCCAACAAAGACATCTTCGGCTATCCCCACTAGATAGACAACCGTACGGTTGGCTAATTCCAAAGTCATTTTGGTGGGGACAAGCTCGGGGAGAGATAATTGCTTCCAAACACTTAAAGGCATTAAGTTTATACTGGCACCTAGATCGGCTAGGGCCATGCAATTCTCTACTCCCGGGAAGTTGGAAGGAATCAAGAAGTTTGGTGGGCAATTTCCTTAAGAGCACTGCAGAGCAGTTCTCATTAAGTTGGGTCTGAGCAATGTCAAGAAGCTTTTCTTTATCACTTAGAAGATCTTTGAACATCTTAGCATATTTGGGCATGTGAGCGAGAGCCTCGACAAAGGAGATGTTAAAATTCAATTGTTTAAACATTTTTAGAAAGTTTGAAACCTGAATATCATCCTTGCTCTTTTGCTTCTCTTTCCTCAACCTTGAAGGATAAGGTATATTGGATGAAGAAGAAGGCTTAAAGGGAATAGGCTCACTCACAACCACGGGTGGTGGGGAAATGGGGATAGAAGGTGAAGGAGGTGGGGAAAGTTGCTCTTTTTCCTTGTTCACAATCACGGGTGGAGGTGTAGGAAGCTCGGGTTCCATATAACCTTTTCCACTACGAGTGGTGATTGCTTTCATCTCCCCCCTTGGATTCGCAACGGTATTACTCGGAAGAGTACCCAAAGAAGAGGGTTGATTACTTTGGATGAGCGAACAAATCATATCACGAAGGTGAAGAGCTTGATTGTTAAAAGAGTTTTGCATGTTTGCATTAATTGCATCACTGTGTTTGGCCATATCATTCCTTAGCTCGGCTCGAATATCGTTCCCTTGTTTTGCCATTTCTCCCTTCAAGTTGCGGACTTGACTCTGAAGATTCGTCACCAACTCCCGATTAGTCTTCATAAATGTCTCAACATCTGGATTTACTGCCATCGGTTGATTGAGAGGTGGAGCCTGGTAAGCTTGAGAATTTCCTTGAGTTGGGTATGGGTTTCTTTGGGATTGATATTGATTGTTTGCACGAGGTTGGGATTGGTTTGCAGGAGGGAAACCGGGAGGAGCAAGATAATTGTTGGAGCGATAACTTAGCAAGTTACGGTCTCCATGAGGGCGAGCTTGATAGCCTCCCGTGGGATAAGTACCATATGCTGCGTTAACGTCTTCAGAATAATTGTCGTGAGTAGAAGGACACTCATTGTAGGAATGAGGACCACCACATGTGTCACAAGAAATAGCAACGGCTTTAGCTTGTTGGGTTTGGTTAGAAGTCAAAATTTGGAGACTTTTGTTAATATCAAGAATAGCACGTTCCAAAACAGACGAGTTGGTGGTGGAAGAAGTAGATGAAACATTGACTCTCTGATTAGATCTTGAGGATGCGGAAGAATCCCAATTCTTGTGGTGAGTAGTCATGTTTTCAATCAACTCTCGACACTCCTCCGGTCTCCTTTTCATAAAAGTACCACCGGCAGCGGCATTGATCGTGTCACGATCACGAAAAGTGAGACCATTTTAAAAGGTGTCAACGAGAGTGACGGGGAGCATATTGTGATTAGGACAGCGGTCGATCAAATCATTGTATCGTTCCCAAGCATCGAAAAGTGATTCATCATTCTCTTGCATGAATCCACTAATTTGGTTACGAAGGCTAGTGACCATGGATGGGGGAAAGTAGCGCGATTCCACGTATGAATAGAATTCTTAGGAAGACGGTCAAACCATTTTTCGCCATGGTGAGAAAGCGAGTGTGGAAAAAGTTGGAGGCGAAGGTCATCCATAGAAACACCGGAGCACTTCATGCTTTGGGTCATGGTAATGAATTTGTCGAGGTGTTTTTTGGCATCATCATCCGGAATTCCACGAAACGGGTTCGTTTGCACTTGTTGTATCATGTGATGCTTCAACGAAAACTCCTGAGCCGTGACGTGCATTGGCGCAATCGGGCCTCCGCGTCCGTTCATGGTGGGTTGACACAATTCCTCCATTGTTCGTAAATCAGGTAGGGGGACATTGTTGTTGTTGTTATTATTATTCAAATTGTGTAGAGGTGGGTTATTATTGTTGTTATTAACACCAGCCATATCTAGATCTTCACGAGTCTCGGGCTCAGAATAGTTGGAAGATCTAGTACGCATACACCTGCAGAAGAAAAATATACACAAAGAATATCTATATAATCTTTTTGGAGCAAAACCTTTTGAAAAGAATTGCTTTTTATGATTTTTTAAATGTTTTTGTGTTTTTGAAGAGTTTTATATTTTTTATGGATTTTTGGAAATTTTTATAGCAATGAAAATAACGTTCAAAGAACGGATCCCAAAATTCAATGCGTCTCTCACTAGAAACCGTTTATCTTAACGAAAAGAGCCGGCAGCGGCGCCATTTAATACAAAGCTTTTAGCCCGTATGAAGAAAGTCCATGTGTATCTAGAGTAATCATCAACAATCATGAGAATATACTTTTTCCCATTAATACTCTCTACACGCATGGGACCACATAAATCCATGTGTAGAAGTTCTAATACTTGGCTTTTGGCTAGGTATAAAATCTTATCGTCCGAATCTTTTCGAACTGAAAACCGGTCTTAAGTGCGACTCAATCGTCTTTTGGTAAATCACGAGAATGGTTTTGTTGATTTGTTTTAATCTATTAGCAATTAATTAAAGTGTCGTTGAGTAAATGGAAGAATTAAGATTAATTTTAAATGACGAGTAAAATAAAAGGTAGCTAAACATAAAGATAAGATTAGAAAAATGCTTTAACACTTAATAAAACCAACACTTAGAAAATTACTAAAAGAAAGTAAGGCCCGAGTATTAAACAAATGCAACAATCGGAACGACTCCCAAAAGATGACCCGATCGGAATGTATTCCGATCGGTAGATCAGAATATAGCTAAAACACCCAATCGGAATGTGGGACAAAAGGAGTCAATCGGAATATCCAACCAATCGGAATAAATTGCAAAGTTAACCAATCGGAATAACAAGGGACGAGCACCAATCGGAATGATCAAAAGAAAGGTAAATCGGAATACTTAGATTACAACTCATATCGGAATACGCAGAAATATCCCAATCGGAATACTAAAGTGGGATACCGTCGGAAAGTCAAAACCCTTTTCCGATTGGACTCAATCGGAAAGAGAGGTGGCTGATCGGAAAGTCTCGATCGGAAAGGGGTTTTAAAACCCTTTCCAAAAATTGTGGAAATCGGAAAAACGAGGTAATAAGCTAATTTTGATAAGCTAATACCCGAAACTTATCAATCCAAATACTTAAACGAATCAAATAAGCACTTATTTCAACTTATTCGACTCGAAAATAAGCAACTATTTTAGATTAACAATAGAATCATAAACTTTTTAATAAAACTTTTTAATAAGAAAAATAAGCTAATCATAAAAATAAGCCAAAAAGCACAAAAGTCTTAAAGCTTAATCAAATGAAAACTTATGAAATGATCAAAAGATTAACTTTTTAAGCACGAAATCAATTAGAACAACACGGATCACATGATAATCGCACCAAAATCAATCTTAAATCAAAGAAAAGTAGAATGAGATTAAGAAATAAAAGCTTAAAATAGAACTTGATTAATAAAAATAAGCAATACAAAGTGTTTAATCTTGAAAGATTAAGAAAAAGATGAACATTTAGTGAGAGAAAGTTTAAGACTTTTTCTCTCTAAAACTAGAGAAAACTAAGAAAAAGTGAAAATTAACTAAAAATCTAACCACTAACCACCCTCCTAATGACTATTAGGAGGGTATTTATAGGGAAGGTGGAAGGAGTGCATGTGTTGCATCTTCTTTCTTGCTTTCTTCACGTTTTCTCGACTCGACTTTAATTCTTCGTCTTTGTCGTCTCGGGATTTGAACTTGTCTTTTAATTTTCTTCTTCTATTAGACTTAAGTTCTTCGACTTCGTTAAACTTCCGTCTTTTGACTTTTTCTTCGATAAATCTTCAGAATAGGCCTTGGACTTCCGTTCTTTTTGCAGTCTTGATCTTTTGACTTCGTCTTTTCCCGTTTTCTTCGATAAAAGCCCGTGAAAGCCCGTGTTTTCTTTATTTTTCATATTTTGGTCCTAAAACACAATAAAAACACAAACCACGCATAATTCCGACTTTTACGACATAAATCACACGTTTTGGTCTTGTTATTATTGGAAATAAGTGGTAAAAGGATAAGTGTTTTCACACTTATTAAGTTCCAATCGTCCTTTTGAGCTTGGGGTAGTCTTTGTTTTGAAAGACTTCCGTTTTGCTTTCCCCAACTCACAAGAAGAACAAAGATGGTCTTTGACGAATTTCAACTTAGGAAGACCGGTCACAATATCATTCTTCGAAAGCAAGTTGATGGGGTCAAAGTTGAGACGTGACAATCGTTGATGACATAACCATGCTTGAGATGATGACGCTTTAGCCATTAAGCAAATTGGATTTGTTGAAGATGTGTCTTGAAGAGTTACTGTGTAGAGATCAGAACCACGAGAACCTGTAAGAAGGTCATTCCCATCGTAGTCTCTAACATAGCAAGTAGATTTCCGAAAAGCCACTTCCAAATCCGCATCACAAAATTGACCAACCGAGAATAAATTGTGATTCAGTCCCTTGACGTAATAAACCCGTTTTATAGTGATATTCCCTTGAACCAAGTCTCCATATCCGAGTATCGGTGCAAGTTGATCATTTCCAAACCGTACCGTACCCAGAAACTTCTCCACGAAGTTAATGAGAAGCTTGAGATTGCCCGTCATGTGCTTTGTGCACCCGGAGTCCATTTTGAATAGGATGATTTCGACGAGCTGCAGAAGAATTAGAAGACAATGTAGCATTTTACAAATGGGAGCCCTTGATAGAAACGGGTTCCAAAATAGTAGTGGGCCTAGATGCAAAGTCTACAGGCAAGCTGATATTCCTAGACCCAATCACTAAAGTGGTTAACTTAGGTACCCATTTGTATCCGGGTGGTGTAAATCTCGAATACCCCCGTGTACATGTCCTAATAATGTTCTCATATAGCTTCTTTAATCTGTTTTGTTTACGCAGAGTAGTGGAGTCTATCACACTTAGTTTCTTAAGTGGTTGATCAGTGGATTGGTTCAAAGTTCTTGTGGGTTCTCTAGTACTAGTGGGCACAGGAATAGGCTTCCTAGTTCTAGTATTCACGCCATTATGATTAAAAGCACAAGCATCATGATTGAAAGTACGAACACATTTTCCACATTCAACACAAACAACTTCAACATTCGAGGTCCTAGCATTTAAACTGTCATTACAAGCAGTTACAGACGTTTTATTCTTAGAAAACTTAAAGTTCCTATGGTGATCTTCTACTTCCTTCTTCTTCCCTTGACTATTGTTAGGCATGACTCTATCTTCAATTCTAGTGCTCTTAAGCTATGGTCCGCTAACACTAGTAGTGGGATTTAATCCTGTAGAAGAAGACACACGTTGGTTAGTTTTCCTAGTATTCTGAGGTAACTGCGTTGTTCCAGTTTGAGTGGACCTAGTGTTCATCGTATACATTCCAGGTGTTATCACATTAGAGCTCTTATCATTTCCTATCTTAGGCAAAGTCTGTGGGGATTGTCCCAAAATAGATGATTTAGGGCATTTAACCGCATTCGGTTGACGAACAACGGATGGTTTACCCAAAACAGACTTTCCTTTCATTTTCTCAATGAGTTTCTGTAACTCACTTATGGCAATGTCCTTTTCTTTTAGCTGAGCTTTCAAATCATTTATTTCGAAATCTTTTTCATTTAGTAGACGAAATGAAGAAGCTGACATTTCTTGACACTTTTTATGATTATGAGATTTTTCACCTTTTTGTAAAGCAAGTTCAAGAGAAATGGAGTGTTTCTCAAGTTGAGAAAAACTTTTCGAAAGTTTGTTATATGACTGAATTTGTTTCGAAAGCTCTACTTCAAGATTGCGACATTTCTCGTCCGATTCTGACACTAGGCATGCTACATGACAATATTGATCAAGATCGGTATACACACCAAGTATAGCATTCATATGGTCAGCATAAAAGTATTCCTTAGAAAGTCGATCAATTTCGTTAGAAAGCTAGGGTTCTTGTGTCTTTAATTTAGTTTGAAGAAAGTCAACTTCATCTTCAAGAGATTTGACATAGCTTAAATCAGTTAACATTTCCTTAGTGAGAGCATTATAAAACATTTCCATATTTTTGAAAGATCATCAATTGTTGGAACAATGCATTGTTGAATGACGACTTCTACTTGTGGGTTAGGTTTAATATTCCAAATGGTATCCCTAGAAACTTTTTCATAGTCGACGACACCTTTGTACAAATTTAAAACCCCTTGTTTTATAAACTCAAATTGCTGAACACTTTTGCTTTTCTCATCACATTTACGCTTTTCATCCGAAATTTGTTTTTCTAACAAAATTGATTGCTTTTTGAAGCTCCTTTTTAAAGAATTTTTCTTTTGGGGTTCATCACTTGGTGGTGGAACACTATTGTACATCTTTTGTTCTTTGGAAAGTTCTTTTTGAGGAACAAACTTAATATAATTATCAGAATCAGAAAGGTTTATTAAATCACTTAAGTTTGTTCGACTTTCTTCTTGTTGACGAATGATTTCGTCACAATCAGGGGAAAGCATAAGAGCAAGATTATCAACATAACAACCGATATCATAAAGAGCATGCTTGGTACTTTGAGCTTTCTTGAGATATTCAGGCTTGACAAAACTCGTTTTCATATTTCTATTGAGCATATTCATAGTTTGAATAGACTGACCCGTTTTGTAAACAATGTTGTTTAACGTGTCGACCCTCTTTTCCAAAGCAAGAATTTTTTCAATATCCTTTTCTTCACGAGTTTTATAAAGCTCAGTTTGTTCTTTGTTAACCGACTCTAATTCAGTAATTTTGAGTTTATGTAGCAGCAGTTGTTCTTCAAGTTCTGATATCTTCTGTTTTGACATATGAATTTCGTGTGTTACTTCAGAACAATATTGTTCATTGAGCACCTTACGTTCATATACCAAACCATTAGCTATCGCAACCCGTCGATCAGCTTCTTTTACATAATCACACTCTATAAGCATGTCTATCTCCTCAGCTAAGGATGTGTTTGCTTGCTTCAAACATTTATTAGCCTCTTTATTTTCCTCAATTTCATGTTTTAAAGAATCAATAATAGACGCAAGCAAATCACGGTCCTCATCCAAGTCAGTATCCTGAACAGCTTTTCTATCATCATTACACATAAGCTGTGAATCCGTAGAGATATTGCTATCCTCCGTGTCCATTACATATGTGTCATTGATGCTTTCGGGTTGCTTAGGATGCCGTCGTTCATCAGCAAACACATTATAGTTATCATGTGATGGTACCTTTTCAAGTGGCTCAGAATCATAGCTGGGTCCAGAAGTATCATCAGTCTCTGGGATCACTTCTTGAATCTTTGCCATGTGCACATAATGTGCCTCTAACTCTTGATCATCGGCTTCATCATCAGTGTCATCACGCCAGTCAACTTCATCTGCTGTGTGTGAAATTCCTGCTTCTTCTTTCTTACACAACAACATCTTTTCCTTGTGATACCCTGAGTCCTTAACCCGTTTTGGCTTCTTGCATTCCCTAGCCATGTGCCCAAATCCCTTGCAATTGAAGCATTGAATCCCAGTCTTCTGCACAACCGGAGTGCCTAGAATATCTCTAGCCCCAACTTGATTCAGCATCCTCTGATTATCATACCTAGCATCATGATCATACCTAGGTGCATGATCAACTTCCTTATATCTAGCATTGGATGATGATCTGAAGTTGTTGTTGGTAGCTTTGTAGATCTTCTTATAAGTTGTGGTGAGTAAAGACATGAGTTCTTCAATCTTCTTGTCCCTTGATGTTTGTTCATCATCACTGTCTCCATCTGACTCGGTGTCATACTTTGGAGGTGGAGTGGGGATAATTGCTTTTGCTTTGTGTTTAGCAGCAGCTAGAGGTTTGGTGGATGAACTTGATGACTTTGAGGAATGAGTAGGTGGTTGTTGACGGGGAACGGGTTTTGTTGAAGTACCAGCCACAAAAGCAATAGAATTAGCAGACCGTTCTGCCTTTTCAGCCCTTAGTTCATTCACTTCATTCTGATGTTGTTTTAAGATATCATAAAGTTTGTGATAGGAGATGGTCTTGATATCTTCCCTTTGTTTAACCAAAGTCACAAACCTTTGCCATTCCGGTTTGAGTTGAAGTAGAAACTGAACATTGGCATGATGATTGGAGATGGTGCACTGATTTCTCACAAGATCATTCATCATTTTGTAGAATCTCGAGTAATATGAGTCAATGGATTCACCATCTTCAGATGTGAATTTTCCAAACTCCCAAAGTAGATTAGTCTCGAGATCTTGAACATTGAACGACTCACCTTGCTTCAATCGATGAATTGCATTCCACATTTCCATAGCATTAGGACATGCATCAACTGTGGAATAGATATCGTTATCAATTACAGTGAGTATGAAGTTTATAGCATCAACTTCAGCTTGGAGGAGTTTCTTTTTCTCAGCAGAACATGTGTCAAAATCCTCCATAGCTCGTATAGTTGATGAAGTACCATCCTCTGCCTGTGTTGTAATTGGTCTGAATTCAAAAACTAGAGGTGGATTCTCAAGGCAGTGACGAAGAGCAGTTCGGTTTTCTTTTCCGTCGAGAAATATGAGAAAACGAGATCTCCATTGAACGTAGCAACCGGCAGTGAGCACAGGTGGAATACTGTTGCCACCTTGTTCCAAACGAATTTGATTAGAAGTTGCAATGTTGATGTTGTTGTTAGACATGGTGAAAACTTGTGGATGAATTGCATATCTTAGTGGATTTGTTGTGATGATGTGTGGTTAAAAATTGAAATTCCAAAAATTAAAAAAAAAATTTCTCAGTCCGACAATAAATTTCTCAGTCTGACAAAACGGTAAGCCGAAAAATTTTGTATCGCCAAATTTTGAATTTGAGTTAGAAATAGCCAAAAACTAGTAGGGAAAAAATTTGATTTTACTTGACCTAAAAATTTTAACTCTTTTTTTTTAATCTTCGTGTAAACTACGTTCCGAAACTAGTCTAGATAGTGGCTAAGTCAAAAAATTACTCAAACAAAATACCCATCGGAATGTCCATCGGAATACTTATCGGAATGTCCAGATCAGAATGTCAAATCGGAATGCTCAGATCAGAATGTCAAATCGGAATGTCCAATCGGAATGTTCAGATCGCAATGTCAAATCGGAGTGTTCAGATCGCAATGAGCCGTCGGAATGTTCAGATCGGAATGTGGCTTAAACAAATTTGGCAGAGTAACGAATCAAAGATCCCTTAAACCCGTCGGAATCCCAGATCGCAATGTACGATCGGAATATCCATATCGGAATAAGGTATCGAAATCAGGGTGATCGCAAAGTGGAATCCTTGGATTATTGCGATCGAGCCTCACACTTTGTAGATTCCGATGGTAACACTTGCTTGAATTTCGGAATGAAGAAAAACAAGAAATTTCGCAACTTTTGATCCAAAAGATTTGTGTTTTAGCCAAAACCAAGATACCCAAATCACTACTACTAGTGTGTAGATGATTTGTATCAAGAAATGACCATAAAAACACAAAATGAAATTTTGGGACGTGAGATTTAGATCAAACAATCCACGAAAAATCAAGAACACAACTCACTAATCTTCAATAACCTATCCACTATAGGCTCTGATACCAAATGTTGTTCCCATTTAATCCATAACACATGATTTAGAAGAGATATTTAGAGAGAGAAAGAGAAGAAAGTAGAGAGAGAAACAAGAGAGAGTTTGGAAGGTTAATGTTTACTAGAGAGAGAAAGTAAAATGAACCAAGACCCTCTTCCACACATGGAAGAGGGTATATATACCCTTGGCTTATCGGCCGTGGGTTTAAGTGACTTGGGTCGGGCTTGGCTTTGTTTTGGGCTTACGCCCCTAACTTATACAATATTAGCTTAAAGTCCAAGCCCGGTTTTCCTGACTAACCTATTACAATACAAGACCTTTAGCGACTAAGATGACCTACTACATTCTTGTTCGACTATATAAAATATACGGCTAACATTTGATATACAACGATCCACCTCCTTTTCGGACTTGGATCTATTTATCCTCATACCTTGTTAGGGTCTTTTTGGATAGACTTCTCCATGATCTTTATGGGAGTAATTTGCTTTTCGTCGTGTGTCTTGATCCTTCATAGTGATTTTAGAAAAATGATTCTTCACATCATCTTGGATCTTTAGCAACAAAATTTAGCCACATGCCTTGTTAGGGCCTTTTTAGACTCGCCAATTTTCGCATCCCGCTTCAATAAGTTATGCCTTGGCTATGAACTCTAATTAATCTCGAGCAACTTTTAATCGATCTTGGGCTAGAAGCTAAGTAACTTTATAAATCGTACGATGTCGCACCCCACCATGGTGGAATATAGGGCGCGAGCTATGGATATCATCACAACAATAGCATGTCTATAGAGAGAACTAAATGAAATTGAAATATCACAAAAGATGACACAAATGTCATGACAATATCTTAACAATGCAGGAGTCTAGGTAAGTAGGTAAAATTCTTACCTCTTACCAAAGACAAACAATAAAACAAACAAACCAACATATAGGTGTTCATAGTATCAATTATTAAACAAACACAAGAAACTAAGAAGGAACGCGGATCTCCTTCTAAATGCATTCCTACGCGACTCCGAATCCTAGCTACTTATGTTCTCACGCTTAACCATAACATCACCTGAAAGAGACACTAAAACATGTCAACATAAAGTTGGTGAGAGTCATAGGTTTTGACTCAAACACAAACCAAATTTTTAAGTTGTGAATAATAACCACCAATCAAAGAACATATGGACAATGTGTTACAATTAGGCATTAACAACTAACATTCAAGATTTAACCATTCACCACAATTTCAAGGCTCCCAGCCTTACCAAACACCATGGTCCCATAGGCGCCCATACAACTATGAACCAAATCCCAACTCCTCGCCTTGTCAACATCCCCTTGGGACCAAGTCAAACCACAATAACTGAGACGGTACGTGTCCCCCGATCCAAATCATAAACACAATCAAGAATCACATAAGTGTACACACAAGTCCATCACAAACCATAAAAACATTCACAACATTATTTACAAAACCATACAATGTCTCTTCCATCCCATCTGGAAGTCAAAACATCAAAAGATATGGGAATATGAAACTCACCTGATCAAGTTTCTCCAAATATCCGCGCTCTAGCAAAATCTAAGCACACAAACATATACGATCAAGACATGAACCACATACCAAAATGGCTCATCAATCTATGATGGATATCTAAACTTCTCCTACAACTTACCCTCATTTATATGCCATAAGCATCCATTACACCCCTCTATTAAGCCCTTAACTTAGTTAAGTTCATAACCCGTCTCGTTAATATTTTACCCAAAACAGTCCTGATTTTCATACTCTGCATTATGATCCAAACGTCCAAAAAACCTAAACCTCATTCCTTGCAATTAAAAACCCAAAAAATTATATGTGTTTGATAAAATCTCAGCCCTTTCCCCAACATCAAAGCTAATTTTAAGTCCCCGATATACAACTTACACTTTCGCCTATCCAGATTTTACCAATTTTGAACATATGAAATGTTTGTTATGATCAGAGTGTCTTCCCCTATCCCATTTGTTTAGCCCTCCTCTAGATCTCTTATTTAATATATGATATAACTCTCATGTTTATTTGAAGCTCCAATGGTACTCCTAAGTGGCCTAACCACCTTAAAACATTAAATTAAACCCGACTGATTTCAAAACTATTTTGAGCTCCGACTGTTGTAACCTGTTTTTGACCCACTTCCCACCTCCGACTATACCCCTTTAATTTCGTTTTTTTTATTATGAATAATTGTATTAATAATATTATCTTAATTTTTCTTAATTTATTTCACGTAAAACTAGTCAAATTTACGCGTATACCGTAAAAGACGTAAAATATAAAGTTTTATAAAAACTCTTGAAATATGAAATAAACTAATTAACTAAGCCCTAAATGACTTAAACCATCCTGAAAAATACTCTCGCTACTAATTACCTTATCCGAGACATCTAAATGCTAAACCTTAAATCGTAAAAATACGATTTTCTATAATACATATACGTATACGTAAAACCACTAAATAACACCATCTTATTTCATAGTCACTAGTATGTGAGCTCATGAACAAGAAAACATCACACATCGTTTCACTCACAAGGTACCACGTACCCAAAAACAATGTCCAAACCACAATCTATCCACACCAAATAACCCGTAAACACATAAAGACACATAATTTCACGAAATATGCCCAAAATAAAACTAAGTGACGAACCTCAAAACCGGGGTTGTCACATCACTCCCTCCTAATAGAAATCTCGTCCCGAGATTTACTCCTTAGGATCAGTCCCATCATTAGTAAATAACTGAGGATACTTGTTCCTCATGAACTCCTCCCGTTCCCAAGTGAACTATGGTCCACGTTTCGAATTCAATCTAACCTTACCCAACGGTATCTTACTTCTCTTTAGAGCCTTAACTTCACGATCCATAATCTCTACCAGCTCTTCAATAGAACGAAGGCTCGTATCTATTCTAATATCATTTAACGGTACCTGCAAGTCTATCCTTGCTAAACATTTCCTAAAATTTGACACATGAAATATATTGTGCACGCTGCTCAAATCTTCCGGTAATCTCAACCTATAAGCCACTGGTCCAATCCTTTCAAGGATTTCAAATGGACCCACGAATCTAGGTGATAACTTCCCTTTCTTCCCTAACCGCATTACTCCTTTCCATGGTTAAACATGTAGCATAACTTTGTCTCCAACCTCAAATTCCAACGGTTTACGCCTCTTTTCCGCATAACTCTTTTGTCGGTCTCTTTCCGTTTTCAACTTCTCCTTGAGTATTGTTATCACATCTGTAGTTTCCCGAACCAATTCCGGTCCAACAAGCTGACTACTTCCAAATGAGCCCATAACAACGGTGATTTACGTTTTCTCCTATAGATTAACTCTAGCATTTCTACTATGCTTTCTATCACCAGACCTAACAGCCCATAATCTCTACAAATTTTCTATCATCCAAAGTTTCTACCAACCTTTATCACATATAATGGCGTATGCAGGATTGCTTATCCGAAAAATCCTCATAATAACCACATGAAACATGTCATAATCACCGCCACATCTTCGCTTATCCATACCCGACACAAAGCAACCTAACCATTGTTCATACTAACAGGTCTTACACCTTTCTCTAGGTGAAACTTTCCATTACTCGTGATTACTAACCTTTGACTCTAACCGTTTTCCTTCCAATATCAATCTACCATCTTGCCAATCTCTTACTTCCTCAAGCCATTCTTCCTCACTAATACTTTTCGCTTGCCCCTCCATAATCTTATGTCCATACTATCTTTCATTCTCAAATCCCATCCTACCAAAATAGGCGACCTTCTTTCTTTCCATACACTTCCTTAATGAAGCATACATCACACCCAATGATAACTATCTTCGTAGATGAACTCTTCTTATCAAAGTGAATATTCCAACCATCTCTAAAACGCACACACATAATCTAGACGTCTACTCTAACTATCTCAATAGTACATTCTTACTAACCATTTGTCTATCAATGGTATGCCACAACAGAATCCACACACGTTTCTCCTTACGTCTACACTTGCCATAATTCTTCACCAGACATTCCATACCTATTAGGATTACATTACACAAGATTTTCATATTTCATAACATCACATCCGTATGCAAGGTTTCCAACTTCTCAACCACATGACTTGTCATTCTGCTGGAAGATGGGATGAATTAGTCAGTCTATCGACTATCACCCAAATCTCTTCGTACCTACTTCTCTACCTCAATATATATCTCCTCTACGGTCAAATTCCTTACACCGTCTTACCAAGACACTCCTATCTATCTAGAAAGTATAACCTATTTCCTTTTTCTCCGTTAGACAGTCGATGCCACACCACGTAGCTGTGGACGCGTTCACTGCATTAGACAACTCAACGCAGGCAACCAACATCTTTCATCTAACCTATCTTAACACATCATCCCTATAGCTCAAGTTTATCTTAGCTTTACATCCTTCCTCTTATTCCATGTCTCATTAACATTGTTTTCCCTTCCCAGGTGGTACATGGCCTTGTAAGTTTCTTCACCACTTAACTCCATCCATCATCTATGCCTAATGTCCAATCAAGAGGATTGAATGTGTGTTTGAGACGTTCATTACCCGTATAGATCATTCTCTACATCTCGTAAACCAAATGATTCTAGCATTCTAGGAAATTAAACCAACCCAACTCCACTATCTAGACTTATGTAGTTCTTCCAAACCTTCAAATCTTGCAACGTATATGCAATCACCTTTCTTCGCCGTCCTCGCACGCATCCTAATGCTTGCTCCATGTATCGTCCTACTACGCGAATTCGTCCAGTCCTTCCGATAATGTTAAGATCAGCTCTCAACCCATGCTAGTTCTTTAGCCTCCAAAACGCCTCCTCATTTTGCTTCGCTTCATCCTTGTTGGTTTCAACTAAATGCCATCATCTCTAACTACATACCCCAACAACTAGTTTCCTAAAACTTATACTTGAAAATACCACGTATAATTCCCTTTTCTAAACATCTCCAAAACCAACTCATAATTCGCCTCACTCTCTTTCTTAGTCTTTGTGTAGATCAAGATGTCGTCGATACTTACGATGGCAACTTGTCTATATACGGCCATGCAATCTCGGTTCATTTACTCCATGAAGACCACTAGTGCTTTGGTGAAGCCAAATGCATAACCATAAGCCCAAAACGTCCATACAACATCCTTAACCATTTTGACTACGTCATCCTTGTGCCTCTCTTGGCGGAAATACAAACAAATTTCTACCTCGTTCTACTCTTAAAATTCTACACACGTTCTAACAAAACAATACCTTCTATCATCAAACCATTCTAACACTTTCCACACCCCATTTACCACTAGGAAAACTCAGCCTTTACCTTGCATCCTTTACAATTATTCTAACGACTCATGCCTTTAAAATCATCCCAACACAATTGCCTTGGAAGGCACTAACTACCACTCATCTCATATTCTTAAACCTACTTCAATCCATAACACACAATATTAAAGATATTTAGAGAGAGAAAGAGAAGAAAAGTAGAGAGAGAAACTAGAGAGATTTGGATGGTTAAACACTATTAGAAAGAGAAAGTGATTAGTAACCAACACCCTCTTCCACACATGGAAGAGGGTATTTATATGCCACGCCATAAGGCCTTAGTGGGCTTGTTCATGGGTCGGACTTGGCTTTGCTTGGGCTTACGCCCCTAACTTAGACAATATTAGCTTAAATACAAAGCCCGGTTTTCCCGACTAAATGATGTAGCGGAAAACAAGGATAGATAATTGAATATGTTGATTCCAAAGAATGCCAAGCACAATCCTTCCAACTATCGTTGATTCAAAAAGAATACCAATAATCAGGTAAACTCCAATAATCGTTGATTCAACGAATACTCGATTATTAAGAGAAAATTGAACAATAAACCCTAACCTGGATTCAAGTCAATTAACAAAGACTAAAAGTCTGTTTTTTTCATTCATAACTTCATAATAATTCAATACAAAAAGTCCTGATTATATAGGAAAACTAAAATTGGGGAAAAAGATAACAATATTTTCCCAAAAACATAAAATAAGAAAACTAAATTAAAGATACCACAAAATATGAAAACTAAATAAAAGATACCACAAATAAACTAAATAACCAGTTTATTTTTATGATCCTCCATCATTCTCCCTCACTTCAAAAAACTCGTCCTCGAGATTATCTCACTCGTACCTTGTACTCGTAGCATCCAAATTTGTATCCCTTGCATCAAATTCCCTTTATTTATAATGAATCGACCTCGAACCTTGATCGTCTTAAAAGAAAACTTACCAACCATGGGTGCGGCTTCTAGATATATATTTTTTTCAATCATGATACCGACATCCACCCATTTACCTTTTGGCAACCAAATTAACTCATGAGGTTTTGAAACAGCGGGTTTTGAATGATCAACACTAAGATCATTAGCCACAACTATAACATATTTGATGTTGTCTTCTTTGCCATCAAATCTTCCTTCCCTAAAAAATCCTTCTTCCTCCTCAATGACATCTTCAAGATCAGTATCATAAACTGCCATTGATTCTTCTTCAACATCCAACATAACATCTGAAGATGGCACATCATTTTCTTCTTCTTGACAATTATGATAAATGTCAACATAAGGATACTCCTCTTCCTCGGGTTCTTCATCATAAACCGGGGCTGCTTCATAATCACCACAAACGACATCATCATCGTCATCTTCGGGATCAACAAATGGGTTTTCTGACTCATCATATTCAATACCCCGACCGTTACAATCACCATACCGGTTCATCAAGTGTTTCATCCGGTTAGTCAATTTATCAAAGAATAGATCCATTCGCTCCTCCATCTTTGCCATAATACGATGCTCCAATTCTTGTTCATACACATCATGAACATTCATACTTCTTCTGGAAGACATTTTAAATAGGAACTTTGGCTCTCGATACCAACTGATGTAGCGGAAAACAAGGAAAGATAATTGAATCTGTTGATTCCAAAGAATGCCAGACATAATCCTTCCAACTATCTTTGATTCAAAAAGAATACTGATAATCAGGTAAACTCCAACAATCGTTGATTCAACGAATACCCTATTATTAAGAGAAAATTGAACAATAAACCCTAACCTGGATTCAAGTCAATTAACAAAGATACCACAAATAAACTAAATAACGAGTTTATTTTATGATCCTCCATCACTAAACTATTACAATACAAGACCAATAACGACTAAGATGACCTATTACATTCTTTTTCGACTATATAAAATATAGGGCTAACAATCTCCCCCAATGTATCGGTCATCTTTAAATGCATAAGATGATTGAGTGAATACATCTTTGTGGAGATGTTCTTCATTCTTTGGTCTTGTATCTTGGTCTTGATCTTGTTTGCAATTGCTTTGTTCCTTCATGATTTTGTGATCTTTATCTTGAGCCTTTGTCATTTGACTTTGAATGCTTGAAATCTTCATTTTGTGCTCCTTGTGACTAAGATAACCTTTTACATTCTTACATTCTTAGGTATCTTGATTATCGCCATCTTGTGCTCTTGTGACTTCTGAATCGACATCGGTTAGTACAAAGCTACGCCACCTTCTTGATATGCAACAACATATATAGACACGGATAAAATGGCTTTGAACATTTCATCCTAACTCGGTAGCGTTTTACCTCCAGTCGGTGAAGACCGTTAGACGGTATCAGATACCGTACCTGTGATCGGGTAGATTCGATTAAGAACCTCCTTGACAGGGTTTCCCGGCGGTAGTAGCCAGTTCTCTTTACTCGACCGTCTCAAAGCAGACTACGAACGTAAAGAGTGAATCATAAGGATAAATTTTCTGTCACATTAGAGTCGTCAATTCAGAATTCCTGGAACAAGTTTGATTCTAAAAGAATCGCACCATTGTTGCTTTCCAGTTTGTCACAAGCTTGATTCATAAAGAATCTTGCGAGTTACCTACCGCAGTGCTGTTTGATATTGACACTGGAAGGATTTCCATTCGTCACCGTGAACACTAATGAGTGTCTCTCTGAATGTTCTGGCAAGATCACACGGATTTTGCGAAGAAACCTGGAATCAAGTTTGAATCAATTAAGAATCGAAACTTAGTTGCTTTCCAGTTCTCAAAAGTTTGATTCGTGTAGAATCGCACAAGTTACCTACCATGAGCTTGTTTAATGCTGGCTCAAGCAGGATTTCCATCTTCATTGTGAATCGTATCACTCAGATGTTCCGGCAATATCACAAGGATAGTGCGTAGGACTCGATTGTGTCCTAATAAGATGATAGATTGATCTCTTTTGGCTCTAGACTCAATAAGTGCATTTTGGTAATCGGAGGCTGGAGCAGACTGCCACCTTTTCAATATTAACTAACTCGGAGTGAGAGAGTCAATAGATACGTGTTGATCTCTGTGACAATGAGACAAGTTTCTTTTGAGAGAAACTCGAATGGTTGGGATAGGGTTGTGCCTCGCATCACTGGGTCCATGACACTTGTCTTCAAGATATGTGTTAACCCGGTTTCTGCCTAAGTTGCATAGAATATTCAACTCCTTCAATGCTTACCAATACGTCATCACTAGCACCTTGTTGTGATTGTTCCAGTGCTAACTTAAGCAAATGGTCCGCATTTAGCTTCATTCAACTCCATCTTTCCTAAGGACAACTATTTCTAGCTATGGAATGTCCTTGGGTAGATCCCTCCAGTTCTGGTTGGATCATAGGACTTAGTTTCCTATCTTAAACCACCTTTTGACTCCAACATTCCTTCATGGATAGTAGGTTGTTTTGGATATAGATCGTAACCCATAAACCATTGAAACCCATTCAAAATGCTTGATAGAAATCAAAACTTTTAACACTTTGAAAGTTTTACATTTCCAAAAAGCTCCCCCTACACACATGCATCGATATACGAAATAGTTTGGCATGTGAAGGAAAGAGTTGCACTTGAGTCTTTAAGATCACATGTTGTGATATATTACATTTTAATCACATTTTCTCCCCCTATCCCTAATATAAAAACATAATATTAGAGATACCAATGGATTATAAAATTGTTAGGAGAGAAACATGTGTGCACGCATGAATCAAGGAACTTTTTCAGTCGGGTCGCTCCCCCTCAACAATATATGTGTGTCTTGAGACAAAATTTGACAAAATTTTAGAAAAACGACACCACAATATATGTTGAGGTACGGAGTTGAGATGCCTTTACCGATAATATATATGACAGATTTAATATCATTTTCGGAATGTGTTGGATACATAAAATATGACAATTTTAGAGATGTACCCAACAACAATAAAATGTTTGATTTTAAAACGCTCCCCCTCAAAAATTGATCAAAATAACATATGACAATTTTGAGATATGAAAACCACATATGAGGAAAGGAGTGTTGAACACACAATATTGAAAGATTTAGAAAAATCTTTTTGAGAAATTCTTGAAAAATTATGTTCAACGGTTTTGAAATAAATTCCGATTTACATGAGCTCAAAACTTTGAATGTTTTGTGACTAGCTCATGACCGAGAAAAATTAATTTCCCGTTGTGTAGGATAAGTTATCATCCGTGATAAACTTTCCTTAAGTGGAAGTACGAGTTCTAAGCTGACATTTACTTAGAAGTCGTTTTTCATGAACTTAAAAACTTTGAATGTTTTTATAGGAAGATCATGACTGAGAAATATTAATTTCTCGTTGAGAAGGATAAGTTATCGTCCGAGATAAACATTCCTTATTTGAGGTCCGAGTCCTAAGCTGTGATGTGCTTAGATGTCATTATAAGAGAAAAATCAAGCAACTTCATTTGCCAAAACCTCCAAGTCTTCTGGAGTCATATACTTCATACCAAGACGGCCAACGAGATACTGAAACCTGTTTTGAGATAGGGCTTTTGTAAATAAGTCAGCTATCTGGTACTCAGTTCTGACAAAGTATAATTACACGATACCACGTTCCACTTGTTCCTTGATGAAGTGATATTTGACTGCGATGTGCTTGGTACGGGAGTGTTGAACCGGATTGCAAGAAATGGCTATGGCCGACTTTGAGTCACAATAGATAGGTATTTTATCAAAGTGGAAGCCATAATCCGTAAGTTGAGTTCTCATCCAAAGGACTTGAGCACAACACGCGGATAGAGCCACATATTCTGCTTCAGCGGATGAAAGCGAAGTGAAATCCTGCTTCTTTGACGACCAGCTCACAAGTTTGTCTTCCCCTACAAATTATACGCTACCAGAAATGATTTTTCGACTATCAAGGCAACCTGCGTGATCAGAATCTAAAAAAGTTGTTAGATGAAAATCGGTTCCATTCGGATACCAGAGTCCCATGTGAATGGTATTCTTAAGGTACCGAAAGATCCGTTTAACCTCTTTGAGGTGCTTTTGAGTAGGTCTGGCTTGATATCGTGCATAATAGCATGTGTCATGATGAATATCAGGTCTGCTGACTGTAAGGTACATAAGTGACCCGATCATACTGTGATATCGCGTTTGATCTACGGGATATGAGTACAAGTCAGCGTCTAGGGATTTGGTCTACAATGGTGTACCAACGCGAGCACATGAGGTTATACCATGCTTTTTAAGTATCTCTTGAGCATACTTATCTTGGTTTATGAAGATACCACGTGGGGATTGATGAATCTGGAGGTCTAAAAAGAATTTTAGCTCCCCCATCACTGACATTTAAAATCTGCTGTGCATTAATTTTTCAAAACGTTTTGAAAGTTTTGGGTTCGTAGAACCAAAAATAATGTCATCAACATAAACTTGCACCAACAGTATGTCATCCCCATATTTATTAATAAAAAGAGTAGGATCAATATAACCTTTGGAGAATCCTTTGGAGACCAAGAAGTTGGATAGTTCTTCGTACCATGCCCTTGGAGCTTGTTTAAGTCCATATACAGCCTTCTTGAGACGATAGACTTTGTCAGGGTGATAAGGATCAATGAATCCTTCCGGTTGATTCACATACACTTCTTCCTTCAAATTACCGTTGAGAAAAGCAGTTTTGACGTCCATCTGAAAAACTGTGAAGCCCTTATGTGCAGCACAAGCAAGGAATATCTTTAAAGCTTCCAAACGAGCAACTGGAGCGAATAATTCATCGAAATCTATCCCTTCTTGTTGACGATACCCCTTAACCACAAGACGAGATTTGTTTTTGATGATGGTTTGTTCTTCATCTAGTTTGTTTTTCCAGATCCATTTGAAGTCTAAAAGTGAAATTCCATAGGGTCTGTCAACAAGTTCCCAAACATTTTAGGCGTTCAAACTGATGAATTTCATCTTGCATTGATTCAATCCACGCATGATCATTCATGGCTTTTTTGATGTTTGTAGGTACAGTTGAACTCACGGTGAGTGCATACATACACACATCACCATCGGTGTTGAGTTGTTTGCGTGTTCGAACCGGTTGTGAAGGATTTGCAATTACTTGCTCCAATGGATGATCACGAGTCCAATGGTGAGTGGATGGATTTCTTTGGCAGAATGTATGCATGTTGGATGGATCAACATGTTCACTAGAAGACTCTCTAACTTCGCATACCGGTGTACCGAACGGGTTGATAAATTCTTCTTCGTCAGGTTGTACATCGACTGCTTGATTGTTGTTTCCTCCTTCAGCATTGACGGTGGGTGATGTTGGTTGTATGACAGTTTCTTGAGTTTTTTGAGTATCTAATGGAATTGTCTCTTGAGCAACGGTTGCTGAAGTAGATGTAGTTGTGTCTTGTGAACTTGGTTCAGGTTCATCAGCAGTATTGACAGCGGAAGGATTTGACCCAACTTGATTGTTTCCATAGTAATATTCTTCAAACATTGGATCATATAAATCAGCCAACTCATTCAGTTGTGTTGTATCCGTCGAGTCTGCAGTAGGAGTACTTTCTTGACATTATTGCACGGGACGTACACTGTTTTGTGTAGGTGCCATTGCTGGACAATGAGGTGCGGGACTTGAGCTGTTGTGTTCAAGTACCATTTGTGGAAATTCGTAAAAGTTCACATGAATTGTTTCTATAATAATCTTTGTTTTCTTGTTGTAAACTCGATATCCTTTCGACAATGTAGCATACCCCACAAAAATACATGCAGCACCTTTTTCTTTAATCTGTCGAGATTCTCACCGTCTTTAAGAATGTAGCATAAAGATCCAAATACGTGAAAGAATTTAGCCGTTGGTTTCCTGCCATTAATGATGTGGTAAGGTGTCTTTTCATGTCTAGGGATGACGAGAGAACGATTCTGAGTATAACAGGCGGTTGCAATAGCTTCATCCCAGAAGAATAGTGGTAATTTTGAAGTAGAAAGCATTGTTCTAGCTGCCTCGACCAAAGTGCGGTTTCGTCTTTCGACAACGCCGTTTTGTTCAGGAGTTCGAGCAATAGACGTTTGATGTTCGATGCCTTCTTCTTGAAAGTAAGATTACAAATTCTTGTTCAAAAATTCAGTACCCTTATCCGTTCTTACGGTTAAGACTTGAGCTTGAAGATTGCGTTGTATCATCTTGAGAAAGTTTTTGAGAAACTCTGGTGTTTCATTTTTTGACCTTAAGAAGAAAGTCCATGTGTATCTAAAGTAATCATCAACAATCACGAGAATATACTTTTTCCCGTTAAAATCACGAGAATATACTTTTTCCCGTTAATACTCTCTACACACATGGGACCACATAAATCCATGTGTAGAAGTTCGAATCGTCCTTTAGAGATTGGGGTAGTCTTTGTTTTGAAAGACTTCCATTTAACTCTCCCCAACTCACAAGAAGAACAAATATGGTCTTTGACGAATTTTAATTTAGGAAGACCGGTCACAATATCATTCTTCGAAAGCAAGTTGATGGTGTCAAAGTTGAGATGTGACAATCGTTGATGCCATAACCATGCTTGAGAGGATGTAGCTTTCGCCATTAAGCAAATTGGATTTGTTGAAGATGTATCTTGAAGAGTTACTATGTAGAGATCAGAACCACGAGAACCTGTAAGAAGGTCATTCCCATCGTACTCTCTAACATAGCAAGTAGTTTTCCCAAAAGCCACTTCCAAATCCGCATCACAAAATTGACCAACCGAGAATAAATTGTGATTCAGTCCCTCGACGTAATAAACCCGTTTTATTGGGATATTCCCTTGAACCAAGTCTCCATATCCGAGTATCGGTGCAAACTGATCATTTCTAAACCTTACCGTACCCAGAAACTTCTCCACGAAGTTAATTAGAAGCTTGAGATTGCCCGGCATGTGCTTTGTGCACCCAGAGTCCATTATGAAGAGAATGATCTCGACGACCTGCATAAGCATTAGATGACAATGTAGAGTTTGAAAAATGGGAGCCCTTTATAGAAGTGGGTTCCAAACTATTAGTAGACATAGATTCAAAAGGCAAACTAACATTCATAGACCCAATTAGAATAGTGGTTGTCTTAGGTACCTATTTGTATCCATGTGGTGTAAATCTTGAGTACCCCTGTTTACATGTCCTACTTATGTTCTCATAAAGCTTCTTTAACATTTTTTGTTTACGCAGAGTAGTGGATTCTAACACACTTAGTTTCTTAAGTGGCTGAGCAGTGGATTGGTTCAAAGTTCTTGTGGGTTTTCTAGTACTAGTGGGCACAAGAATAGGCTTCCTAGTTCTAGCATTCACGACATTATGATTAAAAGCACAAGCATCATGATTGAAAGTACGAACACATTTTCCACATTTAACACAAACAAATTCAACATTGGAAGTCTTAACATTCAAACTGTCATTTCATGTAGTTGCAGACGTTTTATTCTTAGAAAACTTAAAATTCCTACGGTGATCTTCTACTTCCTTCTTCTTCCCTTGGCTATTGCTAGGCATGACTCTATCTTCAATTCTAGTGCTCTTAAGCTGTGGTCCGCTAACGCTATGTAAAATCCATGATTTTACCATGATTTTTTGTAATAGATTTCCACCCAATAATCCTAGAACACAAACTCATGTGTTACATTTCTATGGATCATATGTGAACTTGCCTAACATGTACATATACTTGTACATACACACTTGTTAAAATAAGATTCATAATGTAAATCTTGTACATAAAACTAGGGATAACAAGTAGTGAGATGTATACTTAATATTGGAAATATTCAACACTTAACAAAAAAAATTTAAAAACATACTACACCATATATATATAGCCGTATATATATATATATATATATGTATGCCTATTTTAGGCATTCCTAAACCTCCTTGGACTAGCCCAAGATCATGTACTCTTTGTGTTTAGCCCATGACCAAAGCCCATCCTTTTCCCCTATTTGGTGAATATCACACGGCATAGGCTTGTGTGGAAGATGGAGAGTTGCCTTGGAAAGGCAAAAGGGGACACTTGGCATGATGTGTCTTACCAAGGTAAATAATACATTTTGCCATTCCTTTCCCTCTCTCCTCTTTAAGCCGAAACACACACACACCTCACCTACATGCAATCCAAATCTTGTTCTCTCACTCTCTTCTCTCTCAATCATACGGCTTAAAGCCATATACATCCCAAAATCAAGTATTAATTCCACCAAGATACTTGTCTCATCTTTACTACAAATCATTAGTAGTATCATTCTCTTGGAATCACTATAAACAAGCCCTAGCCAAAGCATATAGGCCACGACTTAATTTATACATAGGGTTTTCTTCATCATTTTGAGTAGATCTCAAATCACTTTGTTCACCTAGATCATTTGTGGTACTTTTAGGCAAGAAAGGTATACACTACGTGTTCTTTTATTTCTTCATGCATGCATCATCATACATCTATAAACACAAGTAAATAACAAGTTAAAAATCAAGATTTGATGAAGCTATGACCATTATAGGTCATGGTATATTTATAAAAATCATGTTCATGATTTAAAACCTTTTGATAAGGAACTTATGATTGGTATGTTATGTTTTAAACTTGATTTAAAAACCATATGAGACATTTTGTAAATCTAAAGGTTGCATGAGTTACAAATCTTGTTTTATAGGACTATGGTTAAACCAATAGTCATAGATCTCACAAAATGGATGTGTGTAACCTAAAATTCTTGAAGACCATGACCTTAAAGGTCACGGCTTACATGGTTAATGTATATGTGATTTATGTGTTAAGTTTAAATGATGGAATATGAAATGATACATGTTAAAATGACTATTAAAAATCACGAATACAACTTATGTGTATAAATGTAGCTGTGGGTTACATATGATTTAAAATGGATTAAATGTACATGCATGCTATTATAAACCATAGATCTAATGACAAAGATTAACTTGAGTATGTTAAACATAAAACAAGATTATGGGAACCTTGGGAAGAGACAATATAGCCGTGAGCTATATGTAGTCTCCTTGGAAAAATAGTAACCTTGGAAACATGCATGTAAACTAGATAATCATGATTATATTTTTAAATATTTGCAAGACTTAAAAACTAGATATAGTGTTCATCTTGTAAGTACCAAGATCTAAAAATATAGCCGTGAGCTATATATGAATGTACATGGATCTATGTTTGATTTTTAGGTCTAGACATAGTTTAGATCTTATTTTGGACTTGTAACTTATTTTCTTGATATGTACATAGTTAGATCTATTGTTGTAACACTTATAAATGTACATGCAACCTAAAAACGAGACTTGACTTATGTTAATAAGCTATAACTAATTATAGCCGTAGGTTATAAGCTCCTACTAGAGCTTATGACTTACTTGTAACCTTATGACACACCTATAATTTGGTATAACACATAAAATGAATTTTTAAGTTTATTCATCTATTTAGATTGAAAACTAAATATTAATACCCTCATAATAAGCTTATAAGACCATTGTAATAGTTAAATGAAAAGTAGTGTTAATGGACTACGTAAGCCCATGAAAAGTTACATGCATGTTCTCCCATCGCACTCATCTGAAATTCGCCTTTCATCAAGTGTTCAAACTCATCACACCACTCCTTCCTAGTAGAACCAAAGATAATGTCGTCCACATAAACCTGAACAAGGATAATGTCCTTGGTATTCCTCCGAAGAAATAGTGTTTTGTCAATAGTACCCCTTCTATAGCCATTCTTTAACAAGAAAGTTGAAAGACGCTCATACCAAGCTCTAGGAGCCTGATGTAATCCATAAAGAGCCTTGACCACCTTGTAAACTTTCTTGGGATGAAGTGGATCTACAAAGCCCTTAGGTTGAGTGACATACACCTCCTCGTCAATTTTGCCATAGAGAAATGCACTCTTGACATCCATCTGAAACACCGTAAAGCCCACATAAGAAGCAAAATCCAAAAACAGACGAATGGCCTCGATCCTTGCAACCGGAGCAAAAACTTCAGTGTAGTCAATGCCCTCAATTTGAGTGTGGCCTTGTGCGACAAGCCTAGCTTTATTCCTTACGACAATTCCCCGTGCATCCTTCTTGTTCTTGAGAATCCATTTGGTATTGATAGCTGTCTTTCCATCTAGTAAGTCAACCAGAACCCAAACATTCTGAAACAAGAATTGCTGCATTTCCTCCTGCATAGTCTCCACCCAACTTTGATCCTCAAGAGCATGAGAAACTGACCTAGGTTCCACCTGTGAAAGAAAACAAGCAAACAAACAGTGTTGAAAGTCCGTATGATTATTACGCTTTTGATCTTCAATATAGCTCACAAGAGCATGATGATCATACGAGGCCTTCTGCTGCATTCTGCGTGTCTTGACCGTAGAACCAGGATCTCCAATTATTTGAGTGGTATGATGATCTTTGTGTGATTGAAAGACTGGATTGGAAGAAACCTCCACTTCTGTTGCCAAGTTATTGAGATCACCAACAAGGTCAGCATCATATGAAGCATTGTTGAAAATCCCATCTACTGGTTGTTTATGAATATCATCCAGCTTGGTAGAAGACTTCTTTTGATGGTTCCCCAAATCAGAAGGACTGGAGAAATGAGTATTGGAAGCAGACCCACTAACCGGAGTACCAGTAGGTGATAAGCTAGCACTAGGAGCAGAAGTTGGAGTACCAGGAGCAGCTTTGTCAGTAGGCTCAACCAAGGGAAACTCAAAACCACCTTGAGCAGCTGCTTTAGTAGCTTCTTGTTGTTGTTTGAGTAGAGTGTCAAGAGCTACTTGGGAATCCTGTACATCCAATGGAGTTGCATCACTAGGAGGAGTAGGAGAAACTGTGGTGGAATAGGATGGAACCACAAAAATGTCATCCTCATCATCTGAATCAGAAAGACTAGAAGGAACACCAGTACTAGAAGTTGCAAACACTTGTGGTCCTGCATCATGGTTAGTTTTGAAACGAAAAAATCCTAACGAATCACTAAGATAATCAAGATCAAAATACCATTCTGGACCCTTGCCTTGAATGTTTGTCTTCTCTTCAAAGTGCCTGAGATTTATAGTTTCAATGATCCGCTTGGCTTGGAGATTGTAGACACGATAAGCCCGAGAGTGAGCTGAATATCCCACAATGTATCCTTCATCTTCCTTGCCATCAAACTTCCCCAAATAGTCACTAGTATTCAGAATGGTGACTGGACACCCAAAAGGCTTCAAATGAGCAATATTTGGAACTTTGCCCGTGAGCAGCTCATAAGGAGTCTTCTTGTGAGGATTGGTAATAGACACCCTATTCAAAACATAACTTGCAGTATTAACAGCTTCTGTCCAGAACATGGTTGGAAGCTTGGAATCGGCAAGCATAGTTCTTGCTGGTTCTATTAGTGTCCTGTTCTTTCTTTCTGCTACACCATTCTGTTGAGGAGTCCTTGCTGCACTATAATCTCTTTTGATGCCCTTAGCATTGCAAAGTGCGATGAGGTCTTTATTTTTGAACTCGGTTCCATTGTCGCAACGAATACCTTTAACCTTCTTGGTCAACTGGTTCTCAATAAGGGTAAGGAAATCTCTAAGAATTGAGTAGGTCTCACTCTTGGCAGCCATGAAGAACACCCACGAAAACCTGCTATAACCATCAGTTACCACCAGACAGAATTGCTTGAGGTCAATGCTTCTAATAGAAGTAGGACCAAATAAGTCCATGTGTAGTAGCTGTAATGGTTCAGTAATAAGACTAAGAGCAGTAATGGCCTTGAAGGATGCTTTGTGCTGTTTTCCTTTGCTGCAGGCAATACAATTTATATCATTTCTTAACGTTTTGGGAGGTAAACCAGAGACCAGGTTCAGATTTGCAAGTTTGTGAATGGTCTTGAAGTTCACATGCCCCATCCTTCTATGCCATTGAGTGGCTTCATCTTCTGAGGCCTTAGCAACCAGACACGCTAGTTGACCATGTAGGATTGTAAATCTTGCTTATGTTTTAGAGAGAGAGAAAGAGATAGAGAGATGGTGGATTAAACACAATTCTAGAGAGAGAAACAAGAGTAAACTATGTGAAAAATGATTAACCACACCACCCTCTCCATCAAAGGAGAGGGTTTATATACCCAAGCCCTTGTCATGGGCTTGGGCTTACATTTGGGCCGACCTACACATGTTGTAGGCTAGGCTTGTTCTTGTTTGTTAAATAAAGAAATTTAACTAAACTACGAGCTATTACATGGACTATCGTTGGAGTGACCGATCCTTCTTAATACGTAAAACGTATTTCCAACAATCTCCCCCTAAGGGAGGTCACTCCAAACAAGGGCGTTACCCAAGTTACAATAATAAAATAAACCTTCTTGAGCGAATATCAAAAAGCTCATGGTAGGTGACTTGTGTGATTCTTTATGAATCAAACTTGTGATAACTGGAAAGCAACAGCTGTTTAATTCTTAACTGAATTTAAACACGTTCCAGGCCTCTACGCAATATCTTAGTGATCTTGCCAGAACACTCAAAGTGATACCTTAGTGTTCACAGTGATGAGTGAAAATCCTTCTAGTGTTAACCTCAAACAGCACGTGGTAGGTAACTTGCAAGATTCTATACGAATCAAGCTCGTGACAACTGGAAAGCAACGATGGTGCGGTTCTTAATTGAATTTCACTTGTTCCAGGAACATGAATTGACGGCTTCAAATCATGCGGATATTATTTTCCAAATGATTCACTCTTTATGTTCGCAGTCAGCTTTGGACGGTCGAATAAAAAGAACGGGTTTACCCGCGAAATCCTGTCAGGAAGTTACTTAATTGAAACTATCCGTCACGGGTACGATATCTAATATCGTCCAACGGTCTTCACCGACCGGAGGTAAAATGCTACCGATTTAGAATGAAATGTTCAAAGCCATTTCGTTCGTGTCTACTTATGTTGCGGCATTTGAAGACGGTGGCGTTGCGGAATCCAAGAAGAAGTCGTCCCCGCATGCTTATACCTTATGCACTTAATACCTCATCTAATTCAAGAAAGCCTAAAAGTTAAGTCTTCCGCTGTATCGAACTCTGAAGCTTTCAAGAATTACGAAGGTATAAGTATGTGGGACATGGTGTCACGAAGAGGCGAAGATCACAAGTGATGGATGCACGAGATCAAGGCAAGAGATTAATGCTCAAAGATTGATATCAAAGATCACATCAGCATGTTCACCAGAAAAGAAAAGGAAAAATAAAGACGAAGACTACGAGCTCAAGACAAGCATAGTATGCTAGGTTTATTTTATTATTGTAACTTGGATAACGCCCTTGTTTGGAGTGACCTCCCTTAGGGGAGATTGTTGGAAATAATTTTTACGTATTAAGAAGGATCGGTCACTCCAACGATAGTCCATGTAATAGCTCGTAGTTTAGTTAACTTTCTTTATTTAACAAACAAGAACAAGCCTAGCCTACAACATGTGTAGGCCGGCCCAAATGTAAGCCCAAGCCCATGACAAGGGCTTGGGTATATAAACCCTCTCCTTTGATGGAGAGGGTGGTGTGGTTAATCATTTTTCACATAGTTTACTCTTGTTTCTCTCTCTAGAATTGTGTTTAATCCACCATCTCTCTATCTCTTTCTCTCTCTAAAACATAAGCAAGATTTACAATCCTACAGACCAGTAGGGTTGACTTCATTCAACTTGATGCTATAGAGATTGTGTCTTCTAGGGATTCTGAGTAGAACTTGTGAGTCATCCGGAAGCTGAAAGTCTTTGGAGAGCACAAGTGCATCAGTATCGGTGAAGAGAACAAACTGCTTCTTGTCACAAATCTGAGAGACAGATATCAAGTTGAAATGCTGAAGTGCTTCAACATAGTAGACCTGCTCAAAATTTAGATTAGGAGTCTTTATCGTTCCTTTGCCAGTGATCCTGCCTTCACCCCCACCAAAATAGACCTTGCCTCCATGAAATGGTACAAAGTTTGAGAGAAGACTTTTATTTCCTGTCATGCTCTTGGAGCAACCACTATCAACAATGCCTAGACTAGGATCTTGGTATGGAGTAACCTACAACAACAAGTTAATAAAGATGCAAAAGTTAGTGTCTTAAGGGGACCCAAACCTTTTCAGGTTTGAGCCTGCCTTGTGGATCTTGAGTAGAGCGCCAAAAAGATTGATGAGATCCACCGTTGTTCCTTGGTTTCCAATGCATCATATGGGTATTGTTATTTGACCAAGGACAACCTGCTGAGGGCTTAACAGCAGTTCCCAAACTTCCCAAACCAAAATACGTATGGTCCATATTATGTGGATAAACTGGATTAAAATTTTGAAAGTAATTACTAGTGGTTTGTAATCCAATGTTTTTCCAATGATCATGAACTAAAGGAGAGGACCTTCTAGAAGAAGTAAACGATTGAGCACTAGGATTAAGCCTTCTAGAAGCATAAGGGGAAGCTCCTGGTGGACCAGGAGCAGGAAAAGCATGATTAACAGAAGCATGTGTGTCATAATAATCACAATCTTTAATTAAATGAAAGGGACTGCCACAAACAAAACATGTTTTGAAAGACCTTTTATTAGAATGAGATTGTTTCATACTGCCTACTTTATTACACACAATTCTAGGAGAAACATTCTTACTAGGACTCAATAAACTAGGACCAGACACACTTGACACAACAGCAACTCTTTCTTCACACTTCCTAGCACCAGTAGCAGCATGTTCATTCAACTTGGAACTTGTAGGTCTTGACTCTTCACTTGAACCACTAGATGCAGAGTCACTGGCTTTGTCACTGAAAGTACATGAGACAAAGTCATTAGTATGAGTAAAACTTATTGGGGACTCAAGCATCTGTGATCCATCCAAGTCATTATGCCATGAAGTGGGCATAAAAGTTCCAGTAAGAGGAGGAGGGACAGCATGCATTTCTGCTGCTGGTTTAAACCTATTTTAACTAGGTTTTCCCTCATCCTCTTTGTCGGCATCAAAGACACTTGAAAAAGATAAATCAAATACATCTTCTGAATCAATATATTTTTCAAATCCTAAGCCTATTTTAGTTCTACCAGACATGCTACTATCAATTAATTTTGAAAGATTTTTAGGTGCCTTTTGCCATTTTTCAAATCTTAGCATTGTAGCATCTAATTTTCCTTGCATCTCCTCTTTTTCTTTGATACTAGCATCTCTTACTGTTTCAGTATACTTAAGCATATTTGTCGTGTTTTATAAATCGATGCTTAGTATCCTGATTTTATCCTCATACGTACGTTGTGTATCTTGTAACCACCTCTTTTGTTGTTCCAATGTGTTTAATGAAGCCTTATAGGCTTGATCCTCTAAAAAATACTTATCATTTTGATCATTTACTTCATTAAATTGGGACAACAATTCTGAGTATTTATCATGACAACCAAGAGGACAATGTTGTACCTAAGGTGAGATGCCCATAAGAGCAAACTCGTCTGCTTCTTCTGCATCAGAAAGATTCCCAGCAATCATTGCAAACACGTCAGTCGAGGACTCAGCTGATTCCAGAGTAGAAGCCTGATGATCATTCTAGTTGACCATAGAGTCAACATATACCAATGCCTTCTTGTCATCTTTTATCTCCTGAACCTTGAAAGCGGAGTACCTGCTCTTCTCCTGATCATTCTTGCTAGGGCACTCCCTTGCAAAGTGACCTTGTTGCTGGAAGTTATAGCATCGAACCTTGCTTCTGTCGAATCTTGCTGGCTCCCTAGGGTTGTAATTAAATTTCCGTCCAGCTTTTTTCTCAAACTTGTGAACCCTACGAGTGAGCATAGCCATCTGCCATTTAAGATCCATTTCATCCAGGTCAAGCTTATCGACCTGTTTGAAGTCATCAAAAGCAAGTTGTTGTTCAGCATTAACATCAGCCACAAAAGAATGAAGAACGGCTTCTACCATACTACCAGACTTGGCAGTAGGATCAGGAGCAGTAGTATGTTGAAAAGTGTGTTGAGAGGACACAGTATTGCTTGGGCTACTTGCATATGACATGGGACTGGATGCCATAGAACTCACAAAGGCAGAGTTAGCAGGAGTGGGAAAAGAGTCACTTGAAAAACCTCTCACATGAGGTTCAAAAGTTCTGAGCTTATGAAACAGATCATCAAAGTTGAGATAGTCAAGCCCACCTTTGGCTTTGAGAGAGATCACCACCTGATTCCATGAGTAGGGTAAGGCTTTAAGAAACCTTGCATTAATATCACCATCATCAGGCTTTGATCGAAGTTGATTCAACTGGCTCAATATCTTCTGGAACCTATCATACCCTTGATGTAGACCTTCAGTTTCTAAGATTTTGAATTCTGTGAATTCATCTCTCAGCATGGATCTTCGCATCTTCTTTGACTCCTCATTCCCGCCAAACCTCGCTTTTATGCCATTCCAGATCTCTCTGGCATCATCCAAATGGTAGAAGTCACCCATGTGATCTTCAGGAAGAGATTGAAGCAAAATCGTTTTTGCTTTGACCTCCTTCTGAATAGCTATGATTTCTTCATGAGATTTAGGGTCAGAAGAGTAATATTACCATTCTTGTCTCTTCCAGTAAGCTTCCTGCTGTTCCCATTCAGAATGATCTTCCAAAGATCTTGATCAGTATTGGTGATCCACCATTCCATCTTCATTGCCCAGTTATCATATTCACCCTTTTTTAGAAGAGGGAATTTACCATTCGTGTTTGAGACCGTAGTAAGGATCTGCTGAGGTTGCACAATTTTAGGAGTGCTGTCTTCTCCTATTTGAGTAGAAGTTGAGGCAGACATGATAACAAAATGTTAGTAATAAGAAAACTTGATTATTCTTGTATAGAGACCCTCCCAGGCTCTGATACCACTTGTTGGGTCTACTAGATGTAGATCTTACAGCCTGTCAGGACCGGTGAATGACTTCTGTAATCACAAGTCAAATCACAAAGAGACTCTATACACAATATGAATGTAGAATATAAAGATAATCAAGGAGAACAGAATAACTATAAAGACTTGATCCTTTCTAAGGATTTCTAATATTGATAATGACTAGAACTACGTTTTGTGAAGGTATACATAACCCTTCTGCCTAAGGTTCCTTTTATACTACAAGGAAACCCTAATACAGCATTAAAGAAAATGTGTAAAACTGATATGCATATCCTTTCCTAACATATCTCATGCATATCCTAACAGAATATTAAGTAAATAATAAAGTTTGACTTCGACTAGGACCAGGAGCAGGACTTGCTCCTACTACTACTAGGACCAGGAGGAACTACATACCTCCTAGTCTACCTATTACATTTAACTATTACAATGGTCCTAACAAGATGAATTGAAAAATAGTAAAAACTTATATAATATGAAAAGTAGTGTTAATGGACTACGTAAGCCCATGAAAAGTTAACCTAAAACTCAAATGGACCCAATAAGCCCATTTGATAAATTATAGTAACTAAAATGGACTTAAAATTTTACTTAGGCCCATTTAACTAATTAAAGGACTTAAAAATATAGTTAAGCCCAATAAATGATTTAAAGGCCCATTTAAATAAATTAGTGGACTTGAGATATAGTTAAGCTCACTAAAATAGCCATTAGATGTTTAGCCCATTTAATGAGCCCATATACAATTTTATATGTTGAATAAAAGTTTTTACAATAAGATATAACTTATAAAAACTTTTTGGAATGAAAATGACAATTTATAAAACTTAAGGACTAAAACCATAACTTATGAAACTTTATTTTGATAAACTAGTAAGTACAAGGACTGAAAATGTAAATATCCAAAAGTATAGGGTTTAATAAGTATTATCCGTGGCAAATTAACCCTAGGGACCATTTTCGGAAGTTTCTAAAAGTTATTTCGTCATTTTAAAACCCTAAGGACTATTTTTGTAATTTACTAAAACCTAATGAA
Organism: Glebionis coronaria; assembly: GCA_025667525.1. Classification (NCBI taxonomy): domain Eukaryota; kingdom Viridiplantae; phylum Streptophyta; class Magnoliopsida; order Asterales; family Asteraceae; genus Glebionis; species Glebionis coronaria. The sequence continues at coordinate 216,123,454 of CM046882.1, forward strand.
GCCCTAGGGGCTGTTTTTGAAATTTTAATAAAGTTACAAAACCTAGATAATACTAGGGGTACCAAATCTGCCATAAGCCGAAACTTTAGTAAGCCCTAGGTACTAAATATGTAAAATCCGAAAGTTTCACTCATTTAAAAATATAGAAGGACTAGTTTTGCCATATCCCGAAACATTTCCAAGCCCTAACCCTAAAATCTATTTTAATTATAATAAAACATAATTAAAGTACTTAGACCATAAGAATTAAGGTATAAATTCTTAAGTTTAAATTATTTTATAAATTTTAAAATAATTTATGGAAACTTTAAAGTTAAATAAAATATTATATTTATTTAAAAAAAATATTTATATATACTCTAGGAAATAATTGTATAAACAATTATGAACATGTGTTATTAATCCATATACTTGATGAGACTGTATTTATACATAGTCTCATCGTCCAAATCGGGCTTAAAACGCTTAAAATATCATCAAAATACCCAAAAATATGCCTGTGTTTGTTCATTGTGTATTTCAGGTACGGATATCGTGAATTCACCAAAAGATCAAAGGAATCAAGCAAAAACGAACACGGGAAATGAAGCCGCACAAAGAACCGGACCCGAATCCTGAATTTCCAAAATGGTCCTTGAAGTTTTGAAGATTGTCAACATTGGTCCCTCATTATTGAAGATTTGGCAAGAAAAGTCCTTAGAGAATTCATTTGAAAAAGTTTAATCCTTGAAGTTTGAAGACATGTCAAAGGAAGCCCTTGAAGAATGCATTATTTGCATATATGATCCTTGATATTAATTTGCAAAATGCACATGCCATATTTGACAAGTTAACAAAGTTCTATATAAAGGGAAATTAAGTTAATAGCTGATCAAACTTGTAAAGACAAAGAAAGTAGAGTGCAGGGGGTCTTTTTGCCAAAAACAATACCCAAACCCATTTATAACCCGTCATAAGCCCAACTTTAATCCATTAACACCTTAAACCCGACCCACACCCCATAACCAGTTTTTAAACTGGTCAAAACAAAGTCAACCCCCACTTAAATCTTTTAAACCAGATTTTATATTAATTAAACTTGGGGGGAAACATTCCCTGTTCACTCACCCTCCCCAATTATTCCCTAATTACCCCACATAAACCCTAATCCGTTTTTAGCACTAATCAAAGGGGTTTTGCCCCATGATTTCCAGAATATTGATTGAGGGTGAGTAAACCAAAACCCAACACAAAACAAACTCTCCCGTGACCCCCATGGCCCACTTGAAGATTCCCCTGCTGCACCATCACATGAAGGACAAGGTTTTGGAAGGCCAAGAGCACCTAGCCTATACCCACATGTAACACCCCCAAATTTATACAACTCAATATAGCGGAAGACTAGTTGGTGTTACGGGTTAGCACATTACTCACATCATAGACAACGCTTAAAAATCGCCGCGTCGTTTAATAATAAAACATTTCCATTCATAAAATATCAAAGTTACATCGGTCCCAAGTCATATTATTTCATACAAAATTTTACAAAGTATTTGCATGGAAAATATTGTTTAAGTGCGGGCCATGAATTCTTGATGTCTTCCCGAGAATTACCTTCAAGTACCTGAGATAAAACATGTTAAAAGAAAAGGGTCAGCGATAACGCTGAGTGAATTCATAGAGTTTAATAAAATCCATCAATATAATATCAGTATAAAATTATTACTGAAAATCATTTTGTACAAATCATTTTAATAGGCCATAAAATAGCCAAAGTCATTTCATACAACTCTTCATCAAAATCATAATATAGGCATTTTCCTTAAAAATCATTATACGAGCCAATGTCGTAAAAACAGCATACAATACGTCTTATGACGTTGTATAAAGTCAAATAAAAACCGTTATATGAATATGGTTATGAAAACCAAAACACGAACATAATATCAATAGTATGACCCTGTATTGCTAGTCAGGCAATACATCGTAATTCGGTGCGCCTAGTAGTATTTCGTTAGTTGGATTATTATAAGCTGCATGACATTGTTACCTTACTAAAACAAACAACGGGTAGCTAACCCGATACTCAATTTGCCCATCTAAATTAGCGTGTCGTCACAAAGGTCACGCTATGGAAATATTCTCATACATAAATTCGCTTACCAATCAATGTGGCACGACGGGGATCAACCGTCAAGGCGCGAACTGGGGTGATCGTCCCCAAATAGTACTATTATATGCATAAGCGTCTACCAAATCCCGGTAGTTCACAATTCATGCTAATGGGACTTTTAGTGACATAACATAACTTTAATAATCCATTTAATTTCATCTACCAGGTCCTTTAATCATTTATCGAGTCATACAATCGGGTCATTCAATCATTCGGGTCCAAAATCAATAAACAAACAATCGGGACAAATGGTGTCCTATTTAATAAAAAATAACATGTTATCTCGCTCTCGGGTTTATAAAACATTTATAAAAAATTTAAAAGAGTGCGAGGCTATGAACTCACGTTGATATGGGAAGGCGGGTTATCGGCAATTCGGTCGTACAGTACGTGCTTCAATCACGGAAACCTAGACAAATAATACTCGACTTAGACTCTTGTCCAATGACTTTATAAAAATAACAATTATGTATACATATGATGATTATATATATATGATGATCAAGTGGGTTTACATATTCTCGTTTACTCATTTTGGTGTTATATGTCGATAACTTTTATACTAGTTTACTAGTTTTACCTATTTACACGTTTTAAGTCCAATAAGCTTATTATAAGTCCTATAACTTGTTTTAATCCCTTTTATACTTATATTATCAGTATCTATACTTTCCATGTTGGGCCCAAATGGGTTAAACCCAATAAGTTCTTTTTATAAGTGTTTATCTTATTTAGTCCAATTATTAGTCCAATATGCTTAGTTAGCTCGTTAATGTCCGTATGTCCTATAGTTCGGGTTTTATCGGTTTTTACTTGTATTAGTTACTTATATATCAGTATATGACTTTTAAAAACTTTACATTAGACGGGTTTGATCGTCTAAGTTTTAATTGGCGAAAAACGTTAATTTTACGGTAATAGCCGAAAAAGTCGTAAAAATAAAGTTTATAGTTTTTATTACTTATAAGTATTATTCCACTACCATTTTTATAATTTATACACTTATTTAACCTTTTATATATTTATATAAATAAAATCCATAAGTTAGTGGGTTTTTATTTTACATTTTATACAATATAATTTTGAGTGCCTATATAATAATAATAAACATTAATTCTTAAAATCTGATTTTTATTTTCATATTCACCAAAACTGTCATATCTAGAGTTCTATATGGAGATAGAAGCTCAAATTTTTATCACATAAACTACATGATATGTGCTCCATTTAACTCTGCTATAGCTACTGTTGAATCATCCTCTAAGTAATTTCTAAAAATCGTCCAAAACAGTGAACTCAGATTTGTACTTTAAACTTGTTTTGATCATGTCTCACTCATTACGATGATTCCATTGCATGGAAAACTCTCACATGTGTACAAGACCCATAGCTTACTGTAAATTGATTCTACTTCATCATTTTAACAGTATAACATGTGGTTAGTTACTGTTTTTATACAGCCTACCATTTAAGCAAGATTTACCCATTTTACATGTAGTTTGTCCATCCTTTTAAGCATGTTTATCAACACCAAATCCTCACATAATATTTTTATCATCATATAATCATCATATACATATACAATAGGAAATAAAATACATGATTACATAATCAAAATAACAAGAAGATGGGGAGAACAATCTTTATACCACCATGATGATGTAGGTTGATCAAAACATGGATTTTGATGGAGAAACTTATGGATAACCAAGACCATCATCAAGACCACCATTCTTCATGAACACCTTGTGCGAAATCAGCCCCAAGACTCCATGGAAACTCCTCCTTGGATGTTATAATCACCACCAATCAATAGGGTTTCAAAAGGGCTTCAACATGTGTATGAACAACATAGGATTTTGTGGTTAAATTTGATCAATAATGGTGTTTGATGGAGGAGAAGTGGACGGCATTTTAGAGAGAGGGAGGAGAAAATGAAGTTGTTTTCTTGTTTTGCATGTTGTGAATGAGAGAAAGTTGTTTTAGGTAGTGGTTTTGTAAGTTGGTGGTATGTGTAGCTTACATTGTAAGCTTACAAGGACGAGTGTAAGACTTGTTAGATAAACTTGACACCTCATGGGTGTTAAGTTGCTAGTTTTGGCCGGTTTTGAGGGTGGGACAAGTGTCCCACTGGTCTCATCCCCATTTATTTACGGGTACTCCTCGATTCTAGTTTCCTCAATTTGCGTGCCCTCGGGTCGTTTTACGAAAAACGTTTTTATAAATTATGAATCAACGGCACAAAACGAATCTAATAAAAATTGTTTCATCAAAAACGGAGTTCGAAAACGTAAATACGTAATCCTAGGGTTTCCGGTTTAGTCGTAAAGGACGTTAAAATAAAATCGTAAGTCCTAATCTCTTCTCGTAAATTTGTGAGTTTATGAACCAACACAAATTTAAAACTCCAAAATAATATTCACGAATAAATTTATTTTCTGAAATGTCGGACTGTCACCAAAACGGTGTATGTAAACGTAAGCACGTAACGTTGAATCCTCCGGTTTAGACGTAGTCGATGCTACTTCAAGACGTAAATCCAAATTTCTTCCCAAAAATAAGTGAGTTCATATTGTAACATTAAAATAATGTTTTTGAATAATATTTGAGAATAAAATATCAACCATAAATTGACGGATTGTCACAGCATTTACCCCTAAACAGGATCTTTGCCCTCAAAGATCATCTTACCTTACTACTCGCTTCTTATAGAGTTAAATCCATATGGGTATTTCCTCCACATTCGGTCTTTTCTCACAAGTGCAATTCATTACAATACGCGAGTTTCATCAAATGTTGACTTACTTTCTCTATCCATGATGTTCACGGGTTTTTGATGAATGCCACTTTTGGCCGATCTAGACTTTATCAAGAAGAATTCAGATTTTAACTTGATAGATATTTATCAAGTTCGATTTACGAAACATAATTCACGCAGTCCTTGAAGTCCTAGGGTAGATCCAGCTTATATGCCTTTCAAACCAATCTTTTACATCATCTCAATGGTCCCATACAACGGGGACTTATATCCCATGATTTGTCAGATCGTTAATTCATTTTTCCAAGGTTAAAAATTTTGGCATAACTTCGCTACCCATCTGGCACTTCAAGATCTACATTTCATATTCACATAACCTCCTACCCACTACCGGCAGTCAATAACCAGATCCTAATTTCAACAATCATTTCAGGTCTCGCAGGTCGAGTATTTTGTAAGGTTAGATTCGCCATCATAGGAAACCTTAAACCTAAAAGACATGTCCAACTCACAATGGGTGTATGTCGGGTGTCTTTATCTCAACTCCTACTTACAGATTCTCTAATATTTAGATCCTAACAAGATTCGATCTCGATCCTATTACGATATTTATCAATGATAATCTTTCCAAAGGAAAACGATTATACGGTCTATCACCAAAGGTCATTCATTCAAACATAAAACAGCACTTATATTACTTTGTATCGTTACTTTACCTCGTCCCTTCGATTGGGGTGGTACTTAGTACTCTCATCAAGGTTCGTTCTCAATGATTTCTGAGCAGATCTATAGAAATTCGATGCGAAGCGAGGATCTTGATAAAGATGTTCGATACAGGCACGTTATGTTTACATAACTCTTTTGCATTTATCATTAACGGGAATGATATTAGCAGATTTGGTCAGTCTGTCGACGATGACCCAAATTGAATCAAATTCAGATGATGACCTTTGCAATAGCTAGACGTTTACTAATGTATGAGGCGATGTCTGCCTTCATAATTTGTCATTAGTGCAACTTCTTCAAACACAGATACTTCTAGTCAGAAATGACATAAATAGAATACTTATACTTACAAGATTCCAATATAACTATATCTCAAAATCTCCATATTTAGGCAACCACAAGTGGCCTTTTAAAACATTTAACGCCATCGGCTTCTCAATTCTAATGGTTCACATTAGCCGCGAACCACTTTTTATTATCTATATTATCCTTTTTACAATCATCAGCTATTTTTAAATTGTTCGGCAATTTATTTTGCACCTTCATTATTAAGGAACATGTCCTAATTGGTTATTTATCTTTTATACATAATGTGTCAGTAATTAGGTTCACTTTCCTGATGATATAATTATCATGTCCATATTTATTCAAAAATTATTTCTTCACATTTTCTGAGTTTTAGTTTCTTCTCAACTATCATTTTTATCCGTTCTACTCAATCCCACGTCTAAAGCGTCGATAATTATTATAATTAATTAAATAATTATTAGTTACTTTTTATGAAGCGTAATAGTTTTAAATTTTCTTAGTTCGACCAATTATATAAAATGTTCAAAAATAAATTTTAATTTAATTAACACGATTTTTGTTGATTTATCGAAAATAATTAATAAGATTCGTAAATGTTCGAAAAACCTTTGTTTATACTTTGGTCAAAGTTTTCTTAGTTTGAAAAGTAAAAATTATCGTTTCAAATTTCAAGTTATGGTTTAAATGGGTTTCCTCATTCCTTCTTAGGTTGTCTTGAGGTATACACAATCATTTACCCCTAAACAGGAGTTTAGTTAAATGATTGGTGTATAAGGGAATAATCCCTTAAAATCCTTTGTTAAAACATTTGTCAAAATATATTTGCACTTTCTTTTTAGTATAATTCAAAGTCTTAAATGACTTCTAAATTTTGAAGAGTCAATTTATATTCCATTATCTATTAATCACACGGTTAAATCATGTAAAGGATTAAGTCTTTAAGTCTTATGTTAAATATTCAAGGTACAAGTTTTAGTTGTTCGGTCAATTCAGGGAAATCTATAATTAATTATTAACTTATTCTTATCCTTATAAACAAACAAATAGTCCTTAATGATCACGAGCATGAATTTATCAAATCACAGCCCACACACGTGATTCACGAAATTTATGAATGCTACATGTGTGTTAGTCAATCCAAACGACATCACGTGAAACTCACAATCTTCATTACAAGTACCGGATGTAGTGATTGGAATAAATAATCTTCTTCGCGGACGCGAAGTTGATAATAACCATGCTGCGGATCAAATCTTTAAAACATACGCTAGAACCTTGTAAATGATCGAACAAATCTTCCATTTCGAGTTATGGATATTGTTTTCGATTGTCAGTTTACTCAGTTCACAGTAATCTATAAATATAAGGAATGATAACACCATAGCTCTTCATGATGACAGGCTTGGTATAATAAAATCTTTCTTCGACAACTCTCTCAGTTGTACGGTAATTCTTTTAATTCAGATGGTGCTGTCGTGCAGTGCACAAGCCACAGGTGCAGCACCAAGAATATAATAAAATACCAAATTCTACTTGCCTTAATGGCGAAAGTCTAGGTAATTAACCAACAAATACTTCCTAATGTTCAGATAACATAAACATGTTTTAATAAATTCATATTAGGTTCTTTCTAGATTACAATATCTATGACTAGTTCACAACCATTCACGGTATAATTTTAAGTCTAAATACAGGATATGGTCATTCATCAAGAATTATTTAGATCACTTTTGATAATCAACATCTTATCATTTAGGGGAATTCTATTCGAGTTCCCATCGATTAAGACAATGTCGTCATGTCATAATCAATCAATCCATTCTACTGGCACTATCAACTTTCAAGTTTTATTGCCGTCGATAAGATGTGAACTTCTCAAAAGACTAATAATAACTCATAATCCTTCACAAATTCAAGGATATCAGGAGACATAACTAACCTTAAAACAGTAAGGTCAACGCATAATCTATGCGAGAGAACTTCAAATCAGATACAGACGAAAACATTTAATGAATATGAATATATCCCATGTTTTCATATTTTGAGTACGCATTCGAAAGCTCCTCGGATCGTTACCCAGGTCATTAAATTGAAATTAAATCAAAAGAAATGATAGGAACGTCGATACATCCAGTCGGGTATCAACACTCGGTAATCAGATAACTTTCCTAAGAATCTCACTACGAGAGAATTGGACAAGAAAGAATTGTCAATTGTCAAGTATAACAATTTCCATAGATGAGTAAATTCGACTCAGAAGAATAGATGATACAGGCACATATGTAGGTGTCCCTAACACTATGTCCTTATTTTTTTTTTTCACTTCTTGCAGATCTCATAAATTTTTAATCTTTCACAATCTTCAAAGAAAATTTGGTGTTTATTAATAAATTTTGTGGTGACTACTAATCAGCCTTGCATGGTCCATTCCAAATTGTATGTAGGCGCGCAACTATATACAATTTCAAGATTAACGATGCAATACTCAGTTAGTCAAAATTTTATCATCATGTTTATAATAAAAACATTTTCATGCTTAATTCTTAAATAAGAATCAAAAATATATTTACAAAGATTTTCTTTGTTATGGAAATAATTAATTTTCCAAAGCTTTTCGTAAACAACTTCATTTTGATATCAATCACTTATAATTCTCACTTTGAATAATCCTTATTGTGATGAAAATTAAATTTTCTCAAAGGATACCGTTTTAACTTTATAAAAACAATGTGTGATCTGCAAAAGAGTTATGAACAGTTGTTCACCAAGAACTAACTACAATATGATAGGAAATGAGCTTAGCCAAATAATCATGAGGTTCATGACCTTGATGGCACTCAAAAAGAATAATCCACAACGTAACTCAAATCGAGATGAGTACTTGTTCAATGGTTGCATCACTAATGCGAACATTAGGATGAAGCAAGAAAAGATAGATAACATCGATACATGTAGGATTTAGCAATCAAAGGTAGTCTTTTCATTAATCACAAACAAGTCAGAATTGTACCGTAACACATTACGTGTCACTATGTCATACAATTCTCAGAACTCATCCTACCAACTGATATCTCAGTTAAGTTAGGGATTTTTAAAAGATACCACAAAGAATACTAATCTACAAGAGTCATTAGGTGTTCCATATGTCCTGGAAGATCCATCGGTCCCAATTTAGAAGAAGATTTCTTCAATTTATTTCTTGGACACTGGGCATCCTTGTTAGTGGACAATGGCCTAGGAACAACCTTTAACACAAACTAACAATCATTTAAAACCTCATAATTAAATCAAAGAACATAACGAATTCCTCTTATCAATCTCATATTCCATACGTGTTAAATTTTACTTTATTCAAGTTTTCAATCAACTTATACTCAATTCGATATCCTACCTCATTTTCCAATACTTTCAATCTTATTCTTAGATCTTAAAAGGGCAATAAAAGCTCGCTATGATCAACACTTAATTCCAATCCTATAGCTCTTACAACAACAATTATCAAATGAGTCACTAGCATGAGATGACTCACACATTCAATCAAATTTCTCGGAAAGGTACTAGTGGCATGAGGCTTTTGGGTAATGGTTCCAATTACAGCCTCAAGTGCAACATTCACCCTTTTGATTTCAATTTAAGAATTGGGTGGCAACGAGTCAGATGATATCTTTCTAGGTGGTAACGTTTTGTCAAACTCCACTCTATAAGGAAAGATCGTCATGACATCGATATCAGATTTAATCTCACCAATTCTTTTTCAATATCGCAATCAACTAATATATATATTTCTACGAATATCAACCATTTGTTGGGATCATAAATATCCACAACTTGGTTTAGATCTAGGATAGCTAGAATTCCTACGAGAATAGCTTCGATTAATCTACTAGGGGATTTAGGGTTCCTTGTGACAATCTACGTCGTATAAATACCTCATATAAATATCAAAATAATCATCAAACAATCATGTAATAAAATTACATCAAATATATATATATAATCCAAGTTATATATATTAAAATAACACTTCTCAGTCTGGTCTTCTCTGTAACTCGGGAATTCTTCGGCACCGTTATAGTCAAAAGATTTTTAGACATTTTGTGAAAAATGTTTATAGTTAAAAGATTTTGAAATTTTTTATTCAAAACCTTAGTTTTAAAAATATTTCGTTCTCTATAACGAGAGCTCTGATACCAAACTGTAACACCCCCAAATTTATACAACTCAATACAGCGGAAAACTAGTTGGTGTTACGGGTTAGCACATTACTCACATCATAGACAACGCTTAAAAATCGCGTCGTTTAATAATAAAACATTTCCATTCATAAAATATCAAAGTTACATCGGTCCCAAGTCATATTATTTCATACAAAGTTTTACAAAGTATTTGAATGGAAAATATTGTTTAAGTGCGAGCCATGCATTCTTGATGTCTTCCCGAGAATTACCTTCAAGTACCTGAGATAAAACATGTTAAAAGAAAAGGGTCAGCGATAACACCGAGTGAATTCATAGAGTTTAATAAAATCCATCAATATAATATCAGTATAAAATTATTACTGAAAATCATTTTGTAGAAATCATTTTAATAGGCCATAAAATAGCCAAAGTCATTTTATACAACTCTTCATCAAAATCATAATATAGGCATTTGCCTTAAAAATCATTATACGAGCCAATGTCGTAAAAACATCATACAATACGTCTTATGACGTTGTATAAAGTCAAATAAAAACCGTTATATGAATATGGTTATGAAAACCAAAACACGAACATAATATCAATAGTATGACCCTGTATTGCTAGTCAGGCAATACATCGTAATTCGGTGCGTCTAGTAGTATTTCGTTAGTTGGATTATTATAAGCCGCATGACATTGATACCTTACTAAAACAAACAACGGGTAGCTAACCGGATACTCAACTTGCCCATCTAAATTAGCGTGTCGTCACAAAGGTCACGCTATGGAAATCTTCTCATACATAAATTCGCTTACCAATCAATGTGGCACGACGGGGATCAACCGTCAAGGCGCGAACTGGGGTGATCGTCCCCAAATAGTACTATTATATGCATAAGCGTCTACCAAATCCCGGTAGTTCACAATTCATGCTAATCGGACTTTTAGTGACATAACCTAACTTTAATAATCCATTTAATTTCATCTATCGGGTCCTTTAATCATTTATCGGGTCATACAGTCGGGTCATTCAATCATTCGGGTCCAAAATCAATAAACAAACAATCGCGACAAATGGTGTCCTATTTAATAAAAACTAACATGTTATCTCCCTCGCGGGTTTATAAAACATTTATAAAAACATTTAAAAGAGTGCGAGGCTATGAACTCACGTTGATATGGGAAGGCGGGTTATCGGAAATTCGGTCATACGGTACGTGCTTCAATCACAGAAACCTAGACAAATAATAATCGACTTAGACTCTTGTCCAATGACTTTATAAAAATAACAATTATGTATACATATGATGATTATATATATATGATGATCAAGTGGGTTTACATATTCTCGTTTACTCATTTTGGTGTTATATGTCGATAACTTTTATACTAGTTTACTAGTTTTACCTATTTACACGTTTTAAGTCCAATAAGCTTATTATAAGTTCTTTAATTTGTTTTAATCCCTTTTATACTTATATTATCAGTATCTATACTTTCCATGTTGGGCCCAAATGGGTTAAGCCCAATAAGTTCTTTTTATAAGTGTTTATCTTATTTAGTCCAATTATTAGTCCAATATGCTTAGTTAGCTCGTTAATGTCCATATGTCCTATAGTTCGGGTTTTATCGGTTTTTACTTGTATTAGTTACTTATATATCAGTATATGACTTTTAAAAACTTTACATTAGACGGGTTTGATCGTCTATGTTTTAATTGGCGAAAAACGTTAATTTTACGGTAATAGCCGAAAAAGTCGTAAAAATCAAGTTTATTGTTTTTATTACTTATAAGTATTATTCCACTACCATTTTCATAATTTATACACTTATTTAACCTTTTATATATTTATATAAATAAAATCCATAAGTTAGTGGGTTTTTATTTTACATTTTATACAATATAATTTTGAGTGCTTATATAATAATAATAAACATTAATTCTCAAAATCTGATTTTTATTTTTATATTCACCAAAACTGTCATATCTAGAGTTCTATATGGAGATAGAAGCTAAAATTTTTATCACATAAACTACATGATATGTGCTCCATTTAACTCTTCTATAGCTACTGTTGAATCATCCTCTAAGTGTTTTCTAAAAATCGTCCAAAACAGTGAACTCAGATTTGTACTTTAAACTTGTTTTGATCATATCTCACTCATTACAATGATTCCATTGCATGGCCAACTCTCACATGTGTAAAAGACCCATAGCTTACTGTAAATTGATTATACTTCATAATTTTAACAGTCTAACATGTGGTTAGTTACTGTTTTTATACAGCCTACCATTTAAACAAGATTTACCCATTTTACATGTAGTTTGTCCATCTTTTTAAGCATGTTTATCAACACCAAATCCCCACACAATATTTTTATCATCATATAATCATCATATACATATACAATAGGAAATAAAATACATGATTACATAATAAAAATAACAAGAATATGGGGAGAACAATCTTTATACCACCATGATGATGTAGGTTGATCAAAACATGGATTTTTATGGAGAAACTTGTGGATAACCAAGAACATCTTCAAGACCACCATTCTTCATGAACACCTTGTGGAAAATCAGCCCCAAGAATCCATGGAAACTCCTCCTTGGATGTAATAATCAACACCAATCAATAGGGTTTCAAAAGGGCTTCAACATGTGTATGAACAATATAGGATTTTGTGGTTAAATTTGATCAATAATGGTGTTTGATGGAGGAGAAGTGGACGGCATTTTTAGAGAGAGGGAGGAGAAAATGAAGTTGTTTTCTTGTTTTGCATGTTGTGAATGAGAGAAAGTTGTTTTAGGTAGTGGTTTTGTAAGTTGGTGGTATGTGTAGCTTACATTGTAAGCTTACAAGGACACGTGTAAGACTTGTTAGATAAACTTGACACCTCATGGGTGTTAAGTTGCTAGTTTTGGCCAGTTTTGGGGGTGGGACAAGTGTCCCACTTGTCTCATCCCCATTTATTTACGGGTACTCCTCGATTCTAGTTTCCTCGATTTGCGTGCCCTCGGGTCGTTTTACGAAAAACGTTTTTATAAATTATGAATCAACGACACAAAACGAATCTAATAAAAATTGTTTCATCAAAAACGGAGTTCGAAAACGTAAATACGTAATCCTAGGGTTTCCCGTTTAGTCGTAAAGGACGTTAAAATAAAATCGTAAGTCCTAATCTCTTCTCGTAAATTTGTGAGTTTATGAATCAACACAAAATTAAAACTCAAAAATAATATTCAAGAATAAATTTATTTTCTTAAATGTCGGACTGTCACCAAAACGGCGTATGTAAACGTAAGCACGTAACGTTAAATCCTTCGGTTTAGACGTAGTCGATGCTACTTCAAGACGTAAATCCAAATTTTTTCCCAAAAATAAGTGAGTTCATATTGTAACATTAAAATAATGTTTTTGAATAATATTTGAGAATAAAATATCAATCATAAATTGACGGATTGTCACACCACACCAAATGGAAGGATTAGATCACTTCTAACAACTGGCATGAGCAAAAATCCAACTGCAAAATCACGTGGGAGCCAAATTGACCAAGTCTCAAATTTCAAAAGTGGGAATCAAGAAGAATATGTTGAAGATGCTTCAAGGGTAGTTTAGGGAATTTATGAAGCTAGGATTTTATCCTTGTAACCTTTTCATTCGTGTATATATAGCCTTAGCTTAGAATGGTAGAAGTTGTTCCAGCATTTTGTAATCTTTCAAAATTTTAATGAATAGTTACAGTTTTTCAATTTTTAAACCTTGCATTTGCTGAGTTCCAGTTAATATCTTTGTTAGTTTAATTTGGTTGCTAAAATAGTTTTAAGGCTTATCAAAAATCCGTGTTAGAAGATTTTTGGAGAAGTTGTTTTTTTTCAGAAAAAGGCTTGAATCATTCAACTAGTTGAAGTGAAAGTGGACACTAGTTGAATGATTTCAGTTTTGTGATTGCAAGTGTTGATTACTAGCATTTTCAGAAATACTGTTTCAATACTTGGTGCTCAAAATCAGTTTTAACTGAATTCTTTTAATTCTTGTTCAATATCTTACTGTTTGAACAGCAATAAGCCAAAAGCCTTACAAGCTTTTGGTTTTAACTGGTTCAAACTTATTTGCTTTCTTGGTTTTGTGGTGACTGTGCAGGAACAAGTAGCAAGGAGTCTTATCAATCCCTTTTTTCATATTGAAGATATTGGTTCTCTTCTCTACACGTGTCTTACTTTCAACAATCATTCTCTTGTCATCTTCCCACATCAGCAGGGATGGCATCAGCTATTGCCCTTGGCTTGATCAAAGCTGAGTAAGGTTTGGGCTTGAACCCCCTAGTCTATGTGCTTTTTGGTGATTTAGGTGATTTATTGCTTGACTGTATTCAATGTGTGTTTTTTTTGGTTATGTTATGTTCATTTTATGAGTCTTACATGTATCATGGATTTACAAGAAGTCTTGGGTTAATTTAGTGCAAGAAAAAAAAAACCTTTTGTTACTGTTTTGTTAAAATCAGTTAAGGGGTGTTTGGTTCTAATTGTTGGGTGCACTAGGAGTTAGGTTAGCATAATAGAAATGGTTTAAACATGTTCAATAGGTTTCGTTAGGAGTGTTTTAGGTTTGGTTAAAAGAAAGATAACATAGAAAAGCAGTTTGCATGTGTAGAAATTAGTAAAAACAGTTAAATTCCATCAATAGGGTATTGAGGCTGTTTTAGTTACTTTTAAAACTTGAAACCTGGGTATTAGTTAGACAGTTGGGTAATCTTGGCTTGAAGACTGATTCTTATGACTATGGTATGCTAGGGAGTGCTTTTGGTTTGCTTGAAACTCACTAATTTACCATTTGGATCAGTCACTGTTCATCAAGACCCCCTAGTCCAATACAGTAACTGCATTAGTGGGATTTTCGTGTGATTTTTGTGTTATACTTGTTGTTCTTATAATCTTCGTGACACCCCACAACCCAACTGGTTGTGGGGGTGCCAATATTTGCAAAGAATCCAAGCTAATCACAAGATTTAGCCTAAAAACTTGCCCAGTTCCCGTTTTTATAACCGACAGTGGGAACCAAGTTCCCACTGCTAGGTTAAAGTTCCCACTGCTAGGCTAGCAGACAAAAAGTGTCAAGATGTCACTTTTAGTTTACTTCTTTTTTTGTCTTTAGTGCCCAAAAGTAGGTTTTAGGATTTGAAACTTTTTTCATTATTTTTCTTATTTAATTTTTGATTTTTCAGTTTAATTTATTTTTATGTTACTGTTCATTTTATATTTTTTACATTAATTAGCTATTTTAATTAACTTTTTAAATATCTGTTTTTGTCTTTTAGTGGTAAAATCCAATATTTTTTCAATTTTAAAATTTTTCTCAGATTTAGAAAAACATTTTAAGATTTTTAGTTTAAAAAGTTTTTACTGTTCACTTTTTATTTAATTTTTAGAATTAATTTAGTTTAATTAGGGTTTTAATATTAAACTGTTTTGTCTTTTAGTGAAAAATTTTATATTTTTCAAACTTTTTCAATTTTCTACTGTTCATTAGTGTAATTTAGGATTTTTAAAATTGTCAAATTTTGATTTTTAGCATTATTTTATTATTTTTTATGATTATTTTAGTTTAAAAATAAGTTTTAAGTGATTTAAAAATAGAAAATTAGTTTTGAAAATTTAGGAAAAATACTTTTTAGTCTTTAAATAATATAAGTGAGTTATTAGTTCAATAAAACAATATTCTGGGCTTTTTCTTAATTATATTTAATTTTAGGGCTTTAATTACCATTTAAAATTGAATATTTAATTAATAAAAGGTTTTAAAATATATTTGTTGGATTTTTATTCTCATTTATATTATTTTAGACTTAGTTTAATCTTTTAATTAATGTTTAGGTTTAATTTTTAATTTCGTCGCATTTTACGTAATTACGTCATCGTTTCACGTCAACGTCGTAGTTTAATCGTAATCGTAGCTCGTCTTTACTTTTTCTCTCTTTAAACCAAAAAACGTCACTAATCCAAACTTGATTTCATATATATTGGCACATTAATACACACACCTCCTTCGAGAACGAACCCGCATTTATTCGACTTGTCGGTTTTCCTAAATCGTCGAGTTTAATATTTGCCGCTTTTATACTCGTCTTTCCTAAGACTTGTATACAAAAACACAACTATCATTTTGCCGCCGCTGCCGGGGAGGTGTTTAGTGTTGCCATTATTGGTATCGTGTTTGTGTGAGTAGTGCGTTTTTGCTTTTCAATTTTTTGAAAACGTATATAACGTACATACTCATTTTTGTTATTTTTCCTTATTATATTATAGTATCCAAATAAATCGTGTTTAATTTTCCTAAGTTAAACACACAACAATCATTTACTATATTGTAGATATATTGGTTTTCATTTTTATTGTGAATATATTACTATATTGTATTTACGTAAGAACAATAAATATACAAGTACTCCAAAAGCGTGAAAACGCAACCTTGATTCGGGATTTCATCACTCGATCATTGTATTCGAATCCAAAACAAAAGTTTAAAGGCAAAATAGATAAATACTTTTGTGAGGCTTAATTTCAATTAACACAAACTATAAGGTTGGTATAAGGAGGTTGTATTTCACGACCTAAGGAAAAAAGGCTCTTAAGAGGGCCAATCGAGGGTTTGCCGCCCAAGTATTATCTACGTATATTATATTTGCTTGTGTTTTCAAGATTAAACCCTCTTGAACGTTTTGGTGTTCCACCAACGTTCTAAAGTCATCGAGAACGTTCACTCCACGTGATCGTTTTCATTCTTTGAGGCTCCTTTAATCGAGAAAGTCGATTCGAGGAGAGATTTGTAGATTTATGTCTACGTAATACATTCAAAAATCCAAAAAAAAAAATAAAAAACAATCAAAAACCAAAAAAATTAAAAATCGAAAAAACGCAAAAAGAATCTTCTTTGCTACCACCCATTCTACGCTTAGTGCATGCGCACTCGATCGAAGGATTATTCCAATTCTAGCGAAGCTTCGAATCGTCGCAATTGTAATCGAAGGAATCGACGACAAAGACGAGAATTAGAAACTGACGTTCCTAATATCGTTGATGAAGAAACCGTAGAGGAGATGGCCGACAATCGTTCGATGATGGAATTGCTCCAAGCGCCCACCGAGGGTTATGGAGACGCGATCGTAATTCCTGCTATCGAAGCGGAGAGTTTTGAGATTAAGAGCGGAATGCTTTCGTTGATTCAAGCTACGAAGTTTCGAGGTCGTGAAGACGATAATCCTCACCACCATATTCGGAATTTTGATCGTCTTTTAGCCACGAGCAAGTTTACGAATGTCGACACCGATGTCGTCAAGCTTATGCTTTTCCCGTACTCGCTCGATGGTGCCGCCAAGGATTGGTACGAGAAAGAGCCACCTAATTCCATAACTACGTGGAAGGATCTCGTTTCCAAGTTCGTTAATTATTTTTTCCCACTGTCTAAGACGACGTTTTTCAAAAATGAAATTACGAAATTTGAGCAAAAACCGAATGAATCTTTTAGAGACGCGTGGGATCGTTTTAAGGAATTGCTTAGGCAATGTCCTCACCATGGTTTTTCCGAGTTGCACCTAATCGATACGTTTTACAACGGTCTTAATTTTCAAGAACAAGATTCGTTGAATTCCGCCGCCGGTGGCAAATTTTTGTGTAAGACTCTGAAAGATGCATTGATAATTATCGAAAACCAATCCAAGGTTTACCAACTCCGCAACGCACCGAGTGTTGCCAATGTCGCCAATGTTAGTAGTTCTAATCGCGACATTGAGAGAGTTGATGCGAAAGTCGATAAGTTGACGAATGTGTTTACGTCTTTTCTCGTTGAGATGCAAAAGAAAGACGCTCCCGCTACGGTGAAAGCGGTTGAGGTTTCGTGTACGTTTTGATGTGGACCTCATAATTATTACGAGTGTGCGGCTACGGATGGCCAAACGTCGAATGTGAGTGCGTTAAATGGAAACAACAATTTTTCTAATCAAAATAACGTGGGTCCATCACAACAAGGCAATTATAACCAAGGCAACAATTTTCAAAATCGTAACAATTTTCAAGGAAATAATCAACAAGGAAATTTTTCAAATCAAACTCAAGGAGGTTATAATCAAGGTCGTAATATAACTTGGCAAAATCGAGACAATAATCAAAACTCGAATTTTTCAAACAACAACAATCAAGGAAACAATTTTTCAAGTGGTAATCAAGGAAATTTTCAAAGAAGTAATCAAAACCAAGGGAACTTTAATTCTAATCAAAATATTTCATCAAACGATTTTCAAAATTACATGAAAACGAATGAGGCTAATATGAGACGATTAGAGGGAGAAATTGGTACTTTGAAAAACGACTTTTGTAATACATTGAAATTGCAAAACACGAAGATTGAGCAAGGGCAAATTGACATAAAAAAGATGTTTTCGGCCATTATGAACAAGTCCTCGGGTGCGTCATCGAGTTCGTTACCAAGTGACACCGTAGCAAATTCGAAGGAACAATGTAAAGCTGCCTCGTGTCGTGAGAAAGGTCGTGTGATTACCCTAACCTTGAAGGATTCTGTGTTGTTTATTCTTCTCAACCCTCAACTTCTAAGACGTCCTCTTGTTCTAAAGTCGATGGGGTGAACGTGGCGACCAAGGAAAAGAGTGCACACCCTCGTGTACCTCAAATTCCATCCACGGTTCAAAAAGAGAGCTTTGTCGACCTTACCAAAGTAACCCTTGAAGAAACTTGTGCTTCGATCCTTCTTAAAAAACCCAAAAGGCGTATGCCAAGAAAGGAAAAGGATCCGGGCCAATTTCTATTACCTTGTGATTTTTCCGAGATTGAGGGATGTTTAGCCCTTGCCGATTTAGGTGCTAGCATCAATCTTATGCCTCATTCTCTTTGGAAATTGATGAGATTGCCTTCACTTACCCCCACGAACATGACAATCGAGCTTGCAAATTGTACTCCACTTATACCAATTGGAATAGCCGAGTATGTCTATGTTAGGATTGGAAAGTTTGTTTTTCCCGCGGATTTCGTTATATCCGATTACGAGTGTGACCCTAAATGTACCATTATTTTAGGCCGAACATTCTTATCGACAGCTCGAACCGTAATCGACGTTCACGAGGGGAGACTTACTATGAGATATGGGGATGATAAAATGGACTTTTTCGCTAGAAAATCCCAAGGGTTTAATGAGAATGAAAAAACCGAGGTTTCAAAACGTAATGATTCAAATCCTAATGATTTCAAAATGTTCACTTTAGCGGAAAGAATGAGGCTTAATGCATGTTTTGAAAGAATTAAGAAAAACGGTTTTAAAGATGATGATTTTAATGATAAAGAGTACGTGTACCTAATTCAAAAGGGTATGTGTAAATTTATGGATGAAAACTCACTTTGGGATGTTTTTAGCGAAACAAGTGAAACACCAATTTTGAAGGGCGACGTTAGTGCCATCACGACAAAGACCAATATGGGCTCGTCTTCACCACCTTCGAAGGACCATGACTTTGAGGCCCATACTTCTAAACCCATTGAAGTGCCTCCCACTCCTAGCCCCAAACCCATTAAGGCTAAGGAAGTGGCCCAACCCAATGTAATCTCACCCATCATAGAAATGTCACCTAAGCATAGCCCAAGGGTTTGTAAGACCATGGTTGTGACTCTCGAGAAATCCACTCGAGAACTTGCTCACATCGACACTTTCTTTGATGGCGATGGTGATTTTGCCGAGATCGAGCATATACTTACTAATCCGCCATCCATCTTCGAGGATTTACCCTTTCATAAATCTTCAAATGAAGAGGACGATCTCGTGTCAGAAATTTCTTATGATGATGAGAATGACGACACCTTCACAACGTACTCGAATTCCGTATACGAACCTATTTTTCATCATAATCCCATTTTTGATGATGAATTCGAGAACGTTGATGACCATATCATCGATCCTCCTTCGTTTCACAATTGTGATGATGAAGAATTCTTTAAGGAGGTCGATGATTTTCTTGCTATAGACACAAGTCCCATTCTCGAGGAGTTACCTTATAAACACTCCTAATTTGAGAATGACGTTTACCACATTCGTGAGGATCTAACTTATCAACGATCCCCACAAAAGAATGATGGTTTCGTGCTTGATCGTGATCTCTTCGAGAGAGTTTCTAAAATCATCAAAGAGGGGAATGACAAACCATGGTTTGACAAGCCTATCTATGACGAAGAAATCGATGAGATCGACGTTCATGAAGATGACGAGTATGTAGACCCCGAGGGGGCGGTGTTCTTTATTGATCGACGTTTTGAGAATTTATATAATCCACCACCCCCTAACCGCGACATAAATGTGAGGATTTTTAGCAAGACTAATTTTGAATTTGACACGCCAAATATTTTCGACATTATTCAATCGGGTTTTCATAAAGAGTTTTTGAACGATGAAAAAGGAAAAGATTTTAAAAATGTTTTAAAATAATTTTCTACATGTTTAACTCCGTCATCACCGCGTTATATGAGTGCTACCACCTCGTCTACTCCTTTTGACGATGGTGTGTGTGGATCTAGTGTGGGGGAAGCCCCAAATGTTCCCTCCCATTTCTCCACCGAGGACGAGATTTACGATCCCGGAATTGCTTGTAAAGGGAAATCTCGGTCTTCCATCGATGCAATAAATGGAAAATCGTTTCGTTTGCTTGGTGTGAGTCTACCTCGAGTAGCTCATTATGTTGACTTACCCATTGCCCCACCTTTCTACTTCTTATCTCTTTTCTTCTACCTCTTTGAGGTTTCGGCTTCGGTTGAAGTAGCATTGTTTCGTCCTTCATCCAAAAACGAAGACGCTATCTTTGACCCCGGTATACGTATATCGGGTTTTTAAGTACTCCACGTACTTTTGGGCATTGTTTATCATGTAAGCCCCACCAAAAATGAACATACCAAGATTATCCCTAAATGATCACATTTATGGGGATTCGAGTCGAGCTTTTGACTCGGTTAAAAAAAACAAGGTGCCTCGTGGGGGATTCTCATGCTTATCCTTGTAAATATTATCGCTTTCTTAGTTAACGTAACGAGGGGACTTGTGCTCTTCCAACCTTTGTTTCGTGGTTGTTTGTGATTGTGATTTATTAGGTTCATCGTCATCATTGAAGCCTCTCGTGTTCGTTTTACGGATCACTCGAGCTTCGATCGTTGCCTTTGGAGATTCCGATATCCGATGAGATCCTTTTATGTTCTAACGTTTATCTTAATAGCATAATTCATAAACGGCTTTTAGGTTATTCCTTTTACCCTTTCCATGCTCGAGTTTAAGCATTCGACTTCGTCTCTAGTATGGGGGTGTTTTCACCCCTAGACTCGAAACATTGAGGACAATGTTTAGTTTTAGTATGGGGGGTGAGTAGATACTTCACCTTGATTACGTCACCACGCAATCCAATATTCATCTTTTTATTATCGTTTTATGCAAAATAAGGCTAAAAATGGCCAAATTTTAAATTTTTTTCTAGTTTTTCATAAGTGTTTAAGACACGAATGTAGGTTTTCCGATGGTGAGAATAAGAGTAATTTTTAACTCGACCGTGCGTGTTGAGCACTTAGCTTCGATTCCTCAACTTTTTAGGCTAAGTCTCTTAAATGAGGACGAGAAATGATAGAGTTATTTATAAGTCTCGTAATCGTCACGATCTCATGTGTAGTAATTATTAGCTTATTCTCCCCACACTTTTGTATACTAAATTGTTAATAAATATTGATTTAGCGGTTTAGTCACTATTGTTGGTTTCTAATTTGTTTTAGTAGCTTCCATGTAATTAAATTGGGAAAACATTAAGGTATCGCCAGCGTCACGGTTTTGAAGTATTGGCACCAGAATAATCGAAAGCTTCACCTAACAATAAGATTTCAAGTGCTCACCTAAATTAAGCAAAAATTTGAAGCTCACAAGGCCGAAAAATCTATGCCCAAATTGAAAGTGAATCAAGCCTTAATCTTCGAAGCTTTAAAGATCCAAAATTCGCTTTAGCGTGAGGATATACGTCTTTGGCTAATAAAACCACCGATGAGGCAGATAATAAAAGGCAAGGCAAGACCGAAGTCATAATAAAAGCTTCATGGCGAAGTTGAATAAAAGATGGAGGTAAACCGAAGATAATAAGGCCCTTCCGTTAGGGGGCGTATAAAACTCTTGGTAATAAGTCTCATGTTCAAAACCGTTATAAAACTGTGTTTATCGATCCTTCTTGTTGACTTAATTTTTTGACATCGTTGTCTATTGGGATGAATTATTGATTTAATGATTTTGGTTACACCGTAAAGACTCTATTTTTAGAATTAATCTCTATTCACGCATAAGTCAATGATGCATCCTCGTGATCATTAAGACAAAATAAAATATAAGAGATACCAAGTAGGAATAAGGGAGTTTAGGTGTGTAATTAACACTCATGAGATGTGATCGTGTTGCTAACTTATAATAACAATGATCTCGTTACACGCTTAGCATGGGATTAGGTGAAAATCGAGGACGACGAAATTATTTCTAACGAAGCATTCACGTGTTCTTGTTCTATGATCCCAAATTTCACTTTCTCGTGATGAAACAATACATTATGTCTAAAACACGTGTAGTAGCTTATTTAAGTTTATGTCTTCAATAAATGTCATCATAAAATGAATTTTGGAAGTGCTAAGATACTTAATTCTAGCATTGCGTGGGGACACGGCAATGGTTTAGTATGGGGGAGTGATGAGACTGTATTTATACATAGTCTCATCGTCCAAATCGGGCTTAAAGCGCTTAAAATATCATCAAAATACCCAAAAATATACCTGTGTTTGTTCATTGTGTATTTCAGGTACGGATATCATGAATTCACCAAAAGATCAAAGGAATCAAGCAAAAACGAACACGGGAAACGAAGCCGCACAAAGAACAGGACCCGAATCCTGAATTTCCAAAATGGTGCTTGAAGTTTTGAAGATTGTCAACATTGGTCCCTCATTTTTGAAGATTCGGCAAGAAAAGTCCTTAGATAAATCATTTGAACAAGTTTAATCCTTGAAGTTTGAAGACATGTCAAAGGAAGCCCTTAAAGAATGCATTATTTGCATATATGATCCTTGATATTAATTTGCAAAATGCACATGCCATATTTGACAAGTTAACAAAGTTCTATATAAAGGGGAATTAAGTTAATAGCTGATCAAACTTGTAAAGAAAAAGAAAGTAGAGTGCAGGGGATCTTTTTGCCAAAAACAATACCCAAACCCATTTATAACCCGTCATAAGCCCAACTTTAACCCATTAACACCTTAAACCCGTCCCACACCCCATAACCAGTTTTTAAACTGGTCAAAACAAAGTCAACCCCCACTTAAATCTTTTAAACCAAATTTTATATTAATTAAACTTGGGGGGAAACATTCCCTGTTCACTCACCCTCCCCAATTATTCCCTAATTACCCCACATAAACCCTAATCCGTTTTAGCACTAATCAAAGGGGTTTTGCCCCCATGATTTCCAGAATATTGATTGAGGGTGAGTAAACCAAAACCCAACACAAAACAAACTCTCCCGTGACCCCCATGGCCCACTTGAAGATTCCCCTGCTGCACCATCACATGAAGGACCAGGTTTTGGAAGGCCAAGATCACCTAGCCTATACCCCACACCAAATTGAAGGATTAGATCACTTCTAACAACTGGCATGAGCAAAAATCCAACTGCAAAATCACTTGGGAGCCAAATTGACCAAGTCTCAAATTTCAAAAGTGGGAATCAAGAAGAATATGCTGAAGATGCTTCAAGGGTAGTTTAGGGAATTTATGAAGCTAGGGTTTTATCCTTGTAACCTTTTCATTCGTGTATATATAGCCTTAGCTTAGAATGGTAGAAGTTGTTCCAGCATTTTGTAATCTTTCAAAATTTTAATGAATAGTTACAGTTTTTCAATTTTTAAACCTTGCATTTGCTGAGTTCCAGTTAATATCTTTGTTAGTTTAATTTGGTTGCTAAAATAGTTTAAAGGTTTATCAAAAATTCGTGTTAGAAGATTTTTCGAGAAGTTGTTTTTTTTTCAGAAAAAGGCTTGAATCATTCAACTAGTTGAAGTGAAAGTGGACACTAGTTGAATGATTTCAGTTTTATGATTGCAAGTGTTGATTACTAGCATTTTCAGAAATACTGTTTCAATACTTGGTGCTCAAAATCAGTTTTAACTGATTTCTTTTAGTTCTTGTTCAATATCTTACTGTGTGAACAGCTATAAGCCAAAAGCCTTACAAGCTTTTGGTTTTAACTAGTTCAGACTTATTTTCTTTCTTGGTTTTGTGATGACTGTGCAGGAACAAGTAGCAAGGAGTCTTATCATTCCATTTTTTTTTCATATTGAAGATATTGGTTCTCTTCTCTACACGTGTCTTACTTTCAACAATCATTCTATTGTCATCTTCCCACATCAGCAGGGATGGCATCAGCTATTGCCCTTGGCTTGATCAAAGCTGAGTAAGGTTTGGGCTTGAACCCCCTAGTCTATGTGCTTTTTGGTGATTTAGGTGATTTATTGCTTGACTGTATTCAATGTGTGTTTTTTTTGTTATGTTATGTTCATTTTCTGAGTCTTACATGTATCATGGATTTACAAGAAGTCTTGGGTTAATTTAGTGAAAGAAAAAAAAACCTTTTGTTACTGTTTTGTTAAAATCAGTTAAGGGGTGTTTGGTTCTAATTGTTGGGTGCACTAGGAGTTAGGTTAGCATAATAGAAATGGTTTAAACATGTTCAATAGGTTTCGTTACGAGTGTTTTAGGTTTGGTTAAAAGAAAGATAACATAGAAAAGCAGTTTGCATGTGTAGAAATTAGTAAAAACAGTTAAATTCCATCAATAGGGTATTGAGGCTGTTTTAGTTACTTTTACAACTTGAAACCTGGGTATTAGTTAGACAGTAGGGTAATCTTGGCTTGAAGACTGATTCTTATGACTATGGTATGCTAGGGAGTGCTTTTGGTTTGCTTGAAACTCACTAATTTACAATTTGGATCAGTCACTGTTCATCAAGACCCCCTAGTCCAATACAGTAACTACATTAGGGGGATTTTCGTGTGATTTTTGTGTTATACTTGTTGTTCTTATAATCTTTGTGACTCCCCACAACCCAACTGGTTGTGGGGGTGCCAATATTTGCCAAGAATCCAAGCTAATCACAAGATTTAGCCTAAAAACTTGCCAAGTTCCCGTTTTTATAACAGACAGTGGGAACCAAGTTCCCACTGCTAGGGTAAAGTTCCCACTGCTAGGCTAGCAGACAAAAAGTGTCAAGATGTCACATTCAGTTTACTTCTTTTTTTGTCTTTAGTGCCCAAAAGTAGGTTTTAGGATTTGAAACTTTTTTCATTATTTTTCTTATTTAATTTTTTATTTTTCAGTTTAATTTATTTTTATGTTACTGTTCATTTTTATAGTTTTTACATTAATTAGCTATTTTAATTAACTTTTTAAATATCAGTTTTTGTCTTTTAGTGGTAAAATCCAATATTTTTTAGTTTAAAATTTTTTCTCAGATTTTGAAAAACATTTTAAGATTTGTACTTTAAAAAGTTTTTATTGTTCACTTTTTATTTAATTTTTAGAATTAATTTAGTTTAATTAGGGTTTTAATATTAAACTGTTTTGTCTTTTAGTGAAAAATTTTATATTTTTCAAACTTTTTCATTTTTCTACTGTTCATTAGTGTAATTTAGGATTTTTAAAATTGTCAAATCATTTTTAGCATTATTTTATTATTTTTTATGATTATTTTAGTTTAAAAATAAGTTTTAAGTGATTTAAAAATAGAAAATTAGATTTGAAAATTTAGGAAAAATACTTTTTAGTCTTTAAATAATATAAGTGAGTTATTAGTTCAATAAAATAATATTTTGGGATTTTTCTTAGTTCTATTTAATTTTAGGGCTTTAATTATCATTTAAAATTGAATATTTGATTAATAAAAGGTTTTAAAATATATTTGTTGGATTTTATTCTCATTTATATTATTTTAGACTTAGTTTAATCTTTTAATTAATTTTTAGGTTTAATTTTTAATTTCGTCACGTTTTACGTGATTACGTCATCGTTTCACGTCAACGTCGTAGTTTAATCGTAATCGTAGCTCGTCTTTATTTTTTCTCTCTTTAAACGAAAAAACGTCACTAATCCAAACTTGATTTCATATATATTGGCACATTAATACACACACCTCCTTCGAGAACGAACCCGCATTTATTCGACTTGTCGGTTTTCCTAAATCGTCGAGTTTAATACTTGCCGATTTTATACTCGTCTTTCCTAAGACTTGTATACAAAAACACAACTATCAATACTCATATACTTTTAAGAAATAAAATTATATGAACGTAAATTAAATTAAATGTTACCATGTAAAAATATTATAAGTAAAACCCTTAATGTTTACTTAAATATAGAACTTGGTTATAAATTTAGTTAGTGTTATTGATACAAGTACTATAAACATAAGTTAATATTTTAAGTGAAACATTTTCTTTTATGTCTACTTAAATGTAAAACTTAATTGTAAGATTGAATGATTACTATAAATACATGTATGCTAACTAATAGCAATAGTTAAACATTTTATGTAAACTTAGAAATAAAACTTATATAAATAAGTTAAATGAATATTGATGCTACTTGAACTACGGTTACTTAGATAAATACCATAGTATTAATGAACTGAATAAAATCCGTATAAGCATACATATATGTTCTCTGTACTATCTATTAAGACTGTACTATCTGATTAGGCATAACTTTGGTGTGAGCTTTAATTGGATATCCATGTTAAACTAGCAATTGCCTACTCCCAGGTGAGTTTACAGCCCCATATAAACTTTGATAAAGTTTTCCCTTTTGGGAAAGAAAATATGCAAAAATATATTGGACATAACTAAATTGCATAAACTGGATTATGATTGATTATTGTTGAAACTGTTAAATTGTTGTAAATCGTCCGAATGTTATAAATAGATCTATTTGGGATTGACCATCCCCATCTGGGTGAGTCATGCTCACTGTGCCTTGGCTGAGACAACAGACGTATACCATGTTGGAACTGGAATGGGTGTCTTTTTGTAAGATACTACGTCCTCATCTGTTGAGTACTATGGGGTTAAGCTTCAGTTTCTAATAATAAATAAATGTTATTTACATTTTAGTAAGAATGCTTTGTGCATTATTACTTCTATGATTATTGTATGTCCAAACTAATTAATTGTTAAAATCTGTAAATTCACCAACTTTATGTTGACCCCGTTTGTATGTTTTGCACAGGAATATGAAGTTAGTACGTGGTGTGTGCATGGTCTCCAGCATCTTAGAAAACTGCATCATAGGACACGTCAGGGGTTCTATTTGGGAAACGAAAACAATCATCTACTGCCATGTTTAAAACAATTTTTATTTATTTGTTTGAATAAACATGTAATCTGATTTGACTAACTTTTTATCTTATGCTCTATGGACTATATGCTATCGATCCACCCCTGTGACATCTCCGTGGATATTTCCGCATATTTTGACCCTACCCGGGGTGTCACAGAGAATGGTATCAGAACATTAGTTATAGAGAACCAGATAAATTTTTAAATAAAATAAAAATAAAATGATTTTTCTTTTATTTAAAACTGGACTATAACTTATAATTTTTTTAGGATTTTATTTTGGGACCGTCTTAGTTAAGCATATAGATCTTAGGGCATTTTATGCTATGTGAACTAATTGTATATATATATATATATGATTACTAAACTTGATTATTAATACTGTTTAGTAAGGTACTACTATATGTTAGACATGGTAAACTTGAAAATTTTACACTGCATAGTCTAATACTGAAACGAGAATGTGAGTAATATTAAACTAAACTTCACACTTACTAATCGATAAATGAACTACTTACATGATAATACATATATATGTATAAGTATAAATATTTTCAACCTTAAAACATTCTAATAATTGTTTAAAAAGGGATATATTTCATAAAGCATGTAATCAAAATAATTTTGTTCTTTGTTTGTAAGCTTATACTCACTTCAAACTTAAAATAATAATATTTCAGAGCATCATGACTCCGCCTACTACATCCACGACTCTTCTACCCATAGTAGCTCCTACTCCAGTTGTTTGTTCATCCCCACGATCGACGCAGTGTGGATGGTTGTCAGCCTCAGATTCAGAGGATGACCCCGCCACCGAAGCTGTACTCCCAGAGGACCCTTTTTTCTATCTCAGCATCAGCCACACCGGGCCCAACCTCTATGGAGGAGGACCGGGTCCCTTCTAGCATACCATCTTCCATGCCTCTGTCCTTTTCATCAGGCTATTTCTCCGGACCCGCACCCGTCTCGACTTATGAGACCGGGGAAGGCTCCGGGGCAGGACGTGTCGACTCCGTCCAGGCCCAGATCTCCGCATTGGCTGCACGCCATGTGCGAGAGATATCCGACCTCCGCAGCCAGGTGACAGTCAATCAACAGGGCCATGTCGTCATCTATTAGCGTATCGACACTCTTTTTCGCACTATGAGTGGAGACTCCCAGATTTCTAAGGGCATCCAGGCTAGGACGGATGAGGAACTGAAGTGGTTATTGGATGAGAACTACCGCCTCCACCAGCGCATTCAGGTCATGGAGGGTCTGCAGCATCAGACCCATGCTGCTCTAGCTGATCAGGAGCAGTCATTGTCCATCTTCTTTAATCTCGCCACTGTCCGGCATGATGGGGTTACTGGGGATATGGCTTACCTCCTAGGGGTCGTTGATAGGCTCCGGAACCAGCTACTATCTGCACTCCGTACGTTCAAGGAGACCCGACCGACAGTTCGAACTTTGTGGAACACAAGGAGGAATTCTGCAGCCCTACGAGCTCCATCTGTACCGTCAGCCCCGACATCATCTATTGGACCATCCAGGCAGGATTAGCATAGACGTACTAGACTTCTTGTACATCATGATAAGCTCACGGGTTGCATCCTGGCTATCATGACATAGGACCTTTGTACTTTTATCTCTTGTTCAGCTTTTTGTGATGTAATCCCGTACTTTATCTTTTCTTTCTTTTGGGACATGTAACTATGGGATATGATGTTTTTAAAGACTGTGTGTATCATTACTTTGGTTTAGGCCCGACAGGCCTATGACTTAGATTGTGTTATGCTAAGATGACTGTTAAATTTCTCATGGAAATAACATGTAATCACTTTCTTTATTATATCTGCTGTGCAATGTATTATATTATGAGATCTTAACAGGTTGTCCAAATTTTTTATGAAATCAGTGCATAAATTTCCTCGTGCAAATAATATAAAAACTGTACTAATGCTTGAACTAATAATCTCATTTTGTATATGATTATAGAAAAATGGTGATTACGAGGTCAAATCCCAATAATGCAACCACTTCCAATGCCGACAATGCTGAATCCCCAGAAGCTACACGAAATGTCACTACCGCACAACTGTGGTAAATGATAAGTGAAGGCATCACAGCAGCTATGGCAGCCAGAGGAGCTAACCTAAATACGAACAATGATCCAAACTCCGACGCTCGCAGAAACAACACCAACAGGGGTTGCTCTTACCTCGACTTTTTAAAATGTAAACCCTCATACTACCGAGGAAAAGAAGGAGTTGTTGAACTGATGCAGTGGTTTGAAAGGCTAGAGACAGTCTTTCGCATCAGTGGTTGTGCTGACGAGAACAGAGTTAAGTTTGCCACGTGCACCGTGCTTGAGAGTTCCCTTACCTGGTGGAACTCTGTGGTCGATATCCTTGGACATGACGCCGCTTATACTCTCACTTGGGCCAACCTCAAGGAAAATATGACTGAGAAGTACTGTCCCATAGGAGAAATGAAGAAGTTGTAAGTCGAGTTGTGGGATCTCAAGTGTAAGAACAATGATATCATTTGGTACAACCAAAGATTTCAAGAGTTAAGCTTGATGTGCACCAGAATGTTTCCTCTAAGGAGTGACAAGATTGAAAAGTATGTCAGCGGAAACCCTGACAACATTCATGATAGTGTGCTAGCTTCACGACCCACCACTGTTGAAGGTGCCATGGAATTTGCGACTGAGCTGATCAACAAGCGAGCCCGCAATCTGACCGAGAGGCAAACAGACAACAAGAGGAAATCTGATGAAAACTCTCGTAGCCAGCACCAACAGCCTTCCAAAAATCACAATGTTGGGCAAGCAGATGACACTACCCCCACAACCCGCACCAAGAACTACTTAGGGACAACGCCCAAGTGTTCGAAGTGCAACTACCATCATGTTGCTAGAGGAAAATGTCAAGGATGCTACCAGTGCGGCCAACAAGGCCATTTTTCTCGTGATTTTCCAACCAATGTTGCTACCCCAGGTCGACCCAACACCAATCCTAGAAACAACAACAAGGGAAAGTCCAACGCACGGGGGAGTGGATGTGGGCAACAAGGAAACCAAAACCCCACTGGCAGGAGTAGTGGCGGGCCGAAGAGAGCTGTGGTATGTTACGAGTGTAGAACCCCTGGGCACGTGAGACATGATTGTCCCAGGAGGGCCAACCAGAAGAAGGACAACAAGGGAACTCCTTCGCAAGTTTACATGGATGGCAATGCCCCAACAAACCCAGGCTCCAGCATCGTACCTGGTATGTTCTTACTAAACCAGTGATATACATCTATCTTGTTTGATACATGTGTAGACCAAAGCACTACAATTGCTAAATTTAGTAAGGTAATGGAAATCCCTCCGATAGTTCTAGGCTCTTATTATACTATGGAATAGTCGACAGAAAAATTATGATAAATAAACACCATCATTCGAGGTTGATCTTAAAAGTTTTCAAACCGCCGTTTTACATCAATCAGATCCTAGAAAGCCCTGATAGCTTTGAGGTCGTTATTAGCAAAAATTGACTAACAAGTATCATGCGACTATCCTATATAGCTAAACACGGGTTTGTGTACCTTGGTGAAATGAAACCTTGATTATACTGGAGAGCCATAACCCCGATATAGTTAACACTATATTTAGTGTCATCTCTAGCACCAACGGGCCAGAGACTACTTGGTCTGAAAATATCCCATTTCCCTAACATGTTGCTTCCCTGCCTAACCTGAAAGACACACCTGACTCACAGTGGGTGTATTTAGTAGGGTTACTTCCGCCACCTAGACAACCCTAAACCTGAAAGGCGCATCCAACTCATAATGGGTGTACCTTGTAGGGCTATGTTCAACATCTCCCGTAAGGAAATGTTGAATGTCCTATGTTTTTGTAAATTCATCTTTCCTCTTCGGGTCCAATTAGTTCGACAATACCATCACCCACTAGACGCTGGGAGATGAGAATTCCTCTCTTTAGGAGTCAGAATTTGTAAAAATTTTGAACCAGTAATAGTGAATGTGTGACCCTTGTTACGACACCCTGCAAGGCGCACACATCTTTATTCTTGGTATCTTCTTCTATTTCCACCATTTGAGGTACTTCTTCTCTGCGCCCCTCTCACTTAACCTCACGGCAAAGGGAGCAGATTCTTTGCAACTTCTTACGCAAACGCCATCGACACAATCTTAACCTCTTTGTTGGGTAGAAACTTTAGTACCAGTTACTAATATTTGTACCCCGCTGGCTTGAAGTAAAGATCGTAAGTCTTTTCTTAAATCTGTTAATATAGGAGGGGTTAAAGTTATACATGTTTATTTTACCTTCAAACCCCAATTTTTCATCCGCGGGTATGGAGATATAACTTGTATCTCACCCGTGAAAAGGATGTAAAGATAGTGCATCCCCAGATTCCCCAACGTATGAAATATGTTGGCGTGTCCTCCTCATCTTAGAAACCATTTGCAATGGATTTGTTCTCCTAACCAAATCCACAACACCATTGGTTTTCTCCCAGATCCTGGAAGGGTATAGTTGCGACCCCGTTAAGCTTTCCTCGCCTACCCATCCACAGAGGCAGTCTCCTTTACTGCTCAATCGGATGTATAGCGCGATCCGGATAAAGATATCTTTGCATTCCTCGCCTACCCATCCACAGCGGTAGTCTCCTTTACTACTCAATCGGATGTATAGTGCGATCCGGATAAAGATCTCTGTGCGTTCCTCGCCTACCCATCCACAGCGGCAGTCTCCTTTACAGCTCAATCGGATGTATAGCACGATCCGGATAAATATATCTTTGCGTTCCTCGCCTACCCATCCACAGCGGCAGTCTCCTTTACTGCTCAATCGGATGTATAGTGCGATCCGGATAAAGATCTCTTTGCGTTCCTCGCCTACCCATCCACAGAGGCAGTCTCCTTTACTGCTCAATCGGATGTATAGTGCGATCCGGATAAAGATCTCTTTGCATTCCTCGCCTACCCCTCCACAGCGGCAGTCTCCTTTACTGCTCAATCGGAGGCATAGTGCGATCCATATAAAGATCTCTTTACATCCTCTTCTGTTCACTTATAATGACGGAAGCTTCCATAAATGCCAGATCAGGCGTATAAGAATAACCTAGATGTAGACCACTTCGCATTCATGCCGCCATCCGTGCCTCAAAGAGAACCTGAAACGAATCATGTACTTAGAACATCTCTTACTTAAAAGATAACTAAGTTTTTTGTAGCTTTGAGGACAAAGCTAAAATAACGGGGTGGTACTGTAAAATCCATGATTTTACCATGATTTTATGTAATAGATTTCCACCCAATAATCCTAGAACACAAACTCATGTGTTACATTTCTATGGGTCATGTGTGAACTTGTACATACATACTTGTTGAAATAAGACTCATAATGTAAATCTTGTACATAAAACTAGGGATAACAAGTTGTAAGATGTATACTTAATATTGGAAATATTCAACACTTAACAAAGATTTTTTTTGAAAAACATACTACACCATATATATATAGCCGTATATATATATATGTATGCCTATTATAGGCATTCCTAAACCTCCTTGGACTAGCCCAAGATCATGTACTCTTTGTGTTCGGCCCAAACATAAGCCCATGACCAAAGCCCATCTTTTTCCCCTATTTGGTGAATATCACACGACATAGGCTTGTGTGGAAGATGGAGAGTTGCCTTGGAAAGGCAAAAGGGGACACTTGGCATGATGTGTCTTACCATGGTAAATCATACCTTTTGCCATTCCTTTCTCTCTCTCCTCTTTAAGCCGAAACACACACACACCTCACCTACATGCAATCCAAATCTTGTTCTCTCACTCTCTTCTCTCTCAATCATACGGCTTAAAGCCATATACATCCAAAAATCAAGTATTAATTCCACCAAGATACTTGTCTCATCTTTACTACAAATCATTAGTAGTATCATTCTCTTAGAATCACTATAAACAAGCCCTAGCCAAAGCATACAGGCCACGTCTTGATTTATACATAGGGTTTTCTTCATCATTTTGAGTAGATCTCAAATCACCTTGTTCACCTAGATCATTTATGGTACTTTTAGGCAAGAAAGGTATACACTACTTGTTCTTTCATTTCTGCATGCATGCATCATCATACATCTATAAACACAAGTAAATAACATGTTAAAAATCAAGATTTGATGAAGCTATGACCATTATAGGTCACGAAATATTTATAAAAATCATGTTCATGATTTAAAACCTTTTGATAAGGAACTTATGATTGGTATGTTATGTTTTAAACTTGATTTAAAATCCATATGAGATGTTTTGTAAATCTAAAGGTTGCATGAGTTACAAATCTTGTTTTATGGGACTATGGTTAAACCAATAGCCATAGATCTCATAAAATGGATGTGTGTAACCTAAAAGTCTTGAAGACCATGACCTTAAAGGTCACGACATATATGGTTAATGTATATGTGATTTATGTGTTAAGTTTAAATGATGAAATATGAAATGATACATGTTAAAATGACTATTATAAATCACAAATACAACTTATGTGTATAAATGTAGTCGTGGGTTACATATGATTTAAAACGGTTTAAATGTATTGCTATTATAAACCATAGATCTAATGACAAAGATTAACTTGAGTGTGTTAAACATAAAACAAGATTATGGGAACCTTGGGAAGAGACAATATAGCCATGAGCTATATGTAGTCTCCTTGGAAAAATAGTAACCTTGGAAACATGCATGTAAACTAGATAATCATGATTGTATTTTTAAATATTTACAAGACTTAAAAACTAGATATATTGTTCATCTTGGAAGTACCAAGATCTAAAAATATTACCGTGAGCTATATATGAATGTACATGGATCTATGTTTGATTTTTAGGTCTACACATAGTTTAGATCTTATTTTGGACTTGTAAATTATTTTCTTGATATGTACATAGTTAGATCTATTGTTGTAACACTTATAAATGTACATGCAACCTAAAAATGAGACTTGACTTATGTTAATAAGCTATAACTAATTATAGCCGTAGGTTATAAGCTCCTACTAGAGCTTATGACTTACTTGTAACCTTATGACACACCTAGATCTAATTTGGTATAACAAATAAAATGAATAGTTAAGTTTATTCATCTATTTAGATTGAAAAATAAATATTAATAAGCTCATAATAAGCTTATAAGAACAGCCTAAGTAAAGTTATAGTAACTAAAATGGACTTAAAATTTTACTTAGGCCCATTTAACTAATTAAAGGACTTAAAAATATAGTTAAGCCAATAAATGATTTAAAGGCCCATTTAAATAAATTAGTGGACTTGAGATATAGTTAAGCCCACTAAAATAGCCATTAGATGTTTAGCCCATTCAATGAGCCCATATACAATTTTGTATGTTGAATAAAAGTTTTTACAATAAGATATAACTTATAAAAACTTTTACGAATGAAAAGGACAATTTATAAAACTTAAGGACTAAAACCTTAACTTATGAAACTTTATTTTGATAAACTAGTAAGCACAAGGACTAAAAAAGTAAATATCCAAAACTCTATTTTTTAATAAGTATTATATGTGGCAAATTAAACCCTAGGGACCATTTTGGGAAGTTTCTAAAAGTTATTTCGTCATTTTAAAACCCTAAGGACTACTTTTGTAATTTACCGAAACCAAAAGAAGCCCTAGGGGCTGTTTTTGAAATTTTTATAAAGTTACAAAACCTAGATAATACTAGGGGGACCAAATTCACCATAAGCCGAAACTTTAGCAAGCCCTAGGTACTAAATATGTAAAATCCGAAAGTTTCACTTATTTAAAAATATAGAAGGACTAGTTTTGCCATAGCCCGAAACATTTCCAAGCCCAAACCCTAAAATCTGTTTTAATTATAATAAAACATAATTAAAATACTTAGACCATAACAATTAAGGTATAAATTCTTAAGTTTAAATTATTTTATAAATTTTAAAATAATTTATGGAACCTTTAAAGTTAAATAAAATATTATATTTATTTATTTTTTTTAAATAAAATAAAATATTTATATATACTCTAGGAAATAATTGTATAAACAATTATGAACATGTGTTATTAATACATATACTCATATACTTTTAAGAAATAAAATTATATGAACGTAAATTAAATTAAATGTTACCACATAAAAATATTATAAGTAAAACCCTTAATGTTTACTTAAATATAGAACTTGGTTATAAATTTAGTTAGATGTTACTGATACAAGTACTATAAACATAAGTTAATATTTTAAGTGAAACACATTCTTTTATGTCTACTTAAATGTAAAACTTAATTGTAAGATTGAATGATTACTATAAATACATGTATGCTAACTAATAGAAATAGTTAAACATTTAATGTAAACTTAGAAATGAAACTTATATAAATAAGTTAAATGAATATTGATGCTACTTGAACTACGGGTATTTAGATAAATACCATTGTATGAATGAACTGAATAAAATCCGTATAAGCATACATATATGTTCTCTGTACTATCTATTAAGACTGTACTATCTGATTAGGCATAACTTTGGTGTGAGCTTTAATTGGATATCCGTGTTAAACAAGCAATTGCCTACTCCCAGGTGAGTTTACAACCCCATATAAACTTTGATAAAATTTTCCCTTTTAGGAAAGAAAATATGCAAACATATATTGGACATAACTGAATTGCATAAACTGGATTATGATTGATTATTGTTGAAACTGTTAAATTGTTGTAAATCATCCGAATGTTATAAATAGATCTATTAGGGATTGACTATCCCCGTCTGGGTGAGTCATGCTCACTGTGCCTTGGCCGGGACAACAGACGTATACCATGTTGGAACTAGAATGGGTGTCTTTTTGTAAGACACTACGTCCTCATCTGTTGAGGACTATGGGGTTAAGCTTCAGTTTCTAATAATAAACAAATGTTATTTACATTTTAGTAAGAATGCTTTGTGAATTATTACTTCTATGATTATTGTATGTCCAAACTAATTAATTGTTAAAATCTGTAAATTCACCAACTTTATGTTGACCCCGTTAGTATGTTTTGCACAGGAATATGAAGTTAGTACGTGGTGTGTGCATGGTCTCCAGCATCTTAGAAATCTGCATCATAGGACACGTCAGGGGTTCTATTTGGGAAACGAAAACAATCACCTACTGTCTTGTTTAAAACACTTTTTATTTATTTGTTTGAATAAACATGTAATCTGATTTGACTAACTTTTTATCTTATGCTCTATGGACTATATGCTATAGATCCACCCTTGTGACATCTCCGTGGATATTTCCACATATTTTGACCCTACCCGGGATGTCACACGCTAGTAGTGGTAGTTACTCCTGTAGAAGAAGACACACGTTGATTAGTTTTCCTAGTATTCTGAGGTAACCGCGATGTTCCTGTTTGAGTGGACCTAGTGTTCATCTTATACATTCCAGGTGCTATCACATTTGTGCTCTTATCAGTTCCTATCGTAGGCAAAGTCTGTGGGGGTTTTCCCAAAATAGATGATTTAGGGCATTTAACCGCATTCGGTTGACGAACAGCGGATGGTTTACCCAATTCAGACTTTCCTTTCATTTTCATAATGAGCTTTTGTAACTCACTGATTGCCATGTCTCTTTCTTGTAGTTGAGCTTTCAAATCATTTATTGCAAAATATTTTTCATTTAAAGTACGAAACACAGATGTTGCCATTTCGTGACATTTTTTATGATTAATAGAGTGATCATCACTTTGTGAAGCAAGTTCGAGGGTGTGAAAACTTTTCTCAAGATTAAAAAATCTTTTCTCAAGTTCTTTGTATGACTCAACCTTTTGTGAAAGCTCAACCTCAAGATTTTGACATTTATCAACAACTATAACGTTCAAATGGTCTATACAATAATATTCTCGCGAAAGTTGATCAATTTCGTTAGAAAGATGGGTTTCTTGTGTCTTTAATTTAGTTTGAAGAAAATCAACTTCATCTTCAAGAGAATTGACATATCTTAAATCAGTTGTCATTTCATCAGTGAGAGCATTATAAAACATTTCCACAGTTTTTGAAAGATCATCGATGGTTGGGACAATAAATTGTTGAATGACGGCTTCTACTTGTGTGTGAGGTTTAATATTCCAAACAGTATCTCTAGAAACTTTTTCATAATCGACAACACCTTTATATAAATTTAGAACCCCTTGTTTTATAAACTCAAATGGCTGAACACTTTTACATTTTTCATCCCATTTACGTTTTTCATCCAAAATTTGCTTTTCTAACAAAATTGACTACTTTTTAAGACCCCGTTTTGAAGAACTTTTCATTTCCGTGTGATTATACGTTGGTGGAATATTTGGAAAATACTCTTGTTCAATTGAAAGCTCTCTTTGAGGGACAAAGTTAATGACATGTTTCTCAGTCCATGCGGTATAATCATAGGGTGTGATAAAATCATGTAGGTTGGATTGACGTTCAGCGTCACGACGAAGGATTTCTTCGGAGTCAGGGGAAAGCATAAGGGCAAGATTATCATTATAGCAACCGATATCATAAAGACCAGGCTTGATTGTTTGAATGTTCTTGAGATAGTCAGGCTTAACAAAACTCGTTTTTATGTTTCCATTGAGAATATTCATAGTTTGAAAGACTGACCCGTTTTGTAAACAATGTTGTTTAACGTGTCGACTCTCTTTTCCAAAACAAGAAATTTTCAATATCTTTTTCTTCACGAGTTTTATAAAGCTCAGTTTGTTCTTTGTTAACCGACTCTAACTTAGTAATTTGGAGTTTATGTAGTAGCAGTTGTTCTTCAATTTCTGATATCTTTTGTTTTGTCATATGAATTTCGTGTGTTACTTCAGAACAATATTGTTTGTTGAGCACCTTACGTTCATATACCAAACCATTAGCTATTGCAACTCGTCGATAAGCTTCTTTTACATAATCACACTCTTTAAGCCTGTCTATCTCCTCGGCTAAGGATGTATTTGCTTGCTTCAAACGTTTATTAGCCTCTTTGTTTTCCTCAATTTCATGTTTTAAAGAATCAATTATAGACGCAAGCAAATCACGGTCCTCATCCGAGTCAGTATCCTGAGCAGCATTACCGTCATCATTACACATATGCTGTGAATCGGTAGAGATATTGCTATCTCTATGTCCATTACATATGTGTCATTGATGCTTTTGGGTTGCTCAGGATGCCGTCGTTCATTAGCAAACACATTATAGTTATCATATGTTGGTACCTTTTCAATTGGCTCAGTATCAAAGATAGGTCCAGAAGTATCAGCAGTCTCTAGAAGCACTTCTTGAATCTTTGACATGTACACATAATGTGCCTCTAGCTCTTGATCATCGGCTTCATCATCAGTGTCATCACGCCAGTCAACTTCATCTGTTGTGAGTGGAATTCCTGCTTCTTCTTTCTTATACAGCAACATCGTTTCCTTGTGATATCCCGAATCCTTAACCTGTTTTGGCTTCTTGCATTACCTAGCCATGTGCCAAAATCCCTTGCAATTGAAGCATTGAATCCTAGTCTTCTGAAACAACTAGAGTGCCTACAGTATCTCTAGCCCCAACTTGATTCGGCATCCTCTGATTATCATACCTAGCCTCACGATCATACCTAGGTGCATAATCAACTTCCTTATATCGAGCATTGGATGATGATCTGAGGTTGTTGTTGGTAGGTTTGTAGATCTTCGTATAAGTTGTGGTGAGTAAAGACATGAGTTCTTCAATCTTCTTGTCCCTTGAAGTTTGTTCATCATCACTGTCTCCATCTGACTCGGTGTCATACTTTGGAAGTGGAGTGGGGACATATGCTTTTGCCTTTTTAGCAGTAGCTGGAGGTTTGGTGGATGAGCTTGATGACTTTGAGGAATGAGTAGGTGGTTGTTGACGGTGTACGGGTTTTGTTGAAGTAGCAGCCACAAAAGCAATAGAGTTAGCAGACCATTATGCCTTTTCAGCCCTTAGTTCATTCACTTCATTCTGATTTTGTTTCAGGATATCACAAAGTTTGTGATAGGAGATGGTCTTGATATCTTCCCTTTGTTTAACCAAAGTTACAAACCTTTGCCATTCAGGTTTGAGTTGAAGTAGAAACTGCACATTGGCATGATCATTGGAGATGGTGCACTGATTTCTAACAATCTCATTCATCATTTTGTAGAATCTCGAGTAATATGAGTCAATGGATTCACCATCTTCGGATGTGAATTTTCCAAACTCCCAAAGTAAATTAGTCTCGAGATCTTGAATGTTGATTGACGCACCTTGCTTCAATCGATGAATTGCATTCCACATTTCCATAGCATTAGGACATGCATCAACCGTGGAATAGATATCGTTATCAATCCCAGTGAGTATGTAGTTTACAGCATCAGCTTTTTCTTGAAGGAGTTTCTTTTTCTTAGCAGAACATGTATCGAAGTTCTCCATGGCTCGTGTAGTTGATGAAGTAACATCCTCTGCTTGTGTGGTAATGGGTCTGAATTCAAAAACTGGAGGTGGATTCTCAAGGCAGTGATGAAGAGCATAACATAACGAGGATTTTCAGAATAATTGATGTGTTCAGAAAGTTGAACCTTCTTCGGAATAATGGATGTTTTCAGAGAATTGAACCTTCTTTGGAATAATGGATGTTTTCAGAGAATTGAACCTTCTTCGAAATAATGGATGTTTTCAGAGAAACGGACCTTCTTCGGAATAATTGATGTTTTTAGAGAAACGAGGATTTTCGGAAAAATGATATCTTCGGAATATGTGAAATTTTCAGAGAAATGAGAATCTTCGGAATAAGTACTATCTACGGAATATGTGATATTTTCATAGAAATATCTTCGGAATAATGCACTTTTTCAGATAAATAGAAAATTTTGGAAAAACACCCCTTTTTCGGAATAATTAACATTTTCAGAAAAATTGAAAATTTCGGAAAAACACCCATTTTTCGGAATAATTAACTTTTTCAGAAAAATGAGGTTTTTCGAAGAAACACCACCTTCTTCGGAATAAAGTTCGGAAAAATACTCCTTTTCAGAATAACTTTCGGAAAAACACCACAAACTCAGAGAATCAAAACAATTGTCCGAAATAATTATTTCGGAATAAAGTTACTTTTTCGGAAAATGAAAACCCTTTTCCGAAAATCCAATTGTTAATCGATATACCACTTTTCTCGGAGCAAGCTTATAAAAACCGTAACTTTTTGCCAAAAAATTGATCCAAATACCCAAAAAATTTGTGTTTTTAGCCAAACTAACAATACCAAATCTCTACCACAACTATGTAGATGATTTGTATAAAAAATAAACCATAAAAAAATAGAAAAAAATTTTGGATCAAGGATTATGGATCAAATACCTCACAAGATCAATAAGAACGCAACCACGAATCATCAATCACCTATCCACTATAGGCTATCTGATACCAAATGTTATTCCCACTTTAATCCATAACACGCAATATTAAATATATTTAGAGAGAGAAAGAGAAGAAAAGTAGAGAGAGAAACTAGATAGATTTGGATGGTTAAACACTATTAGAAAGAGAAAGTGATTTGTAACCAACACCCTCTTCCACACATGGAAGAGGGTATTTATATGCCACACCATAAGGCTTTAGTGGGCTTTTTCATGGGTCGGGCTTGGCTTTGCTTGGGCTTACGCCCCTAACTTAGACAATATTAGCTTAAATACCAAGCCCGGTTTTCCCGACTAATCTATTACAATACAAGACCAATAACGACTAAGATGACCTATTACATTCCTGTTCGACTATATAAAATATAGGGCTAACACATATGACTACATCAATGCTCTCAATCAGTACGAAACCAAAACTACATCTAAAATCCACCAGATACGATCAACGAATCAAAACTACAGACTACTAACGACATTTCACGTGCACGAGTTAAAACAAGCCAAAACCACGAGACACAAAAAGAAAACTCAAACCCAAAACATATATCAATTCAAAGTGACTCATGACAACCAAAAAATCCAAGAAACACCCAATGGCAACCAAAACATATTATGCCCCGCAACATATTATTTAAACCTTGCACAAAATCGACTTTTCCAAAAGAATATTTTTATTTACCTCCCCACATATATGTGACTCAAAAAATCTACAAATAACCCTCTAGACGATCTCAAGACTTAACTCAAAGACTAGGTACCTCGAACAACCCAAATCCTATGTTTAAAAACTACTATTCTAAACTCAACCTTGAACCCGACACTTTTACAAAAATTTCGACCAATATACTAACCTCCCATAACTATACATACTAAATATTTGAAAAGTACGTTCCGAGTACATAATTTTCGGCTTTTGAATCACCCAAAAAGATTTAAAAAGAATAAGTTACGACCAAAACATTTTATACTAGTTGTTTTAAAACTAAAGAATCATCTTAGTGGTTAATATAATACTTTTAAATGAAATAAGTAATTGTATGTGAAATTTTCATGAACTCAATTTAACCTTGTATAAATAATTATAAATGACATAAATCGGTTAAACTCATTTATATGAACTATTTAAGTAGAAAGAAATTTTATTTTGCTTTATTTTAAAGAGAGTCATCTTGAAATTTGAAATAAATATGTGCTGAATATATATCAAAGAATTTATGGACCTCTTGTTTCAAACACGACTCCAACACTTTACCCTTATTTTACCGAATACAACCAACTATCTTAACTCTACAGTAGATGTCAAAATCTTTTTCAATATACCGTCTAAAAGAAATATAAAACTCAACACAAAATGCATCATTATCCTAAAAGAAATATCAAGCTATTTTGATAGCCTTAACACCAAAAATACCATTTTAAATCGGACATGTGAAATAGGAACTTGAAGAATACGCTACAACGAAGTTTGAATATATAAAAGAAGCGAGCTAGCAAACCCTCCTAAGGATACAATTGATAATTGTAGGGGATCATACATATATAGGCATATTAGGATACATATACTTAAATCCGTCCAACATCCACTATACAAGTATGTATTAACCATCTTTCATGTAATCATACTTAGGAACAGATTAAAGTTGTGGTACTTGTATAACTATGTTGGCCACCATACCTATACAATTACCCTTTCCCCAATGCACTCCCTCCTATGACGACACTTATAAGAATCAATACAACATATAACACATAATCCACCAACTCACATAATCATACAATCACATGAAATGAGGTTCAAAACTCCATCTATCAAAATAACATATTCAAACTCTTGGAATAAATAAATCCATAGTCTAGTTAAAATAGCATAGACAAAATCCAAAACGAAAACATAATCAGTTATAAGTCATGTCTCCCATAAGAGTGGTAACAACATAACATCCTTCCTATCCACCTACTCCTAGTAACTCGAACCACCACATGATTCTTAGGGAACATGACTTAAACATCAAAAGAACATACTATACATTAGATGCACGAAAATAACGCCAAAGACGAAAACTACTATTAACCATATTATGTACTATAATGTACTATTAATACAACATATAATAATGACTAGCGTAGACGATTAAGGTTCAATCTGCACTAGTCAAATTTTGAAAAGAAAATAACATGCGACTAAGTATGAACGATTATAGTTCAATCCATACTAGTCAAAACCTGACATGAAACATCATAAACACGAATCCAAAATATCCTAAAATATATATATTTATATTAGTCAAATTTATGCACACATATTCCTATGACGCCTATATGCAGGGACCCTTAAGCTATAGACTAGGCTACTAGACTAGGCAACCTAATTCTCTATAACCATTGTCTCTTATACCATTCTGTCACACTCCACCATGGCGGAATATGAGGCGTGAGCTATGGATATCATCACAACAATAGCATGTCTATAGAGAGAACTAAATGAAATTGAAATATCATAAAAGGTGACACAAATGTCATGACAATATCTTAACAATAGAGGAGTCTAGGTAAGTAGGTAAAAGTCCCACCTCTTACCAAAGACAAACAATAAAACAAACAAACCAACATATACGTGTTCATAGTATCAATTATTAAACAAACAAAAGAAACTAAAAAGGTATGGGGATCTCCTTCTAAATGCATTCCTACGTGACTCCAAATCCTAGCCACTTATGTTCTCACGCTTAACCATAATATAACCTGAAAGAGACACTAAAACATGTCAACATAAAGTTGGTGATAGTCATAGTTTTAGACTCAAACACAAATCCCATTTTTAAGCTGTGAATAATAACCACCAATCAAATAACATATGGACAATGTGTTACAATTAGGCATTAACAACTAACATCCAAGATTTAACCATTCACCACAATTCCAAGGCTCCCAGCCTTACCAAACACCATGGTCCCATAGGCGCCCATACACCTATGAACCAAAACCCAAGGCCCCGCCTTGTCAACATCCCCTTGGTACCAAGTCAAATCACAATAACTAAGACGGTACGTGTCCCCAGATCCAAATCATAAACACAATCAAGAATCACATAGCAGTTAATCACATAAGTGTACACACAAGTCCATCACAAACCATAAAAACATTCACAACATTATTTACAAAACCATACAGTGTCTATTCCATCCCATCTGGATGTCAAAACATCAAAAGATATGGGACTATAAAACTCACCTGATCAAGTTTCTCCAAATATCCGCGCTCTAGCAAAATCTAAACACACAAACATATACGATCAAAACATGAACCACATACCAAAATGGCTCATCAATCTATGATAGATATCTAAACTTATCCTACAACTTACCCTCATTTATATGCCATAAACATCAATTACACCCCTGTATTAAGCCCATA
The DNA here is from genome assembly GCA_025667525.1 of Glebionis coronaria. NCBI lineage: Eukaryota > Viridiplantae > Streptophyta > Magnoliopsida > Asterales > Asteraceae > Glebionis > Glebionis coronaria. The sequence goes on from CM046882.1 coordinate 216,167,885, forward strand.
ACTTAGTTAAGTTCATAACCAGTCCCGTTAACATTTTACCTAAAATAGTCCCGATTTTCATACTCCGTATTATGAGTCAAACGCCAACCAAACCTAAACAGCATTCCTTGAAATGGAAACCCCATGAACTTATATGTGTTAGCTAAAATCTCAGCCATTGCCCCAACATTAAAGCTAATTTTAAGTCCCCGATATACAACTTATACTTTCGCCTATCCAGATATTACCGATTTTGAACATATGAAATGTTTGTTATGAGCAGAGTGTCTTCCCATATCCCATTTGCTTAGCGCTCCTCCGTATCTCTGACTTAATATATGATCTAACTCTCATGTTCATTTGAAGCTCCAATGGTACTCCTAAGTTCCCTAACCACCTTAAAACATTAAATTAAACCCGACTGGTTTCAAAACTGTTTTGAGCTCCGACTGTTGTAACCTGTTTTTGACCCTCTTCCCTACCTCCAATTCAATTCTAGTTTCTTGCATTTGAAAGCCAATTCAATTACCTTTTCAGGGATATAAGATTCGAAAATTAAAAGTTTGTAGAACTCTAGATATGATGAAAACATTAGCCCTAAAATTCTGCCCAGTTTTTAATTACAAATTTAATTAAACTAACCTAATTAATTACCCATAATTTATTTAATTACAAACCCTAATTATTCTAATCATTGTTATATCATTAGAATACAGATTTTATAATAAACCCTAACCTAAATCCATCATATAATGATTAAGAATGAATTGAAAACAATTAAATTGAAAAGAGATTGAAGGTTTTTAATGGAAGACACAAAAAATTATGAAGAACCCTAAAACACAAAAAATACATGTCGACCCTTTGATATCCAAGATTATGTTTGTTTTTTTATCTTAGTTAACACTTTATATAGTTAAAATACTAATCATAACCCAAGTAAAATTGCCATATAATTTTCCTACTTTTTCTCTTTTTCTTTTCCTTTTTTTTTCACTTAACCGACCTATACCCCTTTAATTTAGTTTTTTCTCTTTATTATTAATAATTTTATTAATAATATCACCTTAATTTTCCATAATTTATTCAGCTCCTAAAGCCTCCAAAACCTCAAAACCGTAAAACTAGTCAAATTTACGCGTATACCGTAAAAGACGTAAAATATACAGTTTTATAAAAACTCTTGAAATATGAAATAAACTAATTAACTAAGTCCTAAATGACTTAAAACCATCCCAAAAATACTCTTGCTACTAATTACCTCATTCGAGACCTCTAAATGCTAAACCTTAAATCGTAAAAACACGATTTTCAATAATACATATACGTATACGGAAAACCACTAAATAACACCATCTTATTTCATAGTCACTAGTATGTCAGCTCATGAACAAGAAAACATCACACATCGTTTCACTCACGAGGTACCCCATACCCGAAAACGATGTCCAAACCACACTCTATTCATACCAAATAACACGTAAACACATAAAGACACATAATCTCACAAAATATGCCCAAAATAAAACTAGGGGACGAACCTCAAAACAGTGGTTGTCACATACGACCTTACTTATTGCATTTTTTTATTGACAAGCGAAGGGAGAAAAAGATTATAATTAACTCACATAAATTCATGAAAGAATAATAACTTATAATAGACTCTATCATTTCTCGTTCTCCGTAATTTAAAATCTCAAGGAATGAGACTCGTGGATGCTTAGCCTAATAAACTAATTAAAGTCCATATGGTTAAGGATACTAGCTACAGTAAACGCAAATAAGTAAACTCGGGTTGAGTCAAAATATTCACGACGGGTGTTGATACAAAAGTTGGATGATACTTGCTTGACCCGAATTAGGCTTAATTTGGGTAGGCTGGGCTTCGGTTCTTGCACCAAGTGAATAACTTGTTGAGATCCTACACACTAAAACAACACGCGTTAGACTTACCGTGGGATAGTATCCAACGATTAGACTCCAGAGTGAGAGTAAGTAATCGGTTTAGGGTTAGATAATCGGCTGTAGGTTGAGAGTAGAGAGAATGGATACCTATGTGGAACCCTTGGGGGTTCCTTATATAGGCGGTGAAACCCTAGTGGGCTGTCACCGATGCTTCAGCCCCAAGCAAAATATAATCACCTTAATTAGTTTGATTATTATCTTCTAATTATGGTGAGTGTATATCTTATTCTTTGAGGTAAATCCCAATCCTAATAAGATTGTGATTCTGTCTAACCCTGTACCGACTGTACTGGGACGTGGGCCGCACACATCTTACGCGGTCACTGTTCATTCAAGCCCATAAGCTCAAATGATATTAATCCAACCCATTCGTGATGGGCCGGATGCGGGTAGTACCCGTGGGCCGGGTTCATGACCCGGCTGGGGACTATACGTCATCATGTCCCCCAGTCTAGTCGTTACAGCCGCAGGCGTAATATCTAGACTAAAAATGCCCCTTGGACGTACCAATAAAGAACATTTTGAAATGTTGAATTTGAAAACCATATCTCGGTCGCACGTGAGAACCCGAGAAATGAATGTATTCCTATGCACCAAATAATGGTACCCCAGCTGCACGTGGCGACCGAGACACAATAAATGAAATATTGAATATGGTCATACGTATGACCGCATATCCCGACACATTGGACTGTTCACCTGACATGTTGACTGACAAAGTGTAAACAGTCAGTACATCGTGTGACGCAATCATTTGAGTCAGAACTGACCCGTGGGTCCCGCCTGACTGTTCACTTGCCACTTATCTCCCTAACCACACGATTTAGGTTAATGGAAGACACGTGTCACTAATCCAATGAACCAGCATTATCGAGGCAACCCTATAAATAGGCTGCCCATACGACTGTGTGTTACATACAGTCTTTTGCTACTTTTCCGCCATTAACGCTTTCCTCATAACCATCACATTCTTTCGCACGGATCTTCCCCCACATAGGTTAGAACACCACACCTTTCATTATTTCTTAATAAATTATGGCTCATAGGAACAATCCCACTATCGGATCCGTGTTGAATGTGATGACGGAAGTAAAACTGGGACAGTTTTGCTCTGATTATAACATTCCTAGTAGCCTTCACCCCTCTCTTCCTGATGTCGGGGATGTTATAACTGAAGCCCCCTACGGAAAGATAGGCCTGTATACTCGTCTTTTTTATGGGACTAACTACCGCATCCCTTTCACTAGGTTCCTTATAGATTTACTAGGATACTATGATGTACATATCACTCAGTTACACTACATAGGCGCGTGTAAGATAAGTCAATTCGAAATCTTATGTCGTGCTCGAAACATCCCCCTAACCGTAGAGTTGTTTAAGGTGTTCTACCTTCCAAACCTAGTGAATGGCTGGCTTTCCTTCAAAAATCGATCCCCAAATAGCCCCATGAGTCAAAACAAAGCCTTGGACTCACTAAAAAACTGGTATGACCACTACTTTTTCATTGACGATGTAGTGTGGCGGACCGACTTTGTATACAAACACAAAATACGCCTTGACTTCCTTCCTCATGCTAGTACATACAATGCCTGGCACGCTCAAGAAATAGATAGAAATAGGACGGGCGTTCACAGAGGTTTACCCGAATCATTCCATTGTCTCCTAGGCATTAGCCGTAAATATTTCGGTCTGTCAAATAGATATCTTGTATTCTGGAGAAGCCGAGGCCAGGGTAGGTGTAGCACATACATCTTCAAAAATATGTAGGTGTTGCATCCGCAACTAATATATCACTTGTTTTGAAGAGATGAACTTCTTTGGAGTCCTACGTCAGGGAGACCCCAAAACCATTCCGGAGGGAATGCGCCCAAGGCGGGAAAACGAGCTTCCATTGCTTGAACACACCAGGGACGTAATAGTCGCCTTGGCAGCCGTACCCGACCCTCATTCCGACGAGGAAGATACAACCATCATGAAGACCCCCATAGATTTTGATAATGAGGACGGGGACACGATAATGTTGGAAATCGATGCTGGGGCCTCCTCACGGCCGAAGACTACCACCCCTGCTCATGATGAGGAGCAGGGTGATAATATCGAGAGAACCACTTCCAGCCTGGCCCGAATGATGGGAGATGATGATGAGGAGGAAGTGCAAAAAGATTCTAAGGAAGAAGAAGAAGAACAGCCTGTCCAGAGGAGCACCAGAAGGAAGATCAAGAGGGAAAGAAAGGCCATTGAGGCCGTAGTGGGAGAACACAATGCCCCAGTCAAGAGACTGCGTGAAGACCACCCCCTATACCAATCTGGTGAAAGCACAAACCAGGCCTCGGGGACGGCACAAGATGCTCATATAGCCTAGAACATGCAACCCCAAGTTGTTGAGCCGGTCTCATGGGTTCCTCCTACTACGTCAAATCTAGAGAAGACAAACATGTAAGTTGTCCTCATATGGCTGTGTCATTTTTTATAATTTTTTTAAATTTTTTAAGTAAAAGGTACGTGCCTTGAATCGATACTTATCCGATTGATGATGTTTACGCGGGGATAACCAAGCGGATGCCGTGCCAGTCACAGAGAAGAGGAAGGGAAAATAACCTGTCCACCAAGCCTCGACACCTAGATCCGGTCCATCCTTCGAGGAAGGTTCCCCAACAGCTTCGCAAGAAGTCCTTGCGTCTGGTCCCCCACCACGTTATAATCCCGAGTGAAACATATCCTCTATGGATAAAATGAGGGACGCGAAAGAGTGTCGGAAGTACCTCGACCATTGTATTCCTCCCGGCCTTGTGAGGGATATTAATGAGATAAGTCACCATGACTTAGTGGATGAATATAATGGGGCCCTTGTTCATCAGCTGGCCATGGGTACATCGATGCGGGTGAGGTTCGAGGCCACACTTGAGCATGTCAATTCCCTGAAGAGGAAGAATGGCCACAGGGAGAAGATGATCGAGGAGAACGAATCCATGATTATGACCCTCCAATCTCAACTGGCCATAGTTGAGGCAACCGTGAAGGAACAGGTCGCGCACGTCACTGCTCATGACAAGCGTGTTGCCGAACTCGAAGCCCAACTTGAGGCTTCAAAAACTAAGGTACTTATCTATAAAATATATGATATCATGCCCGCGTCCATATTATGCAAGCATTGTTATAACCTTATCATAATATCCACAGGTGGCTGCAGCCGAAGCATTAGCGAAGACCTCAGCTGACCAGGTATCCGTCCTCTCGAAGGAGCTAGAGGAGGTACGGATGGTGGTCAAGGGAGAGGAGACTTTGAGGGATGAGCTTGCTAAGGATAGGGCAGTGCTGGAACGAGTGATTGAGACCTCTGCTCAGAAGGTCGTTGAGCTGGACGCCCTTGTCATAGACCGTGATGAGGTGTTGTGCCCCCAACTACTCACAACCATTGTTGGCCGTAGGTGGATGTTGGGTCATGAGGCGCGTCTTGCTGTTATGAAAGTGATGGAGGCTCCCCAATTTGTGTAGCAGTTTGCTGATCTTTTGTCGGACGGTATTGACCGTGGCCGACACGAAGGTATGGTCATGGCCTGATGCAAGAGTATTATTGAGATTATTATTTTATTTAGTTTCCTTATTTTATTTTCCTAGAATATTTTGTTAACTTTTTCTCCAAGTTTAGTTTTCCTCTAAAATTAGGACTTGGGTTTATTGTATGGAATTATTATGAAGTTATGAATAAAAAAACAGACTTTTAGTCTTTGTTAATTGACTTGAATCCATGTTAGGGTTTATTGTTCAATTTTCTCTTAATAACCAACTGATGTAGCGAAAAAACAAATTAACAAAGATAGATAACTGAATCTGTTGATTCCAAAGAATGGCAGACACAATCCTTCCAACTATCATTGGTTCAAAAGAATACCGATAATAAGGCAAACTCCAACAATCGTTGATTCAACAAATACCCGATTATTAAGAGAAAATTGAACAATAAACCTAACGTGGATTCAAGTCAATTAACAAAGACTAAAAGTCTGTTTTTTATTCATAACTTAATAATAATTCCATACAATAAACCCAAGTCCTAATTTTATAGGAAAATTAAACTTGGAGAAAAAGTTTACAAAATATTCTAGGAAAATAAAATAAGGAAACTAAATAAAATAATAATCTCAATAATACTCCTGCATCATGGCCGCAAAGCTAATAAGAAAGAATCATAACTTCACCAAGCATGCTTACTTCAACCCCGGGGTTGTAGAGAAGATGAATGCGTCTATGGCTGCTATGAGGGATTTGGAGTACCCTTTCTTGGCCAAGCTTGAGTCTGCAAAAGACGCGTCCAACCAGGAAATCATGGAAAAACTGCGTCTTGGCGCGTGCTTGGAGGGCGAGGAAGACTCCCGAGCCCATCTTGTGCCTCCTCCTAGCCAACTCACCCTACCTATTTATGAGGACGTCACAAGGATCTTGATTGGTGAACAGACGTTGGGTGAATCTCTTGAGATGAACGCGGTACGTGCCCAAAACAAGAAAGAAGTCCATGGTGAAGCATTTGCTTCTTGGCTGGCCGAACAGAAGAACGAGATAGTCAAGTTCCTCCCCCTATGTAAGGCATACTTTAGTGTCGGTTATTTTTTTAACACTTGTACTTTGAAATGAATATTCGTCCGTGGATGTCCACGGCTATGTTATGTAACACTTAGTTAAACACTTAAAATATGATATGTATGTGTTCGTGGTGATCACGACAATTTTGTTTATTTATATTGAAACTTGTTATTATTCCTTAGATATCATGTATCTGTTTGCATGACGTGTCACGGCTGATCAAGAATAAAAATAAGTCTATAATTTACTAGACATGCACCGCTTGTCTTTATCATGTCTGGCACTACTTAAGTACGACATGTGGAAACTTATTACAACGTCTTGTAAATAAGGTGTCTAGTAAGGATACATGATCCTCGTCAGTGGGGTTGCATCCCTCTTATGCGACAAGTTGAATTATTAGGTTCACTTAATCCTCCTACCCCACCTGGTAGCGAATAGTATATGTACGGTTGAATGAATGCATATAACAAGTAATAACATACTAGAATATAAAAAATAAATCTAAAAAAACATAAGACAATAATTTGCACAAGAACAGAACGTGGCATTTTATTAGAACGGTTACATTTTTTTGACAGAATTAAAATCCTAAGACAAATATAACCTAAAGAGCATGAAAACAAAAAATACATGGATCTTCATTGAAGCTGACCACATCGAAGTGTCCATGCGGAGGCCGTAGACCTTTCAGAGGTAGCATCTTTTAAGGTTGCAAATATTCCATGTACGGTCCAAGTCACGGCCACCCATATCACGCAACTTGTACGCACCTAGCCTTAAAGCTTCCGTGACCTCATACGACCCTTCCCACTTTGGACCAAGCTTCCATGTGTTCTCCGCGTGACTTGCCTTGTTAGCACGATAGACAAAATCCCCCGGTCGGAAGGAAACACCCTTGACTTTGGAATCGTAATAAGCTTTCATACGTGCCTTAGACTTGGCCTCATTGATGGCTGCTATCTCTCGTTTCTCCTCTAACAAGTCTAGATTGACCCGAAGTTGCTCATCGTTTGTGACGACGTTAACCTCCGCCGTGCGGATTGTTGGCATCCCAATTTCTGCTGGGATAACAGCCTCGGTTCCGTAGGCCAGCGCGAACGGAGTGTCCCCATTGGTTGTTTTGATCATTTTCTGGTGTGCCCATAGGACATGCGGCAGTTCATCTAGCCACTTGGCGCTTCTTTCATCTAAGCGTGCTTTTATACCTTCACCTAGGCTTCTATTTGCCCGCTCCATGAGACCATTAGTCTGTGGGTGTTAACTGATGCAGAACGCCGTGCGATGTTCAACATCGCGCACCAATATTTTCCCAGACAAACTTTTTTACCTGTTTGCCGGTAATCGTTTTGACCGCCTTAGCTTCTATCCAACGAGTGAAATAATCCATAGCTATAATCAAGAACTTAACACCCCCTGCGGAAACAGGGAAAGGGCATGCGATATAAATCCCCCACTTATAGAATGGCCATGGGGATGTGATGGGTGTTAGTTCTTGTTGTGGATGCCGTGGTACTGGCCTGTGTACTTGGAAATCGCTGCATTTAAGAATCATGTCTCGTGCGTCCCGATGCATAGTTGACCAATTGTACCCTGTTTGTAGAGCTCGTGCCACTACTGATCTAGGGCATGCGTGTATGCCGCATGACCCTTTATGTATCTCACTAATTACATAGCTAGCCTGGCGCGGCCCGACGCATCGTAGCCACGGTTGTAGGAAAGAACACTTGTATAGAACACCATCTCGGATTTCGAAATGATGTGACTTCTTTTTGACACGTCGCGTCGCTTTTTCCTCCTCAAGAAGGGTCTCATCAGTTAGGTAGTTGATGATCGGGGTCATCCATGTAGGACCCCCTTCTTTAACTATGGTTGCTATCTCTCCCCCTGTGATGGACTTTTCCTTGAGTATTTTAACCAACACCTGTTTGGATAGATTGGCAAAGCTTGTAAACACGATCTTGCTAAGAGCATCCGCCTTTTTTTCTCGCCTCTTGGTACCTGCTTGATGGAGAACTTTCCAAAACCGGCGATGAGTAACTTGACTTTCTCCAAATACTGGATCATGTTATCCTCCTTAGCTACGTACCCTCCTAGGATGTGATTCGCGACAAGCCGTGGGTCCACGTAGGCTTCAAGGTTGCGGACTCCCATCCTAGCGGTGATTTATAAACCCGCAATCAATGCTTCATATTCTGCCTCATTATTCGTGGCTGTGAACTCGAAGCGCAAGGCATAGGTAAATTCCATTCCTTCCGGATTCGTGAGAATGAGGCCGGCTCCTGATCCGTCCGTGCAAGAAGAACCGCCAGTAAACATAACCCATGGTTCCGTTGGAATTTCTTCTTTTTGCACCATTGGCTCGCCCTCCTCAGGTTTTTCAATTAGGAAGTCTGCCAATTTTTGGCCCTTGACGGCTGTCCTTGGCCTATAAGAGATGTTATGTTCTCCTAGTAGGACACTCCACTTCTGTAATCTCCCGGCTACATCCGGTTTAGAGATGATCTGTTTTATTGGCTGATTAGTGATAACCATAATTGTGTGCGCCTGGAAGTACCGGCGCAGCCTTTTCGCGACATAAACCAATGACAAAACCAACTTCTCCATTGATGAATAATTCAGCTCCGGTCCTTGCAATGCTCTACTAATGAAGTAAACCGGAGTCTGGACTGAATCCCGACCAGTCATAAGGATTGCACTTATCGCTCCGTATGTAGCGGACAGATACATGATTAGCTTCTCCTTAGGTCGAGGTGCAACTAGCATGGAGTGAGCCGCGAGATGTTGTTTGAGCTGCCCAAAGGCTTCCTCTGCCTCTGTTGTCCAACAGAAGTCTCCTTTCTTTAATCATTTCGTGAGTGTTTTAAATAAAGGAAGTGATTTCTCCGCGGACTTTTACAAGAACCTATAAAGCCCGGCCAGCTTTCCATTGAGGGATTGTACCTCCTTGAGTGTCCGAGGGGATGGTAGCTGTATCACGACGTCCGTCTTCTCCGGAAAAGGTTTAATGCCGTTTGGATTAATCATATACCCAAGGAACATTCCTTCGGTTGCTCCAAACGTGCACTTTTTTTGATTCAGTTTCATGTTGGTCTTCTTCAACGTGTCGAACGTCTCTTGGATATCACGAAGGAGTGCTTCCTCCGTATGGCTCTTGATGACCAAGTCGTCAACGTAGACTTCCAGGTTACGGCCTATCTGCGAGTCGAAGGCTTTATCAACAAGTCGTTGATATGTCGCGTCGGCGTTCTTTAGTCCGAACGGCATGTTTGTGTAACAATACACGCCTTGACTAGTGTGGAATGTCGTCTTCTCCTCGTCTTCCTCCGCCATATGGATCTGATGATATCCTTTGTATGCGTCTAAAAAACATTTAGAAGGGTATCCGCATAGGGATTCCACCTTCCAGTCGATTTCTGGTAACGGATAGCAGTCTTGCGGACAAGCTTTGTTCAAGTCTGTGAAGTCCACACACATGCGCCAGCTTCCATCATGTTTCTTGACCATGACCGGATTAGATAACCATTCATGGTAATAGACCTCACGCATCATTCATGCGTCCACCAGCTTCTGTACTTCGTCCAGTATTCCCTAGCTGCGTTCTAGTGCTTGACCACGCTTCTTTTGCTTAATAAGGGGATACCCCAGGCGGATTTGAAGCTTGTGTTCTGCTATCGAACACAACACGCCCGTTATATGTTTTGTCTCACATGAGAATATATCAAGGTTTTCCTTTAGGAGAGAGCACATGGCCTTTTTTCCTTTTTTCCGATAGTGTTCCCCCTATGGCTACTTCTTGTTCCGGGTAGTCGGGGTGGATTACCACCTTCCAATTGGGCGGGTGGTGATCCTTCCTTTATTGGAACTGGCTGAACTGGTGTTGTCACGGCGTGGCATTCGGATGCCGGTGCAATCGAATTGTAGATAGTGACAATTCCCCTTCAACTGGGAATTTAATCATGCCGTGTGCCGTGGACGGGACTGCCCGTATGGCTAGGATGCCTGGTCTTCCAATAATACCATTATACGGAGAGTGTGAACGTATCACCATGAAGTTCATCCACGGCGTGGCATTCGGATGCCAGTGTTGTCACGGCGTGGCATTCGGATGCCGGTGCAATCAAATTGTAGATAGTGACAATTCCCCCTTCAACTGGGTGTTTAATCATGCCGTGTGCCGTGGACGGGACTGCCCGTATGGCTAGGATGCTTGGTCTTCCAATAATACCATTATAAGGAGAGTATGAACGTATCACCATTAAGTTCATCCACGCCGTTGTGGAATTCTCTTTATCTCCAATGGTTACCAGTAGACGTTGTCCTATTGGCCAAATAGTGTCTCCACTAAGGCCAATGAGCAGCGACGTGGCCGACAGTAATTGGCTTTTGATCTCTAGTTGTAGCTGTACGAAGCAATGTTTGTAGAGTACTTCCGCCGATGATCCTCCGTCCACATACATACGACGAACTTTTTGGGTTCCAATGTTTACCTCAATCGTAAGAGGTGCATCGACCACGTTTCTCGGCATGATAGGAGGGAACGAGTTCTCTTTGCCGCGTGAAATTTTTTGACTAACTTTCTGCTTTGTGCGGCGCTGTCATAATTGGATCATATATATAGTTGAAGGCTTGTCCTTTTGAGAGTCCTTCTTGTCGTACTTTTTGTTATCCTTCCCATCCTTCCAATCCTTGACAAGGTGTATGAGTTTGCCTGATTTAATCAGCGACTGATAGGTGTGTAAACACCCATCCTTTTTACCACTTAATTACAATAATAACCGAGCCAAAACGTGTATTTTATGTCATTTATGTCGGAATTATGCGTGGTTTGTGTTTTTGTTGTGATTTAGGACGAAAAGGTGAAAAGTGGAGAAAACACGGGCATTCACGGGCTTTTATCGAAGAAAAAAACGAAAGATGATGTCAAGAAATCAAGAGTGAAAAAAGAACGGAAGTCCAAGACCAATTCTGAAGATTTATCGAAGAAAAAGTCAAAAGACGGAAGTTTACTAAAAGCCGAAGAACTCAAGTCTAATTTATTGAAGAATTACAAGACGAGTTTGAAGAATCCCGAGACAAAGTCATTAAAGTCAAAAGATTAAGAAGATTAAGGACTAAAGGATAATTAGAGAAAGAAGAAAGAGGGAGGAAGCTTCAACTAAGCACCTCCCTAATCCACTATAAATAGTTTCATTCCATTTCATTTCTTGTTTTTGGGTGGATTGACAACCCATCTCTTCCACCATTTTCATTCCTTGCACAATTTAATTTCTTGCACTTTAATTTTCCTTGTATTGCACCTTTTAATTCCCTTTAATTCCAAGTAAGTTTTATTGAATCTTTACTTTTCTTGTTTAATCTCTCATCTACCTTTCTTGTTTGTGTTTAATCTTATGTTATGTTCATGTTATTGAGTTTCATAGTTTTGATCAAGTGGTTTTTGATCATTTTGATTTTTATTGTTGGTGTTATTAATTTGGTTTGATTGGTTATTGTTAGTTATTCATTATTGGTTGTTTTGGTTTAATCTTTTGGTTGATTTGGTTAGTTTTGATATAGATTCGTGCCCAGTTTCAATATCCCTGTTCTTTACTGTCCTTCGTCTTCATAACTGCTCAGATTCCGAATCAAGCACCCTCAATTTTTATTCTGTATCAAGATTGTTTATCCGGAATATTTTATATTCCTGATCAGTTCTTCCATTCGGAATATTTATTATTCCGAGTCAAGTTCTCCATCTGGAATAACCATTTATTCCGGATCAACTGGTGTTCATTCGGAATATTTATTATTCCGAATCAAAGTTCTTCATCCGGAATAATAAATTATTCCGGATCACCCAAATATTCCGGATCAAGGGTTCCTTGCTTCATTCCGAATCAGGTTGTTTCATGCTGAATAATATTTCGAATCACCTTCTTCATCCGGAATATCCAATATTCCGTATCAATTGATTTATTCCGAATCAACATGTTTTTCTCTTTCCTTCTTTTTATTCCAGATCAAAGCCTTATTCCGAATCAACTAGTTTATTCCGGATAAGTGACATATTCCGGATGAACTGTTTTATTCCGAGTGAGAGTTTTCCAGTTTTTAGTTTTAAGCTTTACTTTTCCCGCCTTTTTCTTTATTTGCACTTTTACTTGCCTTCCCTTTTAGTTTCAGTATTAGTTTGTGTCATTTACTTTATTTCCCTTTTAATTTCTCGTCATTTACTTTTCGTCAAGTTTTAATCTTTCATTGTTTCTTTTTACCGTCTTTATTTTATTTTTATTTGTTTCAAGTATTTATTTTAATTAGATTTAGAAAACGACAACCATTCTATTTCTTTCCCACCAGGAACAACTGAGTCGCACATTGAACCGAAAATCAATTCGAAGAGATACCGAGAAACGAATTTTTAGCAAAATCAAACATTAAAATGGCGCCGCTGCCGGCTCTTTTCGTGAAGATTAACGGTTTTTTGTGAGAGACCCGTTGGCTTTTGGGATCCGTTCTGTCGTGAGCATTATTTTTTGTATCAAAAATTTTCAAAAATCCCAAAAACATTTGAAAAATCATAAAAATCATTTCTTTTACAAAGTTTTGCACCAAAAATATTCTTCTTGCTTCTCTATCTTTCTTTATGGATTCTTATGTCCATTGCGTCAGGTGTGGGAAACAATTATCTAGGAACGACTCATGTCAATGGTGTTCATGCGAGCGATGCGGAAGAGATCTTCCTCCTATTTAAATCAATTCACAAATAGGATTTTGCCCATCGTGTAATTCGATTAATTCATCCTTTACTTCTAATGAACTTACTCCTCCCTCTTGCATGTATTGTGGAAGCGATTCTCATTGGCATGTTTCGTGTCCGGTTAGATACCCGTCTTATGACGAGCAAGAACCGGATTACATTCATGCCAATGGTAATAGCTATTCACAAGACGCACCCAGTCTTTCTCCCACCCGTTTTGCAACAATTGTGGGGGTCTTCACGATACTTCTTATTGTCAGCCACTGAATTATTATGAGCCACATCCGTGCTATAATTCAGGTTTTCAAAATTTTCAGCCCCTACATCACACCCTCAATCATCAATCCTCTCAGAGAATTCGTCTTGCCCAACAACTTACTACTTTGAATGACGAAACACAATCCATTGTTTTGCAACTTCAAGAAGCCGCTGTTCTGCTTAAAGAACTTAGGGAGGAGGAAAAGCGACAACAACAAGAGCAAATATCGAATATCGAGACTTATACTCCTCCTCTGGTGTATCCATACTATTTCGATGATGATGACGACGATGCTGTATGCACTTTCAACCCATCTTCTGAAGTTGCTGCTCCTACTCTCGATGTTCCTACTGCGTCTAAGGATCTAGATTCGTTGAATGAGCTTAGTGATGTTGGTCTCGACAAATTATTGGATGATGAGGTTTGTGACTTACCTGCTATGGAGCTTCAGGACGACGTTGCTTTCACGCAAGCGGTCGATCCAAATGATGACGATTCTTCTCCCCGCTATGAGAATTTCACTTTTGAAATTTCTCAATCTCCACCGGGAGATGCGGGCGATGACGATTTATTCTCTCCGGCTTACGAGAAGTTCACTGATGAACTTGCTCTTGAAGATGAGGTGGAAGACGTGATTCTCCACGACAAATTATGGAAAGTGCATCTTCTTATTGCTCAAATCAAAGAGTTGACTTCTCCTCCTATCTCCGAGTCTTTGCCTCCATCTATTCCTCCCGTTAAAGATAATGACCCATTGCTGGAAGAAATCGACATTTACTCCATACCTCCAGGTACTGATGACGATGACATAGAGGGGGATATTATTCTTGATAATTTGCTGCAGGAAGGTATTGACCCAAGTCCCCCTCCCGAGCACCTTTCATCCTCTCCTTTAGCCACTATTACGAAGGATGTGTGCTTTGACCCGAGAGGTGACATTCACTATTTCATGATTGATAACATTACGGCTTTGCCGAGTGCTCAGCATCCATTGTCTTTGGGGGATGACAATGTGCTTACTTTACCCACCCCACCTCCCGTGGATCTTGATTTCACATACTTTTCGTATGGTGAAAGAACCTTTCTCCCATTCAAGACTTATCCCCCCGCCTCTCCTTTATTGATTTCCTCCGGGAACGAGGACAAGGTCTTTGATCCCGGTATCACATTCGAGGCTTCCCCATGGACCATTTATTTCGGGGACGAGTTAGGCTTGTGACTCGGTTAATATAAACAAGCGCTTTTTGGGAGGCAACCCAATTATCTATCTATCTTTTCTTGTTTTCACCATAAGTGTAGGGGGAGCCCCGTGCTGTTTCTTGCTTTCTTTCTTATCATGTGCAGGGATTAGAGCTTCAAAGACACACTCTTGATGACTTTTGACGACCCCTGATTCCGAGTTTCCTTCTTCCCGGTTCTATCCTAAACTCTTTTCGATTCACTATTTTATATTTCACAATATTAAAATAGGAATCTATTTAGTTGTCTTTTCCTTAGCGAGATTTAAACAAAGTACACAATGTCCTAAGTGTAGGGGAGTTTACTCCCACATGCTTAAACATTGAGGACAATGTTTATATTAAGTGTAGGGGGACTTCTATCGAAGTTAAGTGGCCTTTTCCTTGTATTTGTCCTCATTTTAACCGAAAATCAATTTTTCGACATTTTTCAATATTTTTGATCTATTTTGGCCTATTAGTTTACCTTTGTATAGTTATTTTCTTTCTTTGTTAGAATAAAATTTTAATAAAGTTGTTTTAATTTTTTAAACGTTGTGAATTTTTTGACTCAACCCGAGTTTTCTTATCTAAGTTTACTCTAGTTGGTATCCTTAACGTGTTTAAGTCAACTATTGCTAGGCTTTTATTTAGGGAGCTATAAAACGCGAAAGTCTTAACTCTCACGGGTTAAGAACAAGAACTTTTCGCAAGTTCCTATAATTTATCCTAGAGAGTTGTCTATCAAGGGAACTTTAAAATGCGATTTCTAAACTTGAAAGAGTCTAAGAATTTGCAAGATCCTATAGGCGACTCGAAAACCCAAAGCTTTGATTTAATAGGCTAAGCATCCACGAGTCTCATTCCTTGAGATTTTAAATTGTGGAAAACGAGGGATGATAGAGTCAATTATAAGTTTGGTATTCTTTCGTGAATTTATGTGAGTTAATTATAAGCCTATTCTCCCATCGCTTGCTAATAAATTTATCTGCAATAAATAAGGTTGTACGATTTGAAAATTTACTTAGCTTCTAGCCCAAGATCGTTTAAAAGTTGCTCGGTATGGATTAGAGTTCATAGCCAAGGCATAACTTATTGAAGTGGGATACGAAGATTGGCGAGTCCAAAAAGGTCCTAACAAGGCATGAAGACTACATTTTGTTGCTAAAGATCCCAAGTGATGTGAAGAATCATTTATCAAAAATCAATAGGAAGGATCGAGACACACGACGAAAAGCAAATACTCCCCAAAAGATCATAGAGAAGTCTATCCAAAAAGGCCCTAACAAGGTATGAGGATAAATAAATCCAAGTCCAAAAAGGAGGCGGATCGTTGTATATCAAAGTCCAAAATAAAGATTGGAGAAAAATGAAGAAGTCGTGGTCCATTTATGAAGAATCTCTCAAAACTTCAAGTGAAGAAATTACTATTATTAAGAGAAGGCCATTATTTCATGAACGTCTCTCAAGATTTGAAGTATGAAGTCGCTGCCAAATATCGGTCCGAGAAAGGTCTCAAATCGCGAAGCGAGTTATGCAAAGATATGAACTTTATGAGGTCCCGAGAAGCAGTTTTAAAAGATTTTGTCCTTTACCTAACTATTGATTAAATCGTCCCACTTTATTTTCAGCCTAATAAACTATCGAAATAAGTCAACAATGCATCCTCGTGATCATTCTAAGACGAAAATAAAATATAAGAGATACACCTAGGAATAAGGGAGTCTAAGTAAATAACTGGCCCACATGAATCCGTGTTAGTTTGCTAACTTATAATAACAATGATCTCGTTTTTATGCTTGGTTTGGAGAAAGTAAAAACTTGAGGATGATGATCATTCATGACATTTCCAATACCCGAAGGTATGTTTTTGATTTCTTTACTTACTTTGAATGTTTAAAATTTTCTATCTCTTTCATAAAAGGCCAACATGGATTAATTATGATGAAAAGTGTAATCGTTCTTTGTAACTAATGCATTGCATGAGGACATTGCAATGGTCAAGTGTAGGGGATTTGATAGGTGTGTAAACACCCATCCTTTTTACCACTTAATTACAATAATAACCGAGCCAAAACGTGTATTTTATGTCATTTATGTCGGAATTATGCGTGGTTTGTGTTTTTGTTGTGATTTAGGACGAAAAGGTGAAAAGTGGAGAAAACACGGTCATTCACGGGCTTTTATCGAAGAAAAAGACGAAAGATGAAGTCAAGAAATCAAGAGTTCAAAAAGAACGGAAGTCCAAGACCAATTCTGAAGATTTGTCGAAGAAAAAGTCAAAAGACGGAAGTTTACTAAAAGCCGAAGAACTCAAGTCTAATTTATTGAAGAATTACAAGACGAGTTTGAAGAATCCCGAGACAAAGTCATTAAAGTCAAAAGATTAAGAAGATTAAGGACTAAAGGATAATTAGAGAAAGAAGAAATAGGGAGGAAGCTTCCACTAAGCACCTCCCTAATCCACTATAAATAGTTTCATTCCATTTCATTTGTTGTTGTTGGGTGGATTGACAACCCACCTCTTCCATCATTTTCATTTTTGCACAATTTAATTTCTTGCACTTTAATTTCTTGTATCGCACCTTTTAATTCCTTTTAATTCCAAGTAAGTTTTATTGAATCTTTACTTTCTTGTTTAATCTCTCATCTACCTTTCTTGTTTGTGTTTAATCTTATGTTATTGTTCATGTTCTTGAGTTTTATAGTTTTGATTAAGTGGGTTTTGATTATTTTGGTTATGATTGTTGGTGTTATTAATTTGGATTGATTGGTTATTGTTAGTAGATCATTCGTGGTTGTTTTGGTTTAATCTTTTGGTTAATCTTGATTAGTTTTGGTTAAATTCGTGTTCTATTTCATCCCCTGTTCTTCGTTACTGTTTTTAGTTCCCCAGATTATTCCGAATCAGCTTGTTCATCCAGAATAATTAATATTCCGGATGAGTTGTTAATATTCCGAATCAAAGCTTAGTTTCATATATTCCGGATCAAGAGCTTCGTTCGGAATAATAAACACCCCGGATAAAAGGTTTTCATTCGGAATAATATTCCGGATCAACCTTTCATTCGGAATATTCTATTATTCCGGATCAAGTCTTTCATTCGGAATATATTTTATTCCGGATCAACACTTTCCGAACGAGCACTTATTCCGGATAAAGACAATTATTCCGGATGAAGCCCAATATTCCGAATGAGAGAAAATTATTCCAGATGAGCTGTTTATTCCGGATAAGCAATTATTCCGGATGAACATGTTTTTTCCGAATGAAGCCCTTTTATTCCGGATGAGGATTTTATTCCAGATGAATTGATTTATTCCGAATGAAGGCTTTTTTTTCGAATGAAGTGTTTTCAGTTTTTTTGTAAAGTCATGTTTTTATGTTTTAAACTTTATTTTTCCCGCCTTTTTACTTAATCACACTTTTAATTTACTAGCCTTCATTTTAGTTTGAGTTTAATTTTGTCTCATTTTATTTTTCAGTCTTTAATTAATTTCGTTTTTTTAGCTTTATTTTTATTTATTTTGGCTTTAACTTTTCGTTTTATTATTTGTATTGCTCCTTTATTATTTATCTTTGTTTATTTTCTCTTCGCATTTACCTTTTCAATAGAATAGACAACGACAACAATTCTATTTCTTTTCCACCAAGAACAATTGAGCCACACATTGAACCGGAAATCAATTCGAGAAGATACCGAGAAAACAAACTTTTCAACTAGTAAAATATAAAATAGTAAAACTCTTTGGGAGGCAACCCAATTATCTATCTATCTTTTCTTGTTTTCACCATAAGTGTAGGGGGAGCCCCGTGGTGTTTCTTGCTTTCTTTCTTATCATGTGCAGGAATTAGAGCTTCAAAGACACACTCTTGATGACTTTTGACGACCCGTGATTCCGAGTTTCCTTCTTCCCAGTTCTATCCTAAACTCTTTTTGATTCACTATTTTATATTTCACAATAATAAAATAGGAATCTGTTTAGTTGTCTTTTCCTTAGCGAGATATAAACAAAGTACACAATGTCCTAAGTGTAGGGGAGTTTACTCCCACATGCTTAAACACTGAGGACAATGTTTATATTAAGTGTAGGGGGACTTCTATCGAAGTTAAGTGGCCTTTTCCTTGTATTTGTCCTCATTTTAACCGGAAAACCAATTTTTCGACATTTTTCAAAATTTTTGATCTATTTTGGCCTATTAATTTTACCTTTGTATAGTTATATTCTTTCTTTGTTAGAATAAAATTTTAATAAAGTGGTTTTAATTTTTTAAACGTTGTGAATTTTTTGACTCAACCTGAGTTTTCTTATCTAAGTTTACTCTAGCTGGTATCCTTAACGTGTTTAAGTCAAGTTTTGCTAGGCTTTTATTTAGGGAGCTATAAAACGCGAAAGTCTTAACTCTCACGGGTTAAGAACAAGAACTTTTCGCAAGTTCCTATAATTAATCCTAGAGAGTTGTCTATCAAGGGAACTTTAAAATGCGATTTCTAAACTTGAAAGAGTCTAAGAATTTGCAAGATCCTATAGGCGACTCGAAAACCCAAAGCTTTGATTTAATAGGCTAAGCATCCCCGAGTCTCATTCCTTGAGATTTTAAATTGTGGAGAACGAGGGATGATAGATTCAATTATAAGTTTGGTTTTCTTTCGTGAATTTATGTGAGTTAATTATAAGCCTATTCTCCCATCGCTTGCTAATAAATGTATCTGTAATAAATAAGGTTGTACGATTTGAAAAGTTACTTAGCTTCTAGCCCAAGATCGTTTAAAAGTTGCTCGGTATGGATTAGACTTCATAGCCAAGGCATAACTTATTGAAGCAGGATGCGAAGATTGGCGAGTCCAAAAAGGTCCTAACAAGGCATGAGGACTACATTTTGTTGCTAAAGATCCCAAGTGATGTGAATAATCATTTATTAAAAATCAATATGAAGGATCGAGACACACGACGAAAAGCAAATACTCCCCAAAAGATCATGGAGAAGTCTATCCAAAAAGGCCCTAACAAGGTATGAAGATAAATAAATCCAAGTCCAAAAAGGAGGCGGATCGTTGTATATCAAAGTCCAAAATAAAGATTGGAGAAAAATTAAGAAGTCGTGGTCCATTTATGAAGAATCTCTCAAAACATCAAGTGAAGAAATTCCTATTATGAAGAGAAGGCCATTATTTCATGAACGTCTCTCAAGATTTGAAGTATGAAGTCGCTGCCAAATATCGGTCCGAGAAAGGTCTCAAATCGATAAGAGAGTTATGCCAAGATATGAACTTTATGAGGTCCCGAGAAGCAGTTTTAAAATATTTTGTCCTTTAGCTAACTATTGATTAAATCGTCCCACTTTATTTTCAGCCTAATAAACTATCGAAATAAGTCAATAATGCATCCTCGTGATCATTCTAAGACAAAAATAAAATATAAGAGATACACCTAGGAATAATGGAGTCTAAGTAAATAATTGGCCCACATGAATCCGTGTTAGTTTGCTAACTTATAATAACAATGATCACGTTTTTAAGCTTGGTTTGGAGAAAGTAAAAACTTGAGGATGATGATCATTCATGACATTTCCAAAACCCAAAGGTATGTTTTTGAATTCTTTACTTACTTTGAATGTTTATAATTTTCTATCTCTCTAATAAAAGGCCAACGTGGATTAATTATGATGAAAAGTGTAATCGTGCTTTGTAACTAATGCATTGCATGAGGACATTGCAATGGTCAAGTGTAGGGGATTTGATAGGTGTGTAAACACCCATCCTTTTTACCACTTAATTACGATAATAATCGAGCCAAAACGTGTATTTTATGTCATTTATGTCGGAATTATGTGTGGTTTGTGTTTTTGTTGTGATTTAGGACGAAAAGGTGAAAAGTGGAGAAAACACGGGCATTCACGGGATTTTATCGAAGAAAAAGACGAAAGATGAAGTCAAGAAATCAAGAGTGCAAAAAGAACGGAAGTCCAAGACCAATTCTGAAGATTTATCGAAGAAAAAGTCAAAAGACGGAAGTTTACTAAAAGTCGAAGAACTCAAGTCTAATTTATTGAAGAATTACAAGACGAGTTTGAAGAATCCCGAGACAAAGTCATTAAAGTCAAAAGATTAAGAAGATTAAGGACTAAAGGATAATTAGAGAAAGAAGAAAGAGGGAGGAAGCTTCCACTAAGCACCTCCCTAATCCACTATAAATAGTTTCATTCCATTTCATTTGTTGTTGTTGGGTGGATTGACAACCCACCTCTTCCACCATTTTCATTCCTTGCACAATTTAATTTCTTGCACTTTAATTTTCCTTGTATCGCACGTTTTAATTCCTTTTAATTCCAAGTAAGTTTTATTGAATCTTTACTTTTCTTGTTTAATCTCTCATCTACCTTTCTTGTTTGTGTTTAATCTTATGTTATTTTCATGTTATTGAGTTTCATAGTTTTGATCAAGTGGGTTTTGATCATTTTGATTATTATTGTTGGTGTTATTAATTTGGTTTGATTGGTTATTGTTAGTTATTCATTATTGGTAGTTTTGGTTTAATCTTTTGGTTGATTTGGTTAGTTTTGATCTAGATTCGTGCCCAGTTTCAATATCCTTGTTCTTTACTGTTCTTCGTCTTCATAACTGCCAAGATTCCGAATCAAGCACCCTCAATTTTTATTCCGTATCAAGATTGTTTATCCGAAATATTTTATATTCCTTATCAGTTCTTCCATTCGGAATATTTATTATTCCGAGTCAAGTTCTCCATCCGGAATAACCATTTATTCCGGATCAACTGGTGTTCATTCAGAATATTTATTATTCCGAATAAAAGTTCTTCATCCGGAATAATAAATTATTCCGGATCACCCAAATATTCAGGATCAAGGGTTCCTTGCTTAATTTCGAATCAGGTTGTTTCATGCTGAATAATATTCCGAATCACCTTCTTCATCCGGAATATCCAATATTCCGGATCAATTGATTTATTCCGAATCAACCTGTTTTTCTCTTTCCTTCTTTTTATTCCGGATCAAAGCCTTATTCCGAATCAACTAGTTTATTCCGGATAAGTGACATATTCCGGATGAACTGTTTTATTCCGAATGAGTGTTTTCCAGTTTTTAGTTTTAAGCTTTACTTTTCCCGCCTTTTTCTTTATTTGCACTTTTACTTGCCTTACCTTTTATTAAGTTTTAGTTTGTGTCATTTACTTTATTTCCCTTTTAATTTCTCGTCATTTACTTTTCGTCAAGTTTTAATCTTTCATTGTTTCTTTTTACCGTCTTTATTTTATTTTTATTTGTTTCAAGTCTTTATTTTAATTAGATTTAGACAACGACAACCATTCTATTTCTTTCCCACCAAGAACAACTGAGTCGCACATTGAACCGGAAATCAATTCGAAGAGATACCGAGAAACGAATTTTTCAACCTAGCAAAATCAAACATTAGCGACTCTATGTGTTCTTGAGCTGGATGCACTCTTCTTTGCCGTAACCCTTGTCATTGTGGAATTCACAGAAGCAGTTTCCTTGACGGCGGTCAAATGGAGTTGTCATTTTGGGAGGCCTTGGAAAGTTTGGCCCTT
Source organism: Glebionis coronaria (assembly GCA_025667525.1). Taxonomy (NCBI): domain Eukaryota; kingdom Viridiplantae; phylum Streptophyta; class Magnoliopsida; order Asterales; family Asteraceae; genus Glebionis; species Glebionis coronaria. The sequence goes on from CM046882.1 coordinate 216,190,197, forward strand.
CCGTCAATAAGATATCTCGGTAAGTCATCTTTAGAGGGGTGAATCTATCATTCGGACGCCCTCCTTTATTCTGGCTCTTGTAATCCAAGTTCCTCCCGTTGTTGTGGGTGCTTTGACCACCTGATTGACTCTTGGACTGGTAGTTCGATCGATAGCTATGATTCCCCTTTGTACGGTACGCCGCAACTACCGCGGTATCTCTTCTACAAAGTTTCTGACCCTTTCCATGAGGTCGTCGTACCTCTCCGGTCGTTTGTCATTGAGACGCCTTATTAACTTCTTGTCCGTTATGGCATGGATGTAATCAAAAATTTTTAGGAGTTCTGGGCATGTTTTTGTGCGTGTGCACTCGTCATTGAAGCGTTCCGTGAAGTCTTCCGTAGACTCTCCGGGCCTTTTCTTGACGGTTGCTAACGAGACCGGATCCCTAATATACTTCTTTCGCTAAGTATAATTGTTTTTGAATGCGGTGCATAGCTCTCCAAAGCTATCAATACTTCGGTGAGGGAGCTATTTAAACCAATCACGGGCATTGCCAATCAAAGTCAAATTGAACATCTGGAACCAAATAGGCATTCGCCATCGTTCAATTTTCGCCTGTGTATCAAATATCTTTAGGTGATCAGCAGGATCACCAGACCCATCATAGGTTTTAACGCACGCTGGCATACGGCGCTTCTTTTCCTCAGAGTAGCTCTGTATGCGGAAAGTGAAGGTGTCCTCTCTGTCGTCACACCATGGACGGGAAAGATCCTCCTCTTCATCCCGATAGTAGGAATCATCGTAGTATCCCAAATCGTCTGATGGTGATGGGGGGGAATACCTAGGTCGGCGATGTTTGGGAGGGTCGTCATTCGAATCAGACTCCGAAGGGTCATGAGGGGGAGGCGGTGCCCCACTCTTCAGTTAGCCATGATGACCATTTCTGTGAGAATAGTTAGGAGCTTTCTTCCCACCTGATTTGACCCTATCCCACACACTAGTGCGACGATTGTTCACGGGAGTTTCCAACACCGGGCGTCCAGTGGAGCCGTCGGACCTATCCCCATCCTCATGGGCTTGTAGCAATTCTTGCATGATGCGATCCCTATGCGCTCGAATACGTTCCGGGGTTGAGGGGTTTCCTCAAGGGGAGGTTGTTCCTGAATGTACACCCTCCTTCTCCTCTTCCGAGTTCGAGGGGAAGTACCAGGCGCGGGACTGCCAAAGTTAAGCCTGGATTGGAGGTTCCTTCCCAGGTTTTGTCTTAACAAGATGCCCGGGACGATTCTGTCAAAGTTCTGCGTGAGAACACGCTCGAGGTCCTCGTCACCGAGTGAACCCACTTCCAATTCTGTCTCGACTTGTGGCCTCTGCAGCTCCCTGTTAGGGGCCTTTGGCGCGGTCCTCAGATCAGGATTATCCATGGTGATGGTTGGTGGTAGGGTGTTATCAGACATGCCTGCCCCACCGAGAGACTAGAACATGTTCCAATTATTCGGCCCTCCTTCTTGGCCACCTTGAGGTTGAGCGGAGGTTTGTATCCCATCACATGCGGACTTTCGATTCCCAGGATTCGTGTTCCTTGGGTTTCCCTAAAATTGTCCCTTCGTCATTGGGAGAGACTGAGATTAAGATCGAGAATGAGTTTAGCATATGGGTCCCACGGATGGGGCCAACTTGTTGATACAAAAGTTGGATTATCCTTTCTTGACCCAAAATAGGCTTAATTTGGGTAGGCTGGGCTCCGGCTCTTGCATCAAGTGAATAACTTGGTTGAGATCCTGTACACTAAAACAACACGCGTTAGATTTACCATGGGAACGTATCCCACGATTGGACTCCGGCGTGAGAGTAATTAATCGGTTTAGGGTTAGATAATCGGTTGTAGGTTGAGAGTAGAGAGAGTGTGATACCTTTGTGGAATCCTTGGGGGTTCTTTAAAGGCGGTAAAACCCTAGTGGGTTGTCACCGATGCTTCGGCCCCAAGAAAAGGATAATTACCATAATTAGTTTGATTATTATCTTCTAATTATGGTGAGTGTATATCCTATACTTTGAGGTAAATCCCAATCCTAATAAGAGTGTGATTCTATCTAACCCTGTACTGGCCGTACCTGGTCGTGGGCCGCACACATCTTATGCGGCCACTGTTCATTCAAGCACATAAGCTCAAATGATATTAATTCAACCCATTCGTGATGGGTCGGATGCGGGTAGTACCCGTGGGCCGGGTTCATGACCCGGCTGGGGACTATACGTCATCAACGGGCCTAATATATCAAAGATGTCTTAACTTGTTAAAACCATTTTATCTAATTATTTCCTTTTTTACTTTATTCATGAAATGGAATATATACATATGATGGTGATGACAAAAGGAAAGGAGATAAAAGAAAATAAATGGAAAATACTACTAGGCCAAAATAGATCAAAAATTTTGAAAAACGTCAAAAAATAAATTTTTTGGTTAAAATGAGGACATAATCATGGAAAATGGCACTTAACTTCGATAGAAGTCTCACCTAAACTTAATATAAACATTGTCCTCAATGTTTAAGCATGTGGGAGAAATCTCCCCTACACTTTGGACATTGTTCACGTTGTTTAAATCGAGCTAAGGAAGAGACAACTAAAGTGATCAATTTTTCATGTTTTATTTATATACAAATCTGAATCATAATAACAAAAACAAATCAAAGATAATCGGGTACACGGGAACACAGGATCACGGTTCTTCAAAGGTACCAAAAGTGGAGCACAAAAGCACACATCCTTACAAAACAACACATCACAAACAACCTACATGGCTCCCCCACACTTATTATGGAAAAGGTGAAAAGGTGGAAATGGGTGAAATCATGGAAAAGCCGAGATGTTAGCCTCAAAATATTGAGTCAAACAAGAATATTTGGTCATATGTTTACTATGTATCGTATTTTAGAACGTTGTAATAGGTAGTAGGTTAGTCGTGTTTTATAGGCTTAACTTTAAGCTAAAGTTCATTCATAAGTAACTAAAGCCTAAAAGGAAAGCCCGGCCCATTATCATATAGCCCATTATGCGACATGTAGGCAAGGCTATAAATACCTCTCCTTGCATGTAAGGAGAGGTTAGTTGGTTCATTATTCTGACTCTCTCTAATCTTATATTCACCAAGACTCACACACTTCTCTCTCTTTTCTCTCTACTTTCTCTCTCTAGAATTCATCTACTTCATATATCTTTCTTCTTAATTTCTTGTTTGATCATCACATATTATATGGGACTACAATTGGTATCAATCGCCATAGGGTAGATTTGTGTTTAGTTTGTGGTTATTGTTTTTTATTCGTGTGATTTTATCATCAAATCATTTCGGCTCAAAAAAATGTGTGTTTTCGAGCTCTAAATCTTCGTACAAATTGCCTACAAAGTTGTGGTAGGAATTTGTGTTAGTCATTTTGGTGTTTTTCACAAAAAAATTAGAAGTTTTGGCTTGATTATTAAATTCGTCATATTAAGCTTTTGGGTCAAGTATTCGGAATAATAGGTTTTCATTAGTCGGAGTTTGAGGGTTTAATAAGTCGGAATACAAGGTTTAGAATATTCCGACTTGTGTGTTTATTAGTATATTCCGGATTAGTATTTGATTCAAGTTATTCCGGATTATGTAGATTCAGAATTAAGTGGATGAAGTAGATTCTGAATTAAGTGCTAGTGGATTCCGAATTAGCATCAACTTTCAACATTTCAGATTAGCTTAAGGTCTTATTCCGGATTAGCAGCTATTTTTCCATTCCGACTTAGCATCAAATTTCCACATTCCGGATTATCTTCTTGAGTTTTATTCCGAATTAAGTGAATTAGCATTATTCTGAATTAGGTTGTTTTCCATATTCCGCATAAGGATTTCGGATTAAGGATTCCGGATTAAGGATTCCGGATTAAGGATTCCGGATTAAGGATTTGGATTAAGGATTCCGGATTAAGGATTCCGGATTAAGGATTCTGGATTAAGGATTCTGGATTAATAATTTATAGGATTCCGACTTGGGTCTCTGTTTGTGGATTCTGACTTGTTAACATATAGGATTCCGATTTGTTTCCACAACTGGATTCTGACTTTCTCACAAAGTGCATTCCGGATTGTTTACACAACTGAATTCCGACTTGTTCATTGAAGATATATTCCGAATTGTTGTGTTATAAAATTTCAAAAACGTGATTTTGAAAATTTTTAACTCGCGAGTTTTTTGGCCTAAGAATTTTTAGTTTCTTACGAAGACATTGTTTAGGGTTTTTTACGAAGTTTCTCGGAATATCAACCACAATCTACTCACAACAACATCTACTTAAGATCCTTTTCACTTCATTTTCGAGATGGAATCTACTACAAAATATCGTGTTACTAATAGCAACATCATGGTGGCGGGTAACAAAGAGAGACCACCGATGCTTATGTCCAGTCGATATGCACAATGGCAATCACGATTTCTTCGATATCTTGACACAAAACCAAATGGTGATGTTCTTCGCCGTTGTATCGCTGACGGACCCTATACTCCCACTACAATCAATATTCCTACAACTCCAGCAACCGACTCGACGTCAGTGCCGCTGAGCAGTCTATTAAGGAAACATATGACAATAATTCCAAAGAGAACTGTGCTTGGATTGATGTAGAGAAGGAAGCAATATATCTGATTCTAAGTGGGATTGGGGATGATATTTACTCAACGGTTGATGCATGCTCTACTGCTAAAGAGATGTGGTTTGCAATTGAACGTCTGCAACAAGGAGAATCATTAAACAAACAAGATGTCAAAACAAACTTGTTTTGGAACTTTGGTGAGTTTACTTCTTTAGATGGGGAATCAATTGATTCATATTACTCCAGATTCTACAAAATGATGAATGATATGACAAGAAACAATTTGGAAGTATCCACCATGCAAGTCAATGTTCAATTTCTACAAAAACTTCAACCAGAATGGACAAGATTTGTAACTTTGGTGAAACAACAAAATAAGTTGGTGGGGATCAACTTTCACACGCTCTTTGACATTTTGAAACAATTTGAGAATGAGGCAAATGAACTTCAAGCTGAAAGGGTAGCAAATACTGCTAATCCACTTGCTTTGGTGTCTACCACTCACCATGTCCAAGATCATCGCTCTCGTGCTCTAAAGTCACACTCCACTACATCCTCCTCACCAAGATACTCCACTTCATCCAAGTCTTCAGCTCCCACAAGATCACGAGACAAAGAACCAAGAGCACCATCACCATCATCCGAGCCATCATCTGAAGAGGACAGTGATGAAGAACTAGCTCAGAAGGTTAGGGAGATGAAACAACAAATTGCTTTCATTTATGAAGACCTACAAGAAAATCTTCAATCCCACCAACAACAATCTTCGAACATCATCAAATACAAGGAACCAATATGTTGAGAGTCCTCGAAGGTATGACACACGTCAACATGATGAAAGTCCTCCTAGGTATGATCGACGTAATCCAACTCATGTTGAGGGTTCTGCAAGGTATGATCGACAAACTGCAAAGTATGATACTCAGAGGATTGCTACTGTTGCTGGGAATAGGGAAACTATTGGAACTCAAGTGGTTCAGCAAAGTCAGATTCAGTGCTTTAATTGCCAAGGTTATGGGCATATGGCAAAAGAATGTAGGAAGCCGAAACGGGTTAGGGATTCTGGTTATCATAAGGAAAAGATGCTTCTTTGCAAGAAGATGGAAGTTGGGGTTAAATTGTCGGTTGAGGAATGAGCAATGCTTGATGATACTGATGATGAAGCCTCCGACCAAGAACTTGAAGCACATTACTCGTACATGGAAAAGGTTGAAGAAGTTCTCAACGTCACTGAAGATGAAAATGGTCCTATTTTTGATACTGACCCAATCGAAAAGGTACACACTAAAGAGGAATATAATGTGTTTGGTAATATTCATGAGCATTGTGAGCTACCCAAAGCCATTAATAACACATGTATGATGGAAACGGTTGATAGCAATACCACACCCGATTCATCAGACATGTGCAATAATGAGTTTGAGGATGATCAAAATGCAATTGTGTATGATGATGATGAGGAGCGTATTACGCTTGCTAACTTAATTGCTTCTTTGCAAAAAGATGTCAAAGAAACTAGAAAAAGTTAAATTCAATTAAAGATGGCAAACGCTACGCTCACTCAAAATTTTGAAGAAAGCAAAGCTGCAGTCATAAAATCTAGTGAGCTTCTTGAAAGCTGCAGAACTGAGCGTATTCAATAAGACAAAGAGCTTGCAAGGTACAAAGGGGGTGTTGTTACTACTGTAAAGGATGTTTTTTAAACTAAATACAATGAAACTCTTTAGCTTTTAGAACAAGAGAAACGTAATTATAACACTTCTTTAAGTATGAAATGACACATAACGTATCTTGTTACCACCAAAGTGAATGAATTAGCTCAAAAGATTGATTTTCTTCAAGAGGATAAAACTAAGCTAGTCACTGGGAAAACGGAAGAGGTTGCTAACTTGAAAAAGGATTTCAAAATTAAAAAAGCTAAAGACATTGACAAAGTCGTGGAACTTGAAATTCAAATTGATTTTTATAAGAAAATTGTTTATAAAACAAATCAATCTATTCAAACCATGCGACTGTTGGCACATCGTTCGTTTTCAAGGGTAACGATAGTTTTGCTAGTCCTAAGTACCTCGAGCAAACTCAATCTGAGAACCCGCGCCTATATCTTGAGGAGTCCCAATGGACCGACGTTGATTGTCTAATTGCTAGACCCGAAAATGATGAGTCATTAATTTTTGTAGAAGATAGTAGACACCAGTGAATAAAAACTTTGTGAAACCATATAATTATGCTTATGAAAATAGTGTTTATGAAATTTTCAAACCACAAAAACAGAAGTCTCGTAAGCAAATATTTTATGAATGTGAACAAATAAGAATTAAATAGAGACAAAATTTTGCCACTAAGAAAACTAATGTTTCAAAATTTATTGAGTACTTGCCATATAAAGCTTCTGTAAGCAAGAATAAGCAAACACTTAGTTTTCTTAAAGAAAACATCGAAAATTTAAAAAAGGTTGTTGACGAAGACTGGAAAGAACGTGAATGTTTGAAAGGAAACAATGAAATTCCTCACGATGTAACTGTGCTGGTGAAAAGTATTTTGATTCCGCTTGCGGAAAGAACGCAAAAACATTTTTTAGAATTTGAAACATTAATTAAGCAAGAAATGTTTGATGATTTGAAATATGTGGAATCTCTTGAACAAGAAGTGAACGACCATCAACCTGAAAGAGACGATTTTTCTATTGCATATGATCTACTCTTGCAAGAATGCCTCTCAAAAGATATTATGTGTGTTTATGTTACATCTTGTGCTGATATTGATGAATATTCTGATGTTGCATGCAAATATCTTGATCAAGTCAAAGAGTGTGAACATCTTCAAACTGAGCTTTCGAATAAAGTTGACCAAAAAGATTTTCCGTTACTTCTACATAGATATGATTATCTTCAAAAACATTGTCATTCACTTGAACTTGCTTTGCAAAACAAAGTTGGTAGTTTTTCAAATGATAAACCTTTAGAAGTAAAATTATCAAAGTCATTTCGATTACTAAACGAAAAAAGTCTTGATATTTCGGATTTGAAAGCTCAATTACAAGAAAAATACATAGCAATAGCAGAGTTGAAGAAACTCGTTGCTAAGATTGCTGGGAAAGTTGTAGAACCTAGCGTTAAGAAACCTCTTGTTAGACAACCCAATGCCTATAAAGTGAATAGATCCTCTATCTTGGGAAAACCATCCGCTTTCTCAAATTCCTCTTTTGCAAAACCTGTGTTTGCCCCGAAGATGGATGGAAAGGAAAGGTTACCACAAAATAAACCCATAAGGAATACTCTAGCACAAAGCGTTAAGCACAATAATGTGATTAAACTAGGGATGTATAGATAGACCACTAAACCCACAAACAAAGTTAGTCAATTGCCTCAGACTTCTAGAAACACTAATACTCGTGTGTCTTCTACTACAGGAGTAGTCTCCACTGCTAGTGTTAGCTGGCCTCAGCTTAAGCGCACTCAAGTGAATGATAAGGTTTGGAAACACAAGAGTCAAGGGAAGATGAAGGAAGTAGAAGAACACCCTAGGAATTTGAATGTTTATAAGAATAAAACGTTTGTAATCGCGTGTAATGACGATTTGAATGCTTCGAATGATTTCAATACTTTAAATGTTAAATTTGTATGTGTCAAATGTGGAAAATATGCTAATGCTAATCATTCTATGTGTGCTATGAATAATGTCAAAGGCGTAGATACTAGAACTAAGAAGCAAGTTGCGAGTCCTATTAGTTCTAGTAAACCCAAACGCAAAGTGAACCATTCTGGTGCAACCCCCCTAAGAAAAGTATTACATCAGACTCCACCACTAAGGACCCTAGAAGTAGAATTAGGGAATTATATGAGTCTGATAGAAAGTCTTGGAAATGGTGGTTTGCTAATCAATGTCCTCCAGGATATCAATGGATGCCTAAAGTTAGGACAGAAAATGTGACAACGAGTGTTAGTATGCCTTTTAATGTTGCCACGGACACTAATGATTCTAAAATCACAACTAACGTGGTATCCAATTTAGCAAATGATCCATCGTGTTTGATGAGACTACTTTTATACATAGTCTCATCGTCCAAAATGGGCTTAAAATGCATAAAATATCATGAAATATGCCAAATATATGCTTGTGTTTGTTCCATGTGTATTTTAGGTACGGATATTGAGAAAATCACAAAAGATCACAAGAATCAAAGAAAAACGAACACGGGAAAAGAAGCCGCACAATGAACCGGACCCAAGTGTTGATTTTCCAAGAATAACCCTTGAAGAATTGAAAATTATACAAGAAGGGTCCTCCAATATTGAATAATTGACACTTTAAACCCTTGTTTATTCATAATTACCAAATTGGTCCTTAAAGTTTGTCAAATTTACAAAAAGGACCATCCACTTTGAAGAATTGGCAAGAATGGTCCCTCATTTATGGAGACTTATCAATATTAGTCCTCCTCAAAGTCAAACATACCATGAAGACCTTCAAGATACAACAAAGAACAAGTTTGGTCCTTCAAATATCAAAAAATGACAAAACAAGTCCTTTAAATATCTTTTGGAAAGTTTTTGGGGCAAAAGTGTGAAGAATGAAACTTGGTTAACAAAGGGATTTAACTTTCAGGCTGAAAAGTTACAAATGAAGAGTGGAAAGAAAACAAGGGACCAAAGCTGCCTAGACAACCAAAGATACCTAGACCAACCACAAGCTGCCACCTCACACACTAAATCCCCTCAACTAATCAAAATGCACCCACCCTCCACCTCACCATCCACTAAATCAAACGAATTAATATTAATTAATCCATTTGAATTTAGGCGCCTAACACATTTTATTAACCCAAAACAGATCAAAATCTTGTTCTTGAGCCAAGAACACAAATTGGGTATTTGTGATAAACCAAAAATTAGACCTTAAGACTATCCAAATTATTGATTAAGGGCCTAATGATTATAACCCCACTCATAAACCCCTTGCCAAATCACCACAAGGCTCACATGAAACCTCCCATGCACACGTTTTTGGGGAAATGCCAAAGTTATGCAGAGAATCAACCACCCACATTCATGCTTCAATCGTAAGCACATTTTTTACCCTTTGATCATTCTTTCACCACTAGCACTTCTACAATCGTCTAAGAATTCTTCACATGTTAGCAAAAGTTCAAAATCACCAAGGGCATACTTGGAATTTCAGTAGCTAGGGTTTTAATGTTTCCTTGGCATTCTAGAACTATTGTAAGGTCTATATAAGGCCAATAGATGAGTAGCTTAGTTCAAGTTCTCAGTTTTTCATTTGTCAAACCTTGTAAAGCCCTTTTCTGAGTTTATGAAATTATGGTATTGTGTTATGATTTAAAATTGAGTTCCATTGTCTTGTTATTGTGTTGAGTAGTTGTTTGTCACGTTTTTGTACTTAATCAAAACCTTGAACAAGTCCAAGAGCTCCTATAAGCTTGTGAGTCCCTTTGTTCTTGTTGAGGTCAAGAATTTGGCTTGTGATTGGAGAGGATTGTTCATTGAGGTGTTTTCTTAAGTGACATAAGTCACAATTCAACTAGCTTAAGCAATATTGGAAGTTGGTATACGTTTTTATAACAAAAATCTGTCAAGTGGTTTGCTAAGTGCTTTTAGTTTAACAGCTTGCTTATTTGAGCTTAAGGGTGATCATAGCCTCCTAATCTTGGTTGATCAAGGGGTGGTGAGGCCCTAAGGGAAGATTCAAGCCTTGTGGGAACCTAAGTCTTGCATAGACTTGACCATTTGTCACCCTATGTTATCTCATTTGTGCTAACCTAGGCTCAAGACCTTGGCTAAGCTTGTGTCTTGTTCTTAGCAGTGGAAAGCTGGTTCTTGTTAAGCTAGCACCACAGCTCTTTGATTACAAAGTGTGGATGTGCATTTTGGAGGTTTGAATTCTCAATCTTCATTTTTCTGTTTAAATACTTGTTCTTAGTGATTTGGTAATCTGCTATTGTTATGTGTTGTTTGAGGGCTACAATCTAGTTCTTGATGCTTGTTGAGGTTGTTATGAGGCTTGTTTAGGCTTGGTGATGTCTGAAAAACATTTTGGGTTCATAAAATCTTGATTTGGCCTTCTAAAGGACTGTTTGGGATTGTCTGCTTTTAGGTTTTTCTGCATGTATGAGTAGTTGTTTAGGGTTGCTTATTGTTGATATCTGTCATTGAGGTGTTTATGGTATGATATTTGCAAAAATTGAGCTTTGTAACATCAAATCTGAAATCATTGCATAACTAGCTTGTTTTAAGTCTTTGTTGACTGAAACATGGTGAACACCTTAGATTGTGTGCAAATCTAGGGTTAACAAGTGTTAAAACATAGTTTGAGCAATCTGATTTGTGGATTTGAGGGTTTAAAATTCAAGATTTGGTCAACTGTATCAGCAAAGGAAATTTTGTATGATCATTGTTCATCAGTAAACCGGTTTGTGCTTTAATCTAGTGCTAATCTTGGTTATTTTGCTTGAAACAAGTTTAATTGGGTGTCAATAGTTCTGATATTGCTGTTGTATGCTTTTGGTTAAGTTTGGCAGGCTTATACTAGCTTAAAAGTAGCTTATAACCACCAGATCTGCTTATTATATGTTTGTGCCATGTCTGTGGACTAATTAATTAAATTGTATCATTTGGCTGAGTGTAATTATGTTTGCTTGCTTGATTGTGAGTCCTTACAACCCACTGGTTGTAAGGGTGCCTTGATTGTCCAACAAAACCAAAAAGCAAAGTCAAAAATTCAAAGAAGTGGGAACTCCTTTCCCCTGTTGCTAGCCACTGCTAGTACAAATTGGTCAATAGCTTATCTCTTGTTCATTCTAGCTTATTCTAATGTGCAACAACTTATTTTTTTTAATAGGTCTTATTATTTTGAGCTTATAAGTCAGTTTTGAAGTTTCCAGCTTTTAGTTTTAACTTTTGACTAGAAAATGACTATTTTGTCTTTTTCAAAAACAACTTATTGCTTATTTCAGCTTATTGAGTGTGCTTATTGGAAAAATTTTTGTTGATTAAGCTTACTTTTTTCATTTGAAACCTTTTGCAAGTTGAATCAGCACTTGAGGTGGCCTAGAACTCAAAAACGACTATTTTGTCGTTTTCTATAGAGAGCTTTTGCTTATTTCAGGCTTATTTCTTTGGCTTATTCAAAAATTATTTTTAAAAACAGCTTACTGAGGTCAAGAGAAGGTTGTTTGTCAAATTTCAGCTTATTGCATCAGCTTATAGCTTAATGGGCCAAAAAGCCCATTAAGAATAAGCTGTTTTGAAATAAGTTGTGATAAGCTTACATTCAGCTTTCGGGCCTTTGAAATTTTGTGTTTAAAATTAAATTTTAAGCTTCACTGGAAGTTTTGAGCCCATTTGGAGAACATTTTTCTTATTGGGCCATAAAAAGCCCATTAAGGGTTTAGTTTGGACTCTAGGCCCATTTGAAGGCCAAATAGGGTATTTTTGGCATTTCTAGTTCCTTTTTGTGTTTATTAGGTTAAAATAAACTAGTTTTCAACTTTTTAGAATTTTTTATAAATTTTAGATTTTTAATATTATTTTATTATTATTTTTATTATTAAAAATTAAATTTAAGATTTTGACAACTTTTTCATTTTTCCTAGTTTAAATACATTAACTTAGGAATTTTTGAATTTTTAGATTAATTTTGTTGTCATTTAATTAATTTTTAAAATTATTTTAAGATTTTATAGTTTTTAATCATTTCTAAATAGTTTTAATTAATTTTAAATTTCTTAAAAATATTTTTTAATTTATTTAAGTCATTTTAGAGGTTTACAAAGTGAAAAATCTCATTTTGGGCTTTTTGTAAATTAAACTGATTTTTTGGGCTTTAATTAGCATTAAAAATTATTATTTAATTAAATAAAAGGTTTGAGTGAATTTTGATTTTTGTAAACTCTCATTACATTTTTTAGGATTTATTTCAATTTTCTAGTAATTTTTTTGGGTAATTTATAAATTTCGTCATATTTTACAGTTTTACGTGCACGACTTTTCGTCTTAGTTTAATTTAGAACCGTAACCGTCATCTTTTTCTATTTTCTTTCTCTTTTTCCTTTCTCATAATTATAATCAATAACTCTTAATCATTTCTTACACCACACACTTGCCTCCTTAGGAAACAAACTTTTTCAACCCTAAGGGTCATTAGTGCTTGGTTTTCCTAAACCGACACTTAATACTTGCCGCTTTTACGCCTTTTTCCTAAAAGGTCGTATTTTACCACAATCATTTTGGCGCCGCTGCCGGGGAGGCGTGTTGTGTTTTGATTTTAAAATTTGTTGTTTTTATATTATCCACAAATATGATTGTATTAGTAGCACTCTACTAATACGTATTATTGGTTTACGTTTTTTGTGTGAATATTACTATATTGTATACGTAGAACAATAAATTCACAAGAACTCCAAAAGTGTGAAAACACAATCTTGATTCGGGATTTCATCACTAGATCATTGTATTCGAATCTTAAACAAAGAAAAAAGGTAAAATACATAATTACTTTCGTGAAGCTTAATTTTGACAAACACAAACTATAAGGTGGGTATAAGGCGGGTATTATAAAATATACCCTAAGGAAAAAGGCTCTTAAGTGCTTCGCATCGCCTCGTTTCTCCGCTTTCTTGTGCGTGTTTAGATAAAAAGGGCTAATCGAGGGTTTGCCAACCAATGTATTATCTACATATCATATATATTTTCTTGGTTTCAATTGATTAAACCCTCTTGAATGTTTTGGTGTTTCACCAACGTTCTAAAGTCATCGAAGGCGTTCACTTCAGGTTATCATTTTCATTCCTTGAGGCTCCTTTAATCAAGAGATTTGATTTGAGGAGAGATTAATCCAAAAAAGTAAAAACAATCAAAAACCACAAAAAAATTGAAAAAGTCAAAAACACCAAAAAGAACCTTCTTTGCTCATCCCTACGTTGTACGTGACGTTTATGCAAACTCGCAACCAAGCAAGACGTGCACGTAAACGTCGTAATCGAAAGGAAAACACACCAACACCTTCTAGTGAAGAGTCTCCAAGTGAGGAACCTATTGTAGAAGAAGAAGCTATCATGGCTAATCGTACTATGATGGAGTTACTTCAAGCACCCACCGAGGGTTTTGGAGAGGCCATTGTGATTCCCGCCATCCTTGCGGACAACTTCGAGATCTAGACGTGTTTAATGTCTATGCTTCAAGCGAACAAGTTTCGTGGACACGAAAAAGACAACTCACATTATCACATAAGTCAATTCAATTGTCTCACCACGACTAGCAAGTTTAAGGATGTACCACACGATGCCATTAAGATGATGATGTTTCCATACTCGTTAGATGGACCCGCCAAGATATGGCTCGAGAAAGAACCCCCAAATTCGATTTTGACATGGGGTGATCTCGTTTCTAATTTTGTGAATCAATTTTTTCCACAATCTAAAACAACACATTTGAAAAACGAGATTTCACGATTTACTCAAAGGTCTAATGAGAGTTTTTCTATGGCTTGGGAAAGATTTAAAGAAATGTTACATGAATATCCACACCATGATTTTTCTGAATTGCATCAAATTGACACTTTTTATAATGGGCTTAATGATCATGAGCGAGATTACTTAAATACCGCCACGGGTGGTAACTTTTTATGCAAAACGACCGATGGGGCTTTGAAAATAATTTAGAATAGGTCTAAGGTTTACAACCCTCGTAACACACCGAGTGTTGCCACTATGGGTTCGTCATCGTCATCTCGTAACATGAGTGCCTTGCAAGATGAAGCAACTGAGGAAAATCGGTTTTTCGATAGGTTTTCTACGCTTATGACTCATTGGAAAGCACAAGATGCTTTAAATTCCGCATCGGTTAAAGCGGTTGGAAAGAGTTGTATTTCGTGTGGTGGAGCTCACGATTTTTCCGAGTGCATTACCGCGGATGGTAACACTTCGAGTGCTTATGTAGCCACGGGAACTTATAACCAAAACGGTCAAGGTTCCCGCCCAAATCAAGCTCCATAAAATCAAAATGATAACAACTATCGAAACAACAATCAAAATGGTGCTAACCAAGGAAATCAACGTAACTACAACAAGGGTAATTACCTAAGTGGGAACAATGGGCAAATTTCAAATCAAAACCAAAATCGTGATTTTCAAAACACCACACAAGGTTTTCAAAATGCTCATACTAAAAATCTTAATGGAGAATTTTTGGATTATGCAAAGGCAAACGATGCTAAGTTTGATAACATGCAACGTGAGATGATTAGCTTAAGATCCGAGTTGAAAAACGAGCTTACAAACGAACTTTCTAATGAATTGAAAACTCATGCTAATAAAATGGAAGGAAATGTTCAACGTCTCCAACAAAATCAACAAAAAATGGAGCAAGGTCAACATGAGATTAAGCAAAAATTGTTAAAAGCGGATGCTAGGCAATCAAAATTTGAAGATCGAATGGGAAATTTTTTTGAAGCTATCATGTGTAAACCTTCTTCTTCGGGTGGTCTTCCTAGTGATACCATCATAACCCCGAAAGGAGAATTGAAGGTTATTCTACGGAGAAGGAAATAGAGAAAGAGCCCGAGGTGGTGGTAGAAAAGGATCAAATTACAAGCCCACGAAGTACCGCTCAAACAACACCTACGGTTGAACCAATACCAATTGTGGAACCCGAGATTCCAAGGCCGTTGCCTATGCCCCACCCCACACCACCCTAACCTTACCCTTCGAGACGAAACAAAGAAAAGGCACAAGAACGGAATAATTATCAATTTGAACTTTTTATGAAAATGTTTCGTGACTTGCATTTTAATATAAGTTCTGCCGATGCTTTGGTCATGATTCCTGATAGGTGTGTAAACACCCATCCTTTTACCACTTAATTACAATAATAACCAGGCCAAAACGTGTATTTTATGTCGTAAATGTCGGAATTATGCGTGGTTTGTGTTTTTGTTGTGATTTTAGGATCAAAATGTTAAAAGGGAAGAAAACACGGCTTTCACGGGCTTTTATCGAAGAAAAAGACAAAAGACGAAGTCAAGAAATCAAGAGTGCAAAAAGAACGGAAGTCCAAGGCTTATTCTGAAGATTTATCGAAGAAAAAGTCCAACGACAGAAGTTTAATTAAGCCGAAGAACTCAAGTCTAAATTAATGAAGAAATTACAAGACGAGTTTATTAATCCCGACACAAAAGTCGAAGAATTAAGAAGACGAGGACTAAACGAGAAATAAAGAAAGAAGAAAGAGAGGAGGAAGCTTCCACTAATCACCTCCCTAATCTCCTATAAATAACATCCATTTCATTTCATTTGTTTTTGTTGGCTAATAGTGACAATTAGTTTTTCCACCATTTACATTACATGCAATTTAATTTCATGTCATTTCCTTAATTGTCTTGCACCTTTAATCCCTTTAAATTCCAAGTAAGTTACTTCTATTGTTATTGAATCTTTATCTTTATTGTTAATCTTTCATCTACCTTTCTTTCTTGTGTTGATTTCAAGTTTATGTTTATGTTAAGTTTTTGAGTTTTTATTAAATTGATTAAGTGGGTTTTGATTATTTTGATTATTGTGGTTAGATTTATTGATTGGGATTGATAGATTATCATTAGTTGATCATTTGTGATTAGTCTTGCTTAATCTTATGGTTTAATTTGATTAGTTTTGGTTAGATTCGTGTTCTTTTTCTTCCCCGTGTTCTTCACTATTTTTGTTTTCCCAGGTTATTCCAGATCAGCAAGTTTATTCCGAACCAAGCAATCATTCCGGACCAGTATGGTATTCCGAATCAGCAGTTAATTCCGCATAAGCAGGTTATTCTGAATAAAGCATTATTCCGGGTAAACCATTTATTCCGGATGAAGGCTTTCTGTTTATTATTCCGGATCAAGGGAAATATTTCGAATAAAGGATTTATTCCGGATTAGTGACATATTCCGAATAAAGAATTTATTCCGGATCAAGGTATTATTCCGGATGAAGGGATATTCCGGATGAGCTAATATTCCGGATGAAGGCTTTTGTTTGAATATTCCGAATGAAGCAATCTTTCCGGATGAACCATTTATTCCGGATGAACTTATATTCCGAGTGAAGCAATATTCCGAACGAAGACATCATTCCGAATCAATTATTTCGGATGAGCACATGTATTCCGAATGAAGTGTTATTCCGGATGAAGTAAACATTCCGAATGAGTGATTTGATCTGATTATTCCGAACGAAGCAAAGTTATTCCGGATGAAGGTTATCTCTTGGTTATTCCGAATAAACAGTTTATTCCGGATGAGTGTTTTATTCCGCATGAGGTAAATATTCCGAGTGAAGAAGAATTATTCCGAGTGAAGGTGACATTCCGAACGAGTAATTATTCCGAACGAAGGTTTATTCCGAATGAGCTGTTTTTAGTTTATTTTATGTTTATGTTTTTAAATTCTTAAGACTAACTTTTCCCGCCTTTTTCCTTAGTAGCACTTTAAGTTTACTTGCCTTAGTTTATTTTAAGCTTGCCTCTAGTTTAAGTTTAAGTTTGCCTTTAAGATTGTTTTAAGTTTGCCTTATATAATTTTTCCTCACGCTTTAATTTCCAGTCATTTATTTTTAATTAGTTTAGATTTAAATTACCGCCATTTACTTTAAAGTTTTTCCACTTTATTTCCTTTAACTACAACGACAAATATTTGTTTCACCAAAAGACAGCCGAGTCACACTTTGAACTAGTAATCAATTCGATTAGACAACGACAAAGAACTTTAATTTTTATACTAGGTAAGAACCTTATATTAAATGGCGCCGCTGCCGGGTCTTTTCTTAAAGATTAACGGTTTTCTGTGAGAGACGCGTTGCTTTTTGGGATCCGTTCATTCGTGAGCGTTATTTTTCTTGCTTAAAAATTTCCAAAAATCCATAAAAATTAAAAATTGTTAAAAATCCATAAAAATTAAAAAATTTCAAAAATCCAAAAAGATTTTATTTTCTTTATAGTGTATATATATTGTCTATTATTTGGTATCTTTTTCTTTTGCTTTTGTAGATGTATGCGTACTAGATCTTCTACTTATCCAGAGCTCGAGACTCGTGAAGATTTAGCTATGGCAGGTGTGAACAACAACAATAATCCGCCACATCTCAACAATAACAACAACAACAATGTTCTTCCACAGCCCTATTTTCGGATAATGGAGGAGCTTTGTCAACCCACAATGTTTGGACGAGGAGGACCGATTGCGCCGATGCAAATCACGGCTCCGGAGTTTTCGTTGAAGCATCACATGATCCAACAAGTGAAAACTAATCCATTTCGCGGAATACCGGATGATGATGCCAACAAACACCTCGACAAATTCATTACTATTACCCAAAGCATGAAGTTGCCCGGTGCTACAATGGATGTCCTTCGCCTTCAACTCTTTCCACATACTTTATCACACCACGCCGAAAAATGGTTTGATCGTCTCCCGAAGAATTCAATTCATACTTGGGATGACATGAGTCAACGATTTTTGTTGCGGTACTTTCCACCATCCATGGTCACGAGCCTTCGAAATCTAATTAGTGGTTTCATGCAAGAACCCGATGAATCTCTCTTTGATGCTTGGGAAAGATATAATGTTTTGATCGATCGATGTCCAAACCACAACATGCTCCCCGTGACCTTAATTGATACTTTCTACAACGGTTTGACTTTTCGTGATCGTGATACGATTAATGCAGCCGTCGGTGGCACATTTATGAAAAGGAGACCCGAGGAGTGTAGAGAGCTTATTGAGAACATGACTACTCATCACAAAAACTGGGATTCCTCTGCTTCTTCAAGGAACAACCCGAGAGTCTATGTTTCTTCTACTTCGGCAAACCCCGATATGACCGAATTCACCCGCATGATGGCCGAAATGAACAAAAATATCTTGCTCATCGCTACAAACCAACAACAACAAGTTAAAGCGGTAGCCATTTCTTGTGACACATGCGGCGGTCCTCACTCATACACTGATTGTCCTTCTACTCAGGGCAATCCGGAAAATGTGTACGCGACTTATGGTAATTATTCACCGGAAAATTACCAAGCCCGACCTCAAGGGGATCGAAATTTGCTAAGTTACCGGTCCAACAACTACCTTGCACCCGGTTTTTCTCCTCAAAACCACAATCCCAACAACAACTACACTAGAAGCAACCAAATCCCACCTAGAGCTTCTAATCCTTATCACCCACCCGCTCAACAAGCCCCACCCATTAATCAAGATGTTGAAGCTTTAATGAGAACCCAAGGAAAGCAAATCAAGAATCTACAAAGCCAAATTATCAATTTGAAAGGGGATATCACCAAGCAAGGGAATGATATTAGATCCGAGCTTCGAAATGATATACAATCCTCCTTTAGCAACCAAACGAATGATTTGAAGAATATGCTGGCTAGTTTCTTACTCACCACTCAACCCTCTACTTCAGGCACTCTACCTTCAAAAACCGTCACCAACCCGAAAGCGAATGTGAGTGCTATTACTACCCGTAGTGGAGAAAATTTAGTAGGACCATCTATCCCACCCCCAGCTACTCCATCTACACCTCCTCCACCACCATTTATCCCTACTACTCCCACACCTAGTATTCATTCACCATTACCGTCTCCGCCTCGTCATGACGATGTACCCAAGAAGAATCCTCCAACCCCACCTTCCACCTTTAACCCTTCAACATCTCAACCTTCACCTTCTACACCTCCACCACCCAATCCCAGCATTCCTTACCCTTCTCGACTAAACAAGGCTAGAATTTTGACTAAGAATGACATTCTAGTCTCTAACTTTTGGGAAAAGATTGTCGGCATGAAAGTCACCTTTACCCTTGTTGAAGCTCTTGCCCAAATGCCACAATTTGTCAAGATGTTTAAGGAATTGCTTAGTAAGAAGGAGAATATGGTCGAGTTTGTTAATACTCGCTTGAATGAAAATTGCTCTGCAATCCTTCTTAAAGAACTTCCGGAAAAACTTGGAGATCCCGGTCGTTTTGTGTTACCTTGTACTTTTAACCAAACCGACAAATTTACTGCCTTAGCCGATCTCGGGGCAAGTATTAATTTGATGCCTTTCAGCGTTTGGAAAAAGTTATCATTGTCTGACCTTACACCAACGAAGATGACTCTTGAGCCAATCGCACTCTCGCTTACCCTGTTGGTATTGCCGAAGATGTGTTCATTAAAGTTGGCACATTCACTTTTCCTGTCGACTTTGTCGTTGTTGATTATGAAATAGACCCTCGTATTCCGTTAATACTTGGACGCCCATTTTTGAGAACCGGTAGAGCTTTAATAGATGTGGATAAGTGTGAACTCATCTTAAGAGTCGGGGATGATGCACAAGTTTTTGAAATGGGGAAGCTTACAAGCAAATCCTATGGAAGAGAATCAGCGAATATGATTAATGTGCTTGATGATTTTGTCATCTACAACAATCCTCTATTCGACTCTTGCAATGATAATCCACTGTTTCAAGATGATGTGGATGATTCTCTCTCCAATTTGGAACCTTCACCCATATATGATTCTTCACCGATCTATGATGCTTATGATGATGATTCTAGCTCCGATGGGGATGATTATGATGATTTTACTTCTAAGTATCCCGACATGCCCACTTATGATGATTTTGATGAGGTCGATACTCTTTCAAGTGATTCTTCTCATGATGAAGATCCTCCGCCTACAACACTTGATCCTACTTTAGATGACTACTCATTTGAGGAAGACTTTTCTACTTTTCTCAATACATACTTCCCTCATGAGAGTGATGCCCCTCCTTTGGACTTTGCTGATTATGGTCTTCATCCTTCTACGGATTTGAAGAAAATTCTTTCAAAGGAGCCGACACCGGACGACACCAACATCCTCAGCACGTATGTTTTGACACCTCTTTGTCCACCCTCTGAGGACGAGGTTGTGCATTTTCTTAGCGGATCTTCTTCAAATTCTGCTGAGCCTGAGTGCTATTTTCCCCTAAAGGAAAAGGTGTTCGACCCTGGTATTGCACTTTTCAAGCCATATCAGTATCCATCTGATGAAATAAAAGGAAAGATTTTTGGACCTATTGGAGATATGCTTGCACCTCTTCACCCTTGCTCCCACTGTGCTCCATCTTTGCTTAAGGGAACCTTGCCTACTCTTCTTTGGCTTGCCTTGTTCACCTTAAGCTTGTGCTATTTGATGGATGAAAACTATGTATTTGATCCCGGTGGATGTGTTTCATGCTTCTTCCTATGCTAATCAAGGTCGTGTCAGGCTCACGACTCGGTGAACAAAAATCAAGCGCTTCTTGGGAGGCAACCCATGTATCTATCTGTTAGCTATTTATATCCTAAGTGTAGGGGAGACCCGTTGGTGTTTGCTATTTCCTCTCTTTTCATATTTAGGGATTCGAGCGTTCAATGATCCACTCTTGATAATTTTTGACGACCCGTGATTCCGTTTTTACGTCTTCCCGGTTCTATCCTAAACTCTTTTCGATTCACTATTTTATATTTCTCAAATATTAAAATAGGAATCTCTTTAGTTGTCTTTTCCTTGGCAAGATTTAAATAACGTGCACAATGTCTTAAGCGTAGGGGAGTTCACTCCCACATGCTTAAACATTGAGGACAATGTTTATATCAAGTGTAGGGGGGACTTCTATCGAAGTTAAGTGGTCTTTTCCTTGTATTTGTCCTCATTTTAACCGGAAAATCAATTTTTCGACATTTTTCAAAAATTTTGATCTATTTTGGCCTAGTAGTTTTACCTTTGTATAGTTATTTTCTTTCTTTGCTAGAATAAATTTTTAATAAAGTGGTTTTAATTTTTAAAACGTTGTGAATCTTTTAACTCAACCCGAGTTTACTTATCTAAGTTTACTCTAACTAGTATCCTTAACATGTTTAAGTCAAGTTTTGCTAGGCTTTTATATAGGGAGCTTTAAAACACGAAAGTATTAACTCTCACGGGTTAAGAACAAGAACTTTTCGCAAGTTCCTATAATTGATCCTAGAGAGTCGTTTATCAAGGGAACTTTAAAATGTGATTTCTAAACTTGAAAAAGTCTATGAATTTGCAAGATCCTATAGATGACTCGAAAACACAAAACTTTGATTTAATTGGCTAAGCATCCACGAGTCTCATTCCTTGAGGTTTTAAATTGTGGAGAACGAGAGATGATAGAGTCAATTATAAGTTTGGTATTCTTTCGTGAATTTATGTGAGTAAATTATAAGCCTATTCTCCCATCGCTTGCTAATAAATTTATCTTCAATAAATAAGGTTGTACGATTTGAAAAGTTACTTAGCTTCTAGCCCAAGATCGTTTAAAAGTTGCTCGGTAATGATTAGAGTTCATATCCAAGGCATAACTTATTGAAGCGGGATGCGAAGATTGGCGAGTCCGAAAAGCCCTAACAAGGCATGAGGGCTACATTTTGTTGCTAAAGATCCAAAAGTGATGTGAAGAATCATTTATCAAAAATCAATATGAAGGATCGAGACACACGGCGAAAAGCAAAAACTCCCGTAAAGATCATGGAGAAGTCTATCAAAAAAGGCCCTAACAAGGTATGAGGATAAATAGATCCAAGTCCTAAAAGGAGGCGGATCGTTGTATATCAAAATCCCAAAATAAAGATTGGAGAAAAATGAAGAAGTCGTGTTCCAAATATGAAGAATCTCCCAAAACTTCAAGCGAAGAAATTCCTATTATGAAGAGAAGACCATTATTTCATGAACGTCTCTCAAGATTTGAAGTATGAAGTTGCTGCCAAATATCGGTCCGAGAAAGGTCTCAAATCGTGAAGCGAGTTATGCCAAGATATGAACTTTATGAGGTCCCGAGAAGCAGTTTTAAAAGATTTTGTCATTTAGCTAACTATTGATTAAATAGTCCCACTTTATTTTCAGCCTTAATAACTATCAAAATAAGTCAACAATGCATCCTCATGATCATTCAAGACAATAATAAAATATAAGAGATACACCTTGAAATAAGGGAGTCTAAGTAAATAATTGGCCCACATGAGTTCGTGATAGTTTGCTAACTTATAATAACAATGATCTCGTTTTTAAGCTTGGTTTGGAGAATGTTAAAACTTGAGGATGATGATCATTCATGACATTTATAAAACCCTAAGGTATGTCTTTGATTTCTTTACTTACTTTCTTCCTTTGAATGTTTATAATTTTCTATCTCTTTAATAAAGGCCAATATGGATTGATTATGATGGAAAATGTAAAACGTGCTTTGTAACTAATGCATTGCATAAGGACATTGCAATGGTCAAGTGTAGGGGATTTGATAGGTATGTAAACACCCATCCTTTTACCACTTAATTACAATAATAACCAGGCCAAAACGTGTATTTTATGTCGTAAATGTCGGAATTATGCGTGGTTTGTGTTTTTGTTGTGATTTTAGGATCAAAATGTTAAAAGGGAAGACAACACGGCTTTCACGGGCTTTTATCGAAGAAAAAGACAAAAGACGAAGTCAAGAAATCAAGAGTGCAAAAAGAACGGAAGTCCAAGGCTTATTCTGAATATTTATCGAAGAAAAAGTCCAAATACAGAAGTTTAATTAAGCCGAAGAACTCAAGTCTAAAATAATGAAGAAATTACAAGACGATTTTATTAATCCCGAGACAAAAGTCGAAGAATTAAGAAGACGAGGACTAAACGAGAAATAAAGAAAGAAGAAAGAGAGGAGGAAGCTTCCACTAATCACCTCCCTAATCTTCTATAAATAACATCCATTTCATTTCATTTGTTTTTATTGGCTAATAGTGACAATTAGTTCTTCCACCATTTACATTACTTGCAATTTAATTTCATGTCATTTCCTTAATTGTCTTGCACCTTTAATTCCTTTAAATTCCATGTAAGTTACTTTATTGTTATTGAATCTTAATCTTTAATGTTAATCTCTCATCTACCTTTCTTTCTTGTGTTGATTTCAAGTTTATGTTTATGTTATGTTTTTTAGTTTTTATTAAATTGATTAAGTGGGTTTTGATTATTTTTATTATTGTTGTTAGATTTATTGATTGGGATTGATAGATTATCATTAGTTGATCATTTGTGATTAGTCTTGCTTAATCCTATGGTTTAATTTGATTAGTTTTTGTTAGATTCGTGTTCTTTTTCTTCCCCGTGTTCTTTGCTATTTTTGTTTTCCCAGGTTATTCCGGATCAGCAAGTTTATTCCGAACCAAGCAATCATTCCGGATCAGTTTGGTATTCCGAATCAGCAGTTTATTCAGCATAAGCAGGTTATTCCGAATAAATCATTATTCCGGATAAACCATTTATTCCGGATGAAGGCTTTCTGTTGATTATTCCGGATCAAGGCAAATATTCCGAATAAAGGATTTATTCCGGATAAGTGACATATTCCGAATAAAGAATTTATTCCGGATCAAGGTATTACTCCGGATGAGCTAATATTCCGGATGAAGGATTTTGCTTGAATATTCCGAATGAAGCAATCTTTCCGGATGAACCATTTATTCCGGATGAACTTATATTCCGAGTGAAGCTATATTCCGAACGAAGACATCATTCCAAATTAATTATTCCGGATGAGCACATGTATTCCGAATGAAGTGTTATTCCGGATGAAGTAAACATTCCGAATGAGTGATAAGATCTGATTATTCTGAACGAAGCAAAGTTATTCCGGATGAAGGTTATCTCTTGATTATTCCGAATAAACAGTTTATTCCGGATGAGTGTTTTATTCCGCATGAGGTAAATATTCCGAGTGAAGAAGAATTATTCCGAGTAAAGGTGACATTCCGAACGAGTAATTATTCCGAACGAAGGTTTATTCCGAATGAGCTGTTTTTAGTTTATTTTAAGTTTATGTTTTTAAATTCTTAAGCCTAACTTTTCCCGCCTTTTTACTTAGTCGCACTTTAAGTTTATTTGCCTTAGCTTATTTTAAGCTTTCCTCTAGTTTAAGTTTAAGTTTGCCTTTAGGATAGTTTTAAGTTTGCCTTATATAATTTTTCGTCACGCTTTAATTTCCAGTCATTTATTTTTAATTAGTTTAGATTTAAATTACCACCATTTACTTTAAAGTTTTTCCACTTTATTTCCTTTAACTACAACGATAAATATTTGTTTCACCAAAAGACAGCCGAGTCTCACTTTGAACCAGTAATCAATTCGATTAGACAACGACAAAGAACTTTAATTTTTATACTAGGTAAGAACCTTGTATTAATGCCTCGATTTTTCGCAAACTTCAAAAGTATGTTGAATATCAAAGAGAAATTGCAAAAGTCGTCTAGTTGTTCTTTGGTTTTCCTTAGCCGCATACCTCAAAAATTCGGTGATCCCGGTAAATTTTTAATCCTATGTGCTATCCAAGATATGAAAGAATGCTACGCCTTGGCCGTCTTGGTTCTAGAATAAATTTGATGCCTCTTGAGATTTTTAAGTCGCTCAATCTTCCTAATCTCACTCCTTCAAGAATGTCAATTGAGTTGGCCGATCATTCTACGATTCTAGCTTGTGGAGTAGCCGAAGACGTCTTCGTGAAAGTTGGAAATTTTTACTATCCCGTGGACGTTATCGTTGTAGACATTCCCATTGATCCTAAAGTTCCTCTAATTTTTGGTCGATCAATTTTTTTATACATCGAGAGCTCTTATTGATGTTCATGCTAGGAAAATCACTCTACGTTTCAATGAGGAGGAACTCGTCATAAATGCAATTCAAAACTCTACGCTTTCTCATGTGTATTATATCACATTTTTGAACAATGTTGATTCAATCAAAAACATTTGCAAAGGATTTTCAAAAAGAGTTTTACGAGTTGTTGATAAAAACGATTTTCCATCCCCTCCGCCGGTGGAGGTTAAGAGTGTTAAACCTACGTCTCCAATCACGGAAGATTCTTCGGATGATGAATATGTTGACTCCGAGGGGGCGGTGTTCTTTATTGATAAACGCTTTGAGAACTTACCACTACCAAAACGCAACTTCAATGTGAGAATTTTTAGTGTGCCTAACATCATTTTAGAAACACCAAATATTTTTGACATAATCAAATCAGGTTTTCATAAGGTGTTTTCTAAAGATGAAAAAGGAAAAGATTTGGAATTGGATTTAAAAGATTTTTCTACAATTCTAACTCCGTCATCACCTTTTGTTTTGAGTAATACAAGCTCGTCTACTCCTTTTGACGATGCTTTGTGTGGTTTAAGTGTGGGGGAAGCCCCTTATGTTCCCTCCCCTTTCTCCACAGAGGACGAGATATTTGATCCCGGAATTGCTTATAAAGGGAAATCTCGGTCATCCACCGATGCAATAAATGGAAAATACTTTCATTTGATTGGTGCGAGTCTACCTCGAGTAGTTCATGGTTTTTGTGACATACCCATTGTCCCACCCTTCTATTTATTCTCATCTATTTTCTTTGACCCCTTTGAGGTTGTTTTGGCACGTGTTGAAGTGGCGTTGGTTTGTTTATCCAATGAAAACGAGGACGCCATCTTTGATCCCGGTATTTTGCATCATCAAAGGACTTAGTCCTTAATATCGGTTGCTTTTGGGCCTTGTTTATCATGTAAGCCCCACCAAAAATTGACCATACCATGATTATCCCTAAATGATCACATTTATGGTGGATTCGAGTCAAGATTTTGACTCGGTTATCAAAAACAAGGTGCCTCATGGGGGAGAATCCATGCTTATCCATGTACATGTTATCGCTTTCTTATTAGTTTAACGTGAGGGGATTTGTACCCTTCCAACCTTTGTTCTATGGTTGTTTGTGCATTGTGGTTTTTAGATGATCATGATCTTCACGATTGGAGCCTCTCGCGTTCGTTTTATGGGAGCACTCGATCGTTTGCTTTGAAGAATTTCTCAATATCCATGATATATCCTTATATGTTCTAACCTTAGGTTTATAACACACTTCATAAATGGCTTTAAATTAACGGTTACACCCTTTCCATGCTAGATTAAGCATTCGACTACGTCTCTAGTATGGGGTGTTTGCACCCTTAGACTCGAAACATTGAGGACAATGTTTAACTTTAGTATGGGGGGGTGAATAGATACTTGCCTTGTCAAACCTTCACGCTTTCCAAAGTTTGTCTTTTTGTTTATCGTTTTGTTGCAAAATAAGGCTAAAAATGGCCAAATTTTAAAAAGTTTCTCATGTTTTATAAGTGTTTGAAGACACGAAAATAGATTTGCCGATGGAGAGAATAAGAGTAATTTTTGACTCGACCGTGCGTGTTGAGCACTTAGCTTCGATTCCTTAACTATATATTAGGCTAAGTCTCTTAAATGAGGACTAGAAATGATAGAGTTAATTATAAGTTACAATGATAAACGCAGAGTACTCGTATTCTTTCAAAAACTCATGTGTTCTCGTTGTTTGCTTATTCTCCCTTCGCTTGTATATATAATTTGCTTAATAAGTATTCGCTTAGCGGTTTAGTCTTGATTGTTGGTTTCTAGTCTTTTCTAGTAGCTTCCATGTAATTAAATTAGGAAGACATTAAGGTATCGCCAACGTCACGGTTTTGAAGTATTGGCAACCCGAATAATCGAAAGCTTCACCTAATAATAAGATTTCAAGTGCTCACCTAAATCAAGCAAACAATTTGAAGCTCACAAGGCCGAAAAATCTATTCGAATATGAAAGTGAATTATGCCTTAATCTTTGAAGCTTTAAAGATCCAAAATTCGCTTTTAGCGTGAGGATATACGTCTTTGGCCATAATAAACACCTCATGGCGAGGTTAAATAAAAGGCAAGGCAAGACCGAAGTCATAATAAAAGCTTCAAGGCGAAGTTGAATAAAAGATTGAGGTAAACTTATGATAATAAGGCCCATCCGTTAGGGGGCGTATAAAAGTCTTGGTAACAAGTCTCATGTTAAAAACCGTTATAAAACCGTGTTTATCGATTCTTCTTGTCGACTTAATTTTTTGACATGATTGTCTATTAAGGGGGGGTTATTAATTCGATGGTCTTGGTTACACCGTTATGACTCTATTTCTAGACCTAAATCTCTATCATCGCATAAGTCAAAATTGTATCCTCGTAAACATTCAAGACAAAAATAAAATATAAGAGATACCACTCAGGAAAATGGGAGTATAAGTACGTGATTAGAGCATATGAGTAGTGTTAGCATTACTAACTTATAATGACAATGATCTCTGATAGTTGTAGAAACACAACTCTTGTTTAGGAAAACAAAGAGCGTAAATAGGGTAAGCGTGCACGACGATTTAGGAAAACCGTGTGTGAATGACCCTAAAAGTGAGTTCGTTCTCGAGGAGGTATGGTGTTGTGAATTAACTTGTATTTCTTTGAGATTAATATTGAGAAGATGGAATGACGGTTTCTTGGAAATTATACTATGACGTAAAAAAAACGAAAACGTAAAACCGTAGAAAAACCACTAAAATTAAAAATTATTAAAACCAAAAACAAAATCAAGAAAAAGATTAAAAAGACTAAAACAAGTCTAAAATAATATAAATAAAGACAAAAATCCAATAAAGATATTTTAAAACCTTTTATTAATTAAATAATTAATTTTAAATGCTAATTAAAGCCCTAAAATTAAATTTAACTAATTCAAAAGTCTAAAATATGATTTTATTGAATAATTACTCAACTTATATTATTATAAGACTAAAAAGTAATTTTCTAAAAATTAAAACCTATTAAAATTATTTTTAAAACCCTAAAAATGATTAAAAATGATTAAAACCTAATTAAACTTAAAATAATTATAAAAATAAATCTAAAAGTGATAAAAATAATCTAAAAATGGAAATAGTCCTATTTAATGCTATAGAACTTAAGAAAAATGAAAAATAAAGAAAAAGAAAATTGAAAATTAAATAATAATAAAATAATACAAAAAAAATAAAAGTCACTTAGTTGCGCCGCAACGGTTGTATCTTGCGCCGCAACTAGTGTTACGAGATCACCAGATCAGCAGCACCTTCAGTTGCGCCGCAACGTTTATTCCTTGCGCCGCAACAAGTGAAACGGGAAAACCAAAATCTGCAGCTCCTTGAGTTGCGCCGCAATACTTCTGTCTTGCGGCGCAATTGGTGTGACGGACCAGCTATGAACTTTAGCACAAGCAGGCTTGAGCTTGTGTTTTGCTTGAGATTTTAAGCCAAGAGGACTTGGGCTTATTGAGCTTATTTGGATGAATATTTTGGACAAAAGGGCACTCTTGTGATCCTTTGATCACAAGAAGTCAAGACAAACAAGCACAAATCACTTAGCACTCAAATTCAAGAAATCAAATGCACCAAAGATCATAAAAACAAGCAAGATAACACTTATGCAGATTTTTAACACCCTTTTTACCTTTTTAAACACACAAAATCACTCCAAACTTGTTCCAAAGTAATTAACTACTTACCAATAACCTTAATCAACCCTAAACAAGCAATCTAACACCTTTTAATTATCAAAACAAATCTAGATGTCATGCTTAAACCTGTTGCCAAACACCCTTTTAAAATCTAAAAACCAACTTTTAACATACCAACATGCTTACAAAAGCTACCAAATTGATTCCAAGTGCATCTAACATGTAAACATACACACTAGAACACAAATCATGCAATATAAACACACTTAATCACCAAATCATTTAAGATCATACAACTTGCTATTTTTGAACTTTCAAAAGAAAAAGGAGTTTACCTAAGGTTCTTACATCCAAGAACCTAGAGGATGAAAATCCTCCTCCAATCCAACCCGGGTTGGAGCTGAACTAAATCAACAAGCCTTCAACCTATTTGAACACAAAACAAGAAAACAACAAAATAATATAACAATATATATTTTTTTCTTGTTTCCTTTTTCTTCTTTCCAAAATTCTTTCAAAATCTTTCCAACCTTCTAAATACGTTTTCTAAAACCCTATATCACCAATAACATTAACCATAAACACCAAAATACCTTTTGAGAAGATTTTACCAAAATCTCTCAAAATCTCAAAACCTTAAACAACTTTGAAAATCAAAGTTGCTTAACCAAATAAAAGTGGAACTCAGAATCAATCTCCTCACAACACACAAACTTTTAAAAACAATAAAAAAGGAATTACACTTGAATATTTCAAAAACCAAACTTTTTATTTCTTTAAAAAGGAATTACATGTGAGAGACTAGAAACTGGAACAAAGGGATCACCACAACTTGGGTCTCCTTTTATAGAGCCTATAGAACATCCTAGAAGCATAAAAACATAAAACCCTAATACATAGAAAATCCCAAATGTGCCCTT
Source organism: Glebionis coronaria (assembly GCA_025667525.1). Classification (NCBI taxonomy): domain Eukaryota; kingdom Viridiplantae; phylum Streptophyta; class Magnoliopsida; order Asterales; family Asteraceae; genus Glebionis; species Glebionis coronaria. Next base: position 216,220,107 of record CM046882.1, read on the forward strand.
GAGTGCATTTTGTCCTCTCATTTGATCTTGGACGTTTATTTTGCTTTGGGAGGAAGCAAATAATCTTGGCCATTGATTTAAGCCACGTCATGATGCTTGGGGGCTAAGGAATGATGTGATTGGTGGATTGGGGAATTGGGGTTTTGGTGCACATGAGTGGGATGCAGGTTTTTAGGAGTGGGAAGGGTTTTGGCATGTGTGAATTACTTGTGTGCAAGTTTAATTGGGTTTTACCCAAGTAAAAAGGTGGGTAATTTCTGGGCATGGTAAAGATGAATAGTAACTGAGTTTGATCCTAAAAAGGGGGAGACAAAGGTGTTAGGCGCCTGTTTTTTTAAAATGTTTCAAAGATGGCACATTTGGTCCCTTTCTTTTGATATTTTTGCCATATAATGTTTCCCAGCCCAAAAATCGTCTCTCCCTTGTATTTAAGTTTCATCACTTGACAATTTTGGCACAAACTTTCCATAAAGATGTTTCAAAGGCAATTTTTGTCATTTGGTGATTTTTCAAGGACTAATCTTGGACAATGTTGATCTTCAAAGGTCTTCAATGAGTCTTTCACTTGTTGAGGGACCATTATTGGCAATTTGAAATTGTTGAGGGACTAATCTTGCCATTTCTTCAATCTTGAAGGACCTTTTTGCAATTTTGACAAACTTAAGGGACCAAACTTGTAATTATCAATATACAAGGGTTTTAAGTGTCATTTCTTCAATAAATGATGATCAATCTTGTTTTGTCTTCAAGTCTTCAAGGGTATTTGATGAAAATTCCATGATTAGGGCTCGGTTCATTATACGGCTTCGTTTCTCGTGTTCGTTTTTCCTTGTATCTTGTGATCTTTTGTCTTTTTCACGATATCCATACCTAAAATACACAAGTAAACAAACACAAGCATATATATGGTATTTTATGACATTTTTATGCATTTAAAGCCCGAAAAGAACGATGAGATCATGTATAAATGCCATCTCATCACTCCCCCATACTAAGCCATTGCCGTGCCCTCACGCAATGCTAAGAATAAAGTATCTAAGCATCACCAAAGTTCAATTTTATTAACCTTTATTGAAGAGTAAAAGACTTGCAACATACTACGAGATTGTGTAAAGACATAATGTATGATTTTCATCACCAAAATGTGACTTTTAGGGTCAAAGAATAGAAACAAGTTAATGTCCCTTAGAGTAAATTTCGTCATCCTTGATTGTCATACATTCCATGCTAAGTGCAAAAACAAGATCATTGTTGGTACAAGTCACAATGCTAACACTACTCATACGTTCAAATTGTGTAATACTTTTTCTCCCCGCAATCCTAGTTATTATAAAAGGAAATGGGTTACTAGCATTTTTTATCTATTTGTCATGGATCACAAGTGATTCATATTGACTTATTTGAGTAGTTATTAGTCCGAAAGCAAAGTAGCACGATTTGATCAATAGTTAGCCGAAGGACAAAATCTTTTAAAACGGCTTCTCGTGTATCTCCTTAAGTTCATATCTTGGCATAACTCGTTTCACGATTTGAGACCTTTCTCGGACCGATATTTGGCATGTACTTCATACTTCAAATCTTGGGAAGACGTTCTCGAAATTATGGTCTTCTCTTCATATAATTGGAATTTCTTCACTTGACGTTTTTGAGAGATTCTTCATATAGGACCACGACTTCATCATTTTTCTTCAATCTTTACTTTGGATTTTGATATACAACGATCCGCCTCCTTTTCGGACTTGGATATATTTATCCTCATACCTTGTTAGGGTCTTTTTGGATAGACTTTCTCCATTCTTTAGGGGAGTAATAGCTTCTCGTCGTGTGTCTCGATCCTTCATATTGATTTTGGAACAATGATACTTCACATCATCTTTGGATCTTTAGCAAAAATAGAGCTCCTCATGCCTTGTTAGGGCCTTTTTGGATGATCGCCAATCTTCGCGTCCCGTTTCAATAAGTTATGCCTTGGCTATGAACTCTATTCAACCCCGAGCAACTTTAAAACGATCTTGCGCTAGAGGCTAAGTAACCTTTCAAATCGTACGACCTTACTTATTGCAATTATGATTTATTCCTAATGCATTGATCTTATGGGAAGAAAAAGCCACAATTAAAAACATATGAGTTTTTGAAAGAACATTCTCATGTTCTACGTTTAGCATGATCACTTGTCTAACTCTATCATTTCTCGTTCTTCACTATTTAAAGACCTCTAATTAAAGAGACTCGTGAATACTTAGCCGTGCAAGTCAAAATTAAGCCAAATTTGGATTAGCTTTCATTAAGACTATATCAAATCAAAGTTTTGGGTTTTCAAGCCACCTATAGGATCTTGCACTTTCTTGGACTTTTTCAAGTTTAGAGAATGCGTTTTAAAGTTCCCTTGATAAGTGACTTTCTAGAATCAATTATAGGAACTTGCGAAAAGTTCTTGTTCTTAACCCGAATGAATTAAGACTTTCGCGTTTTAAAGCTCCCTATATAAAAGTCTAGCAAAACTTGAATTGAGCGGGTTAAGGAATGTAAAGGGCTCCAAATGCCCATCAAGTCAAAAATTAACTCTTATTCTACCCATCGGAAAATATACATTCGTGTCTTAAAAACACTTATGAAAACAAAGAAAAATTTTTAAAAATTTGGCCATTTTTAGCCTTATTAGCAAAACAAAACATTGAAGGTTGGAACACGTGAGGGCGTAGCAAAGCAAGTACCTATTCACCCCCCCATACTAAAAGTAAACATTGTCCTCAATGTTTCGAGTCTAAAGGTGGAGCACCCCCATACTAGAGACGAAGAATCGAATGCTTAGGATCTAGCATGGAAAGGGTGATCAACAATATATCTATAGCCGTTTATTAATTATGCTAAAAGATAATTGTTAGAACAATAAAGGATATGTCATGGATTCGTGAAAAACTTCTTCAAACGAACGATGGAGGCTCACGTAAACGAACACGAGAGTCTTCAATCGTAGATGATGATGATGATCTAGATAATACAATCACAAACAACCACGAGACAACGAGTTGGAAGGGTACGAGTCCCCTTATTAGTGAACATAAAGCATAAAGATAAGCATGGGATCTCCCCCACGAGGCACCTCGTTTTTGATTACCGAGTCATGAGCTCGACTCGATCCCCTCAATGCTAATTATCATTGGGGAAGGTGTCTTGGTCGGGGGCAACCATTGAAGGAATTTCCCCACCAAAGTAGTGCTTAAGCCTATGTCCATTCACCTTGAAATTGGGACCATCATTTTGAGCTAGCTCAATGGTCCCATAAGGAAACACTTGTGTAATGGTGAACGGACCCGACCAACGAGATTTCAATTTCCCGGAAAATATCTTAAGACGTGAGTTAAAAAGCAACACTTGATCACCAACGTTAAAAACACGGTTTTTAATCTTTGAATCATGAAACTTTTTAGTCTTTTCTTTAAAAATTAATGAATTTTCATAAGCATTATCCCTTAATTCATCTAATTCATTCAATTGTATTTTCCGGTGATCTCCCGCGGTCTTCAAGTCAAAATTAGCATGCTTAAGGGCCCAATATGCCTTATGCTCCAATTCAATGGGCAAATGACAATTCTTCCCATAGACTAACTTATAAGGAGTACAACCGATAGGTGTCTTATAAGCGGTCCTAAAGGCCCATAAAGCGTCATCGAGTTTGTCGGACCATGAAGCACGGTTTTCTCCAATCGACCTTTCTAAAATCCTCTTCAAAGCTCGGTTCGAAACCTCGACTTGCCCACTCGTTTGCGGGTGATAAGCCGTAGAAAGACGATGTGTAACCCCATATTTCTTTAGAACCTTTTCGAATTGGTCATTACAAAAATGGGTTCCACGATCGCTTATAATAGCACGAGGGGTTCCGAACCGAGAGAATAGTTGCTTCAAAAACTTCACTACCACACGAGCATCATTAGTAGGCAAAGCCTTAGCTTCCACCCACTTAGAAAGGTAGTCCACCGCGACGAGGATATATTTGTTGCCATGAGACGATGGGAACGGCCCCATAAAGTCTATCCCCCATATGTCGAAAATCTCACACACTTGAATTATATTTTGCGGCATTTCATCACGTTGAGACGATTTTCCTTGACGTTGGCACGAATCACACGACTTTACAAGTGCGTGTGCATCACGATAGATAGAAGGCCAAAAGAAACCGGCATCGAACACTTTCTTAGCCGTGAGATTAGCACCGTGGTGACCACCCGTGGGTCCCTCGTGACAAGCTTTAAGGATATTAGAAGCTTCGGTACCAAACACACAACGTCGAACGAGTTGATCCGCACAAATCCGAAAGAGATAAGGGTCGTCCCAAAAATAGAACTTGACGTCACGAAAGAACTTTCGTTTTTGTTGTGTCGTCATACCCTTGATTATGAAATTGCCCGCATGGTAATTTGCAATGTCGGCAAACCATGGGGTGGTGTCTTTAGAATTCACTACACCGAGAGTCTCAAGAGGAAATGTTTCGGTAATTTCCTTGTTCTCGAAAACATCTTTGTGAGGATCTTCTAGACGAGAGAGATGATCGGCCGCTAGATTCTCGGCTCCTTTTTTGTCAAGCACGGTGACATCAAATTCTTGGAGGAGGAGCATCCAACGAAGTAATCTCGGCTTAGCATCTTGCTTAGCTAAGAGATACTTGATAGCCGAATGGTCGGTATACACAATGCTTTTAGTTAAGACGAGATAAGGTCGGAATTTCTCAAAAGCATAGACCACGGCAAGGAATTCCTTTTCCGTTGTGGTGTACTTTAATTGAGCCTCGGTCATCGTCTTACTAGCATAGTGGATAGGACGGAAATGCTTGTCGTAACGTTGCCCTAAGACGGCCCCTATAGCATAATCACTTGCATCGCACATGATTTCAAAGGGTAATTCCCAATTAGGAGCAACAAGAATGGGAGCTTCGGTAAGTTTCCTTTTTAGAGTCTCGAAAGCCTTAACACAATCCTCATTAAAGTTAAAAGGAGCATCCTTCTCGAGAAGGTGTGTCATAGGACGAGAAATCTTCGAAAAGTCCTTGATGAAACGACGATAAAAGCCCGCGTGGCCTAGGAAACTACGAACTCCCTTAACGGTTTTGGGATGAGGTAACTTGGCGATGACGTCTACCTTAGCTTTATCGACCTCAATCCCCGCCTTCGACACCTTATGTCCTAAGACGATTCCTTGTTTACACATGAAATGACATTTCTCCCAATTAAGCACAAGATTGGTTTCTTCACAACGTTTTAACATTTGTTCGAGATTAGATAAACATGACGTGAACGAATTACCAAACACCGAGAAGTCATCCATAAACACTTCCATCGATTTCTCGATCATGTCGTGAAAAATCGCCATCATACACCGTTGAAACGTACCGGGTGCATTGCAAAGTCCGAAAGGCATCCTACGATAAGCGAACGTTCCATAAGGACACGTAAACGTAGTCTTCTCTTGATCACGAGGGTCGATAGGGATTTGAAAGTAACCGGAAAAACCATCTAAAAAGCAATAGAATTCATTTCCCGCAAGTCGCTCCAACATTTGATCCATGAAGGGCAAAGGAAAGTGGTCTTTACGAGTGGCGTCATTTAACTTTCGGTAGTCAATACACACCCTCCAACCGGTCACAACACGAGTGGGAATTAACTCGTTGTTTTCATTAGGCACAACGGTCATTCCTCCCTTTTTAGGGACACAATGGATTGGGCTCACCCATGGGCTATCGGATATAGGATAAATCATTCCCGCGTCAAGGAGTTTAAGGACCTCCTTTTTAATGACATCGTGAATTTTGGGATTTACCCTTCTTTGACTTTGAATTGCGGGTTTGTAGTCCTCCTCCATTAAAATCTTGTGAGTACAAAATTTTGGGTCAATACCCTTAATGTCGGAAATTTTCCACGCAATTGCCCCTTTGTGAGCCTTAAGAACTTTCAAGAGCTCGGTTTTTTCATCATTAGCAAGATCTTTTGCAATAATAACCGGCAATTTGTCATCACCTTCCAAGAATGCATATTCAAGGTGAGAAGGAAGATCTTTCAATTCAAGGATAGGCGGTTCCTCGATTGAAGATTTAGGTTCAACACTCATAACTTCCATCGGCGGAAGAAATGGTGGAATAGAAATATCATCACTAATCAACACCTCATCTTCATTGTCGATTTCATTTGAAGTGAAATCGCCTCCTTGGAATGGAGTGAGATTTGGTGTGGAATTAGCAAGAATCGGATCCAAAATAGTGGGATTGCCACTTGACGAGCTATCGGAAAAACCTAACACTTCTTGTGAAAACTCATCGCAAACCACATCAACGATGTCAATGTGATTGATGGTAGCGATTGCATAAACATGAGAAGGTTTCGAGTTTTGAGTAGCGTTTATAACAAGTTCCTCTTCGTTGAATCTCAAAGTGATAGTTCTTGCATGAACATCGATAAGCGATCTCGAAGTATCTAAAAATGATCGTCCTAAAATTAGAGGAACTTGAGGATCCGCGGGGATGTCGACTACTATAAAATCAACGGGATAGTAGAACTTCCCCACTTTCACGAAAACATCTTCGGCTATTCCACATGCCATAATCGTAGAATGATCGGCCATCTCGATGGACATGTTCGAAGGAATAAGAGCCGGAAGCGAAAGCGATTTCCAAATGGAAAATGGCATCAAATTAATGCTCGCACCAAGATCGGCCAAGGCGAGGCATTCTTTCATCTCTTGTATGTCACAAGGAATGAGAAACTTTCCGGGATCACCAACTTTTTCCGGTATGCGGTTAAGATAAACCGAAGAACAATTAGCAAGCTTTGAAAGCTTTTCCTTATCGCTCATCATACTTTTAAAAGTGGAAGCGAAACGAGGCATGTATAACAACGCGTCGGCTAAACTCACATCAAAATGCATTTGTTGAAACATCTTAATAAAAAGCTCGATTTGTTGTTTGTTACGTTCTTGCATTTTCTCTTTGTTTCGTCTTGAAGGGTAGGGTAAAGGTGGTGTGGGTAGGTCATTAGGCAACGGCCTTGGAAACTCGGGTTCCACAATTGGTATTGGTGTAACCGTAGGTGTGGTTTGAGCGGTACTTCGTGGGATTGTAATATGCTCCTTTTCGACCATCACCTCGGGTTCTTTCTCGATTTCCTTCTCCGTAGAAGTACTTGGACGAGAGATTGGTTCCTTGAGAGTTTTACCACTACGAGTAGCAACAACCTTCAATTCTCCCCTCGGGTTGTTAATGGTATCACTAGGAAGACCACCCGAAGAAGAGGGCTTACACATGATTGCTTCGAACATCTTAGCCATTCGGTCCTCAAATTTTGATTGCCTAGCATCCGCTTTCAATAACTCTTGCTTAATCTCATGTTGTCCTAATTCCATCTTTTGTTGGTTTTGTTGAAGACGTTGGACATTTCCTTCCATTTTATTAGCATGAGTTTTAAGTTCATTAGCAAGTTCATTTTTAAGCTCGTTTTTCAACTCGGACCTTAAGCTAATCATTTCACGTTGCATATTATCAAATTTAGCATCATTTGCTTTTGCATAATCTAAAAATTCTCCTTGCAAATTTTTCGTGTGAGCATTTTGAAAACCTTGTGTAGTATTTTGAAAATCACGGTTTTGGTTTTGATTAGAGATTTGTCCATTCCCACTTTGATAATTCCCTTTGTTGTAATTGCGTGTGTTGCCTTGGTAATTACCTTGGTTGTTGTTTCGATAATTGTTAACATTTTGATTTGGTGGAGCTTGATTTTGGCGGGAACCTTGGCCGTTTTGGTTGTAAGTTCCCGTTGCTACATAAGCACTCGAAGTGTTACCATCCGAGGTAATGCACTCGGATAAATCATGAGCTCCTCCACACGATAAACAACTCTTAGCAACCGCTTTAACCGAAGCGGAATTGGAAGCTTCTTGAGCCTTCCAATGGGACATTAGATTAGCAAATCTATCAAAAAACCGATTTTCCTCATTAGCTTCATCATGTAAGGCGTTAATGCTACGAGACGATTGTGATGATGATGACGAACCCATGCTGGCAACACTCGGTGTGTTACGAGGGCTATAAACCTTAGATCGATTTTCAATGATTTGTAAAGCCTCATTTGTCGTCTTGCACAAAAAATTACCACCCGCGGCGGCATTCAAATAATCTCGTTCATGATCATTAAGCCCATTATAAAAAGTATCTATTTGATGCAATTCCGAAAAATCATGATGAGGACATTCATGTAACATCTCCTTAAATCGTTCCCATGCCATTGAAAAACTTTCATTGTTACGTTGCACAAATCGTGAAATCTCATTTTTTAAGTGTGTTGTTTTCGATGGTGGAAAAAACTTGTTCACAAACTTAGAGACGAGATCGGCCCATGTCAAAATCGAATTTGGCGGTTCTTTCTCGAGCCAAATTTTAGCGGGTCCATCCAACGAATATGGAAACAACATCATCTTAATGGCGTCATGCGGAACATCTTTGAATTTGCTAGTGGCGGTGAGACGGTTGAAATTCCTAATGTGGTAATGCGGGTTGTCTTTCTCGTGACCTCGAAATTTGTTTGCTTGTAGCATCGACATTAAACCCGTCTTAATCTCGAAATTCTCCGCAAGGATGGCGGGAATAACAATGGCCTCTCCAAAACCCTCGGTGGGTGCTTGTAGCAACTCCATCATAGTACGATTAGCCATTACGACTTCTTGTTCTATAATAGGTTCAACAATTGGAGGTTCTTCAACAATCAATGATCCTTGATTTGCTTGCTTTTGAAGACGTTTACGAGCTCGTTTAGCTTGATTACGAGTGATCATAAACTTCACGAAGAATGGGAGGTGAGCAAAGAAGATTCTTTTTGGTTGTTTTGTGGATTTTCAATTTTTTTTTTTGTGTTTTTGATGATATTTAATTTTTTTGGTTTTTTTTTTGGTGTATCTTCGTAGACAACAATCTACAAAATCTCTCCTCGAATCAAACTCTTGATTAAAGAAGCCTCAAAGGAATGAAAACGATCACGTGGAGTGAACGCCTTCGAATGACTTTAGAACTTTGGTGAAAACCAAATTGTTCACGAGGGTTTAATCACAAAGAAAACCAAGCAAATATAGTATACGTATTAATACTTTGGGCGGCAAAACCCTCGATTAGCCTTCAATCTCAAAATACTCACAAGCAAGCGGGGAAACGAGGCGGCGCGAAGCACTTAAGAGCCTTTTTCCTTAGGGTATATTTTATAATACCCGCCTTATACCCACCTTATAGTTTGTATCTTTCAAAATCGAGCTTCACGAAAGTATTTATCTATTTTTGCCTTTTCTTTTTGTTTGAGATTCGAATACAATGATCGAGTGATGAAATCCCGAATCAAGGTTGTGTTTTCACACTTTTGGAGATATTGTATATTGATTGTGATACTTAATACAATATATTAATAATATTCACAAAGAAAAACCGAGAAAACCGATAATACGTGTTAAGGGAGTTCCACTTAACACAAATACTATTATGGATAATATCAAAAACAAAATTTTCCAAATTAAAATCACGACACACCTCCCCGGCAGCGGCGCCAAAATGATAGTTGTAGAAACACAACTCTTGTTTAGGAAAACAAAGAGCGTAAATAGGGTAAGCGTGCACGACGATTTAGGAAAACCGTGTGTGAATGACCCTAAAAGTGAGTTCGTTCTCGAGGAGGTATGGTGTTGTGAATTAACTTGTATTTCTTTGAGATTAATATTGAGAAGATGGAATGACGGTTTCTTGGAAATTATACTATGACGTAAAAAAAACGAAAACGTAAAACCGTAGAAAAACCACTAAAATTAAAAATTATTAAAACCAAAAACAAAATCAAGAAAAAGATTAAAAAGACTAAAACAAGTCTAAAATAATATAAATAAAGACAAAAATCCAATAAAGATATTTTAAAACCTTTTATTAATTAAATAATTAATTTTAAATGCTAATTAAAGCCCTAAAATTAAATTTAACTAATTCAAAAGTCTAAAATATGATTTTATTGAATAATTACTCAACTTATATTATTATAAGACTAAAAAGTAATTTTCTAAAAATTAAAACCTATTAAAATTATTTTTAAAACCCTAAAAATGATTAAAAATGATTAAAACCTAATTAAACTTAAAATAATTATAAAAATAAATCTAAAAGTGATAAAAATAATCTAAAAATGGAAATAGTCCTATTTAATGCTATAGAACTTAAGAAAAATGAAAAATAAAGAAAAAGAAAATTGAAAATTAAATAATAATAAAATAATACAAAAAAAATAAAAGTCACTTAGTTGCGCCGCAACGGTTGTGTCTTGCGCCGCAACTAGTGTTACGAGATCACCAGATCAGCAGCACCTTCAGTTGCGCCGCAACGTTTATTCCTTGCGCCGCAACAAGTGAAACGGGAAAACCAAAATCTGCAGCTCCTTGAGTTGCGCCGCAATACTTCTGTCTTGCGGCGCAATTGGTGTGACGGACCAGCTATGAACTTTAGCACAAGCAGGCTTGAGCTTGTGTTTTGCTTGAGATTTTAAGCCAAGAGGACTTGGGCTTATTGAGCTTATTTGGATGAATATTTTGGACAAAAGGGCACTCTTGTGATCCTTTGATCACAAGAAGTCAAGACAAACAAGCACAAATCACTTAGCACTCAAATTCAAGAAATCAAATGCACCAAAGATCATAAAAACAAGCAAGATAACACTTATGCAGATTTTTAACACCCTTTTTACCTTTTTAAACACACAAAATCACTCCAAACTTGTTCCAAAGTAATTAACTACTTACCAATAACCTTAATCAACCCTAAACAAGCAATCTAACACCTTTTAATTATCAAAACAAATCTAGATGTCCTGCTTAAACCTGTTGCCAAACACCCTTTTAAAATCTAAAAACCAACTTTTAACATACCAACATGCTTACAAAAGCTACCAAATTGATTCCAAGTGCATCTAACATGTAAACATACACACTAGAACACAAATCATGCAATATAAACACACTTAATCACCAAATCACTTAAGATCATACAACTTGCTATTTTTGAACTTTCAAAAGAAAAAGGAGTTTACCTAAGGTTCTTACATCCAAGAACCTAGAGGATGAAAATCCTCCTCCAATCCAACCCGGGTTGGAGCTGAACTAAATCAACAAGCCTTCAACCTATTTGAACACAAAACAAGAAAACAACAAAATAATATAACAATATATATTTTTTTCTTGTTTCCTTTTTCTTCTTTCCAAAATTCTTTCAAAATCTTTCCAACCTTCTAAATACGTTTTCTAAAACCCTATATCACCAATAACATTAACCATAAACACCAAAATACCTTTTGAGAAGATTTTACCAAAATCTCTCAAAATCTCAAAACCTTAAACAACTTTGAAAATCAAAGTTGCTTAACCAAATAAAAGTGGAACTCAGAATCAATCTCCTCACAACACACAAACTTTTAAAAACAATAAAAAAGGAATTACACTTGAATATTTCAAAAACCAAACTTTTTATTTCTTTAAAAAGGAATTACATGTGAGAGACTAGAAACTGGAACAAAGGGATCACCACAACTTGGGTCTCCTTTTATAGAGCCTATAGAACATCCTAGAAGCATAAAAACATAAAACCCTAATACAGAGAAAATCCCAAATGTGCCCTTGAGTGCATTTTGTCCTCTCATTTGATCTTGGACGTTTATTTTGCTTTGGGAGGAAGCAAATAATCTTGGCCATTGATTTAAGCCACGTCATGATGCTTGGGGGCTAAGGAATGATGTGATTGGTGGATTGGGGAATTGGGGTTTTGGTGCACATGAGTGGGATGCAGGTTTTTAGGAGTGGGAAGGGTTTTGGCATGTGTGAATTACTTGTGTGCAAGTTTAATTGGGTTTTACCCAAGTAAAAAGGTGGGTAATTTCTGGGCATGGTAAAGATGAATAGTAACTGAGTTTGATCCTAAAAAGGGGGAGACAAAGGTGTTAGGCGCCTGTTTTTTTTAAAATGTTTCAAAGATGGCACATTTGGTCCCTTTCTTTTGATATTTTTGCCATATAATGTTTCCCAGCCCAAAAATCGTCTCTCCCTTGTATTTAAGTTTCATCACTTGACAATTTTGGCACAAACTTTCCATAAAGATGTTTCAAAGGCAATTTTTGTCATTTGGTGATTTTTCAAGGACTAATCTTGGACAATGTTGATCTTCAAAGGTCTTCAATGAGTCTTTCACTTGTTGAGGGACCATTATTGGCAATTTGAAATTGTTGAGGGACTAATCTTGCCATTTCTTCAATCTTGAAGGACCTTTTTGCAATTTTGACAAACTTAAGGGACCAAACTTGTAATTATCAATATACAAGGGTTTTAAGTGTCATTTCTTCAATAAATGATGATCAATCTTGTTTTGTCTTCAAGTCTTCAAGGGTATTTGATGAAAATTCCATGATTAGGGCTCGGTTCATTGTACGGCTTCGTTTCTCGTGTTCGTTTTTCCTTGTATCTTGTGATCTTTTGTCTTTTTCACGATATCCATACCTAAAATACACAAGTAAACAAACACAAGCATATATATGGTATTTTATGACATTTTTATGCATTTAAAGCCCGAAAAGAACGATGAGATCATGTATAAATGCCATCTCATCAATCTCGTTGTACGATTGGCATGGAATTGTGGTGAAAATCAAGGATGACGAAATTATTTCTAACGAAGCATTCACGTGTTCTTGTACTATGAACCTAAACGTCCCATTTTGCGATGAAAATTTTACATTATATCTAAAACACAAGTAGTAGCAAGTAGTAGTAGTGTAGCAAGTTTATCATTCAATAAAAGTTCATGAAAATAAATTTTGGAGGTGCTACGATACTTTATTCTAGCATTACGTGAGGGCACGTCAATGGTTTAGTATGGGGGAGTGATGATACTGCTTTTATACATAGTCTCATCGTCCAACATGGGCTTAAAATGCATAAAATATCATGAAATATGCCAAATATATGCTTTTCTTTGTTCCATGTGTATTTTAGGTACGGATATTGAGAAAATAAAAAAAGATCACAAGAATCAAAGAAAAACAAACACGGGAAAAGAAGTCGCACAATGAACCAGACCCAAGTGTTGATTTTCCAAGAATAACCCTTGAAGAATTGAAAATTGTACAAGAAGGGTCCTCCAATATTGAAGAATTGACACGTTAAACCTTTGTTTATTCATAATTACAAGATTGGTCCTTAAGGTTCGTCAAATTTACAAAAAGGACCCTGTACTTTGAAGAATTGGCAAGAATGGTCCCTCATTTATGAAGACATGTAAATATTAGTCATCCTCAAAGTCAAATATACCATGAAGACCTTCAAGATTAAAGAAAGAACAAGTTTGGTCGTTGAAATATCAAGAAATGACAAAACAGGTCCTTTAAATATCTTTTGGAAAGTTTTTGGGGCAAAAGTGTGAAGAATGAAACTTGGTTAGCAAAGGGATTTAACTTTCGGACTGAATAGTTACAAATGAAGAGTGGAAAGAAAACAAGGGACCAAAGCTGCCTAGACAACCAAAGATACCTAGACCAACCACAAGCTGCCACCTCACCCACTAACTCCCCTCAACTAATCAAAATGCGCCCAACCTCCACCTCACTATCCACTAAATCAAACGGATTAATATTAATTAATCCATTTGAATTTAGACGCCTAACACATTTTATTAACCCAAAACAGATCAAAACCTTGTTCTTGACCCAAGAACACAAATTGGGTATTTGTGATTAACCAAAAATTAGACCTTAAGAATATCCAGATTATTGATTAAGGGCCTAATGATTATAACCCCACTCATAAACCCCTTGCCACATCACCACAAGGCTCACATGAAACCTCCCATTCACACGTTTTTGGGGAAATGCCAAAGTTATGCAGAGAATCAACCACCCACATTCATGCTTCAATCCTAAGCACATTTTTGACCCTTTGATCATTCTTTCACCACTGGCACCTCTACAAACGTCCAAGAATTCTTCACATGTTAGCAAAAGTTCAAAATCACCAAGGGCATACTTGGAACTTCACTAGCTAGGGTTTTAATGTTTCCTTAGCATTCTAGAACTATTATAAGGTCTATATAAGCCCATTAGATGAGTAGCTTAGTTCTTGTTCTCAGTTTTTCATTTATCAAACCTTGTAAAGCCCTTTTCTGAGTTTATGAAATTTTGGTATTGTGGTATGATTTAAAACTGAGTTCCAATGTCTTGTTATTGTGTTGAGTATTTGTTTGTCATGTTTTTGTACTTAATCAAAACCTTGAACAAGTCCAAGAGCTCCTATAAGCTTTTGAGTCCCTTTGTTCTTGATGAGGTCAAGAATTTGGCTTGTGCTTGGAGAGGAATGTTCATTGAGGTGTTTTCTTAAGTGACATAAGTCACAATTTAACTAGATTAAGCAATATTGAAAGATGGTATACGTTTTTATAACAAAAATATGTCAAGTGGTTTGCTAAGTGCTTGTGGTTTAATAGCTTGCTTATTTGAGCTTAAGGGTGATCATAGCCTCCTAATCTTGGTTGATCAAGGGGTGGTGAGGCCTTAAGGGAAGATTCAAGCCTTGTGGGAACCTAAGTCTTGCATAGACTTGACCATTTGTCACCCTATTTTATATCATTTGTGCTAACCTAGGCTCAAGCCCTTGGCTGAGATTGTTTCTTGTTCTTAGCAGTGCAAAGCTAGTGCTTGTTTATCTAGCACCTCAGCTCTTTGATTCCAAAGTGTGGATGTACATTTTGGAGGTTTGAATTCTCAATCTTCATTTTTCTGTTTAAATATCGGTTCTTAGTGATTTGGTAATCTGCTATTGTTATGTGTGGTTTGATGGCTGCAATCTAGTTCTTGATGCTGGTTGAGGTTGTTATGAGGTTTGTTTAGGCTTGGTGAAGTCTGAAAAAAAATTTGGGTTCATAAAATCTTGATTTGGCCTTCTAAAGGACTGTTTGGGATTGACTACTTTGTGGTTTTTATGCATGTGTGAGTAGTTGTTTAGGGTTGCTTATTGTTGATATTTGTCATTGAGGTGTTTGTGGTCTGGTATTTGCAAAAATTGAGCTTACTAACATCAAATCTGAAATCAATGCATAACTAGCTTGTTTTACGTCTTTGTTGACTGAAACATGGTGAACACCTAGATTGTGTGCATATCTAGGGTTAACAAGTGTTAAAACATAGTTTGAGTAATCTGATTTGTGGATTTGAGGTTTTAAATTCAAGATTTGGTCAATTGTATCAGCAAAGGAAATTTTGTATGATCATTGTTCATCAGTAAACCTGTTTGTGCTTTAATCTAGTGCTAATCTTGGTTATTTTGCTTGAAACAAGTTTAATTGGGTGTCAATAGTTATGATATTGATGTTGTATGCTTTTGGTTAAGTTTGGTAGGCTTATACTAGCTTAAAAGTAGCTTATAACCACCAGATCTGCTTATTATATATTTGTGCCATGTTTGTGGACTAATTGATTAAACTGTATCATCTGCCTGAGTGTAATTGTGTTTTCTTGCTTTATTGTGACTCCTTACAACCCACTGGTTGTAAGGGTGCCTTGATTGTCCAACAAAACCAAAAAGCAATGTCAAAAAGTCAAAGCAGTGGGAACTCCTTTCCCTTGCTGCTAGCCACTACTTGTACAAATTGGGAAACAACTTATTTCATGTTCATTCTAGCTTATTCTAATGTGCAACAACTTTTTTTTTGTAATAGGTCTTATTATTTTGAGCTTATAAGTCAGTTTTAAAGTTTACAACTTTTGGTTTTAGCTTTTGACTAGAAAACGACAATTTTGTCTTTTTCAAAAATAGCTTATGGCTTATTTCAGCTTATTGAGTGTGCTTATTGGAAAAAATTTTGTTGATTAAGCTTAGTTTTGTCATTTGAAACCTTTTTCAAGTTGAATCAACACTTGAGGTGGCCTAAAACTCAAAAACGACTATTTTGTCGTTTTCTGTATAGAGCTTTTGCTTATTTTAGGCTTATTTCTTTGGCTTATTCAAAAATTCTTATTACAAACAGATTATTCAGGTCAAGAGAAGTTTGTGTGTCAAATTCCAGCTTATGGCATCAGCTTATAGCTTAATGGGCCAAAAAGCACATTAAGAATAAGTTGTTTTGAAATAAGCTATGATAAGCTCACATTCAGCTTTTGGGCCTTTGAAATATTGTGTTTAAAATTGAATTTTAAGCTTAACTGGGTGTTTTGGGCCCATTTAGACAACAGTTTTCTTATTGGGCCATAAAAAGCCCATTAAGGGTTCTGTTTGGACTCTTGGCCCATTTGAAGGCCCAATAGGGGTATTTTTGGTATTTAAAGTTCATTTCTGTTTTTATTAGGTTAAAATAAACTAGTTTGCAACTTTTTTGAATTTTTTATAAATTTTAGATTTTTAGTATTATTTTATTATTATTTTATTATTAAAAATTAAATTTAAAATTTTTGCAACTATTTCATTTTTCCTAGTTTAAATACATTAAGTTAGGAATTTTATAATTTTTAGATTAATTTTGTTGTCATATAATTAATTTTTAATATTATTTTATCATTTTATAGTTTTTAATCATTTTTAAATAGTTTTAATTAATTTTAAATTTTTCAAAAATAGTTTTTTATTTATTTACGTCATTTTAGAGGTTTACAATGTGAAAAATCTCATTTTGGGCTTTTTTTTAATTAAATTGATTTTTTGGGCTTTAATTAGCATTAAAAATTATTATTTAATTAAATAAAAGGTTTGAGTGAATTTTGATTTTTTGTAAACTCTATTTACATTTTTTAGGATTTATTGCAATTTTCTAGAAATTTTTTGGGTAATTTTTAAATTTCGTCATATTTTACGGTTTTACGTGCACTACTTTTCGTCTTAGTTTAATTTAGAACCGTAACCGTCATCCTTTTCTATTTTCTATCTCTTTTTCCTTTCTCATAATTATAATCACAAATTCTTAATCATTTCTTGCACAACACACTTGCCTTCTTGGGAAACGAACTTTTTCAACCCTAAGGGTCATTAGTGCTTGGTTTTCCTAAATCGACACTTAATGCTGGCCGCTTTTACGCCTTTTACCTAAAAGGTCGTATTTTATCACAATCAGTGTTCTAATTCTTCTGTAGGTGATACAAATAATTCTCTTCATACTAGACTCCGGATGCACGAAGTACATGACGGAGAATCTCAAGCTTCTAGTTAACTTCGTGGAGAAGTTCCTGGGTATGGTCCGATTCAGAAATGATCAATTTGCACCGATCCTATGATATAGAGATTTGGTTCAGGGGAATATCACGATCAAAAGGGTATATTACGTCGAATGGCTCAATCACAATCTTTTCTCGGTTGTCAATTCTATGATGCAGATTTGGAAGTTGCATTTAGAAAGAAGACATGTTTTGTTCGTGATTATGATGGGAATGATTTACTCACTGGTTCACGGGGGTACCGATCTTTACACTATTTCACTTCAATACACAACTTCCTCAACTCCAATTTGCTTCATGGCTAAAGCTTCAACGACTCAGGCATGGTTATGGCATCAACGTTTATCTCACCTAAATTTTGATACCATCAACTTGCTTTCGAAGAAAGATATTGTGAGAGGTCTTCCAGATTGAAATTCATCAAAGATCATCTTTGTCTTATTGTGAGCTTTGTTAACCTAAACGAAGTAGTTTCAAAACAAAGACTACACAAAGCTCTAAAGGACGGTTAGATCTTCTTCATATCGATCTGTGTGGTCATATGCGTGTTCAAAGTATCAATGGGAAGAAATACATTATGGTAATTGTCAATGATTACTCAGGGTACACATGGACTCACTTCTTAAGGTCCAAGGATGAGACACCCGAAGTTCTCATCAACTTCCTTAAACTGATACAACATGGTCTTCAAGCTCAAGTAAAAGTGGTTCGTACTGACAGAGGCACAAAATTTTTAAATTCAACTCTGAGCAACTTTTTTGAAGCCGAAGGAATTGAACATGAAACATCTATTGCTCGAACACCCGAACAAAACGGCGTTGTTGAAAGACGAAACCGTACTTTAGTTGAGGCTGCTCGAACATTATTATCCGCTTCAAAACATCCACTATTTTTTGGGCCGAAGCCGTGTCAATCGCATGCTACACACAAAACCGATCCTTAATTATTAAGACACGAAAAGAAACCATATCACATAATTCATGATCGAAAACCTTCACTAAAACACCTTCACGTTTTTGGATGTACTTGTTACATTATACGAGATGGTGAAAACTTGGATAAGATGAAATAGAAAGGTGATGCATGTATTCTAGTGTGATATGCAACTCAGTCTAAGGGATATAGAGTTTACAACAAGAGAACAAAATTGATAGTCGAGACTATTCATATCCGATTTGATCAATTACAAGAAATGGAACTTGACCAAAACTGTTTATGTCCCGATCCACAACGACAAACGACTTTCGTTCACAACCGCACGGTACTCGGAACTCAAGACCACAGCAATGAACCGTCAAGTTCAAAGCTGGTTCAAGGAAATGTTCCAAAAGCAAAGATAGTCAACACGACAATTGAAGAGTTAGAAATATTATATGGACCAATGTATGATGAATATTTCACGGGGGAGAAACATGTTGTATCAAAGTCTTCCGCTGTCACTCATGATAAGAATGATGATATCGATCATCGTCAACAAAAAAGATACAACTTCATCTTCTTCAACACGGGTTGCTGCATATTTACCTCCTCAGAATATCACATCAACAATCGCTCCAACAACATCCACACCTACTGTCATTGTTCCAGATAACACAAATCTAGCAGACAATGAATTAGATGACGAAGACGAATTTATCAACCCATTCGGTACACCGGTACACAAAACTAGAGAGTCTTCTACTCGCCATGTTGATCCATCAAATATGCATATGTTCTGTCAACGACATCCTTCAACACATCATTGGACCTGAGATCATCCTTTGGTTTAAGTAATTGGAAACCCTTCACAGCCCGTTCGTACAAGACGACATCTTGAAACCGATGGTGATGTTTGTATGTTCGCACTCGTCTTGAGTACAGTTGAACCAACAAATATCAAAGAATCCTTGGCTGATCACGCTTGGATTGAATCGATGACGGATGAACTTCTTCAATTTGAAAGACTTAAAGTCTGGGAACTTGTTGACAGACCATACGATGTGATTCCATTAAATCTTTGTTGGGTCTGGAAAAACAAGATGGATGAAGAAAACACAATCATCAAGAACAAAGCTAGGCTAGTGGCTAAGGGGTATAGCAAGAAAGAGGGAATTGATTTTGAAGAATCATTTGCACCAGTTGCTCGTATGGAAGCAGTCAGGATTTTCCTTCCTTATGTTGCACATAAGGGATTCACTGTTTATCAAATGGACGTGAAGACAACATTTCTTAACGATACTTTTAAGGAAGAAGTCTATGTGACGGAGCCAGAAGGATTCGCCAATCCTCATTATCCTGACAAGGTGTATCGTCTCCATAAAGCACTTTATGGACTCAAGCAAGCTCCAAGGGTGTGGTACAACGAGCTCTCGAAATTTCTGGTATCCAAAGGTTTCTCAAAAGGTTTAATTGATCTAACTTTGTTCACTTATAAATATGGGGATGACATTTTGCTTGTGCAGATTTATGTTGATGACATTATTTTCGGGTCTACAAACCCAAAACTTTCAAAATGGTTTGAAAAAGTCATGCACAGCAAATTAGAAATGTCAATGATGGGCGAACTAAAATTCTTTCTAGGAATTCAAGTTCAACAATCCCCAAGTAGTATCTTTATCAACCAAGCTAAGTATTGTCAAGAGATAATCAAAAAGCATGGTATGACCTCATGTGACACCATTGTCAACCACATCCCTAGATGATGATTTGGAGGGAGATGCCATAGATCAAACGAGATATCGTTCCATGATCGGCTCCCTCATGTACTTAACAGCAAGCCGACCAGATATATCACATGCTACGTTTGATTGTGCATGATATCAAGCACGACCCATTGAAAAACACCTCAAGGAGGTTAAACGGATCTTTCGGTATCTTAAAAATACCATTCACATGGGACTCTGGTATCCGAGGGAAACCAGTTTCTTTCTAACGACCTATTCAGATTCTGATCATGCTGGGTGTCTTGATACACGAAAAAGTACTTCTGGTGGTGAAGAAGCAGGATTGTACGTCACTGTCATCAGCCAAAGTGGAGTATGTGTCTCTATCTGCGTGTTGTGCTCAAGTTCTTTGGATGAGAACACAACTCTTGGATTATGGCTTTCACTTTGATAAAGTACCTATGTACTGTGACTCAAAGTCCGCCATAGCCATCTCTTGCATTCCGGTACAGCATTCCCGCACGAAGCACATTGATGTCAGATATCACTTCATTAAGAAACAAGTTGAAATGGGTATCGTTGAACTATACTTTGTTGGAACTGATTACCAATTAGCTAACTTGTTTACAAAAGCTCTTTTGAAAGAGAGATTTGCGTATCTAGTTAGGCAAATTGGTGTGAGATGTTTGACTCCAGCAGAACTGGAGATTCTGGCAAAGAAGCCTGCTTGATTCGTCTATCAAACATCTACTTGTAAATATTAATGAATAAGAAAAATTAAAAAATTAAAAATCTTTTATAATCCAAATATTCTTCTCGACATGTCTTTCAGTATCGATAATATGGACGTACCTAGAAATGTCGCTTAATAACGGGTGTGTACCGAAAGCTCAAATGAAAGTTGTAAATATTTTTCAAAACATGCCATTTCTACTTTTTATAAAGGAAAATGTCTATTTTGGAAAAAAAATCACACAACGGGTAGAGCAATCTAATTTGAGTTGATCTTGTCACAAAACATTCAACGTTTTGAGCTTAACACAATTTCTTGTAATCACTTTCAGATTGCAACCCGGATCTATATTCAAGGGGGAGTGTACGATTTAGTGCCCTTACCCTCAGCAAAAGAAGAGAAATACTCATAGACTTTAGTGGATTCGTCAAGACATTCAAAGTAACTCAAGTTTATGCTTTAGAAAAACCACTTCGCCAAAAAGAATGGTTTTTTACAAAAAGCGTTGAACACAATTTTTTCAAGAGTTTTTCAATGCTTATTCAAAATCATTCAAAAATTGTGAGTTCAACAACTCCTATCCTCAAAAGTTCAATGTGGATCATATCCTCGTAATGACAATTCCATTGGATCAATTTTTGAGGGGGAGCTTTCCAAATTCATGCTAAGTTTGACACATCTTTCTCTTGAAAAATTTTCAAGACTATTTTTCAAAATATATTTTAATCAAATTTGGTATCTCTAATATCAAAAGATTTTATATATTAGAGATAAGGGGAGAGAATGTGATTATAATGACTCAATCGCTTTAAGTCTTACCTACATGTGCGAAACACTTTCGATTATCGATGCACATGTGAAGGGGGATCATTTCTAAAACGACAAAACTATCAAGGTGTTAACTGCTTTTCAAACACTTTGTTAGACATTTGAAGTTGTTTTATGGTTACGATCTTATACCCACAACATCTTTAATTCACGACGTTATTGGAGTCAAAAGGGTGGTTAGGTTTAAGTCATATGATCCAACCAGAACCGGAGGGATCTTCCCAAGGACAATCCAATAGATTATTAGAAGTCCTTAGGAAACATGGAGTAGAATGTGAACGTAGTAGAATGTCGACTAAGTACTGATGCTAGCACTGGAACAATCACAACAAGGTGCTAGTAATGATGTCTTGTTAAGCATTGAAGGGGTTGAAGAATGAAAAAAGAAATGTAAGGATAAAGGGTATAAAGAAATTAGCCCTCCATACAACTTAGGCAGAAACCGGGTCAACACATCATGAAGACAACTCATCATGGACCCAGTGATGTAATGCACAACCCCTCCCTAGCTACTCAGGATTCTCTCAAAAAAAAGTTTGTTTTATTATCACGGAGATCAACGTGACTTCTATTAACTTTCTCACTCCGAGATACTTGATATTGAATAGGTGGCATCTTCTCCAGCCTCCGACACTAAAAGTGAATAAATCGATTCTAGAGCCTAGAGATCAATCAAATCTCATTAGGACACACATAATGACGATAAAGAGAGTCCTACGCTATATCCTTGCGATATTTCTAGAACACTCAGAGTGATACTACTTAGTATTCACAATGATGAGTGGAAATCCTTCCAGTTTTAATATCAAACAGCACTGCGGTAGGTCATATGTAAGATTCTTTATGAATTAAATATGTGTAAAACTAAAAAGCAACAGTGGTTTGATTCTGAATTGATTCGAACTCGTTTCAGGTTTCTACGCAATATCTTTATGGTCTTTCCAGAACATTCAGAGTGATACTCATTAATATTCACAGTGACGAATGGAAATCCTTCTAGCGTCAATCTCAAATAGCACCACGGTAGGTGACTTTTGTGATTCTTATGAATCAAGCTTGTGTCAACTGGAAAGCAACAATGGTAAGATTCTTTATGAATAACACTTGTTCCAGAAATTTAAATTGACGACTCTAATCAAGCGGATATTTATCCAATTGATTCACTCTTTATGTTCGTAGTCTTGCTTTGAGACGGTCGAGTAAAGAGAACGGCTAGTACAGCCGCGAAACCCTGTCAAAGAGATTCTTAATTGAATCTACCTATCAGAGGTACGGTATTTAATATCGTATAACGGTCTTCACCGACCGGAGGTAAAACATAACCGATTTAGGACGAATGTCAAAGCCATTCAGTCTGTGTCTATGTTTTGTCTCGAGAAGGTGGCGTCACGGTGTACTCAGCAAAGTCAAAGATTCAAAAAACACATACTCATGCCTAAAGACATATTCATCAATTAATAGCGTGAGCATGTGGATGAAGACACAAAATCGCAAGATGGCAAAGACAAGTCAAGGATGATTTGAAGATCTCAAGATAAAAAGACAAAGTCGAAAGACAATGACAAAGGCTCAAAGATCACAACATGAAGGAACAAGACTACTATTACACGTTCAAGACTCATTTATGGCGAGATTAGTAATCTCTACAAATCTCCAAATGACAAAGGGTAATGATGTCTCATAAAGGATAATGACCTCTCATTGGGGGAGATTGTTAGCCCCAAAATATTGAGTCAAACAAGAATTCTCGGTCATATGTTTATTATGTATCGTATTTTAGAACCTTGTAATAGGTAGTAGGTTAGTCGTGTTTTACGGGCTTAACTTTAAGCTAAAGTTCATACATAAGTAACTAAAGCCTAAAAGGAAAGCCCGACCCATTATCATATAGCTCATTATGCCACATGTAGGCAAGGCTATAAATACCTCTCCTTGCATGTAAGGAGAGGTTGGTTGGTTCATTATTCTGACTCTAGACAAGGCTATAAATACCTCTCCTTGCATGTAAGGAGAGGTTGGTTGGTTCATTATTCTCTCCATGATAAAGGGACTACACGAGATTTCCAAGGGATAAAAATCTCTCCATGATAAAGGGTGAAACATAGTCAATTAAGGAATACCCCAATAGAGTCCACCTGGGTCAAACACATAATTTCCATCACGAAAGGAAATAAACCCCAAGGTGGAAATAGCAAACAAGTATAAGAAAGATGGGTTTCCTTAAAGTAAAAGTTTCTCACAATTAAAGGTAGACATCGGGGTGAAAAGGTAGGTGTCAAAACACTAATAGTCGGAACCCCCGGGTCTTTGTTCATTTTATCATTATAAATGGGTGGGACGAGAGGGATAGAAGGTAAAGTATCATCGTGTAATAAATCCTCTAGAAAAAGTATATCTCCCTTCGTATCAAAATACCCGGATATGTACTCCATGAGTGTATCAATATCAAGAAACTCATCGATCTCGGGAATGAGAAAACCATCATCATCACTCAAAGTGATATGTGGAAGAGAATCGATGGTAGAATCAAAAGTAATTGGTGAAGAGGCAAATGTGAATTTGTCAACATCCGAGTTTTCAAAATCAATATAAATATCAAGTTTTAAATCTCCATTTGCCTTCTCATCAATACCATGATCAAAATAAAGCTCATGCGAGAAAACCAATAACACGGGATCATAGAAAGTATCCTCGTGATAGAATCTTGATTGTAGGTAAATTACAACCTTTTAGAAAAAAAGGCGTAAAAGCGTTAAGTATTAAGTACGACAGTTTAGGAAAACCGTGCACTAATGACCCAAAGGTGAAAGTTCGCTTCCCAAGGAGGTTTATTGTGTGTGAATAATTTGTAATGATTTTGGATTAATATGAGAGAAAGAAAAGATGAGAAATGGAAATGACGGATACGTTAAAATTACACTACGACGATAAAATGTAAAACCGTAAAAAGTGACAAAATAAAAATTAATTCTAAACATTCCCAAAAAATTACCAAAAATAGATAAAAATGCAAATAGGGTTTACAAGTGATCAAAACTTTTCCAAACCTTTTAATTAATTAAATATTAATTTTTAAATGCTAATTAAAGTCCTAAAAATCAAAATAATTAATAAAAAGCCCAAATTAGGATTTTTTAATTTGTAAAACTCCAAAATGATTTAATTAAACTAATAACTATTTTTATGAAATTTAAAACCAATTAAAACTATTTAAAATGATTAAAAACTATTAAAATATTAAAATAATCCTAAAAATTAATAAAATCATGAGAAAAATATTCTAATTGTTTTAAAAATCCTAACTTAATGTATTTAACCTATGAAAATGTAAAAGTTGCAAAAATATAATTTTTACCCTAAAAACAATTTTGAATAATAAAATAATAATAAAAATCCAAAAATTAAAAAATTTTCTAAAAACTTTCAAACTAGTTTATTTTAACCTAAATAAACAGAAAATGGAAGTGAAATTACAAAAATACCTTTATTGGGCCCCCAAATGGGCTAAAAACAAAGCAGTCCAACTAAATGGGCTTTTTGGCCCAATAAGATCAAACTCAACCAAATAAGCTGAAAATCACCAGTCTGACTCAAAATTCAATTTTATGCACAAAAGTCCAAAAGGCCCAAAAGCTGAAAATGTGCTTATCACAGCTTAATAAGTCAACAACTTATTCTTAATGGGCCAATAAGCCCATTAAGCTATAAGCCAATGCCATAAGCTATACTTGAACACACAACATCTTATTGAGATTATAAACAGATTTGCAAAAAGAAATTTTGAAAAAGCTCAAGTAATAAGCCAAAACTATGAAAAGAACTTTTTCACTAAAAGACAAAATAGTCGGGTTTGAGTTCTAGAGGGTTTCAAAAGTTGATTCTTTTTGCAACAACTCACAAATAGCTTAACTAAGAATAATCAAAAAGAAAAATAACAAAAAGTCAAGTAGAATAAGCAATAGAAGCAAATAAGCTGGCTGAAAAAGCCAAATAAGCTAGTTTTCTAGCAAAAGCTTAACCACAAGAGCGATAACTTCTCAAATATGATAATAAGCTAAGAAAAATGACACCTATCACAAATAGTAATTTGTTGCATGTACCAATAAGTTGTTCTGAAAAAATCCAAATTATGATTATTTGACCAAAAATCAAAGTACTCCAAATGTTACCAAATTGCCAAGGATTGATTATAAGCTTGTTTTAAGCAACTTTTGTGAAGAACTCAAGGCTGAGCCCTTGTGAATCAAGTGGCAAGTTAGCCAAATGACTTTCCGTTTTGTTAAATTTAAGCCAATAAGCCAGTTGGCTTATAAGCCAGCAAATTAGCAAACCAAATAGCAAGAAGCACTCACAAGCAGCAAAATAACAAGGTTCAAGCAACTAAACAGCAAGGCATACACTATGATAGCAAGTGCAAGGCACAAATGAGGTGGTCACTTGTTGATGCAAATGACCACTTCAACCAACTTTGATAAGCTCTAGCAACCACAATAAGCCACCAAAATCAACAAACAAATATTGCACAAATAGCTTATCACCTAAACTCTTCCCAAACCAAATTTCAGACCCTAGATCCAACAAACAAACATTTTATTGGATCTGATGGGTTTGACCAATTTCAACCCCTTAATATCAGAATTTTCCAAAACTTTAAAATCGTTTTCCAAACTTTTTGAAACTTAACCAATGCTTAAAACAGGTGACAAATGACTTATTTAGAGTGTCCAAACCCAAAGAACCAAGGGCACAAGGCCACAAGGCCTTTTGATCCCAAAAACCAAACAACCATGTTTTAGCCCCTTTTCAAACAAACTTTTTATTTCTACACAAAACCTACTGATTTTAAGATCCAAATAGCTTACCTAGGTGACAACTGACAAAAGTAAACCAAAAACTTGCAGCCACAAACACAAGAACACCAAATCAGATAGCAGTCATCATAACAGACTTAAACATAAATTTGTTAGAGGAAACCTTAAAGAAACTTATACATACCCCCCCCCCCCCCCACAGCTTCCTACGGAGATCAGCAATGCTCCTTAGACCACTCTCAACAACTAGAGAGTGACCAAGGTCCTTGAACAAAGGAGATGATATGTGCCTTGGTTGATGGTTCAAAGTAGAACCTCAAGGACTTAATTTCTTCAACACAAGCAACAAACAACCAATCGAAAGGCTCAAATCCCTTCACAAGCTTGGTGTCAACAAGCTTGCAAGAGCTTAAAGCTTAGGGCTAGGGGTTAGTACAAGTAAAACAGTCAAACAGATTCAAGGTTTTTAAGCTTTTTCAAACTTGAAAACCTTATCAAAACAGAATGTGCTTCAACCAAAAGATCAAAACACCTTTGTAACAACAAATTGAACTCAGAATCACTCTTAAACAATACCAACTTTTAAAAACATAAAAAGGAATTACAATTTCTTAAGAATACCAAACTTTTATAAATTTTAAAAAGGGATTACAATGTTTAAAGAGTAAAACTTGAACAAAGGCCTCACCACAGATTATGGGTCCTTTTATAGAGTACAAGTGATGATTCTAGAATGTGAAATACATCAAAACCCTAGCTAAGAAATCTTTGAATTGCCCTTGAGTGCATTGAGTTGTTGAGCTGTCCAAATGCATCCTAGACGTCCATTTTAGCTTTGTAACCAAGCAATGAGTGTTGGTTGTTGATTTGGCCATTTGCCATTCCTTGGAGAGGAAGTTGAAATATGATTGGTGGACGGCTGAATGAGGTGGGGTCCTTGAGTGGAGTGGTGTGAGATATCAAGTGTGGGATTGAAACATGTAAGGGTGAATTGTGTTTTGGTAAAAGTAATTTGGAAAAACCCTTTGGCAGTAAAAAGTTAAATCTGGGTTCATAAGGTGAATAGTGGTCCCCTTTGATCTGTTTTTGTAGGATTGGAAATGTGTTTGGCGCATTTTCATTTCAAATATTTCAAATGCACAGCTTTAGTCCTTGTGTTTATGTAAAAGGGTTAAACCGTGTTTTTCAGCCATGAAACTTGATTCCCTTTGTTAACTAAGTTTCTCTTTTCACACTTTTGCCACAAATACTTTCCCAAAGTATTTTCAAGGGTGTGTTTTGCCATTTTTGATATTTTATGGTCTGATCTTGGACATTCTTCATCTTTGAAGGTCTTATTGTATGTTTAACATATTGATGGACTAATCTTGCCAAATCTTCAAAGTTGAGGGACCAAACTTGTAATTATGAATATAAAAGGGTATTAAGTGTCATTTCTTCATAAATGAGGGATCATTCTTGTACATCTTCAAGTCTTCAAGGTATATTCTTTGAGAAATCATGAACTAGGGCCCGGTTCATTGTGCGGCTTCGTTTCTCATGTTCGTTTTTCCTTGTTTCTTGTGATCTTTTGTCTTTTTCACGATATCCATACCTAAAATACACAAGTCAACAAACACAAGCATATATATGGTATTTTAATGACATTTTATGCATTTAAAACCCGAAAAGAATGATGAGATCATGTATAAATGCCATCTCATCACTCCCCCATACTAAACCATTGTCGTGCCCTCATGCAATGTTAGAATAAATTATCTAAGCAACTCCAAAATTCAATTTTATTACCCTTTATTGAAAAGTAAAACTTGCTAAAATACTAGAAGACGTGTAAAAGACATAATGTATGATTTTCATCACGAATGTGACTTTTAGGGTCAATGAATAGAAACAAGTGAATGCCTCATAGAGTAAAGTTCGTCATCCTTGATTTTCATACATTCCATGCTAAGTGCAAAAACGAGATCATTGTTGGTAGAAGTCACAATGCTAACACTACTCATACGTCCAAATTATGTAATACTTTTTCTCGCCGCAATCCTAGTTATTATGAAAGAAAAGGTATCTAACATTTTTTTTAACTATTTGTCATGGATCACAAGTGATTCAAATTGACTTATTTGAATATTTATTAGTCCGAAAATAAAGTAGCACGATTTAATCGATAGTTAGCTAAAGGACAAAATCTTTTAAAACGACTTCTCGTGTATCTCCTTAAGTTCATATCTTGGCATAACTCGGTTCCCGATTTGAGACCTTTCTCGCACCGATATTTGGCATTCACTTCATACTTCGTATCTTCGGAAGACGTTCTTGAAATTATGGTCTTCTCTTCTTATTTTGGAATTTCTTCACTTGACGTTTTTTAGAGATTCTTCATACTTGGACCACGACTACATCATTTTCTTCAATCGTTATTTTGGATTTTTATATACATCGTTCCGCCTCCTTTTAGGACTTGGATATATTTATCCTAATACCTTGTTAGGGTCTTTTTGGATAGACTTTCTCCATGATCTTTAGGGAGTAATTGCTTTTTGTCGTGTGTCTCGATCCTTCATAATGATTTTGGAATAATGTTTCTTCACATCATCTTGGATCTTTAACAACAAAATAGAGCTCCTCATGCCTTGTTAGGGCCTTTTTGGATCTTCACCAATCTTCGCATCCCACTTCAATAAGTTATGCCTTGGCTATGAACTCTATTCCACTACGAGCAACTTTTAAACGATCTTGGGCTAGAAGCTAAGTAACCTTTCAAATCGTACGACCTTACTTATTGCAATTATATTTATTCCTAATGCATTGATCTTATGGGAGAAAAAGCCACATTGAAAAACATATGAGTTTTTGAAAGAAAATTTTCATGTTCTACGATTAGCATGATCACTTGTCTAACTCTATCAGTTCTCGTTCTTCACTATTTAAAGACCTCTAATTAAAGAGACTCGTGAATACTTAGCCGTGCAAGTCAAAATTCAGCCAAATTTGGATTAGCTTCATTAAGACTATATTAAATCGAAGTTTTGGGTTTTCAAGTCACCTATAGGATCTTGCACTTTCTTAGAATTTCTCAAGTTTAGAGAATGCATTTTAAAGTTCCCTTGATAAGTGACTTTCTAGGATCAATTATAGGAACTTGCGAAAAGTTATTCTTCTTAACCCGTATGAGCTAAGACTTTCGCGCTTTAAAGTTCCCTATATAAAAGTCTAGCAAAACTTGATTAAAGCGGGTTAAGGAATGTAATGGGCTCCAAATGCCCATCAATTCAAAAATTAACTCTTATTCTACCCATCGGAAAATATACATCCGTGTCTCAAAAACACTTATGAAAACTAAGAAGAATTTAAAAATTTGACCATTTTTAGCCTTATTAGCTACAAAACAAAACAAAACATTGAAAGTTGGAAAACCTGAGGGCGTAGCAAGGTAAGTATCTATTCACCCCCATACTAAAATTAAACATTGTCCTCAATGTTTCGAGTCTAAAGGTGGAGCACCCCCATACTAGAGACGAAGAGTCGAATGCTTAGGATCTAGCATGGAAAGGGTCATCAACAATATATCTAAAGCCGTTTATGAGTTATGCTAAAAGATAATTGTTAGAACAATAAAGGATATGTCATGGATTCGTGAAAAACTCTTCAAGCAAACGATCGAGGCTCACGTAAACGAACACGAGAGTCTTCAATCGTGGCGACGATGATGATCTAGATAACACATTCACAAGCAGCCACGAGACAACGAGTTGGAAGGGCACAAATACCCTCACATTAATACATAAGAAAGTGATAATATGTACAATGTTAAGCATGGTATTTCCCACATGAGACACCTTGTTTTTTATAACCGAGTCATGAGCTCGACTCGATCCCCTCAATGCTAATTATCATTAGGGAAGGTGACTTGGTCGAGGTCTTCCAAAGAAGGGACTTCCCCACCGAAGTAGTGCTTAAGCCTATGTCCATTCACCTTGAAATTAGGATCATAATTTTAAGCTAGCTCGATGGTCCCATAAGGAAACACTTGTGTTATGGTGAACGGACCCGACCAACGAGATTTCAATTTCCTGGAAAATATCTTCAAACAAGAATTAAAATGTAACACTTGATCACCAACGTTAAAAACTCGGTTTTTAATCTTTGCATCATGAAACTTTTAAGTCTTTCCCTTAAAAATCAATGAATTTTCATAAGCATTATCTCTTAATTCATCCAATTCATTAAGTTGTATTTTCCGGTGATCTCCCGCGGTCTTCAAGTCATACATGGCATGCTTTAGGGCCCAATATGCCTTATGTTCCAATTCAATAGGAAAATGACAATTCTTTCCATAAACCAACTTATAAGGAGTACAACCGATAGGTGTCTTATAAGCGGTCCCTAAGGCATATAAAGCGTCATCGAATATGTCGGACCATAAAGCACGGTTTTCTCCAATCGACCTCTCTAAAATACTCTTCAAAGCTCGGTTTGAAACCTCGACTTCCCCACTCGTTTGCGGGTGATAAGCCATAGAAAGATGATGTGTAACTCCATATTTCTTTAGAACCTTTTCGAATTGGTCATTACAAAAATGGGTTCCACGATCGCTTATAATAGCACGAGGGGTTCCAAACCGAGAGAATAGTTGCTTCAAAAACTTCACTACCACATGAGCATCATTCGTAGGCAAAGCCTTAGCTTCCACCCACTTTGATAGGTAGTCGAAGGCGACGAGGATATACTTGTTTTCATGAGACGATGGGAACGGCCCCATAAATTCAATGCCCCAAATGTCGAAAATCTCACACATTTGAATTATGTTTTGCGGCATTTCATCCTTTTGCGACGATTTTCCTTGGCGTTGGCAAGAATCACACGACTTCACAAGTGTGTGTGCATCAAGATAGATCGTAGGCCAAAAGAAGCCGGCATCGAACACTTTCTTAGCCGTGAGATTAGCACCGTGGTGACCACCCGTGGGTCCCTCGTGACAAGCTCTAAGGATGTAAGAAGCTTAGGTACCAAAGACACAACGTCGAACGAGTTGATCCGCACAAACTCGAAAGAGATAAGGGCCATCCCAAAAATATAACTTGACGTCACGAAAGAATTTTCTCTTTTGTTGTGTCGTCATACCCTTGATTATGAAGTTCCCCGCATGGTAATTTGCAATGTCTGCAAACCATGGGGTGTCGTCTTTAGAATTCACTACACCGAGAGTCTTGAGAGGAAATGTTTCGGTAATTTCCTTGTTCTTGAATATATCTTTGTGAGGATCTTTTAAACGAGAGAGATGATCGGCCTCTAGATTCTCGGCTCCTTTTTTTAAAAGTACGGTGACATCAAATTCTTGGAGGAGGAGCATCCAACGAAGCAATCTCGGCTTAGCATCTTGCTTAGCTAAGAGGTACTTGATAGCCGAATGGTCCGTATACACGATGCTTTTAATCAAGACGAGATAAGGTCAGAATTTCTCAAAAGCGTAAACCACGGAAAGGAATTCCTTTTCCGTTGTGGTGTTTTTAAGTTGAGTCTCGGTCATCGTCTTGCTAGCATAATGGATAAGACGGAAGTGCTTTTCATAACGTTGCCCTAAGACGGCCCGAATTGCATAATCACTTGCATCGCACATGATTTCAAAGGGTAATTCCCAATTAGGAGCAACAAGAATGGGAGCTTCGGTAAGTTTCCTTTTAAGAGTTTCGAAAGCTCTAACACAATCCTCATTGAAGTTAAAAGGAGCATCCTTCTCAAGAAGGTGTGTCATAGGTCGAGTGATTTTTGAAAAGTATTTGATGAAACGACGATAAAAGCCCGCGTGGCCTAGGAACTCCTAACTCCCTTAACGGTTTGGGGATGAGGTAACTTGGCGATGACATCTATCTTAGCTTTATCTACCTCAATCCCCGCTTTCGAGACCTTGTGCCCTAAGACGATTCCTTGTTTACACATAGAATGACATTTTTCCCAATTAAGCACAAGGTTGGTTTCTTCACAACGTTTTAACATTTTCTCGAGATTGGATAAACACGACGTGAACGAATCACCAAACACCAAAAAGCATCAATGAATACTTCCGTCGACTTCTCGATCATATCATGAAAAATAGCTATCATACACCGTTGAAACGTTCCCGGTGCATTACAAAGTCCGAAAGGCATTCTACGATAAGCAAACGTTCCATAAGGACACGTAAACATAGTTTGCTCTTGATCGCGAGGGTCGATAGGGATTTGAAACTAACCGGAAAAACCATCTAAAAAGAAATAGAAGTCATTTCCCGCAAGTCGCTCCAACATTTGATCCATTAAGAGCAAGGGAAAGTGGTCTTTACGAGTGGCGTCATTTAACTTTCGGTAGTAAATACAAACCCTCCAACCGGTCACAACACGAGTGGGAATTAACTCGTTGTTTTCATTAGGCACAACGGTCATTCCTCCCTTCTTAGGGACACAATAGATTGGGCTCACCCATGGGTTATCGGAGATAAGATAAATCATTCCCGCGTCAAGAACTTTTAAGACCTCTTTTTTAATGACATCGTGAATTTTGGGGTTTACCCTTCTTTGACTTTGAATTGCGGGTTTGTAGTACTCCTCCATTAAAATCTTGTGAGTACAAAATTTTGGGTCAATACCCTTAATGTCAGAAATTTTCCACGCAATTGCCCCTTTATGAGCTTTAGGAATTTTTACAAGTGCAGCTTTTTCATCATTTGAAAGATCTTTCTCAATAATAACCGGCAACTTGTCATCAGCTTCCCAGAATGCATATTCAAGGTGAGATTGAAGATCTTTCAATTCAAGGATTGGCGGTTCCTCGATTGAAGATTTGTGTTCAACACTCATAACTTCCATCGGCAGAAGACATGGTGGAATGAGAGTATCATTACTAATAATCACCTCATCTTCATTGTCGATTTCATTTGAAATAAAATCTCCTCCTTGGAATGGAGTGAGATTTGGTGTAGAATTACCAAGAATCGGATCCATAATAGTGGGATTGCCACTTGACGAACTATCAGAAAAACCTAACACTTCTTGTGAAAACTCATCGCAAACCACATCAACTAGGTCAATATGGTTGATGGTAGCGATTGCATAAACATGAGAAGGTGTCGAGTTTTGAGTAGCGTTTATAACAAGTTCCTCTTCATTGAATCTCAAAGTAATTGTTCGAGCATGAACATCGATAAGAGATCTCGAGGTGTCTAAAAATGGACGACCTAAAATTAGAGGAACTTGAGGATCCACGGGGATGTCAACTACTATAAAATCAACTGGATAGTAGAATTTCCCTGTTTTCACGAAAACGTCTTCGGCTACTCCACATTCTAAAATTGTAGAATGATCGGCCATCTCGATAGACATGTTCGATGGAGTAAGAGCCGGAAGCGATAATGATTTCCAAATGGAAAATGGCATCAAATTAATGCTTGCGCCAAGATTGGCCAAGGCGAGGCATTCTTTCATATCTTGTATATCACAAGGAATTAGAAACTCTCGGGGTCACCAACTTTTTCCAGGATTCGATTAAGATAAACCGAAGAACAATTAGATAGCTTTGAAAGCTTCTCCTTATCGTTCATCATACATTTAAAAGTGGAAGCGAAACGAGGCATATATAACAACGCGTCGGCTAAACTCACATTAAAATGCACTTATTGAAACATTTTTATAAAAAGCTCAATTTGTTGTTTGTTATGTTCTTGCAATTTCTCCTTGTTTCGTCTCGATGGGTATGGTAATAGTGGTGTGGGTTGGGGCATAGGCATCAGCCTTGGAATCTTGGGTTCCACAGTTGGTATTGGTTCAACCGAAGGTGTGGTATGAGCGGTACTTCGTGGGCTTGTAATATGCTCCTTTTCGACCATCACCTAGGGCTCTTTCTCGATTTCCTTCTCTGTAGAAGTACTAGGACGAGAGATTGGTTCCTTGAAAGTATTACCACTATGAGTAGTAATAACCTTCATTTCTCCCTTCGGGTTTGCAATGGTATCACTAGGAAGACCGCCCGAGGAAGAGGGTTTAGACATGATTGCTTCAATCATTTTAGCCATTCATTCTTCAAATTTTGATTGCCTTATATCCACTTTTGTGACAACCCTGGTTTTGAGGTTCGTCACTTAGTTTTGTTTTGTGCTAGTTACGTGTCTTTACGTGTTTATGTGCTAATTGGTGTGAATAGATTGTGGTTTGGATATCGTTTCCGGTACGGGGTACCTGGTGAGTGAAACGATGTGTGATGATTTCATGTTCATGAGTTCACATGATGGTGACTATTAAGTGAGATGGTGTTATTTAGTGGTTTTACGTATAAGTATATGTATTATAGAAAATCGTATTTTTACGATTTACGGTTTAGCATTTAGAGGTCTCAGATGAGGTAATTAGTCATATGAATATTTTTCGGAATGGTTTTAAGTCATTTAGGACTTAGCTATAAAGTTTATTTCAAAATTTGATATTTTTATTAAAAGTGTATATTTTACGTCTTTTACGTTAAAACGCGTAAATTTGACTAGTTTGACGGTTTTGAGGTTTTGGAAGCTTTAGGAGCTGAAATAAATTAAGGTAAATTAAGGTAATGTTAATAACATAATATTAAATAATAAAAATAAAAATAAAACGAAATTAGGGGTGTTTGGGTCGGTTTAGACGCACCAAAGAAAAGAAAAGGGGAAAAAAGGGAAAAAGGGAACCGGGCTTTTGTATATGGGCCAAGGACTTGTTAGGAAAGTATAGAAAGCCTTATTTTTATCAAAACACTTCATAAAAACCCTGGAGATCAAGTATGGGTCGACATCCATGGAGAAAATTAAGGTTCTTCATCAAAAATCTTGTTTTCCAAAAAAATCTAAGGTAAAATCTTCAAACTCTTTTCAATTAAATTGTTTTTATGATTTCTTTTGTCATCTTATGACGGATTTAGGTTAGGGTTTAATTTAAAAACAGTAAATTAATGTTGTATTAATCATAATATGATGATTACATAAATTAGGACTTGTAATTAGAGGAATTAGGGTTAATTAATGAGGTTGATTTTGTTAAACCCGTTTTTAAAAACTGGGCAGAATTTTGAGTAAATTGTTTTGATCATATTGGGAGTTCTACAAACTCTTATTTTGAGATCCACATATCCCTGGAAAGCTATTTGAAGTGGCTTTGCAATGAAAGAAAGTAGAGTTAAATTGGAGGTCGGGAATTGGGTCAAAAATAGGTTACAACAGTCGAAGGTCAAAACCGTTTTGAAGTCAGACTGTATCTGCACTTAGGGTTGCATTGGGATCTTCTCACGAACATGAGAGATGGTTTATATATTTTATTAAGTATCTTCACTTGGGCTAAGGTTGTGGTTTAGGGTAAGACCCTCTAATAGTAACAAACTTTTTGTAAGTTTAAAGTCAGTAAATCTGGAATGACAAAAGTATATATATATATATATATATATCGGGGCCTTAACAATAGCTTTAAGGTTGGGGAAAATGGGAGGTGTTAGCTAACATATGTAAGGGCATAAATATTCCCTTTACAGAGATCATGGGTATGTTTAAGTGGGCGTTTGGCTTATAGTTTGGAGACCTAAAACTGGGACTGTTTTGGGTAAAATGTTAACGGGACGGGTTATGAAGTAAAACGAGTTAAGGGCTTTATAGAGGGGTGTAATGAGATTCTTAGAGCATATATATGAGGTATATATGGGATAAGGTTAGATGCTGATAGGTTGATGAGCCATTTTAGTGTTTGGTTCATGTTTTGATTATGTGTTTTTGGTTTGTTAGCTTTTTGCTAGTGCGCGGATGTTTGGGGAAGCTCAATCAGGTGAGTTTCATAGTCCCATGTTTACTATTGATATTGACTTCCAGATGGGATGGAAGAGACACTGTGTTGAGTTATTTTATAAATTGATGCTGTGAATGTTTTTAAGGTTTGTGATGGACTTGTGTGTACATTATGTGATTAACTGCTATGTGATTCTTGATTGTGTATGATTTGGATCGGGGGACAAGTGCCGTCTCAGTTATTGTGGTTTGACAAGGTAGGGGCCTTGGGATAGGTACATAGCGTGATCTTCTATGCGACCAATGGATAATGACAAGGTAGTGGCCTTGGGATAGGTACATAGTGTGATCATCTATGGTACCATGGTGTTTGGTAAGGCTGAGGGCCTTGGATTTTGGTTTGGAATGTTTGATCTTGAATGTTAGTTGTTAATACATAATTGTAACACATTGTCCATATGTTATTGTGTTGATGGTTGTTACTCACAGCTTTTTGGTATGATTTGGCGTTTGAGTCTCACCAACTTTATGTTGACGTGTTTTAGTGTCTCTTTCAGGTGAGTATGTGGTTAAGCTTGAGGATAGGAGTAGCTAGATTTGGATGCATTAGGATTGCATATAGAAGGAGATCCCCGTTCCTTCTTAGTTTACCTTTATGTTTTTTTTTGTTTGATAAGTGATATGTAACACCCCCAAATTTATACAACTCAGTACAATGGAAGACTCGTTGGTGTTACGGGATAGCACATTACTCACATCATAGACAACGCATAAAAATCGCGTCGTTTATTAAGAAAGCATTTCCATTCATAAATATCAATGTTACATAGGTCCCAAGTCATTGTATTTCATACAGGTATTATGATAGTTGTAAAATCACACTTGTTTAGGAAAATAAGGCAATAATATAGGGCAAGTGAGCACGACGATTTAGGAAAACCGTGTGTAAATGACCCTATGTGAGTTCGTTCTCGAGGAGGCACGTGTGTTGTGTAATGAATTGATTTTGATTGTGATTTTTTTGAGAAGAAAATAAAATAGAAATAAGAAAGGAATGACGGTTACGAAAACGGATTAAACTAAGACGAAAAAGGGGATAACGTAAAACCATAAATAGTGCAAAAATTAAAATTTTAACCTAAAAATTCCTAAAAATTACTAAAAATCCACAATAATATTCTAAGAGTTTACAAAAAATTAAAACTTGCTAAAACCTTTTAATTAATTAGATAATGAATTTTTAATGCTAATTAAAGCCCTAAAAATCACAATTAATTATTAAAAAGCCCTAAACAAGATTTTAAAGTTTGTAAACCTCAAAAATGTCCTAATTAAGCTAAAAAGTATTTTTTTAAATTTTAAAACCAAATAAAACTATTTTTAAACACTTAAAAACTATTAAAATCAATTAAAACTTAAATTAATTCTAGAAAATAATTGAAAAGCCCTAAAAATATTTGGAAAGTTACAAAATTCCTAATTTAGTGTCTACAATCTAGGAAAAATGAAAAAAGTTAAAAAATCAAACTTTTAATTTTTAATAATAAAATAATAAAAAAATAATAAAAAAAAATTCAAAGTTTATAAAATAATTCTAAAAAATTACCAAAAATCTAGAATAATGTAACTAAGACAAAAATGCAATTAAAAGTTTCTAAAACCTATTTAATAATTTTATATTAAATTTTAAAGTTGGTAAAAAACCCTAAAATCCTATAAAATCAAAAATAAGACTTTTTGAAAACTTTTTGTGATGTAAACCTCAAAAATATAAATAGAAACCTAAAAACTATTTTTATAAAATTTAAAACTTATTTTTACTATTTTTAAACTAATTATCTAAAAACGGTTAAATAAAAAATGATAAAAAATAAATAAAGAAAGAGAAAAATCAACACTTTATGCTAAAAAATCCTAAACTAGGTGACAAACACAGGAAAAATGAAAACAAGCAAAAAAGCTTAAGCAATAAGCTTTTACAAGCTTATTTAGCTACAGCTTATAAATGAAAAGCCAAAACACAAACTCCTTAAGTACAATTTGGTTTGAATACTTAGCAGTTAAAGACCCTAGGGCACGCTGGTTAAGACGTTTGTGTTTGGGAGGAGTGGCGCAGGTTCGAGTCCTGGCCAGGTCCTTTTTACTTTTATTTTTTTTCTTTTTAAACTTTAAAAACACAAAACCAGTAACTATTTAATCTCAAAAATACAAATACAAATCCAGTTTAATCCAAATTAAACCCTAGAAAATGAAAAACGTGCCCAGATTGCAATCTATGAACACAAAGAAGAAAAGTGAATCTTCACTTGTGCTAATTGGATCAAGAGGACTTGATCCTTGATTTTGCTGATGATTGTTGGACAAATGGGGCACCCCTATACTCAGTTGAGTATAGGGATTCAAGATTAACACAAAACAAGCAAGATCAATCAGTCAAATCAAGCACAAAATTCACAAAAAGTTTCTGATTAGGCTTATGTAGGTCTGAGTGTACTTTGCTG
Source organism: Glebionis coronaria (assembly GCA_025667525.1). Taxonomy (NCBI): domain Eukaryota; kingdom Viridiplantae; phylum Streptophyta; class Magnoliopsida; order Asterales; family Asteraceae; genus Glebionis; species Glebionis coronaria. The sequence continues at coordinate 216,258,628 of CM046882.1, forward strand.
ATTCAATTGGCAAAATAGTGAGAATCAATGGCTAAAAACTTGCACACAGGTCAACCAACTAGCATATAACCAGTATACAATCCTTAAACAACCTATACTCTTGCAATGTTCAAGATTTCATGGCAAAATTACACTAAATCAAGCAGAAAAATGACTTTACTGATTTTAGCTATGATATCCAATATTTGAGCATTCAACTTGTTTAAAAACTCACCCAAACTGACAAAAAACTAGCATACAACCTAACCATACCCTACTGAGTGTATCTAAACAAGATTTAAACAAAACTTGATTGATTTACCCTGATTAGAACCTTAATCCAAACACCCCTTAAATTTACTGAAATCAAAATTTTCAAAGCAAATCTATACTAAATTCAACCAAACTGATTCTAATAACTCTAAACATGCATAAAAACCTGAAATAAGTAATATTAAACACTCAAATAAACACTTAACCAGTTATCATGCAGAATCATATAAACACCAAAATTATGACTGAAAAATGGAAAACAAGGATTTTACCTTGTTGGGCCTACATCCAAGCCCAATAATGGCTGCTTAGCCACCTCCAAATAGGCCCGGGCCTATGCTGAGCCTTGAACAACAATCTCCAAGCAAGCTGCTAAGAACAAAAATGAAGAACAAATATCCAAAAAAATCTGATTTTTCTAAAACTCTCTCTTTAAAACCTTGAAACGAATAAACCTTGAAACTTAAACACCTTTTGAACCAAGTATTAATTCAGAAATCCAGAATATTACTCCACTTTCACTTCATAACATGCTTAGATTTCTGAGATTAAACTACCTTTTCAAAACCTTTTTGAAACTTAAACACACAAAGTGTTACACAATTTAAAAATGGAACTCAGATTAATACTCAACAAACATATATCAATTTTTAAAACTCATAAAAGGAATTACAATTTCTAACCAAAAACACCAACTTTATAAATAATTAAAAAGATTACAATTTTCGAGTATAATCTGGAACCAGGATATAGGGTCACATACGACCTCTATATATACTACACTATAGAACTATCTAGAAAACAAGAAAATGTAAACCCTAATCAGCTGAAATCTCCAAAAAGCCCTTGGGTCTTGTTTGAAAAATCAGTCAAAATGGTATCATGTGAGCCTTGTACTTGGCCAGCTGTTGGAACTTCATCTTGGACGTTTGTTTGGTCTTGGGTCCAAGGAGTTGATCTCAGACGTTGGATGTGTCCCCTCCTAGGGTTTTGTGGAAAATGACTTGAGCAGGGAGGGCCAGGGGGGTCACATGGGTGAGTGGGGAGGTTTTTTTATGGTTGGGTTTTGGTGACAAAGAGGTAAATTAGGGATCTGGAGTAGCTTGACAAAAAACCCTTTGATATGAGTTTAATTGAGCCTGGGTTTTTTAGGGTTTATGGGTGGATTAAGGGAGAGATTAATCCATTTTGGGAAAGAAAGGATTTAAAAAACGTGTTTGCCACAAAAATTTAACTGATTAAATTAATTCAGTTATTAAAAAATTAGTGGAAGGTGACATGGATGGTAGGAGGAAGGTGATTGGTGGAATGGTGTGAGTAGGTGAGGTGGCGTGTTGTGAGTGGTGGGTTGAAGTTTGGCTGTCTCCCAGTTTGGCCCCCTCAAGTTTCATACTCCTTTCATGTTGTAATAATTAGCTATCAACGCCCCATTATACTTGTAACAACTTTGGAAACATGTCACTTTTGGCACAATTACTTTTCAAACTTAAAACAAGGGCTTGAAATGTAATTTCTTCAATCATCAAGGGCTGTTCTTGTAATATCTTGATAATTTAGGGACCACAATGCATTTTATGAGTTTTGCAAGGGTATAAATTGTCAAGTCTTCAAAAATGAGGGACCAATGTTGATAATCTTCAATTCTTCAAGGTCATTTTTGGAAATTCCAGATTTGGGCCCGGTTCATTGTGCGACTTTGTTTCCCGTGTTCGTTTTTGAATGATTCTTGTGATCTTTTTGTCATTTCCTCAATATCCGTACCTAAAATACACAAGTAACAAACACAAGCATATATTTGGCAGTTTTAATGATATTTAATGCATTTTAAGCCCGATTTGGACGATCAGACTATGTATAAAAGCAGTCTCATCACTCCCCCATACTAAACCATTGCCGTGCCCTCACGCAATGCTAGAATAAAGTATCAAAGCATCTCCAAAATTTATTTTATTCACTTTATTGGAATGATAAACTAGCTACACTACTACTATTACTACTACTTGTGTTTTAGACATAATGTGTGATTTTCATCGCAAAATGGGACGTTTAGGTTCATAGAATAAGAACACGTGAATGCTTCGTTAGAAATAATTTCATCGTCCTCGATTTTCATTCCAATTCCATGCCAAGCGTCCAACGAGATCATTGTCATTATAAGTTAGTAATGCTAACACTACTCATATGCCCTAATCACGTACTTATCCTCCCATTATTCCTAAGTTGTATCTCTTATATTTTATTTTGTCTTGAATGTTTCATGAGGATACATTGTTTGACTTATGCGATAATAGAGATTTAGGTCTAAAAATAGAGTCCTAACGGTGTAACTAAGACCATCAAATCAATAACCCCTCCTATTAGACAACGATGTTAAAAAATTAAGTTGACAAGAAGAATCGATAAACACGGTTTTATAACGGTTTTAAACATGAGACTTATTACCAAGACTTTTATACGCCCCCTAACGGAAGGGCCTTATTATCTTTGGTTTACCTCCATCTTTTATTCAACTTCGCCATGAAGCTTTTATTATGACTTCGGTCTTGCCTTGCCTTTTATTATCCGCCTCATCGGTGGTTTTATTAGCCAAAGACGTATATCCTCACGCTAAGGAGAATTTTGGATCTTTAAAGCTTCGAAGATTAAGGCTTGATTCACTTTCAATTTTGCATAGATTTTTCGGCCTTGTGGGGCTTCAAATTGTTTGCTAGATTTAGGTGAGCACTTGAAATCTTATTGGGTGAAGCTTTCGATTATTCGGGTGTCAATACTTCAAAACCGTGACGCTGGCGATACCTTAATGTCTTCCCAATTTAATTACACGGAAGCTACTAGAAAAGACTAGAAACCCAACAATCCTAACTAAACCGCTAAGTCAATATTTATTAAGCAAAAAAAATTTACAAGCGAAGGGAGAATAAGCAAACAACGAGAACACATGAGTTTTTGAAAGAATACGAGTACTCTACGTTTAGCATAGTAACTTATAATTAACTCTATCATTTCTCGTCCTCATTTAAGAGACTTAGCCTAATGTGTAGTTAAGGAATCAAAGCTAAGTGCTCAACACGCACGGTCGAGTCAAAAATTACTCTTATTCTCGCCATCGGAAAACCTACATTCGTGTCTTCAAACACTTATGAAACATGAGAAAAAATTTAAAATTTGGCCATTTTTAGCCTTATTTTGCAACAAAAACGATAAACAAAAAGATAAACTTTGGAAAGCGTGAAGGTTTGGCAAGGCAAGTATCTATTCACCCCCCCATACTAAAGTTAAACATTGTCCTCAATGTTTCGAGTCTAGGGGTGAAAACACCCCCATACTAGAGACGTAGTCGAATGCCTAATCTAGCATGGAAAGGGTGTAACCAATAATTTAATAGCCGTTTATGAAGTGTGATAAAAACCTAAGGTTAGAACATCAAAGGATATATCATTTGGATATTGAGAAATGTCTTCAAAGCAAACGATCGAGTGCTCCCATAAAACGAAACACGTGAGGCTCCAATCGTGAAGATCATGATCTAAAAACCACAATGCACAAACAACCACGGAACAAAGGTTGGAAGGGCACAAATCCCCTTACATTAACTAATTAGAAATCAATTATATGTACATGGATAAGCATGGGTCTCCCCCACGAGGCACCTTGTTTTTGATAACCGAGTCAAAAGCTCGACTCGAATCCCCATAAATGTGATCATTTAGGGATAATCATGGTATGGTCAATTTTTAGTGGGGCTTACATGATAAACAAGGCCCAAAAACAACCGGTATTAAGGACTAAGTCTTTTGATGGTGCAAAATACCGGGATCGAAGATGGCGTTCTCATTTTCATTGGAAAAACAAATCAACGCCACTCCATCATGAGTCAACAAAAACTCAAAGAGTTTCAAGAAAATAGATGAGAAGAAATAGAAGGGTGGGACAATGGGTAAGTCATGAAAACATTGAGCTACTCGAGGTAGACTCGCACCAATCTAATGAAAACATTTTCCATTTATTGCATCGGTGGAAGACCGAGATTTCCCTTTATAAGCAATTCCAGGATCAAATATCTCGTCCTCGGTGGAGAAAGGGGAGGGAACATAAGGGGCTTCCCCCACACTAAGTCCACACAAAGCATCGTCAAAAGGAGAAGACGAGCTTGTAGCACTCAATACACGCGGTGAAGACGGAGTTAGAATTGTAGAAAAATCATTTAAATTCAATTTAAAATCCTTTCCTTTTTCATCTTTTAAACTCTCCTTGTGAAAACCCGATTTGATTATGTCAAAAATATTTGGTGTTTCTAAAGCAATGTTAGTCACACTAAAAATTCTCACATTTGAAAACCGTTTTGGCAAAGGTGGTGGTAAGTTTTCAAAACGTTTGTCGACAAAGAAAACTTCCCCATCGGGATCAACGTATTCATCATCCGAAGAATCACTCGAGATTGGAATCGTGGGCTTAACACTCTTAACCTCCACCGGTGGAGGGGACGGAACTTCATTTTTTTCAACTTCTAAAACTCTATTTGAAATCCTTTTGCAAATGTTTTTGATGGGATTGACATTATACAAAGACGTGATAGAATACACATGAGAAAGCGTGGAGTTTTGAGTTGCATTAATGACGAGTTCTTCCTCATTGAAACGAAGAGTGATTTTCCTTGCATGCACATCGATAAGTGCTCTCGAGGTATCCAAAAAAGATCGACCTAAAATTAACGGAACTTTAGGATCGATAGGAATATCAACAACAATAAAGTCTACGGGATAGTAGAACTTTCCAACTTTCACAAAGACGTCCTCGGCAACTCCACAAGCTAGAATCGTAGAATGATCGTCCATCTCGATTGACATTCTTGAAGGAGTGAGATTAGGAAGATTGAGCGATTTAAAAATCTCAAGAGGTATCAAATTAATACTAGCACCAAGATCGGCCAAGGCGTAGCATTCTTCCATGTCTTGTATAGCACATGGGATTAAAAACTTGCCGGGATCACCGAATTTTTGAGGTATGCGGCTTAGAAAAACCGATGAACAACTAGACGATTTTTGCAATTTCTCTTTGTTTTTCAACATACTTTTGAAGTTCGCGGCAAATCGAGGCATCATGACTAAGGCGTCGGCAAAACTTATATTGAAATGCAAGTCACGAAACATTTTCATAAAAAGTTCAAATTGATAATTATTTCGTTCTTGTGCCTTTTCCTTGTCTCGTCTTGAAGGGTAAGGTAAGGGTGGTGTGGGTTGGGGCATAGTAGGCATCGGCCTTGGAATCTCGGGTTCCATGATTGGTATTGGTTCAACCGTAGGTGTGGTTTGGGCGGTACTTCGTGGGCTTGTAATGTGCTCCTTTTCGACCACCACCTCGGGTTCTTTCTCTTTTTCCTTCTCCATAGAAGTACTTGGACGAGAAGTGGGTTCTTTGAAAGTTTTACCACTACGAGTAGTAATAACCTTCAATTCTCCTTTCGGGTTCACGATGGTATCACTAGGAAGACCACCCGAAGAAGAGGGCTTACACATGATAGCTTCAAACATTTTTCCCATACGGTCTTCAAACTTAGATTGCCTAGCATCCGCTTTTAACAACTCTTGCTTAATCTCATGTTGCCCTTGCTTCATTTTTTGTTGATTTTGTTGGAGACGTGTGACATTTCCTTCCATTTTATTAGCATGAGTTTTAAGTTCAATAGCAAGTTCGTTTTTAAGCTCGTTTTTCAACTCGGATCTTAAGCTAACCATTTCACGTTGCATATTGTCAAACTTAGCATCATTAGCCTTAGCATAATTCAAAAACTCTCCTTGATGATTTTTGGTGTGATCATTTTGAAAACCTTGAGTCGAAGTTTGAAAATCACGGTTTTGGTTTTGGTTAGAAATTTGCCCATTTCCACTTTGATAATTACCCTTGTTGTAATTCCTTTGATTTCCTTGGTAATTTCCACCTTGGTTGTTGTTTCGATAGTTATTAGCATTTAGATTTGGTGGAGCTTGATTTTGGCGGGAACCTTGACCGATTTGGTTATAAGTTCCCGTGGCTACATAAGCACTCGAAGTGTTACCATCCGCGGTAATGCACTCGGAAAGATCATGAGCTCCACCACACGACAAACAACTCTTAGAAACCGCTTTAACCAAAGCGGAATTCGAAGCTTCTTGAGCTTTCCAATGGTTCATAAGGCTAGCAAATCTATCAAAAAATCAATTTTCTTCATTTGCTTCATCATGTAAAGCATTAATGCTACGAGACGATGACGAGCCCAATTTGGCAACACTCGGTGTGTTACGAGGGATATAAACCTTAGACCTATTCTCAATTATGACCAAAGCTTCCTCGACCGTTTTACACAAAAAATTACCACCCGCGGCGGCATTTAAATTATCTCTTTCAAGATCGTTAAGTCCATTGTAGAACATGTCGATTTGATGTAAGTCGGAAAAACCGTGATGAGGACATTCATGTAACATCTCCTTAAACCTATTCCAAGCCGTAGAAAAACTTTCATTTGATTCTTGTGAAAATTTAGAAATCTCGTTTTTCAAATGCGTAGTCTTAGAGGGCGGAAAAAATTGGTTCACGAATTTCGAAACGAGATCCTTCCACGTCAATATAGAATTGGGTGACTCTTTCTCTAACCAAATTTTAGCAGTCCCCGCTAAGGAATACGGAAAAAGCATCATCTTAATCGAGTCATTCGAGACATCCTTGAATTTGCACGTGGCGGTAAGACGATTGAATTGGCGGATATGGTTGTGGGGATTGTCCTTCTCATCACCACGGAATTTGTTGTTTTGGATCATCGACAACAAACCCGGTTTTCACCTCAAAATTCTTCGCAAGGATAGCGGGAATCACAATAGCTTCTCCATAACCCTCGGTGGGTGCTTGAAGTAACTCCATCATAGTTCGATTTGCCATGGTTGGTGCTTCTCGTACAATGGGTTCGTCAATAGGAGACTCCTCACTAGAATGAGTTGGAGTGGGAGTTTTGTTCTTTCGTCTACGTGCACGTTTTGCTTGATTACGAGTTAGCATAAACGTCACGTAAAATGTGGAGACGAGCAAAGAAGATTCTTTTTGGTGTTTTGTATTTTTCAATTTTTTTTGTGGTTTTTTGATGGTATTAACTTTTTGGAAATTGGTGAAATGTATTAGGTAGACAAAAATCTACAAATCCCCTCCTTAATCAAATCTCTTGATTAAAGAAGCCTCAAGGAATGAAAACGATCACGTGAAGTGAACGCCTTCGATGACTTTAGAACGATGGTGGAACACCAAATCGTTCAAGAGGGTTTAATCAATAGAAACCAAGAAAATATATATGATATGTAATAATACTTTGGGCGGCAAAACCCTCGATTAGCTCTCAAAATCAAATACGCACAAGCAAGCGGAGGAAACGAGGCGGCGCGAAGCACTTAAGAGCCTTTTTCCTTTAGGTCGTGAAATACAACCGCCTTATACCCACCTTATAGTTTGTATTTTCAAAATCGAGCTTCACGAAAGTATTTATCTATTTTTGCCTTTTTCTTTGGTTTGAGATTCGAATACAATGATTGGGTAATGACCTCCCAAGTCAAGGTTGTGATTGCTCACGTATTTGGAGTACTTGTGAATTTATTGTTCTACGTATACAATATATTAATAATATTCATACAAAAACCGAAAAACGATAATACGTATTAGTAGTGTGCTACTAATACAAATACTAATTATGGTTATAAAAAAACAACAATGTTCAATCAAAACACAACACGCCACCCCGGCAGCGGCGCCAAAAATGATAGTTGTAAAATCACACTTGTTTAGGAAAACAAGGCAATAATATAGGGCAAGTGAGCACGACGATTTAGGAAAACCGTGTGTAAATGACCCTAAGTGAGTTCGTTCTCGAGGAGGCACGTGTGTTGTGTAATGAATTGATTTTGATTGTGATTTTATTGAGAAGAAAAGAAAATAGAAATAAGAAGGAATGACGGTTACGAAAACGGATTAAACTAAGACGAAAAAGGGGATAACGTAAAACCGTAAATAGTGCAAAAATTAAAATTTTAACCTAAAAATTCCTAAAAATTACTAAAAATCCACAATAATATTCTAAGAGTTTACAAAAAATTCAAACTTGCTAAAACCTTTTAATTAATTAGATAATGACTTTTTAATGCTAATTAAAGCCCTAAAAATCACAATTAATTATTAAAAAGCCATAAACAAGATTTTAAAGTTTGTAAACCTCAAAAATGTCCTAATTAAGCTAAAAAGTATTTTTTAAATTTTAAAACCAAATAAAACTATTTTTAAACACTTAAAAACTATTAAAATCAATTAAAACTTAAATTAATTCTAAAAAATAATTGAAAAGCCCTAAAAATATTTGTAAAGTTACAAAATTCCTAATTTAGTGTCTACAATCTAGGAAAAATGAAAAAAGTTAAAAAATCAAAATTTTAATTTTTAATAATAAAATAATAATAAAATAATCAAAAAAAATCAAAGCTTATAAAATAATTCTAAAAAATTAACAAAAATCTAGAATAATGTAACTAAGACAAAAATGCAATTAAAAGTTTCTAAAACCTATTTAATAATTTTATATTAAATTTTAAAGTTGGTAAAAAACCCTAAAATCCTATAAAATCAAAAATAAGACTTTTTGAAAACTTTTTGTGATGTAAACCTCAAAAATATAAATAGAAACCTAAAAACAATTTTTATAAAATTTAAAACCTATTTTTACTATTTTTAAACTAATTATCTAAAAACGGCTAAATAAAAAATGATAAAAAATAAATAAAGAAAGAGAAAAATCAACACTTTATGCTAAAAAATCCTAAACTAGGTGACAAACACAGGAAAAATGAAAACAAGCAAAAAAGCTTAACCAATAAGCTTTTACAAGCTTATTTAGCTACAGCTTATAAATGAAAAGCCAAAACACAAACTCCTTAAGTACAATTTGGTTTGAAGACTTAGCAGTCAATGTCCTTAGGGCACGCTGGTTAAGACGTTTGTGTTTGGGAGGAGTGGCGCAAGTTCGAGTCCTGGCCACGTCCTTTTTACTTTTATTTTTTTTTCTTTTTAAACTTTAAAAACACAAAACCAGTAACTATTTAATCTCAAAAACACAAATACAAATCCAGTTTAATCTAAATTAAACCCTAGAAAATGAAAAACGTGCCCAGATTGCAATCTATGAACACAAAGAAGAAAAGTGAATCTTCACTTGTGCGAATTGGATCAAGAGGACTTGATCCTTGATTTTGCTGATGATTGTTGGACAAATGGGGCACCCCTATACTCAGTTGAGTATAGGGAGTCAATATTAACACAAAACAAGCAAGATCAATCAGTCAAATCAAGCACAAAATTCACAAAAAGTTTCTGATTAGGCTTATGTAGGTCTGAGTGTACTTTGCTGATTCAATTGGCAAAATAGTGAGAATCAATGGCTAAAAACTTGCACACAAGTCAACCAACTAGCATATAACCAGTATACAATCCTTAAACAACCTATACTCTAGCAATGTTCAAGATTTCATGGCAAAATTACACTAAATCAAGCAGAAAAATGACTTTACTGATTTTAGCTATGATATCCAATATTTGAGCATTCAACTTGTTTAAAAACTCACCCAAACTGACAAAAAACTAGCATACAACCTAACCATACCCTACTGAGTGTATCTAAACAAGATTTAAACAAAACTTGATTGATTTACCCTGATTAGAACCTTAATCCAAACACCCCTTAAATTTACTGAAATCAAAATTTTCAAAGCAAATCTATACTAAATTCAACCAAACTGATTCTAATAACTCTAAACATGCATAAAAACCTGAAATAAGTAATATTAAACACTCAAATAAACACTTAACCAGTTATCATGCAGAATCATATAAACACCAAAATTATGACTGAAAAATGGAAAACAAGGATTTTACCTTGTTGGGCCTATATCCAGGCCCAACAATGGCTGCTTAGCCACCTCCAAATAGGCCCGGGCCTATGCTGAGCCTTGAACAACAATCTCCAAGCAAGCTGCTAAGAACAAAAATGAAGAACAAATATCCAAAAAAATCTGATTTTTCTAAAAAACTCTCTTTTTAAAACCTTAAAACCAATAAACCTTGAAACTTAAACACCTTTTGAACCAAGTATTAATTTAGAAATCCAGAATATTACTCCACTTTCACTTCATAACATGCTTAGATTTCTGAGATTAAACTACCTTTTCAAAACCTTTTTGAAACTTAAACACACAAAGTGTTACACAATTTAAAAATGGAACTCAGATTAATACTCAACAAACATATATCAATTTTTAAAACTCATAAAAGGAATTACAATTTCTAACCAAAAACACCAACTTTATAAATAATTAAAAAGATTACAAATTTTGAGTAAAATCTGGAACCATGATATAGGGTCACATACGACCTCTATATATACTACACTATAGAACTATCTAGAAAACAAGAAAATGTAAACCCTAATCAGCTGAAATCTCCAAAAAGCCATTGGGTCTTGTTTGAAAAATCAGTCAAAATGGTATCATGTGAGCCTTGTACTTGGCCAGCTGTTGGAACTTCATCTTGGACGTTTGTTTGGTCTTGGGGGCCAAGGAGTTGATCTCAGACGTTGGATGTGACTCCTCCTAGGGTTTTGTGGAAAATTACTTGAGCAGGGAGGGCCAGGGGGGTCACATGGGTGAGTGGGGAGATTTTTTATGGTTGGGTTTTGGTGACAAAGAGGTAAATTAGGGATCTGGATTAGCTTGACAAAAAACCCTTTGATATGAGTTTAATTGAGCCTGGGTTTTTTAGGGTTTATGGGTGGATTAAGGGAGAGATTAATCCATTTTGGGAAAGAAAGGATTTAAAAAACGTGTTTGCCACCAAAATTTAACTGATTAAATTAATTCAGTTATTAAAAAATTAGTGGAAGGTGACATGGATGGTAGGAGGAAGGTGATTGGTGGAATGGTGTGAGTGGGTGAGGTGGCGTGTTGTGAGTGGTGGGTTGAAGTTTGGCTGTCTCCCAGTTTGGCCCCCTCAAGTTTCATACTCCTTTCATGTTGTAATAATTAGCTATCAACGCCCCATTATACTTGTAACAACTTTGGAAACTTGTCACTTTTGGCACAATTACTTTTCAAACTTAAAACAAGGGCTTGAAATGTAATTTCTTCAATCATCAAGGGCTGTTCTTGTAATATCTTGATAATTTAGGGACCACAATGCATTTTATGAGTTTTGCAAGGGTATAAATTGTCAAGTTTTCAAAAATGAGGGACCAATGTTGACAATCTTCAATTCTTCAAGGTCATTTTTGGAAATTCCAGATTTGGGCCCGGTTCATTGTGCGGCTTCGTTTCCCGTGTTCGTTTTTGAATGATTCTTGTGATCTTTTTGTCATTTCCTCAATATCCGTACCTAAAATACACAAGTAACAAACACAAGCATATATTTGGCAGTTTTAATGATATTTATTGCATTTTAAGCCCGATTTGGACGATGAGACTATGTATAAAAGCAGTCTCATCATATTACAAAACATTTGAATGGAAAATTGTTCAAGTGCGGGCCATGAATTCTTGTCGTCTTCCCGAGAATTACCTTCAAGTACCTGAGATAAAACATGTTAAAAGAAAAGGTCAGCGATAACGCCGAGTAAATTCATAGAGTTTAATAAACCATCAGTATAACATCGGTATAAAATTATTACCGAAAATCATTTTGTACAAATCATTGTAATAGGCCATAAAATAGCCAAAGTCATTTTATACAAATCCTTATCAAAATCATAATATAGGCGTTTGCCTTAAAAATCATTATACGAGCCAATATCGTAAAAACATCATACAATACGTCTTATGACGTTGTTTGAAAATAAAAAACCGTTATATGAATATGGTTATTAAAACCAAAACACGAACATAATATCAATAGTATGACCGCGTATTGCTAGTCAGGCAATACATCGTAATTCGGTGCGTCTAGTAGTATTTCGTTAATTTGGATTATTATAAGCCGCATGACATTGTTACCTTACTAAACCAAACAACGGGTAGCTAACCCGATACTCAATTTACCCATCTAAACTAGCGTGTCGTCACAAAGGTCACGCTATGGAAATCTTCTCATACATAAATTCGCTTACCAATCAACGTGGCACGACGGGGATCAACCGTCAAGGCGCGAACTGGGGTGATCGTCCCCAAATAGTACTATTATATGCATAAGCGTCTACCAAATCCCGGTTGTTCACAATTCATGCTAATGGGACTTTTAGTGACATAACCTAACCTTAATAATCCATTTGATTTCATCTATCGGGTCCTTTAATCATTTATCGGGCCATACAATCGGGTCATACAATCATTCGGGTCCAAATCAATAAACAAAAAATCGGGACAAATGGTGTCCTATTTTATAAAAACTAACATGTTATCTCCCTCGCGGGTTTATAAAACATTTCATAAAACATTTAAAAGAGTGCGAGGCTATGAACTCACGTTGATGTGGGAAGACGGGTTATCGGCAATTCGGACGTACGACACGTGCTTCAATCACGGAAACCTATATAAATAATAATCGGTCTTAGACGTTTGTCCAATGACTTTATAAAAATAACAATTATGTATACATATGATGATTATATATATGATGATCAAGTGGGTTTACATATTTTCGTTTACTCATTTTAGTGTTATATGTCGATAACTTTTATACTAGTTTACTAGTTTTACCTATTTACACGTTTTAAGTCCAATAAGCTTATTATAAGTTATTTAACTTGTTTTAATCCATTTTATAATTATATTATCAGTATCTATACTTTCCATGTTGGGCCCAAATGGGTTAAGCACAATAAGTACTTTTTATAAGTGTTTATCTTATTTAGTCCAATTATTAGTCCATCATGCTTAGTTAGCTCGTTAATGTCCGTATGTCCTATAGTTCGGGTTTTATCAGTTTTACTTGTATTAGTTACTTATATATCATTATATGACTTTTAAAAACTTTACATTAGACGGGTTTGATCGTCTAAGTTTTAATTGGCGAAAACGTTAATTTTACGTTAATAGCCGAAAAAGTCGTAAAAATCAAGTTTATAGTTTTTATAACTTATAAATATTATTCCACTACCATTTTTATAATTTATCCATTTATTTAACCTTTAACATATTTATATAAATAAAATCCATAAGTTAGTGGGTTTTTATTTTACCTTTTATACAATATAATTTTGAGTGCTTATATAATAATAATAAACATTAATTCTCAAAATCTGATTTTTATTTTCATCTTCACCAAAACTGCCATATCTAGAGTTCTACAAAGAGATAGAAGCTCATTTTTGGACACCATAAACTACATGATATGTGCTACAGTTAACTTAGATTTAGCTACTGCTAAATCCAACTCTAAATATTCTTAACAGTCCGTCCAAAACTGACTATTCAAATTGGTACTCTAAACTTGTTTTGGTCATATCTCACTCATTATAATGATTCCATTGCATGGCCAACTCTCACATGTGTACAAGACATATTACTTACTGTATATTGATTCTACTTTTCCATTTTATCAGTCTAACATGCGCTTAGTTACTGTTTTTATACAGCCTACCATTTAAGCAAGATTAACCATTTTTACATATAGTTTTTCATCTTTTTACCCATGATTATCAACACCAAATCCCCACACAATACTTTTATCATCATATATTCATCATATACATATACAATAGGAAATAAAATACATGATTACATAATCAAAAATAACAAGAGGATGAGGAGAACAATCTTTATACCACCAAAGTGATGAAATGATGAGTTTTTGGATGAACAAGACATGGTTTTGGGTAACCAATCTTATGAGATATAAACTCCACTTCTTGGATCACCAAGTATTTGTAGATTCCTCCAAAAATCAGCCCTTGTTCTTCATGAAAACTCCTTGAGAAATCAGCCCCAAACTCCCTTGAAAACTCCATTTTAAATGTTAAGATCACCTCTAATCTTCATCTTTTCAAAGGGTTATCAACATATGTTGAATATAGATGAAGTTTATGGTTAAATTGATGATGATGATGGGTGATTTGGGGTGGTGTTTGGACAAATTTAGAGAGAGAGAGGAAGGGAAGAAAGTTTTGCATGTTGAAATATGAAGTAAATGGTTTGATGTGGTAGTTTTGATGGTTTTTGTTAGCTAGCTTACAAGTTAAGCTTAAGTTAACATGTGTTTTAGCTTCCATATGAAGCTTTGACACATATGGGGTGAGGTGGAGCATTTTTATCCTTCCCATATTAGTGGTGTGGGGCAAAACTTGTTTTGTCTCATAGCACTAATTTACGGGTATTTCTCGATTCTAGTTTCCTCGATTTGCGTGCCCTTGGGTCATTTTACAAAAAAAGTTTTTATAAATTACGAATCAACGGCAAAAAATGAATCTAATAAAAACTGTCTCATCAAAAACGGTGTTCGAAAACGTAAATACGTAATCCTAAGGTTTCCGGTTTAGTCGTAAAGGACGTTAAATTATAATCGTAAGTCCTAATCTCTTCTCGTAAATTTGTGAGTTTATGAACCAACACAAATTTAAAATTCCAAAATAATATTCACGGTTAAATTTATTTTCTGAAATGTCGGACTGTCACCAAAACGGTGTATGTAAACGTAAGCACGTAACGTAGAATCCTCCGGTTTAGACGTAGTTGATGCTACTTCAAGATATAAATCCAAATTTCTTCCCAAAAATAAGTGAGTTCATAATATAACATTAAAATATTGTTTTTAAATAATATTTGAGAATAAAATATAAACCATAAATTGACGGATTGTCACAGCATTTACCCCTAAACAGGATCTTTGTCCCCAAAGATCATCTTATCTTACTACTCGCTTCTTATAGAGTTAAAGCCATGTGGGTATTTCCTCCACATTCGGTCTTTTGTCACAAGTGTAATCCATTACAATACGCGAGTTTCATCAAACATAACTACGGAAATAAGATCAGGCTTAATGTTGACTTACTTTCTCTATCCATGATGTTCACGGGTTTTTGATGAATACAACTTTTCAGCGATCTAAACTTCATTAAGAAATAGTCAGATTTTCACTTGATAGGCATTTATCAAGTTTGATTTACGAAACATAATTCACGCAGCTCTTGAAGTCCTAGGGTAGATCCAGCTTATATGCCTTTCAAACCAATCTTTAACATCATCTCAATGGTCCCATACAACGGGGACTTATATCCCATGATCTTCCAGATCATCAATTCATTTTTCCATGGTTAAAATTTTTGGCATAACTTCGCTACCCATCTGGCACTTCAAGATCTACATTTCATATTCACATAACCTCCTGCCCACTACCGGCAGTCAATAATCAGATCCTAATTTCAACAATCATTTCAGGTCTCGCGGGTCGAGTATTTTGTAAGGTTAGGTTTGCCATCATTGGAAACCTTAAACCTAAAATACATGTCCAACTCACAATGGGTGTATGTCGGGTGTCTTCATCCCAACTCCTGCTTACATATGCTCTCATATTTTGATCCTAACAAGATTCGATCTCGATCCTAACACGATAATTATCAATGATAATCTCTCTAAAGGAAAACGATTATACAGTTTATTACCAAAGGTCAATCATTCAAACATAAAACAACACTTATAGTATTTTGTATCGCTACTTTACCTCGTCCCTTCGATTTGGGGTGGTAAACAGTACTCTCTTCAAGATTCGTTCTCAATGATTCCTGAGCAAATCTCTAGAAATTCGATACGAAGAGAGGATCTTGATAGAGATGGTCGATACAGGCACACCATGTTTACATAAATCCTTTAAATACAAAAGAGTCTATTTCTTCATCAAGAATCTATCATTAACAAGAATGATATTAGCAGATTTGGTCAGTCTGTCGACGATGACCCAAATCGAATCAAATTCAGATGATGACCTTTGCAATAGCTAGACGTTTACTAATGTATGAGGTGGTGTCTTCCTTCATAATTTTTCCATCAGTACAACTTCTTCTGATAATGATACATTAAATCAGAAATGACAGGAATAAAATACTTATACTTACAAGATTCCAACATGACTAAATCTCACAAACATCATATTTAGGCAACCACAAGTGGTCTTTTATACATTTAACGTCATCGGCTCCTAAATTCTAATGGTTCATATTAGCCGCGAACCCCTTTTATTATTTATATTATCTTTTTTTTTTACAAGCATCAGCTATTTTTAAATTGTTCGGCAATTTATTTTGTACCATCATTACTAAGGAACACATCCTAATTGGTTCTTTATACTTTTTACATAATGCGTCGATATCTAAATTCACCTCTCCTGATGATATAATTATCATGTCCACAATTCACTCAGATATTCTTTCTTCATATTTTATAAGTTTTAATTTCTTCTCAACTATCATTTTTATCCGTTTTACTCAATCCGGCGTCTAAAGCGTCGATAATTATTACAATTAATTAAATAATAAGTATTAAATTTTTATGAAACGTAAACGTAAAAATTTTAAATTTCTTAGTTCGACCAATTATATAAAAGTGTTCAAAATAAATTTGAATTTAATTAACAAGATTTTTATTGATTTATCGAAATTAATTAAAATAATTAATGAGATCCGTAAATGTTTGAAAAATCTTTGTTTATATTTTGGTCAAAAATTTTCTTAGTTGAAAAGCAAAAAGTGTCGTTTCAAATTTCAAGTCATGGTTTAAATGGTTTCCTCAATCCCTCTTAGGTTGTGTTGAGGTATACACAAACATTTACCCCTAAACAGAAGTTTAGTTAAATGGTTTGTGTATAAGGGAATAATCCCTTAAAATCCTTTGTTAAAACATTTGTCAAAATATATTTGCACTTTTCTTTTTAGTATAACTCAAAGTCTTAAATGACTTCTAAATTTTGAAGAGTCAATTTATATTCCATTATATATTAATCACATGCTTAAATCATGTAAATGATTAAGTCTTAAGTCATATGTTATATATTCAAAGTATAGGTTTTAATTGTTCGGCCAATTTAGGGCAGTCTATAACTAATTATTAACTCCTTCTTATTCTTATAATCAAACAAATGGTCCTGAATGATCACAAGCATGAATTTATCAAATTACAGCCTACACACGTGATTCACCAACTTTATGAATGCTACATGTGTATTAGTCAATTCAAACGACATCACGTGAAACTCATAACGTTCATTACAAGTACCGGATGTAGTGACTGGAGTAGATAAACCTTTTCGCGGACGCGAAATTGATGATGACCATGCCGAGGATCAAACCTTTAGAACATACGCTAGAACCTTGTAAATGATCGAACAAATCTTCCATTTCGAGTCATGGATATCGTTTTCGATTGTCAATTTACTCAGTTCACAGTAATCTATAAATATAAGGAATGATAACACCATAGCTCTTCATGATGACGAGCTCGGTAGAATAAAATCTTTCTCCGACAACTCTCTCAGTTGTACGGTGATTCCTTTAATTTAGATGGTGCTGACGTACAGTGCACAAGCCATAAGTGCAGCACCGGAAATATAATCAATACCAATTTCAACTTGCCTTAATGGCAAAAGTCTAGGTAAATTATTAACAAATACCTCCTAAAGTTTAGATAACATAAATATCTTTTAATAAATTCATATTAAGTTCCTTCTAGATTATAATATCTATAACTAGTTCACAACCATTCACGGTATAATTTTAAGTCTAAATACAGGATATCGTCATCCACCAAGAATTATTTAGATCATTTATGATAATCAACATCTTATCATTTAGGGAATTCTACTCGAGTTCCCATCAATTAAGACAATGTCGTCATGTCATAATCAATCAATCCATTCTACTGGCACTATCAACTTTCCAGTTTTATTGCCGTCGGTAAGATGTGAACTTCTCAAAAGACTAATAACAACTCATAATCCTTCACAAGTTCAAGGATATCTGGAGACATAACTAACCTGAAAAGAGTAAGGTCAACGCATGATTTACGTGATAGAATTTCAAATCAGATACAGACGAAAACATTTAACGGATATGAATATATTCCATGTTTTCATAATTTGAGTACGCATTTGAAAGCTCCTTGGATTGTTACTCAGGTCATTCAAATGAAATCAAATCATAAGAAATGTTAAGAACGTCAATACATCCAGTCGGGTATCAACACTCGGTAATCAGATACTTTTCCTAAGAATCTCACTACGGGAGAATTGGACAAGAAGGGAATATCAATTGTCAATTAAGACAAATTCCACAGACGAGTAAATTCGACTCAGAAGAATAAATAGTACGGGCACATATGTAGGTGTCCCTAACACTATGTCCCTATTTTTCACTTCTTGCAGATATCATAAAATTTAATCTTTCATAATCTTCGAAGAAAATGTAGCGTTTATTAATCGGTTTTATGGTGACTACTAATCAGCCTTGCATGGTCCATTCCAAATTATATGTAGGCGCGCAACTATAACAATTTCAAGATTAACGATGCAATACTTAGTTCGTCAAAACTTTATCATCATGTTTATAATGAGAACATTTTCATGCTTAATTCTTAAATAAGAATCAAAAATAACTTTACAAAGATTTTCTTTGTTATGAAAACAATTAAGTTTTCCAAGGTACTTTATAAACAACCTTAGTTCGATAGCAATTACTTATAAATCTTACTTTGAATAATCCTTATAGTGATGAAAATTCAATTTTTCTCAATGGATACGGTTTTAACTTATAAAAACAATGAGTGATCTGCAAAAGAGTGATGAAGAGTTGTTCACAGAGAACTAACTACAATATGATAAGAAATGAGCTTTAGCCAAACAATCATGAGATTCATGATCTCGATGGGCACTCAAAAGAATAATCCACAACGTAACTCAAATCGAGATGAGTACTTGTTCAATGGTTGCATCACTAATGCGAACATTAGGATGAAGCAATAAAGGATAGATAACATCGATACATGTAGAATTTAGCAATCAAAGGTAGTCTTTTCATTAATCACAAACAAGTCAAATTGTACCGTAACACATTATGTGTCACTATGTCATACAATTCCAAGATCTCATCCTACCAACTGATGTCTCAGTTAAGTTAGGGATTATTTTTAAAAGATACCACAATGAATACTAATCTACAAGAGTCATTAGGTGTCCCACCTGTCCCGGAAGATCCATCGGTCCAAATTCAGAAGAAGATTTCTTCAATTTATTTGTTGGACACTGGGCATCCTCGTCATTGGACAATGCCTAGGAACAACCTTTAACACGAACTACCAATCAATCAAAACCTTATATTTCAATCACAGAACTTAACGACTTCCTCTTAACAGTTTCTTATTCCACACAAGTTAAATTTTACGTTATTCAAGTTTCAACCAACTTATACTCAATGCGATATCCTACCTCATTCTCTAATACTTTCAATCTTATTCATAATCCTTAATAGAGCAATAAAAGGTCGATATGAATCAATACTCAATTTCCAATCCTATAGCTCTTACAACAACAATTATCAAATGAGTCGCTAGTATGAAATGACTCATACATTCAATTAGACTTCTCGGAAAGGTACTAGTGGCATGAGGCTTTTGGGTAATGGTTCAAATGATAGCCTCAAGTGCAACATTCACCCTTTCGATTTCAATTTAAGAATTGGATGACAACGAATCAGATGACATCTTTCTAGGTGGTAACGTTTTGTCAAACTCCACTCTATAAGGAAAGATCGTCATGACATCGATATCAGTTTTAATCTCGCCAATTCTTATTCAATATCACAATCAACTAATATCTACATTTCTACGAATATCAACCATTTGTTGGGATCATAGATATCCACAACTTGGTTTAGATCTAGGATAGCTAGAATTCCTACGAGAATAGCTTCGATTAACTTACTAGGGGATTTAGGGTACATTGTGACAATCTATGTCGTATAAATACCTCATATAAATATCAAAATAATCATCAAACAACCATGTAATCAAATTACATCATATATATATATATATATATATATATATATATATATATATATATATATATATATATATATATATATATATATATATATATATATATATATATATATATATATATATATATAACCAAGTTATATATATATATTAAAATAACACTTCTCAGTCTGGCCTTGCCGGTAACTCGGGAATTCTTCGGCACCGTTATAGTCAAAAGATTTTTAGACATTTTTAGAAAAATATTTATATTTAAAAGATTTTGAATTGTTTTATTCAAAACCTTGGTTTTACAAATCTTTCGTTCTCTATAACGAGAGCTCTGGTACCAAACTGTAACACCCCCAAATTTATACAACTCAGTACAGCGGAAGACTCGTTAGTGTTACGGGATAGCACATTACTCACATCATAGACAACGCATAAAAATCGCGTCGTTTATTAATAAAGCATTTCCATTCATAAATATCAATGATACATAGGTCCCAAGTCATTGTATTTCATACAGGTATTACAAAACATTTGAATGGAAATTATTTTTTAAGTGCGGGCCATGAATTCTTGTCGTCTTCCCGAGAATTACCTTCAAGTACCTGAGATAAAACATGTTAAAAGAAAAGGTCAGCGATAACGCCAAGTGAATTGATAGAGTTTAATAAACCATCAATATAACATCGGTATAAAATTATTACCGAAAATCATTTGTACAAATCATTGTAATAGGCCATAAAATAGCCAAAGTCATTTTATACAAATCCTTATCAAAATCATAATATAGGCGTTTGCCTTTAAAATCATTATACGAGCCAATATCGTAAAAACATCATACAATACGTCTTATGACGTTGTATGAAAATAAAAACCGTTATATGAATATGGTTATGAAAACAAAAACACAAACATAATATCAATAGTATGACCCCGTATTGCTAGTCAGGCAATACATCGTAATTCGGTGCGTCTAGTAGTATTTCGTTAATTTGGATTATTATAAGCTGCATGACATTGTTACCTTACTAAACCAAACAACGGGTAGCTAACCCGATACTCAATTTGCCCATCTAAACTAGCGAGTCGTCACAAAGGTCACGTTATGGAAATCTTCTCATACATAAATTCGCTTACCAATCAACATGGCACGACGGGGATCAACCGTCAAGGCATGAACTGGGGTGATCGTTCTCAAATAGTACTATTATATGAATAAGCGTCTACCAAATCCCGGTAGTTCACAATTCATGCTAATGGGACTTTTAGTGACATAACCTAACTTTAATAATCCATTTGATTTCATCTATCGGGTCCTTTAATCATTTATCAGGTCATACAATCATTCGGGTCCAAATCAATAAACAAACAATCGGGACAAATGGTGTCCTACTTTATAAAAACTAACATGTTATCTCCCTCGCGGGTTTATAAAACATTTCATAAAACATTTAAAAGAGTGTGAGGCTATGAACTCACGTTGATGTGGGAAGACGGGTTATCGGCAATTCGGACGTACGGCACGTGCTTCAATCACGGAAACCTATATAAATAATAATCGGTCTTAGACGTTTGTCCAATGACTTTATAAAAATAACAATTATGTATACATATGATGATTATATATATGATGATCAAGTGGGTTTACATATTTTCGTTTACTCATTTTAGTGTTATATGTCGATAACTTTTATACTAGTTTACTAGTTTTACCTATTTACACGTTTTAAGTCCAATAAGCTTATTATAAGTTCTTTAACTTGTTTTAATCCATTTTATATTTATATTATCAGTATCTATACTTTCCATGTTGAGCCCAAATGGGTTAAGCCCAATAAGTACTTTTTATAAGTGTTTAACTTATTTAGTCCAATTATTAGTCCATTATGCTTAGTTAGCTCGTTAATGTCCGTATGTCCTATAGTTCGGGTTTTATCGGTTTTTACTTCTATTAGTTACTTATATATCAGTATATGACTTTTAAAAACTTTACATTAGACGGGTTTGATCGTCTAAGTTTTAATTGGCGAAAAACGTTAATTTTACGATAATAGCCGAAAAAGTCGTAAAAATCAAGTTTATAGTTTTTATAACTTATAAATATTATTCCACTACCATTTTTATAATTTATCCATTTATTTAACCTTTAACATATTTATATAAATAAAATCCATAAGTTAGTGGGTTTTTATTTTACCTTTTATACAATATAATTTTGAGTGCTTATATAATAATAATAAACATTAATTCTCAAAATCTGATTTTTATTTTCATCTTCACCAAAACTGCCATATCTAGAGTTATACAAAGAGATAGAAGCTCATTTTTGGACACCATAAACTACATGATATGTGCTACAATTAACATAGCTTTAGCTACTGCTCAATCCAACTCTAAATATCCTTAACAGTCCGTCCAAAACTGACTATTCAGATTTGTACTCTAAACTTGTTTTGGTCATATCTCACTCATTATAATGATTCCATTGCATGGCCAACTCTCACATGTGTACAAGACATATTACTTACTGTATATTGATTCTACTTTGCCATTTTATCAGTCTAACATGTGGTTAGTTACTGTTTTTATACAGCCTACCATTTAAAAAATATTAACCATTTTTACATATAGTTTTTTATCTTTTTACCCATGATTATCAACACCAAATCCCCACACAATACTTTTATCATCATATATTCATCATATACATATACAATAGGAAATAAATACATGATTACATAATCAAAAATAACAAGAGGATGAGGAGAACAATCTTTATACCACCAAAGTGATGAAATGATGAGTTTTTGGATGAACAAGACATGGTTTTGGGTAACCAATCTTATGAGATATCAATACCACTTCTAGGATCACCAAGTATTTGTAGATTCCTCTAAAAATCAGCCCTTATTCTTCATGAAAACTCCTTGAGAAATCAGCCCCAAACTCCCTTGAAAACTCCTTTTTACATGTTAAGATCACTTCCAATCTTCATCTTTTCAAAGGGTTATCAACATATGTTGAATATAGATGAAGTTTATGGTTAAATTGATGATGATGATGGGTGATTTGGGGTGGTGTTTGGACGAATTTAGAAAGAGAGAGAGGAAGGGAAGAAAGTTTTGCATGTTGAAATATGAAGTAAATGGTTTGAGGTGGTAGTTTTGATGGTTTTTGTTAGCTAGCTTACAAGTTAAGCTTAAGTTAACATGTGTTTCAGCTTCCATATGAAGCTTTGACACATATGGGGTGAGGTGGAGCATTTTTAGCCTTCCCATATTAGTGGGGTGGGGCAAAACTTGTTTTGTCTCATCCCACTAATTTACGGGTATTTCTTGATTCTAGTTTCCTCGATTTGCGTGCCATCGGGTCATTTTACAAAAAATGTTTATATAAATTACGAATCAACGGCACAAAATGAATCTAATAAAAATTGTCTCATCAAAAACGGAGTTCGAAAACGTAAATACGTAATCCTAAGGTTTCCGGTTTAGTCGTGAAGGACGTTAAATTATAATCGTAAGTCCTAATCTCTTCTCGTAAATTTGTGAGTTTATGAACCAACACAAATTTAAAATTCCAAAATAATCTTCACGGATAAATTTATTTTCTGAAATGTCAGACTGTCACCAAAACGGTGTATGTAAACGTAAGCACGTAACATAGAATCCTCCGGTTTAGACGTAGTCGATGCTACTTCATGACATAAATCCAAATTTCTTCCCAAAAATAAGTGAGTTCATAATATAACATTAAAATAATGTTTTTAAATAATATTTGAGAATAAAATATAAACCATAAATTGACGGATTGTCACATGATACATGTTGGCACCTATATGTTTGTTTGGTTTATGTTTATTGTTTTTCTTGGGTAAATGGTAGGACTTTTACCTACTTACCTAGACTCCTGCATTGTTGAGGTATTGTCATGACATTTGTGTCGCCATTTTTGACATTATATTTGCATTTAGTTATCTCTATAGACACGCTATTGTTGTGATGATATCCATAGGTCGTGCCCCATATTCCGCCATGATGGGGTGTGACAGAATGTTATCAGAGACAATGGTTATAGAGAATTAGGTTGCCTAGTCGTGTAGCCTAGTCTATAGCTTAAGGGTCCCTGCATATAGGCGTCATAAGAGTATGTGTGCATTTTATAATAATTGATGTGTTTGGATGTTATTTATTGCGATGTTTTGACTAGTATGAATTGAACCATAGTATGTTCATACTTAGTCACATGTTATTTTCTTTTCGGGTTTGTGACTAGTGCGGGTTGAACCATAATCGTCCACGCTAGTCATTGTTGTATTTTGCTTAAATTGTACATTATAGTACATAATTTGGTACAAGGTAGTTTCTATCTTTTGTCGAGTTATTTTACATACCTGAGGTATGTTATTTTTCTTTTGATGTTTAAGTCATGTTCCCTAAGAATCGTGTGGTGGTTCGAGTTACTAGGAGTACATGGGTAGGAAGGATTTTAAGCTGTTTCCACTCTTATGGGCGACATGACTTATAACTGATTATGTTTTCGTTTTGGATTTAGTCTATGTTGTTTTAGCTAGACTATGGATTTCGGTATTCCAAGAGTTTTACTATGTTATTTTAATAGATGGGGTTTTGAACCTATTTGGTTATGTGGTTATGAGCTTATGTGAGTAGATGGATTTATGTGTTATATGTTGTATTGATTCTTATTAGTGTCATCATAAGAGGGAGTGCATTGGGGAAAGGGTAATTGTATAAGTATGGTGGCCAACATAGTTATACAAGTACCACAACTTCAATGGGTTCTCAAGTATGATTGCATGAAAGAGAGTTAGTACATGCTTGTATATGATGAGATGTGGGTTCTGGGTATATTTATAATATATGGGTTTATGTAACGGCTGCCTACGATATGGCTATTTTTATCAGTGTGTTATATGTTTTGGGTTATAATCGTGTTGTGTGATTATGGGGTCACACGATATGGTTTGGTTTTGGAGGTGGGCTTTATGCCTTGTTGTGGCATGGTGAGATGGTGAGAAGGTGATTACTCGTATGGAAAAACGAGCGTATAAAGCGATTGATTGACTTACGTGTATGATAACGAGTATGTTTGGGAGATTCGATAGGTATACATATGCGGATGTATATATACTAATAGATGTTATGTTATGATTTACGGTCGTTCAGTAGTTATTATAACTTGAACGTACCTAGTACACTCTTGTGCTTAAACAATTTATTAGAGCTCGAGTTTGGTGGAGTTCCAACGAAGTTTTGAATCTTTTTAAGTGTGTCTTGTAGCGTACTCTTTGACTTTCGTATTTCACGTGTACGTTTTAAAATGGTGTTTTTGGTTTCAAGCCTATTGAAATAAATTGGGATTTCTTTTGAGATAATGAAATCTTTTGTGTTGGGTCTTGCATTTATTTTGGTCGGTATATATTGAGTTAGGTGGTTGGTTGTATTCGGTAAAATAAGGGTAAGGTGTTGGAGTCGTGTTTGAAACAAGATGTAACATAGGATTTCTTTTAATCAACACTTATTTATTTCAAATTTTAAAAGACTTTCTTTAAAATAAAGCGAAGTAAAATTTCTTTCTACTTACATAGTTTATATAATCGGGTTTAACCGATTCACGTCATTTATAATTATTAATACATGGTTAAATTGAGTTTATGAAGATTTCACATACAATTTTATCTTTCATTAATATAAAACTGTTTTTGTCATAACTTGTTCGTTTTTAAAGCTTTTTGGATGATTCAAAAGCCTAAAAATATGTACTCAGAACGTACCTTTCAAATATTCAGAATGTATAGTCATGGGAGGTCAGTATCTTGGCAGAAATTATTGTACAAGTGTCGGGTTAAAGGTTGAGTTTGAATAGTAGTTTATTTTTATGATTTGGGATGCACGGGATACCTAGTTTTTGAGTTGAGTTTTGAGTTCGTCAAGAGGGTTGTTTGTAGATTGTTTGAGTCACATAGATGTGGGAGGTAATGATAAATAAATAAAAAGGAGATATATATTCTTTTTGAAAAGTCGATCTTTTGCACGGTTTAAATAATATGTCGCGGGGCGTAATATGTTTTGGTTGCCATTGGGTGTTTATTGGATTATTTTTCGTTTTCATGGGTCATTTTGAATTGATACATGTTATGGATTTGAGTTTTCTTTTGAGTCTCGTGGTTTTTGACTTGTTTTAATTGGTGCACGTGAAATGTCGTTAGTTATCCGTGGGTTTGATTCGTTGATCGTATCTGATGGATTCAGGATGTAGTTTTGGTTTTGTATTGTTCGGGAGCGTTGAGGTAGTCATTTGAAAGACTTGGTCACGCCTACACGATTAAGTAGGTGACCATGAGAGAACGGTCGGAATACCCTTAGTGGGGAGGAAAGAAGTTCGTAGACGAACTAATGTGGTCTGATAAGAGGAAGTGTTGGTCTGTTAAAATGCGTGTAGAATTTCGCAAGTAGAACGAGGTAGGAATTTATTCGTATTGTCGTTAATAGAGGATGCAAGGAGGACATAGTTGAAACTGTTAAGGATGTTGTATGAATGCTTCGGGTTTACCGTTATGCATTTGGCTTCGCCAAAGCACTAGCGGTTTTCACGGTGTCAATGAACCAAGTGTGCATGAACGTGTATAAACGAGTTGTCATCGGGAGCATCGACGACGTCTTGATCTACTCAAATCTGAGAAGGAGAGTGAGACGAATTATGTGTTGATTTTGGAGTGGAGTTATACGTGAGATTTTCGAGTGTGATTTTAGTATTAAGTTTACCATGATGAGTAGTTAGAGATGATGGCATATCATGAAACCAGCAAGGGGTGAAGTGAAAAAGGATGAGGAAGAATTTTTGGATTGGATAATGAGTCGATCTTGGCATTATCGGAAGGACTGGATGAATTCACGAAGCATGACGATACGTGGAGCAAGGATTTGGATGTATACGAGAATGACAAAGAAAGGCGGTTGCTTATACGTTGCAGGAACTGAAGATTTTGAAGAACTGGATAGACTTAGTTAGTGGAGTTGGATTGTTATATCTGCCTAGAATGCTAGAGGCATTTGGTGTATGAGACGTAGAGAATGATCTATATGGATCATGAACGTCTCCAACACATACTCAATCATCTTGATTGAACATTTGACAAAGATGATGGGTGGAGTTAAGTGATGTAAGAAAATTGCAAGGCCAAGTACCATCTGGGAAAGGCAAGCATGGTTGATGAGACTTGGAGTAAGAAGAATGAAGTGAAGCTGAGACAAACTTGAACTATAGGGATGACGTATTAGGGTGGTTTGGATGAAGGATGTAGGTTGCACGAGTTGAGTTGTCTAAAGCAGAGAACGCGTCAACATGTATGTTGCGTGGCTTAAATAATCATATGGAGAAAAGGGGCGTAGACTATACTTCCTACATAGGTAGGAGTAGCTTAGAATGGGCCGAAATTGGTAAAAGTGACGAGAGTTGGGTGATAGTCGATAGACTGACTAATTCATCTCATATTTCAAGAGGAATGAGTAGTCACGTAGTTGAGAAGTTGGAAGGATTGCGTACAGATGTGATGGAATAGAGGGTGTTGCGTAAAAGTTAACCTAATAGGTATGGAGTGCCTTATGAAGGACTATGGCAACGAAAGAAACGAAGGGAAGCATCACATCGTGATGTATGGTATGAGTTGAGGAAGAAGAAGGAAGTGTGTATAGAAGCGAAGCATGAATGAAATAGGTCGAGATAGGAACCGAAGGTAAAACTTTGGTAGAGCCTAATGAGTAGAATAAAGCACAACGCAGGCTAATACTGTCGTAGTGTGGAAAAGGAAATGGCACTGACCTATACTGATTGTTTGGGAGGCTTAGTGTCGATAATCGAATGGATGCGGAGTTATAGGTGTGATGTGCCATAGGGATGAAGGGCTTGGTCTAACTGAGACAAGATGAAGAAAAGTAGTTGTAGTTGTAGCATGGGTTTGGATGGCAGTTGATAGACTAACTGAGATAGCCGTCCTTTTGATGATGTGTATAGATCATAAGATGATTTGGATTGGAAGAACTAATGGATATGTGAAAGACCGTCATAGGTCACTTTGTAAGGAAATTGGAATTTTTAAGTAGTTTGGGGTACGGACTAAAGGGAGTTGATGTACATGATTGGATATGAGTATATCCAGCTAACTGAGAAAGGATAGGCAAGTGAGATATTTATACAACCTTAGGTGTTACACTGAGGGCATGGGTGATTGATTTAGAGGTAGTTAGGAAACTCGTTAGCGATGAATGAGTTTTCATATAATGATAGTTATCATACTAGAAGTCGATAAATGCCATTTGAGGCACTATATGAATGGATAGGGTGAGTTGTCCCTATTGTGGACTAGAGTTGGTAAAAGAGGCTACTAATGTGGTAATGATGTTGTGGAAAGGATGAGAGCAACAAGGGATGCTATGTAGAAAAGGAGGAAACCACTAGAGTTAGTGACAAAGTTATGTAGGAAGTTTCACCCATAGTAACGGGTGGTACGTTTTGGTAAAATGGAAGAGTTGATGTAGAGTTTTGTAGGTCCATTTATGATCTTTGGAAAGGTCGGACCATTAGCTTATGAGCATAGAATTACCTGGGGGAAATGAGTTGTATACATGATACATTTCATGTATTGAGATTGGTAAAGGTTGTTTGAGAATGCATTTTGCATGTACGGTTATTCGGGACTTGTGTTAGTAAGAGTCTTTGTTTTATCAAAGAGTCATCTGTGAGATTTATTGATTGTGAGGTCAAGAGTTTGGCAATGAGTTTAATTATTTTTGGTTTGTATATGTGGTATTTTGAAACTTGAACTAAAGTTCACATGTAAATGAGAGGAGTTCGTTTAGAACAAGTATCCTCATGTGGTTTGTTGTTTGTGTGTTTGATCCTAAGGTGTAAATCTCGGGACGAGATTTCTATTAGGAGGGAGTGATGTGACAACCCTGGTTTTGAGGTTCGTCACTTAGTTTGGTTTTGTGCTAGTTACGTGTCTTTATGTGTTTATGTGCTAATTGGTGTGAATAGATTGTGGTTTGGATATCGTTTCCGGTACGGGGTACCTTGTGAGTGAAACGATGTGTGATGATTTCATGTTCATGAGTTCACATGGTGGTGACTATGAAGTAAGATGGTGTTATTTAGTGGTTTTACGTATAAGTATATGTATTATAGAAAATCGTATTTTTACGATTTACGGTTTAGCATTTAGAGGTCTCGGATGAGGTAATTAGTCATATGAATATTTTTTGGGATGGTTTTAAGTCATTTAGGACTTAGTTATAAAGTTTATTTCAAAATTTGAGATTTTTATTAAAAGAGTATATTTTACGTCTTTTACGGTAAAACGTGTAAATTTGACTAGTTTGAGGGTTTTCTTAGGTAAAATCTTCAAACTCTTTTCAATTAAATTGTTTTTATGATTTCTTTAATCATCTTATGATGGATTTAGGTTAGGGTTTAATTTAAAAACAGTAAATTAATGTTGTATTAATCATAATATGATGATTACATAAATTAGGGCTTGTAATCAGAGGGATTAGGGTTAATCAATGAGGTTGATTTTGTTAAACCCGTTTTTAAAAACTGGGCAGAATTTTGAGTCAATTGTTTTGATCATATTAGGAGTTATACAAACTCTTATTTTGCGAGTCACATATCCCTGGAAAGCTATTTGAAGTGGATTTCCAATGCAAGAAACTAGAGTTAAATTGGAGGTCGAGAAGTGGGTAAAAAACAGGTTACAACAGTCGAAGGTCAAAATAGTTTTAAAGTCAGCCTGTTTTCTTTTTAAGTTTTGGTTTGTTTGGGGTACTTAGAGTTGCATTGGGATCTTCTCACGAACATGAGAGATGGTTTATATATTGTAGTAATTATCTGCACTTGGGCTAAGGTTGTGGTTTAGGGTAAGACCCTCTAATAGTAACGAACTCTTTGTAAGTTTAAAGTCAATAAATCTGGAATGACAAAAGTATATATATATATATATATATATATATATATATATATATATATATATATATATATATATATATATATATATATATATATATATATATATATATATATATATATATATATATATATATATATATATATATATATATATATATATATCGGGGCCTTAACAGTAGCTTTAAGGTTGCGGCAAATGGGAGGTGTTAGCTAACATATGTAAGGGCATAAATACACCCTTTACAGAGATCATGGGTATGTTTAAGTGGGTGTTTGGCTTATAGTTTGGAGACCTAAAACTGGGACTGTTTTGGGTAAAATGTTAACGAGACGGGTTATGAAGTAAAACGATTTAAGGGCTTTATAGAGGGGTGTAATGAGATGCTTAGAGCATATATATGAGGTATATATATGGGATAAGGTTAGATGTCCATCATAGGTTGATGAGCCATTTTAGTGTTTGGTTCATGTTTTGATTATGTGTTTTTGGTTTGTTAGCTTTTTGCTAGTGCGCGGATGTTTGGGGAAGCTCAATCAGGTGAGTTTCATAGTCCCATGTTTACTATTGATATTGACTTCCAGATGGGATGGAAGAGACACTGTGTTGAGTTATTTTATAAATTGATGCTGTGAATGTTTCTATGGTTTGTGATGGACTTGTGTGTACATTATGTGATTAACTTCTATGTGATTCTTGATTCTGTATGATTTTGATCGGGGGACAAGTGCCGTCTCAGTTATTGTGGTTTGACAAGGTAGGGGCCTTGGGATAGGTACATAGCGTGATCGTCTATGGGACCAATGGATAATGACAAGGTAGTGGCCTTGGGATAGGTACATAGTGTGATCATCTATGGTACCATGGTGTTTGGTAAGGCTGAGGGCCTTGGATTTTGGTTTGGAATGTTTGATCTTGAATGTTAGTTGTTAATACATAATTGTAACACATTGTCCATATGTTATTGTGTTGATGGTTGTTACTCACAGCTTTTTGGTATGATTTGGCGTTTGAGTCTAAACCTATGACTCTCACCAACTTTATGTTGACGTGTTTTAGTGTATCTTTCAGGTGAGTATGTGGTTAAGCTTGAGGATAGGAGTGGCTAGATTTGGATGCATTAGGATTGCATATAGAAGGAGATCCCCGTTCCTTCTTAGTTTACCTTTATGTTTTTTTTGTTTGATAAGCGATACATGTTGGCACCTATATGTTTGTTTGGTTTATGTTTATTGTTTGTCTTGGGTAAGTGGTAGGACTGTTACCTATTTACCTAGACTCCTGCATTGGTGAGGTATTGTCATGACATTTGTGTCGCTATTTTTGACATTATATTTGCATTTAGTTATCTCTATAGACACGCTATTGTTGTGATGATATCCATACGTCGTGCCCCATATTCCACCATGGTGGGGTGTGACAACTTTTGATAGTGATATTCCCCTGAACCAAGTCTCCATATCCTAGGATCGGTGCAAATTGATCATTTCCGAATCGGACCGTACCCAGGAACTTCTCCACGAAGTTAATTAGAAGCTTGAGATTCCCCGTCATGTGCTTCGTGCATCCGGAGTCCATTATCAAGAGAATTATTTCGATCACCTGCAGAAGAATTAGAACACGATGGAGCATTTTCTAAATTGGATTCCATGTTAGTTATGATTTCCGATTCATTAGTTTCCCTAGTTTCATCACTTAGAGGCACACTAACGCTCGTAGTCACATTTTCTGTCCTAACCTTAGGCATCCATTTATATCCTGGAGGACATTGATTAGCAAACCACCATTTCCAAGGCTTGCTAGCAGACTCATATAATTCCCTAATTCTGCTTATAGGGTTCTTAGTGGTGGAGTCTGATGCAATACTGTTCTTAGGGGGGGTTGCACCAGAATGGTTTACTTTGCGTTTGGGTGTTCTAAGACTAATAGGCATCACAGTTTGCTTCTTAGTTCTAGTTTCTACGCCTTTGACATTATCCGAAACACACATAGCATGATTAGCATTAGCACACTTTCCACATTTCACACAAACAAACTTAACTTTCATAGCATTCAAAGTCGAATCATTCAAATCGTCATTACACGCGATTACAGACGTTTTATTCTTAGAAACATTGAAAATCCTAGGGTGGTCTTCTACTTCCTTCATCTTCCCTTGACTTTTGTTTTTCCAGACCTTTTCATTCATGCGAGTGCTCTTAAGCTGAGGTCGGCTAACACTAGCAGTGGGGACTACTCCTGTAGTAAAAGGCACACGTCTATTAGTGTTTCTAGAAGTTTGAGGTGATTGACTTTCTTTGTTTTGTGTGGGTTTAGTGGCCAATCTATACATCCCTGGTTTAACCACATTTGTGTTCTTAATGCTTTGTGATCGAATATGTGTTTTGGGAGTGTTTTGTGGTAACCTGTCCTTCCCATCCGTCTTGGGGGCAAACGCAGGTTTTGCAAATGCAGATTTAGAGAAAACATATGGTTTTCCCAAGACAGAGGGTCTAGTCACTTTTTGAGCATTGGGTTGTCTTACGACAGGTTTCTTAACACTAGGTTCCACAATTTTCCCACCCATCTTAGCAATGAGTTTCTGCAACTCTGCTATCGCTCTGTCCCTGTCTTGTAACTGAGCTTTCAACCCTTTAATTTCCAAATTCTGTTCGTTCATTTCTCGAAACGTTTGGGAATGTTTTTCTTGCAATTTATTATCATGTGGAAAACTACCAACGTCTTTTTGCAAAGCAAGTTCAAGAGAATGACAATGTTTTTGAAGGAAATCAGTTTTGTGTTGAAGTAACTCAAAAGCCTTTTTATCAACATTTTCTTTATGTTTTGAAAGCTCAAGTTCAAGACGCTCACACTCTTTGATTTTATCAAGATATTTGCATGCAACATCAGAATATTCATCGATATCAGCACAAGATTGAAGAGTAACACACAAAATATCTTTGGAGAGACATTCTTCTAAGAGTAGATCATATTCGTTTGAAAATTCTAATTTGTCATTTTGAAGGTCATCAATTTCTTTTTCAAGAGACTGAACATATTTCAAATCATCAAACATTTCAGACTGAATTAAATTTTCAAACTCAAGAACATGTTCTTTTATTATCTTCGTATTTGGTATTAAAAGTTCTTTCACAAGCTTAGTTATGTCGTGAGGAATCTTGGTTTTCCACTTATCCATTTGACGTTTCTCCCAATCGCTTGCAACAATTGATTGAACATTATTAACGTGGTGTTTAAGAAAACCAAGTATTTTTCTACTTTTGCTTTTAGAAGCATCTAGAGGCAAATAGTTAATATATTTAAAAACATTAGTTTTCTTCTTAGTGGCAAAAGCTTTTTTCCATTGAATTCTTTTTTGTTTGCATTCTAAAAATAATTCCTCACGAGACTTCTGTTTTTGTGGAGTGAAAAGACCATAAAGACTGTTTTCATAAGCATAGTTATATGGTTTCACAAAATCTTTATTGACCGGTGATCTACTCTCCTCATCCCAAAGGGACGTCTCTTCACTATCGAGGTTAGCTACAGGGCAATCATGATTGGTCCATTCGGACTCGTCAAGATATAAATGGGGGTCGCAGATTGAGCTTGTTCGAGGTACTTGGGGGTGGCAAAGCTAGGTTGACCCTTGAAAAACGACCGAGGTGCTATCATTCTGACGGTTTGAGTAGAGTCATGTGTATTATAAACAACTTTTTTCAAAAAATCGACTTGTTCTTCGAGATCCTTTACTTTTTCAGTATCTTTGGTTTGTCTATTTTTGAAATCATGTTTTAATGTTTCAACCTCTTGTTTCTTCTCGTCAAGAGTTTTAGCAGAATCGGTGGTGTTCATAGAAATCCTCTGTTCAAGTTCATTAACTTTTGTTGTGGCAAGGTACGTTTTTTGACGTTCATCACTTAATAAAACATTAAATTGACGTTTTTCTTTAGTTAACAAAGCAAGAGCTTCATTGTATTTATTTTCAAAATCGTCCTTTTTAACGTTGATGACACGACTTTTGTACCCCTCAAGCTCGTTGGTCTTTTGAAGAAGCTCAGTCCTATAACTATCAATAGTCTCACTAGATTTTATAAGAGCGGTTTTGCATTCTTCAAAGTTTTGAGTGAGCGATGCGTTTGCCTTCTTTAATTGCTTTTGATTCTTTCTATTTTCATTGACATCTTTTTGTAAACTAGCAATTAAATTAGCAAGCGCGACACGCTCCTCGTCATCATACTCATTTGCATGTTGATCATCCTCAAACTCATTATTGCACATGTCTGATGAATCGGGTGTGGTATTGCTATCAACCGTTTCCATCATACACGTGTCAGTAATTGTTGTTGGAAGTTCACTATGCTCATGTGTATCACCAAACACATTATATTCATCAGCATGTTGTACCTTATCAATTGGCTCAGTATCAAAGATAGGACCATTGTCATCTTCAGTGACGTTAAGGACCTCATGAATCTTTGCCATGTATGAATAATGTGCCTCGAGTTCTTGGTCGGAGAGTTCATCATCTGTGTCGTCAAGCATTTCTCCTTCCTCAGCTGACAACTTGATTCCAGCTTCCATTTTCTTGCACAACAGCATCTTTTCCTTATGATAACCATAATCTTTAACCCTATTTGGCTGCCTGCATTCCTTGGCCAAATGCCCAAAACCTCTGCAGTTAAAACACTGAATCCCACTTTGTTGCACAACTTGAGTACCAACAGTTTCCCGATTTCCAACAACAGTAGCCACCCTCTGATTATCATACTTAGGTTGTCGATCATACTTTGGAGGACTCGCAACATGTCTTCGTGTGTCATACCTTGGAGGACTCTGAGCATGGGTGTTCCTCGAGTTTGAAGATGTTCGAAGGTTGTTGTTGGTGGGTTTGTAGATTTTCTTATATTGCTTCATAACGAAAGCCATTTGTTGCTTGAATTCCCTATCCTTTTGAGCTATTTCTTCATCACTGTCTTCTTCAGATGATTGCTCAGGTGTGGGTGATGGTGCTCTAGCAACTTCTTTGCCTCGGGATCGTGTTGGAACATATGACTTGGAGACAATGGATGATCGTGGTGATGATGATTGAGTAGAGTATGTCTTTGAAGTACGGGAGTGATAATATGGGTAATGTTGAGTGGTAGACACCAAAGCAAGTGGATTGGAAATCTTTGCAACACGTTCAGCTCGAAGTTCATTTGCCTCATTTTGAAATTGTTTCAAGATGTCAAAGAGCTTGTGATATGAAACTTCGTCTAACTTTTGTTGTTGTTTCACCAAGGTGACAAACCGTGTCCACTCTAGTTGAAGTTGTTGTAGAAATTAGACATTGACTTGCATGGTGGAAACTTGCAAGTTATTTCGGGTCATATCATTCATCATCTTGTAGAATCGGGAGTAATAAGAATCAATTGATTCCCCATCCTTTGATGGAAACTTGCCAAAGTTCCAAAACATCTTAGTTTTCACATCTTGTTTGTTAAGTGACACCTTGTTGCAATCTTTCAATGGCCGTCCACATTTCTTAAGCAGTAGGACATGCGTCAACCGTAGAGTAAATTTCATCTCCAATGCCACTGAGAATTAAGTAGATTGCTTCCTTCTCTGCATCAAACCACGCACGGTTCTCTGGGGTGAGGTCGGTCCTCTTTTCATCACGTTCATATGCGGGTTGTGCGTCACTTGTGTCTGTGGCTGGTACTGCAGGAACTTGAATCCGTGAGAGTTTATAGGGTCCTTCCAAGATACATTGCCTTAAAGCATCACCGTTAGGTTTTGTGTCAAGATAACGTATAAAACGGGATTGCCATTGATCATATCGACCCGACACAAGCATTGGTGGTCTTTCTTTGTTACCTGCCACCATTATGTTGTTGTTCGTCACACGATATTCAGCGGTAGAATCCATCTCAAAGTTCTCTGAAATGATGAATCGAATGTGGATCTTAAGTAGTTGTGTTGTGATTGTTTGGTTGTTGAAATTCCAAAAATTGCGATTTTTTTTAGCCCGACAATAAATTCCTCAGTCCGACAAAACGGTAGACCTAAAAAATTTGTAATCACCAAATTTTGAAATTGAGCTAGAAATGTCCTAAAACTAGTATAGAAAAAATTTGATTTTACTTGACCGAAAAATTTTAACTTTTTTTTTTTTTTTCTTTTGATCTTCGTGTAAACGATATTCCGAAACTAGTCTAGATGGTGGCTGATGTAATGATTTTGTATATACTTTATTTTAGGAAAAACAAAGCAACACAAAAAGCGGTAAGTATTAAGCGTCGGTTTAGGAAAACCAAGCACTTATGACCCTTGATGAGGTGGGATCGTTCTCGAGGAGGCACGTGTGTTGTGTAATGAATTGATTGATTATGTTTTTGATTATTAATGAGAAGAAAAGAAGAGAAAATGACGAAGACGAAAAAATTAGAAAAATAAGGCAAAACACTATTAGAAAGTTACGACGAAGAACGTGAAAAACACAAAATTTAAAATTTAAACCTAAAAATTCCTAAAAATTACTAAAAACTCCCAAATAATGTTCTAAGGGTTTACAAAAAATTCAAACTTGCCAAAACCTTTTAACTAATTTAATAATGACTTTTTAATGCTAATTAAAGCCCTAAAAATCACTTTTAAATATTAAAAAGCCCTAAACAAGATTTTATAGTTTGTAAACCTCAAAAATGACTTAATTAAACTAAAAACTATTTTTAAAAATTTTAAAACCAATTTAAACTATTTTTAAACTCCTAAAAACTATTAAAATCTATTAAATCTTAAATTAATTCTAAAAATTAATTGAAAAGCCTAAAAATTAAATGGAAAGTGACAAAGGTCCTATTTTAATGTCTAGAATCTAGGAAAAATGAAAAAGAAATTAAAATAAAACTTTTTATTTTATTGAATAAAATAATATTAAAATATTCTAAAAAATTAAAAGTCCTCAAATAAATTCTAAAAAATTCTCAAAAATCCTAAATATTCTAACTAAGAAGAAAATGTAAATTAAAGTTTCTAAAACCTCTTAATGAATTTTATATTAATTTTTAAAGTTGCTAAAAAACCCTAAAATTAAATAAAATCAAAAATTAAAGTTTTTGAAAACTTTTTCACATGTAAACCTCAAAAATATCACTAGAAACCTAAAAACTATTTTTTTGTATTTTTTAACTACTGTTTAGTATTTTTAAATGACTTTCTAAAATAAAAATAATCCTATTAAATAATTAAATAAAAGGAAAAATAAAATTTTTGAACAGAAAAATCCCTAAACCTATTAATATCCTAGGAAAATTGAAAAGAAGCTAGAAAGCTTAATGAATAAGCTAAAAACAAGCAATAAGCCCACGGCTTATTTAGAAAAGCTAAACTCAAATACTCCTTAAGTATAATTCCAAATCAAACTTATCAGTCAAAGTCCCCAGGGCGTATTGGTTAAGTTGTTGGTGTGTGAGCGTAGTGACCAGGGTTCGAATCCTGAAACCCCCCCTTTTTATCACTTAGTTGCGCCGCAACGCTTTTGTCTTGCGCCGCAACTAGTGAAACGGGAGCACCTTTGGTCAGCAACTCCTTTAGTTGCGCCGCAGCTAGTAGGTCTTGCGGCGCAACGTTAATTTTTTTTTGCTTTTTAAACTTTTTGCCAAACAACTCAGTGACACTTAATGACTTGTACACTCAATCACATTCACTTTTATGCAAAGATTAACCCAATGACTAACAACAAAAAAAACGTGGACAGTACTTGAACACTTGATGAATAAGTGTGAGTGCACACTTGTGAGCCAAAAGGGATTTGGCAATGATTATGTGATGATTGCTTTGGACAACAATGGGCACCCTTGAGCTTATTGAAGCTCAAGGAGTCAGTAACACACAAAATCAAAGCACTCAATACCACAAAATAAGCAAATCAAGCACACATAGGTCAAAACGGGCTCATGTAAAGTTTCTGTGACAGATTATGAAAACCAGTGGACTATAGGGCTATTAACTTGCTTACTCAAACTTCAACTAGCAAATAAAACAAATCAATCCTAAAATCACCCTGCTACTTCACAAAATTCAAAGTTCAATCACCCAAACTTCAAGAAAATTCAAGCAAAATGGCATACACAGATTTTTGTTAACTCTTCTCTCTTAAAAACCTCTCAAACTGCTACCAAACTTGCTCAAATCTACTTACCAACTAACAGCAATCCTGCAACAACCTATTACAACTACTCTAACAACCTAATAAAACACAAACAAAGAATCTTCCCCTGCTAAAACCTATTGCCAAACAGTCCTTAAGATTATGAAAACTAACTTTTATCAAACAGAATCACTTTAAAAAGCTACCAAACTCATTTCTATTGCATTTAACATGCATATAACATCAAATAAACACAAGTTCCACAGCTTAAACACACAAAAGCATTCAATCAACAAAGATCATGCAAAGCTAAACTATTTCTGAAATTTAACAATGTAAAAGAAATTTACCTTAGGTTCTTACATCCAAGAACCTAGAGGATGAAAATCCTCCTCCAATCCAACTCGGGTTGGAGCAGAACCTTTATCAACAAACAAATAACCTGCCAAAAAGATCAAAGAGAAAAACAAGGAAATATCCAATATGCCTATTTTCTGTTTTTCTTTTCTTTCTTTAAAACTTTCCAAAATCTTTTCAAACTTACTTAAAATGTTTTAAAACCACTCTAAACTCACAAATCAACACCCCTTTGTTTTGACTGACTTAGGGATTTAGGGTTCTAGGATGATGAAGATAGTTAACAGTGGTGATTAATCCTTTTTGGGGAAGAAAACTTTTTAAAAAAGTGTTTAGTGGGAATTTTCGTTGACCATTTGACCAGGTTTAATAAACCTGGTTCATGGGTGTGGGTTTTGGACGGGTAGGTTAAGGGTTTGGGTAAGGGTATGGGTTGGTGGGTGGGTAGTGTGAGGTGTCAAAAGCTGAGTGGGTGGGTGAGTTTGGGCTTTTGGCAGATTGAGTCCCCAGGTTATCAACTTCTCTTCACTTTGTATTTAATACCCAACAGTGCCCAAATTAGCTTTGTCAACTTTTGACAACTTGTCAAAAGTGGCACAAACTTTTCCAAAAGCTTTTCCAAGGATGTAAAATGTATATTCTTCAAATTCCAAGGACTGATCTTGTACAATCTTCAAATATTAAGGATAATACTTGTACATTTGATAATTTGAGGGTCAAATGTGACAAGTTCTTCAAAGATGAGGGGCCATTTTTGCCAATCTTCAATTCTTCAAGGGTCTTTTTGCAAAATCCAAACTTGGGCCCGGTTCATTGTGCGACTTCATTTCCCGTGTTCGTTTTTGATTGATTCTTGTGTCCTTTTGCCAATTCCTCAATATCCGTACCTAAAAATACACAAGTAACAAACACGAGCATATATTTGGCATGTTTTATGATATTTTATGCAATTTAAGGCCGATTTGGACGATGAGACCATGTATAAAAGCAGTCTCATCACTCCCCCATACTAAACCATTGCCGTGCCCTCACGCAATGCTAAGAATAAAGTATCAAAGCATCTCCAAAATTTAATTTTATGACTTTTATTGAATTGATAAACAAACTACACACTACAATTACTACTACTTGTGTTTTAGACATAATGTATGATTTTCATCGCAAAATGGGACGTTTAGGTTCATAGAATAAGAACACGTGAATGCTTCGTTAGAAATAATTTCATCGTCCTCGATTTTCACCTTAATTCCATGCTAAGCGTGCAACGAGATCATTGTCATTATAAGTTAGTAATGCTAACACTACTCATATGACCTAATCACGTACTTATTCTCCCATTATTCCTAAGTTGTATCTCTTATATTTTATTATGTCTTAATGATCACGAGGATACATCATTGACTTATGCGATGATAGAGATTTAGGTCTAAAAATAGAGTCCTAACGGTGTAACTAAGACCATCAAATCAATAACCCATCCTAATAGACAACGATGTCAAAAAATTAAGTTGACAAGAAGAATCGATAAACACGGTTTTATAACGGTTTTGAACATGAGACTTATTACCAAGACTTTTATACGCCCCCTAACGGAAGGACCTTATTATCTTTGGTTTACCTCCATCTTTTATTCAACTTCGCCATGAAGCTTTTATTATGACTTCGGTCTTGCCTTGCCTTTTATTATCCGCCATCATCGGTGGTTTTATTAGCCAAAGACGTATATCCTCACGCTAAAGCGAATTTTGGATCTTTAAAGCTTCAAAGATTAAGGCTTGATTCACTTTCAATTTTGCATAGATTTTAGGCCTTGTGGGGCTTCAAATTGTTTGCTTGATTTAGGTGAGCACTTGAAATCTTATTATTGGGTGAAGCTTTCGATTATTCGGGTTGCCAATACTTCAAAACCGTGACGCTGGCGATATCTTAATGTCTTCCCAATTTAATTACACGGAAGCTACTAGAAAAGACTAGAAACCCAACAATCAAAATTAAACCGCTAAATCAATATTTATTAAGCAAAAAATATTTACATGCGAAGGGAGAATAAGCAAATAACGAGAACACATGAGTTTTTGAAAGAATACGAGTACTTCTACGTTTAGCATAGTAACTTATAATTAACTCTATCATTTCTCGTCCTCATTTAAGAGACTTAGCCTAAAAAGTTAAGGAATCGAAGCTAAGTGCTCAACACGCACGGTCGAGTCAAAAATTACTCTTATCCTCGCCATCGGAAAATCTACATTCGTGTCTTAAAAACACTTATGAAAACTAAGAAAAATTTTAAAATTTGGCCATTTTTAGCCTTATTTTGCAAGAAAACGATAACAAAACGATAAACTTTGGAAAGCGTGAAGGTTTGGCAAGGCAAGTATCTATTCACCCCCCCATACTAAAGTTAAACATTGTCCTCAATGTTTCGAGTCTAGGGGTACAAACACCCCCATACTAGAGACGTAGTCGAATGCCTAATCTAGCATGGAAAGGGTGTAACCATTAAGTAATAGCCGTTTATGAAGTGTGCTAAAAAACCTAAGGTTAGAACATAAAAGGATATATCATGAGTGGATATTGGGAAAGGCCTCCAAAGCAAACGATCGAGTGCTCCCATGAAACGAACACGAGAGGCTCCAATCGTGAAGATGATGATCTAAAAGACACAATTCACAAACAACCACGGAACAAAGGTTGGAAGGGCACAAATCCCCTCACATTAAACTAATTAGAAAGCAATAATATGTACATGGATAAGCATGGGTCTCCCCCACGAGGCACCTTGTTTTTGATAACCGAGTCAAAAGCTCGACTCGAATCCCCATAAATGTGATCATTTAGGGATAATCATGGTATGGTCAATTTTTGGTGGGGCTTACATGATAAACAAGGCCCAAAAGCAACCGGTATTAAGGACTAAGTCCTTTGATGATGCAAAATACCGGGATCAAAGATGGCGTTCTCGTTTTCTTTGGAAAAACAAATCAATGCCACTTTGTCGTGTGTCAACACAAACTCAAAGAGTTTCAAGAAAATAGATGAGAAGAAATAGAAGGGTGGGACAATGGGTAAGTCTCTAAAAACATGAGCTACTCGAGGTAGACTCGCACCAATCAAATGAAAAGATTTTCCATTTATTGCATCGGTGGAAGACCGAGATTTCCCTATAAAAGCAATTCCAGGATCAAATATCTCGTCCTCGGTGGAGAAAGGGGAGGGAACATAAGGGGCTTCCCCCACACTAGGTCCACACAAAGCATCGTCAAAAGGGGAAGACGAGCTTGTAGTACTCAAGACACGCGGTGATGACGGAGTTAGGATTTTAGAAAAATCTTTTAAATTAAATTCAAAATCTTTTCCTTTTTCATCTTTAATACTCTCCTTGTGAAAACCCGATTTAATTATGTCAAAAATATTTGGTGTATCTAAAACAACGTTAGTCACACTAAAAATTCTCACATTTTGAAAGCGTTTTGGTTTTGGTGGTGGCAAGTTTTCAAATCTTTTGTCAACAAAGAAAACCTCCCCATCGGGATCAACGTATTCATCATCCGAAGAATCACTCGAGATTGGTATCAAAGGCTTAACACTCTTAACCTCCATCGGCGGAGGGGACGGAACTTCATTTTTATCAACTCCTAAAACTCTATTGGAAATCTTTTGACACATGTTTTTGATAGGATTGACATTGTACAAAGATGTGATCGAATAAACATGAGAAAGCGTGGAGTTTTGGGTTGCATTAATGACGAGTTCTTC
This sequence comes from Glebionis coronaria, assembly GCA_025667525.1. Lineage (NCBI taxonomy): Eukaryota > Viridiplantae > Streptophyta > Magnoliopsida > Asterales > Asteraceae > Glebionis > Glebionis coronaria. The sequence goes on from CM046882.1 coordinate 216,301,100, forward strand.
CTCATTGAAACGAAGAGTGATTTTTCTTGCATGCACATCGATAAGTGCTCTCGAGGTATCCAAAAAAGATCGACCTAAAATTAATGGAACTTTAGGATCGATGGGAATATCAACAACAATGAAGTCCACGGGATAATAGAATTTCCCAACTTTCACAAAGACGTCCTCGGCAACTCCACAAGCTAGAATCGTAGAATGATCGGCCATTTCGATTGACATTCTTGAAGGAGTGAGATTTGGAAGATTGAGCGACTTAAAAATCTCGAGAGGCATCAAATTAATACTAGCACCAAGATCGGCCAAGGCGTAGCATTCTTCCATGTCTTGGATAGCACATGGGATTAAAAACTTTCCAGGATCACCGACTTTTTGAGGTATGCGGCTTAGAAAAACCGAAGAACAACTAGACGATTTTTGCAATTTCTCTTTGTTATTCAACATACTTTTGAAGTTTGCGGCAAATCGAGGCATCATGACTAAGGCGTCGGCAAAACTTATATTGAAATGCAAGTCACGAAACATTTTCATAAAAGTTCAAATTGATAATTATTTCGTTCTTGTGCCTTTTCCTTGTCTCGTCTTGATGGGTAGGGTAAAGGTGGTGTGGGTTGGGGCAAATTAGGCATAGGCATCGGCCTTGGAATCTCGGGTTCCATAATGGGTATTGGTTCAACCGTAGGTGTGGTTTGAGCGGTACTTCGTGGGCTTGTAATGTGCTCCTTTTCAACCACAACCTCGGGTTCTTTCTCTTTTTCCTTCTCCATAGAAGTACTTGGACGAGAAATGGGTTCTTTGAAAGTTTTACCACTACGAGTGGCAATAACCTTCAATTCTCCTTTCGGGTTCACGATGGTATCACTAGGAAGACCACCCGAAGAAGAGGGCTTACACATGATAGCTTCAAACATTTTAGCCATACGATCTTCAAACTTAGATTGCCTAGCATCCGCTTTCAACAATTCTTGCTTAATCTCATGTTGTCCTTGCTCCATTTTTTGTTGATTTTGTTGGAGTCGTGTGACATTTCCTTCCATTTTATTAGCATGAGTTTTAAGTTCATTAGCAAGTTCGGTTTTAAGCTCGTTTTTCAACTCGGATCTTAAGCTAACCATTTCACGTTGCATATTGTCAAACTTAGCATCATTAGCCTTAGCATAATTCAAAAATTCTCCTTGAAGATTTTTGGTGTGATCGTTTTGAAAACCTTGGGCATTAGTTTGAAAATCACGGTTTTGGTTTTGGTTTGAAATTTGCCCATTTCCACTTTGGTAATTACCTTTGTTATAATTTCTTTGATTTCCTTGGTAATTTCCACCTTGATTGTTGTTGTTGCGATAATTATTAGCATTTTGATTGGGTTGAGCTTGATTTGAACGTGAACCTTGACCTATTTGGTTATAAGTTCCCGTGGCTACAAAAGCATTCGAAGTGTTACCATCCGCGGTAATGCACTCGGATAAATCATGAGCTCCCCCACACGACAAACAACTTTTAGAAACCGCTTTAACCGAAGCGGTGTTGGAAGCTTCTTGAGCCTTCCAATGGGACATAAGGTTTGCAAATCTATCGAAAAATCGGTTTTCTTCATTTGCTTCATCATGTAATGCATTGATACTTTGAGACGATGATGAGCCCCTTTTGGCAACACTCGGTGTGTGACGAGGGCTATAAACCTTAGACCTATTCTCGATTATGACCAAAGCTTCTTCAACCGTTTTACACAAAAAATTACCACCCGCGGCGGCATTTAAATAATCTCTTTCATGATCGTTAAGTCCATTGTAAAACGTGTTGATTTGGTGCAAATCGGAAAAACCATGATGAGGACATTCGTGTAACATCTCCTTAAACCTATTCCAAGCCGTAGAAAAACTTTCATTTGATTCTTGTGAAAATTTAGAAATCTCGTTTTTCAAATGCGTAGTCTTAGAGGGCGGAAAAAATTGGTTCACAAATTTGGACACGAGATCGGTCCACGTCAATATAGAATTGGGTGGTTCTTTCTCTAACCAAATTTTAGCGGGCCCCGCTAAGGAATACGGAAATAACATCATCTTAATCGAGTCATTCGAGACATCCTTGAATTTGCATGTGGCGGTAAGACGATTAAATTGGCGGATATGGTTGTGGGGATTGTCCTTCTCATCACCACGGAATTTGTTGTTTTGGATCATCGACAACAAACCCGTTTTCACCTCGAAATTCTCCGCAAGGATTGCGGGAATAACAATAGCTTCTCCATACCCCTCGGTGGGTGCTTGAAGTAACTCCATCATAGTTCGATTCGCCATGGTTGGTTCTTCTCGTACAATGGGTTCGTCAATAGGAGACTCCTCACTAGAAAGAGTGAGTGATTTGTTTCTTCGTTTACGTGCACGTCTAGCTTTAGAGCGAGTTTGCATAAACGTCACGTACAACGAGAAGGCGAGCAAAGAAGATTCTTTTTGGTATTTTGTGTTTTTTCAATTTTTTTGTGGTTTTTGATTGTATTAACCTTTTTGGAATTGGTGAATATATTAAGTAGACAACAAGTCCACAAATCTCCTCACTTAATCAAATCTCTTGATTAAAAAGGCCTCAAGGAATGAAAACGATCACGTGGAGTGAACGCCTTCGATGACTTTAGAACGATGGTGGAACACCAAATCGTTCAAGAGGGTTTAATCAAATGAAACCAAGAAAATATATATGATATGTAGTAATACTTTGGGCGGCAAAACCCTCGATTCACTCTCAAAATCAAATACGCACAAGCAAGCGGAGGAAACGAGGCGGCGCGAAGCACTTAAGAGCCTTTTTCCTTTAGGTTGTGAAATACAACCGCCTTATACCCACCTTATAGTTTGTATTTTCAAAATCGAGCTTCACGAAAGTATTTATCTATTTTTGCCTTTTTTCTTTGGTTTGAGATTCGAATACAATGATTGGGTAATGACCTCCCAAGTCAAGGTTGTGATTGCTCACGTATTTGGAGTACTTGTGTATTTATTGTTCTACGTATACAATATAGTAATAGTATTCACACAAAAACCGAAAAACGATAATACGTATTAATAGAGTGCTATTAATACAATTATATTATGGCTAATATAGAAAAACAACAATGGTCAATCAAAACACAACACGCCTCCCCGGCAGCGGCGCCAAAAAATGATGTAATGATTTTGTATATACTTTATTTTAGGAAAAACAAAGCAACACAAAAAGCGGTAAGTATTAAGCGTCGGTTTAGGAAAACCAAGCACTTATGACCCTTGATGAGGTGGGATCGTTCTCGAGGAGGCACGTGTGTTGTGTAATGAATTGATTGATTATGTTTTTGATTATTAATGAGAAGAAAAGAAGAGAAAATGACGAAGACGAAAAAATTAGAAAAATAAGGCAAAACACTATTAGAAAGTTACGACGAAGAACGTGAAAAACACAAAATTTAAAATTTAAACCTAAAAATTCCTAAAAATTACTAAAAACTCCCAAATAATGTTCTAAGGGTTTACAAAAAATTCAAACTTGCCAAAACCTTTTAACTAATTTAATAATGACTTTTTAATGCTAATTAAAGCCCTAAAAATCACTTTTAAATATTAAAAAGCCCTAAACAAGATTTTATAGTTTGTAAACCTCAAAAATGACTTAATTAAACTAAAAACTATTTTTAAAAATTTTAAAACCAATTTAAACTATTTTTAAACTCCTAAAAACTATTAAAATCTATTAAATCTTAAATTAATTCTAAAAATTAATTGAAAAGCCTAAAAATTAAATGGAAAGTGACAAAGGTCCTATTTTAATGTCTAGAATCTAGGAAAAATGAAAAAGAAATTAAAATAAAACTTTTTATTTTATTGAATAAAATAATATTAAAATATTCTAAAAAATTAAAAGTCCTCAAATAAATTCTAAAAAATTCTCAAAAATCCTAAATATTCTAACTAAGAAGAAAATGTAAATTAAAGTTTCTAAAACCTCTTAATGAATTTTATATTAATTTTTAAAGTTGCTAAAAAACCCTAAAATTAAATAAAATCAAAAATTAAAGTTTTTGAAAACTTTTTCACATGTAAACCTCAAAAATATCACTAGAAACCTAAAAACTATTTTTTTGTATTTTTTAACTACTGTTTAGTATTTTTAAATGACTTTCTAAAATAAAAATAATCCTATTAAATAATTAAATAAAAGGAAAAATAAAATTTTTGAACAGAAAAATCCCTAAACCTATTAATATCCTAGGAAAATTGAAAAGAAGCTAGAAAGCTTAATGAATAAGCTAAAAACAAGCAATAAGCCCACGGCTTATTTAGAAAAGCTAAACTCAAATACTCCTTAAGTATAATTCCAAATCAAACTTATCAGTCAAAGTCCCCAGGGCGTATTGGTTAAGTTGTTGGTGTGTGAGCGTAGTGACCAGGGTTCGAATCCTGAAACCCCCCCTTTTTATCACTTAGTTGCGCCGCAACGCTTTTGTCTTGCGCCGCAACTAGTGAAACGGGAGCACCTTTGGTCAGCAACTCCTTTAGTTGCGCCGCAGCTAGTAGGTCTTGCGGCGCAACGTTAATTTTTTTTTGCTTTTTAAACTTTTTGCCAAACAACTCAGTGACACTTAATGACTTGTACACTCAATCACATTCACTTTTATGCAAAGATTAACCCAATGACTAACAACAAAAAAAACGTGGACAGTACTTGAACACTTGATGAATAAGTGTGAGTGCACACTTGTGAGCCAAAAGGGATTTGGCAATGATTATGTGATGATTGCTTTGGACAACAATGGGCACCCTTGAGCTTATTGAAGCTCAAGGAGTCAGTAACACACAAAATCAAAGCACTCAATACCACAAAATAAGCAAATCAAGCACACATAGGTCAAAACGGGCTCATGTAAAGTTTCTGTGACAGATTATGAAAACCAGTGGACTATAGGGCTATTAACTTGCTTACTCAAACTTCAACTAGCAAATAAAACAAATCAATCCTAAAATCACCCTGCTACTTCACAAAATTCAAAGTTCAATCACCCAAACTTCAAGAAAATTCAAGCAAAATGGCATACACAGATTTTTGTTAACTCTTCTCTCTTAAAAACCTCTCAAACTGCTACCAAACTTGCTCAAATCTACTTACCAACTAACAACAATCCTGCAACAACCTATTACAACTACTCTAACAACCTAATAAAACACAAACAAAGAATCTTCCCCTGCTAAAACCTATTGCCAAACAGTCCTTAAGATTATGAAAACTAACTTTTATCAAACAGAATCACTTTAAAAAGCTACCAAACTCATTTCTATTGCATTTAACATGCATATAACATCAAATAAACACAAGTTCCACAGCTTAAACACACAAAAGCATTCAATCAACAAAGATCATGCAAAGCTAAACTATTTCTGAAATTTAACAATGTAAAAGAAATTTACCTTAGGTTCTTACATCCAAGAACCTAGAGGATGAAAATCCTCCTCCAATCCAACTCGGGTTGGAGCAGAACCTTTATCAACAAACAAATAACCTGCCAAAAAGATCAAAGAGAAAAACAAGGAAATATCCAATATGCCTATTTTCTGTTTTTCTTTTCTTTCTTTAAAACTTTCCAAAATCTTTTCAAACTTACTTAAAATGTTTTAAAACCACTCTAAACTCACAAATCAACACCCCTTTGTTTTGACTGACTTAGGGATTTAGGGTTCTAGGATGATGAAGATAGTTAACAGTGGTGATTAATCCTTTTTGGGGAAGAAAACTTTTTAAAAAAGTGTTTAGTGGGAATTTTCGTTGACCATTTGACCAGGTTTAATAAACCTGGTTCATGGGTGTGGGTTTTGGACGGGTAGGTTAAGGGTTTGGGTAAGGGTATGGGTTGGTGGGTGGGTAGTGTGAGGTGTCAAAAGCTGAGTGGGTGGGTGAGTTTGGGCTTTTGGCAGATTGAGTCCCCAGGTTATCAACTTCTCTTCACTTTGTATTTAATACCCAACAGTGCCCAAATTAGCTTTGTCAACTTTTGACAACTTGTCAAAAGTGGCACAAACTTTTCCAAAAGCTTTTCCAAGGATGTAAAATGTATATTCTTCAAATTCCAAGGACTGATCTTGTACAATCTTCAAATATTAAGGATAATACTTGTACATTTGATAATTTGAGGGTCAAATGTGACAAGTTCTTCAAAGATGAGGGGCCATTTTTGCCAATCTTCAATTCTTCAAGGGTCTTTTTGCAAAATCCAAACTTGGGCCCGGTTCATTGTGCGACTTCATTTCCCGTGTTCGTTTTTGATTGATTCTTGTGTCCTTTTGCCAATTCCTCAATATCCGTACCTAAAAATACACAAGTAACAAACACGAGCATATATTTGGCATGTTTTATGATATTTTATGCAATTTAAGGCCGATTTGGACGATGAGACCATGTATAAAAGCAGTCTCATCAGTGGCTAAGTCTAAAAATTACTCAAACAAAATTTAGCTAAACATGTCATCGGAAAGAGCTCTAATCGGAATGACCGAATCGGAATACCCCAATCGGAATGAGCTAATCGGAATACACCAATCGGAATGAGCTAATCGGAATACACCAATCGGAATGAGCTAATCGGAATACACCAATCGGAATGAGCTAATCGGAATACACCAATCGGAATGAGCTAATCGGAAAACACCAATCGGAATGTGCTAATCAGAATACCCAAATCGGAATGCCAATCAGAAGAACTTTGTCGGAATGCAAATCGGAATGCCAATCGGAATGTTGTTGTCCAGTCGGAATGATGGTCGGAATGTTGAAACCCTTTTCCGATGCTACTGATCAGAATGACAATCGGAATATATAATCCCTTTTCCGATTACACCAATCGGAATATATCCCACTTTTCTCGGACAAAACTCAACCAATACGTGATTTTAAGCCAAAAAATGATCAAAACACCCAAAAATTTTGTGTTTTTAGCCAAAGTAAATATACCAAATCACTACTAAAACTATGTAGAAGATGTAGATGAAGAAGTAGAGCACGGAAAACACAAAAAAAATTTGAATCCGAGATGATTTATTGATTAAATCATTCGAATCAAATATAATAACAACAAACAATCACGAATCTACCCCGTGGCGATTGATACCAATTGTTGTCCCATAATATTATGATTGTATACTACACGAATTAAAGAAAGAAAGGAAGATATGAGATGAATTTTAGAGAGAGAAAGAAGTGAGAGAAAGTAGAGAAGAGGAGAGGATTAACTTGTGAATATTAGATTAAGGAATGAGAAAAATGAACCACCAACCCTCCTAACATGCTAGGAGGGTAGTATATATAGTCCACCCACATGCGGGCTTCTTTATGGACTATATGGTTTGGGCCGGGCTTTCCTTTCGGGCTTTAATTACTTATTAATGAACTTTAGCCTTAAGTTAAGCCCGTATAACACGACTAATATACTACCTATTACAACGTTCTGAAATACGATACATAATAAACATATGACCGAGCATTCTTTTTTGGCTCAATATTTTGAGGCTAACACCTCACCCCTAAGGATGGTTGAATCCTTAGGCTCCGGCAAGTCGGGAGAAGGAATAGCATTCTCATCGGTCCAAGAAATAGGAGTCTCATCGTCATCACTATCATAATAATATGGAGGCACAAGAGGAGGAGTATAAGAATTAAGGTTAGATACCTGCTCTCGTTGTTGATCCGCTTGACATTTTGCGTTGTATTTATGGAAAGCTTCTTCGAGGTTTTGAAATTGAGTAACAAGAGTAGCCCATTGTTCTTGGGTACTCAATTGTTCGAAAGAAGGTTGATGATTGACGGTGTGGCGTGGGGGCTCAAAGTTAAATGCACTGGGATGATAGCACGGTGGTTTCTCAAAGATCTTCGACGGATCACAAGAAGAAACATCGTGAGGGCCCCCACAAATATAGCAACACGGATATGGAGAAAAACCTGGTGCATGTTGAGGATAGGGATTGTCATAGACGGGAGAGGGTGGGAAAGTATTGTAAGAGTTGAAATATGAATTTGTTGAATTGAAAAATGAACAAAATCCAAATTGTGTATCGTCGATATCAAAACCACACCGCTCACAAGTACACCATTGACATGTTTGAAAATCATGCCATGGTCTCCCACACCGGCCGCAAGACGAATCCATGAAGAATTATAGAGAAGAGGGGTAAAGAAAAGAATTAAACATAATAGAGGATAAAGAGGAATATTTTTGGTGCAAAACTTATGAAAAAGAAATGCTTTTTATGATTTTTCAAATGTTTTTGGGGTTTTTGGAAAATTTTTGACACGAAAAATAACGTTCACAAGTGAACGGATCTCAAAAAGCAACGCGTCTCTCACAGAAAACCGTTAATCTTTACGAAAAGAGCCGGCAGCGGCGCCATTTTAATGTTGATATTTTGCTAGGTTCAATTGTTCGTTTCTCGGCATCTTAACGAATTGATTTCCGGTTCAAAGTACGACTCAATTGTTTTTGGTGAAAAAGAATATTTTTGATTGTTTTTAAAATAAATGGTGCAAGACTTAAATGTAAATGACTGTAATTAAAAATTAAAACGTAAATGGTGCAAAATTAAAAACTTTAAAAGTAAATTAATTAAATGATGTAAAATTAAAAACTTGAAAAGTAAATGACGAAAAATTAAGGCTTGACGAAAAGTAAATTTGAAAGTTAAATAAGACAAAACAAGTAAAAATAAAGCTAAATAAAAATAAGACAAAACAATTAAAATAAAGGTAAGTAAAAATGGCGGGAAAATAAGTTTAAAAATAAAATTTGACTAAAAACTAATTAAATTCGCAATTGTAAAAACTGAATTAAATTCGCAATTAAAAGAACTAAATTCGCAATTGTAAAAAAAACAAAAGATTTCACAATTGAAATGAACAATTCCGTAATTGTGAAATCAAAGATTTCGCAATTGCTAGAAAAAGTTCCTAAATCGAATCAGGAAGAAGATTTCGCAATAGCAGAAAAAGGCAAGATTTCGCAATAGCAGAAAAAGTTCCTAAATCGAATCAGGAACAAGATTTCGCAATAGCAGAAAAAGTTCCTAAATCGAATCAGGAAGAAGATTTCACAATAGCAGAAAAAGGCAAGATTTCGCAATAGCAGAAAAAGTTCCTAAATCGAATCAGGAACAAGATTTCGCAATAGCAGAAAAAGTTCCTAAATCGAATCAGGAAGAAGATTTCGCAATAGCAGAAAAAGTTCCTAAATCGAATCAGGAACAAGATTTCGCAATAGCAGAAAAAGTTCCTAAATCGAATCAGGAAGAAGATTTCGCAATAGCAGAAAAAGTTCCTAAATCGAATCAGGAACAAGATTTCGCAATGGGGAGAAAGTACAAGATTTCGCAATTAATGAAAAAGTTCCTAAATCGAATCAGATTTCCTAAAAACTAGGAAAACACAAAAAGTACGAAAATAAGCTCAAAAATCTTAACTTTTGGAAGACAATAAGCAAAGTAAAACACCAATAAGCTAAATAAAAACACTAGATCAAAGATAAAACGTATGAAATCAACAAAAACAAGACACGAAAATTAAAAAGACTTAAAATTTATATAAAAATAAGATGAAAAAGGTTTAGATTGAAAACTTGAAATCAAAACAAACATAGATTAAGAAAAAGATTGACAATTAGCAAGAAGAGAAGATGAACAAGATGATTAAAAACTTAAAGATAAAAGATTAAAGAACACAAAATTAAAACTTACTTGAAAATTAAAGGTGCAAGACAAGGTAATTAAAGGTGCAATAAAATAAATGACATGAATTTAAATGTGAAAAAATTAAGTGGAAGAGCATAGTTTGTCAAACTAGCCAACAAAAACTAATGAAATGAAAATGAGGGGTATTTATAGGTGATTAGGGAGGTGTTTAGAGGAAGCTTCCTCCCCTCCTTCCTTTCTTCTTAATTGCACCATTAGGTCCTTCCTTCTTAATATTTTGTTAATCTTGGACTTTAAGGACTTTTGGCTCGGGATTTCTTTAAACTCGTCTTTTAATTCTTCAATAAATAAGACTCGAGTTCTTCGGCTTTTGATAAACTTCCGTCTTTTGACTTTTTATTCGATAAATCTTCAGAATTGGTCTTGGACTTCCATTCTTTTTGCACTCTTGACTTTTTGACTTCGTCTTTCATCTTTTTCTTCAATAAAAGCCCGTAAATGCCGTGTTTTCTACACTTTTCACAATTTCGTCCTAAATCACAACAAAAACACAAACCACGCATAATTCCGACATAAAAGACATAAAATACACGTTTTGGCTCGGTTATTATTGTAATTAAGTGGTAAAAAGGATGGGTGTTTTCACACCTATCATATGCCTATAAAAAGGCCTTAGCTCTTTACATTTCAGCTGCTTTTGGTTTTTCCTTGTTCACAAACTTGTAAATCCACTATTCTGATTAATGAAATTGTGTTAAGTTTGTTGAAGAAAGACCAAGTGCTATTTAATCTTAAGCTTGTTTATGTTATATGTTAACTGAATTTGAACCTTAAAACGTGTTTTTAAACCTTGTGTAAGAAATTACACATTGGACTAAAACTTGATATTTTGCTAAGTTTTCTTGGTACACCTTGGAGTTTTTGGGATATAAGCTTATCATAGCACCCTAATTTGGATATTAAGGTGTTGTGAGGCTCATATCTTGGGGATAATCAAGAGTGGGTACAAGAAGTTGCATTAATCAAGTTTATTTTCCAAAAAGTCACCTTTCTGTTTTGATATTGTGCTTCTAACTCTGTTGAATCTTAGCAGGGTTGCTGTTGGAAGCTTGTGCTTGTTCTTGCTAGCACATAAGTTCTAAAATTTGTGGGTGTGGATGTACATCCATGAGGTTTGTCTTAAAACCTTGAAAATCTGATGAATTTTGTATTTTTTGTGGATTTGTGCTCTACTTGTGTTCTTGTTGTTTTCTTGGCTTGAATCTGCTTAATCTTGCATGATAATGTTGTTAGTATGCTAGATTAATAATTTGGTAAACTGAATCACACTTATACTTGTTTAATTTTTGGATTGAAAAGATAAAGGAGTGTTTGGGGTTACCTGCTTTGAATCAAAACTTGTTATTGTGTGGAAGGAAGTTTGTGTTTGTGCTTTGTATCTGATATATGCTTGGTTGAGAGTATTTTTCTTCAAGTTTTCAGTCTTGAAACACTAAATCAAACATTGTGCTATAACTTGTTTTTTTTAACTGTTTTTGACCCAAGATATTGGTAAAACCTAGATTTTATGCATGCTTAGGGTTGAAAGTTGTTTAAACATCATTAGTATAACATATGTGATAGATTTGGAGGTTTGAATTTGACTTGTTGGTCAAGTGCATCAACAAAAGTGAAAACTGCATGTGTTTGTGTTCATCAGTAACTTAAGGTGCTTGAATCTTGCTTAAAACTTTGAATCATTGCATGAAACCTGTTTAGACTTGCTTATTTAATTTTAATATAGCTTGTGTATGCATTTGGTTAAGTTTGGCTGGCTGAATATTGCTAATAGTGCTTATTGAACCTCATCTGCTTATTTGTTCATGTTTGTGTCATATCTGGTGCTTAATTGATTAAACTATATTAATTGGGTGATTGTGTTTGTTATTTTTTGATTGTTTGACTCCTCTTGATCCACTGATCAATTGGGTGCCTTTGTGAAATCTGGAATCTCCAAAAAAGTCACTAAAGAAAAAAAAGTCAACAAGTCAAGCAATGGAAAAAGTTTCCACAGCTCAACACCCAAAACTAGCCCCTACTAGTAAAAATTTTCAGTTTGCTTATCAATAAGCCATATTTGCTTATCCAGACCTGCAACAACTTATTTTTTGTGATAGATCTTCATTATTTGACCCGTTTGATTAGACTGGAGCTTATTGGACTTTGACTTTGACTTTTTGCTAGAAAACCAACTTAATTGACTTTTTCATAAGTGCTTATATTCTTTTTCCAGCTTATTGAGTCAGCTTATTTTAAAACTTTTTGTTGAAATAGCATATTTAAGTCATTTAAAAGCTTTTTCAATTTGAATCAGCTCTTGGGATAGCCTAGAACTCAAAAACGACTATTTTGTCGTTTTCTTTAGATTGCTTTTTGCATTTTCAGGCTTATTCCTTTGGCTTATTTCAAATTTCTTTTTACAGAAGTCTTATTTAGCTCAAAGGAAGCTTGTGTGTTTAATTTCAACTTATGGCTTAATGGGCCAAAAATCCCATTAAGAATAAGCTATTTGGTATAAGCTAGCTTATTTCACATTTTCAGCTTTTGGGCATTTGCAAAAAGTTGTTTAAAATCAAATTTTGAGTCAAGTAGTGCTTTTTGGGCTTATTTGGGCCACTTTTTCATTTTGGGCTCAATTTGGCCCATTAAGGAGTCTGTTTTGGGTTTAGCCCATTTTCTAGGCCCATTAAGGGTATTTAGGTAATTTCAAGTTCATTTCTAAGTTATTTAGGTTAAATTAAGCTAGTTTGCAACTTTTTAGAATTTTTTAGGATTTTTGGATTTTTATTAATATTTTAATATCATTTTATTATTAAAAACTATAAGTCTGATTTTCTAAGGTTTTATGTTTTCCTAGATTCTAGACACTTAATTAGGAATTTTACAACTTTCCAAATATTTTTAGGGTCTTTTAATTATTTTCTAGAATTATTTTAAGTTTTTATAGCTTTTAATAGTTTTTAATTGTTTAAAAATAGTTTTTAGTGGTTTTAAAATTTTGAAAAATACTTTTTACCTTATTAGGTTATCTTAAAGGTTTAAAAACTTTAAGATCTTGATTTGGACTTTTTATTAGTTAATATTGATTTTTAGGGCTTTAATTAGCATTAAAAAGTTGATATTTAATTAATTAAAAGGTTTTAGCAAGTTTGGATTTTTTGTAAGCCCTTAGAATATTTTTAGTGATTTTTAGGAATTTTTAGGATAAATTTCCAATTTTGGTGCTTTTTACGGTTTTACGTGTATGACCTTTTCGTCTTAGTGTAATCCGTCATCATAACCGTCACTCTCTTCTTATCCCACTTCTATTTTTCTTTCTCATAACAATATAATCACAAAGTTAATCATCTCTTAACACAACGCACGTGCCTCCTTGAGAACGATCCCCACTTTGGGTCATTAGTGCTCGGTTTTCCTAAACCGACACTTAATACTTGCTACTTTTGCTCTCTTTTCCTAAAGAGTAGTAAAACCACAACTATCATTTTGGAAGAATTCGATGTTCCACGTACTTGTAACAAAGACCTCGACAACGATGAGGACTTCTCGATTATCAAGGATTTTCTTAACGATTTCCCATTTCCTCCACACAAGGAGGTTATGAGTATCGAGCCCAAATCTTCAATTGAGGAACCACCTATCCTCGAGTTAAAAGATTTACATCCTCATCTCGATTATGTCTATTTGGAGGAGGACTAGAAGTTGCCGGTTATTATTGCGAAGGAACTTTCGGATAATGAAAAAATCGCACTTGTCGATGTTCTAAAGGATCACAAAGGGGCAATTGCGTGGAAGTTATCCGACATTAAGGGGATCGATCCAAAATTTTGTACCCATAAAATCTTAATGGAGGAGGATTACAAGCCCGCAATCCAATGTCAAAGGAGGGTGGACCCCAAAATTCACGACGTCATTAAAAAGGAAGTCCTTAAACTCCTTGACGCGGGAATTATTTACCCTATTTCCGATAGCCCTTGGGTGAGTCCTATTCATTGTGTCCCTAAAAAGGGAGGAATGACCGTTGTGCCAAACGATGCCAACGAGTTAATTCCCACTAGACTCGTGACCGGATGGAGAGTGTGCATTGACTATCGTAAGTTGAATGACGCCACTCGAAAAGACCATTTTCCCTTGCCCTTCATGGACCAAATGTTGGAGCGTCTTGCGGGAAACGATTTCTATTACGTTTTAGATGGTTTTTCCGGTTACTTCCAAATTCCCATCGATCCTCGTGATCAAGAAAAAACTACGTTTACGTGTCCATATGGAACGTTTACCTATCGTAGAATGCCATTCGGACTTTTCCTACGTTTACGTGTCCATATGGAACGTTTACCTATCGTAGAATGCCATATGGAACGTTTACCTACGTTTACGTGTCCATATGGAACGTTTACCTTTCAAAGGTGCATGATGGCTATTTTTCTTGATATGATCGAGAAGACGATGGAAGTCTTCATGGATGACTTTTCCGTGTTTGGTAATGCATTCACTTCGTGTTTGTCGAATCTCGAGAGAATGTTGAAACGTTGTGAGGAAACCAACCTTGTGCTCAATTGGGAAAAGTGTCATTTTATGGTTAAGAGTTGAATCGTCTTAGGGAACAAGGTCTCGAAAGCGGGGATTGAGGTAGATCAAGCTAAGGTAGACGTCATCGCCAAATTACCTCATCCCAAAACCGTTAAGGGAGTTAGGAGTTTCCTAGGCCACGCGTGCTTTTATCGTCGATTCATCAAGGATTTTTCAAAGATTTCTCGACCTATTACACATCTCCTTGAAAAAGAGGCACGTTTTGTCTTTGACGAAGATTGTGTACGAGCCTTTGAAATCCTTAAGAAGAAACTTACCGAAGCTCCCATTCTTGTTGCTCCCAATTGGAACCTCCCCTTTGAGCTCATGTGTGATGCTAGTAAATACGTTATTGGGGCCGTATTGGGGCAACGTCATGAAAAGCACATCTTGCCTATTCACTATGCTAGCAAGACGATGACCGAGGCTCAACTAAAATACACTACAACGGAAAAGGAGTTCCTTGTCGTGGTGTATGCATTTGAGAAATTTCGACCTTATCTCGTCTTGACGAAATGCATAGTGTATACGGATCATTCGGCTATCAAGTATCTTATGGCTAAACAAGATGCAAAGCCGAGATTACTTCGTTGGATTCTCCTCCTGCAAGAATTTATCACAAAATTGTTGACAAAAAAGGAGCCGAGAATCTAGCGGCCGATCATCTTTCTCGTTTGGAAGATCCTCACCAAAGTGTTTACGAGCCCAAGGAAATCACCGAAACATTTCCGCTCGAGACACTTGGTGTAGTGAATTCTAATCTTGATTCTTCCACCCCATGGTTTGCGGACTTTGCAACTTACCATGCGGGTAACTTCATCATCAAGGGTATGACGACTCAAGAAAAACGAAAATTCTTTCGTCAAGTTCTACTTTTGGAACGACCCTTAATTGTTTCGAACTTGTGCGGATCAAATCATCCGACGTTGTGTATTTGGCACCGAAGCTTCTAACATCCTTAGAGCTTGTCATGAGGGACCCACGGGTGGTCACCATGGTGCTAATCTCACGGCTAAAAAGGTGTTTGATGTTGGCTTCTTTTGGCCTACTATTTATCGAGATGCACAAGATCTTGTGAATTCATGTGACTCTTGCCAACGACAAGGAAAAGCCTCACAAAAAGATGAAATGCCACAAAATATCATCCAAGTGTGTGAGATCTTTGACGTTTGGGGTATTGACTTTATGGGGCCGTTCCCATCATCTCGTGGTCACAAATACATCCTTGTCGCTATTGACTACCTATCTAAGTGGGTGGAAGCTAAGGCTTTGCCCACCAATGATGCTCGTGTGGTAGTCAAGTTTTTGAAAAGCTTGTTCTCTCGGTTTGGAACCCCTCGTGCGATCATAAGCGATCGTGGAACCCATTTTTGTAACGACTAATTCGAAAGGGTCCTAAGGAAATATGGGGTTACACATCGTCTTTCTACGGCTTATCACCCACAAACGAGTGGGCAAGTCGAGGTTTCAAACCGAGCGTTGAAGAGGATCTTCGATAGATCCGTTGGGGAAAACCGACAATCTTGGTCGGATAAGTTGGACGATGCTTTATGGGCCTTTAGGACAGCTCATAAGACGCCCATTGGGTGCACTCCCTATAAGCTTGTGTATGGAAAAATTGTCATTTGCCAATTGAATTGGAACACAAGGCTTATTGGGCCCTAAAGCATTGTAATGATGATATGGAGACCGCGGGAAAACACCAGAAAATGCAGTTAAATGAATTGGATGAATTGAGAGACATGATTCTAAAATTAAAAACCGGGTTTTTAACATTGGGGATCAAGTTTTGCTTTTTAATTCTCGTTTGAAAATCTTTTCCGGTAAGTTGAAATCCCGTTGGTCCGGTCCATTCACCGTGACTCAAGTTTTTCCATATGGGACCATCGAGCTAGCTCAAAATGATGGCCCCAATTTCAAGGTGAATGGACATAGGTTGAAGCACTACTTTGGCGGGGAAGTTCCATCCTTGAACTACCTCGACCAAATCACCTTCCCCAATAATAATTAGCATTGAGGGGATCGAGTCGAGCTCATGACTCGGTAATCAAAAACGAGGTGCCTCGTGGGGGAGTCCCATGCTTATCCTATGTACATATTATCGCTTTCTAATATAGTAACGTGTGGAGATTTGTGCCCTTCCAACCTTTATTCCGTGGTTGTTTGTGAATTGTGGTTTTTAGATGATCATGATCTTCACGATTGGAGACTCTCGTGTTCATTTTATGGGAGCACTCGATCGTTTGCTTTGAAGACTTTCTCAATATCCATGATATATCCTTTTGATGTTCTAACCTTAGGTTTATAGCACACTTCATAAACGGCTTTAAATTTAACGGTTACACCCTTTCCATGCTAGATTAGGCATTCGATTACGTCTCTAGTATGGGGGTGTTTTCACCCCTAGACTCGAAACATTGAGGACAATATTTAACTTTAGTATGGGTGGTGATTAGATACTTGCCTTGCCAAACCTTCACGCTTTCCAAAGTTTATCTTTTTGTTTATCGTTTTGTTGCAAAATAAGGCTAAAAATGGCCAAATTTTAAAAAATTTCTCATGTTTTATAAGTGTTTGAAGACACGGATGTAGGTTTGCCGATGGCGAGAATAAGAGTAATTTTTTACTCGACCGTGCGTGTTGAGCACTTAGCTTTGATTCCTTAACTTCACATTAGGCTACGTCTCTTAAATGAGGATGAGAAATGATAGGGTTAATTATAAGTTACTATGTTAAACGTAGAGTACTCGTATTCTTTCAAAAACTCATGTGTTCTCGTTGTTTGCTTATTCTCCCTTCGCATGTAAATATTTTTTGCTTAATAAATATTGACTTAGCGGTTTAGTTGGGATTGTTGGGTTTCTAGTCTTTTCTAGTAGCTTCCGTGTAATTAAATTGGGAAGACATTAAGGTATCGCCAGCGTCACGGTTTTGAAGTATTGGCACCCAAATAATCAAACGCTTCACTCAATAATAAGATTTCAAGTGCTCACCTAAATCAAGCATACAATTTGAAACCCTACAAGGCCGAAAAATCTATGCAAAATTGAAAGTGAATCAAGCCTTAATCTTCGAAGCTTTAAAGATCCAAAATTCTCCTTAGCGTGAGGATATACTTCTTTGGCTAATAAAACTACCGATGAGGTGTATAATAAAAGGCAAGGCAAGACCGAAGTCATAATAAAAGCTTCATGGCGAAGTTGAATAAAAGATGGAGGTAAACCAAAGATAATAAGGCCCTTCCGTTAGGGGGCGTATAAAAGTCTTGGTAATAAGTCTCATGTTCAAAACCGTTATAAAACCGTGTTTATCGATCCTTCTTGTTGACTTAATTTTTTAACATCGTTGTCTATTGGGAGGGGTTATTTATTTGATGGTCTTGGTTACACCGTTAGGACTCTATTTTTAGACATAAATCTCTATTATCGCATAAGTCAAACAATGTATCCTCGTGAAACATTCAAGACAAAATAAAATATAAGAGATACAACTTAGGAAAATGGGAGGATAAGTACGTGATTAGGACATATGAGTAGTGTTAACATTACTAACTTATAATGACAATTATCTCGTTGCACGCTTGGCATGGAATTGGGGTGAAAATCGAGGACGATGAAATTATTTCCAACGAAGCATTCACGTTTCTTATTCTATGAACCTAAACGTCCCATTTTGCGATGAAAATCATACATTATGTCTAAAACGCAAGTAGTAGCAATAGTAGTAGTGTAGCTAGTTTATCATTGAATAAAGTGAATAAAAATGAATTTTGGAGATGCTACGATACTTTATTCTAGCATTGCGTGAGGGCACGACAATGGTTTAGTATGGGGGATTGATGAGACTGCTTTTATACATAGTCTCATCGTCCAAAAAGGGTTTAAAATGCATTAAATATCATCAAAATACCCATATATATGCTTGTGTTTGTTGCTTGTGTATTTTAGGTACGGATATTGAGAAAAAGACAAAAGATCAAAAGAATCATGCAAACACGAACACGGGAAACGAAGCCGCACATTGAACCAAGCCCTAATGAAGAATTTCCCCAAAGAAAACCATTGTAGATTTAAAGAATTATGAAGAAGGGTCCTCCAATATGGAAGAATTGACACTTTATACCCTTGTATCCTCATAATTACAAGTTTGGTCCCTAAAGTTTATCAATATTGCAAAAAGGGCCCTCCACTTTGAAGAATTGGCAATTTTAGTCCCTCAACAAAACTAAAATGTCAATATTTATAATCCTCAAAGTCAAACATACCAAGAAGGACTCCAAGTTATTACAAATTTGGTCCTTTGAAAATCTCAAAATTACCAAAAGGACCCTTGACTTTGAAGATTTGGCAAAAATGGTCCCTCATCAAACATGATTTGACAATTTCAGTCCTCCAAAATGTCAATCATACAAGTTTAGACCATTATCCTTTAAGAAAATACCAAATCAGCTCTTCAAGAATCACAAAATGGCAAGAATTACCCCTCAATTCATTTTACAAAACTTTTTGGGGCAAAAGTGTGAAAAAGCAAAAGTTGTTATGAAGGAATTTGGCGTTGACAGGTTTTAAAACTGAAATGACAAGAAGGAGAAAGATAGGGATTAAACATGGCCAGACAAGATTTTTACCTAGACCTACCAGCATCCAACACGTGTCCCACTACCACTCCACAACCAATCACAATCCACCAAAGCTCCACATCAAATCCCACTCACCCGTTTATATTAACTAACTTTTCAAATTAAGTTAATTAATATTAAATCTGGCGCTAAACATGTTTTTAACCCACAACAAACATCAAAAACCTGTTCTTGAAGTTCATAATCCAAATTGGGGATTTTTTATTTGCTATGAATTAAAGGTTAATCTCCTCTAGATTAATGATTAACCTCAACATAAACACATCCCAAACCTTAAACATGACACCAAATCACTTCCTTGTCCTACATGAGATTCCCCTGCTACACCATTGAGCTAACTGCCAAAATTTGTGGCAGCAATCCAACGTTAGAAATTAAAGCTTACTTTTTAAGCTTCTTACAAGCCATTGGATGCACTCACACATGCCAGCTACAACAAACTGCCAAGAAAGAGTCACATGATTCTCCAAAATGTTCAAACTTCACAAGGGCAATTCAGGGATTCTACAAGCTAGGGTTTACGTTTTTATGCACTTAGTAGATTCATTGTATGCCTATAAAAAGGCCTTAGCTCTTTACATTTCAGCTGCTTTTGGTTTTTCCTTGTTCACAAACTTGTAAATCCTCTTTTCTGATTAATGAAATTGTGTTAAGTTTGTTAAAGAAAGACCAAGTGCCATTTAATCTTAAGCTTGTTTATGTTATATGTTAACTGAATTTGAACCTTAAAACGTGTTTTTAAACCTTGTGTAAGAAATTACACATTGGACTAAAACTTGATATTTTGCTAAGTTTTCTTGGTACACCTTGGAGTTTTTGGGATATAAGCTGATCATAGCACCCTAATTTGGATATTAAGTTGTTGTGAGGCTCATATCTTGGGGATAATCAAGAGTGGGTACAAGAAGTTGCATTAATCAAGTTTATTTTCCAAAAAGTCACCTTTCTGTTTTAATATTGTGCTTCTAACTCTGTTGAATCTTAGCAGGGTTGCTTTTGGAAGCTTATGCTTGTTCTTGCTAGCACATAAGCTCTAACATTCGTGGAGGTTGATGTACATACATGAGGTTTGTCTTAAAACCTTGAAAATTTGATAAATTTTGGATTTTTGGTGGATTTGTGATCTACTAGTGTTCTTGTTGTTTTCTTGGCTTCAATTTGCTTAATTTTTGGATTGAAAAGATAAAGGAGTGTTTGGGATTACCTGTTTTGAATCAAAACTTGTTATTGTGTGGAAGGAAGTTTGTGTTTGTGCTTTGTATCTGATATATGCTTGGTTGAGAGTATTTTGCTGCAAGTTTTCAGTCTTGAAACACTAAATCAAACATTGTGCTATAACTTGTTGATTTTAACTATTTTTTACCTAAGATTTTGGTAAAACCTAGATTTTATGCATGCTTAGGGTTTAAAGTTGTTTAAACATCATTAGTATAACATATGTGATAGATTTGGAGGTTTGAATCTGGCTTGTTGGTCAAGTGCATTAGCAAAAGTGAAAATTGCACGTGTTTGTGTTCATCAGTAACTTACGATGCTTGAATCTTGCTTAAAACTTTGAATCATTGCATGAAACCTGTTTAGACTTGCTTATTTAAGTTTAATATAGCTTGTGTATGCATTTGGTTAAGTTTGGCTGGCTGAATATTGCTAAAAGTGCTTATTGAACCTCATCTGCTTATTTGTTCATGTCTGTGTCATATCTGGTGCTTAATTGATTAAACTGTATTAATTGGGTGATTTTGTTTGTGATTTTTTGATTGTTATTGACTCCTCTTGATCCACTGATCAATTGAGTGCCTTTGTGAAATCTGAATCTCCAAAAAAGTCACTAAAGACAAAAAAGTCAACACCCAAAACTAGCCCCTGCTAGTACAAATTTTCAGTTTGCTTATCAATAAGCCATATTTGCTTATCCAGACCTACAACAACTTATTTTTTGTGATATATCTTCATTATTTGACCCATTTGATTAGACTGGAGCTTATTGGACTTTGACTTTGACTTTTTGCTAGAAAACCAACTTAATTGACTTTTTCATAAGTGCTTTTTTGCTTTTTCCAGCTTATTGAGTTAGCTTATTTGAAAACTTTTTGTTGAAATAGCTTATTTAAGTCATTTAAAAGCTTTTGTAATTTGAATCAGCTCTTGGGATAGCCTAGAACTCAAAAACTACTATTTTGTCGTTTTCTGTAGATTGCTTTTTGCATTTTCAGGCTTATTCCTTTGGCTTATTTCAAATTTTTTTTTACAGAAGTCTTATTTAGCTCAAAAGAAGCTTGTGTGTTTAATTTCAGCTTATGGCATCAACTTATGGCTTAATGGGCCAAAAAGCCCATTAAGAATAAGCTGTTTGGTATAAGCTAGCTTATTTCACATTTTCAGCTTTTGGGCCTTTGGAAAAAGTTGTTTAAAATCAAATTTTGAGTCAAGTAGTGCTTTTTGGGCTTATTTGGGCCACTTTTTCATTTTGGGCTCAATTTGGCCCATTAAGGAGTCTGTTTTGGATTTAGCCCGTTTTCTAGGCCCGTTAAGGGTATTTAGGTAATTTCAAGTTCATTTCTGAGTTATTTAGGTTAAATTAAGCTAGTTTGCAACTTTTTAGAATTTTTTAGGATTTTTGGATTTTTATTAATATTTTAATATTATTTTATTATTAAAAATTAAAAGTCTGATTTTCTAAGTTTTTATATTTTTCCTAGATTCTAGACACTTAATTAGGAATTTTACAACTTTCCAAATATTTTTAGGGTCTTTTAATTATTTTCTAGAATTATTTGAAGTTTTTATAGCTTTTAATAGTTTTTAATTGTTTAAAAATAGTTTTTAGTGGTTTTAAAATTTTGAAAAATACTTTTTAGCTTAATTAGGTTATCTTAAAGGTTTACAAACTTTAAGATCTTGATTTGGACTTTTTATTAGTTAATATTGATTTTTAGGGCTTTAGTTAGCACTAAAAAGTTGATATTTAATTAATTAAATGGTTTTAGCAAGTTTGGATTTTTTTAAACCTTAGAATAATTTTAGTGATTTTTAGGAATTTTTAGGATAAATTTTTAATTTTGGTGCTTTTTACGGTTTTACGTGTATGACCTTTTCGTCTTAGTGTAATCCGTCATCATAACCGTCACTCTCTTTTTATCCCATTTCTATTTTTCTTTCTCACAACAATATAATCACAAAGTTAATCATCTCTTAACACAACGCACGTGCCTCCTTGAGAACGATCCCCACTTTGGGTCATTAGTGCTCGGTTTTCCTAAACCGACACTTAATACTTGCCACTTTTGCTCTCTTTTCCTAAAGAGTAGTAAAACCACAACTATCAATTGCTCTACCTATTGTTGGAAAAAATTGTCCAAAATAGACATTTTCCTTTATTAAAAGAAGAAATGACATGTTTTGAAAAATATTTACAACTTTCATTCGAGCTTTATGTACACACCCGTGTCGTTATTGAGCGACATTTCTAGGCACGTCCATATTATCGATACTGAAGACATATCGAGAAAAATAATTTTGGATTTTGAAAGATTTTTAATTTTGTGTTTTGTTTTTATATGTTTTATATTTTTGTATTTTGCTTTTTCAAAGGTATTTACAAGTAGATGTTTGATAGATAAATGAAGCAGGAACCTTT
The DNA here is from genome assembly GCA_025667525.1 of Glebionis coronaria. NCBI lineage: Eukaryota > Viridiplantae > Streptophyta > Magnoliopsida > Asterales > Asteraceae > Glebionis > Glebionis coronaria. The sequence goes on from CM046882.1 coordinate 216,323,670, forward strand.
GCCAGAACCTCCAGGTCTGCTGGAGTCAAACATCTCATACCAATTTGCCTAACGAGGTACTCAAACCTATCTTTTGACAGAGCTTTAGTAAACAAGTCGGCTAATTGGTAATCCGTTCCAACAAAGTATAGTTCAACGATACCTCTTTCAACTTGTTCTTTTATGAAGTGGTATCTGACATCGATGTGCTTCGTGCGTGAATGCTGTATCGGATTGCAGGAGATGGCTATGGCCGACTTTGAGTCACAGTACATAGGTACTTTGTCAAAGTGGAAACCTTAGTCCATGAGTTGTGTTCTGATCCAAAGAACTTGAGCACAAGACGCAGATAGAGACACATACTCCGCTTCAGCTGATGAAAGTGACGCGCAATCCAGCTTCTTGGAAGACCATCCCACAAGCTTATCTTGACCTAGAAATTGTGCACCACCAGAAGTACTTTTTCGTGTATAAAGACACCCTGCGTGATCAGAATCTGAATAGGCCGTTAGAAAGAAACCGGTTTCCCTCGGATACCAGAGTCCCAAATGAATGGTATTCTTGAGGTACCGAAAGATCCGTTTAACCTCCTTGAGGTGCTTTTCAGTGGGGTCGTGCTTGATATCATGCACAATAATACGTAGCATCTTAAATATCAGGTGTACTTGCTGTCAAGTACATGAGGGAACCAATCATGAAACGATATCTCGTTTGATCTATGGCATTTCCCTCCAAGTCAGCATCTAGCAATGTGGTTGATAATGGTGTCCCAACGGGGTCACATGAAGTCATACCATGCTTTTTGATTATCTCTTGACAATACTTAGCTTGGTTTATAAAGATACCACTTGGGGATTGGTGAACTTGAATTCCTAGAAAGAATTTTAGTTCGCCCATCATTGACATTTCAAATTTGTTGTGCATGACTTTTTCAAACCATTATGAAAGTTTTGGGTTCATAGACCCGAAAATAATGTCATCAACATAAATCTGCACAAGCAAAATGTCATCCCCATACTTATAAGTGAACAGAGTTAGATCAATGAAACCTTTTAAAGAACCTTTAGATACCAGAAATTTCGAGAGCTCGTCGTACCACGCCCTTGGAGCTTGCTTGAGTCCATAAAGTGCTTTATGGAGACGATACACCTTGTCAGGATAATGAGGATTGACGAATCCTTCCGGCTGCATGACATAGACTTCTACCTTCAAGGGACCGTTAAGAAATGTTGTCTTTACGTCCATTTGATAGACAGTGAATCCCTTATGTGCAGCATAAGAAAGGAAAATCCTGACCGCTTCTATACGAGCAACTGGTGCGAATGATTCGTCAAAATCAATTCCCTCTTTCTGGCCATACCCCTTAGCCACTAGCCTAGCTTTATTCTTGATGATCGTGTTTTCTTCATCCATCTTGTTTTTCCAGATCCAACGAAGATTTAACGAAATCACATCGTATGGTCTGTCAACAAGTTCATCCATCATCGATTCGATCCAAGCATGATCAGCCATGGCTTCTTTGATGTTTTTCCGTTCAGCAGTACTCACGACGAGTGCAAACATACAAACATCGCCATCGGTGGCTAGTTGTCATCTTGTACGAACAGGTTGTGAAGGGTTTCCAATTACCTGAACCAAAGGATGTTCTCGGGTCCAATGATGTGTCGAAGGATGTCGTTGGTAGAACGTATTCATATTTGACGGATCAACATGGCGAGTAGAAGACTCTCAAGTTTCGTGTACCGGTGTACCGAATGGGTTGTGAGAATCGTCATCGTCATTTAATGCATAGTCTGCTTGATTAGTGCTCTCTAGAGCAATGACAATAGTTGTGGATGTTGTAGGATCGATTGATGAAGTGATAGTCTGAGGAGGTAAATCTGCAGCAACCCGTGTTGAAGTAGATGAAGTTGTATCCTTTTGTTGACGATGATCGGTATCATCATTCTTATCATGAGTGACAGCAGAAGACTTTGATACAACTTTTTTTCCCCCTTGAAATATTCATCATAAATTGGTCCATATAACATTTCCAACTCTTCAAATGTCGTGTCCACCGTCATATCTGGTCTAGGAACATGTTCATGAACCAGCTTTGAACTTGACGGTTCATTGTTGTGGTCTTGAGTGCCGAGTTCTGTGCGGTTGTGTACAAAAGTATTTTATCGTTGTGGATCAGGACTTAAACTATTTTGTTCAAGTGCCATTTCTTGTATTTCATCAAATAGGATATGAATAGTCTCAACTATCAATTTTATTCTCTTGTTGTAAACTCTATATCACTTAGATTGAGTTGCATATCCCAAAAGAATGGATGCATCACCTTTTTCTTTCATCTTGTCCAAGTTTTCACCATCCGGTATAATATAACAAGTACATCCAAAAATGTGAAGGTGTTTGAGTGAAGGTTTTCGATCATGAATTATGTGATATGGTGTCTTTTCGTGTCTAAGTATAATTAAGGATCGATTTTGTGTGTAGCATGCGGTTGACACGGCTTTGACCCAAAAGTATAATGGTAGTTTTGAAGCGGATAATAGTGTTCGAGCAGCCTCAACTAAAGTACGGTTTCGTCTTTCAACAACGCCGTTTTGTTCGGATGTTCGAGCAATAGATGTTTCATGTTCAATCCCTTCGGCTTCAAAATAATTCTTCGGAGTTGAATTCAAGAATTTTGTGCCTCTGTCAGTACGTACCACTCTTACTTGAGCTTGAAGACCACGTTGTATCAACTTAAGGAAGTTAATGAGAACCTCAGGTGTTTCATCCTTGGACCTCAAGAAGTGAGTCCATGTGTACCTTGAGTAGTCATCGATAATTACCATAACGTATTTCTTCCCATTGATTCTTTGAACACGCATGGGTCCACACAAATCGATATGAAGAAGATCTAAGTGTCCTTTTGAGCTTGGTGTAGTATTTGTCTTGAAACTACTCCGTTTAGCTTTGCAAAGCTCACAAGAAGAACAAAGATGATCCTTGATGAATTTCAAGCTTGGAAGGCCTCTCACAATATCTTTCTTGGAAAGCAAGTTGATGGTATCAAAACTGAGATGAGATAAACGTTGATGCCATAACCATGCCTGAGTCGTTGAAGCTTTAGCCATGAAGCAAATTGGAGTTGTAGAAGATGTGTCTTGAAGTGAAATTGTGTAAAGATCAGTACCCCGTGAACCGGTAAGTAAGTCATTCCCATTATAATCACGAACAAAACATGTCTTTTTTCTGAAAGCAACCTCCAAATCTGCATCAAAGATTTGACCAACCGAGAAAAGATTGTGATTGAGCCCTTCGACGTAGTATACCTTTTTTTATCATGATATTCCCTTGAACCAAATCTCCATATCCTAGGATCGGTGCAAACTGATCATTTCCGAATCGGACCGTACCCATGAACTTCTCCACGAAGTTAATTAGAAGCTTGGGATTCCCTGTCATGTGCTTCGTGCATCCGGAGTCCAGTATGAAAAGAATTATTTGTATCACCTGTAGAAGAGTTAGAACACGATGGAGCATTTGCTAAATTGGATACCACATTAGTTGTGATTTCAGAATCATTAGTGTCCTTAGCAACATTCAAAGGCATACTAACACTCGTTGTCACATTTTCTGTCCTAACTTTAGGCATCTATTTATATCCTGGAGGACATTGATTAGCAAACCACCATTTCCACGACTTGCTAGCAGACTCATATAATTCGCTAATTCTGCTTCTAGTGGTCTTAGTGGTGGAGTCTGATCAATACTTTTCTCAGGGGTGGTTACACCAGGATGGTTCACTTTGCGTTTGGGTTTTCTAGCACTAATAGGCATCGTAGTTTGCTTCTTAGTTCTAGTAGCTACATTTTTGACATTATTCGAAACACACATAGCATGATTGGCATTAGCACACTTTCCACATTTCACACAAACAAACTTAACATTCAAAGTATTCAAAGTCGAATCATTCAAATCGTAATTACACGCGATTTCAGACGTTTTATTCTTAGAAACATTGAAAATCCTAGAGTGGTCTTCTACTTTCTTCATCTTCCCTTGACTTTTGTTTTGTCAAACTTTTTCATTCATGCGAGTGCTCTTAAGCTGAGGCCAGCTAACACTAGCAGTGGCGATGATATGAGTGTTTTTACTCATATCATTTGTAGCTAGAAACAATGAATTATTGCATGATTTATATCATATACACCTTGGAAATGCATGTTTCTTGTTTTCATGTGTGTAGGTACCAAGTTCACGAAAACCGATAAAAACCGACACGAGAATGAAGAAAAAGATCGACGAAGCCAAAAATCTAGCTCGACAATAGTGGATTTAATAAAAATGCAAATTTATGGGCCAAGTGGGTCCCACATGGATTTATTGGGCCTGAAAAGCCCATTATTGATTCAAGTTTATAAAGTTGGACTTTTTAAAAAGTCCAATAAGCCCAAAAGGGGACTTTTATTCATGGTTTGGAGTACATTTGGGCTTAAGCCCAATATTGAAATATGAAGGAAACGAATGATGGGCTTTAGGGTTTCAGTTAAAATTTTCCATAATAAATAATTCTTACTCGTTTTCTTAATTGTGTTTTGTCACACACACGCATTTACAAACCGTTGGTGTATCCACACGTCACACACAACTTTTTTCCCATTCCCATTAAATAAACAAAACTTACCCCACTTACTTTTATTATTGTCGATACAAACAAGGTGAATTCACTCACCTTTCTTCCCCAATATTTCTCCTTCACCATAAACCTGTAAATATTTACTGTTCAAAAACCTAGCAAGTAAAAAAATATCGATTATATTTGGGGCTTTCTGGTTATTTAATTAATTCACACCTAGGGGAATAAAACCCCCTTGGTTTAAGGAAGAGAAGAGAAGGATATAGGGTGCTACGTGGCCAATTTTGTTTGGATGCTACACCTCATCAGCCCATATCCACCAATCACAGCCTTGAAAAGAAACACAACTAGCACACGGATGCCACGTTGGCAATCTGTGTGCTATTTGGGATCATCTCAGCCCTTAGATTGAAGAAAGAGAAAAGGAGTGAAGATCAAAGGCTACAAATCATAAGGAATATCCTACTGAAGATGCGAATATCCGTTCAAGGATGCCTTTGGGGGGGCTATAAATACCCCCAAATTTCTTGTGTAAATCATCCTTTTCTTTACTTTAATATTATGCTGTAGAAATAGTTTTAGGATTGTTATTGTATTTCTGTTCAAGCTTTGTATTTATCTTTGAATATTAATAAAATTTCAGTCAAGTTATTTACATACGAGTCTCTTTAATTTACTGTTTTTATGCTTTTATTGATTTACAATTGAATCTGATAACTATTTACATTAATAATATTTGAAGTAATAAGTTTAGACTAATTAATAGTCTAAGCTTATTATTGGAAGTAAAAATTGGATAACATTTTTCCCCACTGGAAAAGTGAATAATATATGCTCGGTTTGATGATGATTGATTGGGGTTTCGTTTGATGATGTAATGGTGAATGGTGGATCGAGTTTCGGATCATAAGGTTGTTTAGCACAACCTTCGGCACAACGGTTATCCCAAAAGGTTCTATTTATCTTCCATTTTTACATGTTTTTAGTTAAATATCATGTTATGACAATTGCTTATGAATGCTTGTTATATCTGCTTTAGGTTAGTTTGGATTAATGTTATTAAATCATTATCTGTTAGTTAATTTTGCAAGATTTTATTCAGTCGTTTCTGCTATTATTGTTGCTAATTTGCCCATAGGATGCTGCTGTTTTGGTGTATTCAATTGTTAAAGATGAATTTGAATGTATGCTGGAAATATAAGCCTTATTAATTTATTCTGTATGATCACTTAATAGGTTGCTGTTAGATTTCGTTAAGTTGTTGCTTCTTGCTTGTTGGTCTAAGCTGTTTAGGTTATTATTCTGAGTATGGTGTTTAGGGATTTGCTTAGTTTGATTTTGCTACGATTAACGAGATTGAGAGTCTGCTAGCTTTGAGGGACTGCTTGTTTCTTTGTATTTCAGTCAGATTTATAGCCGCATAGGTGACTGCTTGGATTTTGAGATACGATTTAGACTGCTAAGTTTGATTTGGTTTGTTGTTCTTTCTGTTTGTTTGAGAAGTAAGTCAGAGCTGCTACGGTTTTACTTGTTAGAATTTTCATTCCGCACAAACAGGATTGATAGTTCTGATAAGTTTGCTTAATTTGTGTTGCTGACTGATTGTGTTAATGCTATCTGATTATCCTGATCTGAGGATTTTGTTAAACTGATTTGAATGCTGATTTTTCTGCATATCTGTTAGTTTGTTTACTGAGTTTTAATCGTTAATTGATTTAATGTGATATATTGCAATTTAGTTCAAAAACTGCTTATCAGTTCAATTAACTGATAATCTCAATAAGCTTTTGTCCTCATAGCTTGAAGCTAATAAGCTCACAAAAAGTCACTCCTGTGACTGGGAATTTGTTTATGTAATAAAAGGTTTTAATTCCAAAAATATTGTCATTGGGGGGGTTCGAACTCGAGACTTCCCCTTCGCCTGTTCAACGTGATAACCAACTGGGCTACACGCCCTTTTGATTTTAATGTCTCTTATTTCTTTAATATAGAATGAATTAGTTTGCAGCTCTTGTTTTGAGTTTAAGTTTAATTTGTCACGTTTATTTTTATTAATTTCCTTTATATTTTAATTAGAGTAATTTCTCTAAAATAAGTAGTTTAAATAATATATAATAAAATAAAAATAAAAATATGTTTTATTTTAAAAAGTTTAATTAGTTTAATAGATTTTAACAATTTTTAGATTTAAATAAATATAGTTTTTATTAGATTTGTTTTAAAGTAAATTTTAATAATAAAGTAAATTAGTGTAAAAGTTTTTTTTCATAAAGTAGAATTATTATTTTTAATTAGTTTAATTTTTAAATAGTCTTTATTTTAATTAAATAATTGTTAGATTTATTTTATATAGGCGGGGTTAACGATTCATGCACTTTAGGGTAACCTTAAATAGTTTAAAATTTGTAGATTTTAATTGTAGCTTAAAAAACCGAAAATCAATTCAAATCAATTGTCAAAATCAAAGCAAAACGTCTCAAATTCATAAGATCTTCGTGTACAACGAACTTGGTTCATCCACGTGTTTAATTGAATCCGTCTTTGGTAATATTGGACTATTACTTTTTCCTAAAGGTAATTTTATAATTTACCCTATAACGTATCCAAATAATTCACATATACACATCCACACACATCAAAAATTTTGGCGCCGCTGCCGGGGATCTTGTGTACGATTCGCTTTTGTGGAGATTTGTTGATCGTGGATTTGAAGACCCTTTCCGTCCTCGGAAAGTTTGTTATTTTTTCTATTAAGTAGTATGTATCGTTTTTCTCGTTTTTTGTGAATAATATATTGTATTACGTAGAACAATAATTTTAAATACTTTTCAAATAAGCCTTAGTTGGGATTTCATCACCTAGCTATTGTATTCGAACCCAAAACAAAAATAAAGGCAAAATAGATAAATACTAATAAGAAGTTTGAACTCGATTTATACAAACTATAAGGTGGGTATAAGGCGACGTGCTATAAAAGGCCGTCTAAGGAAAAAGGTTTTTAAGTGCTTTGTGCCACCTCGTTTCCCCGCTTGCTTGTGCGTATATTAAGAGGGACAACCTATTATTGGTTTGCCGACTCAAGTAGTAATAAATCTTATTTTTTGTTGTTTACTTATTGAACCTCGAGACGTTTAGGTTTTCACCTATCGTTTCAAAGTAGACTGAGGGTAATTTACTTCCATAGTAGTTATCCTTATTCCTTGTTTTTTATCGATCATTATTGATTGAGCAATACCAAATAAAATACCAAAAATAATCTTCTTTCTTGTCTAACTTCTTTTCTTCAATCCTCTAAATCCTCGTCTTTGTAGTGTATGCAATTACGTTCTTCTCGTCTTGTGATTGATTTTAATAGGCTTGAAAATATTCCTCGTAGAAATAAAAATCGTCAACAACGAATAATGGAACCCGAGATTCCACCTATTGTTGTAGAGATGGTCGATAACCGTACAATGGAGGAATTGCTCCGTGCACCCATCGAAGGGTATGGGGAAGCAATCGTTGTGCCGGCTATTTTGGCGGATCATTTTGAGATTAAGACGGGTCTTTTATCGCTCATTCGTGCCGACCAATTTCGTGGCAATGAGACCGATAGTCCGCATTCTCACATTCGGAATTTTAATCGAATTACCTCGACTCTCAAGTTTAGAGATGTGCCGAATGACGTGATTAAGCTCATGCTTTTTCCGTACTCGCTCGAGGGTAATGCTAAGATTTGGTATGAGAAAGAACCACCGGGTTCGATTTTAACTTGGGATGATTTAGTGTCAAAGTTCATGAATTACTTCTTTCCACCTTCTAAGACAACACATTTTAAGAACGAGATCACCAGATTTGAACAAAAAGTGCATGAATCGTTTGGGGTTGCTTGGGAAAGATTTAAGTATTTGTTGAGACAATGTCCAAACCACGGTTTCTCGGAATTGCATCAAATTAATACTTTTTATAATGGGCTTAATATGATTGAACAAGATTCTTTAAATGCCGCCGCGGGTGGTAATCTTTTAAGAAAAACACCGAGAGACGCGTGGAGAATAATTGAGGATAAATCTAGAGCACAATATTCACGAAACACACCGGTTGTTTCCAATGTGAATTCATCTAATCACGAGATTGCTAGATTGGACTCTAAGATTGACACGATTTTGAATGAGATTAGGAAGAATCCTCATGGATCGATTAATATGATTGGGAATGTTTGTGTATCATGTGGTGGAGCACATCCTAATTATGCTTGTTTAAACGCGGGGTTTGATCAAGCTAGTGTTTTTGCCGCGACGGGAACTTATGGCTCCAACGGTCAAGTTCCTCGTCAAAATCATGTTGCTCCACCGGGTTTTCCACCGGTTCAAAATAGGTACAACAATGGTAATAATGGGAATAATTTTAACCGTGGTAACCAAGGTAATTTTAATCAAGGAAATGGTTTTAATGCTAATCAAAACAATCAAGGTTTTCAAGGGAATAATCAAAATGATTTGTCAAGTTACATGAAGTCAAATGAGGCAAATATGAAAGCTTTGCAAAATAACATTCAAGGACAAATGGCAACTTTGAAAAATGAGTTTCAAAATACGCTAAAGGGGCAAAATAACAAGATTGAGCTTAATCAACAAAGAATGGAACAAAGATTTGAGCAAATGTTTGAGCAAGGTCAAAATCGTTTGCAACAAAGTGTGGAACAAAATCAAAATAAATTGCTTTCTATGTTTGAGGGATTCATGTCTAAACCATCTACTTCTTCGGGTTGCTTACCTAGTAATACCATTCCAAACCCGAGGGGAGAGCTTAAGGCTATCACCGCTTATGATAATTTAGAAAGGAAGCTTGAGCTTATTGTGCCACCTAAAGAAACCTTTTGGAATGTCACCAAGGCTACTTTAAATGTGATTAGTACCTCGGATTTCATTGAACTCTTTCTTAAGAAATATAATGATCTGGGTCACTTCTTGATACCTTGTGTTTTCGATGAGCTTGGGGAATACAAAGCTCTAGCCGATCTAGGAGCTAGTATTAATGTTATGCCCCTAGCCATTTGGAAAACTCTTGACTATTTGCGACTTATGCCCACTCGAATGATCATTGAGCTTGCTAATGGAACCACCACTCGACCGGTTGGTATAGCGGAAAATGTCATTGTTAAAGTGGGGGAGTTCGTTTACCTAGCCGATTTTGCTATCATTGATTATGAGCCGAATCCTCGTGCGCCTATAATTTTAGGACGACCATTTTTGTGTACGGCCGGTGTTTTAGTTGATATGAAAGAAGGGGAGCTTAATTTGTTTCATGGGGATAAACATATGATTTTTAAACCGGAAAAAATTTCAAGATTAGTTCCTAAGAAATTGGAAAGTGAAGAACCTAATTTTGTTGAATCATGTTGTAATGTTACCTCATCTATACTCACTCCACACGAGGATGATAAGATTGAAAAACAAATAGATGATTACTTGAGTGAGCCATTCGATGCTAGTGAGTTTGATAATGAGAATTTTGATCCCGAGAGTGATATTGCTTTAATTGAACAATCTTTGAAAATGGACTCATTTTCACTCTCTTCTATGGATCATGTTGATGTTCCTAAGGCACAATCTTCAATTGAAGAGCCTTTTATTCCTAACTTCACACCGAGTGAGGTTAGTGATTATTCGTTGGATAAGTTCATCGATGAACTTTTTGCTATCCTTGATCCACTTCCACGGGGAAGTGAAGACGTTTCCGATCTCGAGATCGAACGTGATTCTTGTGTTTTACCTACCATTCTCGAGGAATTCGCCGATGAATTGCCTTCTAATGAGAATGATGATCTTGTATCCGAGTGTGACACACTCGATACTTTGTCGGAAATTTCTCGTGATGACAAGGATGATGACACTTTTGTGACTTACTCAAATCCTCTAATTGAAGCTTCATTGAACAATAATCCATTGTTTCAAGAGGATTTTGAGAACATCATACCTCCTACATCTCACAACCTTTGTGATGATGATCTTCTTATGAAGGAGGTTGATGAGGTTTGTGATGATGATCACACCTTTTGTGTTGATGAGTATGTCGACTCGGATGGAGAAATTTACATTATTCCCAATCTCCCTCCCACTCGCGTTGATCTTAATGTGCGGGTTTTTCATGTGACTCATATTGAGTACCATGACCCATTTGTTCACGTTCCTAAGAGTGAAAAAGTCTACAAAGACATGCAAGTTGAAACCACTATGGTTGAGACTTTTGTACCACCATTACCATGTGCTTCATATGACTTATGATTAGCATGGGGGGACGACACCTTGTTGTCCATTCCTTTCTCCACCGAGGACGAGGTGTTCGACCCCGGAATCATTGATTTAGGGAAATCTCGGACTTTCACCGATGCAATAATTGAAAGATTTTTCGATCATCTTGGTGCGAGTTTATCTCGTGGAGCATGCTACATCCATACGATTGTTTGTGACTACCATCTCTTGTTAGAGATTCGTGTTGGAGTTTTATCCTTTCGTTTGTCATCCGATAACGAGGATGAGATCTTTGACCCCGGCATCGTGCTTTATGTTGGATTTTATCCTATTATGCCGGTTTGCACCACTTTCCCTAAGGACCAATGAATGCGGGGATCGAGTCGAGCTCATGACTCGGTTAACAAAAACGAGGTGCCTTGTGGGGGAGTCCCATACATTCTATCTTCTTTCTATTTTCTAACACCTAATAAGGCTTGATCTTTCAAGCTCGTGCTCGTGTTTTGTTGTGTTGTGATCTTAGGTACGACCCTTATCTTTGAAGACTCTCGTGTTCGGTTTTTGCCGGTCCACTTGATCTTCCATTCATTGAATGCCAAAAAGGGGCACACACTTTCTTACCCTTGATTATTATTGACTAACGTTTTTTCTTGAGGCATAATTAATAAACGGCTTATAGATTTGCGTGCTCTTTCCATGATAGAATATTGCATTAGACTCTTCGTGTTTTAGCAAGGGGGTGTTACTCTTGAGCTAAGAAACATTGAGGACAATGTTTGGTTTTAGCATGGGGGAGTCAATCGATATAATCGCTTGCAATTGCTTTTGTCGTGTCCAAACGTATTGTTTTTCTCATTTTTCAATAAAATTTTAAATTTTTTGGTGTTCTTTTTAAGTTTTAATAAATAAAATAAGTGTTTTTGACACGAATGTAGGCTTTAAATAAGAATAGTTTTTGACTCGACTCGGTTTTTAACCATAGCTTTTCCTTAACGTATTTAAATTAAGTTTTGCTAGGCTATTATATAGGGAGCTTTAAAACACGAAGGTCTTAATTCATACGAGTTAAGAACAAGAACTTTTCGCAAGTTCCTATAATTGATCCTAGAAAGTCGTTTATCAAGGGAACTTTAAAACGCAAATTCTAAAACTTGCAAAAGTATAAGAAGATGAAAGATCCTATAGATGACTTGAAAACCCAAAACTTTGATTTGATAGGATAAGTATCCATTGATTTCATTCTTGGAATTTTACAATATGGAGAACAAGAGATTATAGAGCCAATTATAAGTGTGGTATTCTTTCGGGAATTTATGTGAGTAAATTATGAGCCTATTCTCCCATCGCTTGTTAATAAATTTTAATTGCAATAAATAAGGTTGAACGATTTGAAAAGTTACTTAGCTTCTAGCCCAATATCGTTTAAAAGTTGCTCGGTATGGATTAGAGTTCATAGCCAAGGCATAACTTATTGAAGCGGGATGCGAAGATTGGCAAGTCCAAAAAGGTCCTAACAAGACATGAGGGCTATGTTTTATTGCTAAAGATCTCAAGTGATGTGAAGACTCATTTATCAAAAATCAATATGAAGGATCGAGACACACGACGAAAAGCAAAATACTCCCAAAAGTCATGGAGAAGTCTATCCAAAAAGACCAAAAATAAGGTATGAGGATAAATGAAGCCAAGTCCAAAAAGGAGGCGAATCGTTGTTAATCAAAATCCCAAGTAAAGATTGGAGAAAAATGAAGAAGTCGTGGTCCAAGTATGAATCTCTCAAAACTTCAAGTGAAGAAATATTATGAAGAGAAGACCATTATTTCGTGAACGTCTCTCAAGGTTGGAAAGTACTAAGTCATTGCCAAATATCGGTCCGAGAAAGGTCTCAAATCGCGAAACAAGTTATGCCAAGATATGAACTTTATGAAGTCCCGAGAAGCAGTTTTAAAAGATTTTGTCCTTTAGCTAACTATTGATTAAATCGTTCACTTTATTTTCGGCCTAATAAATTATCGAAATAAGTCAACAATGCATCTTCGTGATCATTTAAGACAACAATAAAATATAAGAGATACACTTAGGAATAAGGGAGTCTAAGTAAATAATTAGCCCACATGAATTCGTGTTTGTCTACCAACTTATAATAACAATGATCTTGTTTTTGCACTTGGCATGGAAAAGTGAAAAGTCGAGGACGATGAATCTATTTGAGCTTTTATGATATTTAAGTTATTTTATGTCTTTGCAAAATAAAAAGTCAAAAGTTGAATAATGGTATAGTTATAGTTTTATTTTATCATTGCGTGAGGACACGGCAATTGCTTAGCATGAAGGAATTTGATATGAGTGTTTTTACTCATATCATTTGTAGCTAGAAACAATGAATTATTGTGTGATTTATATCATATATGTAGAATATTGATAATCAATGAATCTATGAAGGGGTTTGTTGATTTCTAGAGAGAGAAAGTTAGAGAGAGAAAGTGAGAGAAACTATGTGTATTTCAATAAAATGAAACTAGAAAAGTGACAACAACCAACCCCTTTCCATGGTGGAAAGGGGTATTTATACTCCAAGCTTACATTGGGCTTGGGCCGGTCCATGACAAGCCCATGGACCGGTTCTTACTTAACTTAATAAGTAACTAATGACTATTTTCTAACTACGAGCTATTACAACATAAATATTATTGTGGAGTGACCGATACTTCTAATATACGTAAAAACGTATTTCTAACAATCTCCCCCTAAGGGAGGTCACTCCACGTTACAAAGTTCTAAGCCTAGCATACTATACTAAGTCTTCGTTCTTTAGCTCGTAGCCTTTTCTTCTTTTCTTTCTTTTGTTGTGAATATGTTGGTTTGATCTTTTTGGCTTTGGCTTGAGAGCATTGTTCTTTGGCCTTTCACGTGCGATCTTTGCCTCTCTTGTGAATTTGCCTCCTCGTGACTCCATGTTCCACACACTTATGTCTTTTTGTTGAATTCTCGAAAGTTTCAGAGTTTGGTACAGCGGAAGACTTTATCTTGTACTTTCTTGAATTTTTGCTAAACTTTGATGCAGAAAAACATAAGCATGTGGGAACGACTTCTACAGGTACACCGCAACACCACCGTCTTCACTGGTACACAGCAACGCCACCGTCTTCAACAGGTACACAGCAACGCCACCGTCTTTAACAGGTACACAGCAACGACACGAATAAAATGGCTTTGAACATTTTATTCTAATTCGGTAGCATTTTACCTCCGGTCGGTGAAGACCGTTGGACGATATTAGATATCATACCCGTGACGGATAGTTTCAATTAAGTAACTTCCTGACAGGATTTCGCGGGTAAACACGTTCTCTTTATTCGACCGTCCAAAGCTGGCTGCGAACATAAAGAGTGAATCACTTGGATAAATTATCCTTGTGATTTGAAGTCGTCAATTCATGAAACCTAGAACAAGTGAATTTCAATTAAGATTTTCACCATCGTTGCTTTCCAGTTGTCACGAGCTTAATTCATAAAGAATCTTGCACGTCACCTACCAAGTGCTGTTTGATGTTGACACTAGAAGGATTTCCACTCGTCACTGTGGTCAATAAAGAGTCACTCTGAGTGTTCTGGCAAGATCATATGATAATGCGAAGAGGCCTGGAACGAGTTTAAGTTCAATTAAGAATTAAACCACTTTTACCTTCCAGTTTTTCACAAGATTGGTTCTAAAAGAACCGCACGTGTAACCTACCATGAGCTTGTTTGATGTTGGCTCAAGCAGGATTTCCATCTTCATTGTAATACTTGCGTATTACTCGGATGTTCTGGCAATATTACAGGAATACTGCGTAGGACTCATGAAAATCTCTTACTTTTCACAGTGTGTGAGAAAGCAAGGACTAAATGGAAAGTGTCCTATGAGACTTTTGATGATCTCTTGGCTCTAGACTCGATTGTGCGTTTTGATTTAGTGAGCGATGGCTGGAGAGGAGTGCCACCTTTTCAATACCAGTCTATTCGGAGTGAATAAACCAATAGATAACGTGTTGATCTCCGTGTGATTAAAACAAATACCTTTTGAGAGATATTTGAGTTAGCTGGGAAGGTTGTGCCTTGCATCACTGGGTCCATGATGTCTTTCTTCAATACCGAGAATCATTAGCAAAAATGACCTCAATAGCATATGTATTGACCCGGTTTCTGCCTAAAGTTGTAAGGAGGGCTTCTTTCTTTACACCCTTTATCTTTACAATTCTTTTTCATTCTTCAACCCCTTCAATGCTTACCAATACGTCATCACTAGCACCTTGTTGTGATTGTTCCAGTGCTAGCTTAAGTACTTGGTCGGCATTCAGCTACGTTCACATTCTTTCTCCATCTTTCCTAGGACTTCTAATTCTATCTAGGGAATTTTCCTTGGGAAGATTCCATCGGCTCTGATGAATCATTGGACTAGACCTATTCCTACCACCCTTTTGTCACCACATCCGTCATGAATTAAGCGTGTTTTGGGAAGGAATTGCCACCATGAAAAATCATTGAAAATCACCTAAGGTACTTGTGATATTAAAATCAAAAGTTTTGTACCTTAGGTGTTTTGTTCATCAAAAACGCTCCCCCTTAACACGTGCTTAACACATATTAAGTTGGATTATCGTTAAGTCTTTTTCATCTTTTAGCCAAGTATCACTTACGTCTCCTTAATCCCATTTTATCCCCTTATCCAAAATGTTAACCATTAATATTTGGGATATTGAATGGATTAACCGGTCTTTGGATAAAAATGAAATCGATGTTTGGCCATAGAACAAGTTATTGCTCCCCCTTAATTTAATAAGGGATAGTTGTAGTGCTTTAGTATGATATATTTTGAAAGATTTAGAATCTCATGAGAAATTCTTGACAAATTATCATACCTTAACACTACATCAAGCCATTAAAGCACATTATTCACAAATATACATATTCACAATTGAAAACCAATATAAAGTGGACCTGAAGTGTACGACCCATTAGATGGATCGTTGCAGTAGCTTGTGGTGCACTAAATATGGTCTTCCACCAACGAACCTTTCCAAGCTCCTCATCAATCTACGTTCACGGAGCTTTTGATCAATCTTCTTGATCACGTACTTTGCCATCTGCCGGTAACCCGGATGCCAATCCTCCGTCATCTCTGGCAAAGTCCCACCCGAGTTCAGATGCTCCAACTTTCCTCTGACTTGTAGAAGGGTTCCATCACTGTACTTGTGGAGCTCACCCACCCTCATAAACTTCATCAAACCTCGACTGTTCAAGTAGAAAATACCGTAATTCGGGACATAAATGCCGGTATAGGGACATCTTTCTACATGTTGAGGTAGCACTTGATTCACAGGACGGGTTAAGTTGAGCTTCCTTTGGTAGCTTTCGACTCCCAACTGCAGATCTTCAACTCGTGTCTTGATGACAACGCTTCGTGTGAACATACGAAGTGCTGTATTCAAAGCAATGAGGTATTCACGAGGAATATGTGTGAGTTGATCTCGGGTCATCAGAAGCAGCATATCTTCGATATCCTCAAGGCAAATGATGGAAAAATCTCCCTGCTGGATTTTGTATTCCCTGTCATCCTCCCTTTTCAAGCGAATCTCCGTCACATGATAATAGCCATTCTTGGCTTCAGTTTTCAACCCTAAGATGCTAGAGATGCGGATATCGGATCTAACGATACTTCCAGAATTGACTAGACAGCAACCCCTGTACGCCCTTCGGACTCGTTCGTCCCAATGAGATGCACCTATGACAGCATACATATCATAATTACGATTTATCTTTGGGACCCAGAGTCGGTTTACCTTTTCCTCGATAAAGGGTATTGTCCCCCAGTTGGCAGCTTTCAGTAAGGTCAGGGAGGTTGCGTACTTTGATGACCCCTTCAGAAGATACACGAGATCATTGGTGACGAAGAAGTCAAGAGCGATCTGATTATCTTGAGAGGGATCCATTGGAGGTGGAGCTCTTTCTGATTCATGAAGGCCTGGTCGTTGAACGGTATTCAGAGCCTTCAGGATCTCATCGGCATAATACTCAAACTCCATTTGGGTTAACCGGGTTTTGGCGCGAAGTCTCTTATCCTTCAACGCTTTCTTCACCAAGGATGGAGTAACCAAAGTCTTATACTCATGAGCAAAAAATGCACATAAGTCAATCGGACTTCGGATACGGAGATACAACACATCTTTGTCAGCGTCTGTGATCGGATCATATTGTGCTGCTGCCGTGATCCAAGCCTGTGGTGGTGCAGTCTCGTCTATCTCCAACGTGTCTGCCCAGTCTCGTGTGCTTGGTTCAGGAACCGTAGATTGTTGTGCTTGTTGTAGAGGAGTAGAAGTGCGAACATCTGTTGGTTCAGTTTCAGGCATTTCGGCAGTGTCGTGAACGGGTGAGTGTTGTGCAGCTTCGGGTTCCGTTACTGATTCTGCAATCACAGGAGCAACAACAACAGAACTAATGGGGTTAGTGGTAATAGGTAAAGATACAGCAATATAGGTACCGGGAACCGATGACGCTGTAGTGGCATTCACATCGTGGCGCCACTTAGTTCGTCTTGATTCCGATGATGTAGATTTGTCCTTCTGTGCTGCATCTTTCTTGGACTTGGTTCCAGTCTTAGCAGTTTTCTTGGAGCTGGTAACCTTGTCTCCCTCTTTAGGCTGTTCACCCCCATCATCATCCTGATTGTCATCCCCGTTACTACCCCTAGCACTCTCCTCATTCCCATCACCACCATCATCGCCATCATCATCATCCTCCTCCTCGTCATCATCATCCTCATGCTTATCCTCATCATCACCATCATCGTCATCCTTTTCCTCTTCTTCTCCTTCTTCTTCCTCTTCCTCTTCACCAGTACCCTCTTCCTGCTCACTTTCTTCCCTTTCTTCTTCAGGTAGAATGTGATAAGGTACCACACTTCCAAACGTTTTGAATAACCTATCAACCTCCATAATAGCATCATTCAGGGATTTGTATAGAGCCCGTTGAATCCTAGACTTATCAAACGATCCAAGTTCCACCATACGAGCCTTAAGGATCTTCTTCAATTCAAAATCCGTCAAGTCATAAGCAATCTTGTAGGCGGCTTCTGAAGGATTGGATGATTTGATCATCAAGTTGTCAGCAGCAAGTGTCTTCAACTCATCACGCAGTTTAGGCATTAGGGATTCAACGGATTCTTGCACTCTTTCTTCCACAGAGGCTTCAAGTGCTTCTTTTTGCTCTTTGTATTTATCCCTCATCGCTTGAAGTCTGGTGATACGTGCAGCATGCTTATCAGCCTCAGCCTGCTTAACCCGAGCTAGTTCTTCTGCATGTGCTTTTCGAGTCACCTCCATATCTGCAGCGAACCTAGCAATCATCTCCTCTTGGGCTCTCCTAAATGCTTCTTCACTTTGAGCTCGTCTTTGTAACTCTTGGCGAAGTTCATCCATTTCGCGTTTGTGATTATCCACATGTTTATCCAACATTTCGGCCATCACCAATGCAGCCATGGTAGATGTTGCAGAGCTGCTCTGGGTTGATTGGAGAGGCTCGGTTGTTACTGCGGTACTAAGGAAGGGAATTGTCGGTGGTGGAAGAAATGGTGTTGACGCCGGTCTGGTTGGTAAGGGTTGGATTTGTGGAGGTTGAGTTTCTAAAGGTTGAGTTGACATCATGATCGTAGGAGCAACAGACTCCTTTTCCACACTTGCTGAAATAGGGATTGATGGCTCCTTCGAAGTGGAATAATGTTCAGGTGACCCAAACTCATCAACATCATCTGGTTCCACGTACTCATCCTCAACATCTACCCTTGCACCTGAACCACTACCGCCAGTATCTTTCCTACTCCTTTGAATAGCTATCTTCATCATTTGTTTCTCAGTTTTATCAAGAGTAGGATCAACAACGTCTTCTTCGTCACGTAGACGCATCTCATCAGCCTTACCCTTTCCCTTCTTACCCTCTGTCTTCTTCTTCTTGGTTTCGGGTTCAGGTAACGCAGCTGGTTGTTTGCGTTTACCTTTACTCTTAACCGTTGTAGACGAGTCTTCTCCAGTCTGAAGGTTTGCTTTCAGCTTTTTGATTTCTATCTGCAGTAGCTTGTAATCAGCAGAACCTTTGATTTTCTCAGACATAAGGTAATCAGGAATAGGACCCGGAATCACACCAATAGACGGTCCTTCATGCCTCAGATCCACAGTATCATCAGCTTCTTCAGTGTGATAGCGACTTGCTGCACGCCTATCAATAGTAGCATCATTCTTCATAAAATAATTAATGATAAGCTTGATAAACCGAGGATAAGGAAAGAAGTTTGTCTTCAGCTTCTTGTTATAGAAGAGTTGAAAGGTGAATTCTTCCCATATCAACAAAGCATAATCTGAATTTGCAGCTTTGTACATGCCATAGAAGAGGTTTATTATAGGACTGCGCAAAGCATCATGGCCACTCGTTTTTGGTGTAAGACATCTACTGAGAATACCCATCAATGCTCTCCAAGGTTGTCCTACTTTAGCAGTCGTAAACTCAGACGCAACTCGTATTTCCGGACATCCAAGAGCGTCAAATAACTCCATGAGTTCATCTTTAGTAGGATCCCTCGAGAATGACATGCCTTTGGGTGTATCCCGTATACCAAGAATCTTACGGAAGTCTGAAACTGTGAGTGTCTGCTGCTTGTTGTCGATGGTGAAGGTGATCTTGTTTGAAGTGATTTCCTTGGTAGCCCAAAATTCATACATATACTCATAAGGCACCGAGGCACTACTTCTCAAAGCATTCTTAAAATGGGATTGATCAAGGATCGCAATGGCTACTTTAAATCCATGGTGAGTGGATTTTGAGATTTGCTTTAGCCGGTAGTTGTTGGGTATAAACTTAAGGGTTCGTGCTTTAGCAATATCGGCTTCTATAGAGTCTTGGATTGCTTGTACTGTTGGATTAGTCATTGTATCTGCTTAAGATAAGACATGAAAGGTTGATGCACAAAAAATAGATATATATCATTCTTACTTCTAAGCATAACACATTTCATAACATAATACAACAAGTACATATAACATGCAAACAATACTAATCAAACAACTCTTCATCCGGAACTTTTCCTCATTCGGAACTTCTTCATCCGGAACTTTTCCTCATTCGGAATTTCTTCATTCGGAACATTCCTTCATCCGGAAGTTCTTCATCCGGAACTTCCTTCATCCGGAAGTTCTTCATTCGGAACTTCCTTCATCCGGAAGTTCCTTCATTCGGAACTTCCTTCATCCGGAAGTTCTTCATTCGGAACTTCCTTCATCCGGAACATTCCTTCATTCGGAACTTCCTTCATCCGAAAGTTCTTCATTCGGAACTTCCTTCATTCGGAAGTTCTTCATTCGGAACTTCCTTCATTCGGAAGTTCTTCATTCGGAACTTCTTCATTCGGAACTTCCTTCATTCGGAAGTTCTTCATTCGGAACTTCCTTTATTAGGAAGTCCTTCATTCGGAACTTCCTCATTCAGAAGTTTTTCAGAAAAAATCCTTCATTCGGAAGTTCTTATCCTTGTTCATCCGGAACTTCCAAACACATTCTAAGAGGATTAATCCTAAACGCGTTTGTGAATTTCTAAGGCAATCTAAAGCAATACTTCATTATCTAAAGCTAATCCGCACAAAACCCACCACAAATCTTAATCAATTACTGTTCAATTAGATGCAAAACCCTAATTAGGACTTAATCTAAATTAAAGAATCATTTAGTAGGAGATAGTGAAGAATTAGACGAATAATGAGTTTAAATATTGATGTATATACCTTATTTAGTCGAATGAACAGGAATTAGATGGATTAAACGAGTGATTTGATTTCTTGTGTGTGTTTATTCAACAATGGCGGCAAAGTGCAAAAGCAGAAACAGTGAATGAAGGGGCGGGGGTGCATGCTTTGACTTAGGTCAAAAATTTGACAAGTTTCAACATATAACACTTTAAGTCCCTCTATTTATCTATTCTTTTCCTTTTTGTTTGCAACTTTTCATTTCATTTTACCTTTCCATTGATAAGTTTAGTCAACTTAATTTTACTTAGTTAAACTAAACTCGACAATTCTCACACAACTTAAGCAAAACTCCAAGATCTTACAGCCATTCCTATCACACATCGTATTCTAAAGCAAAACCACTCAATTACCATGTAGCCCTTAATTTTCACAATCACTTTTGAAAATCAATTTTAATGACGAAGATGATTTAATATTTTCTCCCCCTTAAACGATGACCCGTTTTCTATTTAAAGAGCTGTAGTCATTGTTTAAAGAGTCAAATATTGAGGAAAGCATTTCCAATTTATATCTTGAAAAAGTTTGATTCGTGGTGTCAATAAGATTTCTCTTATTTTAACAAATTAATGCACTGAGACGTACATAAATTCGTGTTAGACCAAGTTATAAAGTAAACTTGATCCCTTTGCATGATTTGGCTTGTAAATCACGCCCGAGAAAATTAATTCGCGTTCTGAGCCAACATTTTCCAAGGAAATACGTGACTTTAATATGAAAACCGGGTTGCAGTCAGAAATGACTACAAGCCATGATGGGCATGTTTTAAAAATGTACAACTTTTATACGGACTCTATTTATGGCACCGTGTCAATATTGATCGACATTTCTAAGGCCGTAAATATTACCGTACTAAAAGACATGCCCGATTTAAAAACGAAAGATATTTTTGGTTTTTCTTGATTTTATAATTTTTATGGTTTTTCTAGGTTTTATATTTTTTATGGTTTTTCTTGGTTTTATATTTTTGTATTTTCTTTTTGTGGTTTATATATTTACTATAATATACATGATCACGAACAAAGGATACTCTGAATAGTTTACCACGACTATTCAGCTGATTCTTCTGCCAACTCTTTGAGAGTCGCTGGAGTGTATGATTTCATGCCAAGCTTGTCGATCAAAAACTCAATTCGTCCTCGATCTAATGCTTTGGTGAACATATCCGCCAGCTTGTACTCAGTAGTGACAAAATACAGCTCGATCACTCCGTTCTCCACCTGCTCCTTAATGAAATGGTAGCGAATGTCTATGTGCTTGGCCCGGGAGTGTTGAACATAGTTGCAGCAAAGGGCAATGGCGCTCTTGTTGTCATAATACATCGGGATTTTGTTGAATCCCAAACCGTAGTAAGTTAATTGTGATCTCATCCAAAGGACTTGAGCACAACAACCGGACATGGCGATGTATTCAGCCTCCGTGCTTGATATTGCAGCGCTTTTCTGCCTTTTTGAAGACCAACTGATCAATCTATCTCCTAGGAGTTGCACAGATCCAGAAGTGCTACGCCTCGTGTCTTGACATCCAGCATGATCGACATCTGCGTATGATATTAAAGCAATAGAGGAATCTTTCGGATACCATAGACCACGATGAAGTGTTCCTTTTAGATACCTAAAGATCCTTTTCACAACATGTAGGTGCTTTTCGGTAGGCCGAGCCTGATACCGGGCACACATGCATACAGCAAATTGCAAATCAGGCCTGCTAGCAGTCAGATATAGAAGGGTGCCGATCATCCCACGGTAAAGTTTTGGATCGACAATAGTCCCATTCCTATCTTCATCTAACTTGGATTTCTCCACCATTGGAGTGTCCACGGGGTCACAATTTTCAAAGTTATATTTCTTAAGAGATTCTAGAGCATATTTGGATTGATTAATAAAGATGCCTCTGGGATTCTGAGAAATCTGTAATCCTAAGAAAAATGAAATTTTTCCCATCATCGACATCTGAAAGCGTGTGGACATTATCTTCTCAAATCGATTTGACAATTCTATGTTAGTGGCAGCAAATATTATATCATCAACATATATTTGTACCAGAATCATGTCGTTGCCTTCCTTGAGAGTGAATAGTGTGGGGTCCACCTTGCCTTTGGAGAAGCCTTCCGAAATGAGATATGTTGACAGGAGATCATACCACGTGCGTGGAGCTTGTTTCAACCCATAGATAGCCTTCTTAAGCTTGTACACATGATTAGGAAACTCCGTACTAACGAACCCATCCGGCTGACTAACATAGACTTCTTCCCTTAGTTCACCGTTCAAAAATGCCGTCTTCACATCCATTTGATAGACGATCATGTTCATATGAGCAGCATACGCAAGGAATAGTCTAATAGCCTCCAATCTAGCCACAGGAGCAAAAGATTCTTCAAAGTCTATACCCAAGGCTTCTTTATATCCTCTAGCGACCAATCTAGCCTTATTCTTCAATACCGCACCCATCTCATCAAGTTTAACCTTATAAACCCATAACAAAGTAAGGATGTAGACCTTGTCAGGGAGAGGAACCAATTCCCATACTTCAAGTCGTTGGAATTCATTTAGTTCCTCCTGCATAGCTTCAATCCAAGATGATTGGGTCATAGCCTGCTGCCAATTTTTAGGTTCAACTTCAGAGAGAAATGCATCAAAGTAGCAATAAAGTGCACTCTCTTATAATTGATGGCGTGTAGAGACTGGTCGATCTAGATCTCCAATAACATTCCTAATTGGGTGATCTTTTGTCCATTTAGTGCTATGGTTTTCAATCCTAGGTGGTCTGGAGTGAACAATAGAAGGAGCTTCTTCTGAGGTAGACGCGGCTGAAGGGTTTTCAGGTATCGCTACACCAAAGAAAGGAAGCTCTTGCAAGTGAGCATATTCCAAGTCGTGATCAGTAGAATCCTCTTCCACATCATTAGGCATAAGTAGGGGTGATGATTCAGGTGTAGTTTGAGAATCACTTGGTGAAGGTGCATCCGGTTCAATGTGAATTGTAGATGCATTAGATAAAGGTTCATTAGCTTGAGCAACCACTTCAGGTATTGGAGCAATTACTACAGGTGCTGGAACTTCATCAGTCGGGGGATCGAAGAATTCATCAAACAACGGTTGAAACAGTTTATCCCACTCGGGCCTTGTTGGTGGTAAAAATGATGTAGAAGTAGGATTATTGGGAACTAATCCGGAACTAATAGCACCGGTTCCCATCTCATGAAGCGCGGGTTCAGAGCTGTGTTGCTCAGAAGCCATCGCTGTCAGCTCGTCGAAATCTGCGTCCATAGTTTCTACAATCTTGCCAAGACGACGGTTGTAAATTCGGTATGCTCTCTTGGACGGTGAGTAACCAATGAAAATACCTATATCGGCTTTCGGTTGAAGCTTACCCAAGTTCTCACTATTGATGTTTGGATAACAAAGAGCACCAAACACATGAAAAAATGAAACATCGGGTTTACGGTCATGTAGAAGCTCATAAGGTGTTTTTCCATGGCGTTTCCGAATGATAGAACGGTTTTGGGTGAAACATGCAGTAGAAATAGCCTCTGCCCACAAGAACAATGGAGCGTTCGCATAAATAAGCATGGTCCTAGCAGCTTCCATAAGTGTACGATTTCGTCTTTCAACGACACCGTTTTGTTGTGGAGTGCGTGCAGCGGATGTTTCATGTGATATACCAACTCCCTCATAGTAATCACGGAGAGTCTCGTTGACGAACTCTGTACCATTGTCTGTACGGATACGGCGGACAGTAGTATTCACACGTACCTGAATGAATTTCAGAAAGGTGATAATAGCCTTCGGTGCTTCATCCTTTGTACGTAGAAATCTAACCCATGTAAACCTAGAGAAATCATCCACAATTACCAGAATGAATTTCTTACCGCTCACACTTTCAGTTCTCATCGGCCCACAAAGATCCATATGCAAAAGATGAAGTTTTTCTTGATTGGTGTCTTCAGCTTTGGGCTTGTAAGATTTCTTGGTGCTTTTACCCCTTGAACACGCGGAACATAAATGGTCCTTGTGAAATTTAAGCTTTGGAAGACCACGAACTAAATCGTTTTTAGCCAGATGATTAATAGCATCAAAGTTAAGATGAGATAATCTGCGATGCCATAACCATGACTTGGTCTTAGATGCTTTAGAGAGAAGACATACTGGAGAGGCGGCCATCATGTCTTGTAAGGACAAGGTATATAGATTTGCACCACGAGATCCCTTCAACAAATCTTTTCCTTCCAAGTTGCGGATGAAACAAGTGTGTTGTCGAAAAGCAACCTCAAGGTTGGAATCACAAAACTGTCCTACTGAGAATAAATTATGACCAAGACCTTCTACATAGTATACCCTTGAAATCGTCACGTTTCCAATCTGATATTCACCATACCCCATTATTTTTGCTATATGATCATTCCCGAATTTAACCGTACCAAGAAACTTGCTGACGAAATTTCGGAGCATCGAGCGATTTCCGGTCATATGTTTTGAACAACCGGAGTCCAAATACCAAAGGATGATTTGGACCACCTGAAAATATCACCACACGAAGACAATGTAGAGGTATCGGAATCTGAGTGTTCCTTGTTATTAGCAGGTACAGATTTAATAATCTTAGATTTGCTAACTCTATGTTTCTTAGATTTCCTAGCCTTCTTTTTCTTAATAGGTGGTGTAGATTCTAGTTGGCTTAAATCCTGAGGTATTTCTTCACTGATAGGCACTATAGTGGGGGCTGACCTAATTAAAGGGCGCTGTTTCCATACTTGAGTGCGAGTGTTCCTAACTAAAGGACGCTCAGACCTAACCTCAATGGATGCATTCCTAGTTAAAGGGCACATTTTTCCATCTAATGTAAAGGTCCTACCAGTGGGACGCCATTTCCAGCCAACTTGGGCACGAGTTCTACCCGTTGGCTTCCATTCAAGACCATTCTTAATAGCATTCATTTCATTAATGTGATCAATCAGACACAAATCATGACGTTGGGAAAACATACATTCATTACAATTCCAACAATTCAAATCAGAATTCACGAATGGTTTAGGCTGCTGCACAGGCGCAGAGATTTTAGTCTTAACATGATTCTTTTTATTTAAAACT
Organism: Glebionis coronaria; assembly: GCA_025667525.1. Classification (NCBI taxonomy): domain Eukaryota; kingdom Viridiplantae; phylum Streptophyta; class Magnoliopsida; order Asterales; family Asteraceae; genus Glebionis; species Glebionis coronaria. The sequence goes on from CM046882.1 coordinate 216,349,409, forward strand.
GAACTAACATTCCTATTGTGGACTTCTACTTTCTTCTTTGTGGCACTACTAGTGGAGGGCTTGATCTTATCTTTCTTGAGTGGCGATCCTTTAGCCTTAGTAGTCTCTTTTAATCCTGTAGAAGGCAAAGTGGGAACATTAGCAACAGATTTTAAAGGTGTCTTACTTGATTGTGCCAATGACGGTTTCGCTCCTGGAGTCTTATTAAATGGAGTGACAGCAATGGGCCTATTATTAAGTAGTGCCGAACCTGGTGTACCTATGTATTGCAAATATGCTAAGCAATATTGAACTCGCTTAATATATTCATGAGCCGAATAATAGTCGCTACTTGAGGGATCTAAGGCATAAAGATCGTCTAAAATATCCCTAAGAAGATCGACATGCTTAATGGCATTCCTCATATAATCATCATAGGTAACTGGGTTTCTCTTATGAAGTGGATTCTTAAAAAGCACTACTGACTTGGTTGTTGGAGCACTAGTGGACGGTGCAGAGTCGGTAGCTAAGTTATCAACAACTTCTTGTCGGGTGAGAAGAAGTGTCTCCTTTAACTCAGCCAAAACCATATTTTTGTCAATGAGCAGGATGTTCAAATCAGAGATTTCCTCGCACTTTTGGTTCAATTGTTCAACAAAGGATTGTTGCTGTGCCGCATTAAAAGCGAAGCGTTCATCTAGTGAACCATAAAGAGCGGATAGTCCCTGTCTTGTTCGATCCATCTCCCCTAGAACAGACGATAGTCTAATTTCTAAGACTTGGTTTTTAGATTCTGCAGCCGCTAGTTCCAATTTTAATGTTTCATTTGATGACATCTCTCTCTTCAATCTCATGATTTCTTCCTCTAATGTCTTAACAATTGCAATCATCTTGTCACTAGTCTCAACACCGTTTTCACAACCATTTGATATCAAAAGATTCTCATTTTGAGTTTGTTGTTTTAATTCTAAATATATACAATTTTATTCTAGTTGATTAAAGCGTTTTGAAAGTAAATTGTAAGAATCTTGTAGCTTTAAAAACTCAGCGTTAGATTCGTGACAAGAATGATTATCTACCTCATTTACAGTATCAGCAACATTTACAGAGAGATCACAAACATCATCACATATATGCACATCATCACAATTAATCATAGCGGATGTAAGCTCATTCGAATAATTAACATTTACAGTAGTAAGCACATCACACGAGATTACTGCAGACAAGAATCGGTCATATTAAGTTAAAATCTTTTCTTTTTCAATTAGTTGTAGTTCGTAAGCGGTGTCCATTTCATAAAACACTTTTTGAACTTCACCAATTTCAAAAACAAGATTTTCCTTAAGAGATGCAAAAGTTCCTTTTAGACTTTCGACAAACGGATTGATCTCATTTTTAAACACCTCGTTCATATGTTCGAAATCCCATTCTCCGGCATTTAAGCCATTTGAAGTCGTACAATCCAAAATGACTTTGTCAAAATTAGTAAAGTATTGATTAATCTCTTGCAAGTTTAACCATACAGTGCTAACGGGTGGAAGATCCTTTGGAATTTCCTTAGGACCTTCCATATTGACAAGTGTAGGAAATGTACTAGGGTTTTCTTCATCTAATATGTAGGTCGGTGCTGTTATGAGATCTTTGTCCATATGGAAGCGAATTCTAAAATCCGTTTTTGCAAGCTCCTTATTCAATTTAAAATAATCACACTCGGGATATTTTGCAGAATTGTATGACCGATCCTCATCAACTAGATCCTTACTTGTTCGATCATCGGGAAAAACAATCGGGTCTAAAGCCAATCCTAATTGAGTTGCATTATAAATTCTAGGACTATGTCTTAAAGCTTGTTTTGCATACCGTGGATTAGGGGGAAGGCCTTTTAGACGTGATAAGTTAAACTCTCTAAACGAAGCATCAAATAAGTGCACTAGTTGAGAAGCAGCGTATTGTCTTAACAGCAAGTAATCTAGACTTCTAATCTTATTAGTGGCATTAATCTCCATTTCATTCTTCTTAGACTCAAGTGATTCAAAATCCGTTTGAAGTTTTTGAAAATTAGTGACCACTAACTCCTTTTCTTGAAGTTCATTAGACAGATTTGCTCTTAAGTTTTCGATTTCTTGCAAGTGACCCATTTGTTTGTTTCTAAAGTGATCATATTCGGGATTAGTTAGAACACTAGACGAAGGCACTAGTTCCAAGGTTTGAACTTTCTCATTGCTTAAGGCAAGCTCATCAGACAAATTCTTATTCTTAGCTAAGGTTTCTAAGAGTGCAGCATTCATTTGGCTAAGTAATGTAGCAGGAACCATGACCAAATCTTGTTAAGCAGGAGTAGGCGTATGCGAAATGGGTCCCGGTTGTGATTCACTCAAAGTCTGGGGATTCACATTGATATTGCTATCATTGTTTGTCTCCTCGTTTGAAAGACTCACCACCGAAGATTTATTCGAATCAGCACTCTCTTGCACAACTTGATGTGGTTGAATACTAGCATCAGTGGTATTATCGGTGGTATTAATAAGTACCTCAGATCTCTTTTCTGGCCCTAAGCTGGAGATAGTTGCCATGAGAGCAGCCTTTGCAGATTGAAAGTCATCACAGTCTGAATCATACGCATCGAGATCATCTGCTTGGTATGCTGCATTCTGTGTGGTGACCATGTCTTGTTCAGCAATCCCTGGATCAGCAAGAAATGCAAGCTCCTCTTCATCAAGTTCCCTTCCTTGTGCTTGAGCATTCACCAGATAGATCTTTTCTGCAAACCATTGTCCATCCCTTCTCCTCTTGGGTTTCTTACAATCCCTGGACATATGACCCTCTTCCTTGCAGTTAGCATGTAATCTTTCGCAACTTGCCCGTGGAATTAGCCCGTGGAGCAGGATTGACCATTGGTGCCTGATTGACCGTGCGAGCATTGGTAGTTGATGTGGTAGGTCTCCCCTGATATGGTTGAATTGGCTGAACCATTACCCTGCCATTCTCAATAGTAGCTTGTTGGCGAGAATTGGATGAATTCCTCAACTGATTGTTGGTAGGAGTTGATCCCCTAAATCCTCGTTTGCTTAAAGTTCTTGTGAGATAGGCAGACATAGTGGTTAACACTTCAACTGGATCAGCACCTTGTTTAAATACAGGAACGGGGACTTCCTCATCATCATAGTACATTGCTTGATCTTGAGCTGCATAATCACTAGAAGGAATACTCATTTGATCAGGGTAGCTTGTTGGATATGCTGCATTCTCTTGATAAGATGAATATGAAGATTGAGCATAAGGTGCAATACTAGCTGGGTGAGGTTGTGTAGCATATTGTGATGAAGGTGCACTGAACCGATATTGTTGCTGATGTGAGGTGGGTGGTTGTGGTAAAATCGAGTATTGGGGAAAGGCTGGTGTCATGTAAGGTGATGGATGATAGGCTTGATGTCCCAAAATATAAGGAGTGTTGTTGTGAGACAAGCTTGGTTGATTTGCCATCAAAGCTAATGAATCAGGGTACATACCTCGTGGAGAACGGTGCATGATCACATGTTTCTCATGTTGCTGAAGAAAAGCATATAGTTGATCCAAATTGCACTTATGCAGATCCCTGGTTAACTTAACATCGGTAATATACTCACCCCATTCAGCTTGAGGTAAACTATTCAAGAATTTGGTGTTAACCTGGAATGGAGCAATCACCAGATTGTATACATTCAGATCATTCATGAGTGGTGAATCTGAAGTAATAATCATGAAGCGTTTCCCCTGGGTTGTAAGTGAATCTGTCAAACAGGTCATACAACTGACATTCCCTTTCCTGTTTGGTGAGAGACGTGCCTTGTAGCAACACCTTAAGACGTTCCCATAAATCCTTTGCCACTGTATACTGACTTACCATCCTATAGATGTCATGGGGAAGAGCTTGGAGAATTGTTTGAAGAGCTTTCTCGTCTGCATCGGCAACAAGTTGTTGGGCTGGTGTAAGTTCTTCAAATTCTCTTGGTCGAGACACATTGTTAGCCACAATGGTACCATAGTCAAGTGGACCATTTAATATTGACTTAACCATAAGCCTCCCATAAACCGGTTTTCCCTTAAGATAAGACATCATCCGGCCTTGCCATGCTTCAAAAACTTCTTTGATGAGCATTGGCGGACGATTATCCGTTCCCGTAATGACTGAAATATCCGTAAGTGATGTCATCTGAGGCATTACTGAATTCGGATTCATTTTGTTAACTTCAAAGAGACAGAGATTATCGGTTGATCGAGCAGTGAAGTAAAGCTTGTGAATTGTGTTGTGTTTTTGTTGTAAGAAACCAAGATTAAATCCTCTAAAAAATCGTCGAAAAAACAAGCAAAATAACCCTTGTTTCGGAACTTTTGTTGATTCGGAAGTTTGATTTGGAAGATTTGGCTTGGAATTACCTTGATTCGGAACTTTTGGCTTGATCCGGAACTTCTTGAGTCGGAACTTCTTGGTTCGGAACTTTGGCTTGATCCGGAACTTCTTGGTTCGGAAGTTCTTGGTTCGGAACTTCTTGATCCGGAACTTCTTGATCCGGAACTTCTTGATCTGGAAGTTCTTGGTTCGGAACTTTTGACTTGATCCGGAACTTCTTGGTTCGGAAGTTCTTGGTTCGGAAGTGTTTGATCCGGAACTTCTTGGTTCGGAACTTCTTGATCCGGAACTTCTTGATCCGGAACTTCTTGATCCGGAACTTTCGCTGGGTAATCAGAAACTTTGATACGATGAACAGTAGACCTCAAAACGAGAGATTAAACCCAGATTTTGACCAAATAACCCAAAAAGTTTTGTGATTTCAACAATAATAAGTAAAAACTAATACTTATCCACTAATCCCAATCACAAAAACACCAAAAACACCAAGAATCAAGATGGTTTTTCTTAAAGAACACTAATACAATCAAAAACTAAAAAACCACACAAATCACTACCTTAAATCACCCCATAGCTCTGATACCAAATGTAGAATATTGATAATCAATGAATCTATGAAGGGGTTTGTTGATTTCTAGAGAGAAAGTTAGAGAGAGAAAGTGAGAGAAACTATGTGTATTTCAATAAAATGAAACTAGAAAAGTGACAACAACCAACCCCTTTCCATGGTGGAAAGGGGTATTTATACTCCAAGCTTACATTGGGCTTGGGCCGGTCCATGACAAGCCCATGGACCGGTTCTTACTTAACTTAATAAGTAACTAATGACTATTTTCTTACTACGAGCTATTACAACATAAATATTATTGTGGAGTGACCGATACTTCTAATATACGTAAAAACGTATTTCTAACAATATACGCCTTGGAAATGCATGTTTCTTGTTTTCATGTGTGTAGGTACCAAGTTCACGAAAACCGATGAAAACCGACACGAGAATGAAGAAAAAGATCGACGAAGCCAAAAATCGAGCTCGACAATAGTGGATTTAATAAAAATGCAAATTTATGGGCCAAGTGGGTCCCACATGGATTTATTGGGCCTGAAAAGCCCATTATTGATTCAAGTTTATAAAGTTGGACTTTTTAAAAAGTCCAATAGGCCCAAAAGGGGGACTTTTATTCACGGTTTGGAGTACATTTGGGCTTAAGCCCAATATTGAAATATGAAGGAAACGAATGATGGGCTTTAGGGTTTCAGTTAAAATTTTCCACAATAAATAATTCTTACTGGTTTTCTTAATTGTGTTTTGTCACACACACGCATTTACAAACCGTTGGTGTATCCACACGTCACACACAACTTTTTTCCCATTTCCATTAAATAAACAAAACTTACCCCACTTACTTTTATTATTGTCGATACAAACAAGGTGAATTCTCTCACCTTTCTTCCCCAATATTTCTCCTTCACCATAAACCTGTAAATATTTACTGTTCAAAAACCTAGCAAGTAAAAAAAATCGATTATATTTGGGGCTTTTTGGTTATTTGATTAATTCACACCAAGGGGAATAAAACCCCCTTGGTTTAAGGAAGAGAAGAGAAGGATAGAGGGTGCTACGTGGCCAATTTTGTTTGGATGCTACACCTCATCAGCCCATATCCACCAATCACAGCCTTGAAAAGAAACACAACTAGCACACGGATGCCACGTTGGCAATCCGTGTGCTATTTGGGATCATCTCAGCCCTTAGATTGAAGAAAGAGAAAAGGAGTGAAGATCAAAGGCTACAAATCATAAGGAATATCCTACTGAAGATGCGAATATCCGTTCAAGGATGCCTTTGGGGGGGGGGGGGCTATAAATACCCCCAAATTTCTTGTGTAAATCATCCTTTTCTTTACTTTAATATTATGCTGTAGAAATAGTTTTAAGATTGTTATTGTATTTCTGTTCAAGCTTTGTATTTATCTTTGAATATTAATAAAATTTCAGTCAAGTTATTTACATACGAGTCTCTTTAATTTACTGTTTTTATGCTTTTATTGATTTACAATTGAATCTGATAACTATTTACATTAATAATATTTGAAGTAATAAGTTTAGACTAATTAATAGTCTAAGCTTATTATTGGAAGTAAAAATTGGATAACATTTTTCCCCACTGGAAAAGTGAATAATATATGCTCGGTTTGATGATGATTGATTGGGGTTTCGTTTGATGATGTAATGGTGAATGGTGGATCGAGTTTCGGATCATAAGGTTGTTCAGCACAACCTTCGGCACAACGGTTATCCAAAAGGTTCTATTTATCTTCCATTTTTACATGTTTTTAGTTAAATATCATGTTATGATAAATTGCTTATGAATGCTTGTTATATCTGCTTTAGGTTAGTTTGGATTAATGTTATTAAATCATTATCTGTTAGTTAATTTTGCAAGATTTTATTCAGTCGTTTCTGCTATTATTGTTGCTAATTTGCCCATAGGATGCTGCTGTTTTGGTGTATTCGATTGTTAAAGATGAATTTGAATGTATGCTGGAAATATAAGCCTTATTAATTTATTTTGTATGATCACTTAATAGGTTGCTGTCTGATTTCGTTAAGTTGTTGCTTCTTGCTTGTTGGTCTAAGTTGTTTAGGTTATTATTCTGAGTATGGTGTTTAGGGATTTGCTTAGTTTGATTTTGCTACGATTAATGAGATTGAGAGTCTGCTAGCTTTGAGGGACTGCTTGTTTCTTTGTATTTCAGTCAGATTTATAGCCGCATAGGTGACTGCTTGGATTTTGAGATACGATTTAGACTGCTAAGTTTGATTTGGTTTGTTGTTCTTTCTGTTTGTTTGAGAAGTAAGTCAGAGCTGCTACGGATTTACTTGTTAGAATTTTCATTCCGCACAAATAGGATTGATAGTTCTGATAAGTTTGCTTAATTTGTGTTGCTGACTGATTGTGTTAATGCTATCTGATTATCCTGATCTGAGGATTTTGTTAAACTGATTTGAATGCTGATTTTTCTGCATATCTGTTAGTTTGTTTACTGAGTTTTAATCGTTAATTGATTTAATGTGATATATTACAATTTAGTTCAAAAACTGCTTATCAGTTCAATTAACTGATAATCTCATTAAGCTTTTGTCCTCATAGCTTGAAGCTAATAAGCTCACAAAAAGTCACTCCTGTGACTGGGAATTTGTTTCTGTAATAAAAGGTTTTAATTCCAAAAATATTGTCATTAGGGGGGTTCGAACTCGAGACTTCCCCTTCGCCAGTTCAACGTGATAACCAACTGGGCTACACGCCCTTTTGATTTTAATGTCTCTTATTTCTTTAATATAGAATGAATTAGTTTGCAGCTCTTGTTTTAAGTTTAAGTTTAATTTGTCACGTTTATTTTTATTAATTTCCTTTATATTTTAATTAGAGTAATTTCTCTAAAATAAGTAGTTTAAATAATATATAATAAAAAAAAAATATGTTTTATTTTAAAAAGTTTAATTAGTTTAATAGATTTTAACAATTTTTAGATTTAAATAAATATAGTTTTTATTAGATTTGTTTTAAAGTAAATTTTAATAATAAAGTAAATTAGTGTAAAAGTTTTTTTTTCATAAAGTAGAATTATTATTTTTAATTAGTTTAATTTTTAAATAGTCTTTATTTTAATTAATTAATTGTTAGATTTATTTTATATAGGCGGGGTTAACGATTCATGCACTTTAGGGTAACCTTAAATAGTTTAAAATTTGTAGATTTTAATTGTAGCTTAAAAAACCGAAAATCAATTCAAATCAATTGTCCAAATCAAAGCAAAACGTCTCAAATTCATAAGATCTTCGTGTACAACGAACTTGGTTCATCCACGTGTTTAATTGAATCCGTCTTTGGTAATATTGGACTATTACTTTTTCCTAAAGGTAATTTTCTAATTTACCCTATAACGTATCCAAATAATTCACATATACACATCCACACACATCAGGCGACTACTCCTGTAGTAAAAGACATACGTCTATTAGTGTTTCTAGAAGTCTGAGGTGATTGAATTTCTTTGTTGTGTGTGGGTTTAGTAGCCAATCTATACATCCCTGGTTTAACCACATTTGTGTTCTTAATGCTTTGTGATCGAATATGTGTTTTGAGAGTGTTTTGTGGTAACCTATTGATGAGACTGCTTTTATACATAGTCTCATCTTCCAAATAGGGCTTAAAATGCATTAAATATCATCAAAATACCCAAATATATGCTTGTGTTTGTTGCTTGTGTATTTTAGGTGCGGATATTGAGATAATGACAAAAGATCACAAGAATCATGCAAAAACGAACACGGGAAACGAAGCCGCACAATGAACCAAGCCCTAATGAAGACTTTCCCAAGATCAACCCTTGAAGATTTGAAGAATTATGAAGAAGGGTCCTCCAATTATGAAGAATTGACACTTTATACCCTTGTATCCTCATAATTACAAGTTTGGTCCCTAAAGTTTGTCAAATTTACAAAAAGGGCCCTTAACTTTGAACAATTGGCAAAAATGGTCCCTCAATTATCAAGACTTGGCAATTTCAGTCCTCCAAATTATCAATATTGCAAGTCTAGACCATTATCATTGAAGAAAATACCAATTCAGCCCTTGAAGAATTCAGATATGGCAAGAATTACCCCTGATTTTACTTTGCAAAAGTTCTTGGGCCAGAAGTGTAAAAAGGCAAAAGTTGACAAAGCTTAAACAAGCGCTGATAGAAGTTTGGATTGAATTTGACAAGTTTTTGAAACATAGGGGTGTTAAGCTGGCAGACAAAGAAGAAACCTAGACCAGTGGTGAGCTGCCACGTGCCCCACTCACTTGAATCAACCAATCACAACTCACCCTTTGTCCACATTAGATCCCACTCACATTTGTTTATAAACTAATCCTAACAGATTAGTTTAAACTTGGCGCTAAACACCCATTTTAAAAACCAAACGGATTAAAAACATGTTCTTGGTGTTCTTGGCACAAATTGGGCATTTGCTAATTACCAACAATTAAACTCCCATATTGTGCAGATTTGTGATTAAGGGTCCTATAATCACAACCCAACCTTAAAACTTGACACCTCACCACCCCATTTGTCTCCTTGTGTCTCCCCTGCTCCACACCCATGCATACTGCCAAAAAGATGGCAGCAATCCAACGTTTGAGAAACATGCTTACTTTCTAAGCTTCATCTACACCTTTGGATGCTCTCACCCATGCCAGCTGCCACTACACAACAAGAAAAGTCACATGATTCTCCAAGGCATTCAAACTTCATAAGGGCATTTTTGGAAGATCAGACAGCTAGGGTTTACGTTTTCCTTTGCTTTCTAGATACATTGTAAGGCTATATAAAGCCACTTAGGCCTTCATTTTTCAGTTGCTTTTGGTTTTTCCTTTGTTCAAACACTTGTAAATCCTTTTTCAGTTTAATGAATTTGAGTTAAGTGCTTTGAAGAAAGACCAAGTGCCATCTTTATTCTGCTTGTTTATGTTCTTAGTTTACTGCTTTTGAAGTTTAAAACCTGTTTTCAAAAGAGGAGTGTGCACAAGTTTGCATATTTTCCTCATTTTCTTGATATTTTGCTAAGTCTTGTTCCAATCTTGGAATTCTTGGGCTATAGGGTTGATCATAGCATCCTAACTGAGTTGGTTAAGGTGTGGTGAGGCTTATAACTTGGGGATAATCAAGTGTGGGGTAACAATTTTGCATCAATCAAGATTTTTCCAAGTTTCTGATTTTTCATGTTATTGTGCTTAACCCTTGTTGAATCTTAGCAGGCTTTTGTGGAAGCTTGTGCTTGTTCTTGCTAGCACATAAGCTCAAAATTCGTGGGTGTGGATGTACATCCATGAGGTTTGCTTACTTAATCTCCAAATCTGCATAAATTGTGATTTTTGGTGATATTTGTATGAAACTGTTGTTCTTGTGAATTTTGTGGCTTGTTCTTGCTTAAATCTGTTTATTAGACTTGTTTTAGTGTTAATTGATGCTTGGTTGGCCTAAAATCTTGTTTTGCTTTTGAAAATTTTGATTTGAAAAAGTTAAAGGGGTGTTTGGGTCTACTGATTTATGCTTGTAATCTGTTTTTGTGTTAAGGGAAAGTGTTGTTTATGCTTTGTATCTGCTATACCTTTGTTTGAGAGTGTTTTGCTGCAAGTTTTTGGTTTCGAACACTTGAATTGATCAATCTGCTATATAGACCTTGTTTCTGCCTGTTTTGACCTAGGATTTTGGGAACACTTAGTGTGTATGCATGCTTAGGGATAAAAGTGGTTTAAACAAAGTTAACATAACCTGTTTGAAAGATTTGAGGTGTTGAAACTGGCTTGTGTGTCAAATACATCAGCAAAAGTAGAAAACTGCATGTGTAGTGTTCATCAATAACTTTCATAGCTTGAATCTTGCTTAATTCTTTGAACCAGTGCATGAAACCTGTTTAGACTTGCTTATTGGAGTTTAATATAGCTTGTGTGTGCATTTGGTTGAATTTGGCTGGCTGATTGTGATTTTTATAGCTTATCAAAGTCTGCTGAAGTGGTCATTTGCATCAGCAAAGTGACCACCTCATTTGGTGTTGCATTGTGATTTCTAGCATTAGGATTGTTGTATTGCTGCTTGGGTCTTGTTCATGTGCTGCTTGTGATTGGTTTTTGCTATTTGGATTGCTTTGATCATAGCTTATAAGCCCACTGGCTTATTGGCTTATTTGTGCCAAAACACATCAAGTTTACCCAACTGGTAAGCCTTGATTCACAAGGTTTGCACTCAAACCTTGATCAGCAGGGTGAAAAACAAGTCCTTACACTTCATTAAGTCTGTCAGCGCCTACTTTATTTCTGTCAGCGCTTGATTTTAACTTGTCAGCGTTTGGTTTTAAGTCATCAGCGTTTGACTTTTGGTCAAACTTGGTTCAAGCTTAGTAAATCTGCTTTGCTTATTGGTACATGCAACAACTTAGTTTTTGTAATAGAACTCATTTTTTTTAGCTTAATATCAAGTCTGGAAGTTTACAAGTCTTTTGGTTAAGCTTTTGCTAGGAAATTAGCTTATTTGGCTTTTTCAGCCAGCTTATCTGTTCTCACAGCTTATTCTACTTGGTTTTTTGTGCTTTTCTTGATTGATTATTCTTAGTTAAGCTATTTGTGAGCTTTTGCAACTTGAATCAGCTTCTGAGGTGGTCTAGTTCATAAATACGACTATTTTGTCGTTTTGTGAATAAGTTGTTGACTTGTTTCTGGCTTATTAAGTGGTCTTATTTGAAAATTCTTTTTGCAGAAGTCTTTGTTAGGTCAAAAGAAGGTTGTGTGTTAAATTTTAGCTTATGGCATCAGCTTATGGCTTAATGGGCCAAAAAGCCCATTAAGAATAAGCTGCTTATTATAAGTTAGCTTATTTCACATTTTCAGCTTTTGGGCCTTTGGAAAAAGTTGTTTAAAATCAAATTTTGAGTCAACCTGTGCTTTTTGAGCTTATTTTGAACACTTTTTCTTATTGGGCCTTAATTAAGCCCAATAAGGGACTGTTTTGGGTTTGGCCCATTTTCTAGGCCCAATAGGGGTATTTAGGTAATTTCTCTTTCATTTCTGAGTTATTTAGGTTAAATTAAGCTAGTTTGCAAGTTTTTAGAATTTTTTATAATTTTTGGATTTTTAATATTATTTTAATATTATTTTATTATTAAAAATTAAAAGTCTGATTTTCTAGGTTTTTATATTTTTCCTAGGTTCTAAATACTTAATTAGGATTTTTACAACTTTCCAATTATTTTCTAGGTCTTTTAATTATTTTCTATAATTAATTTAAGATTTAATTGATTTTAGGAGTTTTTAATTGTTTAAAAATAGTTTTAATTGGTTTTAAAATTTTGAAAAATAGTTTTTAGCTTAATTAGAGTATTTTTGAGGTTTACAAACTTGAAAATCTTGTTTAGGGCTTTTTAATAATTAATTTTGATTTTTAGGGCTTTAATTAGCATTAAAAAGTCATTATCTAATTAATTAAAAGGTTTTTGCAAGTTTTGATTTTTTGTAAACTCTTAGAATATTATTAGGGATTTTTGGTAAATTTTAGAAATTTTTAGGTTTAAATTTTAATTTTGGTGGTTTTTACGACTTTACGTGTACGCCTTTTTAGACTTAGTTTAATCCGTCTTCATAACCGTCATTCTCTTCTAATCCCTTTTCTATTTTTCTTTTCTCAAATATAATCACAAATTAATCCAAATCATTACACACATAACACACTAGCCTCCTTGAGAACGAACTTAATTGGGTCATTCACACACGGTTTTCCTAAATCGTCGTGCTCACTTGCCCTATTTATTGCACTCTTTTCCTAAAGAGTTGCAAAACCTCAACATCATTTTGGCGCCGCTGCCGGGGAGGCGTGTTGTGTTTTGATTTGGCATTGTTGTTTTTATACTAACCATAATTAGTATTTGTATTAGTAGCACTCTACTAATACGTATTATCGTTTTTCGGTTTTTGTGTGAATATTATTACTATATTGTATACGTAGAACAATAAATACACAAGTACTCCAAATACGTGAGAAATCACAACCTTGACTTGGGAGGTCATTACCCAATCATTGTATTCGAATCTCAAACCAAAGAAAAAGGCAACAATAGATAAATACTTTCGTGAAGCTTAATCTTGAAAATACAAACTATAAGGTGGGTATAAGGCGGATATTATAAAATATATCCTAAGGAAAAAGGCTCTTAAGTGCTTCGCGCCGCCTCGTTTCCCCGCTTCCTTGTGAGTATTTGATTGTGAGAGTGAATCGAGGGTTTTGCCGCCCAAAGTATTACTAAGTATCATATATATTTTCTTGGTTTCTATTGATTAAACCCTCTTGAACGATTTGGTGTTCCACCATCGTTCTAAATTCATCGAAGACGTTCACCCCACGTGATCGTTTTCATTCCTTGAGGCTTCGTTAATCAAGAGATTTGATTAGTGAGGAGATTTGTGGACTTTTTGTCTACCTAATACATTTCACCAAGTTCCAAAAAGGTTAATACAATCAAAAACCACAAAAAAATTAAAAAAAATACAAAACACCAAAAAGAATCTTCTTTGCTCGTCCCCTCGTTGTACGTGACGTTTATGCTAACTCGAAATAAAGCAAGACGTGCACGTAAACGAAAGAACAAAACTCCCACTCCCAACAATTCTAGTGAGGAGTCTCCTATTGACGAACCCATTGTAAGAGAAGCACCAACCATGGCGAATCGAACTATGATGGAGTTACTTCAAGCACCCACCGAGGGTTATGGAGAGGCTATTGTGATTCCCGCTATCCTTGCGGAGAATTTTGAGGTGAAAACGGGTTTGTTGTCAATGATCCAAAACAACAAATTCCGTGGTGATGAGAAGGACAATCCACACAACCATATCCGCCAATTCAATCGTCTTACCGCTACTTGCAAGTTTAAGGATGTGTCTAACGACTCGATTAAGATGATGCTTTTTCCGTATTCCTTAGCGGGGCCCGCAAAAATTTGGTTAGAGAAAGAGCCACCCAATTCTATATTGACGTGGAAGGATCTCGTGTCTAAGTTTGTGAACCAATTTTTTCCGCCCTCTAAGACTACGCACTTGAAAAACGAGATTTCAAAGTTTTCACAAGAATTTAATGAAAGTTTTTCAACGGCTTGGAATAGGTTTAAGGAAATGTTACATGAATGTCCTCATCACGGTTTTTCCGATTTGCATCAAATTGACACGTTTTACAATGGACTTAATGATCATGAAAGGGATTATTTGAATGCCGCCGCGGGTGGTAATTTTTTGTGTAAAACGGTTGAGGAAGCTTTGGTGATAATTGAAAATAGATCTAAGGTGTATAGTCCTCGTAGCACGTCTAGTGTTCGTAAGGCTTCGTCTTCGGCTTCACCTTCTTTGTCTAATACCATCGATGCTTGCCAAATTGAGGCAAACTTGGAAAACTAGATTTTTGATAAGTTGAAAGGACTTTTGATTGAGTTTAAGGTTGGTGAACCAAGTGCTCCCGCTACGGTTAAAGCGGTTGAGGTTTCTTGCATGTATTGTGGTGGAGGTCATGATTTCTCCGAGTGCATTACCAACGGTGGTAACACTTCGAGTGCCTTCGCGGCCACGGGAATTTACAACCAAAACGGTCAAGTTTCCCGCTCTAATCAAATGACTCCACCGGGTTTTGGATCAAATCAAAGTGCTAACAACTATCGCAACAATCAAGTTGGTTTTAAGAACAATTACAACAAGGGAAACTATGGGAATCAAGGGGCTAATAATCAAGTTTCAAACAAAAATGATTTTCAAAATAACAACAAAAGTTTGCAAACATTAAAAGATCTTCCAAGTGAGTTTGTTGAATATGCTAGTGGGAATGATGCTAGGTTTGACAACATTCAAAGAGAAATAATTAGCCTAAGATCCGAGTTCAAAAACGACTTGAAGAAAGAGTTGAAAAATGAGTTAGCTAATGAACTTAAAATCCACACCAACAAGATGGAAGGAAATGTCACTAGGTTGCAACAAAACCAACAAAAAATGGAACAAGGGCAACATGAGATTAAACAAGAAATGCTTAAGGCCGAGAAAAGGCAAACCGAAGCCGTATTTAGGCAATCTAATTTTGAAGATAAAATCTCGTCTATGTTTGAGGCAATAATGTGTAAACCGTCGTCAAGTGGTCTTCCTAGTAACACAATATCCAACCCTAAGGGTGAGATGAAAGTGATTACCACACGTAGTGGTAAGATACTTAAGGAGCCGATTCCTCAACCAATTGCTCCTACGGAGGAAGCAATTGAGGAAGAACCCGAGGTGGTGGTCCAAAAGGAGCATGTCCCAATCCCACGAAGTACCGCTCATACCACACCTACGGTTGACCCATTAC
Organism: Glebionis coronaria; assembly: GCA_025667525.1. NCBI lineage: Eukaryota > Viridiplantae > Streptophyta > Magnoliopsida > Asterales > Asteraceae > Glebionis > Glebionis coronaria. The sequence goes on from CM046882.1 coordinate 216,364,697, forward strand.
CATCATTGGAACCCGAGATTCCAAAGGCTATGCCTACTATGCCTCAACCCACACCACCTTTGCCCTATCCATCGAGACTTAGGAAGGAGAAACGTCAAGAGCGCGACAATTACCAATTTGAGCTTTTTATGAAAATGTTTCGTGATTTGCACCTTAATGTGAGTTTCGCCGATGCTTTGGTCATGATGCCTCGATTTGCCGCTAACTTTAAGAGTATGTTGAACAACAAGGAGAAATTGCACCAATTGTCTAGTTGTTCGTCGGTTTATCTTAATCGCATACCTCAAAAAGTCGGTGATCCCGGTAAATTTTTGATCCCTTGTGCAATCCAAGACATGGAAGAATGCTTCGCCTTGGCCGATCTTGGTGCTAGCATTAACTTGATGCCACTTGCAATCTTCAAGTCGCTCAATCTTCCTAATCTTACTCCTTCACTAATGTCTATCGAGTTGGCCGACCATTCCACAATTCCCGCATGTGGTTTGGCGGAAGACGTTTTTGTGAAAGTGGGGAAGTTCTACTATCCCGTAGACTTCATTCTTGTTGATATCCCCACGGATCCTCAAGTTCCTCTCATTTTAGGTCGTTCGTTTTTAGATACGTCTATGGCTTTGATCGATGTGCATGCTAGAAAGATCACCTTACGTTTCAACGACGAGGAACTTGTTATAAACGCAACTCAAAACTCTCAAATTTCTCATGTTTATTCCGTTGCAACCATAAACCTCGTTGATATGATTGACGTGGTTTGCGAGGAATTTTCACAAGAAGTTCTAGGTTTTGGTGATGAAGAAACTAGTGGCAATCCCACTATGTTGGATCCAATTCTTGATAATTCGACACCAACCTTCACTCCCTTTGAAGGTGGTGGTTTTACGTTGGAAGAATGCAATGTTCCACGTACTTGTGACGAAGACCTCGACAACGATGAGGACTTCTCGATTATCAAGGATTTTCTTAACGATTTCCCATTTCCTCCACCCGAGAAGGTTAGGAGTATCGAACCTAAATCTTCACTTGAGGAACCACCTATTCTCGAGTTGAAAGATTTACCTCCTCACCTCGAGTATGTCTATTTGGAGGAGGACGACAAGTTGCCGGTTATTATTGCGAAGGATCTTTCGAATGATGAAAAAACCGCACTTGTCGATGTTCTAAAGGCTCACAAAGGGGCGATTGCGTGGAAGTTATCCGACATTAAGGGAATCGATCCCAAATTTTGTACACACAAAATCTTAATGGAGGAAGATTTCAAGCCAACAATCCAAAGTCAAAGGAGGGTGAACCCCAAAATTCACGACGTCATCAAAAAGGAGGTCCTTAAACTCCTTGACGCGGGAATGATTTACCCTATTTCCGATATCCCTTGGGTGAGTCCTATTCATTGTGTCCCTAAAAAGGGAGGGATGACCGTTGTGCCAAACGATGCCAACGAGTTGATTCCCACTAGACTCGTGACCGGATGGAGAGTGTGCATTGACTATCGAAAGTTGAATGAAGCCACTCGAAAAGACCATTTTCCCTTGCCCTTCATGGACCAAATGTTGGAGCGTCTTGCGGGAAACGATTTCTATTGCTTTTTAGATGGTTTTTCCGGTTACTTCCAAATTCCCATCAATCCTCGTGATCAAGAAAAAACTACGTTTACGTGTCCATATGGAACGTTTGCCTATCGTAGAATGCCATTCGGACTTTTCAATGCACCGGGAACTTTTCAACGATGCATGATGGCTATTTTTCATGATATGATCGAGAAGACGATGGAAGTCTTCATGGATGACTTTTCCATGTTTGGTGATTCCTTTACTTCGTGTTTGTCGAACCTTGAGAGAATGTTAAAACGTTGTGAGGAAACCAACCTTGTGCTCAATTGGGAAAAGTGTCATTTTATGGTTAAGAGTGGAATCGTCTTAGGGCACAAGGTTTCGAAAGCGGGGATTGAGGTAGATCAAGCTAAGGTAGACGTCATCGCCAAATTACCTCATCCCAAAACCGTCAAGGGAGTTAGGAGTTTCCTAGGCCACACGGGCTTTTATCGACGATTCATCAAGGATTTCTCGAAGATTTCTCGACCCATTACACATCTTCTTGAAAAAGAGGCACGTTTTGTCTTTGACGAAGATTGTGTACGAGCCTTTGAGATCCTTAAGAGGAAACTTACCGAAGCTCCCATTCTTGTTGCTCCAAATTGGAACCTCCCCTTTGAGCTTATGTGTGATGCAAGTGATTACGCTATTGGGGCCGTTTTGGGGCAACGTCATGAAAAGAACTTCTTGCCTATTCACTATGCTAGCAAGACGATGACCGAGGCTCAACTTAAATACACTACAACGGAAAAGGAGTTCCTTGCCGTGGTGTATGCATTTGAGAAATTCCGACCTTATCTCTTCTTGACAAAATGCATAGTGTATACGGACCATTCGGCTATCAAGTATCTCATGGCAAAGCAAGATGCAAAGCCGAGATTACTTCGTTGGATTCTCCTCCTTCAAGAATTTGATCACACCATTGTTGAAAAAAAAGGAGCCGAGAATCTAGCGGCCGATCATCTCTCTCGTTTAGAAGATCCTCACCAAAGTGTTTACGAGCCTAAGGAAATCACCGAAACATTTCCGCTCGAGACACTTGGTGTAGTGAATTCTAAGCTTGATTCGTCTACCCTATGGTTTGCGGATTTTGCAAATTACCATGCGGGTAACTTCATCATTAAGGGTATGACAACTCAAGAAAAACAAAAAATTTTTCGTGACGTCAAGTTCTACTTTTGGAACGACCCTTACTTGTTTCGAACTTGTGCGGATCAAATCATCCGACGTTGTGTTTTTGGCACCGAAGCTTCTAACATCCTTAGATCTTGCCATGAGGGACCCACGGGTGGTCACCACGGTGCTAATCTCACGGCTAAGAAGGAGTTTGATGCCGGCTTCTTTTGGCCTACTATTTACCGAGATGCACAAATTCTTGTGAAGTCTTGTGATTCATGCCAACGACAAGGAAAAGCCTCACAAAAAGATGAAATGCCACAAAATATCATTCAAGTATGTGAGATCTTTGACGTTTGGGGCATAGACTTTATGGGGCCGTTCCCATCATCTCGTGGTAATAAGTACATCCTTGTTGCGGTTGACTACCTATCTAAGTGGGTGGAGGCGAAGGCCTTGCCCACTAATGATGCTCGTGTGGTAGTTAAGTTCTTGAAGAGTTTGTTTGCTAGGTTTGGAACCCCTCGTGCGATCATAAGCGATCGTGGAACCCATTTTTTTAATGACCAATTCGAAAGGGTTCTAAGGAAATATGGGGTTACACATCGTCTTTCTACGGCTTATCACCCACAAACGAGTGGGCAAGTCGAGGTTTCAAACCGAGCATTGAAAAGGATCTTGGAGAGATCCGTGGGGGAAAACCGACAATCTTGTTCGGATAAGTTAGACGATGCTTTATGGGCCTTTAGGACCGCTCATAAGACACCCATTGGGTGCACTCCCTATAAGCTTGTGTATGGAAAGAATTGTCATTTGCCTATCGAGTTAGAACACAAGGCTTATTGGGCCCTAAAGCATTGTAATGATGATATGGAGACCGCGGGAAAACACCGGAAAATGCAATTAAATGAATTGGATGAATTGAGAGACATTGCTTATGAAAATTCATTGATTTACAAAGAGAAAACTAAAAAGTTGCATGATTCAAAAATTAAAAACCGGGTTTTTAACATTGGGGATTTTACTTTTTAATTCAAGATTGAAAATATTTTCTGGTAAATTGAAATCCCGTTGGTCCGGTCCATTCACCGTGACTCAAGTGTTTCCTTATGGGACCATCGAGCTAGCTCAAGATGATGGTCCTAACTTCAAGGTGAATGGACATAGGTTGAAGCACTACTTTGGTGGGGAAGTTCCATCCTTGAACTACCTCGACCAAGTCACCTTCCCCAATGATAATTAGTATTGAGGGGATCGAGTCGAGCTCATGACTCGGTAATCAAAAATGAGGAGCCTCGTGGGGGAGTCCCATGCTTATCCTATGTACATATTATCGCTTTCTTAGTTTAATGTAGCTTACGTGTGGGGATTTGTGCCCTTCCAACCTTTGTTCCGTGGTTGTTTGTGATATGTGGTTTTTAGATCATGATCTTCACGATTGGAGCCTCTCGTGTTCGTTTTATGGGAGCACTCGATCGTTTGCTATTGGAGACATTTCTAAATATCCATGATATATCCTTTGATGTTCTAACCTTAGGTTTTTAGCACACTTCATAAACGGCTAATAATTTAATGGTTACACCCTTTCCATGATAGATTAGGTATTCGACTACGTCTCTAGTATGGGGGTGTTTGCACCCCTAGACTCGAAACATTGAGGACAATGTTTAACTTTAGTATGGGGGGGTGAATAGATACTTGCCTTGCCAAACCTTCACGCTTTCCAAAGTTTATCTTTTTGTTTATCGTTTTTGTTGCAAAATAAGGCTAAAAATGGCCAAATTTTAAAATTTTTCTTATGTTTTATAAGTGTTTGAAGACACGAATGTAGGTTTTCCGATGGCGAGAATAAGAGTAATTTTTGACTCGACCGTGCGTGTTGAGCACTTAGCTTTGATTCCTTAACTACACATTAGGCTAAGTCTCTTAAATGAGGACGAGAAATGATAGAGTTAATTATAAGTTACTATGCTAAACGTAGAGTACTCGTATTCTTTCAAAAACTCATTTGTTCTCGTTGTTTGCTTATTCTCCCTTCGCATGTAAATATTTTTTGCTTAATAAATATTGACTTAGCGGTTTAGTTAGGATTGTTGGGTTTCTAGTCTTTTCTAGTAGCTTCCGTGTAATTAAATTGGGAAGACATTAAGGTATCGCCAGCGTCACGGTTTTGAAGTATTGGCACCCTAATAATCGAAAGCTTCACCCAATAATAAGATTTCAAGTGGTCACCTAAATCAAGCAAACAATTTGAAGCCCCACAAGGCCCAAAAATCTATGCAAAATTGAAAGTGAATCAAGCCTTAATCTTCGAAGCTTTAAAGATCCAAAATTCGCCTTAGCGTGAGGATATACGTCTTTGGCTAATAAAACCACCGATGAGGCGGATAATAAAAGGCAAGGCAAGACCGAAGTCATAATAAAAGCTTCATCGCGAAGTTGAATAAAAGATGGAGGTAAACCAAAGATAATAAGGCCCTTCCGTTAGGGGGCGTATAAAAGTCTTGGTAATAAGTCTCATGTTCAAAACCGTTATAAAACCGTGTTTATCGATTCTTCTTGTCAACTTAATTTTTTAACATCGTTGTCTATTAGGAGGGGTTATTGATTTGATGGTCTTAGTTACACCGTTAGGACTCTATTTTTAGACCTAAATCTCTATTATCGCATAAGTCAATGATGTATCCTCGTGATCATTAAGACAAAATAAAATATAAGAGATACAACTTAGGAATAATGGGAGAATAAGTACGTGATTAGGGCATATGAGTAGTGTTAGCATTACTAACTTATAATGACAATGATCTCGTTACACGCTTAGCATGGAATTGAAGTGAAAATCGAGGATGACGAAATTATTTCTAACGAAGCATTCACGTGTTCTTATTCTATGAACCTAAACGTCCTATTTTGCGATGAAAATCTTACATTATGTCTATAACACAAGTAGTAGTAGTAATAGTAGTAGTGTAGCTAGTTTATCATTTCAATAAAGGGAATAAAAATGAATTTTGGAGATGCTTTGATACTTTATTCTAGCATTGCGTGAGGGCACGGCAATGGTTTAGTATGGGGGAGTGATGAGACTGCTTTTATACATAGTCTCATCTTCCAAATAGGGCTTAAAATGCATTAAATATCATCAAAATACCCAAATATATGCTTGTGTTTGTTGCTTGTGTATTTTAGGTGCGGATATTGAGATAATGACAAAAGATCACAAGAATCATGCAAAAACGAACACGGGAAACGAAGCCGCACAATGAACCAAGCCCTAATGAAGACTTTCCCAAGATCAACCCTTGAAGATTTGAAGAATTATGAAGAAGGGTCCTCCAATTATGAAGAATTGACACTTTATACCCTTGTATCCTCATAATTACAAGTTTGGTCCCTAAAGTTTGTCAAATTTACAAAAAGGGCCCTTAACTTTGAACAATTGGCAAAAATGGTCCCTCAATTATCAAGACTTGGCAATTTCAGTCCTCCAAATTATCAATATTGCAAGTCTAGACCATTATCATTGAAGAAAATACCAATTCAGCCCTTGAAGAATTCAGATATGGCAAGAATTACCCCTGATTTTACTTTGCAAAAGTTCTTGGGCCAGAAGTGTAAAAAGTCAAAAGTTGACAAAGCTTAAACAAGCGCTGATAGAAGTTTGGATTGAATTTGACAAGTTTTTGAAACATAGGGGTGTTAAGCTGGCAGACAAAGAAGAAACCTAGACCAGTGGTGAGCTGCCACGTGCCCCAGTCACTTGAATCAACCAATCACAACTCACCCTTTGTCCACATCAGATCCCACTCACATTTGTTTATTAACTAATCCTAACAGATTAGTTTAAACTTGGCGCTAAACACCCATTTTAAAAACCAAACGGATTAAAAACATGTTCTTGGTGTTCTTGGCACAAATTGGGCATTTGCTAATTACCAACAATTAAACTCCCATATTGTGCAGATTTGTGATTAAGGGTCCTATAATCACAACCCAACCTTAAAACTTGACACCTCACCACCCCATTTGTCTCCTTGTGTCTCCCCTGCTCCACACCCATGCATACTGCCAAAAAGATGGCAGCAATCCAACGTTTGAGAAACATGCTTACTTTCTAAGCTTCATCTACACCTTTAGATGCTCTCACCCATGCCAGCTGCCACTACACAACAAGAAAAGTCACATGATTCTCCAAGGCATTCAAACTTCATAAGGGCATTTTTGGAAGATCAGACAGCTAGGGTTTACGTTTTCCTTTGCTTTCTAGATATATTGTAAGGCTATATAAAGCCACTTAGGCCTTCATTTTTCAGTTGCTTTTGGTTTTTCCTTTGTTCAAACACTTGTAAATCCTTTTTCAGTTTAATGAATTTGAGTTAAGTGCTTTGAAGAAAGACCAAGTGCCATCTTTATTCTGCTTGTTTATGTTCTTAGTTTAGTGCTTTTGAAGTTTAAAACATGTTTTCAAAAGAGGAGTGTGCACAAGTTTGCATATTTTCCTCATTTTCTTGATATTTTGCTAAGTCTTGTTCCAATCTTGGAATTCTTGGGCTATAGGGCTGATCATAGCATCCTAACTGAGTTGGTTAAGGTGTGGTGAGGCTTATAACTTGGGGATAATCAAGTGTGGGGTAACAAGTTTGCATCAATCAAGATTTTTCCAAGTTTCTGATTTTTCATGTTATTGTGCTTAACCCTTGTTGAATCTTAGCAGGCTTTTGTGGAAGCTTGTGCTTGTTCTTGCTAGCACATAAGCTCAAAATTCGTGGGTGTGGATGTACATCCATGAGTTTTTCTTACTTAATCTCCAAATCTGCATAAATTGTGATTTTTGGTGATATTTGTATGAAACTGTTGTTCTTGTGAATTTTGTGGCTTGTTCTTGCTTAAATCTGTTTATTAGACTTGTTTTAGTGTTAATTGATGCTTGGTTGGCCTAAAATCTTGTTTTGCTTTTGAAAATTTTGATTTGAAAAAGTTAAAGGGGTGTTTGGGTCTACTGATTTATGCTTGTAATCTGTTTTTGTGTTAAGGGAAAATGTTGTTTATGCTTTGTATCTGCTATACCTTTGTTTGAGAGTGTTTTGCTGCAAGTTTTTGGTTTTGAACACTTGAATTGATCAATCTGCTATATAGACCTTGTTTCTGCCTGTTTTGACCTAGGATTTTGGGAACACTTAGTGTGTATGCATGCTTAGGGATAAAAGTGGTTTAAACAAAGTTAACATAACCTGTTTGAAAGATTTGAGGTGTTGAAACTGACTTGTGTGTCAAATACATCAGCAAAAGTAGAAAACTGCATGTGTAGTGTTCATCAGTAACTTTCATAGCTTGAATCTTGCTTAATTCTTTGAACCAGTGCATGAAACCTGTTTAGACTTGCTTATTGGAGTTTAATATAGCTTGTGTGTGCATTTGGTTGAATTTGGCTGGCTGATTGTGATTTTTATAGCTTATCAAAGTCTGCTGAAGTGGTCATTTGCATCAGCAAAGTGACCACCTCATTTGGTGTTGCATTGTGATTTCTAGCATTAGGATTGTTGTATTGCTGCTTGGGTCTTGTTCATGTGCTGCTTGTGATTGGTTTTTGCTATTTGGATTGCTTTGATCATAGCTTATAAGCCCACTGGCTTATTGGCTTATTTGTGCCAAAACACATCAAGTTTACCCAACTGGTAAGCCTTGATTCACAAGGTTTGCACTCAAACCTTGATCAGCAGGGTGAAAAACAAGTCCTTACACTTCATTAAGTCTGTCAGCGCCTACTTTATTTCTGTTAGCGTTTGATTTTAACTTGTCAGCGTTTGGTTTTAAGTCATCAGCGTTTGACTTTTGGTCAAACTTGGTTCAAGCTTAGTAAATCTGTTTTGCTTATTGGTACATGCAACAACTTAGTTTTTGTAATAGAACTCATTTTTTTTAGCTTAATATCAAGTCTGGAAGTTTACAAGTCTTTTGGTTAAGCTTTTGCTAGGAAATTAGCTTATTTGGCTTTTTCAGCCAGCTTATCTGTTCTCACAGCTTATTCTACTTGGTTTTTTGTGCTTTTCTTGATTGATTATTCTTAGTTAAGCTATTTGTGAGCTTTTGCAACTTGAATCAGCTTCTGAGGTGGTCTAGATCATAAATACGACTATTTTGTCGTTTTGTGAATAAGTTGTTGACTTGTTTCTGGCTTATTAAGTGGTCTTATTTGAAAATTCTTTTTGCAGAAGTCTTTGTTAGGTCAAAAGAAGGTTGTGTGTTAAATTTTAGCTTATGGCATCAGCTTATGGCTTAATGGGCCAAAAAGCCCATTAAGAATAAGCTGCTTATTATAAGTTAGCTTATTTCACATTTTCAGCTTTTGGGCCTTTGGAAAAAGTTGTTTAAAATCAAATTTTGAGTCAACCTGTGCTTTTTGAGCTTATTTTGAACACTTTTTCTTATTGGGCCTTAATTAAGCCCAATAAGGGACTGTTTTGGGTTTGGCCCATTTTCTAGGCCCAATAGGGGTATTTAGGTAATTTCTCTTTCATTTCTGAGTTATTTAGGTTAAATTAAGCTACTTTGCAAGTTTTTAGAATTTTTTATAATTTTTGGATTTTTAATATTATTTTAATATTATTTTATTATTAAAAATTAAAAGTCTGATTTTCTAGGTTTTTATATTTTTCCTAGGTTCTAAATACTTAATTAGGATTTTTGCAACTTTCCAATTATTTTCTAGGTCTTTTAATTATTTTCTATAATTAATTTAAGATTTAATTGATTTTAGGAGTTTTTAATTGTTTAAAAATAGTTTTAATTGGTTTTAAAATTTTGAAAAATAGTTTTTAGCTTAATTAGAGTATTTTTGAGGTTTACAAACTTGAAAATCTTGTTTAGGGCTTTTTAATAATTAATTTTGATTTTTAGGGCTTTAATTAGCATTAAAAAGTCATTATCTAATTAATTAAAAGGTTTTTGCAAGTTTTGATTTTTTGTAAACTCTTAGAATATTATTAGGGATTTTTGTTAATTTTTAGAAATTTTTAGGTTTAAATTTTAATTTTGGTGGTTTTTACGACTTTACGTGTACGCCTTTTTAGACTTAGTTTAATCCGTCTTAATAACCGTCATTCTCTTCTAATCCCTTTTCTATTTTTCTTTTCTCAAATATAATCACAAATTAATCCAAATCATTACACACATAACACACTAGCCTCCTTGAGAACGAACTTAATTGGGTCATTCACACACGGTTTTCCTAAATCCTCGTGCTCACTTGCCCTATTTATTGCACTCTTTTCCTAAAGAGTTGCAAAACCTCAACATCACCAATCCTTCCCATCCGTCTTGGGGGAAAACGCAGGTTTTGCAAATGCAGAATTAGAGAAAACATATGGTTTTCCCAAGAGGAGGGTCTAGTCACTTTTTGCGCATTGGGTTGTCTTACAACAGGTTTCTTAACACTAGGTTCCACAATTTTCCCACCCATCTTAGCAACGAGTTTCTTCAACTCTGCTATCGTCAATATCTTTCTCAATAGACTCAACATATTTTAAATCATCAAACATTTCAGACAGAATTAATCTTTCAAATTCAAGCATATTTTCTTTTAATGTGGCCGTGTTCGGTATTAAGATTTGTTTAATAAGCACAGTTATATCTTGAGGAATTGGTTTTTTCCACTCGTCATTTTCTCTTTGTTTCCATTCATTGTTAACAATGGATTATATTATCAATGTAATGTTGTAGAAACCCAAATGTCTGCCTACTCTTGCTTTTAGAAGCATCAAGAGGCAAGTAGTTGATGAACTTAGAAACGTTTGTTTTCTTAGTAGCAAAATATTTCTTCCATTGAATTCTTCTTTGTTTGCATTCTAAAAACAATTCCTCACGAGACTTATGTTTTTGTGTAGTGAAAAGACCATATAGACTATTCTCATAAGCATAATTGTATGGTTTCACAAACTCTTTATTGACCGATGATCTACTCTCCTCTTCCCAAAGGGATGTCTCATCATAACCAAGAGGATATTCAGGATCGGTCTATTCGGACTCATCCATATAAAGGCGCGGGTTTGTAGCTTGAGCTTGGGCAAGGTACTCAGGACTTGCAAAGCTAGCTTGACCCTTAAACATAGACGGATGTGCTATCATTCTAACGGTTCGAATAGAGTCATGCGTTTTATAAACAACTTTCTTCAAAAATTCGACTTGTACCTCTAGTTCTGTTACTTTTTCAGTATCTTTTTTCATGTCGACTTTTGAAATTTTGTTTTAACGTTTCAACCTCTTGTTTCTTAACCTCAAGAATTTTAGCAGAGTCGGTGTTATTTATTGAAAATTGTTGTTCAAGTTCGTTAACTTTGGTGGTAGCAAGGTACGTTTTTTGAAGTTCATCCATTAATAAAACATTAAATTGACGTTTCTCTTTGGTTAATAACTCAAGAGTTTCGTTGTATTTCTTTTCAAGATCGTCCTTTTGACTTTTTAACGCACTACCCTTGTAACCCTCAAGCTCTTTAGTCTTTTGAAGAAGCTCAACACTATAACTTTCAAGGGTCTCATTAGATTTAATTAGAGCCGCTTTGCATTCTTCAAAGTTTTGAGTGAGCGATGCGTTTGCCTTCTTTAATTGCTTTTGAGTCTTTCTAGTTTCATTGACATCTTTTTGCAAACTATCAATTAAATTAGCAAGCGCGACACGCTTCTCATCATCATATTCATTTGCATTTTGATCATCCTCAAACTCATTATTGCACATGTATGATGAATCAGGTGTGGTATTACTATCAACCGTTTCCATCATACATGTGTCATTAATGGCATTGGGTAGCTCACTATGCTCATGAATATCACCAAACACATTATATTCGTTAGTGGTGTGTATCTTATCGAGTGGCTCAGTGTCAAAGATAGGGCCATTGTCATCTTTAGTGACTTTGAGAACTTCTTCAACCTTTGCCATGTACGAGTAATGTGCTTCTAATTATTGGTCGGAGGCTTCATCATCAGTGTCATCAAGCATTGCTCCTTCCTCAGCTGACAATTTGACCCCTGCTTCCATCTTCTTGCATAACAACATCTTCTCTTTATGGTAGCTAGAGTCCCTAACCCTTTTCGGCTTTCTTCATTCCTCTGCCATATGCCCATAACCATGGCAATTATAACACTGAATCCCACTTTGTTGAACCACTTGCGTTCCAACAGTTTCCTTATTCCTTGTAGCAACAGAAATCCTCTGAGTATCATACTTTGTAGTTTGTCGATCATACCTTGCAGAACCCTCAACATGTGTTGGATTATGTCGATCATACCTATAAGGACTTTCACCACGTCGACGTGTATCATACCTGGGAGGACTCTTAACATATTGGTGCTTTGTGTTAGATGATGTTCGAAGATTGTTGTTGGTGGGTTTGAAGATTTTCTGGTAGGTCTTCATAATGAAAGCAATTTGTTGTTTCATCTCCCGATTCATCTAAGCTTGATCTTGATCACTATCCTCTTCAGATGATGACTCAGATGGTGGTGATGGTGCTGTTGGTTCTTTTTCGCGTGATCTTGTGGATTATTAAGACTAGGATGATGTGGAATATTGTTGTGAGGATGATTGAATGGAGTATGACTTTTGAGTACGAGATCGATGATCTTGAGTGGTAGACACTAGAGCAAGTAGATTAGCCGTCTTTGTAACTCGTTTAGCTTGAATTTCATTTGCCTCATGCTGAAACTGTTTCAAGATATCAAAGAGAGTTTGATAGTTTACCTTGTCTAACTGTTTCTGTTGTTTCACCGAAGTAACAAAACGTGTCCACTCTGGTTGAAGTTACCGAAGAAATTATACATTGACTTGCATGGTGGAGACCTCCAAGTCGTTTCTTGTCATATCGTTCATCATCTTGTCGAATCTTGAATAATAAGACTCAATTTATTCTCCATCAAATGCAATAAACTTACCAAAATTCCAAAACAAGTTTGTTTTAACATCTTTCTTGTTCAGTGATTCTCCTTGTTGCAAGCGTTCAATAGCCGTCCACATTTCTTGTGTCGTAGGACATGCATCAACCGTGGAATAAATATCATCTCCAATTTCACTTAGAATCATATAGATCGCTTCTTTTTCTACGTCATACCAAGCACGCTTCTCTGGTGTAAGATCAGATAAAGTTTCTTTTCTTGTGGTCGCGGTTATTTCTGAAGTAGTGTCTGTGGCTGGTGTATGAGGGACAGTGATATCGGAGAAAACATATGGTCCATTGTTAATACATTGCCTCAATGCATCACCATTAGGTCTTGTATCAAGATAACGAAGAAAACGTGATTGCCATTGAGCATATCGACCGGCCACAACCATTGGTGGTCTCTCTTTGTTACCCGCCACCATTATGTTGTTGTTCGTCACACGATATTCTGCAGTAGAATCCATCTCAATATTCTCTGAAATAATGAAGTGAATATGGATCTTAAGTAGATATGATGTGATTCAGTTGTTGTTGAAATTCCGAAAATTGCTATTTTTCTCAGTCCGACAATAAATTCCTCAGTCCGACAAAACGGTAGACCGAAAAATTTTGTATCGCCAAATTTTGAAATTGAGCTAGAAATTTCATAAAACTAGTATGGAAAAAATTTGAATTTACTTGACGGGAAAATACTCTAACAAAATTTAGCTAAACATGGCATCGGAATGTCCATCGGAATGTGCTATCGGAATGTCCATCGGAATACTTTATCGGAATGTTTGTCGGAATAGCTGTCGGAATACTCTGTCGGAATACTCTGTCAGAATACTCTATCAGAATGCTATCGGAATATGAGCTCTTGGAATCACTGTCGGAATCACGGTCGGAATCATTGTCAGAATCACCAATCGGAATACACAATCGGAATAATGGTCGGAATATTAATACCCTTTTCCGATGGAATTCTATAGGAATAACTGTCGGAATATCAAACCCTTTTCTGATGGAATTTTGTCGGAATGCTTGTACCTTTCCGAAACTTTTGGTAAAAAAGTGAGATTTTTGACAAGAATCCGTGATTTTAACCAACCAAAAGCAATGAAATCCCTACCACAACTATGTAGGAGATGTAAATCAAGATGTAGAGCACGAAAAACACAAAAAGATTTGAATTTGGGATGATGTATCGATTAAATCATATGAATCAAATGATATAACAACAATCAATCACAAAACTACCCCATGGCGACTGATATATCAATTGTTATCCCATATATTTGTAATTATTAAACAAAAAAGAAAGGTAGATAAAAGATAAATTCTAGAGAGAGAAAGTAGTGAGAGAAAGCAGAGAGAAGTGTGTGAGAAACTTGGTGAATATTAGATTAGGAGAATAGAAAAATGAGACAACCAACCTCTCTTTACATGCAAGGAGAGGTTTATATAGCCTTGCCTACATGTGGCATGATGGGCTATATGATAATGGGCCCGACTTTCCTTTTTGGGCTTTGGTTACTTATGAATGAACCTTAGCTTAATGTTAAGCCTGTAATACACGACTAATCTACTACCTATTGCAACGTTCTAATATACGATACATAATAAACATATGACCGAGCATTCTTGTTTGACTCAATATTTTGAGGCTAAAAAATTCATATGGTATAACGCAATCACCGAATGAATACTCATTATGAATTGATTTGAGTTGCACATGAATCAGGCAGTCAATGAAAGCTATGACTGACGCACGAATGCGCCAAGTTATTAGTGAATAAGTTGTTGTATCTTTAGTTGAATTCATGGCCAACATGAATGATGGATCTGGAACTGGAGTTGAAGCTAAAAATGCTGGAACTGGAACCGGTGGAGCTGAAGCTGGAGCCAATAATGTTCGTGGTATGGATGGAACAAATGTGCCCGAAATTAGAGTCTATAACTACACTTCATTTATAAAGTTCAATTGTAGACTCTTAAGGGTACTAAAGATGATGGAAGATTGTGTCAGTTGTTGAAAAGCTGGCGTCAATCTTTCGAATTAGTGACCCTAATCATGAGGATAAGGTGTAGTTTGAAATTGTTACTCTCCAAGGTCGTGCATTAATTTGGTGGGATGGCAGACTTGCTTCCATAGGTATCGTTACTTATGGGACACCATCGACTAAGGTGAGGAAACGGTTAACTGATGAGCTTGTCCTTGAAGCATTTCTAAAGTATGGAGCAAGTGTTGTACAACCTGAAACTGATGGGAACTAACATTGGTAGATATATCAAGTGTTTCCACAAGTTGACTCCTTTATGTCCAAGAACTGTGGAACCCGAACCGTCAAGGTCAAGCAGTATATTCACGGCTGACCAAGAATATACGCGGTGATGTAACTTCTTCTAAGCCATTTACTATTTGTGAAGCTGTTTGCATGGCTTATTAGCTCGTGGGACACATAATCCAAGGCAAGGCTGATGAGGTTATTGAAGGGAAAAATAATTCCAAATTGAAAATTCTTTTCGTGCATTAGAGCTCGTAAGTATATCAAAAGGTTGTGAATTATTCTTAGCTTAAGAGTCGTAGAAGGAATCGTAAGAGAAGTAAGAAGAATTACTCTAGTCATTTGTAACTATTCCTTAGTGTTCTAGGAGATTTTCCAGGTTTTTCCGCCTCCAAGGCAAATAGAATTCCAAATTGATCTAATTCCTGGTGCTGCAACTGTGGCACGTGTGCCATATCAATTAGTAAACTGAAGGAAATAATTGTGCAGTTTTAAGAACTATCTGATAGAGGTTTTATTCGATCAAGCTCATCAGTTTGTAGAACTTCTATTCTATTCGCTAAGAAGAAAGATGGTTCGTTTCATATGTGTATCGATTACCGAGAGCTGGATAAGCTAACGATCAAGAATCGTTACCCATTTCCATAAATTGATGATCTATTTGACCAACTTCGTCTTCTCGTGTTTTCTCCGAGATTGATCTTTTTTTTGCTTAACATCAACGTCGCATACGCGAGGAAGATATTCCTATTACGGCATTTAGAACTCGTGATGATCATTATGAGTTCAGTGTTATGCCTTCTGGTTTGACCAGTACACCTGCTATATCTTGATAAATTCGTGATTGTTTTCATTGATAATATTCTAATCTGCTCGAAGAGCGAGGAAGAACATGCCGAACACTTAAGGACTATATCGAACATGTTAAAGAACGAAAATTTTACGCGAAACTCTCAAAGTGTAATCTTTTTATTAGTTCCGTATGATTTCTCTGACATGCGATTGATAAAGGTGGGGTACCTGTCGCTCCTACGAAAATCGAAGCCATCGAAAAATTGAATGCTCCAACTACTCGAACTGAAGTAAGACAATTTATAGGTTTGGCTGGTTACTACTGAAGGTTTATTGAAGGATTCTCTTTGATATCAAAACCATTAACTAAGCTAACTAAAAAGAATGAACCGTATGTGTGTGGCATTGATGAAGAGAAAGCTTTTCAAACCATGAAAAGAAAACTCTGCAGCACGCCGATCTTATCGTTACCTGAAAGAACTAAAGGTTTTGTCATTGATCGTGATACATCTCCTATATGATTTGGAGTTGTTTCGATTGTGTATGCTTGTAGGAAACCTAGGAAGAATGAGGAAACTGCACAACCCATGACTTGTAATTGGGTGCGGTGATTTTACTCTTCGTCTATTGAGACATTAATTGTATGGCACTAATGTACGGTATCCACCGTTAGTAAGAGCCTACAATGTATTCTGGAATAAAAGAGGTAAATAAGCCTTTAAGTGATTACGATTGTGTTATTCGTTATCATTTGGGAAGTAGGAGCAAATTACAATGGACTTCATTGTTAAGCTCTTGAAAACTAAGCCTGAATATGATTTAATTTGTGTCAATGTTGACCGATTGACTCTGCTCATTTTATTCCGATAAATAAAATGATCGTGCGAACTAAGAATCATTTGTTAACTGCTCGTAGTAGACATAAAAGTTATGATGACGTGAAGCGAAAACCATTGGAATTCGAGGTAGGTGGAAAAGTTATGCCAAAACTATCACCATGAAAAGGGTGTTATATATTTTGGAAAGCGTGGGAAGTTAAGTCCCCGTTAGTTTGGACCATTCGAGATGATATCGAGAGTACGTCCGGTGGCACAAAAACGTAAATTACCTCGAGATATACAAGGAATTCACAATACTTTTCATATGTATAACTTAAAGAAATTTCTTTCTGACGAAGATCTTATTATATTTTTGACGAAGTATGAATCGACGGTAAGTTGAATTTCATCAAAAAACCTGTTGATATTAGCGATAAGGAATTTAGACAACCGAAGCAAAGTCGAATTCCTATTGTCATGTGTGATGGAACTCAAGAGGAGGACCAAAATTCATTTAATTATTTGATTTCAATGAGCGATCGAGGAAGAAAGCAAGTTGATCTTCGGGACGAAGATCCCAATTTGGTGGGGATGATGTGACAATCCGTGAATTTCAGGTCGATATTTTAATCTCGACTATTAAATATTATATGTTTACTTTAATGAGAATTTTAAATTATCGGCTAACCGAGAAGGTTATGGCTTGAAACTTAACCTAAGAATGTCGTTTAGATGAAAACCGACAAGGAATACGTTAGGTATCGATATTAAATTCTCAAATTTATCATATGAATTATTTTATTGTATTTAATTTTATTTCTCATGTTTTACGTTTTAACGAATGACGAGAACTACTAATGATCGCGATACCGACGGATGCCCAAAAATTTACGTTTTATTATTGATTGTCTCGATATTTAATATTTTCGACGTTTTCGATTTAATTACGTTTTAAGTCGTGTCGAAGTTATATTATTATACTTAAGAATCGTTTTAACTTTTGAAAAGTATTTTTACGAAACCTGAGTCCCGTAAATATTTTAGATTTAACTAATAGTCATTTTCTACCCTTAAAATTATTTAATTCATTTTTGGTCCAAAACTATACCTTATTGGCAAAATTATTCCCTCCACTACCAATACTGTATAAACACTTTTTTTTCACCAACTTTCTCCAATAACTCATTTTTACAAAAAAAACACACACCCTTTCTCTCCTCTCTCCTTTTTCCGACCAAAAACACCCATGGATTTTGATTTCTACTTTAAATCTTTTAAATCTAATCAAAGTCCCACTCTTATAATCAAAAGATGATCATTTTGATACCATTTTTACTTACATGCATGAAGTTTTGAAATTTTGATAAAAACAAGAAATTGTTGAAGTTATTTTTATAATATGCATGTAATGATCTTGAAAAGATCATGTTATTTTGATTATTAAAAGTGTGAGTTTTTTATTTTGATTTTGATTGGGGGTGACATGCAAGTGTTAGGAATAAAAGTACATGATATTTGGATGTTAGAATTAGTAGGAGAATGGGTGGATTGAACTAAAAAGTTGATTTGATGTGATTTTTAAAAGTATATTTTTAGGCAGTAGGTTTAGAGGTATTTTCAGAAATCTTAAGTCTTAGTTAAGGATGAGATGATGTGATATTGTTGTAGAGATTTTTTCTAAGCTTCGATTTGATATAAAGTAGAGCTTCTAGCTCCAAACGAGCGAGAAGTTATGATGATTTGATTTTCGTGTACCGGGAAAAGAGTGTTGACACAATCCGAAATTGTTGTCAATATTTGGATCGAATCTCGGGGACTATAGAAAGAGTTTTAGAAATATTCAAGGACTGATGTAAGTTGCTAAACCTCAGGTCATGAGTCTATTTTCAAACCCGAGTGTCGATTTTGTAAACGGAATTGTTTAAATATGTCAAAATGGATTTACAAGTCGAAGGCGTAAAACTGTTCGGTTTTTATAATCTAGAGATGTGTCGAGCAGGTGGTTTTAAAATGTGAATCATTGGATGAATTTTTAACTGAGTCTTATACAAATTATAAGTGAGTTTGTCACCAAGTTTCGTGAAAAACGGACAAGTCTAGATAGGGTAGATTTGTGTGTACATTTGGAGTGTACATGCTGATTGGTATTTTGGACACATAGTCCAATGCTTATGTGGCGTGAGTTGAGTATTCACTATTGGACATGGTGATTTACTCAAGTTTCTAGTCATTATATCAATGACTTAGCTACTGGTCCGAGTGAAGTAAAATGATAGTTTGGCTTGCGTTGACTTGGCGTCTTATGACGGGTCAATGTCAAGAGTGCAAGTGTTTAAAAGAATAGTGTTGAATAAAAGGGTATAGTAATATCACTTGTATCGTTATATTTTTCGGGATTGTCATGGTTTTGTAATTTTTATTTCTATATCATTTAAGTATGATTTATACTTGAGTAGATTATTAACGAACGCACCTTATTTGGTAGGTTGCGGTTTTCGTGTTTAAACGGGCATCACTAATCGCTTTTAACATGTTTACTTGTTTCATAAAACCCGTGAGGGGGATAACATGCTTGTTTTGTTAAAATAAAGGGTACAACGAGAAGTTGTGGAAACCCCATTAATGGGTGCAACGAGAAGTGTAGGAACCCTATTTACTTGAAAAGTATTTATTGCAATTGAAAGGTACAACTATAAGTTGTGGTAAACTCATGATTGTTTTAAAATTGAACACAAGGAACTTAATTGTATGTTTAGATGAAAGTTATTGCATAAACTAGTTTTAGCCTTAAAAGACCCATGAATCGTGAATTGTTAATTGAAGTAACCCTAATGCTATGGATAGATCTATCAGTGTGACGCCCAGTCCGGTCGGGACTAGCTATCGCGTGGTGTTGTGATGCACTAGAAATAAAACATCGGATGCATTGTATAAGAGAAATATACGCACTTGGATAGGTGTGTTGGACTGAATTAATATATGTTAACGTTCAATGTCACGAGGCTTATATAATGACACCGATAATTATGTCCATACATCATAATTGTCTTTGATAAATTATTAACCATGGAAGGTTATTTTTAATACTTGTGGTCTCTTTATTTAATTAAACTCTATAAATTCACTCAGCAAATTTTGCTGACTTTTTAGCATGTTTTATCTCAGGTCCATAGAGAAGGCACTCGAGGAAGGCTGTTTCGTGAAGCTTGCTTATTTGAAATGTTTTGGCCCGCTTTCATAAATTATATCCATTCGAATAACTTTTATCATGATTGTGTGTAAACATTAAATTATCTAGGACCGTGTGAAGAGTTTTATTGTTAAATGAAAATGAATGGATGTTTTTATTACAACGACTCGTTTTGAGCCATTTTCTATGATTATGAGCTTGAATCATGTAAGTAACACCCAATGACCCTTCCGCTGTTATGACCGAAATTGGGGGTGTTACAGTGTCATCCATAGGTTGTTTCTTTCCTTATTATTTACTTACTATTATATTAAGTCAATCATGATCAAGGTCACTTGATATAGCAAATGTTTTGAAACATTATTAATTGACTTAAAAATTATGAAACAAGTTTTCAAATGGTAAAAACTATTCAAACCTCCTTCATCTATTCTAGTTTCTACACTTGTTAAATTGATGGGGAAACTTTTTTCAATTAATAATTGTAATGTAAAAAATCATTATTGAACTTTGGACTGCTTTTGGAATGTGGTACTTTATTAGACATCAGAATCATGTTGACATTAACTAAATTTATCAAGTTTATATCATAATCATAAATAAAATTTGTCAGTATGTCTTTTGATTACTACGTATATTTTAAGTATAAATTATCTATCTAATATATTTTGCATTATGTAAATGTTATTAATAATTTATTTTTAATTTCTTTATTATTCTTCATTATATATTTTTAATTTTATTATTAACAATTTTTTTTACAAAACGATCATGATTTATAACATAATTACTACAAATAAAATATTTTAGACTTCAAAATAATACATGATTCTAAAAATTAAAGTAACATATATAATAAACATAACACATAAGTACTATTAAATAAATAAATTAAGCCCAATAATTATTAGATCTATTTCATATATCACATATGCATCATATTTTTACAAAAAATATCTTTCAGCTCCAAAAGGTTTTATATGTCCTTCAAAATAACCGACGGGTATCGTAGGATTTTCATCTCATCCTGACGAACATTCGTGAGGAAGTCTAATGTTTTGCTACTCAGATATGAGGCTAGTTCCTTCTTCAGAGTCTCGATGATTTCCTCTCTTTCATTGAACTATTAATGATTTCATCAATTACGTTTTTGAAAGATGTTGCTATTTCTACTTCCTTGTTGCCTTCATGATTTATTTGATCGATCATATTTAGCTTGAATGCAACGTTGTTTGCCATCTTATTGTAGGAGTAAAGAGTTATTTTGTGTTTTTTTATTTGGTTTCTAAAGATGATTTTCTATGTTATGTGTCATGTGATGTACGGGATATATACTCATATAGGTAAAGTCTGTTGAGCTTATAATAAATATAACACGTCTAACTATATTTGTATATGAATCAAACTTTATGCTTACACATTTCCATGTAACTGATATAAATGCAATATTGATCAACTAATAAATCTCATTCTTGTATATTATAGAAAAATGGTTGCAAGAAACACACGATCAAACCCAAATGCCACACCCACTATCTCAGAAGCCCAACTCAGAGTACTCATCGAGCAGGGCAGAGCTGACGCCTTGTGTGACAATCCGTCAATTTACAGTTGATATTTTATTCTCAATATTATTTAAAAACAATTTACAATATGAACTCACATATTTTTGGGAAGAAATTTGGATTCACGTCTTGAAGTAGCATCGACTACGTTTAAACCGGAGGATTCAACGTTACGTGCTTACGTTTACGTACACCGTCTTTGGTGACAGTCCGACATTTTAGAAAATAAATTTGTCCATGAATACTATTTTGGAGTTTTAAATTTGTGTTGGTTCATAAACTCACAAATTTACGAGAAGAGATTAGGACTTACGATTTTATTTTAACGTCCTTTACGACTAAACCGGAAACCTTAGGATTACGTATTTATGTTTTCGAACTCCGTTTTTGATGAAACAATTTTTATTGGATTCGTTTTGTGACGTCGATTCATAATTTATAAAAACATTTTTCGTAAAACGACCCGAGGGCACGCAAATCGAGGAAACTAGAATCGAGGAGTACCCGTAAATAAATGGGATGAGACAAGTGGGACACTTGTCCCACCCCACTTCAAAACCGGCACAACACTACACCTTAACACACTTGGTGTCAAGTTTTAAGCTAGCTAGTTACAAGTGTAACTTAGCTTACATCTTAAGCCTTTCCACCTCAAAAACAACTAGCTCAAACCACTTCATCCATTTCTTACATGCAAACCACTCCTCTCTCTCCCTTGGCTACCTTATGCCGTCCCATATCATCAACCAAAACACCCCAATTGATCCAAATTTAACCACAAACATATGTTATAATTAACATATGTTAATCTTCATTCAAAAAGATGAAGATTGGTGAAACTTATAACATCCATGGAGGAGTTTTCATGGTGTCATGGGGCTGATTTTCCACAAGGAGTTGATGAAGATTGGAGTTCTTGAAGATGGTGTTGACTAAGCACAAGTTTCTCCATCAAAAACCATGCCAAACTCATAACCTACATCTAGTTGGTGGTATAAAGATTGTCCTCCTCAACTTCTTGTTATTTTGATTATGTAAACTTGTATTTTATTTCCTATTGTATATATTTATGATGATTATATGATGATAAAAATGTTATGTGGGGATTTGTTGTTGATAAACATGATTAAAAAGGTGAAAAATCATAAGAAACAAGGTTAAAATCTTGTTTAAATTACATGGCTGTATAAAACAGTAAAGAAGTAAGTCATAAACTGATAAAATGATGAAGTGGAATAGATTTACAGTAAGATATGGGTCTTGTACACATGTGAGAGTTGGCCATGCAATGGAATCAAAATAATGAGTGAGATATGATCAAAACAAGTTTAGGGTATAAATCTGAAGTTACTGTTTTGGACGATTTTTAGAAAATACTTAAAGATGATTCAACAGTAGCTATAGGAGAGTTAAATGTAGCACATATCATGTAGTTTATGTGATAAAAATTTGAGCTTCTATCTCCATGTAGAACTCAAGATATGGCAGTTTTGGTGAAGATGAAGTTAAAAATCAGATTTTTGGAAATTAAAGAATAATACTATTATATAAGCACTCACATTTTAATATATAAAATGTAAAATAAAAACCCACTAACTTATAAAACTTATTTATATAAATATATAAAAGGTGTAATAAGTATATAAATGATAAAAATGGAAACTTGTTAAGTTTTATAAGTTATAAAACTATAAACATGATTTTCACGACTTTTTCGGCTATTGCCGTAAAAATTAACGTTTTTGTTAAATAAAACTTAGATGGTTGGACCCGTATAATGAAAACTTTTATATACTGATATATAGACATGTATAACAAGTAAAAACCGATAAAACCCGAACTATAGGGCATACGGACATTAACGAGCTAAGTAAACATATTGGACTAATACTTGGGCTAATAATTGGACTAAATAAGATAAACACCCATAAAAAGAACTTATTGGGCTTAATCCATTTGGGCCCAACTTGAAAGTGTATGTACTGATAATATAGGTACAAAATAGATTAAAATAAGTTAAATAACTTATAATAAGCTTATTGGACCTAAAACACGTAAATAGGTAAAACGAGAAAACTAGTATAAAAGTTATCAACACATAACTCTAAAATGAGTAAACGAGAATATGTAAACCCACTTGATCATCATATATATATAATCATCATATGTATACATAATTGATATTTTTACAAAGTCATTGGACAAACGTCTAAGACCGATTATTATTTGTCTAGGTTTCCGTGATTGAAGCACGTACCGTACGTCCGAATTGCCGATAACCCGCCTTCCCACATCAACGTGAGTTCATAGCCTCGCACTCTTTTAAATGTTTTATAAATGCTTTATAAACCCGCGAGGGAGATAACATGTTAGTTTTTATAAAAGTTTGGACACCATTTGTCCTAATTTTTTGTTTATTGATTTTGGAACCGAATGATTGAATGACCCGATTGTATGACCCGATAAATGATTAATGGACCCGATAGATGAAATCAAATGGATTATTAAAGTTAGGTTATGTCACTAAAAGTCCCATTAGCATGAATTGTGAACTACCGGGAGTTGGTAGACGCTTATGCATTTAATAGTACTATTTGGGGACGATCACCCCAGTTCGCGCCTTGACGATTGATCCCCGTCGTGCCACATTGATTGGTAAGCGAATTAATGTATGAGAAGATTTCCATAGCGTGACCTTTGTGACGACACGCTACTTTAGATGGGCAAAATTGGTATCGGGTTAGCTACCCGTTGTTGGTTTAGTAAGGTAACAATGTCATGCGGCTTATAATAATCCAAATTAACGAAATACTAATAGACGCTCTGAATAACGATGTATTGCCTGTCTAGCAATACAGGGGCATACTATTGATATTATGATTGTATTTTGGTTTTCATAACCATATTCATATAACGGATTTTATTTGATTTTATACAACGTCATAAGACGTATTGTATGATGTTTTATTACGACATTGGCTCGTATAATGATTTTTAAGGCAAATGCCTATATTATGATTTTCGATAAGGATTTGTATAAAATGATTTTGGCTATTTCATGGCCTATCAAAATGATTTGTACAAAACGATTTTCAGTAATACTTTTATACTGATATTATATTGATGGAATTTATTAAACTCTATGAATTCACTCGGCGTTATCGCTGACCCTTTTCTTTAACATGTTTTATCTCAGGTACTTGAAGGTAATTCTCGGGAAGACAACAAGAATTCATGGCCCGCACCTAAACTATATTTTCCATTCAAATACTTTGTAAAACTTTGTATGAAATATAATGACTTGGGACCGATGTAACTTTGATATTTATGAATGGAAATGATTTATAAATAAACGACGCGATTTTTATCCGTTGTCTATGATGTGAGTAATGTGCTATCCCGTAACACCAACTAGTCTTCCGCTGTACTGTGTTGTATAAATTTGGGGGTGTTACAGTTTGGTATCAGAGCTCTCGTTATAGAGAACGAAAGATTTTTAAAACTAAGGTTTTGAATAAAACTCTTCAAAATCTTTTAACTATAAACATTTTTCTAAAAATGTCTAAAAATCTTTTGACTATAACGGTGCTGAAGAATTCCCGAGTTACCGACAAGGCCAAGCCTGAGAAGTGTTATTTTAATATATATATATATATATATATATATATATAACTTGGATTATATATATATGATGTAATTTTATTACATGATTCTTTGATGATTATTTTGATTTTTATACGAGGTATTTATACGACGCAGATTGTCACAAGTAACCCTAAATCCCCTAGTAAATTAATCAAAGCTATTCTCGTAGGAATTCTAGCTATCCTAGATCTAAACCAAGTTGCGGATATTTATGATCCCAACAAATGGTTGATATTCGTAGAAATGTAGATATTAGTTGATTGTGTTATTGAAAAAGAATTGGCGAGATTAAAACTGATATCGATGTTTTGACGATCTTTTCTTATAGAGTGGAGTTTGACAAAACATTACCACCTAGAAAGATGTCATCTGATTCGTTGTCACCCAATTCTTAAATTTGAGAATCGAAAGGGCGAATGTTGCACTTGAGGCTGTCATTGGAACCATTACCCAAAAGCCTCATGCCACTAATACCTTTTCGAGAAGTCTAGTTGAATGATCAAGTCATTTCATATTAATGACTCATTTGATAATTGTTGATTGTAAGAGCTATAGGATTGGAAATTAAGTGTTGATTCATATTGAGATTGTATTGCCTTTACAAGGCCAAAGAATAAGGTTGTAAGTATTGGAAGAATAAGGTAGGATGTCGAATTGAGTATAAAAGTGGTTGAAACTTAAATAAAGTAAAATTTAACTTGTATTGGAGTATGAGATTGATAAGAGGAAGTCGTTAAGTTCTTTCATTGAATTATAAGATTTTAATTGATTGTTAGATTGTGTTAAGTGTTGTTCCTAGGCCATTGTCCACTAACGAGGATGCCCAGTGTCCAAGAAATAAATTGAAGAAATCTTCTTCTAAATTGAGACCGATGGATCTTCTGGGACATGTGGAACACCTAAAGACTCTTGTAGATTAGTATTCATCGTGGTATCTTTCAAAAATCCCTAACTTAACTGAGACATCAGTTGGTAGGATGAGTTCTGAGAATTGTATGACATAGTGACACGTAATGTGTTACGGTACAATTTGACTTGTTCGTGATTAATGAAAAAGACTACCTTTGATTGCCAAATTCTACATGTATCGATGTTATCTATCTTTTATTGCTTCATCCTAATGTTCACATTAGTGATGTAATCATTGAACGAGTACTCATCTTGATTTGAGTTACGTTGTGGATTATTCTTTTGAGTGCCATCGAGATCATGAACCTCATGATTATTTGGCTAAAGCTCATTTCCTATCATATTGTAGTTAAGATCTTGGTGAACAACTCTTCATCACTCTTTTGCAGATCACACATTGTTTTTATAAAGTTAAACCGGTATCCTTTGAGAAAATTTAATTTTCATCACAATAAGGATTATTCAAAGTGAGATTTATAAGTGATTGATATCAAAATAAAGTTGTTTATGAGACGCTTTGGAAACTTAATTATTTCCATAACAAAGAAAATCTTTGTAAATATGTTTTGATTCTTAATTAAGAATTAAGCATGAAAATGTTTTTATTATAAACATGATGATAAAATTTTGACGAACTGAGTATTGCATCGTTAATCTTGAAATTGTATATAGTTGCGCGCCTACATACAATTTGGAATGGACTATGCAAGGCTGATTAGTAGTCACCATAAAACTGATTAATAAACACTACATTTCCTTTGAAGATTGTGAAAGACTAAAATTTTATGAGATCTGCAAGAAGTGAAGAATAGGGACATAATGATAGAAGACATCTACATATGTGCCCGTGCCATCTATTCTTCTGAGTCGAATTTACTCATCTGTGGAAATTGTCTTATTTGACGATTGACAATTCTTTCTTGTCCAATTCTCCCGTAGTGAGATTCTTAGGAAAAGTATATGATTATCGAGTGTTGATACCCGACTGGATGTATCGACATTCCTATCATTTCTTTTGACTTGATTTCATTTGAATGACCTGGGTAACGATCCGAGGAGCTTTCGAATGCGTACTCGAATCATGAAAACATGGGATATATTCATATTCGTTAAATGTTTTCGTCTGAATCTGATATGAAATTCTCTCGCGTAGATTATACGTTGACCTTACTCTTTTATTGGTAGTTGTGTCTCCATGTATCCTTGAATTTGTGAAGGATTATGAGTTATTATTAGTCTTTTGAGAAGTTCACATCTTATCGACGGCAATGAAACTGGAAAGTTGATAGTGCCAGTAGAATGGATTGATTGATTATGACATGACGATATTGTCTTAATTGATGGGAACTCGAGTAGAATTCCCCTAAATGATAAGATGTTGATTATCAAAAGTGATCTAAATAATTCTTGATGAATGACCATATCCTGTATTAAGACTTGAAATTATACCGTGAATGGTTGTGAACTAGTTATAGATATTGTAATATAGAAGGAACCTAATATGTATTTATTAAAAGATGTTTATCTTATCTGAAACTTTAGGAGGTATTGTTGGTGAATTACCTAGACTTTGCTATTAAGGCAAGTTGAATTTGGTATTGATTTTATTCCCGGTGCTGCACCTGTGGCTTGTGCACTGTACGTCAGCACCATCTAAATTAAAGGAATTACCGAACAACTAAGAAAGTTGTCGGAGAAAGATTTTATTATACCTAGCCTGTCATCCTGAAGAGCTATGGTGTTATCATTCCTTATATTTATGGATTACTGTAAACTGAGTAAATTGGCAATCGAAAACGATATCCATAACTCGAAATGGAAGATTTGTTCGATCATTTACAAGGTTCTAGCGTATGTTTTAAAGATTTGATTCACGGCATGATTATCACCAACTTCGCGTCCGCGAAGAAGATTATGTATTCCAATCACTACATCCGGTACTTGTAATGAACATTATGAGTTTCACGTGATGTCGTTTGGATTGACTAATACACATGTAGCATTCATAAATTTGGTGAATCACGTGTGTAGGCTGTAATTTGATAAATTCATGCTCGTGATCATTAAGGACCATTTATTTGTTTATAAGAATAAGAATGAGTTAATAATTATTTATAGTTGCCCTGAATTGGCCGAACAATAAGAACATGTACCTAAATATTTAACATGTGATTAAGGACTTAATCCTTTATATGATTTAACCGTGTGATTAATAGATAATGGAAGCTATATTGATTTTTCAAAGATTAGAACCATTAACGCTTAGGGATTAAAAACTTAATCCTTTACATAAAATGACCTTTGGATTAATGACGATAAGATATATGTATATAGACTCTTCAAAAATTAAGAGCCCTTTTAAGACTTTGGATTTTACCAAAAAGAAATGGAACTATGTTTTGACAAATGTTTTAACAAAGGATTTTAAGGGGTTATTCCCTTATACACAAACCATTTAACTAAACTTCTGTTTAGGGGTAAATGTTTGTGTATACTTCTAGACAACTTAAGAAGAATTGAGGAAACTATATAAATTATGACTTGAAATTTGAAACGATAATTTTTGCATTTTAAATAAGAAAATTTTGACTAAAGTATAAACCAAAGATTTTTTGAACAATTACGAAATCTTATTAAATATTTTCGATAAATCAACAAAAATCTTGTTAATTAAATTCAAATTATTTTTGAACATTTTATATAATTGGTCAAACTAAGAAATTTAAAACTTTTACGTTTACGCTTCATAAAAATTAACTAATAATTATTTAATTAATTATAATAATTATCGACACTTTAGACGCCGGATTGAGAAAAACTGATAAAAATGATAATTGAGACGAAACTGAAACATAAAGAATATGAAGAAAGAATTTTGAATAAATAAAGTTATGATATTTATTTCATTAGGAAGGTGAATGTAATTACTGACGCATAATATAGAAAGAATATCTGAGTGAATTGTGGACATGATAATTATATCATCATGAGAAGTGAATATTAATACCGATGCATTATGTAGAAAAGATAAAGAACCAGTTAGGACATGTTCCTTAATAATGAAGGTGCAAAATAAATTGCCGAACTATATAAAAATAAACGATGTTTGTAAGAAGGATAATATAAATAATAAAAAGGGGTTCGCGGCTAATATGAACCATTAAAAATTGAGAAGCCGATAGCGCTGAATATTTTAAAGGCCACTTGTGATTGCCTAAATATGGAGATTGTGAGATGTAGTTATATTGGAATTTGTAAGTATAAGTATTATATGTATGTCATTTATGACTAAAAGTATCTTTGTCTGAAGGAGTTGTACTAATGGCAATTATGAAGGCAGACATCGCCTCATACATTAGTAAACGTCTAGCTATCGCAAAGGTCATCATCTGAATTTGATTCGATTTGGGTCATCGTCGACAGACTGACCAAATCTGCTAATATCATTCTCGTTAATGATAAATGCAAAAGAGTTATGTAAACATAGCTTGCCTGTATCGATCATCTATATCAAGATCCTCGCTTCGCATCGAATTTCTAGAGATTTGCTCAGAAATCATTGAGAACGAACATTGATGAGAGTACTATGTACCACCCCAAATCGAAGGGACGAGGTAAAGTAACGATACAAGGTAATATAAGTGCTATTTTGTGTTTGAATAATTGACCTTTGGTAATAGACCGTATAATCGTTTTCCTTTGGAGAGATTATCATTGATAATCATCGTGTTAGGATCGAGATTGAATCTTGTTAGGATCTGAATCTTAGAGCATCTGTAAGCAGGAGTTGAGATGAAGACACCCGACATACACCCATTGTGAGTTGGACATGTCTTTTAGGTTTAAGGTTTCCTATGATGGCGAACCTATCCTTACAAAATACCCGACACGTGAGATCTGAAATGATTGTTGAAATTAGGATTTGAATATTAACTGCCGATAGTGGGCAGGAGGTTATGTGAATGTAAAATGTAGATCTTGAAGTGCCAAATGGGTAGCGAAGTTATGCCACAATTTTTAACCTTGGAAAAATGAATTCATGATCTGACAAATCATGGGATATAAGTCCCCGTTGTATGGGACCATTGAGATGATGTAAAAGTTGGGATTGAAAGGCATATAAGCTGGATCTACACTAGGACTTCAAGGACTGCGTGAATTATGTTTCGTAAATCGAACTTGATGGAATATCTATCAAGTGAGAATCTGATTATTCTTAGTAGAGCTTAGATCGGCGAAAAGTTGCATTCATCAAAAACCCGTGAACATCGTGGATAGAGAAAGTAAGTCAACATTTAGCCTGATCTTATTCCCGTAGTTATGTTTGCTGAAACTCGCGTATTGTAATGAATTGTACTTGTGAGAAAAGACCGAATGTGGAGGAAATACCCACATGGCTTTTAACTCTATAAGAAGCGAGTAGTAAGATGATCTTTGAGGACAAAGATCCTGTTTAGGGGTAAATGCTGTGACAATCCGTCAATTTACAGTTGATATTTTATTCTCAATATTATTTAAAAACAATTTACAATATGAACTCACATATTTTTGGGAAGAAATTTGGATTCACGTCTTGAAGTAGCATCGACTACGTTTAAACCGGAGGATTCAACGTTACGTGCTTACGTTTACGTACACCGTCTTTGGTGACAGTCCGACATTTTAGAAAATAAATTTGTCCATGAATACTATTTTGGAGTTTTAAATTTGTGTTGGTTCATAAACTCACAAATTTACGAGAAGAGATTAGGACTTACGATTTTATTTTAACGTCCTATACGACTAAACCGGAAACCTTAGGATTACGTATTTATGTTTTCGAACTCCGTTTTTGATGAAACAATTTTTATTGGATTCGTTTTGTGACGTCGATTCATAATTTATAAAAACATTTTTCGTAAAACGACCCGAGGGCACGTAAATCGAGGAAACTAGAATCGAAGAGTACCCGTAAATAAATGGGATGAGACAAGTGGGACACTTGTCCCACCCCACTTCAAAACCGGCACAACACTACACCTTAACACACTTGGTGTCAAGTTTTAAGCTAGCTAGTTACAAGTGTAACTTAGCTTACATCTTAAGCCTTTCCACCTCAAAAACAACTAGCTCAAACCACTTCATCCATTTCTTACATGCAAACCACTCCTCTCTCTCTCCCTTGGCTACCTTATGCCGTCCCATATCATCAACCAAAACACCCCAATTGATCCAAATTTAACCACAAACATATGTTATAATTAACATATGTTAATCTCCATTCAAAAAGATGAAGATTGGTGAAACTTATAACATCCATGGAGGAGTTTTCATGGTGTCATGGGGCTGATTTTCCACAAGGAGTTGATGAAGATTGGAGTTCTTGAAGATGGTGTTGGCTAAGCACAAGTTTCTCCATCAAAAACCATGCCAAACTCATAACCTACATCTAGTTGGTGGTATAAAGATTGTCCTCCTCAACTTCTTGTTATTTTGATTATGTAAACTTGTATTTTATTTTCTATTGTATATATTTATGATGATTATATGATGATAAAAATGTTATGTGGGGATTTGTTGTTGATAAACATGATTAAAAAGGTGAAAAATCATAAGAAACAAGGTTAAAATCTTGTTTAAATTACATGGCTGTATAAAACAGTAAAGAAGTAAGTCATAAACTGATAAAATGATGAAGTGGAATAGATTTACAGTAAGATATTGGTCTTGTACACATGTGAGAGTTGGCCATGCAATGGAATCAAAATAATGAGTGAGATATGATCAAAACAAGTTTAGGGTATAAATCTTAAGTTACTGTTTTGGACGATTTTTAGAAAATACTTAAAGGATGATTCAACAGTAGCTATAGAAGGGTTAAATGTAGCACATATCATCTAGTTTATGTGATAAAAATTTGAGCTTCTATCTCCATGTAGAACTCAAGATATGGCAGTTTTGGTGAAGATGAAGTTAAAAATCAGATTTTTGGAAATTAAAGAATAATACTATTATATAAGCACTCACATTTTAATATATAAAATGTAAAATAAAAACCCACTAACTTATAAAACTTATTTATATAAATATATAAAAGGTGTAATAAGTATATAAATGATAAAAATGGAAACTTGTTAAGTTTTATATGTTATAAAACTATAAACATGATTTTCACGACTTTTTCGGCTATTGCCGTAAAAATTAACGTTTTTGTTAAATAAAACTTAGATGGTTGGACCCGTCTAATGAAAACTTTATAAAACTTATATACTGATATATAGACATGTATAACAAGTAAAAACTGATAAAACCCGAACTATAGGGCATACGGACATTAACGAGCTAAGTAAACATATTGGACTAATACTTGGGCTAATAATTGGACTAAATAAGATAAACACCCATAAAAAGAACTTATTGGGCTTAACCCATTTGGGCCCAACTTAAAAGTGTATGTACTGATAATATAGGTACAAAATGGATTAAAATAAGTTAAATAACTTATAATAAGCTTATTGGACCTAAAACACGTAAATAGGTAAAACGAGAAAACTAGTATAAAAGTTATCAACACATAACTCTAAAATGAGTAAACGAGAATATGTAAACCCACTTGATCATCATATATATATAATCATCATATGTATACATAATTGATATTTTTACAAAGTCATTGGACAAACGTCTAAGACCGATTATTATTTGTCTAGGTTTCCGTGATTGAAGCACGTACCGTACGTCCGAATTGCCGATAACCCGCCTTCCCACATCAACGTGAGTTCATAGCCTCGCACTCTTTTAAATGTTTTATAAATGCTTTATAAACCCGCGAGGGAGATAACATGTTAGTTTTTAT
Source organism: Glebionis coronaria (assembly GCA_025667525.1). Classification (NCBI taxonomy): domain Eukaryota; kingdom Viridiplantae; phylum Streptophyta; class Magnoliopsida; order Asterales; family Asteraceae; genus Glebionis; species Glebionis coronaria. Next base: position 216,397,352 of record CM046882.1, read on the forward strand.
AAAAGTTTGGACACCATTTGTCCTAATTTTTTGTTTATTGATTTTGGAACCGAATGATTGAATGACCCGATTGTATGACCCGATAAATGATTAATGGACCCGATAGATGAAATCAAATGGATTATTAAAGTTAGGTTATGTCACTAAAAGTCCCATTAGCATGAATTGTGAACTACCGGGAGTTGGTAGACTCTTATGCATTTAATAGTACTATTTGGGGACGATCACCCCAGTTCGCGCCTTGACGGTTGATCCCCGTCGTGCCACATTGATTGGTAAGCGAATTAATGTATGAGAAGATTTCCATAGCGTGACCTTTGTGACGACACGCTACTTTAGATGGGCAAAATTGGTATCGGGTTAGCTACCCGTTGTTGGTTTAGTAAGGTAACAATGTCATGCGGCTTATAATAATCCAAATTAACGAAATACTAATAGACGCTCCGAATAACGATGTATTGCCTGACTAGCAATACAGGGTCATACTATTGATATTATGATTGTATTTTGGTTTTCATAACCATATTCATATAACGGATTTTATTTGATTTTATACAACGTCATAAGACGTATTGTATGATGTTTTATTACGACATTGGCTCGTATAATGATTTTTAAGGCAAATGCCTATATTATGATTTTCGATAAGGATTTGTATAAAATGATTTTGGCTATTTCATGGCCTATCAAAACGATTTGTACAAAACGATTTTCAGTAATACTTTTATACTGATATTATATTGATGGAATTTATTAAACTCTATGAATTCACTCGGCGTTATCGCTGACCCTTTTCTTTAACATGTTTTATCTCAGGTACTTGAAGGTAATTCTCGGGAAGACAACAAGAATTCATGGCCCGCACCTAAACTATATTTTCCATTCAAATACTTTGTAAAACTTTGTATGAAATATAATGACTTGGGACCGATGTAACTTTGATATTTATGAATGGAAATGATTTATAAATAAACGACGCGATTTTTATCTGTTGTCTATGATGTGAGTAATGTGCTATCCCGTAACACCAACTAGTCTTCCGCTGTACTGTGTTGTATAAATTTGGGGGTGTTACACCTTGGCTGCTAGGGAAGCCCATCCCATCAGGAACCAAGACGACAGTCAGAACTCCAATACAAGGAGGAATGACAGGATTGCTAGAGGATGCACTGACCCCGACTTCTTGAAATGTAAGCCCACTTACTTAAAGGTCAAATAAGGGGTTGTTGAACTAATGTCATGGTTCGAGAGGACCAAGACTGTATTCCATATTATTGACTGCATGGAAGAAAATAAGGTGAAGTTTGCCACCTGTACTCTACTAGAAAGTGTTCTCACATGGTGGAATTCTTTCGTTGCTACCCTTGGGCACGACAATGCCTATGGGATGACTTAGACTGTGTTGAAAGAAAGGCATACCGAGAAATATTGTCCTCTGGGAGAAATAAAGAAGCTAGATCGAGAAGTATGTTAGTGAACTTCCGGAATCCATTCACGACAGCGTGCTCGCATCCCGACCCACTACAGTCGAGAGTGCCACTGAGTTCGCCACTGAGCTAATGGACAAACGAGGTCGTAACCATGCGGAAAGGCAGACAGAAAACAAGAGAAAAGCCGATGAAAACTTCCGTAGCCATCATCAGACTCATCCACCCAAGAGGCAGAACTTAGGTCAGGTTTATAGTGCTACTACCTTAGAGCCATCTCGATATGTAGGTGCCAAGCCCAAGTGTGCCAAGTGAAATTTTCACCAGTACCATGACGCGTCTTGTCGATGACCCGGACAAAACAATGCTTTCGTCTCGGCTGATAGAAGCAACACTGGCACCAACTTCAGACCCAACAACGGGAGTGGTCAAAAGTTACGTGGAAATGGACAGCAAAGAAACCGCCATCCCACTGGTGGAAATGATATGAGACGGAGAGAAGTTTGTTGCTATGGTTGTGGAGAACCGGGAAACATCAAACCCGAGTGCTCAAAGCGAGCAAACAAGAACGGGAACGGTGGAGGAGCACCGACCAGAGTGTATGTCGTAGGAGATGCCTGAACCAACCCCGACTCTAATGTAGTTACCAGTACATTTCTTCTGAACAATCGATATGCATCTATTTTGTTTGATACCGGAGCCGAAAGGAGTCTCATATCTACCGAGTTTAGTAGTTTACTAGACATCACTCCCACCAAGTTAGACAATTGTTATAGAGTCGAATTAGCCGACGGTAAAGTCATCGAAACCGATACTATCCTAAGAGTTTGTACCTTAAATCTTCTGAAACATCCCTTAGATATTCATTTAATCCCAGTAAACCTTGGTAGTTTTGATGTTATCATTGGTATGGACTGGTTAGCAAAATATCACGCAACTATTGTGTGTGATGAAAAGCTAGTCTGTATACCTTGGGGAGAAGAAGACTTATTTGTTCGAGGAGAAGGAAACATAGACAGGAATGACACCAGACTGAGTGTTATCTCGTGTACCAAAGTACAGAAATATCTACTGAGAGGATGCCCTATCTTTTTTTTTTGGTAATGGGTTACCCCGGTAAATATTGGATGCCCTATCTTCTTAGCACATATTTCTAAAACGTACGAAGAGGAAAACCAGGGAAGAAACAAATCAAGGACGTGCCAATTTTCCGCTATTATCCCGAAGTTTTCCCAGACGACTTACCTGGTTTACCACCAACTCGTCAAGTAGATTTCCAGATTGACTTGATACCAGGAGCTGCACCTGTAGCTAAAGCACCTTACCGGTTGACACCAACCGAGATGAAATAAATCATAGAACAACTCCAAGAACTGTCAGACAAAGGTTTTATTAGACCTAGTTCCTCACCTTGGGGAGATATACTGTTTGTCAAATAGAAAGACGGTTCTTTCCGGATGTGCATTGATTACAGGAAACTAAATAAGTTAACTGTAAAGAATCGTTATCCACTTCCTTGAATCGATGACCTATTTGATCAACTCCAAGGATCAAGTGTGTATTCCAAGATCGATTTAAGATAGGGATACCATCAGCTGAAGGTCAGGGAAGAAGACATTCTAAAAACCGCCTTCAGAACTCGCTACGGTCATTACGAATTTCAGGTTATGCCCTTTGGACTAACCAACGCACTAGCAATATTCATGGACCTCATGAATCGAGTGTGTAGACCGTATCTTGATAAATTCGTGATCGTATTCATCGACGACATACTAATTTATTCCAAGAATGAACAAGAATATGGAGAACACCTTGCTCAAGTACTGAAACTACTTAAGGAAGAAAAGTTGTACGCAAAATTCTCTAAATGTTATTTTTGGATTCCTAAGGTTCATTTGCATGGTCATGTGATTGATAGTGACAGTATTCAAGTAGATCCCGCAAAAGTCGAATCCGTAAAGGCTTGGGCACTACCTACATCACCGAAAGAGATTCGCCAATTTCCAAGTCTTGCCGGATAATACTGAAGATTTATAGAAGTATTCTCCAAGATAGCCAAGTCTATGACGAATCTCACTAAAAAAGGCGTGAAATTCGAGTGGGGAGAGAAAGAAGAACTAGCATTCCAAACCATTAAACAGAAGTTTCATAGCACACTTATTCTAGCCTTTCCATAAGGCAACAAGGATTTCGTTGTCTAGAACTTGGATCTATAGTTTTTGCCTTAAAAATCTGGAGGCATTATTTATACGGAACAAAATGTACTATGCATACCGACCAAAAAAGTTTACAACACATTCTAGATCAAAAGGAGCTGAACATGAGATAACGCCGTTGGATAGAATTGCTTAGAGACTACGATTGTGACATCAAATATCACCCTGGTAAAGCCAATGTGGTTGCAGATGCACTAAGCCGCAAGGGAACTGATCCTCCTATGAGAGTCCGAGCCTTGGTTATGACGTTTAGCTTTGACGTACCCAAGCAGATATTGGAGGCTCAGATACAAGCTCGGAAACCAGAAAACATTGAGAAGGAAGACGTAGGGGGAATGCTTATAACCAACCTTATAAAGGAAAATCTAGAACCAAGAGCAGATGGAACATTTTGTTTACACGGAAGAAGCTAGTTACCATGTTACGAAGACTTAAGGAGCGTGATCGTGCACGAGTCTCATAAGTCCAAATACTCCATACATCCAGGATCTGAAAAGATGTATCCTGATATGAGGAAGTTGTATTGGTGGGCAAACATGAAGGCAGGCTTTGCAACTTATGTGAAAAAGTGTTTAACATGTGCCAGAATAAAGACTGTGCACCCGAGACCATCAGGACTATTGGTCCAACCTAAAATCCCAAAATGGAAATGAGACAACATCACAATGGATTTCTTCACCAAACTTCCCACCTCATCTCATGGGTAGGATACTATTTGGGTAATCATCGACCGACACACCAAGTCTGTCCATTTTCTACCCATAAGAGAAAATGACTCTCTGAACAAACTAGCAAGACTGTATCTAAAGGAAGTTGTGACGAGACACGTGATACCCGTCTCAATTATTTGTGATTGAGATGGTAGATTCACGTCAAACTTTTGGAAAGCTTTTCAACGAGCTTTAGGTACAAACCTGGATATGAGTACTGCTTATCACCCTCAGACCGATGGTCAGAGTGAAAGAACGATCTAAACTTTGGAAGACATGCTGAGAGCATGTGTGATCGACTTTGTAAAAGGATGGGTCGAACATATACCTTTAGTTGAATTCTCCTACAACAATAGCTACCATGCCGACATCAAAGTCGCACCATTTGAGGCTCTCTATGGTCGCAAGTGCAGATCACCCGTATGTTGGGCAAAGGTAGGGGAATTTCAGCTTACTGGACCCGAACTAATCTAAGAGACCATAGAAAAGATCACTCTCATCAAGCAGAGAATACAAGCTGCATAAGATAGACAAAAGAGCTACGTAGATTGGAAACAGAAATATATGCAATTTGAAATGGGTGACCGTGTTACGCTCAAGGTATCACCTTGGAAGGTTGTTGTACGTTTTAGGAAACGTGATAAGCTAAATCCACAATACGTAGGACCTTTCAAAGTAATTGCCAGAATTGGTGAAGTGCCCTATCGTCTAGAGTTACCCTAGCAATTGAGTTGGGTAAACTCTACCTTTCACGTTTCAAACTTAAAGAAGTGCTATGCGGAGGTGCCGTTAGCCATGCCATTGGATGGAGTCCAATTTGTTGACTAACTTCAATTTACCGAAGAACCAGTAGAGGTCATGGAAAGAGTAGTCAAGAAGCTGAAATGCAGCCAAATTCCGTTAGTTAAGATACGTTGAAAATCAAGGGGAGGTCCTGAGTTCACTTGGGAACACGAAGACTCATTTAGAGCTAAGCACCAACACTTGTTCACTTAAGTAGTAACGTCATCTTAAGCTTTGAGGATAAAGCTAAAATAACAGGATAGTGCTGTAAAACCTGTGGTTTTCATCTTTTGTAATGTCATCATTGTACACGTCATCTCATGAGTTATATTATATATTACCACCTTTGTATGAAAACTTCATATTATCAGTTGCATCATGCATGAGCATTCACACATTGATCACGAGAACTATTTATATACTATAACATGATTGTGAATATCCAATCACTTGGCCACTTAAACTTTCAGCATTATATCATGATTGTGAGTATTCAATTGTGGGATCACAGGAACATTACGTATGACTACATTTTATATGAGCATACAACTGTACTATTGATGACTTATACGACTATCAAGTCACCTAGATCACATGAGCATATACATACATCATTTTAGATTTTATAAAGTCTAAAACCACAATCACAGTTAATAATATTTACCAAGTAGTTACATTCACTACAAAATATGTGTTTATATATATTTTTGATAACATTTAAATGACTCTATGAGTCAATGAAAGCCAACTTTTCACATTTTAACTTTACACTTATCAATTTTATTATACTTTAAAAGTGTCCTACATTTATTTTATTAAAACTAGACGTTTATTAACTACTACTTATACTTTCACCACAAACCCTAAAACCTAACCAATTAACCTTAGAACTAAACCTACACTCACATTATCCTACATAGATCATTTGTAATCTTACAAACTTACCAAAATCAAACACCAAACCATCCTAGACACTAAAGCTAGCCGAATACTACCTAAACTATACTCAAGGTATCTAAAAACCTATGTACACTACACCTAACAATTACCTATACGTGTACAACACTTTCTCATTAAACCAAATACTATTTTCGCCCATAGATTTTCCCTTTGACCCTCCTACCCGCCGACTATATCTCCCAAGAGGCAAGTGTACTTGTATCTTGCAATTAAGGTTGTTGTACCATGTAATCCTATCTTAGATTTTTAGTGTACTTCCATATCTAGCACCTTGATCTCTCTCTCTCTCTCTTTGGCGTGTAAAAAGACGAACCACAACAATCACTCACCTCATTTGGATATAAACATACACTCTAACACATTTACTCTATGCCTCTCTCTCTTACTCTCGGATGAACTAAAGCACACACTTACAAACACATTTACTACCCGAATCTTGGTATCAAGGCTCATTTAGTGCTAACATTCATTACTACTACAACGATCTTGGTTAACAAAGGCGAACCAAGCAATCTTAGGTCACGGCTAAGCAACCATTCATGTATATTTGGTAGTTCAAAGATCTCCTAGCTAGTTTCTTCATTAGTAACCAACCTTATTAACAAGTAAGTATTTTCAACCTTATTCCTCATTATCATTCTTTTACAATCTCATAAACCTATGGAAATGAACACTTACACTAGTAAATCTATGAAAACCTTGACTAGACTATTATTCAGACGTAAAAACATTTGGTAAACTCAAACCCAAGGTAAATCTATGAACCACGGCTTGATTTATTTACATAGGAAACATGTCTAAATTTTAAATCTAGTTACGCTAGTATAATCCTTGTTTAAATCTAAGAATAAGCCTAGAAAACTAGGAGCATTAGCCTTCCCTTAAACCCAAATGAACTAACCAACTTATAACTACATAAACTAGTTGAATAAGCCTTGAAAATAAGCCACAAGCCACGAATCATACGCCCATGACTCACGACTTATTAATAAGCCGTGTATAAGCTTAATCCCACTTGGCCCAATAGCTTAATTAGCTTATTTTGGAAATAAATAAGTGTTTAGATAAATTGTATTAGCTTAGATAAGCCCAAAGATTAAGCCCACTAGAGCCTAAAACGAACCGAACTATTATTGGCCTTAGCAAGCCCATTATGCCGTTGTAACACTACTCATGAACTTTTCGTGCCAAAAATGTAACTATGTGAAAGTATGAGTCAATTTTGTAAAGTTATAAAATCACTTTAATGATTTCCGAGACTTTTGTAAAGTCTAATGACTATTTTGAAATTTACCGAAAGTTAATAATATTTTTAATTACAACCGAAACTTAAATAAAACCACAAGGACTCTTATTGCCATTTTATGTCAGTTAAACGAGCCCTAGAAATTTACTTGGTGTCTTTTATTAAATTTCTAAACTTAAAGGACCATATGTGCCATTTAACAAACTTAAAGCAACACCTAGGGACTTGCTTTTAACCGAATATTTACAAACCCTAGGGACTGTTCAATCATTTGTCGAAAGATATATAAGCCCTAGGGGCAGTTTTGAAACTATGTTAACGGATAAGTACTAGCTTTGCAATAAAACTTAACGGATGAAACCCTATGGGTGTTTTCTGCCATGCTGAATCTTTTACAAGCCCTAGGGGCTATTTGAAATCTTCCTTTATTTTTTAGGACCTAAGTGCAATTTAATTTAAGCTATTATACTTATTTAATGAAATAAACTAAAAGGATTTATTAAAGAACGTGTGTAAACCGGAGGACTAATTTTGAACATTTGAAACTCTAGGACTTTTGTGAAACGTTATATTTACATGTCTTAATTAAATAAAATCATTTATTTAAAACAAGGTAAATACATTTTAATAAACTAAACGTGTACACGTTTCGATAACTTACTAACAGTGTAACACCAAAAATATTAACACTTAATAAACTTGTGATCATGCATTTTTCTCAGATGCATTTAAATGTGCATTTTATTTGTGCATTTACTGAGACCCACATAAATTACGTAGGTAAATCCACTGCTTCGTGATCATACCGTGCCAGTCTACTCAATGACTTTATCACTACTGCATCACCAATAAGGTGAGTTCATGGCCCCATATTTTTACAGCTTTTATAACTGGGGAAGAAAACATACTAATTATTGTATATGCAAACATTTCACGGGTCCGCAACTTACTTACTGCCTGTTGTTTGCCGTATTCTTGTGGACTGGAATAGTTAATTGTGTAGCGTGAAATGTTATAAATATATCTATTTGGGGACTGACAATCCCAGTCTGCGTTAGTAGCTCTCACCTAGCCTCGGCCAAGGCCACCAGACTTATATACATTGTCGGACTAAAGGGGGTACTTGAAATTCAGTATATTGAAGATCGTTTCTCTCGATTCTTAACCAATTGAAAGTCCTAACAATATCAAGTTTATTATTGTTTTTGTTTGATAGGGTTTTTTGGATTTTCTATGTCTACTTAACCAAGCACGTAAAAATGGTGAAAAATATTATGCTACGTAACCGTAAAACACTTAGCAATTACCAATCAATATTCACAAAAGGACAAAATTGTAAAAGCATGAAAGTAAAAAAATGTAAAGTAAATGAAAGTTCTAAGCTTGAAATGTAAATTCTGAAAAGTTAAAGGACTAAATGTGTAAATTCTAACAACTTTCTAACTAATTTTAACAAACTTGAAAACTAACTAACTGATTATGAAAAGTAGTTAAAAGTATAAGGATGTACATCTTGCAAACCCTAATTATTAGCCAATTAGCCTTAAATGAAAACAAGAACAAACTACAAGGACCAAATGGAAATTAAATGGGAATTTTAAACAAAAACGGCTACAAGTGAAAGATAAGCTCGTTTGAGCTTAATATTGAACCAAAAAAGCTCAAACCAATTTCAAAAGACTTAAAATTGAAAATAAGCTAGACCTGTCTAAGGAAAATGCTTAAAACTCAGTAAAACTCAGTAAAACTCAAATAAGCTCAAACCAATAAGCCATGAATAAGCTAACTGAAAATTTAGACATGCACATTCAGATTTTTAAGCTCAATCTTGTTAAACAACTTAATGAGAGTGTGGAATGTCTTCTCTTTTGGAAAATGATCAAGTGAATAAGCAGGAAAATGCAATTAAGCTGAAACGTAGCTTATTTGACTTTTGTTAACCAAAAGTTGAAAAAGTTGAAAAGCTCAGATTTTACTCAGGAAATGTTTCTACACAAGAATATGAAAGAAAATAAGCACTTATGTGAAGTGGATTCGGCTATATAAGAAAACAGACCTCTTCAATATTACAGAAACTTGCAATAGCTCAAGAGCTTATTACAAAGCTGAATTCTAGCTGAAACATGAATACTTTAGAAATTCCTTTTACAGAAGTAATCCTTGGATGTTAAGGCACAAATAGAAACTTGTTTCAAGAAATTTGGTTGAGAAATAAACAGATTACAAGAGATTGAAAACACCTAGTTTTCTGATGAACAATTAACAAAGACTTGACCTAAAACTTTTTCTAACCATTTGCCTGTTTGACATCAAATTTGACCACAAAACTTGACACAAATGTTATCCAAAGTCTACTAAAGATGAATGAACAACACTTAACAATTTTAACAATCTTTAATCAGACAAACTCAAAAGATCCAGACACCAGTTATTAAGACTGATTTAAACTTTTATGAAGAGATTTTTAGTAATTGATTGAATTGAACCAAGTTTGATATCAAAACATGTTTGATGAGAAAAATGAGGATTTTAAGACTGAAAACAAACTTGTTAATAGACTAAACCACAAAATATACCAATTCAACTTTGATTGATTAACACTAACTGAAATCAAGTAAAATAGACTAGAATCAATCAAACTACTAATAAGCTATCATAACAAGCTAATTATACCTAAACAAATCAAGAACACATGATCAGAGCAGAAAGTTGTATCTACACTAGAATTGAGCATGCACTTGACTATTTTGTGGAATTTAAATACAGGATTTTGCAAACTTGTGAGCTTAGACCTCCTTTGATGGAGGAGTTTGGTGCTGAACCAACTCAATTCTATCAAAACACCATTAGATCATCACCATACACCATTCGATCACGTCCAAATGCTCTTTCTGAACACAATCAAACCAAAACAGCTACAATCTTCTTAGCATCTACTTGGAATGAACTGAACAACAACAAACTCTCACAAAGCTTTCATTGATCAATGGTGATCAATAGAAACTAAGAACAGTAACTGGATCAAAAGAATGTGATGAACAGAATGAAGATTGAAGAAGGAATTGTGAATTTTTATTGATGTAAGTAAAAGTTGTTACAAAAGATAGGTAAAATTGTTATAACTACTAACAAACTCAAGAGGTTGTCAAGCTCTTGAGTTTCTATCTAATCTCTAACTGAATTGAAAGGGAAAAGGAAAGTGTGTGTGTTTTCACACTTTTGCTACTTGTTACAAATGAGAGTCTAGAGCCCTATTTATAGAGGTTGAAATGAAGTGAGGTGAGTGTCAGTGACGTGTTCCCACCAATTAGAAGTTGCGAGGTGTCCTTAAACTCTTGATTGATACTATCCGTTGCAAGCTTGAATTTGGGCTTTTATTTTTGGTTGACTTTCCGGCTGATTGAGTGAGTGGGTTGAATTCATCATCCAAAAACGAGCACTTTTCATGTAGAAACTTTTTCATGAAACGCATTGTAGATGAATCCCCTTTCTGGGCTTGTTTGAAGAAGAAGATGACACGTGTCATTCTGTGGTTGGTTTTTATCATGTCACACGGATTGTTATCCATAATGGATAAATGAGATTATTGCATGGCGTTCTCTGATTGGTCCAAAAGTAGTTAGTGGGTTTTCTTGTAGCAGATACGCTCATTTAATGTGTCGGTGAGTTGACTTAGTTAGCTGACAATCCTTGTTTAATTTTTCTTGTGTTTTGATTGACCCGTAGCAAGTAGACACGGATCAAGACCAAATTTGGAGTATTTTTGGCAAGTTAAGCCCCTTGACTTTGGCAGAATATCAAGGTAAGCTATAATCTTCATTCCAATGGCATTTTCAGTCCTTCAACTTGCATTCTTGTTTATTATGGCCCTTTGACTTGGTTGACTTTAGAGTTAACCAGGTTTGACTTGAATCTTGACTTTGACCAAATTGCACTTTAAGTCCCTTAACTTTGGAATGTTGTCAAGATAGGTCCTTTATCTTCAATTGACTTGTCATCTTTGATCCTTCTTTGTCTTTTTCATCACAAATAAGCTTGATTTATTCTTGTTTGCTTGAAAATGTATCCTTGTTACCTATTTAAGCACAAACACAAAACATACCACATAATTCCGCTTTATAGCACAAAAGTTTGGCATGTGTTTTAGGGTGATTTGTTGATTAATTGATATGAGATTTTGCTCATGTCAAATCCCCTACACTTGATCATTGCCATGACCTCATGCAATGTTATATTTTAAAGCACCATTTTACATTTTCCTCACTATTAACCCACCTTGGCCAATATGAAATGCTATTACACTATACTACTCTATATGATGCATGATTTTGATTTTGTACAATGCAATGTAAAGAAAACAATTCTATTTATATATTTTTGATTTTCTTGAAATGGTTTTGATGGAAATAACTCATAATGAAATCAATGACTTAAATCAGGGCTTTGGTACCATGGATACTTATCACCCTCAAGTTTCACTTTCCCTATACCAAGCTTAAAAATGGGATCATTGCATTCACAAATAAAAAGTGTATTAACTTATTCATGACAATTAAATGTGGAACCGGCTATTATTTGAGCAAATTGCTTGAAGGCAAATTTGTCATTATTTGAAGCGTAAAATATAAGAAATGCAAAATCCAAAAATAAGGAAGCATGGTTTTAATCCTAAGTAAGCCTCTCATCCATTACTTGAAAAACCGCTCACAATTAATATAAGTCCGTCTCAAGAGTAATAAGTCATTCGTCTTATGTGGAAAATCCTTATGTCATGCATTAATAAGTAGCTACACACTCGCTAAGGAAAGAAAAATAAAACTCACGCAATAATTTACATCCGCCGCCTTTTTGAGACCTTGGATCTTCAATCCCGCAACCCGTCAAGGTAACATTGGATTGGAGCAACTATTAAATCCTCGCAACCCGTCAAGGTAATATTGGAATCTAATAGTTACTATAATTAACACTTCACTGCCCCTCTTGGGAGTTTTGTATAATTATTTTTTTCTCTTTTTTTTTGTTTTTCTCTTTTTTTTCTAGCCACTCATTTTTTTTCATATGCCGCTCTTATTTTTCTTTATTCCTCACAAAGAAAATTGAAAAGAATAAAAGGAAAAACACCCGCTAAATATTAAGCATGGCATAAGTCTAGTACACATAAAACGTTCTAACTTAGAATCTTAAGACGTACTTATACCAACCATGAATGATTAGTCAAAAATGCATACGAGATTCAAAACCAATTAAAACCGTTCTTGATTATTTATTAACATATATACATGCGAAGAAAATAGAGGTAAAGAAGAGAAGGGTTTAGCCACAAGTAATTTTCATGAAGTTTATCTAGCCCTTTTATACTTGCTTCAACTCTATCATTTCCCACTCTCCACAAATTTAAAATCTAAAATAATGAGATTGATGGATGCTTAGCCTAATAGACCAATGAAGGACTACATGGTTAAAGATACTAGCTAGAGAATGCTTGAATAAGCAAACTCGGGTTGAGTCAAAATATCAATGGCGGGCCTAATATGTCAAAGAAGTCTAAAGTTGTTAAACCATGTCCTTATTATATTTTTTTTCTTTTTTTTCTTTTCATAAAGAACAATAGAAGAAATATATACATGCAAATGTGTTATGCAAATGAAAAATGATTGATTCAAAAATTATGAATGCATATTTTTGGTGGCCAAAGTAGATCAAAAATTTGAAAAATGTTTGAAAAATTTATTTCCAAGTTATCATGAAGGTCAATGACAAAGTATAGGTAAGGTCACTTTGATAGAAAACCCCCTACACTTAAGCTAAACATTGTCCTCAATATTTAAGAACATGGAAGTATAAAACTTCCCCTACACTTATGACAATGAATAGACGTTGCTTAACCCAAGTTAAGGAAAGATCAACTATAGTGAATTCATTTTTTAAGCACAATGTTCTATGAGAAATCACAATAGTAACGAAGTGAACCGGATACAAGGGCCTCCTCCATAAGCTCCAAAGCACGTGATGAGTGAGAAACCCTACAAACAATATGAAGACAAAAGAAGGTCTCCCCTACACTTCTCATCAACTCTCCATCTTTATTTCTAAACTACAACACTCTATGTCAAGCTTGATTTAAGGAGTCTCTAGCTCGACTCTTCCCATAATGAATTAATTCATGGGGAAAAAGGGGATCTCTTGGACCATTTCCATGGAAATGTCCTCCCCAAAATAGTGCTTAACACGGTGACCATTCACTTTGAAATTTGGACCATTGGGTTGTGACCACTCAATAGTTCCATATGGAAATACTTGAGCAATAGTGAATGGACCAGACCATCTCGACTTAAGCTTGCCCGCAAAGAGTTTCAACCTTGAGTTAAAGAGGAGAACCGGCTCTTTAACTTTGAACTCACGGTTCTTGATCTTAGCATCATGAAATTTCTTAATCTTCTTCTTATAAAGAAATGAGTTCTCATAAGCATTAGCTCTCAATTCATCCATTTCATTGAGTTGGTCCATTCTATGTGAGTCGACTTGGTTTAAATCAAAGTTAGCCCACTTGAGAGCCCACAAAGCCTTATTCTAACTCGAATGGGAGGTGGCATGCTTTTCCATAGACAAGCCTATAGGGAGTACAACCAATTGGTTTCTTAAAAGCCATCTTAAAACCCCACAAAGCATCATCAAGCTTATCCGACCAAGAAGCTCGATGCTCTCCCACCGTTATTTCCAAAATTCTCTTTAAACCACGATTTGTGACCTCGGTTTGACCATTGGTTTGAGGGTGATACGCGGTAGAAAATCTATGATTAACTCCATACTTCTTCATATCTCTGATGAATTGATCATTACAAAAGTGAGTACCACGATCACTTATGATGGCCCGAGGTACACCAAATCTAGCAAACAAATGCTTCAAAAATTTCACTACAACTCGAGTATAATTAGTAGGTAAGGCTATGGCCTCAACCCACTTTGACACATAATCCACCGCTACGAGTATGTACTTATTTTCCTTGGAAGATGGAAAAGGTCCCATAAAATCTATTCCCCACACATCAAAACTCTCACACTCTTGAATGAAGTTTTGTGGCATCTCATCACGTTGAGTAATTTTTCCTTGTCTTTGACATACATCAAAAAATTTCACTATCTCTTGGGCATCTTTGTATATGGAAGGCCAATAGTAACCCGAAACAAAGACTTTCTTGGCGGTATAGTTGGGCCCAAAATGTCCACTCGTAGGTCCCTTATTGCAAGCTTCTAAAATCTTAAATGCCTCGGGCCCATCTACACACCGTCTTATGATTTGGTCTGTACATTGCCTAAAGAGGTAAGGGTCATCCCAAAAGTAATACTTCACTTCCTTAAGAAATTTCTTCTTTTGTTGGGAAGTGAGACCCTCTATTAGCACGTCCCCTACAAGATAGTATGAAATATCCACAAACCAAGAGGTGGCATCCTCTTGAGAAGAGATAGACATGAGCTCCTCTAATGGAAAGGATTCATTGATTTCCTTATGAGGCAAATCTCCTTGAAAATGATGCTCAAGTCTACTCAAATGATCCGCCGCTAAAATCTAGGCTCCCTTATTATGTCGAATCTCTATCTTAAACTCTTGGAGCAATAAAACCCATCTCAAAAGCCTAAGCTTAGCATCTTGCTTTGTCATGAGATATATGAGAGCTGAATGATCCGTATACACTATGGTTTTGGATAGCACAAGATAAGGTCCAAATTTCTCAAAAGCATAGACTATAGCAAGCAACTTTTTATCCGTGGTAGTATAATGAAGTTATGCACCCGTCATGGTTTTACTAGCATAGTGTATAGGTTGAAAATTCTTATTCACTCTTTGTCCTAACACGGCCCCCACGGCATAATCACTAGTGTCACACATAAGCTCAAAAGGCAATTCCTAATTTAGAGAGACCAAAACGGGAGCCTTATTTAATTTCTCCTTAAAAATCTCAAAAGAATCCAAACACTCTTGGTTGAAAATGAAAGGAGCCTCTTTTTCCAAGAGGTGGGTCATCGGTATTGATATCTTAGAGAAATCTTGTATGAAACGTCTATAAAACCCCGCATTACCCAAAAAAACTCCTAACTCCCTTCACCGTAGTAGGTGGGGGAAGCTTTGCAATCACATCTATCTTAGCACGATCCACTTACAATCCTTTGTTGGATATCTTATGTCCCAAGAGAATCCCCTCTTTAACCATGAAATGGCACTTCTCCCAATTAAGAACAAGACGTGTTTCTTCACACCTCTTTAGCATACATTCTAAGTGGGAGAGACAAGAGATGAATGAATCTCCAAAAACCGAGAAGTCATCCATGAAAATTCCATAGTTTTCTCAATCATATCATGGAAAATTGCCATCATACACCTTTGAAATGTCCCTGGTGCATTACACAAGCCAAAAGGCATTCTCTTGTAAGCAAATGTACCGTAGGGACAAGTGAATGTGGTCATTTCTTGATCCTTACGGTCAATGGGTATTTAAAAATAACCCGAAAATCCATCTAGAAAGCAATAGTACTCATTTCCCGCTAAGCGTTCAAGCATTTGGTCCATAAAAGGCAATCGGAAATTATCTTTCCTAGTAGCCTCATTGAGCTTCCTATAATCAATACAAACTCTCCAACCCGTAACAAGTCTAGTAGGAATAAGCTCATTGTTCTCATTCGGCACTACGGTGATTCCACCCTTCTTAGGAACACAATGTACCGGGCTAACCTATGGAGAGTCGGAAATGGGGTAAATCATGCCCGCATCAAGGAGTTTAATAAGTTCCTCCTTAATGACCTCATGGATTTTAGGGTTAACCCTTCTTTGGCTTTGAATAGCGGGTTTGTAATCATCCTCCATAAGAATTTTGTGGGTGCAAAAATGTGGATCAATTCCCCTTATATCGGATATTTTCTATGCTATGGCTTGCTTGTGTTTCTTAAGAACTTCTATAAGTTTCTCTTTCTCATCCTTTTTCAAATCTTCAGCAATGATCACGGGTAATTGGTCTTTCCCTTCTAAGAAAGCATACTCTTGGTGGGATGGAAGGTCCTTAAGTTCAAGTGGAGGTGGACTCTCTATGGAAGGCTTCACTATGGATGGATCATCATTGGTTACTTCTTGTGGAATGGGTGAAGGAATGGGATCCTCATTAAGCAACTTTTGGATAGTGAGAATGTCTTCTTCCCAATTGATGGGAGAATCATCATTACCAAGGAAGTTGGACTCAAATTCCTCCAAGAGGAAATCACTCTCTCCAAAAGGTGTTAAGGAGGGAGCAATTGAGGCCACGGTCTCAACATGGGGCATATCATCTAGTACATCAACTATGTTAATGGTTTCACAAGCTTTAGACTTCTTAATCACTTTCTCATCACACACTTTTCCTAACTTAAAAACCACTTTCTGATCTTCAACTCTCATAATTAGTTCTCCCTCCGCCATGTCTATTAGAATACGACCCGTTCTCAAAAATGGTCTACAAACAATTAATGTAACTCTTGGATCCATGTCATAATCAACCACTATAAAGTCGACCAGAAAGGTAAACTTATCCACACCTACAAATACGTCCACCACGATACCTACCGGGTAAGCTATGGTACGGTTGGCTAACTCAAGTGTCATCCTAGTTGGAGTGAGCTCGGGAAGTGATAGGTGTGAAAACACCCATCCTTTTACCACTTAACTATAATAATAACCAAGCCAAAACGTGTATTTTATTTCATAAATGTCGGAATTATGCGTGGTTTGTGTTTTTATTGTGTTTTAGGACCAAAAGATGAAAAAGGAGGAGAACACGGGCTTTCACGGGCTTTTATCGATGAAAACGAGAAAAGACGAAGTCAAAAGATCAAGAGTGCAAAAAGAACGGAAGTCCAAGGCCAATTCTGAAGATTTATCGAAGAAAAAGTCTAAAGACGGAAGTTTAATGAAGTCGAAGAACTCAAGTCTAATTATTGAAGAAATTATAAGACGAGTTCAAATAATCCCGAGACAAAGTCGAAAAAGTCGAAGAATTTAGAAGACGAAAAGACGAGAAAGAAAGAAAGAAAGAAGTAAGCTTCCAACACATGCTAACCTCCCTTCTCCCTAAAAATAGAGACTTCATTTCATCATTTAGGCTTGTTAGCTAATTTGACAACTTAGCTCTCCACCTTTAATTACTTGCTCATTTTAATTTCATGCATTTACTTAATTGTCAAATTTAATTTCCTTGTCTTGCACCTTAAATTTCTTGCCTTTAATTCCAAGTAAGTTAATTTTGTTGTTGAATCTTTATTTTCCTTTAATAAAACTTTTCATTATCATTCTTATACTACTTTTCTTGTTTTTGATTATTGATTCGGGTTAAGCATTCATTTTGCTTGATCTTATTGCTTATTTGGTTAAAAAGTTCATCTTTTTATTCCGATCTAGGCTTTTATACGATTTAAGCTTAAATCTTGTTATGCTTTTTGGCTTATTTCATATCTAGCTTATTGTTTTTTTATGTTTTTCTTAAAAGTTTAATCTTTTGGTTTACTTTATAATAGTTTGCTTATTTTGTGTCTTGAAAGTTTTTAAATTTGTGCTTATTTTGTTCGTCTTATTATTGCTTTGGTAAGTTTCAGTTATTGCGTATTAATCTTAGCTTATTTAGTTTTGCTTATTATCGTATCTCATTCCATCGGAAAGGAGATTTGGATTCAGACTGCTTCCACTTATTCCGATCGTGTATCGGATCAGGGTTTTGACATTCCGACAGTTCTTCCCCCTTATTCCGATCGTGATTGTGATCTCTCATTGCGATCGTACATTGCGACGGGTCTTAAGGCTTTATTGCGACGAAGTGCTGCCAAAATTTCAACAGCCACATTCCGATAGACTTTCTGATCAAGCATTCCGACGGGGATTTCGATTCGGATTCCGACGGGTTTGTTTGACATTCCGATAGGTGAGTGTTATTTTGATAGGTTTGATTTTCATCATTCCGATAGGGGGATTCCGACCAACATTCCGACAGGGGTACTTTTGTTACATTCCGACAGTACCATTCTGATCGGTATTCTGATGGGATTCCGATGGATTGGGTTTTGTGTTATTATTTTGCCTTAGTTTTATTTTTAAGTTCGCATTTTTATTAAATTGTTAATTTTACTTACATTTTTATTAACTTGACAAATTTACTTTTCGTCCAGCTTTAATTTTAAGTCATTTAATTAATTTACTTTTAAAAGTTTTAATACTGCACCATTTACGTTTTAATTAGTTTTAGTTTTAATTACTAGTCATTTATTTTAAAGTCTTGCATTTAATTTTACTACAACGACCTATCTATTGTTTTCCACCAAAATACGACTGAGTCACACTTAAACCAGTAGTCAATTCGATTAGACACACACAACAAACTTTTTAACTGAGTAAAATCTCAGTTATTAAATGGCGCCGCTGCCGGCTCTTTTCGTAAAGATTAACTGTTTTTTTGTGAGAGACGCGTTCAATTTTGGGATCCGTTCACCCGTGAAAGTTATTTTTCGTGTCAACAATTTTCAAAAATCCTAAAACTTAAAAAATTTCAAAAATACAAAAACATTAAAAAAACGTATAAAAAGCATTTCTTTTTCAAAGTTTTGCACCAAAAAGATTTTATTTTTACAAGTACATATATATTTTCTATTTCTTTAGTATCTTTTTCTTTTTCTTTTGCAGGTGTATGCGTACTAGATCTTTGACTTATTCTGAGCCCGAGACTCGTAAAGATTTAGATATGGCTGGTGTACACAACAACAATAATCCACCCCTCCCCAACATCAATAACAACAACAATGTTCCACCACCCGACCTTCGAACGATGGAGGAGTTGTGTCAACCTACGATGAATGGACGCGGAGGACCGATTGCGCCGATGAAAATCACGGCTCCTGAGTTTTCGTTGAAGCATCACATGATCCAACAAGTCCAAAATACTTGTCCATTTCGCGGATTGCTGGATGATGATGCCAACAAACACCTCGACAAGTTCATTACCGTTACTCAAAGCATGAAGTTGTCTGGTGATACCATGGATTTTCTTCGCCTTCACCTATTTCCACACACCTTATCCCACCATGCCGAAGAATGGTTTGATCGTCTTCTGAAGAATTCAGTTCATACTTGGGACGAGATGACTCAACGCTTTTTGTCGCGCTACTTTCCACCATCCATGGTCACGAGCCTTCGGAATCAAATTAGTGGATTTACACAAGAACCTGATGAATCACTTTTTGATGCTTGGGAACGATATAATGTTTTGATTGATCGATGTCCAAACCACAACATGCTCCCCGCCACCTTAGTTGATACTTTCTACAATGGTTGAACTTTTTGTGATCGTGATACGATTAATGTAGTCGCTGGTGGCACATTTATGAAAAGAAGACCTGAGGAGTGTAGAGAGCTTATAGAGAACATGGCTAATCATCACAAAAATTGGGACTCATCCGCATCTTCAAGGAATAACCCGAGAGTCAATGTTTCTTCTACTTTTTCAAACCCTGATATCACTGAATTGACCGGCGCAATGGTCGAAATGAGCATAAATATGCAACTCTTGGCTACAAATCAACAACAACAAGCTAAAGTTGTAGCAACTTCTTGTGAGATTTGTGGGGGTCCTCATTCATACACTGATTGTCCTTCTACTCATGACAATCCGGAAAACGTGTATGCGGCTCATGGTAACTATTCAACGGAAAACTACCAAGCCCGACCTCAAGGTGATCGTAACTTGCTAAGTTACCGTTCTAACAACTTTCTTTCACCCGGTTTTTCTCCTCAAAACCCCAACCCCAACAACTACAATAGAAGCAATCCAAGCCCAACTCGAGCTTCTAATCCTTATTACCCACCCGCACAACAAGCACCACCCATTAATCAAGATGTTGAAACTTTCATGAGGACCCAAGGAGAGCTAGTTAAGAATCTACAAAGCCAAATCATCAACTTGAAAGGATATATCACTAAGCAAGGTAATGATATTAGAACCGAGCTTCGACATGATATGCAATCCTCTTTTAGCAATCAAACAAATGATTTGAAGAATATGATGGCTAGTTTCTTTCCAAGTACTCAACCCTCTACTTCGGGCTCTCTTCCTTCAAATACCGTCACCAACCCAAGAGCGAATGTGAGTGCTATTACTACACGCAGTGGAGCAACCTTAGTAGAACCATATACACCTCCTCCACCACCATTTGTCCCTCCTACTCCCACGCCTAGTATTAGTTCTATATTACCGTCTCCACCTCTTACTGAAGTACCCAAGAAGCACCCTTCACCAACCCCACCTTCCACCTTTAAACCTTCAACATCTCAACCTTTACCTGCTACACCTACACAAACTAAACCCAATATCCCTTATTTTTGTCGCTTAGACAAGTGCCAATTGCTCACCAAGGATGATATTCAAGTGTCAAACTTTTTGAAGATGATTTCGGGACTGACCATCACCTTTAGCCTTGTTGAAGCTCTAGCACAAATGCCAAAATTTGTTAAGATGTTTAAGGACTTTCTTAATAATAAGGAGAAGATGGTCGAGTTTGTTAATACTCGATTGAATGAAAATTGTTCTGCCATCATTCTTAAAGAAAATCCGGAGAAACTTGGAGATCCCGGTCGTTTTATGCTACCATGTACTTTTCACAAAACCGAAGAATTTACTTCCTTATCTGATCTCGGGGCATGTATAAATTTGATGCCTTTAAGTGTTTGTAAAAAGTTATCATTACCCGACCTTACTCCAACAAAGATGACTCTTGAGCTTGCAAATCACACTCTCGCTTACCCCGTTGGTATTGCCAAAGATGTGTTCATTAAAGTTTACACCTTCACTTTTCCGGTCGACTTTGTTGTTGTTGATTATGAAATGGACCCTCGTATTCCGTTAGTACTTGGTCGGCCATTTTTAAGAACCGGAAAAGCCTTAGTCGATGTTGCCGAAGGTGAGCTAACCTTAAGGGTCGGGAATGACGCACAAGTTTTTGAAATTGGGAAGATCACAACCAAATCAAATGGAAGAGAATCAGCGAACATGATTAATGTGCTTGATGATTTTGTCGTCTACAATAATCCTCTTTTCGATACTTGTTATGACAATCCACTTTTCCAAGATGATGTGGATGATTCTCTCTCCAATTTAGATCCTCCACCAATTCATGAGTCTCCACCGATCTATGATGACTATGATGACGATTCTAGTCCTGATATGGATGATTCTGATGATTTTGCTTCAGAGTATAAAGACATGCCAACATATGATGATTTTGATGATGTTGATACCCTTTCGAGTGATTCTTCACATGATGAAGATCCTACACCAACCATGCTTGATCCTACTTTGGATGAATAATCATTTGAGGAAGACTTTGCTACTTTTCTCAACACTTACTTCCGCAATGAGAATGATTCTCCTCCTTTGGACTTTGATGATGCTATTTATCCTCTTTTGGATATGAAGAAACCTGTTTCAAAGGAGAAGAAGCCGGAAGACACCGATATCTGCAGTACTTATGTCTTGACACCTCTCTATCCACCTTCTGAGGATGAGATTGTGCGATTTATGAGCGGATCCTCTTCAAGGTCTACTTATCCTGAGTGTTATTTTCCCCTAAAAGAAAAGGTGCTCGATCCCGGTATTGGAATTTTCAAGGCATCTCAGTATCCATCTGATGAAATAAAAGGAAAGATTTTTGTAACTTTTGGAGATATGCTTGAACCTCATCACCCTTGCTACCACCGTTCCCAACAACTGCTTAAGGGAACCTTGCTTACTCTTCTTTGGCTTGCCTTGTTTGCCTTAAGCTTGTGCTACTTGATGGACGAAAACCATGTATTTGATGCCGGTGGATATGTTTCAAGCTTCTTCCTATGCTAATCAAGGTCGAGTCAGGCTCACGACTCGGTTAACAAAAACAAGCGCTTCTCGGGAGGCAACCCACAGTATCTATCTTTTTTATCTGTTTTTTAAATAATTGTAGGGGGAGACCCTAGTATGTGTTTGTTGTTTTCTTTCTTATCATGTGCAAGGATTCGAGCTTTCAAAGATCCATTCTTGATGACTTTTGACGACCCGTGATTTCGTGTACACGTCTTCCCGGTTCTATACTAAACTCTTTTGATTCTCTATTTTATGTTCTTCAATATTGAAATAGGAATCACTTTAGTTGTCCCTTCCTTTGTAAGATTTAAACAAAGTGCACAATGTCCTAGGTGTAGGGGAGGTTACTTCCACATGCTTAAACATTGAGGACAATGTTTATATTAAGTGTAGGGGGACTTCTATCGAAGTTAAGTTGGATTTTCCATGTATTTGTCCTCATTTTAACCGTAAAATTAATTTTTCGACATTTTTCAAAATTTTTGATCTATTTTGGCCTTGTAGTGTTTCCTTTGTTATAGTTATTTTATTTCGTTGCTAGAATAAATTTCAATAAAGTGGTTTTAATTTTTCAACGTTGTGAATATTTTGACTCAACCCGAGTTTACTTATCTAAGGACGTGCCAATTGTCCGCGATTATCCCGAAGTTTTCCCAGACGACTTACCTGGTTTACCACCAACTCGTCATGTAGATTTCGAGATTGACTTGATACCAGGAGCTGCACCTGTAGCTAAAGCACCTTACCGGTTGGCACCAACCGAGATGAAAGAACTCGTAGAACAACTCCAAGAACTGTCAAACAAAGGTTTTATTAGACCTAGTTCCTCACCTTGGGGAGATATACTGTTTGTCAAATAGAAAGACGGTTCTTTCCGGATGTGCATTGATTACAGGAAACTGAATAAGTTAACTGTAAAGAATCGTTATCCACTTCCTTGAATCGATGACCTATTTGATCAACTCCAAGGATCAAGTGTGTATTCCAAGATCGATTTAAGATAGGGATACCATCAGTTGAAGGTCAGGGAAGAAGACATTCTAAAAACAGCATTCAGAATCGCTACGGTCATTACGAATTTCAGGTTATGCCCTTTGGACTAACCAACGCACTAGCAATATTCATGGACCTCATGAATCGAGTGTGTAGACCGTATCTTGATAAATTCGTAATCGTATTCATCGACGACATACAAATTTATTCCAAGAATGAACAAGAATATGGAGAACACCTTGCTCAAGTACTGAAACTACTTAAGGAAGAAAAGTTGTACGCAAAATTCTCTAAATGTTATTTTTGGATTCCTAAGGTTCATTTGCATGGTCATGTGATTGATAGTGACGGTATTCAAGTAGATCCCGCAAAAGTCGAATCCGTAAAGGCTTGGGCACTACCTACATCACCGAAAGAGATTCGCCAATTTCCAAGTCTTGCCGGATACTACTGAAGATTTATAGAAGTATTCTCCAAGATAGCCAAGTCTATGACGAATCTCACTCAAAAAGGCGTGAAATTCGAGTGGGGAGAGAAAGAAGAACTAGCATTCCAAACCATTAAACAGAAGTTGCATAGCACACTTATTCTAGCCTTTCCATAAGGCAACAAGGATTTCGTTGTCTAGAACTTGGAACTGTAGTTTTTGCCTTAAAAATCTGGAGGCATTATTTATACGGAACAAATTGTACTATGCATACCGACCAAAAAAGTTTGCAACACATTCTAGATCAAAAGGAGCTGAACATGAGATAACGCCGTTGGATAGAATTGCTTAGAGACTACGATTGTGACATCAAATATCACCCTGGTAAAGCCAATGTGGTTGCAGATGCACTAAGCCGCAAGGGAACTGATCCTCCTATGAGAGTCCGAGCCTTGGTTATGACGTTTAGCTTCGACGTACCCAAGCAGATATTGGAGGCTCAGATACAAGCTCGGAAACCAGAAAACATTGAGAAGGAAGACGTAGGGGGAATGCTTATAACCAACCTTATAAAGGAAAAGCTAGAACCAAGAGCAGATGGAACATTTTGTTTACACAGAAGAAGCTAGTTACCATGTTACGAAGACTTAAGGAGCGTGATCGTGCACGAGTCTCATAAGTCCAAATACTCCATACATCCAGGATCTGAAAAGATGTATCATGATATGAGGAAGTTGTATTGGTGGGCAAACATGAAGGCAGGCTTTGCAACTTATGTGAAAAAGTGTTTAACATGTGCCAGAATAAAGACTGTGCACCAGAGACCGTCAGGACTACTGGTCCAACCTAAAATCCCAAAATGGAAATGAGACAACATCACAATGGATTTTTCCCTAAACTTCCCACCTCATCTCATGGGTAGGATACTATTTGGGTAATCGTCGACCGACACACCAAGTCTGTCCATTTTCTACCCATAAGAGAAAATGACTCTCTGAACAAACTAGCAAGACTGTATCTAAAGGAAGTTGTGACGAGACACGTGATACCCGTCTCAATTATTTGTGATCGAGATGGTAGATTCACGTCAAACTTTTGGAAAGCTTTTCAACGAGCTTTAGGTACAAACCTGGATATGAGTACTGCTTATCACCCTCAGACCGATGGTCAGAGTGAAAGAACGATCTAAACTTTGGAAGACATGCTGAGAGCATGTGTGATCGACTTTGTAAAAGGATGGGTCGAACATATACCTTTAGTTAAATTCTCCTACAACAATAGCTACCATGCCGACATCAAAGTCGCACCATTTGAGGCTCTCTATGGTCGCAAGTGCAGATCACCCGTATGTTGGGCAAAGGTAGGGGAATTTCAGCTTACTGGACCCGAACTAATCTAAGAGACCATAGAAAAGATCACTCTCATCAAGCAGAGAATACAAGCTGCATAAGATAGACAAAAGAGCTACGTAGATTGGAAACAGAAATATATGCAATTTGAAATGGGTGACCGTGTTACGCTCAAGGTATCACCTTGGAAGGTTGTTGTACGTTTTAGGAAACGTGATAAGCTAAATCCACGATACGTAGGACCTTTCAAAGTAATTGCCAGAATTGGTGAAGTGCCCTATCGTCTAGAGTTACCCTAGCAATTGAGTTGGGTAAACTCTACCTTTCACGTTTCAAACTTAAAGAAGTGCTATGCGGAGGTGCCGTTAGCCATGCCATTGGATGGAGTCCAATTTGTTGACTAACTTCAATTTACCGAAGAACCAGTAGAGGTCATGGAAAGAGTAGTCAAGAAGCTGAAATGCAGCCAAATTCCGTTAGTTAAGATACGTTGAAAATCAAGGGGAGGTCCTGAGTTCACTTGGGAACACGAAGACTCATTTAGAGCTAAGCACCAACACTTGTTCACTTAAGTAGTAACGTCATCTTAAGCTTTGAGGATAAAGCTAAAATAACAGGATAGTGCTGTAAAACCTGTGGTTTTCATGTTTTGTAATGTCATCATTGTACATGTCATCTCATGAGTTATATTATATATTACCACCTTTGTATGAAAACTTCATATTATCAGTTGCATCATGCATGAGCATTCACACATTGATCATGAGAACTATTTATATACTATAACATGATTGTGAATATCCAATCACTTGGCCACTTAAACTTTCAGCATTATATCATGATTGTGAGTATTCAATTGTGGGATCACAGGAACATTACGTATGACTACATTTTATATGAGCATACAACTGTACTATTGATGACTTATACGACTATCAAGTCACCTAGATCACATGAGCATATACATACATCATTTTAGATTTTATAAAGTCTAAAACCACGATCACAGTTAATAATATTTACCAAGTACTTACATTCACTACAAAATATGTGTTTATATATATTTTTGATAACATTTAAATGACTCTATGAGTCAATGAAAGCCAACTTTTCACATTTTAACTATACACTTATCAATTTTATTATACTTTAAAAGTGTCCTACATTTATTTTATTAAAACTAGACGTTTATTAACTACTACTTATACTTTCACCACAAACCCTAAAACCTAACCAATTAACCTTAGAACTAAACCTACACTCACATTATCCTACATAGATCATTTGTAATCTTACAAACTTACCAAAATCAAACACCAAACCATCCTAGACACTAAAGCTAGCCGAATACTACCTAAACTATACTCAAGGTATCTAAAAACCTATGTACACTACACCTAACAATTACCTATACGTGTACAACACTTGCTCATTAAACCAAATACTATTTTCGGCATAGATTTTCCCCTTGACCCTCCTACCCGCCGACTATATCTCCCAAGAGGCAAGTGTACTTGTATCTTGCAATTAAGGTTGTTGTACCATGTAATCCTATCTTAGATTTTTAGTGTACTTCCATATCTAGCACCTTGATCTCTCTCTCTCTCTCTTTGGCGTGTAAAAAGACGAACCACAACAATCACTCACCTCACTTGGATATAAACATACACTCTAACACATTTACTCTATGCCTCTCTCTCTTACTCTCGGATGAACTAAAGCACACACTTACAAACACATTTACTACCCGAATCTTGGTATCAAGGCTCATTTAGTGCTAACATTCATTACTACTACAACGATCTTGGTTAACAAAGGCGAACCAAGCAATCTTAGGTCACGGCTAAGCAACCATTCATGTAGATTTGGTAGTTCAAAGATCTCCTAGCTAGTTTCTTCATTAGTAACCAACCTTATTAACAAGTAAGTATTTTCAACCTTCTTCCTCATTATCATTCTTTTACAATCTCATAAACCTATGGAAATGAACACTTACACTAGTAAATCTATGAAAACCTTGACTAGACTATTATTCAGACGTAAAAACATTTGGTAAACTCAAACCCAAGGTAAATCTATGAACCACGGCTTGATTTATTTACATAGGAAACATGTCTAAATTTTAAATCTAGTTACGCTAGTATAATCCTTGTATAAATCTAAGAATAAGCCTAGAAAACTAGGAGCATTAGCCTTCCCTTAATCCCAAATGAACTAACCAACTTATAACTACGTAAACTAGTTGAATAAGCCTTGAAAATAAGCCACAAGCCACGAATCATACGCCCATGACTCACGACTTATTAATAAGCCGTGTATAAGCTTAATCCCACTTGGCCCAATAGCTTAATTAGCTTATTTTGGAAATAAATAAGTGTTTAGATAAATTGTATTAGCTTAGATAAGCCCAAAGATTAAGCCCACTAGAGCCTAAAACGAACCGAACTATTATTGGCCTTAGCAAACCCATTATGCCGTTGTAACACTATTCATGAACTTTTCGTGCCAAAAATGTAACTATGTGAAAGTATGAGTCAATTTTGTAAAGTTATAAAATCACTTTAATGATTTTCGAGACTTTTGTAAAGTCTAATGACTATTTTTAAATTTACCGAAAGTTAATAATATTTTTAATTACAACCGAAACTTAAATAAAACCACAAGGACTCTTATTGCCATTTTATGTCAGTTAAACGAGCCCTAGAAATCTACTTGGTGTCTTTTATTAAATTTCTAAACTTAAAGGACCATATGTGCCATTTAACAAACTTAAAGCAACACCTAGGGACTTGCTTTTAACCGAATATTTACAAACCCTAGGGACTGTTCAATCATTTGTCGAAAGATATATAAGCCCTAGGGGCAGTTTTGAAACTATGTTAACGGATAAGTACTAGCTTTGCAATAAAACTTAACGGATGAAACCCTAGGGGTGTTTTCTGCCATGCTGAATCTTTTACAAGCCCTAGGGGCTATTTGAAAACTTCCTTTATTTTTTAGGACCTAAGTGCAATTTAATTTAAGCTATTATACTTATTTAATGAAATAAACTAAAAGGATTTATTAAAGAACGTGTGTAAACCGGAGGAGTAATTTTGAACATTTGAAACTCTAGGACTTTTGTGAAACGTTATATTTACATGTCTTAATTAAATAAAATCATTTATTTAAAACAAGGTAAATACATTTTAATAAACTAAACGTGTACATGTTTCGATAACTTACTAACAGTGTAACACCAAAAATATTAACACTTAATAAACTTGTGATCATGCATTTTTCTCAGATGCATTTAAATGTGCATTTTATTTGTGCATTTACTGAGACCCACATAAATTACGTAGGTAATTCCACTGCTTCGTGATCATACCGTGCCAGTCTACTCAATGACTTTATCACTACTGCATCACCAATAAGGTGAGTTCATGGCCCCATATTTTTACAGCTTTTATAACTGGGGAAGAAAACATACTAATTATTGTATATGCAAACATTTCACGGGTCCGCAACTTACTTACTGCCTGTTGTTTGCCGTATTCTTGTGGACTGGAATAGTTAATTGTGTAGCGTGAAATGTTATAAATATATCTATTTGGGGACTGACAATCCCAGTCTGCGTTAGTAGCTCTCACCTAGCCTCGGCCAAGGCCACCAGACTTATATACATTGTCGGACTAAAGGGGGTACTTGAAATTCAGTATATTGAAGATCGTTTCTCTCGATTCTTAACCAATTGAAAGTCCTAACAATATCAAGTTTATTATTGTTTTTGTTTGATAGGGTTTTTTGGATTTTCTATGTCTACTTAACCAAGCACGTAAAAATGGTGAAAAATATTATGCTACGTAACCGTAAAACACTTAGCAATTACCAATCAATATTCACAAAAGGACAAAATTGTAAAAGCATGAAAGTAAAAAAATGTAAAGTAAATGAAAGTTCTAAGCTTGAAATGTAAATTCTGAAAAGTTAAAGGACTAAATGTGTAAATTCTAACAACTTTCTAACTAATTTTAACAAACTTGAAAACTAACTAACTGATTATGAAAAGTAGTTAAAAGTATAAGGATGTACATCTTGCAAACCCTAATTATTAGCCAATTAGCCTTAAATGAAAACAAAAACAAACTACAAGGACCAAATGGCAATTAAATGGGAATTTTAAACAAAAACGGCTACAAGTGAAAGATAAGCTCGTTTGAGCTTAATATTGAACCAAAAAAGCTCAAACCAATTTCAAAAGACTTAAAATTGAAAATAAGCTAGACCTGTCTAAGGAAAATGCTTAAAACTCAGTAAAACTCAGTAAAACTCAAATAAGCTCAAACCAATAAGCCATGAATAAGCTAACTGAAAATTTAGACATGCACATTCAGATTTTTAAGCTCAATCTTGTTAAACAACTTAATGAGAGTGTGGAATGTCTTCTCTTTTGGAAAATGATCAAGTGAATAAGCAGGGAAATGCAATTAAGCTGAAACGTAGCTTATTTGACTTTTGTTAACCAAAAGTTGAAAAAGTTGAAAAGCTCAGATTTTACTCAGGAAATGTTTCTACACAAGAATATGAAAGAAAATAAGCACTTATGTGAAGTGGATTCGGCTATATAAGAAAACAGACCTCTTCAATATTACAGAAACTTGCAATAGCTCAAGAGCTTATTACAAAGCTGAATTCTAGCTGAAACATGAATACTTTAGAAATTCCTTTTACAGAAGTAATCCTTGGATGTTAAGGCACAAATAGAAACTTGTTTCAAGAAATTTGGTTGAGAAATAAACAGATTACAAGAGATTGAAAACACCTAGTTTTCTGATGAACAATTAACAAAGACTTGACCTAAAACTTTTTCTAACCATTTGCCTATTTGACATCAAATTTGACCACAAAACTTGACACAAATGTTATCCAAAGTCTACTAAAGATGAATGAACAACACTTAACAATTTTAACAATCTTCAATCACACAAACTCAAAAGATCCAGACACCAGTTATTAGGACTGATTTAAACTTTTATGAAGAGATTTTTAGTAATTGATTGAATTGAACCAAGTCTGATATCAAAACATGTTTGATGAGAAAAATGAGGATTTTAAGACTGAAAACAAACTTGTTAATAGACTAAACCACAAAATATACCAATTCAACTTTGATTGATGAACACTAACTGAAATCAAGTAAAACAGACTAGAATCAATCAAACTACTAACAAGCTATCATAACAAGCTAATTATACCTAAACAAATCAAGAACACATGATCAGAGCAGAAAGTTGTATCTACACTAGAATTGAGCATGCACTTGACTATTTAGTGGAATTTAAATACAGGATTTTGCAAACTTGTGAGCTTAGGCCTCCTTTGATGGAGGAGTGTGGTGCTGAACCAACTCAATTCTATCAAAACACCATTAGATCATCACCATACACCATTCTATCACGTCCGAATGCTCTTTCTGAACACAATCAAACCAAAACAGCTACAATCTTCTTAGCATCTACTTGGAATGAACTGAACAGCAACAAACTCTCATAAAGCTTTCATTGATCAATGGTGATCAATAGAAACTAAGAACAGTAACTGGATCAAAAGAATGTGATGAACAGAATGAAGATTGAAGAAGGAATTGTGAATTTGTATTGATGTAAGTAAAAGTTGTTACAAAAGATAGGTAAAACTGTTATAACTACTAACAAACTCAAGAGGTTGTCAAGCTCTTGAGTTTCTATCTAATATCTAACTGAATTGAAAGGGAAAAGGAAGGTGTGTGTGTTTTCACACTTTTTCTACTTGTTACAAATGAGAGTCTAGAGCCCTATTTATAGAGGTTGAGATGAAGTGAGGTGAGTGTCAGTGACGTGTTCCCACCAATTAGAAGTTGCGAGGTGTCCTTAAACTCTTGATTGATACTATCCGTTGCAAGCTTGAATTTGGGCTTTTCTTTTTGGTTGACTTTCCGGCTAATTGAGTGAGTGGGTTGAATTCATCATCCAAAAACGAGCACTTTTCATGTAGAAACTTTTTCATGAAACGCATTGTAGATGAATCCCCTTTCTGGGCTTGTTTGAAGAAGAAGATGACACGTGTCATTCTGTGGTTGGTTTTTATCATGTCACACGGATTGTTATCCATAATGGATAAATGAGATTATTGCATGGCGTTCTATGATTGGTCCAAAAGTAGTTAGTGGGTTTTCTTGTAGCAGATACGCTCATTTAATGTGTCGGTGAGCTGGCTTAGTTAGCTGACAATCCTTGTTTAATTTTTCTTGTGTTTTGATTGGCCCGTAGCAAGTAGACACGGATCAAGACCAAATTTGGAGTATTTTTGGCAAGTTAAGCCCCTTGACTTTGGCTAAATACCAAGGTAAGCTATAATCTTCATTCCAATGGCATTTTCAGTCCTTCAACTTGCATTCTTGTTTATTATGGCCCTTTGACTTGGTTGACTTTAGAGTTAACCAGGTTTGACTTGAATCTTGACTTTGACCAAATTGCACTTTAAGTCCCTTAACTTTGGAATGTTGTCAAGATAGGTCCTTTATCTTCAATTGACTTGTCATCTTTGATCTGTCTTTGTCTTTTTCATCACAAATAAGCTTGATTTCTTCTTGTTTGCTTGAAAATGTATCCTTGTTACCTATTTAAGCACAAACACAAAACATACCACATAATTCCGCTTTATAGCACAAAAGTTTGGCATGTGTTTTAGGGTGATTTGTTGATTAATTGATATGAGATTTTGCTCATATCAAATCCCCTACACTTGATCATTGCCATGACCTCATGCAATGTTATATTTTAAAGCACCATTTTACATTTTCCTCATTATTAACCCACCTTGGCCAATATGAAATGCTATTACACTATACTACTCTATATGATGCATGATTTTGATTTTGTACAATGCAATGTAAAGAAAACAATTCTATTTATATATTTTTTATTTTCTTGAAATGGTTTTGATGGAAATAACTCATAATGAAATCAATGACTTAAATCAGGGCTTTAGTACCATGGATACTTATCACCCTCAAGTTTCACTTTCCCCATACCAAGCTTAAAAATGGGATCATTGCATTCACAAATAAAAAGTGTATTAACTTATTCATGACAATTAAATGTGGAACCGGCTATTATTTGAGCAAATTGCTTGAAGGCAAATTTGTCATTATTTGAAGCGTGAAATATAAGAAATGCAAAATCCAAAAATAAGGAAGCACGGTTTTAATCCTAAGTAAGCCTCTCATCCATTACTTGAAAAACCGCTCACAATTAATATAAGTCCGTCTCAAGAGTAATAAGTCATTCGTCTTATGTGGAAAATCCTTATGTCATGCATTAATAAGTAGCTACACACTCGCTAAGGAAAGAAAAATAAAACTCACGCAATAATTTACATCCGCCGCCTTTTTGAGACCTTGGATCTTCAATCCCGCAACCCGTCAAGGTAACATTGGATTGGAGCAACTATTAAATCCCCGCAACCCGTCAAGGTAATATTGGAATCTAATAGTTACTATAATTAACACTTCACTGCCCCTCTTGGGAGTTTTGTATAATTATTTTTTTCTCTTTTTTTTTGTTTTTCTCTTTTTTTTCTAGCCACTCATTTTTTTCATAAGCCGCTCTTATTTTTCTTTATTCCTCACAAAGAAAATTGAAAAGAATAAAAGGAAAAACACCCGCTAAATATTAAGCATGGCATAAGTCTAGTACACATAAAACGTTCTAACTTAGAATCTTAAGACGTACTTATACCAACCATGAATGATTAGTCAAAAATGCATACGAGATTACAAACCAATTAAAACCGTTCTTGATTATTTATTAACATATATACATGCGAAGAAAATAGAGGTAAAGAAGAGAAGGGTTTAGCCACAAGTAATTTTCATGAAGTTTATCTAGCCCTTTTATACTTGCTTCAACTCTATCATTTCCCATTCTCCACAAATTTAAAATCTAAAATAATGAGATTGATGGATGCTTAGCTTAATAGACCAATGAAGGACTACATGGTTAAAGATACTAGCTAGAGAATGCTTGAATAAGCAAACTCGGGTTGAGTCAAAATATCAATGGCGGGCCTAATATGTCAAAGAAGTCTAAAGTTGTTAAACCATGTCCTTATTATATCTTTTTTCTTTTTTTTTTAACTTTTCATAAAGAACAAAAGAAGAAATATATACATGCAAATGTGTTATGCAAATGAAAAATGATTGATGCAAAAATTATGAATGCATATTTTTGGTGGCCAAAGTAGATCAAAAATTTGAAAAATGTTTGAAAAATTTATTTCCAAGTTATCATGAAGGTCAATGACAAAGTATAGGTAAGGTCACTTCGATAGAAAACCCCCTACACTTAAGCTAAACATTGTCCTCAATGTTTAAGAACATGGAAGTATAAAATTTCCCCTACACTTATGACACTGAATAGACGTTGCTTAACCCATGTTAAGGAAAGATCAACTATAGTGAATTCATTTTTTAAGCACAATGTTCTATGAGAAATCACAATAGTAACGAAGTGAACCGGATACAAGGGCCTCCTCCATAAGCTCCAAAGCACGTGATGAGTGAGAAACCCTACAAACAATATGAAGACAAAAGAAGGTCTCCCCTACACTTCTCATCAACTCTCCATCTTTATTTCTAAACTACAACACTCTATGTCAAAAAACTTTTAAACCTAGTTATTCAAGCTTGATTTAAGGAGTCTCTAGCTCGACTCTTCCCATAATGAATTAATTCATGGGGAAAATGGGGATCTCTTGGACCATTTCCATGGAAATGTCCTCCCCAAAATAGTGCTTAGCACGGTGACCATTCACTTTGAAATTTGGACCATTGGGTTGTGACCACTCAATAGTTCCATATGGAAATACTTGAGCAATAGTGAATGGACCAGACCATCTCGACTTAAGCTTGCCCGCAAAGAGTTTCAACCTTGAGTTAAATAGGAGAACCGGCTCTTCAACTTTGAACTCACGGTTCTTGATCTTAGCATCATGAAATTTCTTAATCTTCTCCTTATAAAGCAATGAGTTCTCATAAGCATTAGCTCTCAATTCATCCATTTCATTGAGTTGGTCCATTCTATGTGAGTCGACTTGGTTTAAATCAAAGTTAGCCCACTTGAGAGCCCACAAAGCCTTATGTTCTAACTCGAATGGGAGGTGGCATGCTTTTCCATAGACAAGCCTATATGGAGTACAACCAATTGGTTTCTTAAAATCCATCTTAAAACCCCACAAAGCATCATCAAGCTTATCTGACCAAGAAGCTCGATGCTCTCCCACCGTTCTTTCCAAAATTCTCTTTAAACCACGATTTGTGACCTCGGTTTGACCATTGGTTTGAGGGTAATACGCGGTAGAAAATCTATGATTAACTCCATACTTCTTCATATCTCTGATGAATTGATCATTACAAAAGTGAGTACCACGATCACTTATGATGGCCCGAGGTACACCAAATCTAGCAAAAAAATGCTTCAAAAATTTCACTACAACTCGAGTATAATTAGTAGGTAAGGCTTTGGCCTCAACCCACTTTGACACATAATCCACCGCTACGAGTATGTACTTATTTTCCTTGGAAGATGGAAAAGGTCCCATAAAATCTATTCCCCACACATCAAAACTCTCACACTCTTGAATGAAGTTTTGTGGCATCTCATCACGTTGAGTAATTTTTCCTTGTCTTTGACATACATCACAAAATTTCACCATCTCTTGGGCATCTTTGTATATGGAAGGCCAATAGTAACCCGAAACAAAGACTTTCTTGGAGGTATAGTTGGGCCCAAAATGTCCACTCGTAGGTCCCTTATTGCAAGCTTCTAAAATCTTAAATGCCTCGGGCCCATCTACACACCGTCTTATGATTTGGTCTGTACATTGCCTAAAGAGGTAAGGTTCATCCCAAAAGTAATACTTCACTTCCTTAAGAAATTTCTTCTTTTGTTGGGAAGTGAGACCCTCTATTAGCACGTCCCCTACAAGATAGTGTGAAATATCCACAAACCAAGAGGTGGCATCCTCTTGAGAAGAGATAGACATGAGCTCCTCTAATGGAAAGGATTCATTGATTTCCTTATGAGGCAAATCTCCTTGAAAATGATGCTCAAGTCTACTCAAATGATCCGCCGCTAAAATCTAGGCTCCTTTATTATGTCGAATCTCTATCTTAAACTCTTGGAGCCATAAAACACATCTCAAAAGCCTAAGCTTAGCATCTTGCTTTGTCATGAGATATATGAGAGCTGAATGATCCGTATACACTATGGTTTTGGATAGCACAAGATAAGGTCTAAATTTCTCAAAAGCATAGACTATAGCAAGCAACTTTTTATCCGTAGTAGTATAATGAAGTTGTGCACCCGTCATGGTTTTACTAGCATAGTGTATAGGTTGAAAATTATTATTCACTCTTTGTCCTAACACGGCCCCCACGGCATAATCACTAGCGTCACACATAAGCTCAAAAGGCAATTCCTAATTTGGAGAGACCAAAACGGGAGCCTTAGTTAATTTCTCCTTAGAAATCTCAAAAGAATCCAAACACTCTTAGTTGAAATTGAAAGGAGCCTCTTTTTCCAAGAGGTGGGTCATCGGTATTGCTATCTTTGAGAAATCTTGTATGAAACGTCTATAAAACCCCGCATTACCCAAAAAAACTCCTAACTCCTTTCACCGTAGTAGGTGGGGGAAGCTTTGCAATCACATCTATCTTAGCACGATCCACTTCCAATCCTTTGTTGGATATCTTATGTCCCAAGAGAATCCCCTCTTTAACCATGAAATGGCACTTCTCCCAATTAAGAACAAGACGTGTTTCTTCACACCTCTTTAGCATAAATTCTAAGTGGGAGAGACAAGATATGAATGAATCTCCAAAAACCGAGAAGTCATCCATGAAAACTTCCATAGTTTTCTCAATCATATCATGGAAAATTGCCATCATACACCTTTGAAATGTCCCTGGTGCATTACACAAGCCAAAAGGCATTCTCTTGTAAGCAAATGTACCGTAGGGACAAGTGAATGTGGTCATTTTTTGATCCTTACGGTCAATGGGTATTTGAAAATAACCCGAAAATCCATCTAGAAAGCAATAGTACTCATTTCCCGCTAAGCGTTCAAGCATTTGGTCAATAAAAGGCAATCGGAAATTATCCTTCCTAGTAGCCTCATTGAGCTTCCTAGTAGCCTCATTGTTCTCATTCGACACTACGGTGATTCCACCCTTCTTAGGAACACAATGTACCGGGCTAACCTATGGAGAGTCGGAAATGGGGTAAATCATGCCCGCATCAAGGAGTTTAATAAGTTCCTCCTTAATGACCTCATGGATTTTAGGGTTAACCCTTCTTTGGCTTTGAATAGCGGGTTTGTAATCATCCTCCATAAGAATTTTGTGGGTGCAAAAATGTGGATCAATTCCCCTTATATCGGATATTTTCTATGCTATGGCTTGCTTGTGTTTCTTAAGAACTTCTATAAGTTTCTCTTTCTCATCCTTTTTCAAATCTTCAGCAATGATCACGGGTAATTGGTCTTTCCCTTCTAAGAAAGCATACTCTTGGTGGGATGGAAGGTCCTTAAGTTCAAGTGGAGGTGGACTCTCTATGGAAGGCTTCACTATGGATGGATCATCATTGGTTACTTCTTGTGGAATGGGTGAAGGAATGGGATCCTCATTAAGCAACTTTTGGATAGTGAGAATGTCTTCTTCCCAATTGATGGGAGAATCATCATTACCAAGGAAGTTGGACTCAAATTCCTCCAAGAGGAAATCACTCTCTCCAAAAGGTGTTAAGGAGGGAGCAATTGAGGCCACGGTCTCAACATGGGGCATATCATCTAGTACATCAACTATGTTAATGGTTTCACAAGCTTTAGACTTCTTAATCACTTTCTCATCACACACTTTTCCTAACTTAAAAACCACTTTCTGATCTTCAACTCTCATAATTAGTTCTCCCTCCGCCATGTCTATTAGAATACGACCCGTTCTCAAAAATG
Organism: Glebionis coronaria; assembly: GCA_025667525.1. Lineage (NCBI taxonomy): Eukaryota > Viridiplantae > Streptophyta > Magnoliopsida > Asterales > Asteraceae > Glebionis > Glebionis coronaria. The sequence continues at coordinate 216,434,390 of CM046882.1, forward strand.
GTCTACAAACAATTAATGGAACTCTTGGATCCATGTCATAATCAACCACTACAAAGTCGACCAGAAAGGTAAACTTATCCACACCTACAAATACGTCCACCACGATACCTACCGGGTAAGCTATGGTACGGTTGGCTAACTCAAGTGTCATCCTAGTTGGAGTGAGCTCGGGAAGTGATAGGTGTGAAAACACCCATCCTTTTACCACTTAACTATAATAATAACCAAGCCAAAACGTGTATTTTATTTCATAAATGTCGGAATTATGCGTGGTTTGTGTTTTTATTGTGTTTTAGGACCAAAAGATGAAAAAGGAGGAGAACACGGGCTTTCACGGGCTTTTATCGATGAAAACGAGAAAATACGAAGTCAAAAGATCAAGAGTGCAAAAAGAACGGAAGTCCAAGGCCAATTTTGAAGATTTATCGAAGAAAAAGTCTAATGACGGAAGTTTAACGAAGTCGAAGAACTCAAGTCTAATTATTGAAGAAATTATAAGACGAGTTCAAATAATCCCGAGACAAAGTCGAAAAAGTCGAAGAATTTAGAAGACGAAAAGACGAGAAAGAAAGAAAGAAAGAAGTAAGCTTCCAACACATGCTAACCTCCCTTCTCCCTAAAAATAGAGACTTCATTTCATCATTTAGGCTTGTTAGCTAATTTGACAACTTAGCTCTCCACCTTTAATTACTTGCTCATTTTAATTTCATGCATTTACTTAATTGTCAAATTTAATTTTGTCTTGCACCTTAAATTTCTTGCCTTTAATTCCAAGTAAGTTAATTTTGTTGTTGAATCTTTATTTTCCTTTAATAAAACTTTTCATTATCATTCTTATACTACTTTTCTTGTTTTTGATTATTGATTCGGGTTAAGCATTCATTTTGCTTGATCTTATTGCTTATTTGGTTAAAAAGTTCATCTTTTTATTCCGATCTAGGCTTTTATACGATTTAAGCTTAAATCTTGTTATGCTTTTTGGCTTATTTCATATCTAGCTTATTGTTTTTTTTATGTTTTTCTTAAAAGTTTAATCTTTTGGTTTACTTTATAATAGTTTGCTTATTTTGTGTCTTGAATGTTTTTAAATTTGTGCTTATTTTGTTCGTCTTATTATTGCTTTGGTAAGTTTCAGTTATTGCGTATTAATCTTAGCTTATTATCGTATCTCATTCCATCGGAAAGGAGATTTGGATTCCGACTGCTTCCACTTATTCCGAACGTGTATCGGATTAGGGTTTTGACATTCCGACAGTTCTTCCCCCTTATTCCGATCGTGATTGTGATCTCTAATTGCGATCGTACATTGCGACGGGTCTTAAGGCTTTATTGCGATGAAGTGCTGCCAAAATTTCAACAGCCACATTCCGATAGACTTTCTGATCAAGCATTCCGACGGGGATTTCGATTCGGATTCCGACGGGTTTGTTTGACATTCCGATAGGTGAGTGTTATTCTGATAGGTTTGATTTTCATCATTCCGATAGGGGGATTCCGACAAACATTCCGACAGGGGTACTTTTGTTACATTCCGACAGCACCATTCCGATCGGTATTCTGATGGGATTCCGATGGATTGGGTTTTGTGTTATTATTTTGCCTTAGTTTTATTTTTAAGTTCGCATTTTTATTAAATTGTTAATTTTACATACATTTTTATTAACTTGACAAATTTACTTTTCGTCCAGCTTTAATTTTAAGTCATTTAATTAATTTACTTTTAAAAGTTTTAATACTGCACCATTTACGTTTTAATTAGTTTTAGTTTTAATTACTAGTCATTTATTTTAAAGTCTTGCATTTAATTTTACTACAACGACCTATCTATTGTTTTCCACCAAAATACGACTGAGTCACACTTAAACCAGTAGTCAATTCGATTAGACACACACAACAAACTTTTTAACTGAGTAAAATCTCAGTTATTAAATGGCGCCGCTGCCGGCTCTTTTCGTAAAGATTAACTGTTTTTTGTTAGAGACGCGTTCAATTTTGGGATCCATTCACTCGTGAAAGTTAATTTTCGTGTCCACAATTTTCAAAAATCCTAAAAATTAAAAAATTTCAAAAATACAAAAACATTAAAAAAACGTATAAAAAGCATTTCTTTTTCAAAGTTTTGCACCAAAAAGATTTTATTTTTACAAGTACATATATATTTTCTATTTCTTTAGAAACTTTTTCTTTTTCTTTTGCAGGTGTATGCGTACTAGATCTTTGACTTATTCTGAGCCCGAGACTCGTGAAGATTTAGATATGGCTGGTGTACACAACAACAATAATCCACCCCACCCCAACATCAATAACAACAACAATGTTCCACCACCCGACCTTCGAACGATGGAGGAGTTGTGTCAACCTACGATGAATGGACGCGGAGGACCGATTGCGCCGATGAAAATTACGGCTCCTGAGTTTTCGTTGAAGCATCACATGATCCAACAAGTCCAAAATACTTGTCCATTTCGCGAATTGCTTGATGATGATGCCAACAAACACCTCGACAAGTTCATTACCGTTACTCAAAGCATGAAGTTGTCTGGTGTTACCATGGATTTTCTTCGCCTTCACCTATTTCCACACACCTTATCCCACCATGCCGAAGAATGGTTTGATCGTCTTCCGAAGAATTCAATTCATACTTGGGACGAGATGACTCAACGCTTTTTGTCGCGCTACTTTCCACCATCCATGGTCACGAGCCTTCGGAATCAAATTAGTGGATTTACACAAGAACCTGATGAATCACTTTTTGATGCTTGGGAACGATATAATGTTTTGATTGATCGATGTCCAAACCACAACATGCTCCCCGTCACCTTAGTTGATACTTTCTACAATGGTTGAACTTTTTGTGATCGTGATACGATTAATGCAGCCGCCGGTGGCACATTTATGAAAAGAAGACCTGAGGAGTGTAGAGAGCTTATAGAGAACATGGCTAATCATCACAAAAATTGGGATTCATCCGCATCTTCATGGAATAACCCGAGAGTCAATGTTTCTTCTACTTTTTCAAACCCTGATATCACCGAATTGACCCGCGCAATGGTCGAAATGAGCATAAATATGCAACTCTTGGCTACAAATCAACAACAACAAGCTAAAGTTGTAGCAACTTCTTGTGAGATTTGTGGGGTCCTCATTCATACACTGATTGTCCTTCTACTCATGACAATCCAGAAAACGTGTATGCGGCTCATGGTAACTATTCAACGGAAAACTACCAAGCCCGACCTCAAGGTGATCGTAACTTGCTAAGTTACCGTTCTAACAACTTTCTTTCACCCGGTTTTTCTCCTCAAAACCCCAACCCCAACAACTACAATAGAAGCAGTCCAAACCCAACTCGAGCTTCTAATCCTTATTACCCACCCGCACAACAAGCACCACCCATTAATCAAGATGTTGAAACTTTCATGAGGACCCAAGGAGAGCTAGTTAAGAATCTACAAAGCCAAATCATCAACTTGAAAGGATATATCACTAAGCAAGGTAATGATATTAGAACCGAGCTTCGACATGATATGCAATCCTCTTTTAGCAATCAAACAAATGATTTGAAGAATATGATGGCTAGTTTCTTTCCAAGTACTCAACCCTCTACTTCGGGCTCTCTTCCTTCAAATACCGTCACCAACCCAAGAGCGAATGTGAGTGCTATTACTACACGCAGTGGAGCAACCTTAGTAGGACCATCTACACCTCCTCCACCACCATTTATCCCTCCTACTCCCACGCCTAGTATTAGTTCTCTATTACCGTCTCCACCTCTTACTAAAGTACCCAAGAAGCACCCTTCACCAACCCCACCTTCCACCTTTAAACCTTCAACATCTCAACCTTTACCTGCTACACATACACAAACTAAACCCAATATCCCTTATCTTTCTCGCTTAGACAAGTGCCAATTGCTCACCAAGGATGATATTCAAGTGTCAAACTTTTTGAAGAAGATTTCGGGACTGACCATCACCTTTAGCCTTGTTGAAGCTCTAGCCCAAATGCCAAAATTTGTTAAGATGTTTAAGGACATGCTTAATAATAAGGAGAAGATGGTCGAGTTTGTTAATACTCGATTGAATGAAAATTGTTCTGCCATCATTCTTAAAGAAAATCCGGAGAAACTTGGAGATCCCGGTCGTTTTATGCTACCATGTACTTTTCACAAAACCGAAGAATTTACTTCCTTATCTGATCTCGGGGCATGTATAAATTTGATGCCTTTAAGTGTTTGGAAAAAGTTATCATTACCCGACCTTACTCCAACAAAGATGACTCTTGAGCTTGCAAATCACACTCTCGCTTACCCCGTAGGTATTGCCAAAGATGTGTTCATTAAAGTTTACACCTTCACTTTTCCGGTCGACTTTGTTGCTGTTGATTATGAAATGGACCCTCGTATTCCGTTAATACTTGGTCGGCCATTTTTAAGAACCGGAAAAGCCTTAGTCGATGTTGCCGAAGGTGAGCTAATCTTAAGGGTCGGGAATGACGCACAAGTTTTTAAAATGGGGAAGATCACAACCAGATCAAATGGAAGAGAATCAGCGAACATGATTAATGTGCTTGATGATTTTGTCGTCTACAATAATCCTCTTTTCGATACTTGTTATGACAATCCACTTTTCCAAGATGATGTGGATGATTCTCTCTCCAATTTAGATCCTCCACCAATTCATGAGTCTCCACCGATCTATGATGACTATGATGACGACTCTAGTCCTGATATGGATGATTCTGATGATTTTGCTTCAGAGTATAAAGACATTCCAACATATGATGATTTTGATGATGTTGATACTCTTTCGAGTGATTCTTCACATGATGAAGATCCTCCACCAACCATGCTTGATCCTACTTTGGATGAATAATCATTTGAGAAAGACTTTGCTACTTTTCTCAACACTTACTTCCCCAATGAGAATGATTCTCCTCCTTTGGACTTTGATGATGCTATTTATCCTCTTTTGGATATGAAGAAACCTGTTTCAAAGGAGAAGAAGCCGGAAGACACCGATATCTGCAGTACTTATGTCTTGACACCTCTCTATCCACCTTCTGAGGATGAGATTGTGCGATTTATGAGCGGATCCTCTTCAAGGTCTACTTATCCTGAGTGTTATTTTCCCCTAAAAGAAAAGGTGCTCGATCCCGGTTTTGGAATTTTCAAGGCATCTTAGTATCCATCTGATGAAATAAAAGGAAAGATTTTTGTAACTTTTGGAGATATGCTTGAACCTCATCACCCTTGCTACCACCGTTCCCAACAACTGATTAAGGGAACCTTGCTTACTCTTCTTTGGCTTGCCGTGTTTGCCTTAAGCTTGTGCTACTTGATAGACGAAAACCATGTATTTGATGCCGGTGGATATGTTTCAAGCTTCTTCCTATGCTAATCAAGGTTGAGTCAGGCTCACGACTCGGTTAACAAAAACAAGCGCTTCTCGGGAGGCAACCCACAGTATCTATCTTTTTTATCTGTTTTTTAAATAATTGTAGGGGGAGACCCTAGTATGTGTTTGTTGTTTTCTTTCTTATCATGTGCAAGGATTCGAGCTTTCAAAGATCCATTCTTGATGACTTTTGACGACCCGTGATTCCATGTACACGTCTTCCCGGTTCTATCCTAAACTCTTTTGATTCTCTATTTTATGTTCTTCAATATTGAAATAGGAATCAATTTAGTTGTCCCTTGCTTTGTAAGATTTAAACAAAGTGCACAATGTCCTAGGTGTAGGGGAGGTTACTTCCACATGCTTAAACATTGAGGACAATGTTTATATTAAGTGTAGGGGGGACTTCTATCGAAGTTAAGTTGGATTTTCCATGTATTTGTCCTCATTTTAACCGGAAAATTAATTTTTCGACATTTTTCAAAATTTTTGATCTATTTTGGCCTTGTAGTGTTTCCTTTGTTATAGGTATTTTATTTCGTTGCTAGAATAAATTTCAATAAAGTGGTTTTAATTTTTCAACGTTGTGAATATTTTGACTCAACCCGAGTTTACTTATCTAAGTTTACTCTAGCTAGTATCCTTAACGTGTTTAAGTCAAGTTTTGCTAGGCTTTTATATAGGTAACTTTAAAACGCGAATGTCTTAACTCTTACGGGTTAAGAACAAGAACTTTTCGCAAGTTCCTATAATTGATCCTAGAAAGTCGTTTATCCAGGGAACTTTAAAACGCAAATTCTAAACTTGAAAAAGTCTAAGAAGTTGCAAGATCCTATAGATGACTTGAAAGCCCAAAACTTTGATTTAATTGGCTAAGCATCCACGAGTCTCATTCCTTGAGATTTTAAATTGTGGAGAACGAGAGTTGATAGAGTCAATTATAAGTTTGGTATTCTTTCGGGAATTTATGTGAGTTGATTATGAGCTTTTTCTCCCATCGCTTGCTAATAAATTTAATTGCAATAAGTAAAGGTGTACGATTTGAAAAGTTACTTAGCTTCTAGTACAAGATTGTTTAAAAGTTACTCGGTATTAATTAGAGTTCATAGCCAAGGCGTAACTTATTGAAGCGGGATGCGAAGATTGGCGAGTCTGAAAAGGTCCTAACAAGACATGAGGGCTACATTTTTTTGCTAAAGATCCAAAGTGATGTGAAGAATCATTTATCAAAAATCAATATGAAGGATCGAGACACACGGCGAAAAGCAAATACTCCCCTAAAGATCATGGAGAAGTCTATCCAAAAAGGCTCTAACAAGGTATGAGGATAAATAGATTATCCAAGTTCTAAAAGGAGGCGGATCGTTGTATATCAAAATCCCAAATTAAGATTGGAGAAAATGAATAAGTCGTGGTCCTATTATAAAGAATCTCTCAAAACATCAAGTGAAGAAATTCCTATTATGAAGTGAAGACCATAATTTCATGAACGTCTCTCAAGATTTGAAGTATGAAGTCGCTGCCAAATATCGATCCGAGAAAGGTCTCAAATTGTGAAGCGAGTTATGCCAAGATATGAACTTTATGAGGTCCTAAGAAGCAGTTCTAAAAGATTTTGTCCTTTAGCTAACTATTTATTAAATCGTCCTACTTTATTTTCAGCCTAAATAACTATCGAAATAAGTCAACAATGCATCCTCGTGATCATTTAAGACAACAATAAAATATAAGATATACACCTAGGAATAAGAGAGTCTAAGTAAATAATTGGCCCACATGAGTTTGTGATAGTTTGCTAACTTTTAATAACAATGATCTCGTTTATAAGCTTGGTTTAGGGAACGTGAAACTTGAGGATGATAATCATTCATGACATTCCAAAACCCTAAGTTAAGTTTTTGATCTTTTTACTTGTTTTCTTCCTTTAAATATTTTGTCTCTTTAATAAAGGCCAATGTGGATTGATTGTGATGGAAAATGAAAAAAAACTTGTTTTGTAATTAATGCATTGCATGAGGACATTGCAATGGTCAAGTGTAGGGGATTTGATAGGTTTGAAAACACCCATCCTTTTACCACTTAACTATAATAATAACCAAGCCAAAACGTGTATTTTATGTCGTAAATGTCGGAGTTATGTGTGGTTTGTGTTTTTTTTGTGTTTTAGGACCAAAAGATGAAAAAAGAGGAGAACACGGGCTTTCACGGGCTTTTATCGATGAAAACGAGAAAAGACGAAGTCAAAAGATCAAGAGTGCAAAAAGAACGGAAGTTCAAGGCCAATTCTGAAGATTTATCGAAGAAAAAGTGTAAAGACGGAAGTACAATGAAGTCTAAGAACTCAAGTCTAATTATTGAAGAAATTATAAGACGAGTTTAAATAATCCCGAGACAAAGTCAAAAAAGTCGAAGAATTTAGAAGACGAAAAGACGAGAAAGAAAGAAAGAAAGAAGGAAGCTTCCAACACATGCTAACCTCCCTTCTCCCTATAAATAGAGACTTCATTTCATCATTTAGGCTTGTTAGCTAATTTGACAACTTAGCTCTCCACCTTTAAGTACTTGCACATTTTAATTTCATGCATTTACTTAATTGTCAAATTTAATTTCCTTGTCTTGCACCTTAAATTTCTTGCCTTTAATTCCAAGTAAGTTAATTTTGTTGTTGAATCTTTATTTTCCTTTAATAAAGCTTTTCATTATCATTCTTATTCTACTTTTCTTGTTTTTGATTATTGATTCGGATTAAGCATCCATTTTGCTTGATCTTATTGCTTATTTGTTTAAAAAGTTCATCTTTTTATTCCTATCTAGGCTTTTATACGATTTAAGCTTAAAGCTTGTTAGGCTTTTTGGCTTATTTCAAATCTAGCTTATTGTTTTTTTAAGTTTTTCTTAAAAGTTTATTCTTTTGGTTTACTTTATAATAGTTTGCTTATTTTGTGTCTTGAAAGTTTTTAAATTTGTGCTTATTTTGTTCGTCTTATTATTGCTTTGGTAAGTTTCAGTTAATGCTTATTAATCTTAGCTTATTTAGTTTTGCTTATTATCGTATCTCATTCCATCGAAAAGGGGATTTGGATTCCGACTGCTTCCACTTATTCCGATCGTGTATCGGATTAGGGTTTTGACATTCCGACAGTTCTTCCCCCTTATTCCAATCGTGATTGCGATCGCTTATTGCGATCGTACATTGCGACGGGTCTTAAGGCTTTATTGCGACGAAGTGCTGCCAAAATTTCAACAGCCACTTTCCGATAGACTTTCCGATCAAGCATTCTGACGGGATTCCGATTCGGATTCCGACGGGTTTGTTTGACATTCCGATAGGTGAATGTTATTCCGATAGGTTTGATTTTCATTATTCCGATAGGGGGATTCCGACCAACATTCCGACATGGGTACTTTTGTTGCATTCCGACAGCACCATTCCGATCGGTATTCCGATGGGATTCCGATGGATTGGGTTTTGTGTTATTATTTTGCCTTAGTTTTATTTTTAAGTTCGTATTTTTATTAAATTGTTAATTTTACTTTCATTTTTATTAACTTGTCAAATTTACTTTTCGTCCAGCTCTAATTTTAAGTCATTTAATTAATTTACTTTAAAAAGTTTAATATTGCACCATTTACGTTTTAATTAGTTTTAGTTTTAATTACTAGTCATTTATTTTAAAGTCTTGCATTTAATTTTACTACAACGACCTATCTATTCTTTTCCACCAAAAGACGACCGAGTCACACTTAAACCAGTAGTCAATTTGATTAGACACTACACAACGAACTTTTTAACAGAGTAAACTCTCAGTTATTAGGAAGAGAGAGTTTTTTCCAAACCGATAAAGGCATGAGATTTATGCTTGCCCTTAGATCCGCCAATGCCAAGCAATTTTCCACACCGTAAAAATTACAAGGAATCAAAAAGCGCCCCGGATCTCCAAGTTTTGTAGGTAAGGTTTTGAGCAACACGGCGGAACAATTTTCACTAAGGGATGTGGTGGGCAAATCAACAAATATTTCTTTGTTGGATAGTAGATCCTTGAACATCTTAGCAAATTTTGGCATGTAAGCAAGAGCTTCCGCAAAGGATATGTTTATGTTGAGTTGCTTGAACATTCTTAAGAAATTTGAGACTTGTAAATCATCCTTGTTTTTCAATTCGTCCTTTTTCAATCTTGAAGGGTAAGGAAGATTTGGTTTAGGTGTAGGTGAAATATTTGTTTTAGTGGAAGATTTTTCTTTGTTATCTTCTTCATTTGGAGTTGTGGAAGGTAAAGGAGAAGTGGGTATAGGTTGAGAAAGTGTAGGTGATGAAGTAGTAGAGCTTGGAGGTGGTGAAGAAGATGTAGAAGGCTTATCACAAGTAGGAACCAAAGTAGGCTTAGCAATAGAAGGTGTAGGAGGTGAAGGATCATTGGTTGTTTTTCCACTTCTTGTGGTAATAGCATTGACATTTACCCTCGGGTTTGTTTGTGTGTTAGATGGTAAAGCCCCTTGTTGTCATTGATTGAAAAGCATCATAAACTTATTGTATGTTTCCTCATGCATTTCTGATTGTAGTAAATTTAGATAACTTGCTTTAGGAAAAACAAGCAACTAAATATGAGCGGTAAGTATCGACGAGTGATTTAGGAAAACCACAAGTAATGACCCAATCACTTAAAAGAGAGAAGAGATTCGTTTCCCAAGGAGGTATATGTGTGTGTTCTAATTTGTATTTATTTGAGATTAATATTAAGAAGAATGGGGATGAGAAGATGAAAGACGGATACGTTAAAATTAAATTACGACGAAAACGTAAAGCTGTAGAAAAACCACAAAAATTAAAAATTAAGCTAAAGCCAAAAACAAAATCAAGAAAAGATTAAAAAGGCTAAAACAAGTCTAAAATAATATAAATAAAGTTAAAAATCCAACAAAGATATTTTAAAACCTTTTATTAATTAAATAATTAATTTTAAATGCTAATTAAAGCCTTAAAATTAAATTTAACTAACTCAAATGTCTAAAATATGATTTTATTGAATAATCACTTAACTTATATTATTAGAAGACTAAAAAGTAATTTTCTAAAAATTAAAACCTATTAAAACTATTTTTAAAACTCTAAAAATGATTAAAAATGATTAAAACCTAATTAAACTTAAAATAATTATAAAAATAAATCTAAAAGTTATAAAAATATTCTAAAAATGGAAATAGTCCTAATTAATGACAAAGAACCTAGGAAAAATGAAAAAGAAAGAAAAATAAAATTTTGAAAATTAAATAATAAAATAATATTAAAATAATATTAAAATATTACTAAAAATAAAAAGTCTCTAAAATTTAAAATAAAAAAATTTATAAAAATCCTAAATAATATAATTAAGAGAAAAACACAAATCTAAGCTTCTAAACCTTTTTTAATAATTTTATAAAAATCTTTAAAGTTTATAAAAAACCTTAAAATATTATAAAATTAAAAATAAAAGTTTTTAAAACCAAAACTTGATGTAAACCTCAAAAGTATATTTTAAAACCTAAAAATTATTTTTCCTAAAAATTAAAACTGTTTTTGGTATTTTTTAATGATTTAATGAAAAACGTCTATAAAATAAATCCTAGAAATTAATCTAATGAATGGAAAATTATGAAACCAATTTTGAAAAATCACAAATGCTATAAAAGCCCTAAGAAAAATAAGCTAGACAAAGTTAGCTTATAAATAAGCTGAAAATAAGCTAATATAGCTACGGCTTATTTAATAAAAGACAAAAGAAAAACAGGTTAAATATAAAGCAAAACCACACCCTAGTAGTCAAAGACCCTAGGGCGCAGTGGTAGTGTTGTGTGTGTGTGAACGTGGAGACCAGGGTTCGAGTCTTACAACCCCCTTTTTACTACTTTTTATATTTTTTTTTTTGCTTTTTAAACTTTTCCAAACCAATCACAGACCTTGTAAACTTGCAAATCCAAAACACTTTCACCTTTTTTTTAGCTAGATTATGCCAATAGGTTACCAAAACGTGACAAATTCTCAATTGAACACAAGCAGATTTCTGCTTGTGTTTTGCTTTAGGATTGTAGCCAAGATGAGCTTGGCTTGAGCTTATTTGGGTGTTGTTATTGGATCACACTGGCACCCTTGAGCTTATTGAAGCTCAAGGAGTCACAAACTAAGCAGAAACAGGCAAATTGCACACCAAAAATCCAAATCCAAAGCACTAAACACCCTATGCAGTTCTCTGATGTAAAGCAGGCAGGTCTGGGAGCTTAATGATCCAAATCTAGCAACCTAGTGATCTACAAACCACCAAATTTGGTACACAACTACACAAGATAGCACTCAAACCATAACAAGCTTAAAATCAACCTGTTACTTTACCAATTTCAAAGAATCAAGCACAAAAAAGCAAGAAAACTGGCAAATAAGTGAAGATGCAGATTTTTTATATTCTTTTCACTTTAAAACCTCACCAAATAGCTCAAAACTTGTTCCAAAGTATATTACCAGCTTACTAACATCTATCTTAACCTTAATCAAGTAACCTAACACCTTTTAGCAACACAAATCAATGATTGTACCCTGCTAATCCGTACTGCCAAACACCCTTTTAAAATTCTAAAACCAAGATTTCCAATTCAAAACCTTACAAAACTTATCAAAACTGTTATCAAAGCTTCATAACATATAAATCAACACTTAAAAACACCAATCCAAGCAGTTTAAACGCACATAAGCATGAAATCACATAAAGCACATACAAACTCCTTTTCTGAAATTTTAAAGAGAAAAAGAAGAATTACCTTAGGACCCTTACATCCAAGGGTCCTAGTGGATGTTGAATCCACCTCCAAACCAGCCCGGGCTGGTGCAGAACCTTGGATCAACACCTTTAACCTGCTTGAAATCAAAATCAAAGAAAAAGGCAATATAACAATATATTAATCTGTTTTCTTTTCTTCTTTTTCAAAACACTTCCAAAACCTTAGAGACATTACAAACACGTTTTCTAATACCTAAAACTCACCACTAACATGAAACTCTTAACTCCACAAACCTTGTGACAGATTCTCAAAAATATATCAATTTCCAGAAAACTTTTAAAGAAATTTTAAACCACAAAATCTCTTAACCAAATCAAATAAATGGAACTCAGTCTTCCTTTCCAACTTATACCAACTTTAGAAAAACATAAAAAAGGAATTAGATTGCTTATATAACAAAAACCAACTTTTTATTTTCAATAAAAGGAATTACAAAAGCTTGAAAGGAAAACTGGAACAAGGAACACCCACAGGTTGGGGTCTCTTATATAGTACTCTAATGAACCTACTAGAAGCATAAAATACAAACCCTAATCATAGAAAAATCCCTATAATGCCCTTGAACGGTTTTGAGTGGTGAGCTGTCCTTTTTGATCCTGGCTGTTCATTTGTGCTTTGTGAGTAAGCTATTAATCTTGGACGTCCATTTTGGACACGTCAGTAGACTTGGGGACTAAGGTATGATGTGATTGGCTGAGAGGGTATTTGGGGGTTTGGACCACAAACGTGGGATGCAGGTTTTTAGGAGTGGGAAGGGTTTGTGAGTGTGGGAATTAAACGTGTGAGGGTTTAATTGAGTTTTACCCAAGGGAGGGTCGGGGTAATTTCTGGGTGGTAAGAAAGATAAACAGTAACCACTTTGATCCTAAAAAGGGGGAAGTAAGTTGTTAACCGCGTTTTTCTTTTCAAATGTTTCAGGTTTGGCACAAATGGTCCTTTACTTTTGATATTTTTGGCTTTTAAGGTTTCCTGCCCTAAAAACTGGATATCCTTTGTAATTAACTTTCCCACTTTGACAATTTTTGCTCAAAACTTTTCCAAAAGTGTTACAAGGATGAATTATGTCATTTTGTGATTCTTCAAGGGCTGATCTTGTGCTCTTTTGATCTTCAAAGGTGTTCACTTTAACTTTGACTTCATGAGGGACCATTATTGGCAATTTGAATTTGTTGAGGGACTAATCTTGCCATTTCTTCAAAGTTGAAGGACCTTTTTGCAATTTTGACAAACTTAAGGGACCAAACTTGTAATTATTAATATACAAGGGTTTTAAGTGTCATTTCTTCATAGAATAAGGATCAATCTTGTTTTGTTTTCAAGTCTTCAAGGGTATTTGATGAAAATTCCATGATTAGGGCCCGGTTCATTGCACGGCTTCGTTTCTCGTGTCCGTTTTTCCTTGTATCTTGTGATCTTTTGTCTTTTTCACGATATCCATACCTAAAACACACAAGTAAACAAACACAAGCATATATATGGTATTTTATGACATTTTAATGCATTTAAAGCCCGAAAAGAACGATGAGATCATGTATAATTGCCATCTCATCACTCCCCCATACTAAGCCATTGCCGTGCCCTCACGCAATGCTAGAATAAAGTATCTAAGCATCACCAAAGTTCAATTAACCTTTATTCAAAAGTAAAAGACTTGCAATGTACTACGAGATTGTGTAAAGACATAATGTATGATTTTCATCACCAAAAAGTGACTTTTAGGGTCAAAGAATAGAAACAAGTTAATGTCCCTTAGAGTAAACTTCGTCATCCTTGATTGTCATACATTCCATGCTAAGTGCAAAAACAAGATCATTGTTGGTACAAGTCACAATGCTAACACTACTCATACGTTCAAATTGTGTAATACTTTTTCTCCCCGCAATCCTAGTTATTATAAAAGGAAATGGGTTACTAGCATTTTTTATCTAATTGTCATGGATCACAAGTGATTCATATTGACTTATTTAAGTAGTTATTAGTCCGAAAGCAAAGTAGCACGATTTGATCAATAGTTAGCCGAAGGACAAAATCTTTTAAAACGGCTTCTCGTGTATCTCCTTAAGTTCATATCTTGGCATAACTCGTTTCACGATTTGAGACCTTTCTCGGACCGATATTTGGCATGTACTTCATACTTCAAATCTTGGGAAGACGTTCTTGAAATTATGGTCTTCTCTTCATATATTTGGAATTTCTTCACTTGATGTTTTTGAGAGATTCTTCATATAGGACCACGACTTCATCATTTTTCTTCAATCTTTACTTTGGATTTTGTTATACAACGATCCGCCTCCTTTTCGGACTTGGATATATTCATCCTCATACCTTGTTAGGGTCTTTTTGGATAGACTTTCTCCATTCTTTAGGGGAGTAATTGCTTCTCGTCGTGTGTCTCGATCCTTCATATTGATTTTGGAACAATGATACTTCACATCAACTTTGGATCTTTAGCAAAAATAGAGCTCCTCATGCCTTGTTAGGGCCTTTTTGGATGATCGCCAATCTTCGCGTCCCGTTTCAATAAGTTATGCCTTGGCTATGAACTCTATTCAACCCCGAGCAACTTTTAAACGATCTTGCGCTAGAGGCTAAGTAACCTTTCAAATCGTACGACCTTACTTATTGCAATTATGATTTATTCCTAATGCATTGATCTTATGGGAAGAAAAAGCCACAATTAAAAACATATGAGTTTTTGAAAGAACACTTTCATGTTCTACGTTTAGCATGATCACTTGTCTAACTCTATCATTTCTCGTTCTTCACTATATAAAGACCTCTAATTAAAGAGACTCGTGAATACTTAGCCATGCAAGTCAAAATTAAGCCAAATTTGGATTAGCTTTCATTAAGACTATATCAAATCAAAGTTTTGGGTTTTCAAGCCACCTATAGGATCTTGCACTTTCTTGGACTTTTTCAAGTTTAGAGAATGCGTTTTAAAGTTCCCTTGATAAGTGACTTTCTAGAATCAATTATAGGAACTTGCGAAAAGTTCTTGTTCTTAACCCGAATGAATTAAGACTTTCGCGTTTTAAAGCTCCCTATATTAAAGTCTAGCAAAACTTGAATTGAGCGGGTTAAGGAATGTAAATGGCTCCAAATGCCCATCAAGTCAAAAATTAACTCTTATTCTACCCATCGGAAAATATACATTCGTGTCTTAAAAAACACTTATGAAAACTAAGAGAAATTTTAAAATTTGGCCATTTTTAGCCTTATTAGCAAAACAAAACATTGAAAGTTGGAAAACGTGAGGGCGTAGCAAAGCAAGTACCTATTCACCCCCCCATACTAAAAGTAAACATTGTCCTCAATGTTTCGAGTCTAAAGGTGAAGCACCCCCATACTAGAGACGAAGAATCGAATGCTTAGGATCTAGCATGGAAAGGGTGATCAACAATATATCTAAAGCCGTTTATTAATTATGCTAAAAGATAATTGTTAGAACAATAAAGGATATGTCATGGAATCGTGAAAAACTTCTTCAAACGAACGATGGAGGCTCACGTAAACGAACACGAGAGTCTTCAATCGTAGACGATGATGATGATCTAGATAACACAATCACAAACAACCACGAGACAACGAGTTGGAAGGGTACAAGTCCCCTTATTAGTGAACATAAAGCATAAAGATAAGCATGGGATCTCCCCCACGAGGCACCTCGTTTTTGATTACCGAGTCATGAGCTCGACTCGATCCCCTCAAAATGTGAACATTTAGGGAAATCATGGTGTGGTCAATGGGGCTTACATGATAAACAAGGCCCAAAAAGCAACCGGTAAAAAGGACTAAGTCCTTAGATGATGCAAAATACCGGGGTCGAAGATGGCGTTCTCGTTCTTATTGGAAAAACAATTCAACGCCAATCCAACATGTGCCATAAACTCAAAGAGTTTGAAGAAAATAGATGAGAAGTAGAAGGGTGAGACAATTGGTAAGACAAACGTTTGAGCTACTCGAGGTAGACTCGCACCAAGCAAATAGAAAGATTTTCCATTTATTGCATCGGTGGAAGACCGAGATTTCCCTTTACATGAAATTCCGGGATCGAATATCTCGTCCTCGGTGGACAAGGATGAGGGAACACAAGGGGCTTCCCCCATACTAGAACCACACAAAACGTCGTCAAAAGGAGTAGACGAGTTTGTAGTACTCAAATCACGCGGTGATGACGGAGTTAGATTTGTAGAAAAATCAATTAAATTGCATTTAAGATCTTTTTCTTTGTTATCTTTTAAACTCTCCTTATGAAAACCCTTGTTGATTATGTCGAAAATATTCGGTGTTTCTAAGACGATGTTAGTTACACTAAAAATTCTCACATTTTGAAACCGTTTTGGTTTTGGTGGTGGCAAGTTCTCAAAACGTTTATCGACGAAGAAAACATCCCCATTAGGGTCCATATATTCATCATCCGAAAGATCTTCCGTAGAAACCGGCAACTTATCAATACTTTTCAAGAATGAAGGTGAAGGATTTTTCGATTCAAGTATTGATGGTTTCTTCTTTGTAGGCTTAGCACTCATAACCTCCACCGGCGGAGGAAATGGTAAATTGTTTTTGGAGACATTCCCTAAAACTCTTGGTGAAAATTCTTTGCAAATGACATTGGTCGAGTCACCATGGTTTAAAGTAGCAATAGAATATACATGAGAAAGATTGGAGTTTTGTGTTGCATTGATGACAAGTTCTTCTTCATTGAAACGAAGGGTGATTTTACGAGCATGAACATCGATAAGTGCTCTTGATGTATCCAAAAATGAACGACCCAAAATGAGAGGAACTTTTCGATCAATAGGAATGTCTACAACGATAAAGTCAACGGGATAGTAAAACTTTCCGACTTTAACGAAAACGTCCTCGGCTACTCCACATGCCATGATCGTAGAATGATCGGCCATCTCGATGGACATGTTCGAAGGAGTAAGAGCCGGAAGCGAAAGCGATTTGAAAATCTCGAGAGGCATTAAATTAATACTAGCGCCAAGATCGGCCAAGGCGTAGCATTCCTCCATATCTTGTATTGCACACGGAATCAAAAATTTACCGGGATCACCGACTTTTTGTGGTATGCGGCTTAGAAAAACCGATGAACAACTAGACGATTGTTGTAACTTTTCTTTGTTGTTTAGCATACTTTTGAAGTTTGCGGCGAATCGAGGCATCATGATTAAAGCATCGGCAAAACTTATGTTAAAGTGCAAATCACGAAACATTTTCATAAATAGCTCAAATTGATAATTGTTCCTTTCTTGTGCTTTCTCTTTGTTTCGTCTCGAAGGGTAAGGTAAAGGTGGTGTGGGTTGGTCATTAGGCAATGGCCTTGGAATCTCGGGTTCCATAATTGGTATTGGTGTTACCGTAGGTGTGGTTTGAGCGGTACTTCGTGGGATTGTAATGTGCTCCTTTTCGACCATCACCTCGGGTTCTTTCTCGATTTCCTTCTCCGTAGAAGTACTTGGACGAGAGATTGGTTCCTTGAAAGTTTTACCACTTCGTGTAGTAATAACCTTCATTTCTCCCTTCGGGTTTGCAATGGTATCACTAGGAAGACCACCCGAAGAAGAGGGCTTACACATGATAGCTTCAAACATCTTAGCCATTCGGTCCTCAAATTTTGATTGCCTAGCATCCGCTTTCAATAACTCTTGCTTAATCTCATGTTGTCCTAATTCCATCTTTTGTTGGTTTTGTTGAAGACGTTGGACATTTCCTTCCATTTTATTAGCATGAGTTTTAAGTTCATTAGCAAGTTCATTTTTAAGCTCGTTTTTCAACTCGGATCTTAAGCTAATCATCTCACGTTGCATATTATCAAATTTAGCATCATTTGCTTTTGCATAATCTAAAAATTCTCCTTGCAAATTTTTCGTGTGAGCATTTTGAAAACCTTGTGTGGTGTTTTGAAAATCACGGTTTTGGTTTTGATTAGAGATTTGTCCATTCCCACTTTGATAATTCCCTTTGTTGTAATTGCGTGTGTTGCCTTGGTAATTACCTTGGTTGTTGTTTCGATAATTGTTAACATTTTGATTTGTGGGAGCTTGATTTTGGCGGGAACCTTGGCCGTTTTGGTTGTAAGTTCCCGTTGCTACGTAAGCACTCGAAGTGTTACCATCCGCGGTAATGCACTCGGATAAATCATGAGCTCCCCCACACGATAAACAACTCTTAGCAACCGCTTTAACCGAAGCGGAATTGGAAGCTTCTTGAGCCTTCCAATGGGACATTAGATTAGCAAATCTATCAAAAAACCGATTTTCCTCATTAGCTTCATCATGTAAGGCGTTAATGCTACGAGACGATTGTGACGAAGATGACGAACCCATATTGGCAACACTCGGTGTGTTACGAGGGCTATAAACCTTAGATCGATTTTCAATGATTTGTAAAGCCTCATTTGTCGTCTTGCACAAAAAATTACCACCCGCGGCGGCATTCAAATAATCTCGTTCATGATCATTAAGCCCATTATAAAAAGTATCAATTTGATGCAATTCCGAAAAATCATGGTGAGGACATTCGTGTAACATCTCCTTAAATCGTTCCCATGCCATTGAAAAACTTTCATTGTTACGTTGCACAAATCGTGAAATCTCATTTTTTAAGTGTGTTGTTTTGGATGGTGGAAAAAACTTGTTCACAAACTTAGAAACGAGATCGGCCCATGTCAAAATCGAATTTGGCGGTTCTTTCTCGAGCCAAATTTTTGCGGGTCCATCCAACGAGTATGGAAACAACATCATCTTAATGGCGTCATGTGGAACATCTTTGAATTTGCTAGTAGCGGTGAGACGGTTGAAATTCCTAATGTGGTAATGCGGGTTGTCTTTCTCGTGACCTCAAAACCTGTTTGCTTGCAACATCGACATTAAACCCGTCTTAATCTCGAAATTCTCCGCAAGGATGGCGGGAATAACAATGGCCTCTCCAAAACCCTCGGTGGGTGCTTGTAGCAACTCCATCATAGTACGATTAGCCATTACGACTTCTTGTTCTATAATAGGTTCAACAATTGGAGGTTCTTCAAAAATCAACGATCCTTGATTTGCTTGCTTTTGTAGACGTTTACGAGCTCGTTTAGCTTGGTTACGAGTGATCATAAACTACACGAAGAATGGGAGGTGAGCAAAGAAGATTCTTTTTGGTTGTTTTGTGGATTTTCAATTTTTTTGTGTTTTTGATGATATTTTTTTTTTGATTTTGGTGTATCTTCGTAGACAACAATCTACAAAATCTCTCCTCGAATCAAACTCTTGATTAAAGAAGCCTCAAAGGAATGAAAACGATCACGTGGAGTGAACGCCTTCGAATGACTTTAGAACTTTGGTGAAAACCAAATTGTTCACGAGGGTTTAATCACAAAGAAAACCAAGCAAATATAGTATACGTATTAATACTTTGGGCGGCAAAACCCTCGATTAGCTTTCAATCTCAAAATACTCACAAGCAAGCGGGGAAACGAGGCGGCGCGAAGCACTTAAGAGCCTTTTTCCTTAGGGTATATTTTATAATACCCGCCTTATACCCACCTTATAGTTCGTATCTTTCAAAATCGAGCTTCACGAAAGTATTTATCTATTTTTGCCTTTTCTTTTTGTTTGAGATTCGAATACAATGATCGAGTGATGAAATCCCGAATCAAGGTTGTGTTTTCACACTTTTGGAGATATTGTATTTTTATTGTGATACTTAATACAATATATTAATAATATTCACAAAGAAAAACCAAGAAAACCGATAATACGTGTTAAGGGAGTTCCACTTAACACAAATACTATTTATGGATAATATCAAAAACAAAATTTTCCAAACTAAGACACGACACACCTCCCCGGCAGCGGCGCCAAAAATGATTGTAGTAAATTTAGATAACTTGCTTTAGGAAAAACAAGCAACTAAATATGAGCGGTAAGTATCGACGAGTGATTTAGGAAAACCACAAGTAATGACCCAATCACTTAAAAGAGAGAAGAGATTCGTTTCCCAAGGAGGTATATGTGTGTGTTCTAATTTGTATTTATTTGAGATTAATATTAAGAAGAATGGGGATGAGAAGATGAAAGACGGATACGTTAAAATTAAATTACGACGAAAACGTAAAGCCGTAGAAAAACCACAAAAATTAAAAATTAAGCTAAAGCCAAAAACAAAATCAAGAAAAGATTAAAAAGGCTAAAACAAGTCTAAAATAATATAAATAAAGTTAAAAATCCAACAAAGATATTTTAAAACCTTTTATTAATTAAATAATTAATTTTAAATGCTAATTAAAGCCTTAAAATTAAATTTAACTAACTCAAATGTCTAAAATATGATTTTATTGAATAATCACTTAACTTATATTATTAGAAGACTAAAAAGTAATTTTCTAAAAATTAAAACCTATTAAAACTATTTTTAAAACTCTAAAAATGATTAAAAATGATTAAAACCTAATTAAACTTAAAATAATTATAAAAATAAATCTAAAAGTTATAAAAATATTCTAAAAATGGAAATAGTCCTAATTAATGACAAAGAACCTAGGAAAAATGAAAAAGAAAGAAAAATAAAATTTTGAAAATTAAATAATAAAATAATATTAAAATATTACTAAAAATAAAAAGTCTCTAAAATTTAAAATAAAAAAATTTATAAAAATCCTAAATAATATAATTAAGATAAAAACAAAAATCTAAGCTTCTAAACCTTTTTTAATAATTTTATAAAAATCTTTAAAGTTTATAAAAAACCTTAAAATATTATAAAATTAAAAATAAAAGTTTTTAAAACCAAAACTTGATGTAAACCTCAAAAGTATATTTTAAAACCTAAAAATTATTTTTCCTAAAAATTAAAACTGTTTTTGGTATTTTTTAATGATTTAATGAAAAACGTCTATAAAATAAATCCTAGAAATTAATCTAATGAATGGAAAATTATGAAACCAATTTTGAAAAATCACAAATGCTATAAAAGCCCTAAGAAAAATAAGCTAGACAAAGTTAGCTTATAAATAAGCTGAAAATAAGCTAATATAGCTACGACTTATTTAATAAAAGACAAAAGAAAAACAGGTTAAATATAAAGCAAAACCACACCCTAGTAGTCAAAGACCCTAGGGCGCAGTGGTAGTGTTGTGTGTGTGTGAACGTGGAGACCAGGGTTCGAGTCTTACAACCCCCTTTTTACTACTTTTTATATTTTTTTTTTTGCTTTTTAAACTTTTCCAAACCAATCACAGACCTTGTAAACTTGCAAATCCAAAACACTTTCACCTTTTTTTTTTTAGCTAGATTATGCCAATAGGTTACCAAAACGTGACAAATTCTCAATTGAACACAAGCAGATTTCTGCTTGTGTTTTGCTTTAGGATTGTAGCCAAGATGAGCTTGGCTTGAGCTTATTTGGGTGTTGTTATTGGATCACACTGGCACCCTTGAGCTTATTGAAGCTCAAGGAGTCACAAACTAAGCAGAAACAGGCAAATTGCACACCAAAAATCCAAATCCAAAGCACTAAACACCCTATGCAGTTCTCTGATGTAAAGCAGGCAGGTCTGGGAGCTTAATGATCCAAATCTAGCAACCTAGTGATCTACAAACCACCAAATTTGGTACACAACTACACAAGATAGCACTCAAACCATAACAAGCTTAAAATCAACCTGTTACTTTACCAATTTCAAAGAATCAAGCACAAAAAAGCAAGAAAACTGGCAAATAAGTGAAGATGCAGATTTTTTATATTCTTTTCACTTTAAAACCTCACCAAATAGCTCAAAACTTGTTCCAAAGTATATTACCAGCTTACTAACATCTATCTTAACCTTAATCAAGTAACCTAACACCTTTTAGCAACACAAATCAATGATTGTACCCTGCTAATCCGTACTGCCAAACACCCTTTTAAAATTCTAAAACCAAGATTTCCAATTCAAAACCTTACAAAACTTATCAAAACTGTTATCAAAGCTTCATAACATATAAATCAACACTTAAAAACACCAATCCAAGCAGTTTAAACGCACATAAGCATGAAATCACATAAAGCACATACAAACTCCTTTTCTGAAATTTTAAAGAGAAAAAGAAGAATTACCTTAGGACCCTTACATCCAAGGGTCCTAGTGGATGTTGAATCCACCTCCAAACCAGCCCGGGCTGGTGCAGAACCTTGGATCAACACCTTTAACCTGCTTGAAATCAAAATCAAAGAAAAAGGCAATATAACAATATATTAATCTGTTTTCTTTTCTTCTTTTTCAAAACACTTCCAAAACCTTAGAGACTTTACAAACACGTTTTCTAATACCTAAAACTCACCACTAACATGAAACTCTTAACTCCACAAACCTTGTGACAGATTCTCAAAAATATATCAATTTCCAGAAAACTTTTAAAGAAATTTTAAACCACAAAATCTCTTAACCAAATCAAATAAATGGAACTCAGTCTTCCTTTCCAACTTATACCAACTTTAGAAAAACATAAAAAAGGAATTAGATTGCTTATATAACAAAAACCAACTTTTTATTTTCAATAAAAGGAATTACAAAAGCTTGAAAGGAAAACTGGAACAAGGAACACCCACAGGTTGGGGTCTCTTATATAGTACTCTAATGAACCTACTAGAAGCATAAAATACAAACCCTAATCATAGAAAAATCCCTATAATGCCCTTGAACGGTTTTGAGTGGTGAGCTGTCCTTTTTGATCCTGGCTGTTCATTTGTGCTTTGTGAGTAAGCTATTAATCTTGGACGTCCATTTTGGACACGTCAGTAGACTTGGGGACTAAGGTATGATGTGATTGGCTGAGAGGGTATTTGGGGGTTTGGACCACAAACGTGGGATGCAGGTTTTTAGGAGTGGGAAGGGTTTGTGAGTGTGGGAATTAAACGTGTGAGGGTTTAATTGAGTTTTACCCAAGGGAGGGTCGGGGTAATTTCTGGGTGGTAAGAAAGATAAACAGTAACCACTTTGATCCTAAAAAGGGGGAAGTAAGTTGTTAACCGCGTTTTTCTTTTCAAATGTTTCAGGTTTGGCACAAATGGTCCTTTACTTTTGATATTTTTGGCTTTTAAGGTTTCCTGCCCTAAAAACTGGATATCCTTTGTAATTAACTTTCCCACTTTGACAATTTTTGCTCAAAACTTTTCCAAAAGTGTTACAAGGATGAATTATGTCATTTTGTGATTCTTCAAGGGCTGATCTTCTGCTCTTTTGATCTTCAAAGGTGTTCACTTTAACTTTGACTTCATGAGGGACCATTATTGGCAATTTGAATTTGTTGAGGGACTAATCTTGCCATTTCTTCAAAGTTGAAGGACCTTTTTGCAATTTTGACAAACTTAAGGGACCAAACTTGTAATTATTAATATACAAGGGTTTTAAGTGTCATTTCTTCATAGAATAAGGATCAATCTTGTTTTGTCTTCAAGTCTTCAAGGGTATTTGATGAAAATTCCATGATTAGGGCCCGGTTCATTGCACGGCTTCGTTTCTCGTGTCCGTTTTTCCTTGTATCTTGTGATCTTTTGTCTTTTTCACGATATCCATACCTAAAACACACAAGTAAACAAACACAAGCATATATATATGGTATTTTATGACATTTTAATGCATTTAAAGCCCGAAAAGAACGATGAGATCATGTATAATTGCCATCTCATCAATTTCCTTCATTGTTTTCTCATTAGCTTGGAACCTTCTTTCATTCTCTTGATTCATTTTGTGAAGAAGCTCAATGGTGTTATAATCATGTGGCACATTCCCTTGAAAACCTTGGGGTTGGAAAGGTGGAGGTTGATTGTAAAACCCTTGGTTGTTGCCTTGAAAGGTATTTCCTTGATTGTGAAAGGTATTTGGTGGTCTATAGTTGTTCCCTTGGTATGGTGGTCTTGGCCCTTGGTTCCTTTCTAACATTTGAGGAGGATTGTGTTGAGGTTGGGTGGGTGGTTGGGTGGTAATCCCGGTGGAGCAAGGTAGTTTTGAGACTTGTAAGAAAGATTGTTTGAATTGATGTTGGGTTTGAAATGTTCTCGATGTTCTTCTTGTTAAGCATAACACTCCCCTTGATAGCCTTGCACCTTATCACATTGTTGGTAGGAATGGGGACCTCCACAAGTCTCACATGAAAGAGTAATAGCATGCACATCATTGGTGGAATTGTTGCCCAAATAGATTTTCATAAAGTCATTCATCATAGTTTGTTGCATCTTTTGGGTGTTTTGTAAAATTGTTTGACTTTCTTTTTGAGCTTGAGTCAATTCTTGTATTGATGAAATGAGTTGAGTCTCAAATGGTTTGGAACCTCCTTCTTGAATGACATGTACTCTCTCATCAAATTATGTGTTAGTTTGCACCATTGATTTGGTTTCAATAATGTCCCAAGCGTCTTGAATGGATTTAGCAAGTATATTTCCTCATGCGGAAGCATTGAGTGAGTCTTGGTGATGAGGTCTTGGTCCATTATAGAAAGTGTTGATTTGGTGAACTTCATCGAATCCATGGTTTGGGCATTTCCTTAATAAATCGTTGAACTCCTCCCAAGCATCACTAAAGGTTTGACTAGGTTTTTGTTGAAAGCCTATAATTAAGTTCTTCAAAGCCGTTGTCTTATATGGGGGAAAGAACTTGTTCAAAAACTTCTTAGTGAAACCATCTCATGTGGTAATGCTCTCAGGTGGTTGTGTATCTAACCAATGCTTAGCACTTCTCTCTAATGAAAATTGTACCAATATCAACTTAATGGCATCATGGGGAACTCCATTGTACTTAATGGTGTTGCAAAGAGCAACAAATTTCTTAAGGTGATCATGAGGATTATCATTCTTGTTCCCAAAAAATGGTGTATTTGAAACCAAGTTAATCTGGATGTTTTTAGCTCAAATGTGTTTGCGGGAATATCGGGTATCTTGATAGCATCGGCATATCCTTGCACATTGGATTCCAAGTGCTCCATCAAAGGTCGAGTGTCAACTCCGAGCATGGCTTTTTGTTGTGTATGGATCAAAGCACGAATCTCGGGATCGGCTTGATGGACGGTGGTGTTTTTACTCTTTCTTTTTTTCTTCCTTTTTGGAGGAAGGGGTTGTACACTAATCAGTATTTTTGCACGCCCGCGAGTGAGCATGGAACTAAATACAAGGAATTATAGAGAAGCTCTCGTTCGACTTTGAAGAAGAATGGATTATCCTCTTCGAGATTCAATATGAAATATCCACAAGAAAGTATAATATACGTATGTACTACTTGGGTGCAAGACCCCTAATGAAGCCTTCCTTCTTAGAATACGTACTAGTGAACGGGGGGTTAGGTGGCGCGAATCACTTAAGTACCTATTAACCCTTAGATGACATTTTATAGCACATCGCCTTTCTATTCACTTTGTAGTTTGTATTCTTCGAATTATTGCTTATTGGAAGTATTTATCTATTCTTGCTTTATTGAATTTGATCGATACACGTGTCAAGGACCGGAACGCCCCCTAACACGGTGTATTGCCTTGGAAATACTTATGGAAGATATGTGTATTGGTTGTTCTTATACGTATACGTATCTACATATAATAATATAGAGAAAATATTTTTGTATTTATTGAGGTTTTTTAAAGAAAATACTATATGTACATAAAAACCAAGGAAATCCAATAATATATATTTTTGGGTGCAATCTCTTAGGAAAAAGATTGCTTTTTGATTTTTTATTTTTTTGGTCAATTCTTTAGGATTTGTTATTTTTTTAGTTTTTATATTTTTATATTTTTTATATTTTTTATGTTTTTGATTTATCATACTTAAAAATAACATTCACAAGGTGAACGGATCCCAAAAGCCAATGAAAACCGTCAATCGATAGTCTCTCTTAAAGTCAAAGAACCGGCAGAGGCGCCATTTGAAAATGAGTATATTTAAGTGCGTTTCTCTCGATTCTTAACCAATTGAAAGTCCTAACAATATCAAGTTTATTATTGTTTTTGGTTGACAGGGTTTTTTGGATTTTCTATGTCTATTTAACCAAGCACGTAAAATAGTGAAAAATATTAAGCTACGTAACCGTAAAACACTTAGCAATTACCAATCAATATTCACAAAAGGACAAAATTGTAAAAGCATGAAAGTAATATGCCAAAAATGTAAAGTAAATGAAAGTTCTAAGCTTGAAATGTAAATTCTGAAAAGTTAAAGGACTAAATGTGTAAATTCTAACAACTTTCTAACTAATTTTAACAAACTTGAAAACTAACTAACTGATTATGACAAGTAGTTAAAAGTATAAGGATGTAAATCTTGCAAACCCTAATTATTAGCCAATTAGCCTTAAATGAAAACAGGAACAAACTACAAGGACCAAATGACAATTAAATGGGAATTTTAAACAAAAACGGGTACAAGTGAAAGATAAGCTCGTTTGAGCTTAATATTGAACCAAATAAGCTCAAACTAATTTCAAAAGACTTCAAATTGAGAATAAGCTAGACCAGTCTAAGGAAGACGCTTAAAACTCAGTAAAACTCAAATAAGCTCAAACCAATAAGCCATGAATAAACTAACTGAAAATTTAGACATGCACATTCAGATTTTTAAGCTCAATCTTGTTAAACAGCTTAATGAGAGTGTGGAATGTCTTTTCTTTTGGAAAATGATTAAGTGAATAAACAGGAAAATGCAATTAAGTTAAAACGTAGCTTATTTGACTTTTGTTGACCAAAAGTTGAAAAAGTTGAAAAGCTCAGATTTTACTCAGGAAATGTTTCTAAACCAGAATATGAAAGAAAATAAGCACTTTTGTGAAGTGCATTCGGCTATATAAGAAAACAGACCTCTTCAATATTACAGAAATTTGCAATAGCTCAAGAGCTTATTAAAAAGCTGAATTCTAGCTGAAACATGAATACTGTAGAAATTCCTTTTACAAAAGTAATCCATGGATGTTAAGGCACAAATAGAAACTGGTTTCAAGAAATTTGGTTGAGAAATGAACAAATTACAAGAGATTGAAAACAGTTAGTTTTCTGATGAACAATTAACAAAGACTTGACCCAAAACATTTTCTAACCATTTCCCTGTTTGACATCAAATTTGACCACAAAACTTGATACAAATGTTATCCAAAGTCTACGAATGAACAACACTTAACAATTTTAACAACCTTTAATCACACAAACTCAAAAGATCCAAACACCAGTTATTAAGACTGATTTAAACTTTTATGAAGAGATTTTTAGTAATTGATTGAAATGAACCAAGTCTTATATCAAAACATGTTTGATGAGAAAAATGAAGACTTTTAAGACTGAAACAGAATTGTTAATAGACTAAACCACAAAATGTACCAATTCAACTTTGACTGATGAACACTAACTGAAATCTAGTAAAACAGACTAGAATTAATCAAACTACTAACAAGCTATCATAACAAGCTAATTATACCTAAACAAATCAAGAACACATGATCAGAGCAGCAAATTGTATCTATACTAGAATTGAGCATGCACTTGACTATTTAGTGGAATTTAAAAATTGGATTTTCTAAACTTGTGAGCTTAGGCCTCCTTTGATGGAGGAGTGTGGTGCTGAACCAACTCAATTCTATCAAAACACCATTAGATCATCACATACACCATTCTATCACCTCTAAATGCTCTTTCTAAACATAATCAAACAAAAACAGCTACAATCTTCTTAGCATCTACTTGGAATGAACTGAACAGCAACAAACTCTCACAAAGCTTCCATTGATCAATAGTGATCAATTGAAACTAAGAACAATAACTAGATCAAAAGAATGTGATTAACAGAATGAAGATTGAAGAAGGAATTGTGAGTTTTTATTGATGTAAGTAAAAGTTGTTACAAAAGGTAGGTAAAACTGTTATAACTACTAACAAACTCAAGAGGTTGTCAAGCTCTTGAGTTGCTATCTAATCTCTAACTGAAATGAAAGAGAAAAGGAAAGTGTGTGTGTTTTCACACTTTTGCTACTTGTTACAAATGAGAGTCGAGAGCCCTATTTATAGAGGTTGAGATGAAGTGAGGTGAGTGTCAGTGACGTGTTCCCACCAATTAGAAGTTGCCAGTTGTCCTCAAACTCTTGATTGATACTAGCCGTTGCAAGCTTGAATTTGGGCTTTTCTTTTTGGTTGACTTTCAGGCTAATTGAGTGAGTGGGTTGAATTCGTCATCCAAAAACAAGCACTTTTCATGTAGAAACTTTTTCATGAAACGCATTGTAGATGAATCCCTGTTCTGGGCTTTTTTGAAGAAGATGATGACACGTGTCATTCTGTGGTTGGTTGTTATCATGTCACATGGATTGTTATCCATAATGGATAAATGAGATTATTACATGGCGTTCTCTTATTGGTCCAAAAGTAGTTAGTGGGTTTTGCTGTAGCAGATACGCTCATTTAATGTGTCGGTGAGATGGCTTAGTTAGCTGGAAATCCTTGTTTAATTTTTCTTGTGTTTTGATTGGGCCATAGCAAGTAGACACGGATCAAGACCAAATTTGGAGTATTTTTGGCAAGTTAAGCCCCTTGACTTTGGCAGAATATCAAGGTAAGCTATAATCTTCATTCCAATGGCATTTTCAGTCCTCAACTTGCATTCTTGTTTATTTTAGCCCTTTGCCTTGGTTGACTTTAGAGTTGACCAGGTTTGACTTGAATCTTGACTTTGACCAAATTGCACTTTAAGTCCCTCAACTTTGGAATGTTGTCAAAATAGGTCCTTTATCTTCAATTAACTTATCATCTTTGATCATTCTTTGTCTTTTTTGTAACACCCCCAAATTTATACAACACAGTACAACGGAAGACTAGTTGGTGTTACGGGATAGCACATTACTCACATCATAGACAACGCATAAAAATCGCGTCGTTTATTTATAAATCATTTCCATTCATAATTATCAAAGTTACATCGGTCCCAAGTCATTACATTTCATACAAATTTTTACAAAATATTTGAATGGAAAATATTGTTTAAGTGCGGGCCATGAATTCTTGTCGTCTTCCCGAGAATTACCTTCAAGTACCTGAGATAAAACATGTTAAAAGAAAAGGTCAGCGATAACGCCGAGTGAATTCATAGAGTTTAATAAATTCCATCAGTATAACTTTGGTATAAAATTAGTACCAAAAATCAATTCGTACAAATCATTGTAATAGGCCGTAAAGTAGCCAAAATCATTTTATACAAATCTTTATAATAGGCCATAAAATAGCCAAAATCATTTTATACAAATCCTTATCGAAAATCATAATATAGGCATTTGCCTTAAAATCAATATACGAGCCAATGTCGTAAAAACATCATACAATACGTCTTATGACGTTGTATAAAATCAAATAAAAACCGTTATATGAATATGGTTATGAAAACCAAAATACCAACATAATATCAATAGTATGACCCAGTATTGCTAGTCGGGCAATACATCGTAATTCGGAGCGTCCAATAATATTTTGGTGATTGGATTATTATAAGCCGCATGACATTGTTACCTTACTAAAACCAAAACGGGTAGCTAACCCGATACAAATTTCGCCCATCTAAAGTAGCGTGTCGTCACAAAGGTCACGCTATTGGAAATCTTCTCATACATAAATTCGCTTACCAATCAATGTGGCACGACGGGGATCAACCGTCAAGGCGCGAACTGGGGTGATCGTCCCCAAATAGTACTATTAAATGCATAAGCGTCTACCAACTCCCGGTAGTTCACAATTCATGCTAATGGGACTTTTAGTGACATAACCTAACTTTAATAATCCATTTAATTTCATCTATCGGGTCCATTAATCATTTATCGGGTCATACAATCGGGTCATTCAATCATTCGGGTCCAAAATCAATAAACAAACAATCGGGACAAATGGTGTCCAAACTTCTATAAAAACTAACATGTTATCTCCCTCGCGGGTTTATAAAGCATTTATAAAACATTTAAAAGAGTGCGAGGCTATGAACTCACGTTGATGTGGGAAGGCGGGTTATCGGCAATTCGGACGTACGGTACGTGCTTCAATCACGGAAACCTAGACAAATAATACTCGGTCTTAGACTCATGTCCAATGACTTTATAAAAATAACAAGTATGTATACATATGATGATTATATATATATGATGATCAAGTGGGTTTACATATTCTCGTTTACTCATTTTAGAGTTATACGTCGATAACTTTTACACTAGTTTACTTGTTTTACCCATTTACGTGTTTTAAGTCCAATAAACTTATTATAAGTTCCTTAACTTATTTTAATACTTGTTATACTTATTTTATCAGTATGTACACTTTACAAGTTGGGCCTAAATGGGTTAAGCCCAATATTAAGTTTATAAGTGTTTATCTTATTTAGTCCAATTATTAGCCCAAGTATTAGTCCAATATGTTTACTTAGCTCGTTAATGTCCGTATGCCCTATAGTTCGGGTTTTATCGGTTTTTACTTGTTATACATGTCTATATATCAGTATGTAAGTTTTATAAAGTTTTCATTAGACGGGTCCAACCATCTAAGTTTTATTTAACAAAAACGTTAATTTTACGGCAATAGCCGAAAAAGTCGTAAAAATCATGTTTATAGTTTTATAACTTATAAAACTTAACAAGTTTCCATTTTTATCATTTATACACTTATTACACCTTTTATATATTTATATAAATAAGTTTTATAAGTTAGTGGGTTTTTAGTTTACATTTTATATATTAAAATGTGAGTGCTTATATAATAGTATTATTCTTTAATTTCCAAAAATCTGATTTTTAACTTCATCTTCACCAAAACTGCCATATCTTGAGTTCTACATGGAGATAGAAGCTCAAATTTTTATCACATAAACTACATGATATGTGCTACAATTAACTCTTCTATAGCTACTGTTGAATCATCTTCTAAATAATTTATAAAAATCGTCCAAAACAGTAACTTCAGATTTATACCCTAAACTTGTTTTGATCATATCTCACTCATTATTTTGATTCCATTGCATGGCCAACTCTCACATGTGTACAAGACCCATAGCTTACTGTAAATCCATCCTACTTCATCATATTATCAGTTTACCATATGGTTCTTTACTGTTTTATACAGCCATGCAAATTAATCAAGATTTTAACCTTGTTTCTTATAGTTTTTCATCTTTTTATCCATGATTATCAACAACAAATCCCCACATAACATTTTTATCATCATATAATCATCATAAATATATACAATAGGAAATAAATACATGATTACATAAACAAAAATAACAAGAAGTTGAGGAGGACAATCTTTATACCACCATGATGATGTAGGTTATGATTTAGACATGGTTTTTGTTGGAGAAACTTGTGAATAATCATGACCATCTTCAAGACCACCATGCTCCATGAACTCCTTGTGGAAAATCAGCCTCATGACACCATGAAAACTCCTCCATGGATGTTATAAGTACCACCAATCAATAGGGTTTTGAAAGGGCTTCAACATATGCAAGTATAACATATGGTTTCATGGTTGAATCAAGATCAAAGTGTGTTTATGGTTGGATATGGGACGGCATAATCAAGCTAGAGAGAGAGAGTTTGTGTAGTTGTTTGCATGGTGAAATGGTGGAATGAAAAGGGTTTGATGGTTTTGTTGTTGGTAAGGCTTAAGATGTATGCTACTTAGGACAAGTGTGAAGCTTGTTAGCTTACACTTGACACCTCATGGTGCTAAGTTAGCAACTTAGGCCGGTTTTGGGAGTGGGGTGGGACAAGTGTCCCACTTGTCTCATCACATTTATTTACGGGTACTCCTCGATTATCGTTTCCTCGATTTGCGTGCCCTCGGGTCGTTTTACGAAAAACGTTTTTATAAATTATGAATCACCGTCACAAAACGAATCCAATAAAAATTGTTTCATCAAAAACGGAGTTCGAAAACGTAAATACGTAATCCTAAGGTTTCCGGTTTAGTCGTAAAGGTCGTTAAAATAAAATCGTAAGTCCTAATCTCTTCTCGTAAATTTGTGAGTTTATGAACCAACACAAATTTAAAACTCCAAAATAATATTTTCAGATAAATTTATTTTCTGAAATGTCGGACTGTCACCAAAGACGGTGTATGTAAACGTAAGCACGTAACGTTGAATCCTCCGGTTTAGACGTAGTCGACGCTACTTCAAGACGTAAATCCAAATTTCTTCCCAAAAATATGTGAGTTCATATTGTAAATTGTTTTTAAATAATATTCAAGAATAAAATATCAACCATAAATTGACGGATTGTCACATTTTTCATCACAAATAAGATTGATTTCTTCTTTTTTGCTTGAAAATGTATCCTTGTTACCTATTTAAGCACAAACACAAAACATACTACATAATTCCGCTTTATAGCACAAAAGTTTGGTATTTTCCATGTATTTTAGGGTGATTTGTTGATTAATTGATATGAGATTTTGCTCATATCAGTACTTCTCAGGAACGATCTACATAGGCTTCTGATCACTTGTCTAGCTTCTATTACAGGACAATAGGAATTACTATAGTAT
This sequence comes from Glebionis coronaria, assembly GCA_025667525.1. Taxonomy (NCBI): domain Eukaryota; kingdom Viridiplantae; phylum Streptophyta; class Magnoliopsida; order Asterales; family Asteraceae; genus Glebionis; species Glebionis coronaria. Next base: position 216,467,115 of record CM046882.1, read on the forward strand.
TGAGCTTCGAGCTCTACTACATTTGTGGTGTTTTTGTTTGAAATACGTTCTTACGTATTTGGAAAGGATCGGTCACTCCAATAATATTGGGCTCGTGATCCAATATAGCCCATATATCCCACATGTAGGGTGGGCTATATAAACCCCATCCTAGCATGTTAGGAGGGGTTGGTCATTCACTTCATACACACATTCAATCTAATACTTCTTATTCTCTCTAACCTCTCTTTACTTTCTCTCTCTAAATTTTCATCTATCTCTCTATCTCTTTAGATAATCACAACACAAGGATATTCCAAGGATTACGAGGACCTACAAATGGTATCAGAGCCTTGGTTTGACTGGTTTTGTTCTTGTGTTCTTGATTTTGTGTTTTGATAATCCATACCCACGTCTAAAATTTTCTTTTGTGTTTTTATGCTTTAATCTTGATATACTTTATCTAGTTACTTGTTGTAGTGATTTTGGTATCTTGGTTTTGGTTAAAAACACAAACTTTCTTGGATCAATCGTTCAAAATTTCTTGGTTTTTCTTCATTCCGAAATTCAAGCAAAAACCACCATCGGAAAGTACAACTGAGAGGAATTTGATCGCAATAACCAGCTGGTTCCACTTTGCGATCACTGTATTACGATAACTTATTCCGACGTGACATTCCGATCTAACATTGCGATTTGGGATTCCGACGGTTTTAAGGAAACTTGAGTCGTCACTCTGTCCAATTTATTTTAGCTACATTCCGATCCGGACATTCCGATCTGGACATTCCGATAGTGACATTCCGATCTGGAAATTCCGATCTGGACATTCAGATAGTGTGACATTCCGATCTGGACATTCTGATAGTGTGACATTCTGATCAAACATTCTGATAGGCAATATTGCGATGTGTATTCTGATGGGTAATATTGCGATGGGTATTGCGATGAGTATTTTGATGGTTTAATCATTAATATTTCGACAGGTATTCTAATCCACATTCCTACAGACTTTTCGATAGGACATTCCGATGGTTATTCCGACGGATTAAATTTGGGGATTCTGATACAGTGACAAGTATTTCAAGATTTTTTCAAAAATCGTGTGTAATTTTGTCTTGGAATTTTTGGTTTATTGAGAACATTCATTAGGGGATTTTAACATTATTTCTTGACTTCTAAACACAAAAACAAACACAATTACTCTCTTTCATTCTTCGATCGATAAGTAATCCTTAACTTCATTTATCATCGATTTTAAATGGATTCGTTGCATTCGACATCTCAAGAGGGAGACTTGCATCTCATGCAAAACACAGCTAGAGAAAGTGGTATAACGTTCTTTCGACTACTCCAGTCTCATCTAGTGACGATTTCTTGGTTTCAAGGAGGAAGCGAATTTCTGACACTCTTCGGTCAAGATCGTTATATATTCATCAATTCAATATTCCTCAACTTGAACCAACTAGCTGAGCAACTTCCCAAAGAAGACTTTAATCACTCTGCATCAACATCTGCATTTCAAGCTCTAGTGACACAACTTATGCACTTCCTCCAATTCAATATCATCAAGTCTGACAATTCAGGGATATGCCGGTCAGTTTTTCAATACACACAGAACGAGGTTAAAGATTTTCGTGATAAATTGTTGAAATTTATGACATCGGTTTCATCTTCGATTTATGAAAGATCCCGACTTCACCAAGCGTATGATGATGGAGTGCAAGAATATATGATGCAGATGCAAGAGGAGAATGGTCACACGGTTGACAACTTGGAACCTAATGATGGAAAGAGCACGGAATCCGGAGGACAACATGATACCAGTGGCACGTCAGGCAATGTTAACGAGATCTCTTTTGATGACACCTTACCTGTTAATGACGAAGAGCCTTCGAACATGGTACAATGAAATGCTGATGAAATACCGCATATTGAGCATTCTGAACCTAACTATGACAAACATGGGATGGAAAAGAGTGATAGAAATACCACTTCTGATTCATCCGATGTGAGTCATAATGGGGGAGAAAGTGTTCAAAATGCTAAACATTATGATAAGTGTCTTATAACTGCTTCTTTGACTGCTTCTGATTCCAAGATTAGAGAGCTCGAAACGATTGTAGCTCAACAAACAAAAGATTTTGAGGATGCCAAATTAGAATTTTCCAAGAAAACAGACAAATTTGAAACATATTTTGAAAAACTTGAAAAGTCAAACGTTGTTCTTGAAAGAAATTGGATCAAAAAGTTTTAGATTCTAAAGCTGAAAAGGATAATCTTTTGAAACAAATTCAACTGCTTGAATCTAAGTTGGCATTTCAAGATGAATTGCTCAAAGAGAATGAGACTTTAAAAGCTCAAATTTAGGAAAAGGTCTTTGCAATAGCGGCTCTGAAAAACGAGTTAAGGAAAACTAAAGGAACTAGTGTGGACACTAAGCTTGAAAAACCATCAATCTTAGGGAAACCGCCTCAAATTCAGTGTGTTAGACAACCGACTGCATTTAGATCCGAGCGACCAAAATCCTCGAGACCGCGGTTTGCCTCCCAAGTCGATATGGTTCACCTTTCTAGACCAGTCATTCCATTATCTAGGCCCATTGTGACTAAAATAGCTTCTGCAAGACCTAATCACATGATTGCCTCTAGTCTCCCTAGTCAGATGCCTTCTAGTTTACCCAACACTGCTAACCGTAGCATGTCACTTCCTAGGAGCATCAATCAATCATCTAGGAATTCTAGATCTTACTCGGACATTAAATATGCTACTTGTAAAACAGGTAGGAAATGTGTCTTTAAAGTCAATCATGATTCTTGTATCAAGAAATTACTTAATGAGGTGAACTCCCGTGATAGACTTAAATCCCAGTGGGTTGCTAAAATCAAACCCATTGGTAAAATGTGACGCCTCACTGGTAGAACTTTCACTCTTGTAGGAAACGAGTGCCCTTTAACTAGGATAGTCTCTGATTCTACTAAGACTACTAGGGAGTAAATTGAAAAGGAGGATACATCCGTTAAGCCTGAACTTAAGGTTCTCTATAAAAGGAAACGTTTGCCAGCTAAGACAAGTGAATCCTCTCCTCATGTCACCTCTAGCACAAGAAAAATAAATTGTGAACCCCCACTTGCTTCATAGATAGATATCGCTAACCCATATCAAAGCATGCAAACTCCTAATCAGAATGCAGGTACCAAAGAGGATGTTCCAAAAGCATGAAGCGTTCCAATCGTTGTATACCATTCAATTAAGGACACTCTCAGAGTTTGGTTGCTGAAGAAGCTGATATCTAAGAAACAAGTGTCTCAGAGGATTTTGCAGTTATGCTTACAATGTGTATAGGACTTATAGTCACATCACAGACTGTAACTCGTTCATCAAAGAAAGGAAAGTTTATCGCCGATGATAAACTTATCCTAACAACGAGAAATTAACTTTTCTCGGGCATGATCTTATATAAAAAACATTCCTAGTTTTAAGCTCATAAAGAAAAGTGTATCTTTTAAATAAGAGAACTTTTCTTCTTAACGAGAAATTCATCTTTCTCGGTCATGAGATTTACGTTAAAACATTCAAAGTTTTTCAAGCTCATGAAAACGACTTCTAAGTAAATGTAAACTTAGAACTTGTCCTTCAATTAAAAGGAAAGTTTATTGCCAATGATAAAGTTATCCTTACAACGAGAAATTAATTTTTCTCGGGCATGAGCTAATAATAAAAACATTCGAAGTTTTTAAGCTCATGCACAATGACTTATAGTTAAATATCAGACTGTAACTCGGACCTCAATTTTAGGAAAGCTTATCTTTAAAGATAGCTTATCCTCGTAACGGGAAATTAAATTTTCTCGGTCATGAGCTTGTATTAAAACATTCCAGTTTTAAGCTCAGAAAGGAAAGTGTATCTTTTAAATAAGAGAACTTTTCCTCATAACGAGAAATTCATCTTTCTCGGTCATGAGCTTTCCGTTAAAACATTCAAAGTTTTCAAGCTCATGAAAATGACTTCTAAGTATATGTCAACTTAGGACTCGTTCGTTAGTTAAAAGGAAAGTTTATCGCCGATGATAAACTTATCCTTAACAACGGGAAGTTTACAACTTCTCGGACTTGAGCTCGTTTTGCAAGATATTTAACATCTTAAGCTCAAGTAATTGGTTTTCAAAATATTGAACACAATTTTTCGAGAATTTCTCAAAAAGGTTTTCTAAATCTTTCAAAATTGTGTGTTCAAAAAAAAATGTTTTGATAAAAAGAGCATGTCTTCTGGAATCGATAATATTTACGATACTAGAAATGTCATTCAATAATGACACGGGGTTGTAAATAAAGTTCAAGCAGAAGTTCGAATGTTTTAAAACATGCTCAAAATGGCTTGCTATTATTTCTGATAGTAACCCACTTTTCACATTAAAGTCAAGCTTTTCACCAGAAAGCTTTGACTCAACAACGGGAGTTAACTTTCTCGGGCATGGTTTACTTTATAACCATGTAAGGGATTGTGTTTACGTAACAACACAATCTAACACGAATAAATGTACGATTCAGTGCATTTATTTGTTAAAACAAGAGAAGTCTTGTTTTTATGAAGTTATCATCTCCACCAACTGTAGCAACTTACAATTGATATCTACATACTCGACGATGCGACTACTCAAACGGTGACTACAGCTCTTTCAATAGAACACGGTTCAACAATTGAGGGGGAGCAATTGTCCAGCATTCAGAATCCTTGATGCCGAGGGTGCCATCATTGACCCAGTGATGCAAGGCACAACCCATCCCAGCTAACTAAGATATCTCTCAAAAGATATTTGTTTTAATCACACGGAGACAACGCATTATCTATTGATTTATTCACTCCGAATAAATTGGTATTGAAAAGGTGGCACTCCTCTCCAGCCTCCGATCACTAAAATCCAAAATGCACGATCGAGTCTAGAGCCATTTGAGATCATCATATATCTCATTAGGACACACTTTCATAATTCCTTGCTTCTTCACACACTGTGAAAAGTAAGAAAGATCTTAAGAGTCCTACGCAAAATCTTCATGATCTTGCCTAAACATTCGAGTAATACGAAAGTATTTACAATGAAGATGGAAATCCTTCTTGAGCGAATATCAAAAAGCTCATGGTAGGTGACTTGTGCGGTTCTTTATGAATCAAACTTGTGATAACTGGAAAGCAACAGTGGTTTAATTCTTAAATGAATTTAAACACGTTCCAGGCCTCTACGCAATATCTTAGTGATCTTGCCAGAACACTCAGAGTGATACCTTAGTGTTCACAGTGATGAGTGGAAATTCTTCTAGTGTTAACCTCAAACAGCACTTGGTAGGTAACTTGCAAGATTTTATACGAATCAAGCTCGTGACAACTGGAAAGCAACGATGGTGCGGTTCTTAATTGAATTTCACTTGTTCCAGGAACATGAATTGACGGCTTCAAATCATGCGGATATTATTATCCAAATGATTCAATCTTTACGTTTGCAGTCAGCTTTGGACGGTCGAGTAAAGAGAACGGGTTTACCCGCGAAATCTTGTCAAGGAGGTTCTTTATTGAAACTACCTGCCACAAGTACGATATTTAATATTGTCCAACGGTCTTCACTGACCAGAGGTAAAATGCTACCGAATTAGAATGAAATATTCAAGGCCATTTCATCCGTGTATATGGTTTGTTGCTAACTGTCTTATGCAGCGTAACAAGAAGGTGGCATTGAGGTGTACAATCCAGAAGAAGTCGTCACCACATGCTTATACTGCATACACTCAGTACTTCAACGAATACAAGAAAGTCTGAAGGTCAAGTCTTCCGTTGTATCAAACTCTGAAGCTTTCAAGAATTATAAAGGTATAAGTATGTGGAACATGAAGTCACGAAGAGGCGAATATCACTAGTGATGAATGCACAAGGTCAAGGAAAGGAAACATGCTCAAGGCTAAAGTAAAAGATCACATCAAGCATATTCACAAGAACAAGATCGAAGACTCAAGCATAGTATGCTAGGTTTAAGATTTTGTAAAATGGTGTGACCTCCCTTTTGGGGAGATTGTTGGAAATACGTTTTTCCAAGGAAAGACTCGGTCACATCATTATTAACATAGATCACGAGCTATAGACTATTTAGGATATTGTAACTTGGAGTGACCTCCCTTTGGGGGAGATTGTTGGAAATATATTTTTACGTATTTGGAAAGGATCGGTCACTCCAATAATATTGGGCTCGTGATCCAATATAACCCATATAGCCCACATGTAGGGTGGGCTATATAAACCCCCTCCTAGCATGTTAGGAGGGGTTGGTCATTCACTTCATACACACATTCAATCTAATACTTCTTATTCTCTCTAACCTCTCTCTACTTTCTCTCTCTACATCTTCATCTATCTCTCTATATCTTTATATAATCACAACACAAGGATATTCCAAGGATTACGAGGACCTACAGTTTTGCATATCAGTACTTTTATTTATAAACTAAACCAGTGAATTCAACAACTTCGTGTTGACGCCCACATTTTAGTTTATATGTTTTCTCAGGAAAGTAAGCAGGTTCATGTGTACTTGGATTTCCAACATCATAGGAAGCATCATGTTTACCATCAGGCTAGGATATTACTTCAAACAATAATAAATGTTGATTTTCAAACAATTTACTTAATCTGAACAATTTAATTCATGTAATATGTTTTAATGACATTTATGATCATTGCTCTATATACTGTGTGCTATCGATCCACCAAAGTAACACCTCATGTACTATTCTGCTACATTTGACCACTTTGGGGGTGTTACAACCCTACACTAAACCCTAAGCACGACTAAAGGCGGCACAAATCCTTTTCACCAAAAGGGGACGGCAAGAAAGCGCAGTCTCAAGAAACACTCAATAACTCGGGCAAAGGGGTGGAGGAAAGTCACCACAGGTGAAAATTACACCATTCGTACTCCCTATGCCCCTCATAATAGAGGAAACGTCAACTTCAAAAGGAGCCCCTAATGTGCCTTAGAAAGAGGCATAGATAATCTCGATCACCGAGATAATACTACAAACCGAGACTGAAACACCTCGCGAGGAACACTCCGACATGGGTGACTATGTCGCAAAGAATTACGAGGCTTTAATTCCCCTCATGATCGAAAGAATGAAAATCTCTCAAATCGAAGATCTACGAGTTCGGCTCGAATTTGAAAAAGAGCCCTGCGAGCTTCAAAGGATTTCACTTCCGACAAGGATCACCGACTAGAAAAACTTAAAACAAAGAAGGGGAGAGAAGCTGAGGGAGGAGGATGTGCAAACCTCCCTAAATTGGGTCATGCACCCTGATGCACCTATTATTTAGGAAGCATCAACAAATGATTCAGATGAATCAAGAGAATAGAAATCTCTAATTGCTCTTACTAACTGGAAACGGCGCACAAGCATCCAAGATAGGTTAGGACCCACCCCAAAGGGTCAGGGATCTCCATCGAAACAACCTGAATAGTGCCAAAGCGCTCTTAGGCGACTAGGAACAAGGGATAGAGACCTTTCTGTAAGATATTGTAAATCTTGCTTATGTTTAAAGAGAGAAAGAGATAGAAAGATGGTGAGAACACACACACTTTTAGAGAGAAAAAGTGAAAGAAAACACCTTCAACTATGTGAAAAAAATAATAAGTGAACCACACCCTCTCCATCTAAGGAGAGGGTTTATATACCAAGCCCATAAGATGGGTTTGGGCTTACAATATTGGGCCGTCCATACATAACATGGACAGGGCCTTTCCTTGTTAGATAATATAAAGTAACTAGACTACGAGCTACTACTTAATATATTATCAGAGTGACCGAATCTTCCTAAATACATAAAAACGTATTTCCAACAATCTCCCCCTAAGGGATCTCACTCCAACAAGGGCGTTACCCATGTTACAATAATAAAATAAACCTAGCATACCATGCTTGTCTTGAGCTCGTAGTCTTTGTCTTTCTTTTCTTTTTCTTTTCAGATGAACATGCTGATGTGATCTTTGATATCAATATTGAGCATTAATGTAACACCCCATTTTGGAAATGGAATATTACGCATATCATGGCGTGTCATCAAAGCATACAAGGATAAATGTCTAAGCATTATTCAACCATAAAAGGAAATACCGGAATCAAACATCGGTATCCCAAAGTAAAGCTCATCACACACAAACATAAATACTGTAAAAGGAAGGACGAAACAATGTCCAAAGCAACTGTATCAAAGTAAAGGAAATGCATAAAGTAAAGAAAGACAGTAAAGCTTCCAGTCCATATGCACCTACGTTCGAGATCTACGAGCGTCCCTGAGTACCTGCCATTTTGGGAACATGAAAAGGAAAACGGCTGAGCAAGACGCTCAGTGCAAGGATGTACAATAAAGCATGATATAGGATAAGCATGTAACATATAACAGCGGAAGACTAAGTACTGAGTAAACTGGTTAAGTATCATGAAAACTGGTTTTATAGTTTGAAAAGCCTTATGTTTAACCTGTGAAAACTGTTTTAACATATATATACCATAGCCCATATAGGTCATGAAAAGGTCACGTGCATGAATACTTGGAGGGGTGACCTCATCATGCTGATTAGAGGGGATGCCTCTAATCAATATACTGATTTGGGTAGGAGGGATCAGCTCCTTGTGAAGGGTGCAAGGCACACACCACATTCACCATGATAAACTGAATAAAACATGTAACTAGGATGCACCCATACGCCCCAACTGATATAATAATATGGCCAAACTGAAAAGGGACGCCACGAGCAATCACTCCGCCGTGGGGAAGTCATAACATCGGTGCCTCCAATGCTATGGTTATGGTACCTCCATAACTAGGTGAAACTGGTCATGCTTGTATATGGCTATAGTTTATGCTAAATTAACATAAGCAGTTCAAAACAATAAAACAAATGCTGGGGAAAACAGTTGGCTGCATACGGGGAAATCCTAATAAGGAAGGAATGTCCATACTGAAAGGACGGGAATCCGTACCTCAAGTCCAGTGAATGAACGGAAGAAAGACTCCTACTTCTGGATCACTAACGCTACATGAATACACACGTGTATAAGTATCGATTCACTGATTACGTACTGGGTTTTGTGTCTCATATTAGCTGATTTGGTATGTTTTAGGTCCTGGTTCACTGTTTAAAGCCTTAAACTGTGTTTATCTTGTATTCTGACTTATCTGATTAAGTATTACTGGTGTTTCATGTATTAATATACTTACTGTGTAATAATAAGTAACTTTCCAAAAATAGCAGGTTTCCAAAAATAGAAAGTTTCCAAAAATAGAAAGTTTCCAAAAATAGAAAGTTACCAAAAATAGAAAGTTTCCAAAAATAGAAAGTTTCCAAAAATAGAAAGTTTCCAAAAATAGAAAGTTTCCAAAAATAGAAAGTTTCCAAAAATAGAATTTACTGCCTAAAATAGATTAGTTTCTAAAAATAGAAAGTTTCCAAAAATAGATCAGCTGCCTTAATTAAATAAGTTTCCATATATAGAAAGTTTCCATGATTAGATTAGCTGCCTGAAATAGATTGATTTCCATATATAGAAGGTTTCCATAATTAGATTAGTTGCCTTATTTAATTAAGTTTCTATAAATAGAAGTTTCCATAATTAGAATTAAGCTGATTTCATAAGCTAACATATAAGTCTAAGTGTTATAAGCTTATTCTTAAGTCATACGATATAGTGTATAGTTTAATTATTATTTCATGTATTTTAATTAAACTATAGGTTAAGCATTTTAATTAAAGTGTAACATGTATTAATTAAAATGAAATAAAAATACTTAGGTTAAAATGTGTATTATTATTAATAATAATATTACCTAAGTCATGTCTAAATTAATTAATTATAGGCATGTTTTAATAATTAATTAATTATAACTTATAACATAAAATACTTTGGTTAAATTAATGTCATGATAAACTAATAATTAAAATAACCTAAGTCATGATTTAATTAATATTTCATGTTATTAATTAATTATATCCTAAGTTCATGATTCATAAAATTACATGTAACATAGATCATGATTTTAACCAACGAACCATGAATCGGGCATGAATTCGACACCGTACCCCGGGACAAACCCGGGGCACACGTGTCCCCTTGCTGCCGTGGGTCCCACATGAGCCAACCAAGACCAATTGTGGTCTTGGTGGTGGCGGCAATAGCAAACCAAACCCCCCCTCGGGTTTGTTTGCTAGGCGGCCAAAAACAAACACCCTTATAAACCATTCTTTGATTTTAAATTAATACCAAAACATGTTAGATCAATGATTAATTACCTTGTTTTCATAAGAAAAATAATAACATGTTCATGAAAATAATCAAAGATTAAAAGAATTAAAAAGAATTAAAAAGAAGGGTTAGAAAGGTATACCACTATGTAGCTTGGAAAAAGGATGAACAAACACGTATTCTAACACTTGTTTTTAAGATCAAAATCAATCAAACACCCTCTTATGGTGGTGTAAGGGTGGCGGCACAAAGAGAGCAAAAAGGAGAGGAGAAAAACTCTTTTAGGGTTTTTATGTTTATTTCTTGAAAATGAAAAATTAAAACATGTTTTTACTTTTACCCCCCTTAACTTGTAAAGTCCATGGGCTAAGCCCATTTCATGCATGTGTGCCGTGGGTATGGGGGCCCCACATGGGGTACCCGTACCTTTCTCGTGTCCCGATGTTTCGTGTTCGTTCGTGGTTAAACGTGCTCGTGTTTAACGTGTTTCTGTTTCTTCTAACGTGTCGTTTATCGTAAACTTAACGCTTGTAAATATATTATAAGTATTTACGTAATTATTTTAGTTAGTATTTTAAATGGTGTTCATGATTTAATTATGTTCACGTGATATATTATTAACTGTTTATCATGGGTTCGTACGTAATCGATACTTGTCATGACATACACGTATGCACTTGCTTGATTATTAGCACATGAATGTGATCAATACTACATGAGGTAAGTTTTAATCTAGAACGTACGATCTTAAGGGCACTATTCATGGTAAAAGCATGCGGGTTTTACAATTCTTCCCCCCTAAAAAGAATAATTCGTCCCCAAATTATAGATAAAGTAAGCTGAAAAGAAGTGACATACCCGAACTCAAAATATGAAGTGAGGGTAAGAAGCCCGGATAGACTCCTCTGTTTCCCAAGTGGCTTCCCGCTCGGTATGGTCCCTCCAAAGAATTTTGACGAATGGAATCGTCTTCCTTCTCATGACTCGTTCTTGCCTGTCGAGTACTCGTTCGGGTTCTTCTATAAACGTGAGATCTTCACGTATCTGTTCCAGTGGATACTGAACCATGTGAAGGGGATGATAATTGTACCCTCTGAGTAAGGACACATGGAACACGTTATGCACGTGCGAAAGCTGAGGAGGTAACGCCAAACGGTAAGATACTTCGCCGATTCGTTCAACGATATCAAATGGTCCGATGAACCGAGGACTGAGTTTTCCTTTGATCCCGAAGCGTTTAACACCACGTGCCGGCGAAACCTTGAGGAAGACGTGATCTCCCACATTAAAATGTATGTCCCTACGATGCTTGTCGGCGTAACATTTCTGACGTGACCGTGCTTCTTGCAACTTCTGTTTAGCTACCTCAATCTTCTCGTTGGTCATTTCTATAATCTCTGGTCCTTCGAGTGTTCGCTCTCCCACTTGATCCCAGCAAGTTGGAGCGCGACACTTTCTGCCATACAACATTTCAAAAGGAGCACATTTGATACTTGCGTGCCAGCTGTTGTTGTATGCAAACTCGACTAAACAGATGTAATCGTCCCAATCACCTGTCCATTCCAACGCACACGACCTTAACATATCTTCCAATGTCTGAATTGTTCGCTCCGATTGTCCGTCCGTTTGAGGATGAAAGGCTGTGCTCAGCTTAAGTTGTGTACCCCAAGCTTTTTGCAGACCTTTCCAGAATCGCGACGTGAAACGAGGATCTCTGTCTGAGACGATGCTGGAGGGAGTGCCGTGGAGTCTCATGATCTCCCTTCTGTACGTATCTGCGAGTTTACTTACCGGATCTTCCTTGCGTATCGGTAAGAAATGAGCTGATTTGGTGAGTCGATCAACAATGACCCAAATAGCATCGTGCTTCTTCTTGGTAGGCGGAAGACCGGTAACAAAATCCATGGTGATTTTGTCCCACTTCCACTCTGGAATATCCAACGGTTGAAGGAGACCGCCAGATCGCTGATGTTCAATCTTAACCTGCTGACAGGTAAGACATTTGGAGACATACGTGGCTACATCCTGTTTCATACCACTCCACCAAAAGTGCTGTCTGATGTCATGGTACATTTTTGTCGACCCAGGATGTATAGAAAATGGGGAGCTGTGAGCTTCAGCTAACAATGCTTCCCGGAGTTCTGGATTGTCAGGAACACAAAGTCTCGTGCCCTGCCAAATGATACCGTCTGCGTCCATTCTGAATTCTGTCTGCTTCTCCAAATTCTGAATTATCGCCCAAATCTCTCCATCATCCTTCTGCGCTTCCTTGATCCTAGTCAGTAACTCAGGTTCTACACTAAGATTCGCCCAGTATCCGTGCTGCCCACGTACCATGATTTCGATGTCTAGCCGCTCCAAGTCTCTTATGTTTTGTTCCTTGATCTCAATGCCGTTTATCATTCCGGACTTTCTGCTGAGTGCATCTGCTACTACATTAGCTTTCCCGGGATGATACTGTAGGTTAATATCATAATCCTTCAACAGTTCCAACCATCTCCTTTGTCTCATGTTCAATTCTCGCTGTGTGAAGATATACTTCAAGCTCTTGTGATCCGTGAAAATGTCGCATGATTCTCCGTATAAGTAATGCCTCCATATCTTCAATGCGAACACCACTGCAGCAAGTTCCAGGTCATGTGTAGGGTAGTTTTCTTCATAGGGCTTAAGCTGCCGTGAAGCATACGCGATCACTTTCCCATGTTGCATGAGAACACAGCCCAGTCCCTTCCCCGATGCATCGCTATAGATCTGAAATCCACCTGTACCAGATGGGAGAGTAAGAATAGGTGCAGATACTAGCTTCTGCTTTAGGTCTTCGAAGCTCTTCTCTCGATCTTCCGTCCAGACGAATTTCTCTCCTTTTCGCATCAGTTTGGTGAGAGGTAGTGCCAAGCGGGAAAAGTTCTCCACGAATCTTCGATAATATCCAGCTAAGCCTAAGAAACTGCGGACTTCTGTCGCTGATGTTGGTCTTGGCCATTTCGTGATAGCCTCAACCTTCGCTGGGTCCATAGTGATCCCTTCTGCTGATACAATGTGACCTAAGAATGCCACCTTGTTTAACCAGAACTCACACTTGGAGAATTTCGCATACAGCTGCTTCTGACGAAGAATCTGTAGTACAGTACGGAGATGATCTTCGTGTTCCTCCGTGGATTTTGAGAATATCAAGATGTCATCGATGAATACAATGACAAATTTATCAAGGAATTCATGGAAGATTCTGTTCATCAGATCCATGAATACTGCTGGAGCGTTAGTCAGGCCGAATGGCATGACTACAAACTCATAATGGCCATAGCGGGTACGAAAAGCAGTCTTGGCAATATCCTGCTCTTTAACCCTTAGCTGATGGTAGCCTGACCTTAGATCGATCTTTGAGAAGTGTTTGGCTCCTTGAAGTTGGTCAAACAGATCGTCTATACGTGGCAGTGGATATCTGTTGCGGATGGTAATCTTATTAAGTTCACGGTAGTCAATGCAAAGTCGCATGCTGCCGTCCTTCTTCTTAACGAACAAGACCGGTGCGCCCCATGGAGATGCGCTCGGTCTAATGAACCCTCGTTCAAGAAGTTCCTTCAATTGGTCCTTCAGTTCTTTTAGCTCTATGGGAGCCATACGATACGGAGCCTTAGAGATTGGCTCAGCTCCTGGAACAAGGTCGATGTTGAACTTCACTTCTCTTGCAGGTGGTATGCCTGGAAGTTCATCTGGGAAGACGTCTAGAAATTCTGAAACTACTGGTTGATCCTGAATCGATGGGGATTCAGCATCCATGTCATGAACCGTAGCGAGATAACCTTCGCAGCCATGTGACAGTAATGCACGTGCTTGCAAGGTAGATATGACTTGTACAGACCGTCCGGGTATGAACCCGTTATGGATGTACTCTGGTGCATTAATGTCGCCGAAGATCACTCGATAAGAGTGGCAGTCTATGGTAGCATGGTGCTTGGATAGCCAATCCATGCCGAGAATCATATCGAACTCCATCATGTCTAGAGGAAGTGCATCTACTGCACGAACTTTATCGTCAAACTCAAGAGGAAGACTCTTGTATACATGAGTTATTAATACAGAGTCCCTCAGAGGCGTGGAAATGGTAAGCTTATTTTCTAGTGGCGAGGGAAATGTCCTGATGTTCTTAGCATAAGTAGTGGAAACAACTGAATGAGTGGCACCCGTGTCGAAAAGAACACATGCAGCCTGGCCGTACATATACAAAATTCCAGTAATGATACCTGTAGATTTGTTTGCCTGATCGCGCGATGTCGTGTAGACACGCCCAGTGGTAGGAGGCGGTTTAGTATCAGCATGACCCGAAGTACCCTCCATTTCACCCTTACGGCAATCTCTCATACGATGGCCAGGGAGGCCGCACTTGTAGCACGCGTCGGAGTCACGACGACATGGGCCAGGGTGTCTGCGATGGCAGGTGTTGCAAAGAGGATGAGTGAATCCTCCAGCAGGAGTCCTTGCTTGCTGAGGGCCTGCTGATGACAGAACGTGTTAAGAATAAGGTATATGCACGAGTATAAGACGTAAACGTCGTAAGATGCTTACCAGTGTTAGCTGAACGGTTGGACTGAGAACCCCTGTGGTTCTGGTCCCTTCCGTTACCGTGGTTCCTGGTAGAGATTAACATAGTGTCAGCATGGGAAATATAACATGAAATCATAAGAAGATGCGTAAATAGTAGGACCTGCTGTTGTTGGACTGTCCCGCATTGTTACGGTGATTGTCATTACCGCTGCGCCTTTCCACAACAGAACGGTCGTTAGAGTGACCGTTTCCTTTGGGCTGATTGGGCTGCTGCTGAGTAGCCGGCTGAGACCGGTCCCCAGTTTTCTGCCTGGAAGATATAGTTTAAGAGATGATTATAGAACATATAACGATAGGATGCGGTCTGGTTAACGCTAGAACATGAAATGGTTTACCTCTTGTCGGGTCTTTCAGCTTCCCCGAACTCATCGCGTTCTTGCAACATCTCAAGCTTTCTTGCTGCGTCAGCCACTTGTGCTACCGTATTGAACGTAGCACATACTAGATTGTTCGCAACCGAGGTGCGAAGTGCCCACCTAAAATGGTGTGCCTGTTCCTCAGGAGTACCAGCCGCTGCTCCTAGAAAACCAGCAAGGCGAAGAAAGCGCTGCATGAATTCGTTGCTATTCTCGCCCTGTCTCTGACGTATCCCGTGGTATTCACGCTTGAGTTTGTCCTGCTCTGCCTTAGGAAAGAACTGTTCCATCACTCTCTCCTTGAATTGGGCCCATGTCAAACCAGCGACCCATTCATCACCTCCTTCTGACTGCGTCAAAGCTAGCCACCAGTTGAGTACATCGCCTTCAAACCTGTAGCACGCCAATCTTGCCTTGAAGGCGGGGTCACATCCCATAGCATTGAAGATTTTCTCAATGTGAGTCAGCCAGCTTTCAGCATCGCTGGGGCTATCAGTCTTTTCAAAAGCTCTAGGACGGAGCTTGTTAAATCTTTCCAACCATACCGCTAGAGTCACTGGGGGAGGAGGAGGAGGTGCCTGATTCTGCGGCTGCTGATTATTGGCAGCTTGGACTTCAGCACGAATGTCATTCCTCAGTTGAGGAAGTAAGGCTTGCATGGCAGCCTGAATTGCAGCATTGAGCTGCTCTTGCTCGCGTGTGAGAACCATCTGACAGTATAACATAAAACATATGATTAACAGTTCAAACATAAAATATAAAAAAAAAAATTATGCCAAAAATTTCACGAGAAAAATTTTATGCAAGAAAATCTTTGTGTGAATGCATGATGCAGTTTTATGAAAACTTTTGATGCTCGAGAGTGAACGCCTTCGGTCAGTTCACTCAAAATAAAAGACATATCGAGGGGACGCCTATGGGTCGGTCCCAAATCTAAAAGTTTCGATAAAACACATGCGACTAAATAGGGCCAGTCCTGTACCAACCATTACTTAGTCAAAAACCCTGTAACAATGACATGTATATGTATGCTTAAAAATGATGAACGCATGAAAACAACTGTCAGTTCTAGGAAGACCGTAGTGACTACCCACTAATCACAGGTCATATTTGAGAGCCTACAGGTCGAAGCCTTGGCTCTGATACCATAATTGTAACACCCCATTTTGGAAATGGAATATTACGCATATCATGGTGTGTCATCAAAGCATACAAGGATAAATGTCTAAGCATTATTCAACCATAAAAGGAAATACCGGAATCAAACATCGGTATCCCAAAGTAAAGCTCATCACACACAAACATAAATACTGTAAAAGGAAGGACGAAACAATGTCCAAAGCAACTGTATCAAAGTAATGGAAATGCATAAAGTAAAGAAAGACAGTAAAGCTTCCAGTCCATATGCACCTACGTTCGAGATCTACGAGCGTCCCTGAGTACCTGCCGTTTTGGGAACATGAAAAGGAAAAC
This sequence comes from Glebionis coronaria, assembly GCA_025667525.1. Taxonomy (NCBI): domain Eukaryota; kingdom Viridiplantae; phylum Streptophyta; class Magnoliopsida; order Asterales; family Asteraceae; genus Glebionis; species Glebionis coronaria. The sequence goes on from CM046882.1 coordinate 216,483,811, forward strand.
GGCTGAGCAAGACGCTCAGTGCACGGATGTACAATAAAGCATGATATAGGATAAGCATGTAACATATAACAGCGGAAGACTAAGTACTGAGTAAACTGGTTAAGTATCATGAAAACTGGTTTTATAGTTTGAAAAGCCTTATGTTTAACCTGTGAAAACTGTTTTAACATATATATACCATAGCCCATATAGGTCATGAAAAGGTCACGTGCATGAATACTTGGAGGGGTGACCTCATCATGCTGATTAGAGGGGATGCCTCTAATCAATATACTGATTTGGGTAGGAGGGATCAGCTCCTTGTGAAGGGTGCAAGGCACACACCACATTCACCATGATAAACTGAATAAAACATGTAACTAGGATGCACCCATACGCCCCAACTGATATAATAATATGGCCAAACTGAAAAGGGACGCCACGAGCAATCACTCCGCCGTGGGGAAGTCATAACATCGGTGCCTCCAATGCTATGGTTATGGTACCTCCATAACTAGGTGAAACTGGTCATGCTTGTATATGGCTATAGTTTATGCTAAATTAACATAAGCAGTTCAAAACAATAAAACAAATGCTGGGGAAAACAGTTGGCTGCATACGGGGAAATCCTAATAAGGAAGGAATGTCCATACTGAAAGGACGGGAATCCGTACCTCAAGTCCAGTGAATGAACGGAAGAAAGACTCCTACTTCTGGATCACTAACGCTACATGAATACACACGTGTATAAGTATCGATTCACTGATTACGTACTGGGTTTTGTGTCTCATATTAGCTGATTTGGTATGTTTTAGGTCCTGGTTCACTGTTTAAAGCCTTAAAATGTGTTTATCTTGTATTCTGACTTATCTGATTAAGTATTACTGGTGTTTCATGTATTAATATACTTACTGTGTAATAATAAGTAACTTTCCAAAAATAGCAGGTTTCCAATAATAGAAAGTTTCCAAAAATAGAAAGTTTCCAAAAATAGAAAGTTACCAAAAATAGAAAGTTTCCAAAAATAGAAAGTTTCCAAAAATAGAAAGTTTCCAAAAATAGAAAGTTTCCAAAAATAGAAAGTTTCCAAAAATAGAATTTACTGCCTAAAATAGATTAGTTTCTAAAAATAGAAAGTTTCCAAAAATAGATCAGCTGCCTTAATTAAATAAGTTTCCATATATAGAAAGTTTCCATGATTAGATTAGCTGCCTGAAATAGATTGATTTCCATATATAGAAGGTTTCCATAATTAGATTAGTTGCCTTATTTAATTAAGTTTCTATAAATAGAAGTTTCCATAATTAGAATTAAGCTGATTTCATAAGCTAACATATAAGTCTAAGTGTTATAAGCTTATTCTTAAGTCATACGATATAGTGTATAGTTTAATTATTATTTCATGTATTTTAATTAAACTATAGGTTAAGCATTTTAATTAAAGTGTAACATGTATTAATTAAAATGAAATAAAAATACTTAGGTTAAAATGTGTATTATTATTAATAATAATATAACCTAAGTCATGTCTAAATTAATTAATTATAGGCATGTTTTAATAATTAATTAATTATAACTTATAACATAAAATATTTAGGTTAAATTAATGTCATGATAAACTAATAATTAAAATAACCTAAGTCATGATTTAATTAATATTTCATGTTATTAATTAATTATATCCTAAGTTCATGATTTATAAAATTACATGTAACATAGATCATGATTTTAACCAACGAACCATGAATCGGGCATGAATTCGACACCGTACCCCGGGCCAAACCCGGGGCACACGTGTCCCCTTGCTGCCGTGGGTCCCACATGAGCCAACCAAGACCAATTGTGGTCTTGGTGGTGGCGGCAATAGCAAACCAAACCCCCCCTCGGGTTTGTTTGCTACGCGGCCAAAAACAAACACCCTTATAAACCATTCTTTGATTTTAAATTAATACCAAAACATGTTAGATCAATGATTAATTACCTTGTTTTCATAAGAAAAATAATAACATGTTCATGAAAATAATCAAAGATTAAAAGAATTAAAAAGAATTAAAAAGAAGGGTTAGAAAGGTATACCACTATGTAGCTTGGAAAAAGGATGAACAAACACGTATTCTAACACTTGTTTTTAAGATCAAAATCAATCAAACACCCTCTTATGGTGGTGTAAGGGTGGCGGCACAAAGAGAGCAAAAAGGAGAGGAGAAAAACTCTTTTAGGGTTTTTATGTTTATTTCTTGAAAATGAAAAATGAAAACATGTTTTTACTTTTACCCCCCTTAACTTGTAAAGTCCATGGGCTAAGCCCATTTCATGCATGTGTGCCGTGGGTATGGGGGCCCCACATGGGGTACCCGTACCTTTCTCGTGTCCCGATGTTTCGTGTTCGTTCGTGGTTAAACGTGCTCGTGTTTAACGTGTTTCTGTTTCTTCTAACGTGTCGTTTATCCTAAACTTAACTCTTGTAAATATATTATAAGTATTTACGTAATTATTTTAGTTAGTATTTTAAATGGTGTTCATGATTTAATTATGTTCACGTGATATATTATTAACTGTTTATCATGGGTTCGTACGTAATCGATACTTGTCATGACATACACGTATGCACTTGCTTGATTATTAGCACATGAATGTGATCAATACTACATGAGGTAAGTTTTAATCTAGAACGTACGATCTTAAGGGCACTATTCATGGTAAAAGCATGCGGGTTTTACAATTAATCTCTTGCCTTGATCTTATGCATCCATCACTTGTGATATTCGCCTCTTCGTAACTTCATGTCCCACATACTTATACCTTCGTAATTCTTGATAGCTTCAGAGTTCGATACAGCGGAAGACTTGTCTTTTAGGCTTTCTTGAATTAGATGAGGTATTAAGCGCATAAAGTATAAGCATGTGGGGACGACTTCTTCTCGGATTCCACAATACCACCGTCTTCAAATGCCGCAACATAAGTAGACACGAACGAAATGGCTTTGAACATTTCATTCTAATTCGGTAACATTATACCTCTGGTCGGTGAAGACCGTTGGACGATATAAGATATCGTACTTGTGGCAGGTAGATTTAATTAAAAATCCCCTTGACAAAATTTCGCGGGTAAACCCGTTCTCTTTACTCGACCGTCCAAAGCTGACTGTGAACGTAAAGAGTGAATCATTTGGATAAAATTATCCGCATGATTGAAGCCGTCAATTCTGATTCCTGGAACAAGTTTGATTCATTAAATAATCGCACCATCGTTGCTTTCCTGTTGTCACGAGCTTGATTCATATTGAAGCTTGCAAGTTACCTACCAAGTGCTGTTTGAGGTTAACACTAGAAGGATTTCCACTCATCACCGTGAACACTTAAGAGTGTCACTCTAAGTGTTCTGGCAGATCATTAAGATATTGCGTAGAGGCCTGGAACGTGTTTAAATTCAGTTAAGAATTAAACCACTGTTGCTTTCTAGTTATCACAAGCTTGATTCATAAAGAATCTCACAAGTCACCTACCATGAGCTTTTTGATATTCACTCAAGAAGGATTTCCATCTTCATTGTAAATACTTACGTATTACTCGGATGTTCAGGCAAGATCATGAAGATATTGCGTAGGACTCTTAAAATGTTTCTTACTTTTCACAGAGTGTGAAGAAGCAAGGAAATATGGAAGTGTCCCCCAATAAGATATTTGATGATCTCAAATGGCTCTAGACTCGATCGTGCACTTTGGATTTAGTGATCGGAGGTTGGAGAGGAGTGCCACCTTTTCAATACCAATTTACTCGGAGTGAATAAATCAATAGATAATGTGTTGTCTCCGTGTGAATAAAACAAATACCTTTTGAGAGATATCTGAGTTAGCTGGGATGGGTTGTGCATTGCATCACTGGGTCCATGATGTATATCTTCAATATCAAGCATCATTAAAATGACCTCAATAGCATATGTGTTGACCTTGTTTCTGCCTAAGGTTGTAAGGAGGGCTTCTTTCTTTAGACCCTTTATCTTTACAATTCTTTTTCATTCTTCAACCCCTTCAATGCTTACCAATACGTCATAACTAGCACCTTGTTGTGATTGTTCCAGTGCTAACTTAAGTACTTGGTCGGCATTCGGCTACGTTCACAATATTTCCCCATCTTTCCTAAGGACTACTATTTCTAGCTATGGAATGTCCTTAGGAAGATTCCTCCGGTTTTGGAAGAATCATTAGACTTAACATATCCTACCATCCTTATGTCACCACAATCTTCATCGTTGTGAAATAAATGGGTTGTGGATAAGTATAAATCACCATGAAATCCATTTTGATATAGCAAATCCGTTTTGCTCCCCCTTAACGTATGCCACGATATTCGAAAACATTTCGCACATGTCGGGATGAGCCATCACGTTAAGTCAAACCATTTGTGATAATTTCCCATATTAAATCACATTTTCTCCCCCATATTAAAAATATTAACCCAATCGATGTTTTTAATATCAATTGATTTAATAAAGTTCTAACAAAGTTTTTGGGAAGAAACAGACAAGTCCTTTGAATCTTCATGAGACTAATTTGTGAGATACGATACCGATTTATAACATGATCACATATTCACCATATAAGAATGAATTGACAAGGTTGGACCTGATTGATGAGAACATCATATGATAAGATCAAATGATTCTTGTCGTAAATGTTGGTCTCCTCGTCACGTCTGAAGTCATCTCTTGAAACCACATGTACGATTGGTATTGTTGTCTTGACACCAATTAGTGAACTTGGCACTTTCGGCATCAAAGATTATGAATGCTTGGCAATTGCTCCCCCTCATTTGTTGACCCGTGTTCTATTGAAAGAGTTGTAGTCGTCGTTTGAGTAGTCGCATCGTCGAGTATGTATATACCAAATGTAGATAGCTATGGATGTAGAGACGATAACTTCATAAAAACAAGATTTCTCTTGTTGTAACAAATAAATGCACTGATGCTTACATATATCCGTGTTAGATTGTGTTATAACGTAAACACAATCCCTTACATGGTTATAAAGTAAACCATGCCTGAGAGAATTAATTCCAGTTGTTGAGCCAAAGCTTTCATAAGAAATACTTGACTTTAATATGAAAACCGGGTTGCAATCAGAAATAACTACAAGCCATGTAGGCATGTTTTATGAAATATTTACAACTCTTGTACGAATTCTATTTATGGCGCCGTGTCAATATTTATCAACATTTCTAAGGCCATAAATATTATCGTACCAAAAGACATGCCTTTAAAAAATAAAGTAAAAATATTTTTGGATTTTTATGAAAATTTTCAATTTTTATGGTTTTTATATGGTTTTATATTCTTGTATTTTGCTTTTGTGGATAAAAATATAAACAATATATACAGATGATCACCAAGGATATGGAGATTAGCTTACCACCACTATTATTTCGCTTCATCTGCCAGTTCCTTTATAGTCTCGGGCGAGAAGGTTCTCAATCCTAGCTTGTCGACCAAAAATTCAATTCAAGCGCGATCTAAAGCCTTCATGAAAATATCCGCCAATTTATACTCAGATCGGACAAAGTAAAGCTCAATCACTCCATTTTCCACTTGCTCCATGATGAAGTGGTAGCGAATGTCATTGTGCTTCGACCGGGAGAATTGAACATTGTTGCAACATAGGGCAATTGCACTTTTGTTGTCGCAGTACATCGGAATTTTTTAAAACCTAGACCTTAGTCGGTTAATTGCGATCTCATCCAAAGATTTTTAGCACAGCAACCAGAAATATCTATGTATTCTGCTTCCGTACTAGAAATTTTAGCGCTTTTCTACCTTTTCGATGTCCAACTGATTAGTCGATCTCCTAGTAGTTGCAAAGTTCCACTCGTGCTACGACTTGTATCTTGATAACCCGCGTGATCCGCATCTACATATGCCATTAGTGCAATCAAAGAGTCCTTCGAATACCAAAGTCCCCAATTAATGGTTCCTTTAAGATATCGAAAGATCCGTTTCACAGTAGCCAAGCGTAACTCAGTAGGTCGAGTTTGATACCGAGCACACATACATATAGCAAACTGAAGATCAGGTCGACTAGCTGTGATATAAAGAAGGGTACCGATCATTCCACAATAAAGTGTCGGATCAACGGCAACTCCATGTGGATCTTCATCAAGCTTAGTTCGTTTCACCATTGGAGTATCCACGGGGTCGCAAGATTCCATCTTATATTTCTTAAGCGATTCAAGGGCATACTTGGATTGATTGATAAAGATGCCTCTGGGACTCTGGGATATCTGAAGTCCTAAGAAGAATGATACCTTACCCATCATTGACATCTTAAACTTGGAATACATGAGTGTCCCAAACTCAAACGGATAAGGTTTGGGTCGAGGTTGCAAATATAATATCATCAACATATCTTTGTACCATAATCATATATTTACCTCGTTTCTGAATGAACAGCGTGGGATCCACCTTTCCTTTATTGAAGCGTTGTGTAATAAGGAATTGTGATAATAGATCATACCATGCGCGTGGAGCTTGCTTCAACCCATGGAGAGACTTCTTAAGCTTGTACACGTGATTAGGATATTTATCATTCACAAAACCATCCGGCTATTGAACATAGACCTTTTCCTTGATTTCACCATTGAGAAATGTCGTCTTCACATCCATCTCATAGACGATCATATTCATGTGGGCTGCATAAGCAAGGAATAGTCTAATAGCTTCCAAACGGGGAATAGGTGCAAAGGATTCGATAAAGTCGATGCCCAATAATTGCTTGTATCCACGAGCTACTAGCCGAGCTTTGTTCCTCAATATTCCGCCTAACTCATCGAGTTTTACCTTGTAAACCCATTTCAAACTGAGTAATTGCACTTTATCCGGGCATGGGACAAGTTCCCATACATCAAGACGTATAAATTCATTAAGTTCTTCTTGCATAGCTTCTATCCAACAAGATTGGGTAAAAGCTTGTTGCCACGTCTTAGGTTCAACTTCACTGAGAAAAGCATCAAAATGAAAAAACTTGCACTTTCTTGTAACTGACTTCGTGTGGATATTGGACGATTAGGGTCACCAATAATAGAATCTATAGGATGATCCTTTGTCCACTTGCTGTCATGTTCACGAATCCGTGGATTGGAGTAGACCGTAGTAGGAGCTTCCGATGAGGTGGATGACCCGACTTGATTATGGTCAGGAATTGGTACACCAAAGAATGGAAGTTCAAGCATTTGAGCGCATTCCAAATCATGATCATCATCATCCTATTCATCATCAATAGGCATGTCAAGGGTAGTTGTTACATGTGTTGGTTGAGAATTACTTTTTGAAGGTATATCTTGACCAATTGTAGGTGCAGACGTATCTTATTGTCCACGGTTGCTGGAGCTACAACTTCGGTAACTGGAGCTATTACTTCATGTTCTGGAGCAACAATACTTGAAGGAGTAAAGAATTCATCAAAGAACGATTGAAAGAACGTATCCCATTCATTCCTAGAAGGTGGTGTAAATGATGATGAAGTGGGGTTGTTTGGGACAAGAACAGAGCTAATGTTACTGGGTCCCATTTCATGAAGTGCGGGTTCAGAGCTGCTTTGCTCAGAAGCCATTGTTGTCAGTTCATCAAAATCAACATCCATAGTTTCAAGGATCTTGCGAGTGTTATGATTGTAGATTCGGTATGCTTTCTTTGCGGGTGCATAAACAATGAAAATACCAATATCAGCCTTTGGTTGAAGTTTTCCCAAATTGTCACCATCATTATTTGAATAGCAAAGAGAACCAAGTACATGAAGATATGATAAATCTTGTACTTTTCCATGTAGAAGCTCATACGGTGTTTTACCATGGCGTTTACGAATTAGTGACCGACTTTGGGTGTACACTGCTGTAGTTACTGCTTCTGCCCATAAGAATAATAGAGCCTTCGGGTAAATTAACATTGTCCGAGCTGCCTCTATAAGTGTGCGATTTCGCCTTTTAACGACACCGTTTTGTTGTGGAGTGCGAGCAACGGATGTTTCATGAGATATGCCAACTTCTTCATAATACTTACGCAAAGTTTGATTCACAAATTCGGATCCATTATCTGTACGAATGCGTCAGACAGTAGTGTTGAGACGCACTTGAATCATCTTTAGAAAATCGATAATGACTTTAGGTGCCTCGTCTTTTGTTGCCAGAAATTTCACCCATGTAAACCGAGAGTAATCATCCACTATGACGAGGATGTACTTTTTACCAACAATACTTTCAACACGCATTGGCCCACAAAGATCAATATGCAACAAATAAAGTTTGTCTTGGTTGGTGTCTTCAGTCTTGGGTTTGTATGATTTCTTAGTGCTTTTCCCCATTTTACACGCGGAACACAAATGATCCTTGTGAAATGTAATTTTAGGAAGACCACGAACAAGTTCGTTTTTCGCCAAATGATTATAGCGTCAAAGTTAAGATGAGATAACCGTCAATGCCATAACCAGGACTTAGTCTTTGATGCTTTGGAACGAAGACATATGGGAGAAGCGGCCATCATATCTTGTAGAGACAACATGTACAAATTATTCCCTTGAGTACCTTTCAATAAACCAACCCCTTTCAAATTACGAATGAAGCAGGTATGCTCTCGAAAATCAACTTCTAGGTTTGCATCACAAAATTGTCCCATAGAAAATAAGTTGTGACCGAGACCTTCCACATAATACACTCTTGAAATTATAAAATTCCCAATATGATATTCACCGTAACCCATTATCTTTGCAATATGATCATTTCCAAATTGAACCGTACCAAGAAACTTGCTGAAGAAATTCCAGAGCTGAGAGTGATCTCCGGTCATATGTTTAGAGCAACCAGAGTCCAAATACCAGAGAACAATTTGGACCACCTGTTTTCAACAACAATAGTAGACAATGCATTGGAAACTATTGGTTCTGGAGTGTTAGCAGATACACATAGAATACTATCAGAATTGCTAACAGTTGTGTGGCCCTTAGATTTCCTTCGTTTTCTACTGCGAGTTTTTCCACTAACAGGTTTTATTGTTCCAACTTTCTGAGGTTTTGGAGTATTAGCGGGCACTACAGTGGGAGTAGACCTATTCAAAGGGCACTTTGTTCCTACAATAGTGTCGGTGTTCCTATTTAAAGGACACACTTGTGTTTTGATAGCCTTGGTACTAATTAAAGGGCACGCTTTCTTCGCTGTAGTGGGAGTGATCCTTGTCAAAGGGCACGCATTTCCTTCTATAGTGAAAGTTCTACCAGTGGGACGTCACATCCATCAAACTTGGGGTAACACTTTCCTAGTCAGTTTCCAGTCTAATCCATTTTTATAGGCATTCATCTCATTCACATGGTCAATAAGACAAGAATCATGACGACTAGAAAACATACATTCATTGCAATTCTAACATTTCAAATTAGAATTCACAGTAGGCTTAGAACGCTGCACAACCGCAGAGCCTTTAGGTTTAGCTACATGAATCTTTTTATTCTAAACAGAAATAACATTCCTAGGATGGGCTTCTACTTTCTTCTTCACTTGACTACTAGATTGGGGCAAGATCCTATCATTCTTCTTGTTTCTTTTAAGCTTAGATGTTTGAGCCTTAGTAGTGGTGCTTACTCCTGTAGAAGGCAACACGGGAATATTAGAAGCTGGTTTTGATTTTGCCTTATCTTTAGTGACCAATGTTTGAGATGGTTTAGTCCTAGGGCCCTTGTTAAATGATGTGACGGCGATGAGGTTCGTTTTGATGGCACTATAGGACTATGCTGAGACAGTGGTTGCGTCATCCACAACATTCTTACCTTTTAGGGTACGAAGTGTTTCCTTTAACTCAGGCAAGCCAGATTTTTATCACAAATTTGTTCCCTCAAATCAGATATTTCCACTGACTTTCGATTCAATTGTTCAATCAATGATTGAATCTGTGTAGTGGTATTAGCACGTGCGGGATTTACTAAATCGAAGAGTCGTGTATTTTTCTGTTTTAAGTTATCAACTTTGGACAAAATCTTGGAAACTCGATTATCTAGATCAAGTTTAAAATTCTCAGCGGCCTCCAGTACGTCCACACAGTTAGTCTCCTTAGATTTATCTATGTCTGTCGGCAATGATTTAGCAACCTTGTCACTTGGCTGACGCTATTTTGATTGTAAATTCAATTGAAAAGTCTCTTGAAAATTTGCATCATCGATATTAACACCTTCGAATGACGTTTCAAAGATTTCTTGAATAAATTGTTTCTTGCATTCAAGCGAAATACAATGTGTTTGAATCTCATCAAAATGTTTTTAAAGCGAAGAATATGAATCTTGAAGCTTTAAAAATTGAGCCTCAGATTTGTGACAAGTACTATCTACCACATTATCCACAGATTCAACATTATGCACAATAGAATCATTATCAACACTTTTATTCACACAGATGGAAACTATATCATGAGACATCACTTGCTTCAGAAGCTAATAATTTTGGTGTGAAACTCGTTCTATTTCAAGTAAACTGTTTTCATAAGCATCATCCATTTCATTGAAAACACGTCTAACTTCTTCTATTTCCAAAAGCATTCTTGATCAATATTACTAAGACAAGCTTTAACATTGTTTACAAATGGATCAATTTCGTATCGAAATGCAGCTCTTGTGTGCTCAAAATTCCATTCACCTTCCGTTATGGCCGAAGCCGTCGTACGTTCCACAATGACCCTGTCAAAATCGGCTAAGTGTTGGTGCACCGCATTTAAGCTAACAGACACCTTACTTACCGGTGGAATTAACTTAGTTAAATCCTTTTTGACAAGTGTAGGAGACGTACTATGAAGGTTTTCCGTTGACAAACTTTGGGGCACAAAAGATGATAATTTAGCTAATTCCTTTTGTAAGCGAATGCGGGTCTTTTTAGAAAACTGATCTTTATTATGCTTATCATAATCAAGATTATGGACTTTTGAAAGCATTTTAGATTGAGTTTCTTCCGTAAGTGACTGTGTCTCCTCAGTACTACGAACATAAGGTGCTTCTTTCGATTTGCCAATTATGGTCACATCATAAAGACAAGGAATATATTCCTGAGCTTGTTTTGCATAACCGGGATTAGGTGGTAAATCTTGAAGAAGCTTAAGTTCGAGTTCTTTAAACGATTTAGTTAAAAGATGAACCTTTTCTATGGAAGCGTATTGTTTTAAAAGCTGGTGTTGTTTGAGTTTAATAAGTTAGGTAGCATTAATTTCCGATTCAAACTTTTTAGACTCGAGAGTTTCGAAATCCATTTTAAATTTCTGAAAATCATTGACAACCGAGTCTTTTTCTTTTAATTCATTGGAAAGATTAGCTATTAATGATTCTATTTCTTTTAAGTGTTCAATCTTTTCAAAACGAAATTGGTCAAAATCAGAACACGTTATTTTCTCTGCTTGAGGGACCATTTCAAAAGTTTTGACCTTTTACTTATACAGCGCAAGCTCAACGGTTAGGTTGGCATTCATATCTATGGATTGTCAAACAACCACATTCATTTTATCAATAATATGTTTAGGCACCATTACCAAATCACGTTAATCATAAGATTCCATACCCATCGTAGCATTTGGTTGAGGTTCACTCAAATGTGTTGGATTGGATACCGCATCATTTGAGTTACTAGTTCCCGAATGCTGTTCGAGGTTGTCATTTTCATGCTCAACATGATGTGGATTATCATGAACATTATTAGATGTGGTTGGTACCTCACTGACGACATCAGAACCATAATGAGAGAGATTAGCAACGAGTGCACTTGGGCTGAGTGAATGTCATCACAATCCGAATCATATGCATCAAGATCATCTGCTTGATATGCTGCATTAGAAGTAGAAACGACTGCAATGCCTTCATTGTCTGTTGCCCCTGGGTCTGCAAGAAATGCTAACTCTTCTGAATCCAAAATCTTTCCCTTAGACTAAGCATATACCAAATACATATTCACAAGAAACCACGTTGCATCCCTTCTCGTTTTTGGCTGAGTGTATTCCCTAGCCATATGACCTTGTCCTCTACAATTGTATCAAGTCACAACCTTTTGTGGACCAACAGTGCTTCAATTTCCATTAGCTTGAGAATTCATAGCTTGAGCATTCACGGTCCTTGTAGGAGGTCCATATGAATTTTGCCTTCCCTGAATAGGTTGCACTATCACTTGACCATCTTGAACAGTGGCTTATTGTCGAGGATTTAAAGAGGTGCAAAGCTGATTGTTCGTTGATGGAAAACCTCTAGTAGCAACAAGTTTTGACATGTAGGCAGTGAGATGGTTTAAGACATTAGTAGGCGTATCATTTAGGGTAAAGACCAATGGTTTAATTGGTGGAAGTTCATTGGAGTAGAAGGCTTGTGCTTGTGGTGCTTCAATTGGAAAATATCCTAGCTGAGGAGTATAGCCCATAGGAGAAGTGTTAGCTTGTGAGGGTGATGCCTGATGTACTGGTAGCTGTGGATAAGGCTATGGAAGAACACTTTGTTGATATGCTTGTTGTGGCATCTTTAGTGGTTGATAAGATGGTTGTTGCGGTTGCTGATATGTGTGTTGTGGTTGTTGCGGCAAGTATGATTGTTGTTGATAAGTGTAAGCCATGTTTTATTGGGGGACATTTGTTGAGAAGCATACATGGCAAGTGGATCACGAACTTGTGGTGTAGACAACCGAGCCTCGATGACATGTCATTCGTGTTGTTGAAGAAAAGCTTGAAGTTGATCCACATTGGTGTTATGCAAGTCCTTAGCCAATTTAACAGCCGTCAGTACTTACGCAATTCTGAAGGAAGGGTGTTCAAATACTTTATGTTTAATTGAAAAGTAGGAATTGCCATGCCATATATATTGATATCATTCAACAAGAGAGTAAATCTCAAATAGTAATCATTGAGAGTCTCCCCGAGAACATAGGCAAACTTATCAAATGTATCATAAAGCTTACACTCTCGTTCTTGTTTAGTTAACGAGGTGCCTTGCATAAGAGCACGATTTCTATCTCATAACTCTTTGGCAACTTTATGTTTGCTGATGAGTTTGTAGACATCTAGAGGAAGGGCTTGGAGAATGATATTTGTAGCATACTTATCACATTTCTATTGAATCTTCATATCTCCGGTCAATTCACCCATTGTGCGAGGATGAGTAACTGTACCTTCCGTCACAGTACCATAATCTAATGGTCCATTGAGCAACGATGCCCAAATGAGATGTCCATTCTCTTTGTTCAACATGTAAAGTTCTATTCGGGAAGTCCAATCCTTGTACATAGTCTTCTCCAACATTGGTGGACGATTATCCGTACCCGAGAGGATGGACTTATCCGTAAGAGATGTGTACTCCATTTCGATAAGTTAAGATTTACAAACGTTGATCGAACAATGAAAAAAAGTAAATGTGCTTGTTGTCGTGTGTTGAAGTCGAGAAATTATGTTAAAATCCCCTAAATTTGTCTTCTTCAGAAACCAAAAATTCCACTGCAAAAATTCCACTGCAAAATCCCCTAAATTTTCTAAATCACGTTTATCAAAAATCTTGAAAAATTTCAATAATTCTACAATATTTAGATGTAAGATTCCGCAATGCTGCAAAACATAGAATTCCGCAAAGTGAAATTGCAATGATTCCGCAATCCAGTTGGGTGCAAGATTCCGCAATGTGTAGATGTGAATCACTCCGCAATACCTTGATGGGTTTAATTTCGCAATCAATCAAAATACAAGATTCGGAAATCCTAATTGGATTCAATTCCGCAATCAGTCGAGTAATAAGATTCCGCAATCCTTTTTGGATTCAATTCCGCAATCATTCGAACTACAAGATTCCGCAATACAAAAAAAACTTTCAATTTCGCAATAATCAAACCTATATGATTCCGCAATGACCAAGGGCAATATTCCGCAATACTCAGACAAGCTATAACTCCGAAATACTCAGAAAGCTATAATTCCGCAATGCTATTTGGATTCAATTCCGCAATCATTTGATGATTCAAATCCGCAATCCTATGATGGAATCAATTCCGCAATAAGCTGATGATGAATCAATTCCGCAATATAACACAAAATATTGTGAAATTATAACAGTTTTTGCGAAAAGATGAGAAAAACAAGGAAGTCGGATTGTAATTTAATATAGACGTATCTTGAAGCCAAATGTCACACCCCGAGTAGTGTCAAAATATGTGGAATTATCAACGGAGATGTCACAAGGGTGGATCGATAGCACATAGTTCATAGAGCATAAGATAAGAGATTATTTAAAGCAGATTACATAATTGTTATAGATATTTATAAAAATCATCTCCAACATGATAAAAGTAGATAGTTTATGTTTCCCAAATAGAACCCTTGACGATACAATGCAAATTACAATGATGCTTGAGTCCATGCACATACCACGTACTAACTTCATTTTCCTGAGAAAAACATGCTTAGAGGGTCAACATAAAGTTGGTGACTTAACAGGTTTAATAATAATTAGTTTGGACATACATTAATCATAGAAGTAACAATACACAAAGCATTTTTACTGAAAGGTAGATTACATTTTCTATTACTCGAACCTGAAGCTTAACCTTCCATAGTCCTCAACAGATGAGAACGTAGTGTCTTACAAAAAGACACCCAAACCCAGTTCCAACATGGTATACATCTGTTGTCCCGGCCAAGGCATAGTGAGCATGACTCACCCAGATAAGGATGGTCAATCCCTAATAGATCTATATATAACATTCGGGCAATTTACAACAATTTAACAGTTTCTATAAAGTCAATCGTAGTCAAGTTTATACAATTCCGTTATATCCAATAAAATAGTTGCATGTTTTCTCCCCCGTAGAGGAAAAGTTTAACAATAGTTTATATGTGGCTGTAAACTCAACTGGGAGTTGGCAATACCTGTATAATACGAATATCCAAATAATGCTCACGCCAAAAGCTATGCCTAATCAAATAGTACAGTCTTAATTGATAGTACAAGGAACGTATGTGTATGCTTATACAGATTTTAAATCAGTTTATTAAGGCTACCGTATTTATCTAAATAACTGTAGTACAAGTATTAACAATATCCATTTAAACTTGTAATTAAGTTTCATATTTAAGTAAACATAAAATGTTTTACTTATAATATTAGTTTACGTTCGTAGTACATGTATTAATAATAACCATTTAAACTTACAGTTAAGTTTCATATTTAAGTAGACATAAAATGTCTCACTCACAATATTAGTTTATGTCCGTAATACATGTATTAATAATAACCAATTAAACTTACAATTAAGTTTCATATTTAAGTAGACATAAAATGTTTTACTTATAATATTTGTATACGTATTAGCATTCAATTTATTTACCGTTCATATAATTTTATTTCCTAAAAGTATATGAGTACATGTATTTATAATACATATCCATATTGTCTGTACAATTTATTTCATAAAACGAAATATAAATATTTTATTTTTCTAAAGTAAAAATATAAATATTTTATTTAACTTTAAGGTTCCCATAAATTATTTAATATTTATAAAATAATTTATAAATCATAAGTTTAAGAATTTATACTTTAAATCCTTATGGTTTAGGGTTTATTTAAGTTTTACAAAATTTAAAAATAGAATTCGGGTTAGGGTTTGTTAAAGTTTCGGAATATGGCAAAACTAGTCCCTCCATATTTTAAACAAAGTAAAACTTTTGGATTTTATACATTTAGTACCTAGGGTTTGTTAAACTTTCAGGTTTTGGTAGATTTAGTCCTTCTAGTTATAACTAGGTTTTATAACTTTCATAAAATGATAAAAATAGTCCCTAGGGCTTCTTTAAGTTTCGGATTATTACAAAAGTGGTCCTTAGGGTTATGAAATGACAAAAAAACTTTTAGAAACTTTCCAAAATGGTCCCTAGGGTTTAATATGCTATGGATGGTATATATTAAACCCTAGAATTTCGAATAATTACATTTTTAGTCCTTGTGTTTAATAGTTTGTCAAAACAAGTTTTAAATGTCACGGTTTTAGTCCTTAAGTTTCATAAATTGTCATTTTAGTCCAAAAGTTTTATAAGTTATATTTTATTATAAAAACTTTTATTTAAATATTCAAAACATTAAATGGGCTCATTAAATGGACTAAAATATCTAATGGGCCATCTAGTGGTCCTAAATACATTTTAAGTCTACTAATTTGTTAAATGGGCCTTTAAAACATTTATTGGGCTTATTACATTTTTAACTCCATTAATTAGTTAAATAGGCCTAAGCATATTCTTAAGTCCATTAAGATACTAAGATTTGTTAAATGGGCTTATTGGGCTCATTTGGTCTTGGGCTAATGTTGCATGGGCTTGATTAGTCCATCAATACTACTTTTTCATTTTATGTAAGTAATAGTCTAGGTTTTTCTCATAAGCTTATTTTTAGCTTATCCATATTTAGTTATAAGCCTTAATAAAAGAATAATACTCGTAGTTTGTTTTATTTGGAGTATCAAATGAGATCTAGATTTGTTACAAGGTTGCATGCAAGTCATAAGCTTTAACATGAGCTTATAACTCACGACTATATTAAGTTATTGCTTATTAAGATAAGTCAAGACTTGTTTTTAGGTTGCATGTAATTATAAGTGTCCCAAAATAAGATCTAACTATGTACAAACCAAGAAACAAACTCATAAGTCCATGTATACATATATATAGCCCACGACTATAATTTAATCTTGGTGTTTCCAAGATGAGATTTTTAGCTAGTTTGTGTCTTATAATAATTTATAAAGTCCAACATAATTATCTAGGCTTATCGCATGTTTCCAAGGTTACCAAGAATCCAAGAAAACAACATATAGCCCACGGCTATATTGTTTTTCCCCAAATGTTCCCATAAGATCTTGATGCTTGTTTTATGTTTATTAAGTTAAGTTAAGTTCTTAACACTATAATAAGTGTTGAAACACTTATCCTTTTACCACTTATTTCCAATAATAAGAAGACCAAAACGTGTATTTTATGTCGTAAAAGTAAGAATTATGTGTGGTTTGTGTTTTTTATTGTGTTTTAGGACCAAAAGATGCAAAAGGAAGAAAACATGGGCTATCACGAGCTTTTATCGAAGAAAATGACTAAAGACGAAGTCGAAAGATCGAGAATGCAAAAAGAACAGAAGTCCAAGGCCAATTCTAAAGATTTATCGAAGAAAAAGTCTAAAGACGGAAGTTTATGAAGTCGAAGAACTCGTCTAATTATAGAAGAAAATTATAAGACGAGTTCAACTTATATCGACAAATCCCGAGACGACGTCGAGAAAGACAAAGAAATTAAGTCGAGTCGAGACGAGAAGAAAGAAATAAGATAGCTTAAGCATGTAATCTCTCCACCTATAAATACCCTCCTAATATGTCATTAGGAGGGTGTTAGGTAGTTAGTTTTAGTAGTTGTAGTTTAATTTTTAAGTGTGCTTTTAATTTTTCTCTCTAGTTTTCCTTTCAAAACTAATTAATCTTTACATTAATCTTGTAATTTTGATATTCATATTTAATCAATCAAGCTTATTTTATTAATTCTCATTCTACCTTTCTTAATCTTTTTCTTAACCTTGATAATCATGTAGTTAATCTCATCTCTTTGATTATGTGATTGATTTATTCATGTGATTGATCTTTTAGTTTTGATGTGGTGGATGTTTTGAGCTTATTATGGTTATTGATATTCTAGTGTTTGGCTTATTTTTTTTTAAGTTGTTTTGATAGATTAATAGAGTTGCTTATTAGTTGATTCTGAATGTTTTGATTAATTAGTGTTTTTATAGTTTTTAATTTGTGGCTTATTTAGTTCTTCTTAAAATTTATTTGGTTAAAGTTTTGTTTAATTGCTTGTTTGGTTCGTGCTTATTCGTAGCTTATTTCTTAAGTTTTGTTGTTACTGATTATTTGTGTCTGCGTTCTAATCTTTTCGGAAAAGGGTTTTGTTTTTCTGAAAACACTCCTTTTTCTGAAAAGTCCTTTATTCCGAAAAACCATCATTACTCTGAAAAGTCTATTTTTCTGAAAACCACTATTTCTCTGAAAAATTCACTTATTCTGAAATTCCCTTTTCTCTGAATTCATCATTTCTATGAAAACATCATTTTTCTGAATTGTTGCATTAATCCGAAAATCAATTTTTTGCTGAAAAGTGTCTTTATTCCGAAAATCCCATTTTTCTGAAAAGTCTTGTTATTCCGAAGAAACCCCTTTTTCTGAAAAGGCAATTATTCCGAAGATCCAATTTTCCTGAAAAGACCATTATTCCGAAAATGTCAATTTCTATGAAATTCAAATTATCTTGTTTTCGGACTTAGTTTAACTATCAGTTTTCTAAATTGTTTCTATTTTTCAACTTTAGTTTTTCCCGCCTTTTTACTTAGCATTGTTTTAACTTGTTTTATCTTAGATTAAATTTTCAAGCTTTCAACGACATATTTATTTTTAGTTTAAAATAGATAACCAAACCCTTTTATTTTCCACCAAGAACGACTTAGTCGCACTTTCTACCAATAATCAATTCGAAAAGATCGGATTCAACGAACTTTCATACGAGGCTAAAAACCTTGTATTAAATGGCGCCGCTGCCGGCTCTTTTCGTTAAGATTAAATGTTTTAAGTGAGAGACGCGTTGGATTTTGGGATCCGTTCACTTTTGAACGTTATTTTACTTGCTTTAAAATTTTCAAAAATCCAAAAAAATAGAAAAACATATAAAAACCAAAAATATTTCTTGTCTATTTTGCTTTTTCTTTTGTAGGTGTGTATGCGTACTCGTGCTCGTAAGAAGAAAGTAGCTCAAGCCGAAGTCATTACTCCACCTATTGTCACCATGGACAATCAACCAATGATCGAGCTTTTGCAATCGCACGTAGAGGGCAACACTGATGCTATTGTCATACCCGAGATTGGAGCCAACAACTTTGATCTTAAATCCGGCTTCATTCAAATGGTCTCTGCTCAACCTTTCTTGGGGCGTTCGTTTGATGATCCTCATGACCATATAAAAAGGTTCCTTCAACTCACTAATACGGTTAAGTATAATGGGGTTTCACACGAGGTGATTCACTTGCAACTTTTTCCTTTCTCCTTAGAGGAAAAAGCCCGAAATTGGCTTGATAAGGAACTGCCACAAAGTATTCTTACGTGAACGGATTTAGAGACCAAATTCATCAACTACTTTTTCCCACCATCACGTACTACCGCTTTGCGGAATGAAATCATTACTTTTGAACAAAAGTACGGTGAGACATTTAGTGAATCTTGGGACAATTTTAAGGAACTTTTAAGAAAGTGTCCACAACATGGTTTCACAAAAGTATATCAAATTAATACTTTTTACAATGGTTTAAGCATGAATGACCAAGATTCACTAAATAGTGCCTCGGGGGGGTAACATTTTGGTTAAGTCTTCTAATGCCGCTTGGGATATTATTGAGAACAAGTCTAGAGTGCAAACCAAGAGTGTTCGGACTAATGTGGCTAGTGCTAGCACTAATGAGAGCGACAAGAGAATTGATAATCTTACTTCGCTTGTTGAATCACTTGTTCTCCAAACCACCAACAATGCCAAACAAATCACTGCCCAAGCTAATGCTTTGAGTCAATCATGTGAAATATGCGGGGGATCTCACTCATACACCGATTATCCTTCGACTCATGACAATCCGGAAAATGTGTATGCCGCAAACGGTACCTATTCTACAGGTGGCTATCAAGCACGTCCTCAAGGTGACCGCAATTTGCTCAGCTATCGCTCAAACAACTTTCTTTCACCACCCAGTTTTCCCCCACAAAACCCAAACAACCTCAATCTCAAAAATCAAAACCAACCTCGTGCTCCAAATCAATATCAAACCCAAAGAACCGCATATCCACCTCAAAGAAACAACCAACTTTACCAACAACCTGCTTATCAATCACCTGCCTACCATGCTCCTCCTCCCAACCAACCCACCGTATTTAATCACGAGGTTGAAACTTACATGAGGACTAATGATGCGATAGTGCAAAATCTTCAGCGGGAAATGGCCAACATGAAAGCAGATATGGTGAAACAAGGGAATGATCTTCGAGCCGATATGCGAAACTCTTTTGCAAGTCAAACGAATAACTTAAGGAACATGATGGCTAGTTTCTTCCCAAGTAATCAAGCCTCTGATTCGGGTTCTCTTCCGAGTAACACCGTTGCTAATCCAAGAGGGGAGATGAAAGCAATCACCACTCGAAGTGGAAAAGGTTTAAAGGAACCTGAGCTTCCTACACCTACACCGGTGATTGTGACAAAGGAAAACGAGTCTACTTCTCCAATTCCTCCAACTTCTACTTCTCCAATTCCTCCAACTTCTACTTCTTCAATTCCACCACCTTCTATTTCTACCCCTCCACCACCCAAGGATGTGAGTGAGAATTCCATTCCAAAGCCTTCATCTCAACCCAATTACCTTATCCTTCAAGGTTGAGGAAAGAGAAATTGAAGAACAAGGATGATATTCAGGTTTCTAACTTTCTTAAAATGTTAAACAACTTAATTTCAATATCTCCTTTGTTGAGGATCTCGCTCACATGCCAAAGTATGCGAAAATGTTTAAAGATCTTCTCAGTGATAAGGAGAAACTCCTCGATATCGCTCAGACCCAACTTAATGAGAATTGCTCCGCAGAGCTCTTAAGTGAATTACCAACCAAACTTGGTGATCCGGGTCGTTTCTTGATTCCTTGCAACATCCCCGGGGTAGAGAATTGCATGGCCCTAGCCGATCTAGGTGCTAGTATAAACTTAATGCCTTTAAGCGTTTGGCAACAATTGTCTCTACCCGAGCTAGTCCCCACACGAATGACTTTGGAATTTTCTAACCGTACGGTTGCTTATCTAGTGGTGATAGCCGAAGATGTCTTTGTTGGTGTCGACAAATTCACCTTTCCGGCGGATTTTGTTGTCGTTGACTACGAGATGGACCCCCGTGTTCCATTAATCGTTGGACGTCCATTCTTGAGGACCGGTCGCACTCTCATTGATGTAGCCGCGGGCGAATTAATCATGAGAGTTGGTGACGATAAAATCGTTTTCAACATGGGTAAACTTTCTAAGCAGCCTTCTGAAAATGAGAGCGTTAATTTCATTGATGTTCTTGATGAGGCTTGTGAAGAACATTTCAAATACGCTTGTAAAATTGGTTCTTCTTCTCTACCCATTGTTGAGACTGTTGCCTCTATTGCTCCATCACTAACTCCATTTGGAGAAAGTGATTTCATTTTGAAAGAATTTGAAGCAACTTTGGGAGATGTAGACTTGCAATATGACGATTCTCCGTCCAATTGGGATGAAGACATTCGTACCATTGAGAAACTTCTCAATGAGGACCATATTTCTCCACCATCTCCTAAGGATATCTCTATCGATGAACCGAATTTGACTACGCCTTCCATCGAAAATCCTCCGGATTTGGAGCTTAAGGACCTACCGTCTCATCTCGAGTACGTTTTCCTTGAAGACAACAAGAAGTCACCCGTCATCATCGCAAAGGAATTGAAAGAGGAAGAAAAATCTCGACTTATTGCCGTGCTGAAGAATCACAAGAAAGCGATTGCTTAGAAAATCTTCGATATTCGTGGAATTGATCCTCACTTTTGCACACATAAAATTCTCATGGAGGACGACTTTAAACCCACTATTCAAAGCCAAAGAAGGGTGAATCCCAAGATCCATGACGCTATCAAAAAAGAGGTTATCAAATTTCTTGATGCGGGAATGATCTACCCTATCTCGGATTCACCATGGGTTAGTCCCGTCCATTGTGTGCCTAAGAAAGGCGGAATCACCGTTGTGCCTAATGAAAACAATGAGTTGATTCCTACTCGTCTCGTTACAGGGTGGAGAGTTTGTATAGACTTTCGCAAACTCAATGATGCTACGAGAAAGGATCATTTTCCCCACCCTTTCATGGACCAAATGCTTGAACGTCTGGCGGGTAATGACTATTACTGCTTTCTAGACGGTTTCTCCGGGTATTTTCAAATTCCCATAGATCCCAAAGACCAAGAGAAAACTACATTCACTTGTCCTTACGGAACATTTTCTTATTGATAGGTGTGAAAACACCCATCCTTTTACCACTTATTTCTTGCTAAAACAAGACCAAAACGCGTATTTAATGTCATTTGTTTGGAATTATGCGTGGTTTGTGTGTTTGTTGTGTTTTCAGAGCCAACCGGATAAATATTGAAGAAAACATGGGATTGCACGGGTTTTATCGAAGAAAAAGACGAAAAGACGATGTCTATAGTCCAAGAGATGCAAAAGATTTGAAGTCAATGGGCCTATTTGAAGATTTATCGAAGAAAAGGGCCAAAGATGGAAGATTTACATATGTCGAAGAACTCAAGTCTATTAAACGAAGAAATTAAAGACGAGTTGAATTTATTCATCTACAAATCCCGAATCAGAATCGAAAACGTCAACTTTACTGAAAAGAAGAGAAGACAAAAAGAAAGAAGAAAGCCCACTCACCAACCAACCACATCTCCTATAAATAGGATTTCCCTTCACAACTTAGAGACTAGTTTTCATTTTCCAGTTTTTTCTTTCTTTTGTTTCGTAGGAAACCAACACCATTAAGGTGTTGGTGATTTTTCATCTTTGTTGAATTCACAAATCTTGTAAGTTTTAATCTTTCCTTTTGTTTGTTAAACCTTAATCTTTCAATACAAGTCTCTCTTTAATCTTATTATTCTTTTTCTTATTGATCTTAAGTTTTAAGTTTTATTTTGTTGAGTTTGATCTTCAAAAGTAAGTGGGTTTTGTGTTTTCGTTGATTTGATTTAAAGTTTACTATTAGTAGATGATTGGTGGATAGTTTTGTTTAATCTTTGGTAAAAACTTTGTTGATTTTGGTCAAATTTGTAGCTTTATTCTTTCCCCTGTTCTTCGCGTGTTCAAAATCCCCAGATTCCGAATCAACATAATAATCCGGATCAAGGGATTTTGTCATTTTATTCCGGATGAACATATTATTCCGGATAAAGCTTTTGCTTAGTACATTCCGAACGAGCTAAGTTTTCCGAATCAAGGCTTTTTGTTAAAATTATTCCGAACCAATCGATATTCCGAATGAGCACTTGTTTTAGATTATTCCGGATGAGTGATTATTCTAGATAAAGAGATTATTCTGAATGAGCACTTGTTCTAGATTATTCAGGATCAAGAGTAATTATTCCGGATGAGTGATTATTCCGGATAAAGAGATTATTCCGAGTGAGCACTTATTCCGAACCAACGTCATATTCCGAATGAAGCATTTTTATAAATTATTCCGAATGAACAGCTTTTCCGAATGAGTCTTTTCTCTTGAACATTCCGCATGAAGCAATTATTCCAGATGAGCACATATATTCCGGATGAAGGTTTTTATTCCGCATGAAGGTTTTTGGCCAAGTTATTCCGAATGAGCCATTTATTCCGGATGAAGGGATATTCCGGATGAAGGTATTATTCCGGATGAGTGTTTTGTTTGATTATTCCGCATGAGTTTTGGTTATTCCGAATGAGCAGTTTTATTCCGCATGAACTTTAATTATTCCGAATCAGCAATTTTTCCAAGTTAAGTTATTTCACTGTTTTACTGTTTTAGTGTTCAAGTTTAATTCAAGCTTTATTTTTATTAGTTGTTTTTGTCTTAATTTCTCTATTGCACGCATTTAATCCTTTTAGTAGAATCGAAAACCAAACCCGATTTTAGTAACCAAGAACGATAATTCCACTTTGAGCCATGAACAATTCGAGAAGATACCGAGAAACGAACTTTCAACCTAGAAAAATCTGTCGTATTAAATGGCGCCGCTGCCGGCTCTTTTCGTAAGGATTAACGGTTTTTTGTGAGAAAATTGGATTTTGGGATCCGTTCACCGTGAACGTTACTTTTTCATCATAAAAATTTTTTCAACAACCTAAAAAAAATATAAAATTTTCAAAAATCCAAAAAATTATAAAACATAAAAAACCAAAAAGATTTCTGCTTTGTTATTTCTTTTGCAGGTGTATGCGCACTCGATCAACGTCTTATCCCGAGCCCGAGACTCTCGATAACTTAGACATGGCCGGTGTACACAACAACAATAATAATCCACCTCAAAACAGCATGAATAATAACAACAATGAACCTCTACCGGACAATCGTCCTATGATTGAATTTTGCAAGCACATGTAGAGGGCAACAACGATCCTATTGTCATACCCGCGATTGCAGCCAACAACTTTGAGCTTAAATCCGGCTTCATTCAAATGGTCTCTGCACAACCATTCTTGGGGCGTACCATTGATGATCCTCATGACCACATCAAAAGGTTACTTCAACTCACGAATACGGTCAAATTCAATGGGGTTCCACAAGAGGTAATCCGCTTACAACTTTTTCCTTTCTCCTTAGAGGGACAAGCCCGACACTGGCTTGCAAAGGAACCGCCACAAAGTATTCTTACGTGGACGGACTTAGAGACCAAATTCATAAACTACTTTTTCCCACCCTCTCGTACTACCGCTTTGCGGAATGAAATTATTAATTTTGAACAAAAGTAAGATGAGACTTTTAGTGAATCTTGGGACTGTTTTAAAGACCTTTTAAGAAAGTGCCCACAACATGGTTTTACCAAAGTGCACCAAATTAATACTTTTTACAATGGTTTAAGCATGAATGACCAAGATTCACTAAATAGTGCCTCGGGGGGTAATATTTTGGTTAAGTCTTCTAATTCCGCTTGGGATATTATTGAGAATAAGTCTAGAGTGCAAACCAAGAGTGTTCGGACCAATGTCGCTAGTGCTAGCACTAGTGACAACGAAAAGAGAATTGATAAACTTACTTCGCTTATTGAATCGCTTGCTGTCCGAACCGCTAACAATACCAAAAGCATCAACGCTCAAAACGCTCAAGTCAATGTTGTAAGCCAACCATGTGAAATATGCGGGGGTCCTCACTCTTACACTACTTCTACCTCCACCCAAGACTATCTTTGTGAGAATGTTAACGCAGCATACGGTACCTATCCTCCGGGAGGCTATCCAGCCCGCCCTCAAGGAGACTGTAACTTACTAAGTTGTCGTTCCACCAACTTTCTTTCCCCGCCCGGTTTTCCTCCAACCAATCGAAACCAACAACAAAACCTTTTAGAACCAACCAAAACCAACCTCGAGCACCATACCAACCACCTCAAAGACAACCATATCCACCTCAAAATCCTACTCAAGTTTACCAACCCGCTCCTTACCAACCACCTGCTTATCAAGCACCTCCTCCTACCCAACCCACCATTTTCAACCACGAGGTCGAAACGTACATGCGGACGAATGATGTGTTGGTGAAGAATCTGCAGACCCAGATTATTAATTTGAAGGGCGATATGGTGAAACAAGGGAATGATCTTAGAGCTGATATGCGAAACTCTTTGAGTAGTCAAACGAATGACCTAAGGGACATGATGGCTGGTTTCTTCTAAGGTAATCAACCCTCTTCTTTGGGTACTCTTTCGAGTAACACCGTTGCTAATCCAAGAGGGGAGATGAAAGCAATCACAACTCGCAGTGGAAAAGGTACCAAGGAACCCGAGCTTCCTACACCTACACCTGTGATTGTGACAAAGGAAAACGAGTCTACTTCTCCAATTCCTCCACCTCTTACTTCTACCCCTCCACCACCCAAGGATGTGAGTGATCCTACAATCCCAAAGTTTTCCTCTTCTTCCGATATACCTTTTCCCTCAAGGTTGAGGAAAGAGAAGCTCAAAAGCAAGGACGATATTCAAGTTTCAAACTTTCTCAGAATGTTTAAACAATTGAGTTTCAACATCTCCTTCGCTGAGGCTCTCGCTCACATGCCTAAATATGCGAAGATGATTAAGGATCTTCTAAGTGACAAGGAGAAGCTTCTCGATATTGCTTAGACCCAACTTAATGAGAATTGCTCTGCAGTGCTCTTAAGGAAATTGCCAACCAAACTTGGTGATCCGGGTCGCTTCTTAATCCCTTGCAACTTCCCGGGAGTAGATAATTGCATGGCCCTAGCCGATCTAGGTGCTAGTATCAACTTAATGCCTCTAAGCGTTTGGAAGCAATTATCTATCCCTGAGCTAGTCCCCACCAAAATGACTTTGGAATTAGCTAACCGTACAGTTGCTTATCCAGTGGGGATAGCCGAAGACGTTTTCGTTGGCGTTGACAAATTCACCTTCCCGGTGGATTTTGTTGTCGTTGACTACGAGATGGATCCTAGCGTTCCATTAATCGTTGGACGTATATTCTTGAGGACCGGTCGCACTCTCATCGATGTAGAAGCGGGTGAGCTTATCATGAGAGTTGGTGACGATCAAATTGTCTTCAACATGGGTAAGATTTCTAAACAGCCTTATTCATACGAGAGTGTTAATTGTATCGACTTTCTTGATGAGGCTTGTGACGAACACTTTAATGATGCTTGCAAAAGTAGTCTTACCTCTCTTCCCAATGCTGAGACCGTTGCCTCTATTGCTCCATCACTAACTCCATTTGGTGAAAGTGATTTCCTTTTGACTGAATTTGAAGCAACTTTGGGAGACGTGAACTTACAATATGACGATTCTCCCACCGATTGGGATGAAGACATTCGTACCATTGAGAAAATTCTCAATGAGGACCATATTTCTCCACCATCTCCCAAGGATATTGCTATCGATGAACCGAATTTGACTACGCCTTCCATCGAAAATCCTCTGGGATTTAGAGCTTAAGGAATTACCGTCCCATCTCGAGTACGTATTTCTTGAAGACAAGAAGAAGTCACCCGTCATCATCGCTAAGGACTTGAAAGAAGAAGAAAAATCTCGCCTTATCGCCGTGCTTAAAGATCATAAGAAGGCAATTGCTTGGAAAATTTCCGATATCCGCGGAATTGATCCAAACTTTTGTACTCACAAAATTCTCATGGAAGATGACTTTAAACCCGCAATCCAAAGCCAAAGAAGGGTTAATCCTCGAATTCATGACGTCATCAAACAAGAGGTTATCAAACTTCTAGATGCCGGAATGATTTACCCTATTTCGGATTCGCCATGGGTAAGTCCCGTCCATTGTGTGCCAAAGAAAGGCGGAATAACTGTTGTTCCCAATGAACACAACGAGTTGATTCCTACTCGTCTCGTTACTGGGTGGAGAGTTTGTATCGACTATCGCAAACTCAATGATTCCACGAGAAAATATCATTTTCCTCTTCCTTTCATGGATCAAATGCTCGAGCGTCTAGCGGGTAATGATTACTATTGCTTCTTAGACGGTTTCTTTGGGTATTTTCAAATTCCCATCGATCCCAAGGACCAAGAGAAAACCACATTCACTTGTCCCTACGTAACATTTGCTTACAAAAGAATGCCTTTCGGTTTATGCAATGCTCCTGGGACGTTCCAAAGGTGTATGATGGCTATCTTTCATGACATGGTTGAAGAAACTATGGACGTCTTCATGGATGATTTCTCGGTTTATGGTGATTCTTTCTCTTCTTGCCTTGCCAATTTGCAATGCATGCTTAAGCGGTGTGAAGACACTCGCCTTGTTCTAAATTGGGAAAAATGCCATTTCATGGTAAAAGAAGGCATCGTGCTAGGACACAAAATCTCCAAAGTCGGTCTTGAAGTGGACCGTGCTAAAGTCGATGTTATTGCAAAATTTCCTCCACCTTCAACCGTGAAGGGTGTGAGAAGTTTCCTCGGTCATGCGGGCTTCTATCGTCCATTCATTCAAGATTTTTCTAAAATCGCTCGCCCGATGACCCACCTCTTGGAAAAAGATACTCCTTTCATCTTTTCCAAAGAGTGTCTTGAATCTTTCAATCTTCTTAAGGATAAGCTAACTAAGGCACCGGTCTTGGTTACCCCTAATTGGGAGCTACCTTTTGAGTTGATGTGTGATGCTAGCGACTTTGCTATTAGAGCGGTTTTGGGCCAAAATGTGAACAAACACTTTCAACCAATCCATTACGCTAGCAAGACAATGACGGGGGCTCAATTGCATTATACCACTACCGAAAAAGATCTTTTAGCTGTAGTGTATGCTTTTGAAAAGTTCCGCCCCTATCTTGTCCTTTCCACTACCATCGTGTACACGGACCATTCCTCATTGAAGTACTTGTTAACTAAACAAGATTCTAAACCAAGACTTCTTCTCTGGGTTTTGCTACTTCAAGAATTTAAAATCGAAATTCGTGATAAGAAGGGAGCTGAAAACCTAGCCGCAGATCATCTCAATAGACTTGAGGATCCTTATCAAGGGGATCATCCGAACAAAGAGATCAATGACTCTTTTCCCCTTGAGACCTTAATGTCTATCAACTCGAATTTGATGAGACCCCGTGGTTTGCGGACATTGCAAACTACTTGGCGGGTGGAATTCTCACTGACGGGTTAAAATCCCAAGAAAAGAAAAAGTTCTTTAAATATATTAAGACTTACTTTTGGGATGACCCGTATCTCTTCAAACAATGCGCTAATTTGATTATTCGTCGATGTGTTGATGGACCGGCAGCTTTAGACATTCTCGAAGCTTGCCACAAAGGCCCCACCGGTGGTCACTTTGGTCCTAACTTCACTGCGAAGAAAGTGTTTGACTCGGGATTTTATTGTCCCACCATTTATCGTGACACTCACGAAATGGTTAAACATTGTGATGCTTGCCAAAGACAAGGCAAGATCACACATAAAGATGAGATGCCTCAAAATTTCATACAAGAATGTGAAATCTTTGATGTATGGGGCATCGACTTTATGGGGCCATTCCCTTCATCTAAAGGAAACAAATACATCCTTGTAGCCGTTGACTACGTTTCTAAATGGGTCGAAGCCAAAGCTTTACCCACTAACGATGCAAGGGTGGTTTGTAACTTTTTGAAGCAGCTATTCGCTAGATTCGGTGTGCCTCGTACCATTATTAGTGATCGCGGGACTCATTTTTGCAATGAACAATTCGCAAGAGTCATGGCTAAGTATGGTGTCAATCAGCGTCTTTCCACCGCATACCACCCACAAACTAATGGCCAGGCTGAAATCTCTAACCGAGGGTTAAAGAGAATTCTTGAACGAACCGTGGGAGAGCATCGTGCCTTATGGGCCGATAAACTTGACGATGCTCTGTGGGCTTTCCGTACCGCATATAAGACTCCTATTGGTTGTACACCATATCGTCTCGTGTACGGGAAAGCATGCCACCTCCCCATTGAGTTGGAGCACAAGGCTTACTGTGCCCTGAAGTGGGCTAACTTCGACATCAACAAAGCCGGTGACCTACGCAAAATCCAACTCAATGAGCTTAATGAACTCAGGAATGAAGCTTATGAAAATTCCTTGATCTATAAGGAAAGAACTAAGCTCATTCATGATTCCAAGATTAAAAACCGAGAGTTCCAAGTTGGAGAAAAAGTTTTACTCTTCAACTCTCGGTTGAAAATCTTTTCGGGCAAACTCAAATCTCGTTGTTCCGGCCCATTCACCATTGCCCAAATTTTTCCATATGGTAGTCTCGAGCTCGCTCAACCTAATGGACCTAATTTTAAGGTGAATGTCCAACGAGTGAAGTTGTACCTTGGAGAGGACATCTCTCATGAGATGATTCCATCCCTCTCCACCTTTCCTTTGAATTAGTTCGGGACCGAGTCAGGCTCGTGACTCGGTTAACAAAAACAAGCTCTCTTTGGGAGGCAACCCAAGTATCTATCCTTTTCTGTTTTACCTCCTAAGTGTAGGGGGACCTATATAGGTTGTTTGTGTTTGTGTTGTGATGTGATTACAGGGATAAGTGCACTTTTGGAACCTTTGAAGAACCGTGCCCCCGTGTTATCCGCAATCCGGTTCTATCTCTCAATTATCGTGATTCAGTTTTCGTCATACTCACATTTGAAAATGATCACTTTAGTCGTCTCTTCCTTAACTTGATTTAACCAACGTGCACAATGTCATAAGTGTAGGGGAGACTTTTCCCATATGCTTAAACATTGAGGACAATGTTTATATTAAGTGTAGGGGAGACTTCTATCGAAGTTTTAAGTGGACTTTTCCATTAAAATGCCTTCATTTAACCGGAAAATCATCTTTTTCAGCATTTTTCAAATTTTTAATTAACTTTGGCCATATAGTCGTAATTTTTAAATTGTTATCGTTTCTTTCATATGTATATATCCCACAATAAAGTCAAAAATATTAATAAAGTGGTGTAGCTAGTTTAGAAGTCTTTGACATATTAGGCCCGTTGCAATTATGACTCAACCCGAATAGACTTATCCAAGTTTATTCTAGCAAGTATCCTTAACCATGTAGACCTTAATTGGTTTATTAGGCTAAGCATCCACGAGTCTCATTACTTGAGATTTTAAATTGTGGAGAACGAGAAATGATAGAGTCAATTATAAGTCGGTATTCTTGCACAAGCACACTTGGTGTGATTATAAGCTTTTCCTCCCATCGCCTTAAATGAATAAATGCAATAAGTAAGGTCGTACGATTTTATTGAATAACTTAGCTTCTAGCCCAAGATCGTTTAGAATATGCTCGGTAATGATAAGAGTTCATAGCCAAGGCATAACTAATGAAGCGGGGCTCGAAGATTGGCGAGTCCGAAAAGGCCCTAACAAGGCATGAGGATTCCATTTTATTGCTAAGGATCCAAGGTGATGTGAAAAGCATTATTCCCAAAATCAATATGAAGGATCAAGACGCACGACGAAAAGCAATCAACTCCCATAAAGATCATGGAGAAGTCTATTCGAAAAGACCCTAACAAGGTATGAGGATAAATAGATCTAAGTCCGAAAAGGAGGCGGATCGTTGTATCTCAAAATCCCAATTAATGATTGAAGAAATAATGATGAAGTCGTGGTCAACAAAGTTGGAGTATCCCTCAAAAGTCTCCAAGTGAAGAAACTCTAATAACGAAGAGAAGACCATTATCTCAAGAATGTCTCTCAAGATATGAAGTATGAAGTACATGCCAAATATCGGCCCGAGAAAGGTCTCATATCGTGAAGCGAGTTATGCCAAGATATGAACTTTTTGAGGTCCCGAGAAGCAGTTTTAAGAGATTTTGTCCTTTAGCTAAATATTAATCAAATCGTCCTACTTTGCTTTCAGCCTAAATAAACTATCAAAATAAGTCCAAAAATGCATCTTCATGATCATTCTAAGACAAAAATAAAATATAAGAGATACACCTAGGAATAAGGGAGTTTAAGCATATAATTAAGCCATGTGTGTAAGTGTTTGTTTTGCTAACTTATAATAACAATGATCTCGTTTTTAAGCTTAGTTTGGGGAACGTGAAACTTGAGGGTGATAAATCTCTGTAGCAACCAAAGCCCTAATGTAAGTCTTAGATCTCTTTGCAAGTTATTTCCATGTAGCTATTTTCAAGTTAAAATGGTTTTCTATCCCTTTTGTTTCCTTTAAAGCTTTATTTCTTCATAGTAGTTTAAATTTTTGTTTTAGTAGTATATTAATAAGGCCAAGGTTGATTGATTATAAGAAAAGTGTAAATTTGCTTTGTCACTAAGCATTGCGTGAGGGCATGGCAATGGTTAAGTGTAGGGGATTTGATAGGTGTGAAAATACCCATCCTTCTACCACTTATTTCTTGCTAAAACAAGACCAAAACGCGTATTTAACGTCATTTGTTTAGAATTATGCGTGGTTTGTGTGTTTGTTGTGTTTTCGGAGCCAACAGGATAAATATTGAAGAAAACATGGGATTGCACGGATTTTATCGAAGAAAAAGACGAAAAGACGATGTCTATAGTCCAAGAGATGCAAAAGATTTGAAGTCAATGGGCCTATTTGAAGATTTATTGAAGAAAGGGCCAAAGATGGAAGATTTACATATGTCGAAGAACTCAAGTCTAATAAATGAAGAAATTAAAAGACGAGTTGAATTTATTCATCTACAAATCCCGAATCAGAATCGAAAACGTCAACTAGACTGAAAAGACGAGAAGACAAAAAGAAAGAAGAAAGCCCACTCACCAACCAACCACATCTCCTATAAATAGGATTTCCCTTCACAACTTGGAGACTAGTTTTCATTTTCCAGTTTTTTCTTTCTTTTGTTTCGTAGGAAACCAACACCATTAAGGTGTTGGTGATTTTTCATCTTTGTTGAATTCACAAATCTTGTAAGTTTTAATCTTTCCTTTTTTTTGTTAAACCTTAATCTTTCAATACAAGTCTCTCTTTAATCTTATTCTTCTTTTTCTTATTGATCTTAAGTTTTAAGTTTTATTTTGTTGAGTTTGATCTTCAAAAGTAAGTGGGTTTTGTGTTTTTGTTGATTTGATTTAAAGTTTACTATTAGTAGATGATTGGTGGTTAGTTTTGTTTAATCTTTGGTAAAAACTTTGTTGATTTTGGTCAAATTCGTAGCTTTATTGTTTTCCCTGTTCTTCGCGTCTTCAAAATGCCCAGATTCCGAATCAACATAATATTCCGGATCAAGGGATTTTATCATTTTATTCTGGATGAACATATTATTCCGGATAAAGCTTTTGCTTAGTACATTCCGAACGAGCTAAGTTTTCCGAATCAAGGGTTTTTGTTAAAATTATTCCGAACCAATCGATATTCTGAATGAGCACTTGTTTTAGATTATTCCGGATGAGTGATTATTCCGGATAAAGAGATTATTCCGAATGAGCACTTGTTCTAGATTATTCCGGATCAAGTAATTATTCCGGATGAGTGATTATTCCGGATAAAGAGATTATTCCGAGTGATCACTTATTCCGAACCAACATCATATTCCTAATGAAGCATTTTTTATAAATTATTCCAAATGAACAGCTTTTCCGAATGAGTCTTTTCTCTTGAACATTCTGCATGAAGCAATTATTCCGGATGAGCACATATATTTCGGATGAAGGTTTTTATTCCGCATGAAGGTTTTTGGCCAAGTTATTCCGAATGATCCATTTATTCCAGATGAAGGGATATTCCGGATGAAGGTATTATTCCGGATGAATGTTTTGTTTGATTATTCCGCAGGAGTTTTGGTTGTTCCGAATGAGCAGTTTTATTCCGCATGAACTTTAATTATTCCGAATCAGCAATTTTTCCAAGTTAAGTTATTTCACTGTTTTACTGTTTAAGTGTTCAAGTTTAATTCAAGCTTTATTTTTATTAGTTGTTTTTGACTTAATTTCTCTACTGCACGCATTTAATCCTTTTTAGTAGAATAGAAAACCAAATCCGATTTTAGTAACCAAGAACGATAATTCCACTTTGAGCCGTGATCAATTCGAGAAGATACCGAGAAACGAACTTTCAACCTAGCAAAATCTCTCGTATTACTTATAAAAGAATGCTTTTCGGCTTATGCAATG
Organism: Glebionis coronaria; assembly: GCA_025667525.1. Lineage (NCBI taxonomy): Eukaryota > Viridiplantae > Streptophyta > Magnoliopsida > Asterales > Asteraceae > Glebionis > Glebionis coronaria. The sequence continues at coordinate 216,517,180 of CM046882.1, forward strand.
CTCCAGGGACTTTCCAAAGGTGTATGATGGCTATCTTCCATGACATGGTTGAAGAAACTATGGAAGTATTAATGGATTATTTCTCCGTCTATGGTGATTCTTTCTCTCATTTCCTTGCTAATTTGGAACGGATGCTTAAGCTGTGTGAAGACACTCGCTTTGTTCTAAATTGGGAAAAATGCCATTTCATGGTAAAAGAAGGCATTGTGCTTGGACATAAAATCACCAAAGCCGGTCTTGAAGTGGACCGTGCTAAAGTGGATGTCATAGCCAAATTACCTCCACCTTCAACCGTGAAGGGTGTGAGAAGTTTCCTTGGTCATGCGGGCTTCTATCGTCGATTCATTCAAGATTTTTCTAAAATCGATCGCCCGATGACCCACCTCTTGGAAAAAGATACTCCTTTCATCTTTTCCAAAGAGTGTCTTGAATCCTTCAATCTTCTTAAGGATAAGCTAACTAAGGCACCGGTCTTGGTTACCCCTAATTGGGATCTACCTTTTGAATTGATGTGTGATGATAGCGACTTTGCTATTGGAGCGGTTTTGGGCCAAAGAGTGAACAAACACTTCCAACCAATCCATTACGTTAGCAAGACAATGATGGGGGCTCAATTGCATTATACCACTACCGAAAAAGAGCTTTTAGCTATAGTGTATGCTTTTGAGAAGTTCTGCCCCTATCTTGTCCTTTCTACCACCATCGTGTATACCGATCATTCCGGGTTAAAGTACTTGTTGACTAAGCAATATTCTAAGCCAAGACTTATTCGTTGGGTTTTGCTCCTTCAAGAATTTAAAATTGAAATTCGTGACAAGGAGGGTGCCAAAAACCTAGCCGCGGATCATCTAAGTAGACTTGAGGATCCTTATCAAGGGGATCATCCGAATCAAGAGATCAATGACTCTTTTCCCCTTGAAGCCTTAATGTCTATCAATCCAAATCTTGATGACACCTCGTGGTTTACGGACATTTCAAACTACTTAGCGGGTGGAATTCTCAAGGACGGGTTAACGTCCCAACAAAAGAAAAAGTTATTTAAAGATATTGAACATTATTTCTGGGACGACCCTTTCCTTTTCAAACAATGTGCGGATCTTGTCATTCGTCGATGTGTTGATGGGTAGGCAGCGGTACAAATTATTGAAGCTTGCCATAAAGGACCCACCGGTGGTCACTTTGGTCCCAATTACACCGCGAAGAAAGTATTCGACTCTGGATTTTATTGGCCCTCCATTTATCATGACGCTCATGAAATGGTTAAACATTGTGATGCTTACCAAAGACAAGGCAAGATCACACATAAAGATGAGATGCCTCAAAATTTCATACAAGAATGTGAAATCTTTGATGTATGGGGTATCGACTTTATGGGGCCATTTCCATCATCTAAAGGGAGTAAGTACATCCTCGTAGCCGTTGACTACGTTTCTAAATGGGTTGAAGCTAAGGCTCTCCCACGAACGATGCGAGGGTGGTTGTGAACTTTTTGAAGTAATTTTTTGCTCGATTCGGTGTTCCTCTTGCTATCATCAGTGACCGCGGGACTCATTTTTGCAATGATCAATTCGCAAGAGTCATGGCTAAGTATGGTGTCAATCACTGTCTTTCCACCGCTTATCATCCCCAAACCAATGGTCAAGCCGAGATTACTAACCGCGGATTGAAGCTAATTCTAGAACGTACTGTGGGAGTGCATCGTGCCTCGTAGGCCGATAAGTTAGATGATGATTTGTGGGCTTTCCGTACCGCTTATAAGACCCCGATTGATTGTACACCTTATCGTCTTGTGTACGGGAAAGCATGCCACCTCCCTATCGAGCTGGAACATAAAGCATATTGGGCCTTGAAGTGGGCTAACTTAGACATCAACAAAGCCGACGATCTTCAGAAGATTAAACTCAACGAGCTCAACGAACTAAGGAATGAAGCTTATGAGAACTTGATGATCAACAAGGAGAAGACCAAGATCATCCATGATGCAAGGATTAAGAACCGAGAGTTCCACATTGGTGATCAAGTCTTATTTTTTAACTCTCGGTTGAAGATCTTCTCGGGAAAGTTGAAGTGCCGCTGGTCTGGTCCATTCACCGTCGCCAAAGTCTTCCCATATGGCACCATTGAGCTTTCTCAGCCAAATGGGCCCAATTTTAAGGTGAATGGTCAGCGCGTGAAGTGGTACTTTGGTGAGGACATCTCTCATGAGATGATTCCATCCCCCACCACGTTTCGCTTGAATTAAGTTCTGGGTCGAGTCAGGCACGTGACTCGGTTAACAAAAACAAGCGCTTCTCGGGAGGCAACCCGTTATCTATCCTTTACCGTATTCATAATAAGTGTAGGGGAGCCCCGTATGTTTTTATTGTCTTGTTTCTTCTTCAATGCAGGGATTAAAGCTTCAAAGATCCATTCTCGATGACTTTTGACGAACCGTGATCCCATGTACCCGTCTTCCCGGTTCTATCCTAAACTGTCGTGATTCAATATTTCATATCTTATATGTTCACACTGAAATCACTATAGTTGTCTTTACCTTAGCAAGATTTAAATAAAGTGCACAATGTCATAAGTGTAGGGGAGTTTACTCCCACATGCTTAAACATTGAGGACAATGTTTATATCAAGTGTAGGGGGGACTTCTATCGAAGTAAGTGGTCTTTTCCATGAATTTGTCCTCATTTTAACTAGAAAATTTGATTTTTTGACATTTTTCAAAATTTTTAATCTATTTTGGCCTTGTAATTTTCCTTTGATATCGTTATTTACTTTCTTTGCTAGAACAAAGTTTAATAAAGTGGTTTTAAATTTTTCAAAGTCGTGAATATTTTGACTAAACCCGAGTTTACATATCTAAGTTTACTCTAGCTAGTATCCTTAACGTGTTTAAGTCAAGTTTTGCTAGGCTTTTATATAGGGAACTTTAAAACGCGAAAGTCTTAACTCTCACGGGTTAAGAACAAGAACTTTTCGCAAGTTCCTATAATTGATCCTAGAGAGTTGTTTATCAAGGGAACTTTAAAATGCGATTTCTAAACTTGAAAAAGTCTAAGAATTTGCAAGATCCTATTGATGACTCGAAAACCCAAAACTTTGATTTAATTGGCTAAGCATCCAGGATTCTCATTCCTTGAGATTTTAAATTGTGGAGAACGAGAGATGATAGAGTCGATTATAAGTTTGGTATTCTTTCGTGAATTTATGTGAGTTGATTATAAGCCTATTCTCCCATCACTTGCTAATAAATTTATCTGTAATAAATAAGGTTGTACGATTTGAAAAGTTACTTAGCTTCTAGCCAAAGATCGTTAAAAAGTTGCTCGGTATTAATTAGAGTTCATAGCCAAGGCATAACTTATTGAAGCGGGATGCGAAGATTGGCGAGTCCGAAAAGGCCCTAACAAGGCATGAGGGCTACATTTTGTTGCTAAAGATCCAAAAGTGATGTGAAGAATCATTTATCGAAAATCAATATGAAGGATCGAGACACACGAAGAAAAGCAAATACTCCCCAAAAGATCATGGAGAAGTCTATCCAAAAAGGCCCTAACAAGGTATGAGGATAAATAGATCCAAGTCCTAAAAGGAGGCGGATCACTGTATATCAAAGTCCAAAATAAAGATTGGAGAAAAATGAAGAAGTCGTGGTCCAAGTATGAAGAATCTCTCAAAACTTCAAGTGAAGAAATTCCTATTATGAAGAGAAGACCATAATTTCAAGAACGTCTCTCAAAGATTTGAAGTATGAATTCGCTGCCAAATATCGGTCCAAGAAAGGTCTCAAATTGTGAAACGAGTTATGCCAAGATATGAACTTTGAAAGGTCCCGAGAAGCAGTTTTAAAAGATTTTGTCCTTTAGCTAACTATTGATTAAATCGTCCCACTTTATTTTCAGCCTAAATAACTATCAAAATAAGTCAAACAATGCATCCTCGTGATCATTTAAGACAATATTAAAATATAAGAGATACACCTAGGAATAAGGGAGTCTAAGTGAATAATTGGGCCACATGAGTTCGTGTTAGTTTGCTAACTTATAATAACAATGATCTCATTTTTAAGCTTGGTATGGGGAACGTGAAACTTGAGAATGATGAATATTCATGACAACCAAACCTAATGTAAGTCTTTTATTTCATTACTTTATTTGCTCTTTTAGTTTTCTTAGTGTTTAGTATTTAATAAAGGCCAAGGTGGGATATCTATGATGAAAAATGTAAAACATGCTTTGAAATTAGTGCATTGCATGAGGACATTGTAATGGTCATGTGTAGGGGATTTAATAAGTGTGAAAACACTTATCCTTTTACCACTTATTTCCAATAATAACAAGACCAAAACGTGTATTTTATGTCGTAAAAGTCGGAATTATGCGTGGTTTGTGTTTTATTGTGTTTTAGGACCAAAAGATGCAAAAGGAATAAAACATGGCCTATCACAGGCTTTTGTCGAAGAAAAAGACTAAAGACGAAGTCGAAAGATCGAGAATGCAAAAAGAACGGAAGTCCAAGGCCAATTCTGAAGATTTATCGAAGAAAAAGTCTAAAGACGGAAGTTTAATGAAGTCGAAGAACTCAAGTCTAATTATAGAAGAAAATTATAAGACGAGTTCAACTTATATCGACAAATCCCGAGACGACGTCGAGAAAGACAAAGAAATTAAGTCGAGTCGAGACGAGAAGAAAGAAATAAGATAGCTCAAGCATGTAATCTCCCCACCTATAAATACCCTCCTAATATGTCATTAGGAGGGTGTTAGGTAGTTAGTTTTTAATAATTGTAGTTTAATTTTTAAGTGTGCTTTTAATTTTTCTCTCTAGTTTTCCTTTCAAAACTTATTAATCTTTACATTAATCTTGTAATTTTGATATTCATCTTTAATCAATCAAGCTTATTTCCTTAATTCTCATTATACCTTTCTTAATCTTTTTCTTAATCTTGATAATCATGTAGTTAATCTCATCTCTTTGATTATGTGATTGATTTATTCATGTGATTGATCTTTTAGTTTTGATGTGGTGGATGTTTTGAGCTTATTGTGGTTATTGATCTTCTAGTGTTTGGCTTATTTTTGATTAAGTTGTTTTGATAGATTAATAGAGTTGCTTATTAGTTGATTTTAAATGTTTTGATTAATTAGTGTTTTTATAGTTTTTAATTTGTGGCTTATTTAGTTCTTCTTAAAATTTATTTGGTTAAAGTTTTGGTTAATTGCTTGTTTGGTTCGTGCTTATTCGTAGCTTATTTCTTAAGTTTTGTTGTTACTGATTATTTGTGTCTGCGTTCTAATCGTTTCGGAAAAGGGTTTTGTTTTTCTGAAAACACTCCTTTTCCTGAAAAGTCCTTTATTCCGAAAAACCATCATTACTCTAAAAAGTCTATTTTTTTGAAAACCACTATTTCTCTGAAAACTTCACTTATTCTGAAATTCCCTTTTCTCTGAATTCATCATTTCTATGAAAACATCATTTTTCTGAATTGTTGCATTATTCCGAAAATCCTATTTTTATTAAAAAGTGTCTTTATTCCGAAAATCCCATTTTTCTGAAAAGTCTTGTTATTCCGAAGAAACCCCTTTTTCTGAAAATGCAATTATTCCGAAGATCCAATTTTCCTGAAAAGACCATTATTTCGAAAATGTCATTTTCTATGAAATTCCAATTATCTTGTTTTCGGACTTAGTTTAACTATCAGTTTTCTGAATTGTTTCTATTTTTCAACTTTAATTTTTCCCGCCTTTTTACTTAGCATTTTTTTTAACTTGTTTTATCTTAGATTAAATTTTCAAGCTTTCAACGACATTTTTATTTTTAGTTTAAAATATATAACCAAACCCTTTTATTTTCCACCAAGAACGACTGAGTCGCACTTTCTACCAATAATCAATTCGAAAAGATCGGATTCAACGAACTTTCATACGAGGCTAAAAACCTTGTATTACACTAGATCTAGGTTCTACATATACATGCATGTACATTTAAAATCCATCCAAGGACATATATAGCCCACAGCTATATTTGTACACAAAAAGTCTTTTAGTGATTTTTAGTAGTCCATTTTACATGTATAAATACATATTCCCTTGTTTAAAACATAGTACATAAATCACAGATATCCATTTAATTATGATGTGACCCTTTAGGTCATGGTTTTGAGTTACACAAGTTCACTTATGAGATTTATGATTATTAGTTAACCAAAATCCCAAAAAGTGAGATTTGTAACCCATGGCTACATTTAAAATCATAAAATGATTCTTATGATTTTTAGTCAAGTTAAAACATAGAATACTAGTCATAGGTTTCTTTATTAAAAGTTTTTAACCATGACTAATGGTATTCAATATATGCCGTGACCTTTAAGGTCATGGTTTTTATCAAATCTTGATTTTTAACAAATTTGTTACATGTGTTTATAGGTGGATGCTGATGCATGCAAGTAAAAATGAAGAAGCATAATGAGTACTACCTTTCTTGCTAAAGTTACCAAGGAAGATCTATAGGACAAAGGAGATTAGGGATCTAATCTTGATGATGATGAAAACCCTAACTATAACCATGTCGTGACCCTTAAGGATTCGGCTAGGGCTTGCTATAATGATTCCAAAGGTGAAGATACTACTAAATGATTAGTAGTTAAGATGAGACAAAGATCTAGTGGATTTAACGTATATTATTTGGATGTATGTGGCTTAAAGCCGTATGATTTGAGAGTGAAAAGAGATGGGAGAATGAGATTAGATTTGCATGTGAGAACGAGTTGTGTGCGTGTGTTTTTCGGCTAAAAGGAGAGAGAGAAACGCAAGGCAAAAGGCATGATTGCCTTGGTAAGAGAATACATGCCAAGTGTTGGCTTTCCCCATACCAAGACAACTCTTCTCCTTCCACCTAGGGGGTGCCGTGTAAGGCTAACCAAAAAGAGGAGTGGGCTTAGACTTGGGCTTGTGTTGGGCTTATAACACAAGCAGTACATGATCTTGGGCTAGTCCAAGAAGGTTTAAGTATGCTTATAGTATGCATACATACATACATGACTACATATACATTGTGTAGCATGTTTCCCAAATTTGTTAAGTGTTGTATATACATAGTTAGTTATACATCTCAATACTTGTTCTCCTAGTTTTTAAAGACATGGTTTAAGTTATGTAGTTATTTACAACAAGGATGAATGTAAAAGTGTATCTGCATAATGGACAAGTTCACACACATCTTATAGAAATATAACACATGAGAGAGTGTTCTAGGGTCATTGGGTGAAACTTTATTACATTCAATCATGGTAAAATTATGGATTTTACAAAACCACCCCGTTATTTTAGCTCCGTCCTCAAAGCTACTAAAAATGTAGTTATCTTTTAAGTGAAAAGATGCTTCTAGGAATGAGGGTTCGTTTTGGACATGCTCAAAAACGAATGGTGACATTAATGCGAAGTGATCTACATTTGGGTCGTACCATACGTCTGTTTGAGCAGTAATGGAGGCTGCTGCTACTACAGGTGGACAGAAAATGATGCAAAGAAATCTTTATCCGGGTGACACTATGCATCCGATTGAGCAGTAATGGATGCTGCTACTACTATGGGTGGATAGAAAGCAATGCAAAGAGATCTTTATCCAGGTCGCACTATACATCCGATTGAGTAGTAATGGATGCTGCTACTACTATGGATGGATAGAAAGCAGTGAAAAGAGATCTTTATCCGGGTCGCACTATACATCTGATTGAGCAGTAACGGATGCTGCTACTACTATGGATGGATAGAAAGCAATCAAATATATCTTTATCCGGGTCGCACGATACATCTGATTGAGCAGTAATGGATGATGCTACTACTATGGATGGATATAAAGCAATGCAAAGAGATCTTTATCAGGGATCACACTATTCATCAGATTGAGTAGTAATGCATGCTGCGACTAATACTAATGGACAAATGATGATGTAGAGAGATCTTTATCAAGATCGCACTATTCATCAAATTTAGCAGTAATGGATGCTACTAATACTACTAATGGACATATGATGATGCAGAGAGATCTTTATTAGGATCGCACTATTCATCAGATTGAGCAGTAATGGATGCTGCTACTACTGATGGACAGATGATGAATCAGAGAGATCTTTATCAGGATCGCACTATTCATCACATTGAGTAGTAATGGATGCTGCTACTACTACTGATGGACAGATGATGATGTAGAGAGATCTTTATCAGGATCGCACTATTTATCAGATTTAGCAGTAATGGATGCTGCTACTACTACTGATGAACAAATGATGAATCAGAGAGATCTTTATCAGGATCACACTATTCATCAGATTGAGCAGTAATGGATGCTGCTACTACTATTGATGGACATATGAGGGCTTCTCAACGGGGGTCACGGTTACATCCTTCCAAGAGCTGGGAGAGGACCACTGGTGTTGTGGATTTGGTTAGGAGGGCAAATCCACTACAATTGGTTTCTGGCATGAGGAGGACACGCCAACATGTATTATATGCTGGGAAAGTTGGGGATGCACTACTTCTGCTTCCTTCTCACTGGTGAGATATATGTTATATCTTCACACCCGATGGTGAAAATTGGGGGTTGAAAGTAAAAAAAATATTTTAACTCGAACCCTTCCTGTGTCAACAACTATACGCAAAACACTTGTTGTTATACCTCAAGCATGTGTGATACAGACATTAGTTGATAGCACTAAAACTTCTATCTCGCAGAGAGGTTAAGATTATTGTTGATGGCAATTGGGTAGGAAGTTGCAAAGAATCTACTTCATTCGTAGCGGGGCTGGGCGAAAGAGGCACGGAAAAGAAGTACCTCAAATGGTGAAAATGAAAGAACATACCAAGAACAAAGAAGTGCGCATCTTGCGGGATGCTGTAAAAAGGGTCATGCATCCACTATTAATGGTTCAAAATTTGCACAAATTTCGACTTCTAGGGAGAGGAAGTCATACCTCCCAGGGTTTGGTGGATGATGGTATTGTCAAACTAATTGGACCTGAAGAGGGAAGAAGGTTTCCTCATAAGCATGGGACATTCAACATCTCTTTACGAGGGATGACGAACGCAGCCCTACAAATTACACCCATTGTGAGTTGGACATGTCTTTCAGGTTTAGGGTTACCTACCTTGTCACTTGGGGAGGAACGGTGATTGTAGTGTTTTACTACTCTTTAGTAAAAGAGCGTAAATAGGGTAAGTATCGAGTGATGATTTAGGAAAATCAACACTAATGACCCTTAATGAAATGAAAGTTCGTTTCCCAAGGAGGTATATGTGTGTGACTAAGATGTACAAGATTTGTGATTAATATTTGGTTTAGAAGAGGATGAGAAAACAAGATGACGAAGACGTAAAAATAAAAATAAACACTACTAGAAAGTTAAGACGTAGAACCTTAAAAACCACGAAAATAAAAATAAATTCTAAAAATTATCAAAAATTCACCAAAAATCAAATTAAATAAACTAAGAGTTTACCAATAATCAAAACTTTTTCAAACCTTTTAAATAATTAAATATTCAATTTTTAAATGCTAATTAAAGCCCTAAAAATCAAATAAATTATCAAAAAGCCCAAATAAAGATTTTTCAATTGATAAACCTCTAAAATGACCTAAAAAGATTAAAACTATTTTTAGAAATTTTTAAACTAATAAAAACTATTTAAAATGATTTAAAAACTATTAAAACTTAAAATAGTTATAAAAATTAATCTAAAAGAGATAAAATTATTCTAAAAGTTGCTAAATTCCTATTTTAATGTATTAAACCTAAGAAAAATTTAAAAAGTTGGAAAAAGTGAAATTTCAAAAATAATAATAATATAATATTAAAAATCCAAAAATTATAAAAAATTCTAAAAACTTGCAAACTAGTTTATTTAACCTAAATAATCAGAAAATCAAAGTGAAATTACCAAAATACCCCTATTGGGCCCTCAAATGGGCCAAATCCAAAAACAGTCAACCAAATTGGGCTTTTGGGCCCAAAAAGTCAAACTTGGCCCAATTGACTGGGAAAAGCCCTATCTGACTCAAAATTCAATTCTAAGAACAAAACTCTAAAGGCCCAAAAGCTGAAAATGAGCTTATCACAGCTTATTGAACACTCAGCTTATTCTTATTGGGCATTTCAGCCCATTAAGCCATAAGCTAATGCCATAAGCTCTAATTTGACACACAACCTTCTTTTGGGATGCTTATGAGATCTGTAAAAAGAAATTTTGAAAAAGCTCACTCAATAAGCCAGAAATAAGCAAAGTAAAAATTTACTAAAAGACAAAATAGTCATTTTAGAGATTTAGGGCACCTCAGGACTTGATTCAACTTGCAAAAGATTTCAAATGGACTCAATAAGCAAAATCAATCAACAAAAATCAAATAAGCACAACCAATAAGCCAGAATAAGCACAAATGATCTTATGAAAAAGTCAATGGAGTTGGTTTTCTAGTCAAACCCTAAAGTAAACCCACCAAATGCTCCAGTATGAACAAATGGGTCAAAATATGAGCACCTATTACAAAAACAAAGTTGTTGCTGGTTGGAATAAGCTATTATAGCTTATTGATAAGCTGAACCCAGTTTTACACTATCAGTGGCAACTAGCAGGGGAAAGGAGTTCCCACTGCTTTGACTATTTGACCAAGCTTATTTGAGAGTTCTGGTTTGATTCAGTTGGAAACAAAGGCACCCTTGTGATCAGTGAATCACAAGGAGTCAATAGCAACAAGAAAATCACAATTTGGTTCACACAATAAGCCACAATAAGCCACACAGTCACCAGATATGGAAATAAGCAGTTAAGCACTTAATAAGCAGATTTAGACTGAATAAGCCAACCAAACTTAACAAGATGCATACACAAGCTATATAAACTATGAATAAACACAAAGCAACAAGAATCAAACACTGAATCAAAGTAAATAACAAGATCAAAGCACAAAAAGTTTCTGATGAACAATGAACATATGCAGAACAAGTTTTGCTGAACTACTTGACACTTGATCCAATTTCAAGCCTCAAATCCTTCTTCCCTGATGTGATTAACTAAGATTTAGCACTTGTTAGCCCTAGCCTATGCTTAGATCTAGGTTTCCTCAAAATCCTAGCCAATTTTACCAAGTATTTAAGATTTTATAGCCAAATAATGAATCTATGTGTTCAAACTCAAAAACCTGCAAACAGATGAACAAATGCACCTAACAAACAGATACCACACAATGCAAGCACTTAGCAAACCACAAATCCAAAGTATGCAGTAGACCCAAACACTCCTTAATCTACCACTTAACAAAGAAACTTGTGATTTCTTCTAATAACCTACTGATTTTAATGATCAAAAACACTTAAACAATAGCAACTAACACAATCAAACTCAAAAATTACCAGCACAAACACCAATACTCAAAATCAAAGCACCAAATCAAAATCAGTCATAAACATGAAATTTTGAGAGGAATCTTAACAAGGGATTATACCTGCCTTCCACAACATCCTAGGAAGGCCAGCTATGCTCCTTGGACCTTGTTCAACAACTAGAACGAGACCAATGTACTTCAATGAAGATGATGCAAACTGCCTTGGTTGATGGTTCAAAGTAGAACCTCAAGGACTTTATATCCTCAACACAAGCAGCAAACAACTCAACCAAGGGCTCTAATCCCTTCAAAAGCTTGGTGTCAACAAGCTTGTAAGAGCTTATAGCAAATGGCCAAGGGTTAGTACACAAAATAAGCCAAAACAGAACCTAGGATTTCAAGGTATTTGAACCTTAAAAATCTTATGAACCAAGACGTGCCTTAACCACAAGATTAAGGTAGGTCTTTACAATCAAATGGAACTCAGAATTAGGCTACTCAAACACCAAACTTTTAATTAAATCAAAAAGATATTTCAAAATTTCAGAAATTCAAATTTTATTTAAACTTAAAAAGGAATTACAAAGATAATAGCCTAAAACTGGAACAAAGGGACTCTCACATGTTGAGGTCTCCTTTTATAGGCAAATGCCTGGCTACACTATTGACAAACCCTAGATGTGATTTCTCTAAAATGCCCTTGAGTCCTTGAGTGCGTTTGTTGTTGATGAGTTGTCCAAAGTGATCCAAACCGTTTATAATAGCTTTGGTGTGAAGCAAGGAACCTTGGCTGTTGATTTGGACACGTCAGATTGCTTGGAGAGTAAGTTGCAATTTCATTGGTTGACGTGTTGAATGGTGGGGCCTATTGGTGAGTGGAGATGAGAGTTTTGTGTGTGGGATGTGATTCTGCATGTGTGAATCACACGTGGGTGTGGGTAATTTTGATTTACCCTTTGTTTTAAGTGAAGGTAAAACTGGGTTCATAAGGGTGAATAGTAAAGATTTTGATCCGAAATTGGGGGAGTGGAAAGTGTTTGGCGCAATATTCAGGTTTGAATGTTTAAACTTGGCAGTCTTGGCCCTTTTTCTTCTTTTCTTTTGTCACTTGTGTTTAAAAGTCCATCAGCGCCCAATTCCTTTGTATCAACTTTCACAACTTGACATTTTTTTGCACAAAACTTTCCAAAAGGTGTATCAAGGGTTATTTTTGGAACTTTTGCATATTTGAAGGACTGATCTTGGACATTTTTGATCTTCAAAGGTATTCAATGTATCTTTGGCTTGATGAGGGACCATATTTGACAATTTGAAATTGTTGAGGGACTAATCTTGCCATTTCTTCAAAGTTGAAGGACCTTTTGTGTAATTTTGACAAACTTAAGGGACCAAACTTGTAATTATTAATATAAAAGGGATTTAAGTGTCATTTCTTCAATAAATGAGGATCAATCTTGTATGTCTTCAAGTCTTCAAGGGTATTTGTTGAGTATTCCATGATTAGGGCCCGATTCTTTGTACGGCTTCGTTTCTCGTGTCCGTTTTTCCTTGTAACTTGTAATCTTTTGTCTTTTTCATGATATCCATACCTAAAATACACAAGTAAACAAACACAAGCATATATATGGTATTTTATGACATTTTTATGCATTTAAAATCCGAAAAGAACGATGAGATCATGTATAAATGCCATCTCATCACTCCCCCATACTAAGCCATTGCCGTGCCCTCACGCAATGCTAGAATAAAGTATCTAAGCATCACCAAAGTTCAATTTTATTAACCTTTATTGAAAAGTAAAGGACTTGCAACTTACTACGAAGATGTGTAAAGACATAATGTATGATTTTCATCACAAAAAGTGACTTTTAGGGTCAAAGAATAGAAACAAGTAGATGTCCCTTAGAGTAAACTTCGTCATCCTTGATTGTCATACATTCCATGCTAAGTGAAAAAACGAGATCATTGTTGGTACAAGTCACAATGCTAACACTACTCATACGTCCAAATTGTGTAATATTTTTTCTCCCCGCAATCCTAGTTATTATAAAAGGAAATGGGTTACTAGCATTTTTTATCTATTTGTCATGGATCACAAGTGATTCATATTGACTTATTTAAGTAGTTATTAGTCCGAAAGCAAAGTAGCACGATTTGATCAATAGTTAGCCGAAGGACAAAATCTTTTAATACGGCTTCTCGTGTATCTCCTTAAGTTCATATCTTGGCATAACTCGTTTCACGATTTGAGACCTTTCTCGGACCGATATTTGGCATGTACTTCATACTTCAAATCTTGGGAAGACGTTCTCGAAATTATGGTCTTCTCTTCATATATTTGACGTTTTTGAGAGATTCTTCATATTAGACCACGACTTCATCATTTTTCTTCAATCTTTACTTTGGATTTTGATATACAACGATCCGCCTCCTTTTCAGACTTGGATATATTTATCCTCATACCTTGTTAGGGTCTTTTTGGATAGACTTTCTCCATGATCTTTAGGGGAGTAATTGCTTTTCGTCGTGTGTCTCGATCCTTCATATTGATTTAGGAATAATGATACTTCACATCATCTTTGGATCTTTAGAAAAAATAGAGCTCCTCATGCCTTGTTAGGGCCTTTTTGGATAATCGCCAATCTTCGCGTCCCGCTTCAATAAGTTATGCCTTGGCTATGAACTCTATTCCACCCCGAGGAACTTTTAAACGATCTTGCGCTAGAGGCTAAGTAACCTTTCAAATCGTATGACCTTACTTATTGCAATTATGATTTATTCCTAATGCATTGATCTTATGGGAAGAAAAAGCCACAATTAAAAACATATGAGTTTTTGAAAGAACATTTTCATGTTCTACGTTTAGCATGATCACTTGTCTAACTCTATCATCTCTCGTTCTTCACTATATAAAGACCTCTAATTAAAGAGACTCGTGAATACTTAGCCAAGCAAGTCAAAATTAATCCAAATTTGGATTAGCTTTCATTAAGACTATATCAAATCAAAGTCTTGGGTTTTCAAGCCACCTATAGGATCTTGCACTTTCTTGGACTTTTCAAGTTTAGAGAATGCGTTTTATAGTTCCCTTGATAAGTGACTTTCTAGGATCAATTATAGGAACTTGCGAAAAGTTCTTGTTCTTAACCCGTATGAATTAAGACTTTCGCGTTTTAAAGCTCCCTATATAAAAGTCTAGTAGAACTTGAATTGAGAGGGTTAAGGAATGTAAATGGCTCTAAATACCCGTCAAGTCAAAAATTAACTCTTATTCTACCCAACGGAAAATATACATTCGTGTCTTAAAAACACTTATGAAAACTAAGAAAAATTCTAAAATTTTGCCATTTCTAGCCTTATTATCAAAACAAAACATTGAAAGTTGGAAAGCGTGAGGGCGTAGCAAAGCAAGTATCTATTCACCCCCCCATACTAAAAGTAAACATTGTCCTCAATGTTTCGAGTCTAAAGGTGGAGCACCCCCATACTAGAGACGAAGAGTCGAATGCTTAGGATCTAGCATGGAAAGGGTGATCAACAATATATCTAAAGCCGTTTATTAAGTATGCTAAAAGATAATTGTTAGAACAATAAAGTATATGTCATGGATTCGTGAAAAACTTCTTCAAACGAACGATGGAGGCTCACGTAAACGAACACGAGAGTCTTCAATCGTAGATGATGATGATGATCTAGATAACACAATCACAAACAACCACGAGACAACGAGTTGAAAGGATAAAAGTCCCCTTATTAGTGAATAGTAAGCATAAAGGATAAGCATGGGATCTCCCCCACGAGGCACCTTGTTTTTGATTACCGAGTCATGAGCTCGACTCGATCCCCTCAAAATGTGAACATTTAGGGAAAATCATGGTATGGTCAATTTTTGATGGGGCTTACATGATAAACAAGGCCCAAAAAGCTACCGGTATTAAGGACTAAGTCATTAAATGATGCAAAATACCGGGGTCGAAAATGGCGTTCTCATTTTCATTGGAAAAACAAATTAACGCCACTTCAACATGTGCCATAAACTCAAAGAGTTTGAAGAAAAGAGATGAGAAGTAGAAGGGTGGGACAATTGGTAAGACAAACTTTTGAGCTACTCGAGGTAGACTAGCACCAATAAAATAGAAAGATTTTCCATTTATTGCATCGGTGGAAGACCGAGATTTCCCTTTACATGAAATTCCGGGATCGAATATCTCGTCCTCGGTGGACAAGGATGAGGGAACATAAGGGGCTTCCCCCATACTAAAACCAAACAAAGCATCGTCAAAAGGAGTAGACGAGCTTGTAGCACTCAAAATACGTGGTGATGACGGAGTTAGATTTGAAGAAAAATCAATTAAATCACATTTAAAATCTTTTCCATTTTTATCTTTTAAACTCTCCTTATGAAAACTCTTTTTGATTATGTCAAAAATATTTGGTGTTTCTAAGACGATGTTAGTCACACTAAAAATTCTCACATTTGTAAGCCGTTTTGGTTTTGGTGGTGGCAAGTTCTCAAAACGTTTATCGACGAAGAAAACCTCCCCATCGGGGTCTACATATTCATCATCCGAAGGATCTTCCGTAGAAACCGGTAACTTATCAACACTTTTCAAGAATGAATGTTCGTGGTGAGGTGAAGGATTTTTCGATTCAAGTATTGACGGTTTCTTCTTTGTAGGCTTTATACTCATAACCTCCACCGGCGGAGGAAATGGTAAATTGTTTTTGGCGACATTTCCTAAAACTCTTGGTGAAAATTCTTTGTAAACGACATTGGTTGAGTCACCATGGTTTAAAGTTGCAATAGAATAGACATGAGAAAGATTGGAGTTTTGTGTTGCATTGATGACAAGTTCTTCTTCATTGAAACGAAGGGTGATTTTTCGAGCATGAACATCGATAAGTGCTCTCGAAGTGTCTAAAAATGAACGACCCAAAATGAGAGGAACTTTTCGATCGATAGGAATGTCTACAACGATAAAGTCAACGGGATAGTAAAACTTTCCGACTTTAACGAAAACGTCCTCGGCTACTCCACATGCTAAAATCGTAGAATGATCGGCCATCTCGATAGACATGTTCGAAGGAGTAAGAGCCGGAAGTGAAAGTGATATGAAAATCTCAAGAGGCATTAAATTAATACTAGAACCAAGATCGGCCAACGCGTAGCATTCCTCCATATCTTGAATAGCACACGGAATCAAAAATTTACCGGGATCACCGACTTTTTGTGGTATGCGGCTAAGAAAAACCGATGAACAATTAGACGATTGTTGTAACTTCTCTTTGTTGTTTAGCATACTTTTGAAGTTTGCTGCGAATCGAGGCATCATGATAAGGGCGTCGGCAAAACTTATGTTAAAATGCATATCACGAAACATTTTCATAAATAGCTAAAATTGATAATTGTTCCGTTCTTGTGCTTTTTATTTGTTTCGTCTCGAAGGGTAGGGTAAAGGTGGTGTGGGTTGGTCATTAGGCAACGGCCTTGGAAACTCGGGTTCCACAATTAGTATTGGTTCAACCGTAGGTGTGGTATGAGCGGTACTTCGTGGGATTGTAATGTGCTCCTTTTCTACCATCACCTCGGGTTCTTTCTCGATTTCCTTCTCCGTAGAAGTACTTGGACGAGAGATTGGTTCCTTGAAAGTTTTACCACTTCGTGTGGTAATAACCTTCGTTTCTCCCTTCGGGTTTGCAATGGTATCACTAGGAAGACCACCCGAGGAAGAGGGTTTACACATGATTGCTTCTAACATCTTAGCCATTCGGTCCTCAAATTTTGATTGCCTAGCATCTGCTTTTAATAACTCTTGCTTAATCTCATCTTGTCCTAATTCCATCTTTTGTTGATTTTGTTGAAGACGTTGGACATTTCCTTCTATTTTGTTTGCATGAGTTTTGAGTTCATTAGCAAGTTCATTTTTAAGCTCGTTTTTCAACGCGGATCTTAAGCTAATCATCTCACGTTGCATGTTATCAAATTTAGCATCATTTGCTTTAACATAATCCAAAAATTCTCCTTGCAAATTTTTAGTGTGAGCATCTTGAAAACCTTGTGTAGTGTTTTGAAAATCACGGTTTTGGTTTTGATTAGAAATTTGTCCATTCCCATTTTGATAATTCCCTTTGTTGTAATTGCGTGAATTGCCTTGGTAATTACCTTGGTTGTTGTTTCGATAATTGTTAACATTTTGGTTTGGTGGAGCTTGATTTTGACGGGAACCTTGACCGTTTTGGTTGTAAGTTCTCGTTGCTACATAAGCACTCGAAGTGTTACCATCCGCGGTAATGCTCTCGGAAAGATCATGAGCTCCCCCACAAGATAAACAACTCTTAGCAACCGCTTTAACCGAAGCGGAATTGGAAGCTTCTTGAGCCTTCCAATGGGACATAAGATTAGAAAATATATCAAAAAACCGATTTTCCTCATTAGCTTCATCATGTAAGGCATTAATGCTACGAGGCGATTGTGATGACGATGACGAACCCGAATTGGCAACACTCGGTGTGTTACGAGGGTTATAAACCTTAGATCGGTTATCAATGATTTGTAAAGCCTCATTTGTCATCTTGCACAAAAAATTACCACCCGTGGCGGCATTCAAATAATCTCGTTCATGATCATTAAGCCCATTATAAAAAGTATCCACTTGATGCAATTCCGTAAAGTCATGGTGTGGACATTCATGTAACATTTCTTTAAATCGTTCCCATGCCACTGAAAAACTTTCATTATTTCTTTGCACAAATCGTGAAATCTCATTTTTCAAGTGTGTTGTTTTAGATGGTGGAAAAAACTTGTTCACAAACTTAGAAACGAGATCGGCCCATGTCAAAATCGAATTTGGCGGTTCTTTCTCAAGCTAAATTTTTGCGGGTCCATCTAACGAGTATGGAAAAAACATCATCTTAATGGCGTCATGTGGAACATCCTTAAACTTGCTAGTGGCGGTGAGACGGTTAAAATTCCTAATGTGGTAATGCGGGTTGTCTTTCTCGTGACCTCTAAACTTATTTGCTTGCAACATCGACATTAAACCCGTCTTAATCTCGAAATTCTCCGCAAGGATGGCGGGAATCACAATAGCCTCTCCAAAACCCTCGGTGGGTGCTTGTAGCAACTCCATCATAGTACGGTTAGCCATGACGACTTCTTGTTCTACAATAGGTTCAACAATTGGAGGTTCTTCAACAATCAACGTCTCTTGATTGGCTTGCTTTTGAAGTCGTTTACGAGCTCGTTTTGCTTGATTACGAGTGATCATAAACTTCACGAAGAATGGGAGGTGAGCAAAGAAGATTCTTTTTGGTGTTTTGTGAATTTTCAATTTTTTTTTTGTGTTTTTGATGATATTTAATTTTTTGGATTTTGGTGTATCTTCATAGACAACAATCTACAAAATCTCTCCTCGAATCAAACTCTTGATTAAAGAACCCTCAAAGGAATGAAAACGATCACGTGGAGTGAACGCCTTCTAATGACTTTAGAACTTTGGTGAAAACCAAATTGTTCAAGAGGTTTTAATCACAAAGAAACCAAGCAAATATAGTATGCGTAGTAATACTTTGGGCGGCAAAACCCTCGATTAGCCTTCAATCTCAAAATACTCACAAGCAAGCGGAGAAACGAGGCGGCGCGAAGCACTTAAGAGCCTTTTTCCTTAGGGTATATTTTATAATACCCGCCTTATACCCACCTTATAGTTTGTATTTCTCAAAATCGAGCTTCACGAAAGTATTTATCTATTTTTGCCTTTTTCTTTTTGTTTGAGATTCGAATACAATAATTAAGCGATGAAATCCCAATTAAGGTTGTGATTTTACACTTTTGGAGATATTGTTTATTGATTGTGATACTTAATACAATATAGTAATAATATTTGTACAAGAAAAACCAAGAAAACCGATAATACGTATTAGAAGAGTTCTACTAATACAAATACTATTTGGTTAATCTTAAAAACAACAATGCAAATTAATCACGACACACCTCCCTGGCAGCGGCGCCAAAATGATTGTAGTGTTTTACTACTCTTTAGGAAAAGAGCGTAAATAGGGTAAGTATCGAGTGATGATTTAGGAAAATCAACACTAATGACCCTTAATGAAATGAAAGTTCGTTTCCCAAGGAGGTATATGTGTGTGACTAAGATGTACAAGATTTGTGATTAATATTTGGTTTAGAAGAGGATGAGAAAAGAAGATGACGAAGACGTAAAAATAAAAATAAACACTACTAGAAAGTTAAGACGTAAAACCTTAAAAACCACGAAAATAAAAATAAATTCTAAAAATTATCAAAAATTCACCAAAAATCAAATTAAATAAACTAAGAGTTTACCAATAATCAAAACTTTTTCAAACCTTTTAAATAATTAAATATTCAATTTTTAAATGCTAATTAAAGCCCTAAAAATCAAATAAATTATCAAAAAGCCCAAATAAAGATTTTTCAATTGATAAACCTCTAAATGACCTAAATAGATTAAAAACTATTTTTAGAAATTTTTAAACTAATAAAAACTATTTAAAATGATTTAAAAACTATTAAAACTTAAAATAATTATAAAAATTAATCTAAAAGAGATAAAATTATTCTAAAAGTTGCTAAATTCCTATTTTAATGTATTAAACCTAAGAAAAATGTAAAAAGTTGGAAAAAGTGAAATTTTAAAAATAATAATAAAATAATACTAAAATAATATTAAAAATCCAAAAATTATATAAAAAAATCTAAAAACTTGCAAACTAGTTTATTTTAACCTAAATAATCAGAAAATCAAAGTGAAATTACCAAAATACCCCTATTGGGCCCTCAAATGGGCCAAATCCAAAAACAGTCAACCAAATTGGGCTTTTGGGCCCAAAAAGTCAAACTTGGCCCAATTGACTTGGAAAAGCCCTATCTGACTCAAAATTCAATTCTAAGAACAAAACTCTAAAGGCCCAAAAGCTGAAAATGAGCTTATCACAACTTATTGAACACTCAGCTTATTCTTATTAGGCTTTTCAGCCCATTAAGTCATAAGCTAATGCCATAAGCTCTAATTTGACACACAACATTCTTTTGGGATGCTTATGAGATCTGTAAAAAGAAATTTTGAAAAAGCTCAATCAATAAGCCAGAAATAAGCAAAGTAAAAATTCACTAAAAGACAAAATAGTCGTTTTAGAGATTTAGGGCACCTCAGGACTTGATTCAACTTGCAAAAGATTTCAAATGGACTCAATAAGCAAAATCAATCAACAAAAATCCAATAAGCACAACCAATAAGCCAGAATAAGCACAAATGATCTTATGAAAAAGTCAATGGAGTTGGTTTTCTAGTCAAACCCTAAAGTCAACCCACCAAATGCTCCAGTATGAACAAATGGGTCAAAATATGAGCATCTATTACAAAAACAAAGTTGTTGCTGGTTGGAATAAGTTATTATAGCTTAATGATAAGCTGAACTCAATTTTACACTATCAGTGGCAACTGGCAGGGGAAAAGAGTTCCCACTGCTTTGACTATTTGACCAAGCTTATATGAGAGTTCTGGTTTGATTCAATTGGAAACAAAGGCACCCTTGTAATCAGTGAATCACAAGGAGTCAATAGCAACAAGAAAATCACAAATTGGTTCACACAATAAGCCACAATAAGCCAAACAGTCACCAGATATGCACCAGATATGGAAATGAGCATTTAAGCACTTAATAAGTAGATTTAGCCACAATAAGCCAACCAAACATAACAAGATGCATACACAGGCTATATAAACTATGAATAAACACAAAGCAACAAGAATCAAACACTGAATCAAAGTAAATAACAAGATCAAAGCACAAAAAGTTTCTGATGAACAATGAACATATGCAGAACAAGTTTTGCTGAACTACTTGACACTTGATCCAATTTCAAGCCTCAAATCCTTCTTCCCTGATGTGATTAACTAAGATTTAGCACTTGTTAGCCCTAGCCTATGCTTAGATCTAGGTGTCCTCAAAATCCTAGCCAATTTTACCAAGTATTTAAGATTTTATAGCCAAATAATGAATCTATGTGTTCAAACTCACAAAACCTGCAAACAGATGAACAAATGCACCTAACAAACAGATACCAACACTTGCAACCACAATACAAGCACTTAGCAAACCACAAATCCAAAGTATGCAGTAGACCCAAACACTCCTTAATCTACCACTTAACAAAGAAACTTGTGATTTCTTCTAATAACCTACTGATTTTAATGATAAAAAACACTTAAACAATAGCAACTAACACAATCAAACTCAAAAATTACCAGCACAAACACCAATACTCAAAATCAAAGCACCAAATCAAAATCAGTCATAAACATGAAATTTTGAGAGGAATCTTAACAAGGGATTATACCTGCCTTCCACAACATCCTAGGAAGGCCAGCTATGCTCCTTGGACCTTGTTCAACAACTAGAACAAGACCAAGGTACTTCAATGAAGATGATGCAAACTGCCTTGGTTGATGGTTCAAAGTAGAACCTCAAGGACTTTATATCTTCAACACAAGCAGCAAACAACTCAACTAAGGGCTCTAATCCCTTCACAAGCTTGGTGTCAACAAGCTTGTAAGAGCTTATAGCAAATGGCCAAGGGTTAGTACACAAAATAAGACAAAAAAGAACCTAGGATTTCAAGGTATTTGAACCTTAAAAACCTTATGAACCAAGACGTGCCTTAACCACAAGATTAAGGTAGGTCTTAACAATCAAATGGAACTCAGAATTAGGCTACTCAAACACCAAACTTTTATGTAAATCAAAAAGAGATTTCAAAATTTCAGAAATTCAAATTTTATTTAAACTTAAAAAGGAATTACAAAGATAATAGCCTAAAATTGGAACAAAGGGACTCTCACATGTTGAGGTCTCCTTTTATAGGCAAATGCCTGGCTACACTATTCACAAACCCTAGATGTGATTTCTCTAAAATGCCCTTGAGTCCTTGAGTGCGTTTGTTGTTGATGAGCTGTCCAAAGTGATCCAAACCGTTTATAATAGCTTTGGGGTGAAGCAAGGAACCCTGGCTGTTGATTTGGACACGTCAGATTGCTTGGAGAGTAAGTTGCAATTTCATTGGTTGACGTGTTGAATGGTGGGGCCTATTGGTGAGTGGAGATGAGGGTTTTGTTTGTGGGATGTGATTCTGCATGTGTGAATCACACGTGGGTGTGGGTAATTTTGATTTACCCTTTGTTTTAAGTGAAGGTAAAACTGGGTTCATAAGGGTGAATAGTAAAGATTTTGATCCGAAATTGGGGGAGTGGAAAGTGTTTGGCGCAATATTCAGGTTTGAGTGTTTAAACTTGGCAGGTTTGGCCCTTTTTCTTCTTTTCTTTTGTCACTTGTGTTTAAAAGTCCATCAGCGCCCAATTCCTTTGTATCAACTTTCACAACTTGACATTTTTTTGCACAAAACTTTCCAAAAGGTGTATCAAGGGTTATTTTTGGAACTTTTGCATATTTGAAGGACTGATCTTGGACATTTTTGATCTTCAAAGGTCTTCAATGTATCTTTGGCTTGATGAGGGACCATCTTTGACAATTTGAAATTGTTGAGGGACTAATCTTGCCATTTCTTCAAAGTTGAAGGACATTTTGTGTAATTTTGACAAACTTAAGGGACCAAACTTGTAATTGTTAATATACAAGGGTTTTAAGTGTCATTTCTTCAATAAATGAGGATCAATCTTGTATGTCTTAAAGTCTTCAAGGGTATTTGTTGAGTATTCCATGATTAGGGCCCAATGCTTTGTACGGCTTCGTTTCTCGTGTCCGTTTTTCCTTGTAACTTGTGATCTTTTGTCTTTTTCACGATATCCATACCTAAAATACACAAGTAAACAAACACAAGCATATATATGGTATTTTATGACATTTTTATGCATTTATAGCCCGAAAAGAACGATGAGATCATGTATAAATGCCATCTCATCAAACGGGTTTAGAAAGATGGGCATCCTTTGACCATGTATTTCTGGACTTTGGTGCAAGAAATGACACTAAGTCTAGTGTTGATTATATCGAGGTTACCGTCCCATCGTATAATCAAGGTTTCATCTCCCCAAGGTATACGAACCAGTTTTTTATCACATATGATAACTGCACGATATTTTGCTAGCGAATCCATGCAAATAATGACATCAAAGTTACCAAGACTTACCGGAATTAGGTCTATATTAAACAGGTGATTGGAAAGGTTTAAGGTACAACATCGAATGATGGTGTCAACCGTCACAACTTTTACGTCGAATAGCTCTACAGTATAGTAGGGGTCTAAAACTTATGGAGTGACTTCAAATATTTTACTAAATCCAGTAGATATAAAGCTTTGGTCTGCCCCGGTTTCAAACAAGACAAATGCATATCGTTGGTTTAGTAAAAACGTATCGGTGACGATGTTGGAATCTGGATTGGCATGGGCATTGCCAACCATGTATACTTGTGATGAAGTTCCCTTGTTGTCCTTCTTCTGGTTGGCCAACTTGGGACAGTCGGGTCTCACGTGTCCAGGGGTTCCACATTCGTAACATACTACAACTCTCTTTGGTCTACTGTTGCTTCCACCTGTGGGGTTTCGGTTTCCCTGTTGCCCACTTCCGCTCCCAAGAGCATTGGACTTGCCCTTGTTGTTGTTTTCAGGGTTGTTATTGGGTCGAACCGAGGTAACATAATTTGCTTGACATTCACGAGAAAAATGGCCTTGTTGACCGCACTTGTAGCATCCCTGACATTGTCCTCCAGCAACATGGTGATAGTTGCACTTTGGACACTTAGGCTTAGATCCTGAGTAGTTCTTGGTGCAGGTTGTGGGGGTAGTATCATAGGCTTGCCCAACGTCTTGCCTTTTGGAAGGCTGTTGGTGCTGGCTACGAGAACTTTCATCTGACTTTCTCTTGTTATCCGTTTGCTTTTAAGACAAATTGTGGGCTTGTTTGTTGATCAACTCAGTCGCGAATTCCATAGAACTTTCAACGGTAGTGGGTCGTGATGCTAGCACACTGTCATGAATGTTTTCAGGGAGTCCGTTGACATACTTTTCAACTCAGTCGCGAATTCCATAGACAAATTGAGGGAACATTCTGGTGCACATCAAGCTTAACTCTTGAAATCTTTGGTTGTACCAAAGGATGTCATTGTTCTTGCATTTTAGATCCCACAGTTCGATTTCCAACTTCTTCATTTCTCCTCTAGGACAGGACTTCTCAGTCATCCTCTCTTTGAGGTTGGCCCAAGTGAGAGTATAAGCAGTATCATGTCCAAGGGTAGCGACCACAGAGTTCCACCAGGTAAGGGCGCTCTCGAGTAGTGTGCATGTGGCAAACTTAACTCTGTTCTCGTCAGCACAACCGCTGATGCGGAAAACTGTCTCTAGTCTTTCAAACCATTGCATCAATTCTACAACTCCTTCTTTTCCTCTGTAGTATGAGGGTTTGCACTTCAAGAAGTCGGGGTAAGAACAACTCCTGTTAGCGTTGTTTCTGCGCATATTGAGGTTTGGATCATGGTTCACATTTAGATCAGCTTCTCTGGCTGCCATAGCTGCTGTAATGCCTTCACTTATCATTTCCCTGAGTTAAGCAGAGGTGACATTTTGAGTAGCTTTAGGAAATTCGGTATTAGCAGCGTTTGAACTAGTTGCATTATTGGGATTTGATCACGTAATCACCATTTGTCTATAATCATACACAAAATGAGATTGTTAGTTCAAATGTTAGTACAGTTTTTATATTATTTGCACGGGGAAAATTCATGCATTGATTTCATATAAAATTGGATAACCTGTCAAGATTTCATAATATAATACATTGCACAACAGATATAACATAAGAAAAATGATTACATGCAAATTTCTGTAAGCCTATGAGACAAAGGCTTAGCTAGCCTTGTCCTAGATAGTGTTACACATTGTCTTAAGTACATCATATCCAAAAACACATGTTCGAAAAGAAAAGGTACAGTACAGGATTACATCACAAAAGCTGAAAACAAATAAATGTAAAAAAGTCCTATACCATGGTAGCTAGGGTACAACCCATAATCTGATCATGATGTACAAGAAATCTAGTACATATACTCTACTCCTGCCTAGGTGGTCTCCTAGATGAGGCTGGTGCTGGTGGGGCTGATGAAGCTGCAGATGCTCTCCTAGTACTCCATAAAGTCCGAGCTGTCGCTCGGGCCTCCATAAGCATACGAAATGCTGTCAGCAGCTGGGTCCTAAGTCTGTCGACGACCCCTCGAAGATAAGTCATCTCTACAGTAACCCCATCGTGTCGGACGGTGGCAAGGTCAAAGAAAATGGACAGGGACATCTTCTGCGCTGATAGAGCAACATGGGTCTGATGCTGGAGACTCTCCATGACCTGGATACGCTGGTGGAGACGATAATTCTCCTCCCAAAGCCACTATAATGCCTCGTCAGTCTTAGCCTGAAAACCTCTGGCTGCCTGTGCCTCTCCCCTCATAGTGTGACTGAGAGAGTCGATACGCTAATAGATGGCAGTGTAGCCCAATTGACCAGCTGTCAACAGGCTGCGAAAGTCTGATATCTCCTGCTCTTGGCGTGCGGCCAATGCGGCGATCTGGGCCTGGACAGAATCGGCATGTCCCGCCCCGGAGCCCTCCCCGATCTCGAAAGTGGAGTCGGGTATAGACTCGAGAAAATAGCCCGGTGGTAAAGATGAAGGTACAGAAGATGGTAGGTCAGGAGATACCCGGTCCTCCTTCGTAGAGGTGGGGACCAGTATGGCTGATTCTGGAGCAGAAAAGGGTCCTCGGGAAGTACAGCTTCGATAGTCTGGTCATCCTTGGAATGTGAGGCTGATAACTATCCACACTATACTGATCGTGGTGATGAATGGATAGCTGGAGTAGGGGCTACCACTGGTAGGAAAGTCGAAGGTGTAGTAGGCGAAGTCATGATGCTCTGAAAATAATATTATTTTAAATTTGAAGTAAGTATAAGCTGACAAACAAAGGAAAAATATTATTTTTGGTTACAAGTTTTATAAAGTATATCCCTTTTTAAACAATCATCGCAATGTTTTAAGGTTATATATATTAATACTTATATTTATATATATATATATATATATATATATATATATATATATATATATATATATATATATATATATATATATATATATATATATATATATATATATATATATATATATATATATATATATATATTCATTTAACCAGTTTATTTAACAATCAATACATACTTAGTTCACATAACACAAAATGCCCTACGATCTACATGCTTAACTAATACAGTCCCAAAAAAAATCCCAAAAGATTTTTATAAAGTTATAGTCCAGTTTTAAATAAAAGAAAATTTTAATTTATTTTTATTTTATATAAAAAATTATCTGGTTCTCTATAACTAATGCTCTGATACCATTCTCTGTGACACCCCGGGTAGGGTCAAAATATGGGGAATTATCAACGGAGATGTCACAAGGGTGGATCGATAGCACGTAGTTCATAGAGCATAAGATAAGAGATTATTTAAAACATATTACATAATTGTTATACAAATTTATAAAAATTGTCTCCAACATGATAAAAGTAGATGGTTTATGTTTCCCAAATAGAACCCTTGACGAGTCCTACAATGCGGATTACAATGATGCTTGAGTCCATGCACATACCACGTACTAACTTCATTTTCCAAAGAAAAACATGCTTAGAGGGTCAACATAAAGTTGGTGAATTTACAAGTTCAATAATAATTAGTTTGGACATACATTAATCATAGAAGTAACAATGCACAGAGCATTTTTACTAAAACGTAGTTTCTTACAAAAAGACACCCAAACCCAGTTCCAACGTTGTATACATTTGTTGTCCCGGCCAAGGCACAATGAGCATGACTCACCCAGATGGGGATGGTCAATCCCTAATAGATCTATTTATAATATTCGGGCAATTTACAACAATTTAACAGTTTCTATAATAGTCAATTGTAGTTAAGTTTATACAATTCCGTTATGTTCAATAAAATAGTTCCATGTTTTCTCCCCCGTATAGGAAAAGTTTAACAATTGTTTATATGGGGTTGTAAACTCACCTGGGAGTTGGCAATAGCTGTATAATACGAATATCCAAATAATGCTCACGCCAAAATCTATGTCTAATCAAATAGTGCAGTCTTAATAGATAGTACAAGGAACGTATGTGTATGCTTATACTGATTTTTAATCAGTTTATTAATGCTACCGTATTTATCTAAATAGCTGTAGTACAAGTATTAACAATATCCATTTAAACTTGTAATTAAGTTTCATATTTAAGTAAACATAAAAAAATTTACTTATAATATTAGTTTACGTTGGTAGTACATGTATTAATAATAACCATTTAAACTTACAGTTAAGTTTCATATTTAAGTAGAGATAACATGTCTCACTCACATTATTAGTTTATGTCTGTAATACATGTATTAATAATAACCAATTAAACTTACAATTTAGTTTCATATTTAAGTAGACATAAAATATTTTACTTATAATATTTGTTTACGTATTAGCATTCAATTTATTTAACGTTCATATAATTTTATTTCCTAAAAGTATATGAGTACATGTATTAATAATATATATCCATATTGTCTGTATAATTTATTTGATAAAGCAAAATATAAATATTTTATTTTTGTAAAGTAAAAATATAAATATTTTATTTAACTTTAAGGTTCCCATAAATTATTTAACATTTATAAAATAATTTATAAATTACAAATTTAAGAATTTATACTTTAAATCCTTATGGTTTAGGGTTTATTTAAGTTTTACTAAATTTAAAAATAGAATCAGGGTTAGGGTTTGTTAAAGTTTTGGAATATGGTAAAACTAGTCCCTTCATATTTTAAACAAAGTAAAACTTTCAGATTTTATACATTTACTACCTCGGGCTTGTTAAACTTTTGGGTTTTGGCAGATTTAGTCATTCTAGTTATAACTAGGTTTTATAACTTTCATAAAATGACAAAAACAGTCCCTAGGGCTTCTTTAAGTTTTGGATTATTACAAAAGTGGTCCTTAGGGTTATGAAATGACAAAACAACTTGTAGAAACATTCCAAAATGGTCCCTAGGGTTTAATATTCTACGGATGGTATTTAATAAACCCTAGACATTCGGATAATTACATTTTTAGTCCTTGTGTTTAATAGTTTATAAAAACAAGTTTTAAATGTCACGGTTTTAGTCCTTAAGTTTCATAAATTGTCATTTTAGTCCAAAAGTTTTTATAAGTTATATTTTATTATAAAAACTTTTATTTAAATATTCAAAACATTAAATTGGCTCATTAAATGGGCTAAAATATCTAATGGGCCATCTAGGGGCCTAAATACATTGTAAGTCCACTAATTTGTTAAATGGGCGTTTAAAACATTTATGGGGCTGAATTACATTTTTAAGTCCATAAATTAGTTAAATGGGCCTAATAACTTGCTTTTACTCAGTTAAAAAGTTCGCTGAAAACGGTCTAATCGAATTGGTTACGGGTTATTTGTGCGACTCAGCTATCTTTCAGTGGAAAACAAATAGATTGGTCGTTGTATTAAAATTAAATTGCAAAACTGTAAAGTAAATGACGAGTAATTAAAGCTAAAACTAATTAAAACGTAAATGGTGCAAAATTAAAACTTTAAAAGTAAATTAATTAAATGACTTAAAACTAAAACTCGACGAAAAGTAAATTTGACAATGTAATAAAAATGTAAACTTTAAATTTAAAATAAAGAAAAAACAAATAAAATAACACTAAGTAAAAATGGACGGGAAAAGTAATTGCTTGAAAATAAAAGACAGGATAAACAAAACCTGGGTTGGAATCCAAAATACTATAACTATCCGGAATACCAAACAAGGTACTTATCCGGAATCTTGTTCCAGTCTCTATCCGGAATAAACCAAACAGAACTTTATCCGGAATCTCAAATCCATCCCTTATCCGGAATCTGCCTCCTTTCTCTTATCCGGAATCCTGTTTCTGCCTATTATCCAGAATCACTACTTCACTATCCGGAATATAATCCTTCACTATCCGGCATATGGGATTTCAACTGTTATCCAGAATTCGTCCTTGTGGTTTATTCGGAATCTGGTTTCCGTGTGCTTATCCGGAATCCCCCTTTACCCTTATCCGGAATCCTGAGATCAAGCTCTTATCCGAAATCTCGTTCAGCTCCATTATTCGGAATGCGTATTTGATGAGTTATCCGGAATATAGAACAGTCACCTTATCCGGAATACCCACTAAAACAAGCTATCCGGAATCACTCTAGCTCTTATCCGGAATAAGTTCCGAATACTTATCCGGAATATGGAGTTTAACCACTTATCCGGAATTAGGTTTTGAACCCTTATCCGGAATTCTCAAACGACTCCTTATCCGGAATTGGATACTTAATGCTATTCGGAATCTGGCTTTGGAGCTTATACGGAATATTAGGGTTTTAAAGAAAACGAGTAAGAAACTTAATAAGCACAATTAAAAAATAAGCTAAAATCTAATAAGCACTCATCTAAATACTTAACCAAATCAATTTTAAGAAAAAGCTATAAAACCAAAATTTAAAAACTTTTAAAAACACTAAATAATAAAAATATTAAATTTTTTTTTATAAAAATAACTTTTAAAACACTTAATTAAATTTACGAAAAACACAATAAGCTATAAAATCAATAAGCTAACACAATCATAAACATAAAAACATAACTATTAATCAAACAAGCATGACAATAAGCACATAAACATAAAGATTAAATCAAACCAAGAAAGGTAGAATGAGAGATTAATTAAAAAACATGATTAAAATTAAAGATTCAACAACACAAAATTAAACTTACTTGAAATTAAAGGCAACAATTTAAGGTGCAATACAAGATAATTAAATGACAATTAAGTAAATGACATGAATTAAAATTGGAAGAACTATTTTGTCCAGATAGTCAACACCTCCTAATGTGTCATTCGGAGGGTATTTATAGGTGATTAGGGAGGTTAGCATGTGTTGCTCCTTTCTTTCTTTTCTCGTCTTTTCGTCTTCTAAATTCTTCGACTTTTTCGTCTTTGTCATGGGATTATTTGAACTCGTCTTATAATTTCTTCATTTATTAGACTTGAGTTCTTCGACTTCATTAAACTTCCGTCTTTAGACTTTTTCTTCGATAAATCTTCAGAATAGGTCTTGATCTTTTGACTTCGTATTTCGTCGTATTCATTGATAAAAGCCCATGAAAGCCCGTGTTTTCTTCTCTTTTCACAATTTGATCCAAAATAACAAGAAAAACACAAACACCACGCATAATTCCGACATTTACGACATAAAATACACGTTTTGGCTTGGTTATTATTATAATTAAGTGGTAAAAGGATAAGTGTTTTCACACTTATTAAATCCCCTACACTTGACCATTGCAATGTCCTCATGCAATGCATTAATTACAAAGCAAGTTTTACATTTTCCACCATAATCAATCCACCTTGGCCTTTATTAAAGAGACAAAATATTTAAAGGAAGAAAACAAGTAAAAAGATCAAAAACTTACCTTAGGATTTTGGTTTCATGAATGATTATCACCCTCAAGTTTCACGTTCCCCAAACCATGCTTAAAAACGAGATCATTGTTATTATAAGTTAGCAAACTATCACAAATTCATGTGGCCCAATTATTCACTTGGACTCCCTTATTCCTAGGTGTATCTCTTATATTTTATTGTTGTCTTTAATGATCACGAAGATGCATTGTTGACTTATTTCGATAGTTTATTTAGGCCAAAAATAAAGTAGGAAGATTTAATCAATAGTTAGCTAAAGGACAAAATCTTTTAAAACTGCTTCTCGGGACCTCATAAAGTTCATATCTTGGCATAACTCGCTTCACGATTTGAGACCTTTCTCGGACCGATATTTGGCAGTGACTTCATACTTCAAATCTTGAGAGACGTTCATGAAATAATGGTCTTCTCTTCATAATAGGAATTTCTTCACTTGAACTTTTTGAGAGATTCTTCATATTTGGACCACGACTTCTTCATTTTTCTCTAATCATTAGTTAGGATTTTGATATACAACGATCCGCCTCCTTTTAGGACTTGGATCTATTTACCCTCATACCTTGTTAGTGCCTTTTTGGATAGACTTCTCCATGATATTTACGGTAGTATTTGCTTTTCGTCGTGTGTCTCGATCCTTCATATTGATTTTTGATAAATGATTCTTCACATCACTTTGGATCTTTAGTAACAAAATGTAGTCCTCATGTCTTGTTAGGACCTTTTCGGACTCGCCAATCTTCACATCCCGCTTCAATAAGTTATGCCTTGGCTATGAACTCTAATTAATACCGAGCAACTTTTAAACGATCTTGGGCTAGAAGCTAAGTAACTTTTCAAATCGTACAACCTTATTTATTGCAAATATATCTATTAGCAAGCGATGGGAGAAAAAGCTCATAATCAACTCACATAAATTCATGAAAGAATACCAAACTTGTAATTAACTCTATCATCTCTCGTCCTCCACAATTTAAAATCTCAAGGAATGAGACTCGTGGATGCTTAGCCAATTAAATGAAAGTTTCGGGTTTTCAAGTTATCTATAGGTTCTTGCAACTTCTTAGACTCTTTCAAGTTTTGAATTCGCATTTTAAAGTTCCTTTGATAAACGACTTTTGAAGGTCTACGTGATTAATGGCCTATTCTATATCATGGATTTGGTGGATTAAGTTGGTTGATTGATTGATTATTAAAGAAGAAATGAAGGAATGAGATGAGGAATTAGAGAGAGAAAGGAGAGAAAAGGGGAAATGTAGAGAGAGAAAGAAAAGATGAATAATGATTAAGTGAAAATGGTAATCAACAACCCCCTCCTAACATGCTAGGAGGGGTTATATATAGCCCACCCTACATGTGGGCTATATGGACTATACAATAATTAAATAGATCACGAGCCCATTACATAATTATCGTTGGAGCGACCGATCCTTCATAAATACGTAAAAACGTATTTCTAACAATCTCCCCCTAAGGGAGGTCGCTCCAAGAAACAAAGTTCTAAATAGTCTATAACTCGTGATCTATGCTAACTAAGATGTGACCGAGACTTTATTGGGAAAAACGTATTTCCAACAATCTCCCCCTAAGGGAGGTCACATCTTTTTACAAAATCTTAAACCTAGCATCTATGCTTGAGTCTTCGATCTTGTTCTTGTGAATATGCTTGATGTGATCTTTGACTTTAGTCTTGAGCATGTTTCCTTGCCTTGACCTTGTGCATTCTTCACTTGTGATATTTGCCTCTTTGTGACTTCATGTTCCACATACTTATACTTTTAAATTCTTGAAAGCTTCAGAGTTTGATACAGCGGAAGACTTGACCTTCAGGCTTTCTTGAATTTGTTGAAGTACTAATTGTATGTAGTATAAGCATGTGGTAACGACTTCTTCTGGATTGTACACCGCAATGCCACCTTCTTGTTACGCTGCATAAGACAGTTAGCAACAAAACAATATACACGGATGAAATGGCCTTGAACATTTCATTCTAATTCGGTAGCAGTTTACCTCCGGTCGGTGAAGACCGTTGGACGATATTAAATATCGTACTTGTGGCAGGTAGTTTCAATAAAGAACCTCCTTGACAAGATTTCGAGGGTAAACCCGTTCTCTTTACTCGACCGTCCAAAGCTGACTGCGAACGTAAAGAGTGAATCATTTGGATAATATTATCCGCATGATTTGAAGCCGTCAATTCATGTTCCTGGAACAAGTGAAGTTCAATTAAGAACCGCACCATCGTTGCTTTCCAGTTGTCACAAGCTTGATTCATATAGAATCTTGCAAGTTACCTACCAAGTGCTGTTTGATGTTAACACTAGAAGGATTTCCACTTGTCACTGTGATCAATAAAGAGTCACTCTGAGTGTTCTGGCAAGATCATATGATAATGCGTAGAGGCCTGGAACGTGTTTAAATTCATTTAAGAATTAAACCACTGTTGCTTTCCAGTTATCACAAGTTTGATTCATAAAGAATCGCACAAGTCACCTACCATGAGCTTTTTGATATTCGCTCAAGAAGGATTTCCATCTTCATTGTAAATACTTTCGTATTACTCGGATGTTCAGGCAAGATCATGAAGATTTTGCGTAGGACTCTTAAGATCTTTCTTACTTTTCACAGTGTGTGAAGAAGCAAGGAATAATGAAAGTGTGTCCTAATGAGATATTTGATGATCTCAAATGGCTCTAGACTCGATCGTGCATTTTGGATTTTAGTGATCGGAGGCTGGAGAGGAGTGCCACCTTTTCAATACCAGTCTATTCGGAGTGAATAAACCAATAGATAATGTGTTGATCTCCGTGTGATTAAAACAAATACCTTTTGAGAGATATTTGAGTTAGCTGGGAAGGGTTGTGCATTGCATCACTGGGTCCATGATGTCTTTCTTCAATACCGAGAATCATTAGCAAAAATGACCTCAATAGCATATGTATTGACCCGGTTTCTGCCTAAAGTTGTAAGGAGGGCTTCTTTCTTTACACCCTTTATCTTTACAATTCTTTTTCATTCTTCAACCCCTTCAATGCTTACCAATACGTCATCACTAGCACCTTGTTGTGATTGTTCCAGTGCTAACTTAAGTACTTGGTCGGCATTCAGCTACGTTCACAATCTTTCTCCATCTTTCCTAAGGACTACTATTTCTAGCTATGGAATGTCCTTGGGAAGATTCCTTCGGTTCTAGAGAAATCATTGGACTTTAACCTATCCTACCATCCTTATGTCACCACAATCTTCACCGTCGTGAATAGAGATGTTTTGGGTAAGTGTATGTCACCATGAAATCCATTTTTAAAGTGCAAATCCATTTTGCTCCCCCTTAACATATGCTACGATATTCGAAAACATTTCGCACATGTCGGGATGAGCTAACACGTTAAGTCAAACCATTTGTGATTGATCATTTCCCATATTAAATCACATTTTCTCCCCCATATTAAAAATATTAACCCAATCGATGTTTTTAATATCAATTGATTTAATAGCATTTTAAGAAAATTTGGGAAGAAAAATGCAAGTCCAATTATCTTCATGAATTACACAAGCTCCCCCTCAAATTAATGAGGGTGTGTTGAAACGTAAAATAAATACCTTTTAAACACAAGTGTAAGGTATTTATCACGTGCAAAGATCATATATGATAATGAATTCACAAGATTAATAATGTACGAGGTAGGACCTGAATGATGGAGAACATCATATGAGAGATTCACATGGTTCTTGTTCACGAATGTTGGTCTCCTCGTCACGTTCCCGAGAAAATTAATTCCCGTTGTTGAGTCAAAGCTTTCCGGTGAAATGCTTGACTTGATTATGAAAAGCGGGTTGCAGTCAGAAATAACTACAAGCCATTTAGAGCATGTTTTAAATCTTTTAAACTTCTGCTCGAACTTTATTTACAACCCCGTGTCATTATTGAATGACATTTCTAGGTTCGTAAATATTATCGATTCCAGAAGACATGCTCGTTTTATCAAAACGTTTTTGAACACACAATTTTGAAAGATTTAGAAAAACCTTTTGAGAAATTCTCGAAAAATTGTGTTCAAAGTTTTGAAAAACAATTACTTGAGCTTAAGATGTTGAATATCTTAAAAGCGAGCTCAAGTCCGAGAAGTTGTGAACTTTCCGTTGTTAAGGATAAGTTACCATCGGCGATAAACTTTCCTTTTATCTGAAGGACGAGTCCTAAGCTGACATTTACTTAGAAGTCGTTTTTCATGAGCTTGAAAACTTTGACTGTTTTAACGGAAAGCTCATGACCGAGAAAGGTTAATTTCTCGTTGTGAAGAAAAGTTCTCTTATTTAAAAGATACACTTTCCTTTCTGAGCTTAAAACTTCGAATGTTTTAATACAAGCTCATGACCGAGAAAGGTGAATTTCTCGTTAAGAGGATAAGTTATCATAAAAGATAATCTTTCCTTTATTTTAAGTTCGAGTTACAGTCTGACATTTAACTGTAAGTCATATACACGAGCTTAAAACCTTTGAATGGTTTTAATGTAAGCTCGTGTCCGAAAAAATTTAATTTCTCGTTATAAGGATAAGTTTATCATCGGCGATAAACTTTCCTGCCTTTGAAGCACGGGTTACCATCTGATATTTAATGATAAGCCATTTACACGAGCTTAAAACCTTTGAATGGTTTTAGGGTAAGCTCGTGTCCAAGAAAACTTAATTTCTTGTTAAGAGGGTAAGTTATCGTGCGTGGATAAACTTCCCTGTCTCTGAAGTCCGGGTCGTCGTCTGTCATTTAACGAGGAGCCATTATGCATGAGCTTAAAAACTTGGAATGTTTTTTATATAAGCTCATGCCCGAGAAAAATGAATTTCTCGTTTTTAGGATAAGTCATCATCGGGATGAACTTTCCTTTCTTTGAGGATCGAGTTACAGTCTGTTATGTGACTGTAAGTCCTTGTATTGCAGCTTAACCATGAATCCCCTGAGATACTAGTTTCTCTGATATCTACTTCTTCAGCAACCAAACTCTGAGAGTGTCCTTAGTTGAACGGTATACAACGATTGGACCGCTTCGTTCTTTTGGAACATCAACTTTGGTACCTGCATTCTCATTAGGAGTTTGTATACTTTTGCATGGGTTAGAGATATCTATTTTAGAAGCACGTGGGGGTTCACGGTTTTCTTTTCTTGTGTCAGAGGTGGCCTGAGGGGATGATTCACTTGTCTTAGTTGGCAAACGTTTCCTTTTATAGAAAATCTTAAGTTCAGGCTTAAGTGATGTATCATCCTTTGCAATTTCCTCCCTAGTAGTCTTCGTAGAATCAGAGGCTATCCTAGTTAAAGGGCACTCGTTTCCTACAAGAGTGAAAGTTCTACCAGTGGGGCGCCACATCTTACCAAAGGGTTTGATTTTAGCTACCCACTGGGATTTAAGTCTAGCACGGGAGTTCACCTCATTAAGCAATTTTTTGATACAAGCATCATGATTTGCCGTAAAGACACATTTTCTACATGTTTTACAGGTAGCATATTTAATGTCCGAGTAAGATCTAGAATCCCTAGATGATTGATTGATGCTCCTAGGATTGGACATGCTACGGTTAGCAGTGTTGGGTAAACTAGAAGGCATCTGACTAGGTTTGGAATTCCTATCTCTTACATGTGTCTTTTGCTTAGCTTCCCTAAGATCAGATTCATGGCAAACGTCATTTGAACTAGTTCTAGACGTGGTCTTGGTATTTTTAGGGAAACTAGAGGCAATCATATGATTTGGTCTTGCTAAAGCTGGAGTGATCACATTGGGCCTAGTTGCTGGAGTGACTGGTCTAATAAGATGAACCAAATCAACTTGGGAGGCAAACCGCGGTCTCGAGGATTGTGGTCGCTCGGATCTAAATGCAGTAGGTTGTCTGACAAACGGTTGTCTAACGAACTGATTTGTAGGCGGTTTCCCCAAGATTGATGGTTTTTCAAGCTTAGTGTCCACACTAGGTGCTCTAGTTTTCCTTAACTCGTTTTTCAACGCAGCTATAGCAAAAACCTTTTCCTGTAATTGGGCCTTTAATGTTTCATTTTCTGTGAGCAAGTTATCTTGGGATGCCAACTTAGATTCAAGCAGTTGAATTTGTTTCAAAAGATTATCCTTTTCAGCTTTAGAATCTAGAACAGTTTGATCCAATTTTCTTTCAAGAACAACGTTTGACTTTTCAAGTTTTTCAAAGTATGTTTCAAATTTATCCGTTTTCTTAGAAAATTCAAGTTTGGCATCCTCAAGATCTTTTGATTGCCGAGCTACGATCGTTTCGAGCTCTTTAATCTTGGAATCAGAATCAGTTAACGAGGCAGTTATAAAGCATTTATCATGATGAACTATAGCATTTTGAACACTTTCTCCCCCATTATGACTCACATCGGATGAATCATAAGTGGTATTTCTATCACTCTTGTCCATCCCATGTTTGTCATAATTAGGTTCAGAATGCTCAATATGCGGCATGTCATCAGCATATACATCATAACCAACATCACATTGTACCATGTTTGCAGGCTCTTCGTCATAAATGGGTAAGGTGTCATCAAGAGAAATCTCGTGAACATTCCCCGACGTGCCACTGATATCAGGTAGTCCTCCTGATTCCGTGCTCTTAGCATCGATAGGCTCCAAGTTTTCAACCGTATGACCAGTTTCCTCTTGCATCGAAGAGTCTTGCACTCCATTATCATACCCTTGCTGAAGTCGAGATATTTCATAAATCGAAGACGAGACCGATGACATGAGTTTCAAAATTGTATCACGGAAAACTCGAAGCTCGGTATGTGTATCTCGAAGAAATGATTGGCAAATCACAGAACTTTCAGGCTTAATGATATTGAATTGGAGGAAAGGCGTAAGTTGTGTCACAAGATCCTTATAGGCAAGTGCCGATGCAGAGTGATTAAAGTTTCCATGGTTGAGTTGCTCTGCTAGTTCGGTCAAAGTGGTGAAAATTGAGTCGATGAATATATGACGATCTTGTCCAAAGATTGTCACAAATTCACTCCCTCCTTGAAGCCGAGAAAGAGTAACTAGATGATATTGAAGCATTTGAAATGAATTTATACCACTTTCCCTAGCTTTGTCGTGCATTCGATGCAAGTCTCCCTCTTTAAGTGTCGACTTTAACGATTCCATTGAAAATCGAGGAAAAATGATGTGGATGTTGTGGTTTTCAGGATTTTACAGTTCGATTCGGCTCAAACGATTATGAACTAAACCCGATCCAAAATCCCGGCACGTTGACTCGTTACTTTTGTCTTCAAATCCGGCCACAAAACTTTTAACCCGTCACTATAACTCGTCACTATAACCCGTCAAAAATTTTTCACGGTAACGTTAAAAAATACCCGCCTTAACACGATTTGCCAAAAAAAATAAATAAACTTTTAAAATTAACTTTTAAAATCTAAAAAATATAACAAAATAAACTTGAATAAAAAAAAATCTTACTTAATTAAAAAAAAATAAACTTGAAAATATGAAAATATATAAGAAAAATTATTTTAAATAAGAAAACTTTACTTAACTAAAATAAAGTAAACATGGAATAAATAAATAAAAAAAAAATCAAAGATTAAAAATATTTAAGATTTAAAAAAAATAAAACGAGGCCCTTTGTTTGCTCCGCCCCTATATTAGCGCAGTCACCCAAAATATTATTTTTAAATTAGCACAAAAGAAGACGTGGCTAGATAATTATTACTAAAAAAACAACACGTGGCTATCTTGTTAACCACTCACCCGAACTTTGTTTTGTCCGCCCAATATACTTAAACCCGTTTATTTCTTTCTCTCTCCTCAAATCTATCACAAAACTCACAACTCATTTATCTCTCTCCTTCGGCTGACTTCTTCTCTCTCCCACCTAAATCTAATCTCTCTTTCTCCTCACAAGAAAAACACCTCCAAAATCTCTGATAAATGGAACGACCGCATACCCTCCCCTAAATCTCAACATCTAATAAATCAAGCAATCCCAGTTGAGTGTGTTGCAAAACACGCCGCCCCTTGTATAAGATTCATCTCAATCCATTTTAATGGAAGATATATACCTCTATAAGACAAGACGTTGGCTTCAAGATCTTGTAAAGATCTCAGGTAGGTATTTGTCTTAAGTTTTTGAGTCTCTCTCTCTTCTGTAGTGTCGTTCTTTGTGAGTTTTAGGATGAGTGTGTGGGGTTCTTGGTCAGTTTTTAAATAAAGGTGAGGTTGGGTAGGGGTTGTTTACTGGGTCTGTGAAGATGTGTGAGTTTGGTTTGGGTTTGGTGATCTTTTGGTCTCAGTCGAGAGTCGGTGTGACAAGGGTGAGTGTTGGTGTGAGTGTGTCGAGAGAAGATGGGTCGAGAGGGTGTCGGTGAGATTGTCAGTCGAGGGAGTAAGGTGAGGGAGTTTGGGGATGGGTCGAGAGTATTGGTTGTTGGGTAAGAGAGTCGAGTCTGAGTCTTATCGAATGTTGAGGTGTTCGAGAGGGTGTGAGTCGGGAGAGGGTGTGAGACGGTTTGGGATGGGTGTGAGTCGAGAAAAGGTTTCGAGAGTTTGTGAGGTGAGGGGTCGAGTCAGGGACAATGGGTCGAGTCCTGTTGTTGCGGTTACGAGTTTTTGAGTCGAGTTGTGTTTGATTCAAAATGGGAGTCTATTTCGAGGGAATGAGTCTTTGTGAAAGACGAGGATATGCCCGTTATGTTTGAATGGGCTTCATTCGGAAGAGTTCCGAATCGGAACTTTTTTCTTGATCCGGAAGTTCTTGGTTCGGAAGTTCTTGATCCGGAACTTCTTGATCCGGAACTTTTGGCTTGATCCGGAAGTTCTTGGTTCGGAAGTTCTTGATCCGGAACTTCTTGATCCGGAACTTCTTGTCTTCACCCGGAACTTTTACTTCACTCGGAAGTTTTGTTCACTCGGAACATTTTTTGTTCATCCGGAACTCTTGTATTTGATTCGGAACTTTTGGGTATGACAGATTTGATGGGACTGAGATGGACAGAAACAATGGACCAGAAACTTTGGACAGTTGACCAAATAGGTAGTTTGACCAAAAAATTAAGAAAAATCCAAAAGAAAAATGATAACTGATTAAAAAAAAAAAAACTGATAACTGATAACTTGATTAAAAAAAAAAAAAAAAAAAAAAACTGATAACTAAAAACTTGACCAAAAAAGAAAACGGATAAACGAAAAAGCAATAATAGGACGCAACTGATTAAAAAAAATATTTAAATAAAAAATAAAATTGATAAAACTAAAAAAAATTTAGAAATTGATAAACTTGATAAAAATTTAGAGATTTATAAAATTGATAAAATTGATACAAACTTTTTATAAAAAACTACAAAATTAAAAAGAGAAAAACAAAAACTTTTATAAAAAAAAACACCAACTTTTTGATAAACACAAACTTTTTAAGGTTTTATATAAGAAAAATTTGATTTTTATATAAAAATTTGTGATTTTTTTATCTAAAAAGTAAGTAGATTTGAAGATTTGATGTGATTTAACACAAAAAACACAAACTTTTTATAAAAAATACAAACTTTTTAAAGTTTAAGCATGATTAAATCAAAACCCACCAAAATCAAACAAAATAAAAGAAGAATAAACCAAACTAACCATGGCTCTTGATACCAATTGAAGGTCTACGTAATTAATGGCCTATTCTATATCATGGATTTGGTGGATTAAGTTGGTTGATTGATTGATTATTAAAGAAGAAATGAAGGAATGAGATAAGGAATTAGAGAGAGAAAGGAGAGAAAAGGGGAAATGTAGAGAGAGAAAGAAAAGATGAATAATGATTAAGTGAAAATGGTAATCAACAACCCCCTCCTAACATGCTAGGAGGGGTTATATATAGCCCACCCTACATGTGGGCTATATGGACTATACAATAATTAAATAGATCACGAGCCCATTACATAATTATCGTTGGAGCGACCGATCCTTCATAAATACGTAAAAACGTATTTCTAACAACTTTCTAGCTTCAATTATAGGAACTTGCGAAAAGTTCTTGTTCTTAACCGGTAAGAGTTAAGACTTTTGCGTTTTAAAGCTCCCTATATAAAAGCCTAGCAAAAATTGACTTAAACACGTTAAGGATACTAGCTAGAGTAAACTTGGATAAGTAAACTCTGGTTGAGTCAAAAGATTCACAAAGTTGAAAAATTAAAACCACTTTATTAAAATTTATTCTAGCAAAGAAAGTAAATAACTATACAAAAATAAAAACAACTAGGCCAAAATAGATAAAAAAATTTGAAAAATGTCGAAAAATCAATTTTTCGGTTAAAATGAGGACAAATACAAGGAAAAGCCCACTTAACTTCGATAGAAGTCCCTCTATACTTAATATAAACATTGTCCTCAATGTTTAAGCATGTGGAAGTAACCTCCCCTACACTTAGGACATTGTGCACTTTGTTTAAATCTTGCTAAGGAAGAGACAACTAAAGTGATTTCTATTTTAATATTGAAGAATATAAAATAGAAAATCAAAAGAGTTTAAGATAGAACCGGGAAGACGGCTACACGGAATCACAGGTTGTCAAAAGTCATCAAGAATGGATCTTTGATAGCTCAAATCCCTGCACATGATGAGAAAGAAAACAACAAACACATACTAGTGTCTCCCCCTACACTTATTATAAAAACAAATAAAAAGGATAGATACTACGGGTTGCCTCTCGAGAAGCACTTGTTTTTGTTAACCGAGTCGTGAGCCTGACTCGACCTTGATTAGCATGGGAGAAACCTTGAAGAACATCTACCGGGATCAAATACATGGTTTTCATCCATCAAGTAGCACAAGCTTAAGGCGAACAAGGCAAGCCAAAGAAGAGTAGGCAAGGTTCCCTTAAGCAGTTGTTGAGCACGGTGGTAGCAAGGGTGATGAGGTGAAAGCATATCTCTCCATTGTTTCCAAAACAAATTCCTTTTATTTCATCAGATGGATACTGAGATGGCTTGAAAATTTCAATACCAGGATCGAACACCTATTCCTTTAGGGGAAAATAACACTCAGGCTTAGTAAACCTTGAAGAGGATCCGCTCATAAATCATACAATCTCATCATCAGAGGGTGGATAGAGAGGTGTCAAGACATAGGTACTGCGGAGAATCATTCTCATTTGGGAAGTAAGTGTTGAGAAAAGTAGCAAAGTCTTCCTCAAATGAGTAGTCATCCAAAGTAGGATCAAGTATTGTTGGCAGAGGATCTTCATCAAAAGTAGGTGCAAGGTCATCATGTGAAGAATCACTCGAAAGAGTATCAACATCATCAAAGTCATCATAAGTTGGCATGTCTGGATACTCTGAAACAAAATTATCATAATCATCTCCATCGGAACTAGAATCATCATCATAATCATCATAGATCGGTGGAGAATCATAAATTGGTGGAGGATCTAAATTGGAGAGAGAGTCATCCACATGATCTT
Source organism: Glebionis coronaria (assembly GCA_025667525.1). Classification (NCBI taxonomy): domain Eukaryota; kingdom Viridiplantae; phylum Streptophyta; class Magnoliopsida; order Asterales; family Asteraceae; genus Glebionis; species Glebionis coronaria. The sequence goes on from CM046882.1 coordinate 216,559,589, forward strand.
GGAATAGTGGAGTATCATAGCAAGAATCGAAAAGAGGATTGTTGTAGACGACAAAATCATCAAGCACATTAATCATATTCGATGATTCTCTTCCATTGGGTTTGGTTGTGATCTTCCCCATTTTAAATACTTGTGCTTCATTCCCGACTCTTAAGATTAACTAACCTTCGGCAACATCGATTAAGGGTTTTTCGGTTCTAAAGAATGGCCGACCAAGTATTAATGGAATACGAGGGTCCATTTCATAATCAACAACAACAAAGTCGACTGGAAAAGTGAAGGTGCCAACTTTAATGAACACATCTTCGGCAATACCAATGGGGTAAGCGAGAGTTTGATTTGCAAGCTCAAGAGTCATCTTTATCGAGTAAGGTCGGGTAATGATAGTGTTTTCCAATCAATTAAAGGCATCAGATTTATACTTGCCCCGAGATCGGCTAAGGCAGTAAATTCTTTGGTTTGGTTAAAAATGCATGGCAACACAAAACGACCGGGATCTCCAAGTTTCTCCGGAAGTTCTTTAAGAAGGACGGCAGAATAATTTTCATTCAATCGAGTATTAACAAACTCGGCCATCTTCTCCTTCTTATTAAGCAAGTCTTTAAACATCTTAACAAATTTAGGCATTTGGGCTAGAGCTTCAACAAGGATAAAGGTGATGGTCAGTCCTGAAATCTTCTTCAAAAGTCTGACACTTGAATATCATCCTTGGTGAGCAATTGGCACATGTCTAAGCGAGAAGGATAAGGAATGTTGGGTTTAGGTGGTGTAGGTGTAGAAGGTGAAGGTTGAGATGTTGAAGGTTTAAAGGTGGAAGGTGGGGTTGGTGAAGGGTTATTCTTGGGTACTTCATTAAGAGGTGGAGACGGTAATGGAGAACTAATACTAGGCGTGGGAGTAGGAGGGATAAATGGTGGTAGAGGAGGTGTAGATGGAGTACCTGGGGGAGAGATAGATGGTCCTACTAAGATTGCTCCACTGCGTGTAGTAATAGCACTCACATTCGCTCTTGGGTTGGTGACGGTATTTGAAGGAAGAGAGTCCGAAGTAGAGGATTGAGTACTTGGAAAGAAACTCGCCATCATATTCTTTAAATCATTTGATTGATTGTTGAAGGAGGTTTGCATATCATGTCGAAGCTTGGTTTTAATAACATTCCCTTGCTTTGTGATATCTCCTTTCAAGTTGATGATTTGGCTTTGTAGATTCTTGACTAGCTCTCCTTGGGTCCTCATAAAAGCTTCAACGTCATGATTAATGGGTGGTGCTTGTTGAGCGGGTGGGTGATAAGGATTAGAAGCTCGAGGTGGGTTTGGATTGCTTCTATTGTAGTTGTTGGGGTTGTGGTTTTGAGGAGAAAAACCGGAAGAAAGAAAGTTGTTAGAACGGTAACTTAGCAAATTACGATCACCTTGAGGTCGGGCTTGGTAGTTTTCCGTTGAATAGTTACCATAAGCCGCATACACATTTTTCGGATTGTCATGAGTAGAAGGAAAATCAGTGTATGAATGAGGACCCCCTCAAATCTCGCAAGAAGTTGCAACAGCTTTAACTTGTTGTTGTTAATTTGTAGCCAAAAGTTGCATGTTTTTGCTCATTTCGACCATTGCGCGGGTCAATTCGGTGATATCAGGGTTTGAAGAAGTAGAAGACACATTGACTCTCGGGTTATTTCTTGAAGATGCGGATGAATCCCAATTTTTGTGATGAGTAGTCATGTTCTCTATAAGCTCTCTACACTCCTCAGGTCTTCTTTTCATAAATGTACCACCAGCGGCTGCATTAATCGTATCACGATCTCGGAAAGTTAAACCGTTGTAGAAAGTGTCAATTAAGGTGACGGGGAGCATGTTATGGTTTGGACATCGATCAATCAAAACATTATATCGTTCCTAAGCATCAAAAAGTGATTCATCAGGTTCTTGAGTAAATCCACTAATTTGATTTCGAAGGCTCGTTGTGACAATCTAACATTTTTAGGTAGTGAAATATTTTCTCGTATAATATTTTGAAACTTATTTTTGTGTTGGTTGAAGAACTCACAATATACGGATTTAAATTTGGGCTTACGTGCATAATTTAGCGTCCTTTACGACTAAACCGAAAACCTTAGGATTACATATTTACGTTTTTGAACTCCGTTTTTGATGAAACAATTTTTATTGGATTCGTTTTGTGACGTTGATTCATAATTTATAAAAACATTTTTCGTGAAACGACCCGAGGGCACGCAAATCGAGAAAACTAGAATCGAGGAATACCCGTAAATTAGTGAGATGGGACAAAATACATTATCCCACCCCACTAGCTAGCATGGGACGGCATAACATGACACCACAACCATATGTGGCATCATGTTAGCTAAAGAGTTACAAGTGTAACTAAGCTTACTCTTTAAGCTTACTCTTTCCACTTCCACTAGCTAAAACCATCAACACTTCTCATTACCATCTTTCCATAAATGCAAACAACCTCAAAAATCTCTCAAAAACACTACCCCTTTCCGTCCATATTGAAGCTACAAACACCCCTTTTGATCTTTTCTAGCCATGAAATACATGTTATCTAGCTCTATCATGGAGTTATCTTGAAGCCTTGATCATTTGGTGGCCATATTAACAACATTGGAGGTGATTTGCTGGTGTCCTAGGGCTGATTTCTCAACTATTGTTCTTGGTGTTTGATGATCTTGGAGTTACTTTTGGTGTTCATCAAGTTCTTGTCTTCCAAAAACAAGAAATACACTTGGTTGGTAAAGAAGATCATCCTCTCCATTTTCTCTTGTTATTTTTGTAAAGAACAAATGTATTTTCTTTATTATTGTATATGTATATGATGTATATATGATGATAAAAATTTTGTGTGGGGATCAAGTGTTGATAAATATGCTTAAAAAGGTTAATAACTATAAGAAATAAGGCTAAAATCATGCTTATTTAGTTGGTTGTATAAAAACAGTATATAACTAAAACTTGAACTGATAAACTTGCATGGTATGATCCATTCACAGTAAGTACAAGATGTTATACACATGTGAGAGTTGGCCATGCAATGGAATCATTATAATGAGTGAGATGTGATCAAAACAAGATGAGTGTGCTAATATGAATAAGCTGTTTTGTAGGGACTGTTAAGCATAGATAAAATTAAAATGAGCAGTAGCTATAACTAAGTCAAATGTATCACATAATATGGATATCATGCCATCCAAAAATGAGCTTTTAATTCATTGTAGAACTCTAGATATGATAAAAATGGTGAAGATGAAAAATAAAAATCAGATTTTGAGAATTAATGTTTATTACTATTATATAAGCACTCAAAATTATATTGTATAAAATGTAAAATTAAAACCCACTAACTTATGAATTTTATTTATATAAATATGTAAAAGGTTAAATAAATGGATAAATTATATAAATAGTAGTGGAATATTACTTATAAGTAATAAAAACTATAATATTGATTTTTACGACTTTTTTGGCTATTGCCGGAAAATTAACGTTTCTCGCCAATTAAAACTTAGACGATCAAACCCGTCTAATGTAAAGTTTTTAAAAGTCATATACTGATATATAAGTATCTAATACAAGTAAAAACCGATAAAACCTGAACTATAGGACATACGGACATTAACGAGCTAACTAAACTTATTGGACTAATACTTGGACTAATAATTGGACTAAATAAGATAAACACTTATAAAAAGAACTTATTGGGCTTAACCCATCTGGGCCCAACATGGAAAGTATATATACTGATAATATAAGTATCAAATGGATTAAAACAAGTTAAAGAACTTATACTAAGCTTATTGGACTTAAAATAGATAAATAGGTAAAACTAGTAAACTAGTAAAAAGTTACCAAAACGTAAACACTAAAATGAGTAAACAAAGATATATAAACCCACTTGATCATCATCATATGTACAAAATCATCATATGTATATTGTTATTTTGATAAAAGTCATTGGACAAAGTCTAAGACCGATTATTATTTACATAGGTTTCCGTGACCGAAGCACGCCCGTAGCCGATAATCCGCCTTTCGTTAACAACGTGAGTTCATAGCCTCACACTCTTTTAAATGTTTTATAAAAATGATTTGTAAACCCGCGAGGGAGATAACATGCTAGATTTTATAAAAATAGAACACAAGTAGTCCCAATGGTATGCTTAATGATATGGACCCGAATGATGCTATGACCCTATAAACGAGACTAAAAGGATTATTAGTAGTTAGGTTATGTCACTTAAAGTCCCATTAGCATGAATAGTGAACTACCGGGATTTGGTAGACGCTTATGCATTTGATAGTACTATTTGGGGACGATCACCCTAGTTCGCGCCTTGACGGTTGATCCCCATCGTACCACATTGATTGGTAAGCGAATTTATGTATGAGAAGATTCCATAGCGTGATTTTTGTGACGACACGCTAACTTAGATGGGCAAATTGTTTGTCGGGTTCGCGGCCTGCTGTTTTCATAGTAAGGTAACAATGTCATGCGGCTAATAATAATCTTAATCCAAATAAAAATGTATCCTATACATAATAACGACGCTATTAACGATGAATATATTACCTATCATGGTAATATAGAGACTACGGTCTCATGGACGGTTTAAGATGTATGCTTGATTTATATATTGCCTGACTAGCAATACGTGGACTTACTTCCCATATTATACTTGTGTTCTGATTTGAAATGATTGTTTTATATAACGGTTTTTATTAAACTCTATGAATTCACTCGGCATTCGCTGATATGATTTTTGCATGTTTTTATCTCAGGTGCTTGAAGGTAATCCGGATGGAGATCGACTCTGATGGCCCACATAATATTAAAAATGTTCATTCGATCTATGTTTTGTAAACTAAATGACCTGTATAATTTGGGACCTGTTGTACACTTTAAAACTTTTTATCGAATGAATGCATGTTGAACCTTGTACAACCATTTTTATGTGTTGTCTATGATTGGAGTTATTGTGCTATCCCGTAACACTCTGAAAGACCCTTCCGCTGTACCGATACGAAAATTAAGAGTGTTACAGTTTGGTACCAGAGCTCTTGTTATAGAGAACAAAAGATTTTAAAAACCAAGGTTTTGAACAAAACTTTTCAAAATACTTTGACAATGAACATTTGAGAAAATATTAAAAAAAATCGTTTGACTATAACGGTGCCAGAGATCTCCGACGTTACCAACAAGCCCTAGGAGATCAGATTGCCCCTCAGGTTGACTTGATAGAGAATGAGATTGATAATGTTGATATAGAGAATGATGAGGAGATTGGGTTAGATAATTTAGATGATGAGATTGATGATGAGGATGTCGAGGAGGATGTAGGTATAGACGTTAAGGTCGATGATGATGAGGAAGCCGAGCTTATTTACCCTTATGATGTTCTAGAGGGCGAGCCTTTGCCCCCACCAGTTGATTTGTCTGATTCTGAGGTTGAGTTACCTAGGGATGAAATGTCTAAATCGTCTGAATCTGATTCTGAATCAGAGGAGGATGAGGATGACAATGCACCTGACGGTACGGATGGTATTGCTACTCGTAAATGTGAGATAGGAGAGACGTCTAGTGCTCGAGAGGCTACCCATATTGATGGTCTTCCACCATGGGCCTTGAGACGTGATCTAGATGCTTCTCGTGTTAAGAGTTGTATGACGGAGATTGGATTAGGTGTTGTACAGACTCATGTTGCTTATTTGGAGTCGAAGACTAAGGTTGGCGAGAAAGAGCGGGAGTTGCTTAGCTTGGATTTGACTGATGTAGAGCGTGGTTTGAATGAGGCGTTTAGGAGGTTATCAGTGTTGGAAAGTGGTGAGTTTGCTAAAATGAAGAGAAAGGTGAATTCTATGGAGATTCAGTTGAGTGTAGCTCGTGCGATGCGTTAGACAGCTGAGAAGGAGTTGAATATATCTGTGGGATGGAACAGTAGATTTTATGATGACATGGTTGAAAGAGGAGTGATCCGTAAGCGCCCAGCTGAAGATGTGTCTAGTGATCGTCCGACGAAGATTCAGAAGACGATGGATGATGGACCATCTAGCGGTTCTCAGTAGACCAGTCTGTATTTAGTAGTGACCTTTGTATCTTTTGTGCTGTTGTAGCTTTGACTGAACCGACTTGTTACTTATAGACTTGGCACGAATTTTGAGTGTATATAGTGCTAGAACTTTGATATGGGATGTAACTAAGAAAATACTTTTGTTTCAACTCGAATGAAATATGTATCTTGTCTTGAATTCCATATTGTGCCTTATTTGTACCTTGATTATGAATTCAATCCATATAATATGAATCCTTTGTTGGGTGAATGCTTAATACTTTGAAATTGTGAAATTATAGAACTATGCCGCCCAAGAAGGCTGTGACTGAGGATGATGTACGTAGGATTATTACGGAGCAGGTTACCGCATCTATGACTGAATTTATGGCAAATGCTAGAAATGAAGCTTGCGGTAGTGGAGCTGGCGGTAGTGGAGCTGGCGGTAGTGGAATTGGCGGTACTAATGTGAATGTGAATGCTAATATTGTGAATGCTAATGCTGGAGGAAATATAGGAGGACTTGGAGCTAATGCACCTGAAGTTGGTGGTTGTACTTATGTGACGTTCATGAAGTGTGAACCTCTACCTTTTAATGGAACTGAAGGTGCTGTAGGACTAAGTAGTGGATTGAGAAGATTGAGTCGGTGTTTCGGATTAGTAAGTGTAAGGAGGAAGATAAAGTGACTTTTGCTATGGCTACTCTTAAAGGTCGTGCGTTGACTTGGTGGAACGGGAGAATTGCTTTCATGGGTCTTGATGTTGCTAATGCTACTCCTTGGGCTGAAATTAAGAAGTGGATGACTTTGGAGTTTTTTCCTCGTAGTGTGATTATTAGGTTAGAACAAGAGTTGATTCATTTGAGAATGAAAGGTGTGGACATTGATATTTACACAAACCGATTCCATGAGTTGGCCTTGCTATGTCCTCGATTGGTTGAACCCGAAGAGATTCGAATTGAACAATATATTAAAGGGTTGACCAGGAATATCCGGGGGGATGTGACATCATCTAAACCACTGACCATTGATGATGGTGTTCGAATGGCTTACCAACTCATTGGACAGATAATTTAGGATAGGGAAAATGAAGCCCGTGTTGGTGAGAAAAGAAAGGGAGACGGTGATCGTGTAGATAGAGGTGATAATAGGAAGAATTTCAATCGCCGTCAGAACTAGAGAAAGGGGAATGCAAATGCTCTTACCTACAACACACCACGCAACGATGATAGATGTCCTAAGTGTGGCAACAAGAGGCATGCTGGCGACTGCTGGAAGTGCCGAAATTGCGGAAAGCTTGGACACAAGGTTGAAAGGTGTAAGAAGGGAACCATTTGCTTCAACTGTAATGAAGAAGGTAATAGGAAATCGGAATGCCCCAAGTTGAAAGCGATTGTACCTAGAAGAAACCCCCAGGGTGGTGTCTATCAACTTGGAACAATTGAGATGAAGAAAGAGGATCCGAATGTCGGTACCGGTACGTTTTTACTCAACAATCATTATGCTGTTGCTTTATTCGATTCGGGTGCTGATAGGAGCTTTGTATCCACTCAATTTAGTGCCCTTATTGACATTGAACCTGTTGAGATAAATACCAGTTACGAGGTGGAATTGGCTAATGGTAAATTAGTGAAAACTAATAAGCTATTAGAAGGATGCTCTCTAAATCTCTTGAACCATTCCTTTCCGATTGATTTGATGTGGATAGAATTAGGTAGTTTTGATATTATTATTGGTATGGATTGGTTGTCGTTGAATAATGCTACTATTTTATGTGGAGAGAAGAAGGTTAAGATTCCTCTTAGGAATAGGACGTTAGTAATTGATGGTAATCGAGGTGAATCCCGTTTGAAAATCGTTTCATGTATTAAAGTCCAAAAGTACATCAGGAACGGTTGTGAGTTATTCTTAGCTCAAGTGACCGGGAATGAGTCTAGGGAGAAACGATTGGAAGATGTACCTATTATTTGTGAATTTCCGGAGGTATTTCCTAAAGAAATACCCGGACTTCCACCGATAAGGCAAGTAGAGTTTCGAATCGATTTAATTCCTGGTGCTGCACAGGTGGCACGTGCGCCTTACCGATTAGCCCCTTCTGAATTAAAGGAGTTATCTGAGCAACTTAAGGAGTTGTCTGATAAAGGTTTTATTCGACCGAGCTCGTTGCCTTGGGGAGCTCCAGTCTTGTTCGTTAAGAAGAAGGATGGATCTTTCCGTATGTGCATTGATTATAGGGAATCGAATAAGTTGACAATTAAAAATCGATATACTTTACCTAGGATTGATGATTTGTTTGATCAACTACAAGGATCTAGTGTGTATTCTAAGATAGATTTGCGGTCAGGATATCACCAACTTCGCGTCCGTGAAGAAGATATTCCTATAACTGCCTTTAGAACTGGTTATGGACACTATGAATTTCAAGTAATGCCATTTGGGTTAACTAACGCACCTGCGGTTTTCATGTATTTAATGAATCGAGTGTGCAAGCCCTACTTGGATAAATTTTTGATTGTGTTTATTAACGATATTCTAATCTATTCTAAGAATGAAGATGAACATAGAGAACATTTAAGGATTGTTTTGAATTTGTTGAAGGATGAAAGGTTGTATGCTAAGTTCTCGAAGTGTGATTTCTGGTTAGATTCTGTGCAATTTCTTGGTCATGTGATTAACAAAGATGGAATTCATGTTGATCCTGCAAAGGTTGAAGCTATTAAGAATTGGTCTGCACCGACAACGCCAACGGAAGTGCGACAGTTCTTAGGATTGGCTGGCTATTATAGGCGATTCATTAAAGAATTTTCTTTGATAGCTAAACCCTTGACTAAGCTTACCCAGAAGAATAAACCTTTCGTTTGGGGAAGTGATGAAGACGGAGCATTTCAGACATTGAAGAAAAAATTATGTAGTGCGCCAATCTTATCATTACCCGACGGGAGTGAAGATTTTGTAGTGTATTGTGATGCATCTCTTAGAGGCTATGGAGCTGTTTTGATGTAGAGAGAGAAAGTGATAGCTTATGCTTCTAGGCAATTAAGGAAGAATGAGGAGAATTATACTACTCATGATCTTGAGTTAGGAGTTGTAGTCTTTGCTCTTAGGTTGTGGAGACATTATCTGTATGGCACCAAGTGTACGTTATTCACCGATCACAAAAGCCTACAGTATATTCTCGACCAGAAGGAATTGAACATGAGGCAATGAAGATGGATAGAGTTGTTAAGTGATTATGATTGTGATATAAAATATCACCCAGGAAAAGCCAATGTTGTTGCCGATGCGTTAAGTAGGAAAGATAGAGAGCCTATCAGGGTACGTTCTCTAGTCATGACCGTGCACAATAATTTGCCTGAGCAAATTAGAAATGCGCAAATAGAAGCTTGTAAGAAGGAGAATTTTGTTAATGAAGGGTTCCGAGGAGAAGGAGATCCTTTAGAGGTTAGAACTGATGGAGTGAAATTCTTAAGAGGTCGTATGTGGATACCTAAGTTTGGAGGCTTAAGAGATTTGATTATGTTAGAATCCCATAAATCTAAGTATTCCATTCATCCAGGATCTGATAAGATGTACCATGATTTGAAGAAGTTGTACTGGTGGCCGAATATGAAAGCTGACATAGCTATGTATGTTCTTTAATGCTTGACTTGTGCTAGAGCCAAAGCTGAACATCAAAAGCCATCAGGACTACTTCAGCAGCCAAAGATTCCTGAATGGAAGTGGGAGCGAATTACGATGGACTTTATCACCAAGCTTCCTAGAACATCATCTGGAAACAACTCGATTTAGGTTATTGTCGATAGACTGACCAAATCAACACACTTCATTCCGGTTAAAGAGCAGTTCTCACTGGAGAAGCTGACTCGAATATACCTCGATAATGTTGTATGCAAGCATGGAGTGCCTGTATCGATCATTTCAGATCGAGATCCTAGATTCGCATCGAATTTTTGGAAATCTCCAAAGATCTTTGGGAACGAATCTCGACATGAGCACTGCTTATCACCCCCAGACTGATGGGCAGAGTGAAAGGACGATACAAACACTAGAAGATATGTTGAGAGGTTGTGTGTTAGACTTTGGTAAGAATTGGGATAAATATTTGCCGTTAGCAGAGTTTTCGTATAACAATAGTTACCATTCTAGTCTTAAGGCTACACCATTTGAAGCTTTATATGGTAGGAAGTGTAGATCTCCTGTATGTTGGAGTGAAGTTTTGGGATACCCAGCTCATGGGACCGGAATTGATCCGGGAGACTACGGAGATGATAGTTCAGATTAAGAATAGGTTGTTGACTGCCCGTAGTAGACAGAAAAGTTACGCAGATGTGCGGCGGAAGCCAATGGAGTTTAAAGTGGGTGACCGAGTAATGTTGAAAGTATCGCCATGGAAAGGCGTTATCAGATTTGGAAAGCGAGTGAAATTGAATCCCCGTTATATTGGACCCTTTAAGATTTTATATAGAGTAGGTCTGGTGGCTTACAAACTAGAGTTACCCCTAGAACATCATGGTGTTCACAACACATTCCATGTATCTAATCTGAAGAAATGTCTAGCAGTGAGTGATGAGAAAATTTCATTTGGTAAGGTTCGAATAGATGGGAAGTTGCATTTTATCGAAGAGCCCGTAGAGGTTATGGATCGTGAGGTAAAGCAACTGAAACAAAGTCGGATACCTATTGCTAAGATCCGATGGAATTCAAAGCATGGACCGGAGTATACTTGGGAACGAGAGGATGAAATGTGGAAGAAATATCCGCACCTCTTCGATTTCAATAAGAAACGGACATCCAAATGAAATGGATCACGAGGACGTTGATCCCTTTAGGAGGAAAAGCTGTGACAATCTAACATTTTCAGGTAGTGAAATATTTTCTCGTATAATACTTTGAAACTTATTTTTGTGTTGGTTGACGAACTCACAATTTACGGATTTAAATTTGGGCTTACATGCATAATTTAGCGTCCTTTACGACTAAACCGGAAACCTTAGGATTACATATTTACGTTTTTGAACTCCGTTTTTGATGAAACAATTTTTATTGGATTCGTTTTGTGACGTTGATTCATAATTTATAAAAACGTTTTTCGTGAAACGACCCGAGGGCACGCAAATCGAGAAAACTAGAATCGAGGAATACCCGTAAATTAGTGAGGTGGGACAAAATACATTATCCCACCCCACTAGCTAGCATGGGACGGAAAAACATGACACCACAACCATATGTGGTATCATGTTAGCTAAAGAGTTACAAGTGTAACTACGCTTACTCTTTAAGCTTACTCTTTCCACTTCCACTAGCTAAAACCATCAATACTTCTCATTATCATCTTTCCATACATGCAAACAGCCTCAAAACTCTCTTAAAAACTCTACCCCTTGCCGTCCATATTGAAGCTACAAACACCCCTTTTGATCTTTTCTAGCCATGAAATACATGTTATCTTGCTCTATCATGGAGTTATCTTGAAGCATTGATCATTTGGTGGCCATATTAACAACATTGGAGGTGATTTTCTTGTGTCCTAGGGCTGATTTCTCAACTATTGTTCTTGGTGTTTGATGATCTTGGAGTTACTTTTGGTGTTCATCAAGTTCTTGTCTTCCAAAAACAAGAAACACACTTGGTTGGTAAAGAAGATCATCCTCTCCATTTTCTCTTGTTATTTTTGTAAAGAACAAATGTATTTTCTTTATTATTGTATATGTATATGATGTATATATGATGATAAAAATGTTGTGTGGGGATCAAGTGTTGATAAATATGCTTAAAAAGGTTAATAACTATAAGAAATAAGGCTAAAATCATGCTTATTTAGTTGGTTGTATAAAAACAGTATATAACTAAAACTTGAACTGATAAACTTGCATGGTATGATCCATTCACAGTAAGTACAAGATGTTATACACATGTGAGAGTTGGCCATGCAATGGAATCATTATAATGAGTGAGATATGATCAAAACAAGATGAGTGTGCTAATGTGAATAAGCTGTTTTGTAGGGACTGTTAAGCATATATAAACTTAAAATGAGCAGTAGCTATAACTAAGTTAAATGTAGCACATAATATTAAGATCATGCCATCCAAAAATGAGCTATTAATTCATTATAGAACTATAGATATGATAAAAATGGTGAAGATGAAAATAAAAATCAGATTTTGAGAATTAATGTTTATTACTATTATATAAGCACTCAAAATTATATTGTATAAAATATAAAATTAAAACCCACTAGCTTATGAATTTTATTTATATAAATATGTAAAAGGTTAAATAAATGGATAAATTATATAAATAATAGTGGAATAATACTTATAAGTAATAAAAACTATAAACTTGATTTTTACGACTTTTTCGGCTATTACCGTAAAATTAACGTTTTTCGCCAATTAAAACTTAGACGATCAAACCCGTCTAATGTAAAGTTTTTAAAAGTCATATACTGATATATAAGTATCTAATTCAATTAAAAACCGATAAAACCCGAACTATAGGACATACGGACATTAACGAGCTAACTAAACATATTGGACTAATACTTGGACTAATAATTGGACTAAATAAACACTTATAAAGAGAACTTATTGGGCTTAACCCATCTGGGCCCAACATGGAAAGTATATATACTGATAATATAAGTATAAAATGGATTAAAACAAGTTAAAGTACTTATACTATGCTTATTGGACTTAAAATAGATAAATAGGTAAAACTAGTAAACTAGTAAAAAGTTACCAAAACGTAAACACTACAATGAGTAAACAAGGATATATAAACCCACTTGATCATCATCATATGTACAAAATCATCATATGTAGATTGTTATTTTGATAAAAGTCATTGGAAAAAGTCTAAGACCGATTATTATTTATATAGGTTTCCGTGACCGAAGCACGCCCGTAGCCGATAATCCGCCTTTCATTAACAACGTGAGTTCATAGCCTCGCACTCTTTTAAATGTTTTATAAAATGATTTGTAAACCCGCGAGGGAGATAACATGCTAGATTTTATAAAAATAGAACACAAGTAGTCCCGATGGTATACTTAATGATATGGACCCGAATGATGTTATGACCCTATAAACGAGACTAAAAGGATTATTAGTAGTTAGGTTGTGTCACTTAAAGTCCCATTAGCATGAATTGTGAACTACAGGGATTTGGTAGACGCTTATGCATTTGATAGTACTATTTGGGGACGATCACCCCAGTTCCCGCCTTGACGGTTGATCCCCGTCGTACCACATTGATTGGTAAGCGAATTTATGTATGAGAAGATTCCATAGCGTGAGTTTTGTGACGACACGCTAACTTAGATGGGAAAATTGTTTGTCGGGTTCGCGGCCCGCTGTTTTCATAGTAAGGTAACAATGTCATGCGGTTAATAATAATCCTAATCCAAATAAAAATGTATCCTATACATAATAACGACGCTATTAACGATGAATATATTACCTATCATGGTAATATAGAGACTACGGTCTCATGGACGGTTTAAGATGTATGCTTGATTTATATATTGCCTGACTAGCAATACGTGGACTTACTTCCGATATTATACTTGTGTTCTGATTTGTAATGAGTGTTTTATATAACGGTTTTCATTAAACTCTATGAATTCACTCGGCATTCGCTGATATGATTTTTGCATGTTTTTATCTCAGGTGCTTGAAGGTAATCCGGATAGAGATCGACTATGATGGCCCACATAATATTAAAAATGTTCATTCGATCTATGTTTTGTTAACTAAATGACCTGTATAATTTGGGACCTGTTGTACACTATAAAACTTTTTATCAAATGGATGAATGTTGAACCTTGTACAACCATTTTTATGTGTTGTCTATGATTGGAGTTATTGTGCTATCCCGTAACACTCTGAAAGACCATTCCGTTGTACCGACACGAAAATTGAGAGTGTTACAGTTTGGTACCAGAGCTCTTGTTATAGAGAACAAAAGATTTTAAAAACCAAGGTTTTGAACAAAACTTTTCAAAATCCTTTGACAATGAACATTTGAGAAAGTATTAAAAAAAATCTTTTGACTATAACGGTGCCAGAGATCTCCGACGTTACCAACAAGCCCTATCGAGAAGATATATATTTTGAAATATATAATTTAATTTATATATATGTATATATCGTGATTTCATTATGTAATTGTTTAACTAGTATGTTATCCTAATACGAGATATATATATATATATATATATATATATATATATATATATATATATATATATATATATATATATATATATATATATATATATATATATATATATATATATATATATATATATAAATGCAGATTGTCATGGCTGACCCTAATATTCCTGTTGAAAACCATGCTATTCCCGAACCTAATGTAGATGATGATCCTTATTTAGACTTAGTAGATTATGATATGGATGATGAGGAGGAACCATTTGAGGATCTCGAGCCCGAGTTAGGACTAGGAGATCAGATTGCCCCTCAGGTTGACTTGGTAGAGAATGAGATTGATAATGTTGATATAGAGAATGATGAGGAGATTGGGTTAGATAATTTAGATGATGAGATTGATGACGAGGATGTCGAGGAGGATGTAGGTATAGACGTTGAGGTCGATGATGATGAGGAAGCCCAGCTTATTTACCCTTATGATGTTCCAGAGGGCGAGCCTTGTTGATCCCAAACTTAGATCGATTAAGCTTTGTGTATACGAGATTAGATGAAGTACTACACGTAGAGAAACCTTTGCTTATGAATAAAGTAACAAAGTGTTATGCGGAATTAACACTTGATCTAAAACACAATGATGTTAAACAAACTTTCACTTGTATTAGAATAATCGTGTTGATTACAATGAAAGGTTTAACTTGCGAATACTATGATAACTGATATTTAACATTAACCTAAAAGATCTTCTTTTATAGAACAAGAAGTCTTGTACAATAAGCTACGAATCAACTATTCTAGGTAAAGATAAACATAGAAAATACATTGTCGTTTCTATCCTTACTAGAAGTAATCTAGAATATAATAAACGTGTAGCTCACATCTTCCATCAGTGCTTGTCTTCAATCTGTCAACGCTTGACTTTATCTTGTCAACGCTTATGCTGTCAGCGCTCACTTTGCTCTTGTCAACGCTTGAGTTGTTCTTGTCAGCGTTCAAGTGTTCTGGCCTAAATTTATTCCCAACAATCCTCCCCTAAACTTGATATCCACTCTTATGATCAAGTTTCTGAATAAACATTAAGGACTTGGAGGAGTCTGACAAACCTTGTCATATTGATGATAAATAAATCTGATCAAATTCTTTGCCACGTCACTTGTATAGTCTATCTCCAACTGGGTGTCCTTCATCTTCTCCAAAACAGCCTTGGATATGAAATACTGAGCATCTACAAGTAAATACTCAGCAAACTTTGTAGAACTCAAATGGTATACACCAGCAGCTGAATATAACCTCCATTGAAGACCACTGAGGTCATCTTCAAGATCCTTCCATATTTCAGGATCTTCTTCTTTTGTCCCACACATTCTTTTGAATGTGGTCCAAAGTTTTATTCCATTGGCTGAAGTTGGTGCTTCAGCCTCATACTTGGTCTCTAGCAACCTCCAAAGGTATACCAAGTCTTCTCTGTCACAACTTGCAAATAAAGATATGAGAGTGGTAAAAGTGTGTACCTCCTTGCCAAATCTTCCAATTTTCCAGAATCCACATTCATCTTCCTCATAACTTACAATTGGATTCCTGGAATCTAGTGGTAACACATGCACCATATCTGAAGCTTCTAATGGGGAGAGCTTAAGACTCTTTCTAATGATTGCTTCACTTGGATATAGTTGAGACATATCTTTTGGAAACTCAAGAATAAATCCCTTCTTTACTGGTCTAGGAACTATCATAGCTTTCTTGATTGCCATCTCTTCTGCAAGTTGCTCCTTTCTTTCATCTGAAAGAAGTCTGAAAGTGTTCTCTTCCTGCACTTTCACCCAAATAGGATAAGCCCTATGTTCCAACTCATCAAATGTCAAAGCCTTCAGCTTCTGATGTGTCCATCCAACTCCATGACATTTGAGCAACATAAAATAGAGCTTCCTTCTATCCCTTTTTAACTCAGAGAGAATGTTGCTTGCCTTGTACTTCAGCATCACCTTACAATCCTGCTGAACTCTAAGAAGAATTTCCAAACCCCATATTTGATCTGAAATGGTCAAGTCTGGATTATCCATACAGCTTTCTTCCCAAGAATTGTACATCTGAACTACCTCTGGCATATCAAAATCAATTTGCAACTTCAAATCTCTCAGCCTTTCCCTAGCAAGCTCATCACCATACTCAAGTCTTTCTGGTTCAACAATCATCACACTTGAATCTGAGCTAGCTCCATCACTTTCTTCTTCAGAAGTCACAACAAATGGTGACTTTTCCTTTTCACCTTGTTCCATCATTTGCTCAGCCAATCTTCTATCAAATTCAACCTGAGCTGCATTCTTTGGAACAATTTCTTCTACCAACTTACCCTTACCCTTATCTGTTGGTTCAATTGTTTGTAGGGTAGTTGATAATACCTGAGTAGGAACATCTTTGATGATAGATGATGACTGGAATACATCACCTCCATATGCAGATCTGTCAACGCCCAAATCTCCTCTATCAGCGCCCAAAATACTTCTGTCAGCGTCCAAACTTGTCTTGTCAACGCTCAAATATTTTCCCTCAGCGCCTTGTGTAACCTCCCTCAACATATCTGTAAATGATAAATTTAAATTTGTTGGAGAGATTAAGGACGTATCAAAACCTTTTTGTTCCTTCAATGTAGTAAGAGCTTCAGCAATATCCAATGATTGACCATCTTGACTGCTCTTATCACTCAGATTTCTTTGATCTTCCTCCCCTTTGGAAGACTCCTCCATACCTCCCCTTGAATGAGCACTCTCCAAAACAAACAGACCATCGTTCTTGATTAGCACAATAAATGATGGATCTAGGGTTTTTAACATTATACATCAAAACCCTAATTAGGGTTTGTAATTTAACCATTGATCCTGAATTAACAGCCACCAATCTCACAAAATTCTGCTTTTTATGTAGATCTAGGGTTTGAAGAAACCCTAGTTCATGATTTCATGTGAAAGCAGAAAACTGAAAATCTTCCATCAGCCAACTTCGACGCTTAATAACTTTTGCCTGGGGATAAAACTCGACAATCCCTCCGGTGGATGTTTAGATCTATGTATGTAGAACACACATCTAAAATTTCGTGACGATCCAACGGTTCAATCAAAAGTTATGACCTTCTGAATACTGCTGCGCACACAAAAACGTCCAGAAAAACTCTATACGAATTTTTCTTCCATCACGATACACGAACACCTCGTCGGACCTAGATATCAAGAGCCTTAGGCTCTGATACCACTTGTTGATCCCAAACTTAGATCGATTAAGCTTTGTGTATACGAGATTAGATCAAGTACTACACGTAGAGAAACCTTTGCTTATGAATAAAGTAACAAAGTGTTATGCGGAATTAACACTTGATCTAAAACACAATGATGTTAAACAAACTTTCACTTGTATTAGAATAATCGTGTTGATTACAATGAAAGGTTTAACTTGCGAATACTATGATAACTGATATTTAACATTAACCTAAAAGATCTTCTTTTATAGAACAAGAAGTCTTGTACAATAAGCTACGAATCAACTATTCTAGGTAAAGATAAACATAGAAAATACATTGTCGTTTCTATCCTTACTAGAAGTAATCTAGAATATAATAAACGTGTAGCTCACATCTTCCATCAGTGCTTGTCTTCAATCTGTCAACGCTTGACTTTATCTTGTCAACGCTTATGCTGTCAGCGCTCACTTTGCTCTTGTCAACGCTTGAGTTGTTCTTGTCAGCGTTCAAGTGTTCTGGCCTAAATTTATTCCCAACAAGCCTTTGCCCCCACTAGTTGATTTGTCTGATTCTAAGGTTGAGTTACCTAGGGATGAAATGTCTGAATCGTCTGAATCTGATTCTGAATCAGAGGAGGATGAGGATGACAATGCACCTGACGGTACGGATGGTATTGCTACTCGTAGATGTGAGATAGGAGAGTCGTCTAGTGCTCGAGAGGCTACCCATATTGATGGTCTTGCACCATGGGCCTTGAGGCGTGATCTAGATGCTTCCCGTGTTAAGAGTTGTATGATGGAGATTGGATTATGTGTTGTACAGACTCATGTTGCTTATTTGGAGTCGAAGACTAAGGTTGGCGAGAAAGAGCAGGAGTTGCTTAGCTTGGATTTGACTGATGTAGAGCGTGGTTTGAATGAGGCTTTTAGGAGGTTATCAGTGTTGGAAAGTGGTGAGTTTGCTGAAATGAAGAGAAGGTGAATTCAATGGAGATTCAGTTGAGTGTAGCTCGTGCGATGCGTGAGAAAGCTGAGAAGGAGTTGAATATATTTGTGGGATGGAACAGTAGATTTTATGCGGACATGGTTGAAAGAGGAGTGATCTGTAAGCGCCCAGCTGAAGATGTGTCTAGTGATCGTCCGGCGAAGATTCAGAAGACGATGGATGATGGACCATCTAGCGGTTCTCGGTAGACGAGTCTGTATTTAGTAGTGACCTTTGTATCTTTTGTGCTTTTGTAGCTTTGACTGAACCGACTTGTTAGTAGTAGACTTGGCACGAATTTTGAGTGTATATAGTGCTAGAACTTTGATATGGGATGTAACTAAGACAATACTTTTGTTTCAAATCGAATGAAATATGTATCTTGTCTTGAATTCCATATTGTGACTTATTTGTACCTTGATTATGAATTAAATCCATATTATATGAATCCTTTGTTGGGTGAATGCTTAATACTTTGAAATATTGAAATTATAGAACTATGCCGCCCAAGAAGGCTGTGACTGAGGATGATGTATGTAGGATTATTACGGAGCAGGTTACCGCATCTATGACTGAATTTATGGCAAATTCTAGAAATGAAGATGGCGGTAGTGGAGCTGGCGGTAGTGGAGCTGGCGGTAGTGGAGCTAGCGGTAGTGGAGCTGGCGGTAGTGGAGCTGGCGGTAGTGGAATTGGCGGTACTAATGTGAATTTGAATGCTAATAATGTGAATGCTAATGCTAGAGGAAATATAGGTGGACTTGGAGCTAATGCACCTGAAGTTGGTGGCTGTACTTATGTGACGTTCATGAAGTGTGAACCTCTACCTTTTAATGGAACTGAAGGTGCTGTAGGACTAAGCCAGTGGATTGAGAAGATTGAGTCGGTGTTTCGGATTAGTAAGTGTAAGGAGGAAGATAAAGTGACTTTTGCTATGGCTACTCTTAAAGGTCGTGCGTTGACTTGGTGGAACGGGAGAATTGCTTTCATGGGTCTTGATGCTGCTAATGCTATTCCTTGGGCTGAAATTAAGAAGTGGATGATTTTGGAGTTTTGTCCTCGTTGTGTGATTATTAGGTTAGAACAAGAGTTGATTCATTTGAGAATGAAAGGTGTGGACATTGATAGTTACACAAACCGATTCCATGAGTTGGCCTTGCTATGTCCTCGATTGGTTGAACCCGAAGAGATTCGAATTGAAAAATATATTAAAGGGTTGACCAGGAATATCCGGGGGGACGTGACATCATCTAAACCACTGACCATTGATGATGCTGTTCGAATGGCTTACCAACTCATTGGACAGATAATTCAGGATAGGGAAGATGAAGCCCGTGTTGGTGAGAAAAGAAAGGGAGACGGGGATCGTGTAGATAGAGGTGATAATAGGAAGAATTTCAATCGCCGTCAGAACCAGAGAAATGGGAATGCAAATGCTCTTACCTACAACACACCGCGCAACGATGATAGATGTCCTAAGTGTGGCAACAAGAGGCATGCTGGCGACTGCTGGAAGTGCCGAAATTGCGGAAAGCTTGGACACAAGGTTGAAAGGTGTAAGAAGGGAACCATTTGCTTCAACTGTAATGAAGAAGGTCATAGGAAATCGGAATGCCCCAAGTTGAAAGCGATTGTACCTGGAAGAAACCCCCAGGGTGGTGTATATCAACTTGGAACAATTGAGGTGAAGAAAGAGGATCCGAATGTCGTTACCGGTACGTTTTTACTCAACAATCATTATGCTGTTGCTTTATTCGATTCGGGTGCTGATAGGAGCTTTGTATCCACTAAATTTAGTGCCCTTATTGACATTGAACCTGTTGAGATAAATACCAGTTACGAGGTGGAATTGGCTAATGGTAAATTAGTGAAAACTAATAAGCTATTAGAAGGATGCTCTCAAAATCTCTTGAACCATTCCTTTCCGATTGATTTGATGTTGATAGAATTAGGTAGTTTTGATATTATTATTGGTATCGATTGGTTGTCGTTGAATAATGCTACTATTTTATGTGGAGAGAAGAAGGTTAAGATTCCTCTTAGGAATAGGACGTTAGTAACTGATGGTAATCAAGGTGAATCCCGTTTGAAAATCGTTTCATGTATTAAAGTCCAAAAGTACATCAGGAACGGTTGTGAGTTATTCTTAGCTCAAGTGACCGGGAATGAGTCTAGGGAGAAACGATTGGAAGATGTACCTATTATTTGTGAATTTCCAGAGGTATTTCCTAAAGATTTACCCGGACTTCCACCGATAAGGCAAGTAGAGTTTCGAATCGATTTAATTCCTGGTGCTGCACCGGTGGCACGTGTGCCTTACCGATTAGCACCTTCTGAATTAAAGGAGTCATCTAAGCAACTTAAGGAGTTGTCTGATAAGGGTTTTATTCGACCGAGCTCGTCGCCTTGGGGAGCTCCAGTCTTGTTCGTTAAGAAGAAGGATGGATCTTTTCGTATGTGCATTGATTATAGGGAACTGAATAAGTTGACAATTAAAAATCGATATCCTTTACCTAGGATTGATGATTTGTTTGATCAACTACAAGGATCTAGTGTGTATTATAAGATAGATTTGTGGTCAGGATATCACCAACTTCGCGTCCATGAAGAAGATATTCCTATAACTGCCTTTAGAACTCTACCCCTTGTCGTCCATATTGAAGCTACAAACACCCATTTTGATCTTTTCTAGCCATGAAATACATGTTATCTAGCTCTATCATGGAGTTATCTTGAAGCCTTGATCATTTGGTGGCCATATTATCAAAATTGTAGGTGATTTGCTTGTGTCCTAGGGCTGATTTCTCAACTATTGTTCTTGGTGTTTTATGATCTTGGAGTTACTTTTGGTGTTCATCAAGTTCTTGTCTTCCAAAAACAAGAAATACACTTGGTTGGTAAAGAAGATCATCCTCTCCATTTTCTCTTGTTATTTTTGTAAAGAACAAATGTATTTTCTTTATTATTGTATATGTATATGATGTATATATGATGATAAAAATGTTGTGTGGGGATCAAGTGTTGATAAATATGCTTAAAAGGGTTAATAACTATAAGAAATAAGGCTAAAATCATGCTTATTTAGTTGGCTGTATAAAAACAGTATATAACTAAAACTTGAACTGATAAACTTGCATGGTATGATCCATTCACAGTAAGTACAAGATGTTATACACATGTGAGAGTTGGCCATGCAATGGAATCATTATAATGAGTGAGATATGATCAAAACAAGATGAGTGTGCTAATCTGAATAAGCTGTTTTGTAGGGACTGTTAAGCATAGATAAACTTAAAATGAGCAGTAGCTATATCTAAGTTAAATGTAGCACATAATATGAAGATCATGCCATCCAAAAATGAGCTTTTATATCATTATAGAACTCTAGATATGATAAAAATGGTGAAGATGAAAATAAAAATCAGATTTTGAGAAATAATGTTTATTACTATTATATAAGCACTCAAAATTATATTGTATAAAATGTAAAATTAAAACCCACTAACTTATGAATTTTATTTATAAAAATATGTAAAAGGTTAAATAAATGGTAAATTATATAAATAGTAGTATAATAATACTTATAAGTAATAAAAACTATAATATTGATTTTTACGACTTTTTCGGCTATTACGGTAAAATTAACGTTTTTCGCCAATTAAAACTTAGACTATCAAACCCGTCTAATGTAAAGTTTTTAAAAGTCATATACTGATATATAAGTATCTAATACAAGTAAAAACCGATAAAACCCGAACTATAGGACATACGGACATTAACGAGCTAACTAAACATATTGGACTAATGCTTGGACTAATAATTGGACTAAAAAAGATAAACACTTATAAAAAGAACTTATTGGGCTTAACCCATCTGGGCCCAACATGGAAAATATATATACTGATAATATAAGTATAAAATGGATTAAAACAAGTTAAAGAACTTATACTAAGCTTATTGGACTTAAAATAGATAAATAGGTAAAACCAGTAAACTAGTAAAAAGTTACCAAAACGTAAACAATAAAATGAGTAAACAAGGATATATAAACCCACTTGATCATCATCATATGTACAAAATCATCATATGTATATTGTTATTTTGATAAAAGTCATTGGACAAAGTCTAAGACCAATTATTATTTATATAGGTTTCCGTGACCGAAGCACGCCCGTAGCCGATAATCCGCCTTTAATTAACAACGTGAGTTCATAGCCTCCCACTCTTTTAAATGTTTTATTAAATGATTTGTAAACCCGCGAGGGAGATAACATGCTAGATTTTATAAAAATAGAACACAAGTAGTCCCGATGGTATGCTTAATGATATGGACCCGAATGATGCTATGACCCTATAAACGAGACTAAAAGGATTATTAGTAGTTAGGTTATGTCACTTAAAGTCCCATTAGCATGAATTGTGAACTACCGGGATTTGGTAGACGCTTATGCATTTGATAGTACTATTTGGGGACGATCACCCCAGTTCGCGCCTTGACGGTTGATCCCGTCGTACCACATTGATTGGTAAGCGAATTTATGTATGAGAAGATTCCATAGCGTGATTTTTGTGACGACACGCTAACTTAGATGGGCAAATTGTTTTTCGGGTTCGCGGCCCGCTGTTTTCATAGTAAGGTAACAATGTCATGCGGCTAATAATAATCCTAATCCAAATAAAAAAGTATCCTATACATAATAAAGACGCTATTAACGATGAATATATTACCTATTATGGTAATATAGAGACTACGGTCTCATGGACGGTTTAAGATGTATGCTTGATTTATATATTGCCTGACTAGCAATACGTGGACTTACTTCCGATATTATACTTGTGTTCTGATTTGAAATGATTGTTTTATACAACGGTTTTCATTAAACTCTATGAATTCACTCGGCATTCGCTGATATGATTTTTGCATGTTTTTATCTCAGGTGCTTGAAGGATATCCGGATGGAGATCGACTCTGATGGCCCACATAATATTAAAAATGTTCATTCGATCTATGTTTTGTAAACTAAATGACGTGTATAATTTGGGACCTGTTGTACACTTTAAAACTTTTTATCGAATGAATGTATGTTGAACCTTGTACAACCATTTTTATGTGTTGTCTATGATTGGAGTTATTGTGCTATCCCGTAACACTCTGAAAGACCCTTCCGCTGTACCGATACGAAAATTGAGAGTGTTACACTCGTGACCATGGATGGTGGAAAGTAGCGCGACAAAAAGTGTTGAGTCATCTCATCCCAAGTATGAATTGAATTCTTCGGAAGACGATCAAACCATTTTTCAGCATGGTGGGATAAGGTGTGTGGAAATAGGTGAAGGCGAAGAAAATCCATAGTAACCCCGGGCTACTTCATGCTTTGAGTAACGGTAATGAATTTGTCGAGATGTTTGTTGGCATCATCATCTGGCAATCCGCGAAATGGACAAGTATTTTGGACTTGTTGGATCATGTGATGCTTCAACGAAAACTCGAGAGCCGTGATTTGCGTCGGCGCAATCGGTCCTCCGCGTCCATTCATCGTAGGTTGACACAACTCCTCCATTGTTCGATGTTCGGGTGGGGGAACATTGTTGTTGTTATTCATGTTGGGGTGGGGTGGATTATTGTTGTTGTGCACACCAGCCATACCTAAATTTTCACAAGTCTCGGGCTCAGAATAAGTTGAAGATCTAGTACGCATACACCTGCAAAAGAAAAAGAAAAAGATACCAAAGAAATAGAGAATATATATGTACTTGTAAAAATAAAAATAAAAATATTTTTGGATTTTTGAAAATTGTTAATTTTTATGGATTTTTAACAATTTTTAAGCAAGAAAAATAACGTCCATGAGTGAACGGATCCCAAAATTCAACGCGTCTATCACAAAAAACCGTTAATCTTCACGAAAATAAACCAAACAGAACTTTATCCGGAATCTCAAATCCATCCCTTATCCGGAATCTACCTCCTTTCTCTTATCTAGAATCCTGTTTCTGCCTATTATCCGGAATCACAACTTCACTATCCGGAATATAATCCTTCACTATCCGGCATATGGGATTTCAACTGTTATCCGGAATTCGTCCTTGTGGTTTATCCGGAATCTGGTTTCCGTGTGCTTATCCGGAATCCCCCTTTACCCTTATCCGGAATCCTGAGATGAAGCTCTTATCCGGAATCTCGTTCAGCCCCACTATCTGGAATGCGTATTTAATGAGTTATCCGGAATGTAGAACTGTCACCTTATCTGGAATACCCACTAAAACAAGCTATCCGGAATCACTCTAGCTCTTATCCAGAATAAGTTTCGAATACTTATCCAGAATTTGGAGCTTAACCACTTATCCGGAATTAGGTATTGAACCCTTATCCGGAATTCTCAAACGACTCCTTATCCAGAATAGGCTACTTAATGCTATTCGGAATCTGGCTTTGGAGCTTATACGGAATGTTATGGTTTTAAAGAACCCGAATAAGAAATTTAATAAGCACAATTCAAAAATAAGCTAAAAGCTAATAAGCACTCATCTAAAGACTTAACCAAATCAATTTTAAGAAAAAGCTATAAAACCAAAATTTAAAAACTTTTAAAAACACTAAATAATAAAAATATTTAGAAACAACTTTTTATAAAAATAACTTTTAAAAAACTTAATTAAATTTAAGAAAAACACAATAAGCTATAAAATCAATAAGCTAACACAATCATAAACATAAAAACATAACTATTAATCAAACAAGCATGACAATAAGCACATAAACATAAAGATTAAATCAAAACAAGAAAGGTAGAATGAGAGATTAATTAAAAAACTTGATTAAAATTAAAGATTCAACAACACAAAATTAAACTTACTTAAATTAAAGGCAAGAATTTAAGGTGCAAGACAAGATAATTAAATGACATGAATTAAAATTGGAATAACTATTTTGTCAAGATAGTCAACACCTCCTAATGTGTCACAAGAAGGGTATTTATAGGTGATTAGGGAGGTTAGCATGTGTTGCTCCTTTCTTTCTTTTCTCATCTTTTCGTCTTCTAAATTCTTCGACTTTTTCGACTTTGTCTCGGGATTATTTGAACTCGTCTTATAATTTCTTCATTTATTAGACTTGAGTTCTTCGACATCATTAAACTTTCGTCTTTAGACTTTTTCTTCGATAAATCTTCAGAATAGGTCTTGGACTTCCGTTCTTTTTGAACTCTTGATCTTTTGACTTCGTCTTTTGTCGTTTTCATCGATAAAAGCCCGTGAAAGCCCGTGTTTTCTTCCCTTTTCACAATTTGATCCTTAATCACAACAAAAACACAAACCATGCATAATTCCGACATTTACGACATAAAATACACGTTTTGACTTGGTTATTATTATAATTTAGTGGTAAAAGGATAAGTGTTTTCTTACTTATTAGGGCCTAAGCATATTCTTAAGTCCATTAAGATACTAAGATTTGTTAAATGGGCTTATTGGGCTCATTTAGTCTTGGGCTAATGTTGCATGCGCTTGATTAGTCCATCAATAGTACTTTTTCATTTTATGTAAGTAATAGTCTAGGTTTTTCACATAAGCTTATTATTAGCTTATCCGTATTTAGTTACAAGCCTTAATAAAAGAATAAAACTCATAGTTTATTCTATTTGGAGTATCAAATGAGATCTAGATTTGTTACAAGGTTGCATGCAAGTCATAAGCTTTAACATGACCTTATAACTCACGTCTATATTAAGTTATAGCTTATTAAGTTAAGTCAAAACTTATTTTTAGGTTGCATGTAGTTATAAGTGTCCCAAAATAAGATCTAGCTATGTACAAACCAAGAAACCAACTCATAAGTCCATGTATACATATATAGCCCACGACTATAATTTAATCTTGGTGTTTCCAAGATGAGATTTTTAGCTAGTTTTGTGTCTTATAATTATTTATAAAGTCCAACATAATTATATAGGCTTATTGCATGTTTCCAAGGTTACCAAGAATCCAAGAAAACAACATATATCCCATGGCTATATTGTTTTCCCCCAAATGTTCCCATAAGATCTTGATGCTTGTTTTATGTTTATTAAGTTATGTTAAGTTCTTAACACTAGATCTAGGTTCTGCATAGACATGCATGTACATTTAAAATCCATCCAAGGACATATATAGCCCACGGCTATATTTTTACACATAAAGTCTTTTAGTGATTTTTAGTAGTCCATTTTACATGTATAAATATATATTCCCTTGTTTAAAACATAGTATATAAATCATAGATTTCCATTTATTTATGTCGTGACCCTTTAGGTCAAGGTTTTTCATAGTTTTGAGTTACACAAGTTCACTTATGAGATTTATGATTATTAGTTAACCAAAATCCTAAAAAGTGAGATTTGTAACCCATGGCTACATTTAAATTCATAAAATGATTCTTATGATTTTTAGTCAAGTTAAAACATAGAATACTAGTCATAGGTTTCTTTATTAAAAGTTTTTAACCATGACTAATGGTATTCAATATATGCCGTGACCTTTAAGGTCATGGTTGTTATCAAATCTTGATTTTTAACAAGTTTGTTACAGGTGTTTATAGGTGGATGTTGATGCATGTAAGTAAAAATGAAGAAGCATAATGAGTAATACCTTTCTTACTAAAGTTACCAATGAAGATCTTGAGGACAAAGGAGATTAGGGATCTAATCTTGATGATGATGAAAACCCTAACTATAACCAATTTGTGACCCTTAAGGATTCGGCTAGGGCTTGCTATAATGATTCCAAAGGTAAAGATACTACTAAATCATATGTGTCTTAAAGCTGTCTGATTTGAGAGAGAAAAGAGATGGGAGAATGAGATTAGATTTGCATGTGAGAATGAGTTGTGTGCGTGTGTTTTGGCTAAAAGGGGAGAGAGAAGGGCAAGGCAAAAGGCATGATTTCCTTGGTAAGAGAATACATGCCAAGTGTTGGCTTTCCCCATACAAGAAAACTCTTCTCCTTCCACCTAGGGGGTGCCGTGTAAGGCTAACCAAAAAGAGGAGTGGGCTTAGACTTAGGCTTGTGTTGGGCTTAGAACACAAAGAGTACATGATCTTGGGCTAGTCCAAGAAGGTTTAAGTATGCTTATAGTATGCATACATACATACACGGCTACATATACATTGTGTAGCATGTTTCCCAACTTTGTTAAGTGTTGTATATACATAGTTAGTTCTACATCTCATTACTTGTTCTCCTAGTTTTTAAAGACATGGTTTAAGTTATGTAGTTATTTACAACAAGGATGAATGTAAAAGTGTAAGTGCATAATGGACAAGTTCACACACATTTTATAGAAATATAACACATGAGAGAGTGTTCTAGGGTCATTGGGTGAAACTTTATTACATTCAATCATGGTAAAATCATGGATTTTACACCAAATATGAATCCAAACACCCAAAAATTTTGCGTTTTTGAGCGATCCAAGTAACCCAAATCACTAACACGAATATGTAGATGATTTTGGTGAAGATCAAACCACAAAAACACCAAAAAAAAATTGGACGTGGGATTTAAAGATCAAGAACACAAGAACTCTATATAATCAAACACATAAACAATACAATCATCCCATGGCTCTTGATATTTGTAAGATATTGTAAATCTTGCTTATGTTTAGAGAGAGAAAGAGATAGAAAGATGGTGAGAACACACATACTTTTAGAGAGAGAAAGTGAAAGAAAATACCTTCAACTATGTGAAAAAATAATAAGTAAACCACACTCTCCATATAAGGAGAGGGTTTATATACCAAGCCTATAAGATGGGCTTGGGCTTACAATATTGGGTCGTCCATACATAACATGGATCGGGCCTTTCCTTGTTAGATAATATAAAGTAACTAGACTACGAGCTACTACTTAATATATTTTCGGAGTGACCGAATCTTTCTAAACACGTAAAAACATATTTCTAACACTTTCCTTAGAAACATGGGAACAAGGGAGAAAAAGAGAAGTTGGAGCAAATCAAGGAGGGGAAGGTCCCCAAGCGACAGATCTTCAACCTCTGATTCTAGAAATCACCATCCTAGGCGTCACAGAGAAAGCTACTCATCCTCGAAATCTTCTGACTATGGAAGAAAGCGTCGTAGAACATCACGACAACCAAGAAGGCGCAGTGATGAGGAATGGTCCCTTCCATGGCATCACAAAAAGGAAATGCGTTCACAAAACGCATCATGACCTACACTAAGGATAAAAGAAGGCGCATGCCATCTAATTTCAAGACATACGATGGCACAAATAGTCAAGACTATCACCTTAAAGTTTTTGAATCCTATGTAGGAATCAAGCATTGGTCTGAGCCTGTGTGGTGTCACATGTTCAACTCCACGCTGGTAGGAAACACCCAAAACTGGTTCGACAGACTCTCCTGACGAAGTATCGATGGATTTAAGGAGCTACAAAAGCTTATCGTAGAAACTTCAATCAGCAAAAGAAGTACGATAAGAGCCCAGTCTCAATCACAAAAGTCAAACAGAGACCAGACGAACCTCTGGAAGATTTCGTAGAGCGCTTCAAGACTGAGTGCAACCAAGTCAGGAATGCCTTGAAATTTTAAAAATCTCAAGCTTTGTGACAGGGATAACTAATCCAGACCTAATAAGGAAGCTAAATGATAGACCTCCTGAAACTTTCGACTGAGTAATGCGAAGGGTCAGGTCGTTTATCCAAGGAGAGGCGGCCACAGCAGATAGGAGACAAGCAGCCTCTGGCTATAAATTCGAAGATCGACCCAAAGCAGTCGAATAATCAGAATAATGGTCACAGCTTAGACTATGGAAGAACTCAGAAGATAGGACGCGATAATAAAAGTAAGTTTACTCTGTTGAAAATAACTTCAAGGAATATATTTTTTTCCGAAGGCTCGGACTTCCTGAAACCTCTTCCAATGACTGGTCCCATGGAGAAGTGTGATAACAATAAACTCTGTGAATACCACAACGACAAAGGCCATGGAACAGACGAGTGCATACAACTAAATAAGCACATAGAGAGTCTGGTTAAGGCAGGGAAGCTAAATCATCTCATCATAGATTGAAGAAAAGGAGGAGACGCAAAAAAGAGCAACAACAAAAAACAGAAGGAAAAGCCCATAACTATCTACATGGTGCAAAGGGAAGAACGAGGTCCACAAGGAGAAACCAGGCAATAGGTTTCGCGCGGAACAAAAATTTCTGTTTCCCACCCTTACTGATGATAACTACAAGAAGGGGTCTCTGATGGTGAAACTAAATATGGGAAATCACGTCATCCATAAAAATTGCGTCGATGGATGGTCCATGGCGAACATACTAAACGAACATCGCTTCGCGTAACTACCAACAAATATAATAGGCGAGTTGTAGTTAATCACACCCATACTTATAGGGTTTAACAGGGAAAAAACTCGACCACTCGGACAACTTTGTATGCTTGTGACCATAGGAGACCAAGACCATTCAACGACTATGTGGATGGATTTCATGGTAGTACGGTCACAATCATCATATAGTGGCATTATCGGCCAACCACGTATCCTCGCAATATGCACCGTACCATCTACGACGCATGGCATGCTTAAATTCCGGGTGGAGAATGGAGTGGTCACAATCCACAATATTGACGAGAGCGAAGTAACCGTCAACACCTCCCTTTGAGGTGAAAAGCAGAAAAATGCCACGGGATTGCACGATGAAAATGGTATCACATGTAAGTTGCTAGCAGCAACAAAAAGACAAAACTCGGCAGATCGTAAAGGCAAACGGAAGAAAAGGGGTGCACTTCAAGGAGGGCGTGAAACGACTCAACCCCCGTGGGTCTTACTTTCAAAAAGATTCCTACAAAAAGAAGGACCTGATGCGTTCTTCATCCTCACGGACCAAGAGGAAGTTCAAATCGCGTATGACCTACACTTCGAGTTCACGTCCACAAGCAGTGAAGCTGTTCATGAAGCACTAATGGCAGGGCTGAGGTTGGATTTGCGAATGGGCATCCAAAATTTGGTGACGGATGTATACTCCCCATTGCTAGCAAATCGCGTATCATAGAAGTGTGAGCCTAGAGGAGACAACTTGATCAGGTACACACAAAAGTAAGATTGATGACCCAAAATTTTAACAAATTTGAAATATTCGATGTCTTTGGAGAGTATAATGAGACGATGGAAGCCATGAATCGCATTGCATCTATTAACTGGGCACATCCACCTAAGCAAGTACTAATTGAGTTAGTCACGTGTAAATCAATAAAGGAGGAAGCACTTACCTCCGTTGTAGAGAAATAAGGGCTTACATGGATGACTATGGTCATCAGCTACTTAGCCAACCGGATACTCCCCCAAAAGGATAAGAGCGCCAGACGGATCCGAAAAACATTAAACAGTTAAGGATCTAGAACGGAATCTTCTACAAATAATCAGCCTCCAAATGGAGGTTGCATTATGTGGGACCGCGACAGGCGCGATGTATAATGGCAAGCGTACATAACAAGTTGTGTCAGGTCTAAACGAGCCCTAGACCCATGGTCAGCGAGGTCGCGCGCTTTGGGTATTACTGGCCAACCATGTACAAGGATGCACACAATGTGTCAGTAAAATCCCAGTTGTTCCAGAGCCGCATGGAAAGGCCAAGGCGTCAACCCCAGGGGTTGCTACACAACGCATCGTGAAGTAGGTCAGCGTCAACACCAGGGGTTGCTACCCAACGCATCGTGAAGTGGGTCGACTGGACAAGGACTTTTCTTTTCCCTTGCACAAAGAATAGATTCCCTTACAGCGGGCGTAGGCTATTTCACAAAACAAACTGAAGCTGCATTACTTCTGGCGACCACGAGTTAACTAGTAAACAGGTCGGGGAAGCAAAATTACGGCTGGTAGATTAGAAGGCGGGCATGGGATGCCTGCTATGGCAAAGCATTGTGTAGAACCAGGATCATAAACCAAGGTAAGGTAGTTTAGGGAAGGAATGAGCACGGTATTCCAGCACGTCTGTTCAAAGAAGGAGAGCTGGTATACCACAACAGAGAATCAGGATGTCTGCATAACATACGGTCAACTGAGCCAGGATGGGTAGGACCGTATAGAGTTACAAAAGTAACAGAGCAAGGCGCATACAGGATATGCGACTAGGATGGTGGAGACTTAGGGCGCATGTGGAGGGACCACGAGCTTCAAAAGTGCCACCCTAGAGGTTATAGCATACACATGGATTCTTTTTAGTTGTAGTCAGCTCCAAATAAATATGCATGTATTATTTTTCTTTTCAATATCTTATTAGGTTTTACTTTATTTTATTCCAAAAACTCGCAAGCATTAATAAAACGTCACGGTCCCTAGCTAATTGTTTATACACATGGTGTTATAAATTTAATATTCATATTTGGCCCTCCGACGTACATGTACTTATCATCTCCACGTGACATAATAGGATTGAGTTGAACTTACTAATTAAACTTGTCACGGAAGAGGGATTCAACCCTAGTGGTCACGGATCAGGCATCCTTGCTAGACACCTTACTAATCAAGACGTTGGAGTAAGTTACACATTCCATACATTCTATGATGGACATGCAAAAGACACAGTGTGCACGTCTAGCAACATTCTGCCAAATTCAATGGCATCACTTATGGTAGTAGTGGCACGCCATACGTAATGATATCTTACTCACCCATATGTTAATATGGGTACGCTTCATTAAAGGTACTCACACTAGGCGATTGAATTTGTAATTTCAAACACAAACAAACATGCAAAAAAAAGCTATAAGACATTATGGCACAGTCTAATAGATACTCGCGAAGTAGTATAACAAATTGGAGAACATAAAAAAATATCTACAGCATTTACATCAATGGTTACGACATTATGTTGGGATTTTACAAACAAGCTAATAAAGCTATATGGATCGGCCGTACCAAGAAAGGAGGAAAATTATAACAAGTCACTAGCGGATCGAGTTATCTTAATCCTATGAGGTAGGGGATTAGAGGAAGATATAGGATGTTGTTTCCACGCTCCCTCCATATCTTGCAAGATGCGCACATTTCAGGCTGAAATAGTGGGTACGCTAACAGCCACACCATCAGATCG
Organism: Glebionis coronaria; assembly: GCA_025667525.1. Taxonomy (NCBI): domain Eukaryota; kingdom Viridiplantae; phylum Streptophyta; class Magnoliopsida; order Asterales; family Asteraceae; genus Glebionis; species Glebionis coronaria. The sequence continues at coordinate 216,592,134 of CM046882.1, forward strand.
GCATAGGTGCGCTAGTCCTAAACTGATTATAGTGCCCCTCGATTCAACGACTTTCCTCTTATCAGCACGTTTCACGTGACGTTTCAACACCTTGTCCAAGGAAACTGTTGGGACTTAATTATAAAAGTACCAAGTACCGTTAGTTTTGTACAAGTACCAATAGTATAGTGCGTACTGTTAGTATTAGTGCGGTACATGCTAAGTACCGGGTAAACTAAATGTAAGTACTGCTAGTATAGATAAGGAATGAAATATCTTTAGTATATATATGTTCTAGGTATATTGAGAGTATATCGTCTGTGATGTACTTATCTAAATAGAATATTCTAGGTGTTCCTTGCACTATATAAGGAATATAGGTATAATGAGTTTATTGTACCTTTTCCACTGTCGATTAATGAGAATTGAATAGTTAGAGTATTTTGTTGTTCTTCTTTTCATTCATAAGTTAGATTCCAAATAACTTATTAGAGTTTAGTAAGAGTCTCTCAAGTGCTCTAGTTTGTTTGCAAGCTATTGTGCAATCCTTAACAGGATCTCAGTCTATTCAAAGGGATCAACAAGTGGTATTAGAGATTGTTGAGAAACTCTAAATAAGAAGAACGAAACCCTAAACCTTCACACACAAAATTCATATCATCTCAAACTGGTGACCATCCTCAGTTTGGAGATGACTTCCAAATCCCTGATCCTATACCGTAGCAACAACCTAAAGTTGTCCAAGATGCACCATTGGTTCCACCTCCACCACCTACACAAACTACATAAGTTATAGCTGCAACACCAACAACTACATCTTCTCCATAGACTCTGTCTGCTGTAAAACTTCCTATTCTCAAAAGTGACAACTATGAGACATGGGCTATGCAGATAAAACATTATATGAAACACACAGATCACACTCTGTGGGAAGTTATTAAGAATGGTAATTCTCCCAAAAAGCTACACTGGTTACCAGATGGTACATGTTATGCTTTCCCTACTGTCACTACTAAAGATATTCAGGCTGAGATCAAAGAAAGAAAGGCAAGAACTACCTTGGCTATGACACTCTCAAAAGATATTCTACCTAGCTTTCATCATTACAAATATGCAAAAGTTATGTAGGATGCAATCAAACTTAGATTTGGAGGAAACGACAAATCTAAGAAGATGAAGAAACTTGTGCTGAAACAAGCGTTTGATAACTTCACAATTTCCAGCGCAGAAGGGATCCATAAAGGTTATGAAAGGTTTAGTACACTGCTTATTCAATTAGAAATTCATGGACTAAAAATTCCCAATAAAGAAGCAAATCAAAAGTTCTTGAGAGGGGTTCCACCAGAATGGAAAGTAATGGCTATGCATTTCATTACAAGAGATGATTTGGATGTTACTCCATATGATCATCTCTATAATAATCTCAGAGTTTATGAGATGGATGCAAAAGGTACTGAGCAAACTAAAGCTCCTGTATCAAAGCCTCACTTGGATTTTGTGTTAGAAGAAACCAGCGGTACATACTACCAAAGTACCGCTAGTAGATCAAGTAGCAAAACATACTTCCAAGGTACCGTTAGTGGACCAACTAACAGTACTTACTTCCAAAGTACCGCCAACAATCCATCAATGATACATTCTCATTCTTTGTTGGTCAAGACAACATACCAAGGTTGACCTTTGATGATCTATTCCAGATAGATGATGATGATATTGAAGAGATGGATCTAAAGTGGCAAGCTGCTATGATATCTGTTAGATCCAATAGGCTCTTTATAATGATTGGAAGAAAGATGAATGTTGATCCTAATGAACCATGAGGATATGATTAGTCAAAGGTTGAATGTTATAACTGTGGAAAGCTTGGACATTTTGCTAGGGAGTGCAAAATGGAGAAACAAGAAGGAAGCACTCAAGTGTCTAAGAGAAACAATAGATCCAGCCCTATTGTCATTGAAAGTGTCCCAAAAGGTGAGAGCAGAAGCCCATGGAGTCCAAAAGGTTACAGAGCATTGATCTTAGTAGATGGTGTGGTCAACTAGGCTTAAGCACATGAAGAAAAGGAACATGGTCTAATGGCTCTTTCTCATGGAGACACTTAGGTACATCCTTGTTCTAAAGATTTTGTTCTTAAGTTTAATAGTCTTAAAGTAGAACTAGAAGAACAATATCAAAAGGTTAACACATGTACTGTAGAGGTAAATGCTTTTAAACATAAGTTAGAAGCAAATGTAGTTTTGTATAAAAAAGGTCAGCAAAACTATGATGAGAAAATCAGGATTTTGACTCTTCGAATGAGAGAGAAAGATATAGCTATGCAATACTTTGAAAAACAACTTGTAAAAGTTACAAAAAAATGAAGTTTTAAAATCTAGTTTATTTAATGAAAGAGAAGCTATTAAAAACTCGCAAAAATCTACAAAAGGCACTGGAAAGCTAATAAATTCTCAAATGGGTTATTATGAGAAAACATGCTTGGGGTACATAGATGATCAACCTGGGATAACTCTGACTGACAAGGACTTGTCAAAAACTATATTTGAAAGTTCTAGTGATTCAGAGAATGTTCCTGAGAATGATAGATATGCTGAAGGGATGAAAGCAGTTCCTCCACCATTATCAGGATATACATGCCCCTAAATAATGATAAAAGTGTAGAGTTAGATGAATCAAAATCTATCTATGGTAAAAAAATCTAATGGTTCAGATTCATACTCTAGAAACTACACTTCTTGCACCTTTTACTCTAGTATATTGACCTAGGGAGAACCTATAATGACTAAAAAGGTTGGCTATCCACCTCTTATGATCACCTTTGTGCCCGAGGGATGCATGCCTTCACCTAGTTCTACTTCTAAGCCAGTGAAATCTCCTAGGAAGGCAATAGATAGCAATGCAAAACATCATGGTAGCATTAAAAGAGGAGGACTAGGTTTTGAGAACACTAGGACAGATTTACCTTTTGGATCTTCTTTGAAAAGAAGAGGATGTTTTGTATGTGGTGGCTTAAGTCATTTTATCAAACACTGTATTGTGCATGAAGATAAAATTTCTAGACAAAAGGCTGATAAAATATTCATCATGAGAAATCATGAGAAAGGTGCACAAAGTAAAAGTGCACAAGGTAAGAATGCATAGGGTAAAGGGCAAGTGAGACCAAAGGATGTTAAATCTATATGAGGTTATGCACAAAAGGTGAATAAGCAAAACAAGACCAATAGAGTTAGTCACCCGCATACCAATAGAGACTTTATACCCAGAGTAGTATTTAAGAAACAAGGTCTAATACCTTTAAGGTCAAGTTCTCCAAGTACCGGCAGACCAAAGTCTGCTACTACCGTTGGACCAAATACAAGTACAGCTGGTCAAAAATCTAGAAACCCAAAGTCACACACTCCTGTGAAGAACTTATTTTACATCACTAGGAGGTATACAGATAAGTTCAAAGCATAGAACCCTAACCCTATACAAATGTGGAAGCCAATAGGTCCAAAGAAGGTCACGGATGTAACCACTCCTAATGCTTTTTATTGGCCTTCTAGAACTATGAAATTCAAGGTGTTTGTAGCCTTACTAGAAAGACTACTAATCAAACACTTAAGTATGTTGGCTGCACCAGATCCAAACCTAATGTGGCTTGGGTCTCCGTTAAAACTAATTTGGTTTTTACTTATGCAGGAGCATCTAATCAATGAATTGAAGGATAAAGGAATAGTAGACAGTGGATGCTCAAGGCACATGACAGGGAACAAAGACTATCTTGCTGAATTTGAAGAATTCAAAGGTGGACTAGTAGCCTTCGGTGGAAGTAAAGGTAGAATTACTGGAAAAGAAAAGATCAATATAGGAAGGTTGGAGTTCGAAGAAGTGTTATTTGTAAAGGAGTTGAATGAATTCAACCTTTTCTCTGTTTCACAAATGTGTGATAAAAACAAGGTACTATTCATAGATACAGATTGTATGGTGCTCTCTTTGGATTTTGAGATGCCTAAGGAGTCTCAAATACTGCTCAAAGTACCCAGGAAAAAAAAATAAGTACATCGTCAATCTCCATACTATTGTTCCAACATGTTGTATTAGATGTTTGTTAGCTAAAGCTTCTAGTGATGAGTCTAATTTGTGGCATAGGAGGCTAGGTCATGTGAACTTTAAGAATTTAAACAAAATGGTAAAGGGAAATTTAGTTAGAGGTTTACCTACAAAGTATTTTTAAAATGACCTTACATGTGTTGCTTGTCAGAAGGGTAACCAACCAAGACTGACAATTCAGTGACTAAACCCTTGCAACTCTTACATATGGAATTATTTGGTCCAGTTTCTGTTAGGAGTATTAGTCACAAGACCTTTTGCCTAGTTATAACTGATGATTTTAGCATATTTAGTTGGGTTTTCTTTATGTTACATAAGAATGAAACCAATGAATTACTCAAAGACTTTGTTACATTAGTTGAAAACCAATTCACTAAACAAGTTTTGAGCATTACGACAGATAATGGGAGAGAATTCAAGAATTCTGAAATTGATGAATTTTGTAGGTGTAAAGGGATCAAGAGACAATTTATTAATCCCAAGACTCCATAACAAAATGGAGTGGTTGAGAGGAAGAATAGGACACTAATTGAGGCTGTTAGAACTATGCTAGCTGATTCACTTTTGCCTAATACATTTTGGGCCGATGTAATCAACACTGCATGCTATGTGCTTAATAGAGTTTTAGTAACCAAGCCTCATAAAAAAGCACCTTATGAACTTCTAACTGGCACTAGGTCAACCACAAGTCACTTAAGACCTTTTGGGTGTCATGTTTCAATATGGAACACTCTTGATCAGTTGGGAAAGTTTGATTAAAAATCTGATTCAGGATACCTAGTGGAGTATTCTCTACAAAGTAGAGCATATAGGGTTTACAATTTGGCATCAGGAAAGGTAGAAGAGAATACCCATGTCAATTTCTTAGAGAATAATCCTAATGTCCCACGATTAGGTTATGCTTGGATGTTTGATTTGGATTATCTGACCAACTCCATGAATTACTATTCTATGCAAAAAGACTGTCAAACTAACAATGCAGGTGAAGAGACTACTACCATAAGCACAAGTACTCAAGAAGAGAATTCCTCTACATCAGACACTAGGGGTGATGATGATGATGCTCATATCTATGTACTAGTTTTGCCTCCTGTCTCACCTACATTTCCAAGCCTAACACAGAAGCAACTAGTAATACCAAGTGATGATCAAGCCTCACATGCAGAACTTCAGAGGCTTATGGATCAAGAGAAGGATGCTACAGCTAAGGCTAAGCATATTAGAGAAGAACCCTTAAAACACAGATCTTAGCGGTACATATGCAAACTAGCGGTACTTCACCCCCAAGTACTGTTGATCAAAATTATACAAATATTTTTGATTCTCTAGAAGTCTTTCATCAGTCTATGGATGATGAAGATGCTTATGCTAGTCTAAAGGAAGGAATATTCTCAAAATCTTCCTATGATGAGCAGGGTGTAGTGACTGATTTTAACAATATGGAAACCGTTATACCCGTTAGTCCTATTCACACTCATAAAGTCAACACCAACCATCCTATAGCTTAAATCATTAGAGATTGAAAGTCTGTTGTGCAAACAAGAAGATAAGTTAAAGCTAGCACTAAAACCCATGCACTTGTGAGCTATGTCAAGCAACAACAGAGAATAAATCATAAAGATACTCAACATTGTATGTTTTCTTGTTTTCTATCACAAGTAGAGCCTAAGAATATTTCTCAAGAACTTGGAGAAGAAAGTTGTGTGGATCCTATGTAAGAAGAGCTTATGCACTTTAAATTACAAAAGGTTTGGATTCTTGTTCAACTACCATCTAGAAAGAGAGTAATTGGTATAAGGTGGGTTTTTAGAAACAAGAAGGATGAAAGAAGTGTTGTTGTTAGGAATAAGGATAGACTTGTTGCCCAAGGATTTAGACAGGTAGAAGGGATATACTATGATGAGGTTTTTGCACCAGTGGTATGAATAGAAGCCATTAGGTTATTATTGACCTTTGCATCATATATGGGTTTTATAGTCTATCAAATGGATGTGAAATGTGCTTTTCTCTATGGCACTATTTCTGAGGAGGTATATGTATCACAACTTCCAGGTTTTGTAGATCTTAAATTCCCCAACAGAGTCTACAAAGTTATCAAAGCTCTTTATGATCTTCATCAAGCTCCTGGAGCATGGTATGCAACTCTGTCCAATTTTCTTTTGGAACATGGATATAGGACATGGACCATTGACAAGACTCTTTTCATCAGGAAGAATGCCAAGGACATCATCTTAGTACAAGTGTATGTGGATGACATTATTTTCGGTTCAACCAAGAAGTCATGGTGTGAAGAGTTTGAAGCTTTGATGAAAGGAAGGTTTTAGATGAGTTTTATGGGAGAGCTTACTTTCTTTTTAGGACTACAAGTTAAACAAAGGAAAGATAGAATATTTATCTGTCAAGATAAATATGTTGCTAAAATCTTGAAGAAATTTTCAAGTATGGATACAAGAAGTAAAAGTACACCTTTTGAAGCAAAGAAGTATTTTTCAAAAGATGAACATGGTGCAGATGTGGATTTTTACTTATATAGGTCTATGATTGTGTCACTTATGTATCTTATTGCTTGTAGGCCAGATATCATGTTTGATGTATGTGCTTGTTTAAGGTTTCAAGTCAATCCAAAGGTTTCACATCTACATGCTGTGAAAAGAATCTTCAAATATCTTAAAGGACAACCTAATTTAGGTTTATGGTATCCTAGAGACTCTACCTTTGATTTGGAAGCTTAATCAGATAGTGATTATGCTGGAGCTAATCATGATAGGAAGTCCATAAAAGGAGGTTGTCAATTCCTAGGAAGAAGACTTATTTCTTGGAATTGTAAGAAGCAAACCATTGTTGCCACTTCTACTATTGAAGATGAATATATGGATGCTGCTCGTTGTTGTGGACAAGTACTTTGGATTTAGAATTAGATGTTAGATTATGGTCTCAATTTTATAAATACTAAAATCTACATTGACAATGAAAGCACTATATGCATTGTCAAAAATTCATTATTTCACTCCAAAACCAAGCATATTGAAATAAGGCATCACTTCATCAGAGATGCTTATGAAAAAGCTTATTCAGGTTTTAAAGATCCATACATATAACAATGTAGCTGATTTGTTGACCAAGGCGTTTGAAACAAAGAGGTTTGAGTTCTTGGTAACACTTATTGGTATGCTCAATCAATAATTGCTGCATATGTTAAGGGGAGGATACTAGTGTAAAATAATTATGTTTATTCTATTGTATAGTGTTTGCAGTTGTTTGTGATGTGATTACAGGTTTAATAGATAAAGGTAAAAAAGGATACAACGATAGTGGAATGCATGTACCGGTAACTATCTTTGAGGTACCATTTTGGAAACCAAGTACCGCTAGGCATATTTAAAGTACCGCGTATATTCCATGTACCGCTATTTGTCCATTGTTGGAAGTACCGTTGGAGGGTCTATTTTGTAAAATTGGTGGTTTCTTCGTGCTTTGATTTTCTTCCCATATATAAACCAACTCCAATTACATAACTGATTCACCTAATCCTTTTATTTTTAACCTCGAATCTATAACCATAATTCTTATCTACGATCATCAAAAACAACAATGGATTCTCTACAAGTTATCTCTAAGCACAATCAAGTCGCGAAGCTTATTTAGAATGTTACTTCACAAGGTTTTCATGAGATGCTTGATATCCTTTTCAGAAGTCACATACAATATTCTTTAACTGTCAAATATTTACAAGATGCTATGATTCTGTAGATCAAAAGATTGAGAAGTTGTATGCCAAGATCAAGAAGCTAAGGAGGAGAGTAAATCCATGGATCAGGCATCAAAATTCAATTCATAAGGCTCAGTTGATGCAGCAAAAGCAGAAACTCATAGAATTCAAAAGGAAACAACTAAAAGCATCCAAAAAGGGGAGGAAATCATAGGAAGCATGATCTTCTTCTAGTATTCAGGCTAAGATAAGGGAAGAAGAAAACTTTGAGGGGAGGAATTTTTATGATGATATGAGTGATGGTTTTGAACATTTTGTGGATGATATAAACATGGAAGATCATCCATCATCATTTGAAGAAAATGTGGTTACACCAACTGTGTTAATTCCACAACAAGATGTTGAAGCCATGGAAGAAGAAACAAATCAACCACAACAATAATCTCCACCACCACAACAGCAGGTGGTTTCAGAAGCTAATTGGGAAAGGTTCTATTAAAATCTTGAATAAATTGATCACAGTTTTCCAATTATTGCATCTCAACAACAACAGAAGACACAGCCACATCCAAAGAATGAAACAAAGAAGGGTGATGGGTCTAATAAAACTGAATAGTTGGAGAATGAGAAGACATCTTCTGATGAAAAGAAGGTAACTGAAAATACCATGGTGGTAGATGATAAAGAAGTGTCTAGTACTAGTGAAACAAGTACTGCTGACCCAAGTATCGTCAAGCCTAGTGGAAGTACCGTTCCAGGTGTAGGTACTGTTGGTCAAAGATCTTCACTACCAACTTCTAAAGAAAGTTCTACTCCATCTTTTGGAGAGGATGAGACTTTAGCAAACCTATTGCTTAGTCTAAGATAGAAGAGTTCAGTAGAGAAAGCGGAACAAGAAGAGGTTGAAAGCAAGACACATGCAGATGTTGTGACAGCTCAAGTAACTTCAACAACTAAGCCACAACAAGAACAGGTTGAGGATCCACAAATACAACAACAACTAGTAGAACAACGTAATGTTTCCAGTAAAGTCTAAGATAAAGGCAAGAAAGTAAAGACTTCACAGCCTGCTACTAAAGGCGTTGTCATACCATGTTGTTAGGACCTTTGGAATAGTTATTTGTAATAGGTATACTAGGAGGTATGTAGTTCCTCCTGGTCCTAGTAGTAGTAGAAGCAACACGTGCTCCTGGTCTTTAGAAAGTCAAACTTTATTATTTTGAGTAGTTTGTTAGGATATGCATGAGATATGTTAGGAAAGGATATGCATATCAGAATTACACGTTTTGGTTTAATGATGTATTAGGGTTTCCTTGTAGTATAAAAGGAACCTTAGGCAGAAGGGTTAGACACACCTTCATCAAACATTATTCTAGTTCATATTAATATTAGAAATCCTTAGTAAAGGATCAAGTCATTATAGTTATTTTGTTTCTTCTTGTTCATAGTATTTGTATTCCGCACTTATACTGTGTTATTCATCTAGAGTCTCTCTTTGAATAGACTTGTGACTACAGAAGTCGTTCACCATCCTTAACTGGCTGCAAGATCCACATCTAGTGGACCCAACAAGTGGTATCAAGGCCTCGGAGAGTCTCTGCTCAAGAAGAATCATTTTTTTCTTATTACTAACATCTTTGTTTAATCATGTATGCCTCTAGTTCCACTCAAACAGGAGAAGATAGCACCCCTAAAACACAGAAACCTCAGCAGATCGTTGCTACGGTTTCCAATACTAATGGAAAATTTCCTCTTTTGAAAAAGGATGAGTATGATAGCTGGGCAATGAAGATGGAATGCTGGATCACCAACACTGATCTAGACCTTTGGAAAATTATTCAGAATGGGAACAGTAAGAGGTTTACTGGAAGAGACAAGAATGGTAATATCATCCTTATTGATCCTAAAACTCATGAAGAAATCACAACTGTTCAAAAGGAGATAAAAGCAAAAACTATTTTGCTTCAGTCTCTTCCTGATGATCACATGGGTGATTTTTATCACTTGGATGATGCTAGAGATATTTGGAATGGAGTAAAACCAAGGTTTGGAGGGAATGATGAATCAAAGAAAATGCGTAGATCCATGCTGAGAGATGAATTCACAGAATTCAAGATCTTTGAAACTGAAGGCATTCATCAAGGGTATGATAGGTTCTAAAAGATACTTAGCTAGTTGAATCAACTCAGGTCTAAACCTGACAATGGAGATATGAATGCCAGGATTCTTAGAGCTTTACCTTACTCATGGAATCAGGTAGTAATCTCTCTCAAAGCAAAAGGTGGCCTTGACTATCTTAATTTTGATGATCTGTTTTATAAGCTCAAACCTTTAAGCATCATGTGAAAGGATACTCAAGTGATTATTTTCCTACTCCGACTAACTCTACTTTTGTGAGTTCCATGGGATTTAGTCCCATGTCTTATTCTAGTAGCCCAAGCTATACTGTGTCTTCTCAGCATACTTCTACTCCTGAACCAAAAGCCAAGTCTGGTAGCATGGTTGAAGTTGTTCTTCACTCTTTTGTTACTGATGTTGATCCACAACATCAGCTTGCTTTTGATGACTTCAAACAGGTTGATAAACTTGACCTGGATGAAATGTATCTCAAGTGGCAGATGGCCATGCTCACTCTCCGGGTTCACAAGTTTGAGAAGAAAGTCGGTCGAAAGTTTAACTACAACCCAAGAGAGCCAGCAAGGTTTGATAGAAGAAAGGTTAGATGCTATAACTGCCAGTAGCAAGGTCACTTTGCTAGGGAATGCCCTAACAAGAATGACCAGGAGAAGAACAGGTATTCAGCCTTCAAGGTTCAGGAGGTCAAGGATGACAAGAAATCTTTGGTGTCTGTTGACTCTATGGTTAACTAGAGTGATCATCAGAATGCTACCTTGGAAACAGCTGAACCTTCTACTGACGTGTTTGTAATGGTTGATGGGAATCTGTCTGATGCAGAGGAAGTAGAAGAATTTGCTCTTATGGGCATCTCACCTCAGGTATAAAATTGCCCTCTTGGATGTCATGATAAAAATTCAGAACTGTTGTCTCAATATAGTGAATTAAATGAACAAAATGATAAGTATTTTTTAGATGTTCAAGCATATAAGAATTCTTTAAAAACATTGGAACAACAAAAGAGGTGGCTTCAAGATACTCAACGTGAGTATGAGGATAAAATTAGAATTCTGAACATTGATTTAGAAAACACCACCAATATGCTTAAATACACAGAAAAAGTAAAAGATGACAGTATCAAGGATAAGCAAGACATGCAAAAAAAATTGGATGCTACACTTTTAAGATTTGAAAAATGGAAAAATGCACCTAAGAATCTTTCAAAGTTAATTGATAGTAGCATGTCTGGTAGGACTAAGAGAGGTTTAGGATTTGATAAATATATTGATTCAGAAGATGTGTTTGATTTATCTTTTTCAAGTGTCTTTGATCCTGACAAGGAGGATGAGCGAAAATATAGCTACAATAGGTTTCAACCAGCTGCAACAATGCATGTTGTCCCTTCACCTCTTACAGGCACTTTTATGCCCATATCTAGGCATACTGACTTAGATGGATCATAGATGCATGAGTCTCCAAAAAGCTCTACTAATACTAATGACTTTGTCTCTTGTACTTTCAGTGACAAAGCCAGTGACTCTACATCCTGTGGTTCAAGTAAAGAGTCAAGACCAACAAGCTCCAAGACAAATGACCCTGCTACTACTAGTTCTATGAAGAGTGAGAAGAGAGTTGCTTCTACTTCAACTGTGTCTAGTTCTATTTTATTGAGTCCTAGGAATGTTGATTTTCCTAGAATTGTGTGTAATAAATTTAGCAGTATGAAACAATGTCATTTGAATAAAAGGTCGTTTAAAACATGCTTTGTTTGTGGAAGTAAATTTCATTTGATTATAGATTGTGATTTTTATGATCAACCTCCTTCTGTTTATCAAGCTTATCCTGCTCCTGGTCCACCAGGAGTTGCTCTATATTCTTCTAGAAGACTAAACCCATGTGCCCAATCTTATTCTTCTTCTAGAAGTACCTCTCCATTAGCTTATGATCATTGGAGAAACAATGGATTTACCTATAATAGACCAACCAGCAACTATTTTCATAACTTTAATCAGAATTATGCTTTTAATTTCAGACCAAATGTATTTTGGGTTGGGAAATTTGGGTACTGTTGTTAAGCCCTCAGCAGGTTGTTCTTGGTCAAACAATAACATCCATATGATGAATAGGAAACCTAAGAACAACAGTGGATCTCATCAATCTTCTTGGCTATATATAAAGGATCCACAAGGCAGACTCAAACATGAAAAGGTCTGGTTCCCCTTAAGACACTAACTTTTGTATATATATTTTCTTGTTGTTGTAGGTTACTCCATACCAAGATCCTACTCTAGGAATAGTTGATAGTGGATGCTCTAGAAGCAAGATAGGGAATAAAGGACTTTTATCTAACTTTGTACCATTTCAAGGTGGAAAGGTCTACTTTGGAGGTGGTGAAGGAAGGATCTCTAGCAAAGGGACGATACAAACACCTAACCTTAATTTTGAGTAGGTCTACTATGTGGAAGCACTTCACCACTTCAACTTGATCTTTGTATCCTTTATTTGTGACAAGAAGCAGTTCGTCCTCTTTACAAATACTGATGCACTGGTGTTATCCAAAAACATTAAGCTCCCGGATCACTCTTAAGCTCTACTCAAAATCCCTAGAAGACACAATCTCTATAGTATCAAGCTGGATGAAGTTAATCCTACTGGTCAATTAGCTTGTTTGCTTGCTAAAGCCTCAGAAGATGAAGCCACTAAATGGCACAGAAGGATGGGACATGTAAACTTCAAGACCATTAAAAAATTAGCAAATATGTACTTGGTCTCTGGTTTACCTCCTAAAACTTTCAGAAATGACATAAATTGCCTTGCATGCAGCAATGGCAAACAACATAAAGCATCCTTTAAGGCCATTACTGCTCTCAGTCTCGTAACTGAATCATTGCAGCTACTACACATGGATTTATTTGGTACTACATCCATTAGGAGCATTGACCACAAACAATACTGTCTTGTGGTAACTGACGGGTATAGCAGGTTTACGTAGGTTTTCTTTCTGGCCGCCAAAAATGAGACCTACTCAATTCTCAAGGACTTCATCACACTCATTCAAATCAGTTGTCCAATAAGGTGAAATGTATCCGATGTGACAATGGAATAGAATTCAAAAATGCGGACCTCATAGCACTTCGCAATTCCAAAGGTATCAAAAGAGATTATAGTGCTGCACGGACTCCTCAACAGAATGGTGTTGTAGAAAGGAAAAACAGGACTGTAATAGAATCTGCGAGAACCATGCTTGCAGAATCTAAGCTTCCTACTATGTTTTGGACAGAATCTGTCAATACTGCAAGTTATGTGTTAAATAGGGTTTCAATTACCAATCCACATAAGAAAACTCCCTATGAGCTACTCACATCTAACGTACCTAGCATTGCTAATTTGAAGCCATTTGGTTATCCTGTCACCATTCTGAATACTAGTGACTATTTGGGGAAGTTTGATGGCAAGGCAGATGAAGGATACATAGTGGGATATTTAGCTCATTCTCGTGCCTATCGTGTCTATAATCTCCATGCCAAGCGTATCATAGAAACTATTAATCTCAGGTACTTTGAGGAGAAAACAAACATCCAAGGCAAAGGTCCTGAATGGTATTTAGATCTTGATTATCTTAATGACTCATTGGGATATTTTCGTTTCAAAACTAACCAAGATGCAGATCCACAAGTGTTTGCTACTTCTAGTATAGGTGCTCATTCTAGTTTTTCGGACTAAGATGAGGAGGATGATATTTTTGTTGTTCCATCCTATTCCACCACAGTCTCTCCGAATACCAATTCTACACCTAGTGTCGCTTCTTCATCAGACATTATGGACTCACAAGGAGCTCTTGACACATTGCTCAAGCAACAACAAGATGGTACTACAGGAGTGATCAAGGAGGCTTTTAGTTTCCTTTGAGTACCCGTGTTGTCCAAGTTACTCCTAGTGATCCTAATGTTACTCCTAGTGCAAGTTTACCACCTATTGGTAGTCTGGTTAGTGATCCAACATCCTCAATTAGATTCTCTAGTCCTTCTGACCATGGAAACTATCAAAAGAAGTCTGCTGCTAAGCTGGATGATATTCATAAGCAACCAATATAAGGAATTTTCGACTCTGCTTCATATGATGATGACATTGTTGGGGATCTTAATAACTTGGCACCTGAAGTGGATGTAGATTCTAATCCTGTTCAACATATGCATAAAGACCATCCTACTACTCAAATCATTGGAGATCCTTGTTCTACTGTCAAGACTCGTCGAATGCATAAGAAAGCAACGTCTGATCATCATGCTCTTGTGACCTATATTGAGGATCAAAATCGTAATAATCACACGGACTTTCTTCACTGTTTGTTTGCTTGTTTTCTTTCACAGGTGGAACCTAGATCAGTCTCTCATGCTCTTGAGGATCAAAGTTGGGTAGAGGCTATGCAGGAGGAGATGCGGCAGTTCTTGTTTCAGAATGTTTGGACCCTAGTTGACTTGCCAGATGGAAAGACAGCAATTGGTACCAAATAGATTCTCAAAAACAAGAAAGATGCGAGGGGTATTGTGGTGAGAAATAATGCTAGGTTGGTTGCACAAGGTCACACACAACTTGAAGGCATTAACTATACTGAAGTTTTCGCTCATGTTGCTAGGATTGAGGTCATTCGTCTGTTTTTGGCTTTCGCTTCTTATGTTGGCTTTACGGTTTTTCAGATGGATGTCAAGAGTGCATTTTTCTATGGCAAGATTGATGAGGAAGTTTATGTCACTCAACCTAAGGGCTTTGTGGATCCACTTCATCCCAAGAAAGTTTACAAAGTGGTCAAAGCTCTATATTGACTTCATCAGGCTCCTAGAGCTTGGTATGAGCGTCTTTCCACTTTTTCGTTAAAGCACGGCTATAGAAGAGGCACTATTGACAAAACACAATTTCTTAAAAGGAATACCAAGGACATCATCCTAGTTCAAGTGTATGTGGACGATATTATCTTTGGTTCTACTAAGAAGGAATGGTGTCATCAGGCTCCTAGTGCCATGGGAGAACTTACATTTTTCCTTGGTCTTCAAGTCAAGCAGCAGTCGGATGGAATCTTTATAAGTCAAGACAAGTATGTTCATGAGATTCTTCAGAAGTTTGATATGGAACCTCTTCGACCAGCAGCAACTGCTTATGAAGTCACTAAAGTCAAACTCAAGAATGAGCCATATCCTCAGGTATTCACAAGTACAGGTCAATGATTGGCTCACTCATGTATTTGACTGCATCTCGTCCGGATATTATGTTTGCAGTAAGTGCTTGCTCTAGACATCAGGTGGCTCCAACCGTTACTAACTTGAATGTTGTTAAGAAAATTTTCAAGTATATCAAGGCTCAACCCAAGCTAGGCTTGTGGTATCCTAGAGACTCACCTTTTGTTCTTGAAGCCTATAGTGATAGTGACTATGCAGGTGCTAATAATGACAGGAAGTCTACTACTGGTGGTTGTCACTTTTTGGGTTGAAGACTTATCTCATGGCAATGTAAGAAACAAACAATAGTAGCTACTTCTTCAACAGAAGCTGAATACGTAGCTGCTGCTAGTTGTTGTGGACAAGTCTTGTGGATACAAAATCAGATGTTGGATTATGGGTTCAACTTTATGAACACAAAAATTTTCATCGACAATCAAAGCACTATCTGCATTATGAAGAATCCTGTTTTTCATCAACGAACAAAACATATTGAGATTAGGTACCACTTTATAAGGGATGTCAATGAGAAGAAGCTGATACAGGTTCTTAAATTACATACGGATGATAATGTTGCTGATTTATTGACTAAAGCCTTTGATGGTCCACGGTTCAACCACTTGGTGGTTCACATTGGCATGGTCAATCCTTGAGGTCTAGGATTGAGGGGAGGCTAAGCCTAAGGGGAGGCTTAGTGTACATATTTCATTGCAAGTCTAATTTTTGGTAGATTCTAACAGCGGTTTTCATGGGTATTTGCGGTGTGTGCTACTTCTAATGGAAGGTTTTGGTTACTCCTAGTGGTTGTATTCAGCTCCTAGTGGATGCAAACCCTTCAATTTCATTCATGGTTGGCTTCTAGTCTTGTTTTGGGTCACTGTTCACTTCGTTGACTTTCATTGACCACTTTGTGCTCCTAGTGTTAACCCTTACGCGTTTTGACTTTTAGTCAATGCAAGTTACTTCTGGTATATATCTTTTTATTTAACTTTGGTAACTGGGATTTGCAAATAATGGTAAAGGGGCAAGTGGTTACCTTTGCATTAATTACTTAATTTTGAAAGGGCAAACCACATAATTAGGGGTTACTGAATAGTTACATGACCATTATTTATGGTCAAATCCCACAATTGACTCATTTATCCCAACCATATACACACACATATGCTCCTACTCTTTCCCTCTTCAATCAATCATCTTCCATCACTCCAATCATCAACAATGGCTGCTCTCCAATACAAACCTGATGATAAAAAGGTGGCTTATCTTGGCGAAGGTCCTAAACGAGAAGAGTTCACAGACATCATCGAATTTATTGAGCCTTCCAACCTAAGGTATGCTTTTACGGTTTGCCCTACTATGTATGAGAGTGTTATTCGTCAGTTCTGGGCAACTGCCCACCTAGTTGATGTTTTGGGACGACCACTAGAGCTCCATGCTACCATAGATGGACATTCATATGTGGTGTCTAAAGCTTCTATTAGGTCTGCCCTTCATCTTCAGGATGAAGGTGGCATTATGTCTATCCCCAATTCAGAGGTATTGAATGGGATGGCTGCTCTAGGTTATAATCATGGGGGAAGTTTAACTTCTAGAAAAATAGGTTTTCCCCCCAATGGAAGCTTCTGGATCACTTCTTGATACATTGCTTGAGTCCAAATTCTGGGAGTTGGGATGCATTTCACATCCCTTTGGCTACTAGTTTGATTTGTATTGCCCAGGGTCCTGTTTTTAACTTTTCTCGCTACTTGTTTGATGGAATGATTTGCAACCTTAGTAGTACTCGCTGTTGATCCCAAACTTAGATCGATTAGCTTTGTGTATACGAGATTAGATCAAGTAATACACGTAGAGAAACCTTTGTATATGCTTATGAATCTAAGTGTTATGCGGAATTTAACACTTAAACAAGAACACACAATGATATAAACAAACTTTCACTTTGATTATCAATATCAAACTTGCTTACAATGGAAGTAGTTTACGAATGAAAACTTATATGAAACATTAACCTAAAGGTCTTCTTTTATAGATATAAGAAGCCTTGTACAATAATCTATGTATCAACTATTCTAGGTAAAGATAATATTGAAAATACATTGTCGTTCCTATCCTTACTAGAACTATTCTAGAATACAATAAACGCGTAGAGTATATCTTCCTATCAGTGGTTGTCTTCAATGTGTCAACGCTTGACTTCATCTTGTCAACGCTTGAGCTGTCAGCGCTTGTTTTGTTCTTGTCAACGCTTGATTTACTCTTGTCAGCGCTCAAGTGATCTGGCCTTAATTTATTCCCAACAATCCTCCCCTAAACTTGATATCCACTCTTATGATCAAGTTTTTGAATAAGCATTAAGGACTAGGAGGAATCTTACAAACCTTCTCATATTGATAGTGAATAAATCTGATCAAATCTTTTGCCACGTCACTTGAATAATCTATTTCCAGCTGAGTGTCCTTCATCTTCTCCAAAATAGCCTTGGATATGAAATACTGAGCATCTACAAGTAGATACTCAGCAAACTTTGTAGAACTCAAATGGTAAACACCGACAGCTGTATATAACCTCCATTGAAGACCACTGAGGTCATCTTCAAGATCCTTCCAAATTGCAGGATCCTCATCTTTTGGTCCACACATTCTTTTGAATGTGGTCCAAAGTTTTATTCCATTAGCTGAAGTTGGTGCTTCAGCCTCATACTTGGTCTCCAGCAACCTCCAAAGGTCCACCAAGTCTTCTCTATCACAACTTGGAAACAAAGATATGAGAGTGGTAAAAGTGTGTACCTCCTTGCCAAATCTGCCAATTTTCCAAAACCCACATTCATCTTCTTCATAACTCACAATTGGGTTCCTGGAATCTAATGGTAACACTTGCACCATATCTGAAGCTTCTAAAGGTGAGAGCTTGAGGCTCTTTCTGATGACAGCTTCACTTGGATATAGTGGATCCATATCTTTGGGAAACTCAAATGAAATTCCCTTCTTCACTGGCCTGGGAACAATCATAGCTTTCTTGAGTTCCATTTCTTCTGCAAGTTCCTCCTTTCTTTCATCTGAAAGAAGTCTGAGAGTGTTTGCTTCCTGCACTCTCCCCCAAATGGGATAAGCCCTACTTTCCAACTCATCAAATGTCAAAGCCTTCAACTTCTGGTAAGTCCATCCAACCCCTTGACATCTGAGCAACATAAAGTATAGCTCCCTTCTATCCCTTTTCAACTCTGAGAGAATATTACTTGCCTTATGTTTCAAAATTACCTGGCAATCCTTCTGAACTCTAAGAAGAATCTCCAAACCCCATATTTGATCTGAAATGGTCAAGTCTGGATTCTCCATGCATCTGTCTTCCCAAGCATGATACATTTGAACCACCTCTGGCATGTCAAAGTCAACCTGCAATTTCAATTCTCTCAACTTTTCCTCAGCCAACTCATCACCATACTCAAGTCTTTCAGGTTCTTTGGTCATCACACTTGAGTCTAAGCTAGCTCCATCACTTCCTTCTTCTGAAGTCACAACAAATGGTGACTCTTCCTTTTTATCCTGTTCCATCATTTGTGCAGCCAATCTTCTATCAAATTCAACTTGAGCTGCATCCTTTGGAACAATCTCTTCTACCATTATACCCTTACCCTTATCTTGTGGATCAATTGTTGGTAAGGTAGATGGTGATACCTGAGTAGAAACCTCCTTGATGATAGATGATGACTGTGATACATCACCTTCATGTGCAGATCTGTCAACGCCCAACTTTGTCCTATCAGCGCCCAAAATATTTCTGTCAGCGTCCAAATTCTCCTTGTCGACGCCCAAATATCCTCCCTCAGCGCCTTTTGTAACCTCTCTCAACATAGCTGTAAATGATAAATTTAAGTTGGTAGGAGAGACTAAGGACGTATCAAAACCTGTTTGTTTCTTCAAAGTTGTAAGGGCCTCAGCAACATCCATTGATTGACCATCATGACTGCCCTTATCACTCTGATTTATTGGATCTTCCTCCCCTTTGGAAGATTCCTCCATACCCCTTCTAGCACGATCACTTTCCAAAACAACAATCCTCTCCCTCAATTGCTTGAGTTCAAGGCCTTGTGAGCTGACAACTTGTACTAAGTCTGCATTTTGCTTTTGCAAGCTTATGCAGACTGCTGTCAATTCCATAAGAGTCATTGGTTCCAGTCTGCCCTCTTCTAAAATGGGGATTTGACCTCCCAAGTCAGATTCATTGGGCATAGATGAGGACTTAATGATGGTGGGACTGCCTTGGCCAGCATCTAAGCCAGAACCAATAGTCCCAGCCTCATCCAAGTCATCAGCCACACTTGTGGTGGTGGTTCTCTCTGCTACATGGCTAGGACCACCAGAGGAGAACACTCCAGTAGTCCTTTGGCGTTTCATCAACCTATATTCAGGGGGTGTGGAAGATGGTGTGGAAGAACGGGTGGATGTGGGTTGGTTAAGGGGTGTTTGGGTGTGTGAAGGTTGTGTGTCAGCACTGGAAATAGGCACATCAACGCCAACATTTAATGTATCAGCGTTGAAGGATTCTGAGTCAATTTGCATGTGTTCAGGTGAAGGTAAAGGTTCAAGGATTGGTTCAAGTTGTGGTTGGGGGTCAATTTGTGGTTGGGGGTCTGGTTGGGGTTGTGCTGCTGCAATAACAGCAAGCATGGCTTGGGTTAAAGGTAGGTCACGATGGGGTGGTGAATTCATCTTCATAAAGATAGCTTTCTTTTGCTTAGGAATTTTATAAAAATCATTGTGATCCCTTGAGCAGTAACCATGAACATCAAAAACCATTTGTAGAAAACGGGGATAAGCTAAAGTCATTTTGTTCCCCTAGTTTTTACACATGCCCTCAAAAATCATTTTAGAATAATTAAATTTTTGCCCTGTTGCAATGCACACAATAGCACTGGCAATGGATCTATTGATCTCATTGTGTGCAGTACATTTGGGACTCAAACATTGAAGGAGGACATGTATTAACTGTTGAGGAACTGACATTGTTCCAAAACTGCTTAATATGTGTGACTGGAATGAGTGGTGCATGAGAAAGAGCATACCTTAATGGGGATGCGTTCAAATACGCCACCATTTGTGTGTATTGGGGAAACAGAGTATCATCAGCTTCAAGATACGCAATCATGTTGTGTTGAGATCTGAACCCCAATTCCAATTCTGATGGTTTAAATTTTGGTGCCATTGATGAAAGCTGTTAAATTTAAGTGAAGAAGATGACGTTGATAAGAGAAAAATGTGTTAGACAAGAATTATAGATACCCTGTTTAAAATAGGAGCCAAATTTATAGGAGAAGAAAATGCATGTGATAGGCCCAAAAATAGGCAAGTATTTTCAAAAATCAATCATGAAAATATTGAAAAAGTTATAAGTTATCTCATGCATTAAATGAAAAGTAACAACTCCCAAAATTACGGCCTAAAAATATGTCAAAAAGTAACAATTGGGTAGGTCCCATTGAGTGTCAACGGTCAAAAATAACCTATCAACGCCCAACAGCTATAATCTTGTCAACGTTTGCCTATAGCCATGTCAGCGTCCAATTTGGTCACAACAACGCTTGAAAAATTCTTGTCAGCGTCCAAAAATAAAAATGTTTTAAAAGTGAAAAATGACCTTAACAAGTAATTTATCCTACACAAGATAACCAAAAGCTGATAATTATTATAGGGCGGCAAGCACTGTCCAGTTATGCACACTTGCATAAGCAAGATAGACATAACAGTCCTCTAGTGTCCCTTGCTAACCAAAACTCTTAACAACCAAGTTATCTCATAAAATTCCTTCTCACTCCAAGGTAATTCCCATAACAAAATCATTCCCAAGTCTCCCAACAGACCACAACCAATTCTAGGCCAAAAATGTCTTGGCAGCATGCAAAGTTGATATACTATACATGCTACAGTGCCTCATGATTTAGTAAAACTAACTCATACTCACCTGTGGACACAATCTAGAATTGTGATAAGAGTATCATATGGATACCCAAACATCCTAAAGGTTCCTAAAACCTCCCCTTAAACTATGATACAAGAGTTTGCTAAAATCATGCATGAACATAAAAATTTATGTCAAGATAGGAATGAAACATTCCAACCATCATCCATAAATAAAAAGAAAACTTGTCCAAATGCTCCTCCATTGATCCATAAGCAACTCTGTATCCAATGGTATACTGCTAACACCATCTGCACATTTAGATTGAAAACCACAAAACTAACATTGTTGCTGACAACGCCCCGATAACAAATGACAGCTTTGAGGGAAGCTTTGTCAGCGTTAGACAATTATATTGCTGACAATGTTGCAAAAACACTTATCAGCGTTCAAGCAACCTTTGTCAGTGTTAGAAAAATATAGTGGAAAATCTAAATCATCAATAAGACCAATAACAATGCATCATCCTATACATACTTTTACAAAAAGACTCCAAAACATATATTATGTGAGATTGACCATTCCAATACTTGTTACCAAGTATTGAAATCTCCCAGCATCAAAAGGTTTAGTTACTAAATCTGACACATTTTCCTCAGTGTCAACCCTATCTGGTTGTATTAAACCTTTCTCAAAGCAATCTCTTATAAAATGGTGTCTAATTTCTATGTGTTTAGTTTTAGAATGATGTACAGGATTCTTAATGATGCATAAAGTACTATTATTGTCAACAAATATCTTGGTATGCATGAAATTATACCCATAGTCCAACAGCAGGTTCTGAATCCACAAAACTTGGCCACAACAAGCAGCTGCAGCCACATACTCAGTTTCAGTTGTAGAATTAGCTACCACTGTTTGTTTCTTGCATTGCCAAGATATCAACCTGCTCCCAAGAAACTGACATCCACCAGTTGTGGATTTCCTATCAAATTTATCACCTCCATAATCACTATCTTAATATGCAATCAGCTCCAATGGTGAATCCTTTGGGTACCACAAACCAAGACCAGGATAGCATCTTAGGTACCTAAAGATCCTCTTCATAGCATAAAGGTGACATTCTTTGGGAGTCACTTGATGGCGTGCACAAGCATACACAGCAAACATGATGTCAGGTCTGGAGGCAGTAAGATACATCAAGGATCCGATCATGGATCTATAGTGCCTGACATCAACATCTTTCCCATCTCCAATCTTTCCCCAAGGGTGTTCTCTATCCATAGGAGTTGTATCCCTCTTTTCATGTGGAGAAAAGCCAAACTTCTTCAAGATCTCAGCCACATATTTTTTCTGGGAGATGAAGATACCATCCTCTTTCTGCTGAACTTGTAAACCAAGAAAGAAGTTCATCTCCCCCATAGCACTCATCTTGAATTTGTCTATCATAAGCTTAGAGAAATCCTCACTCATCTTTGGATCAGTAGACCCAAAAATGATATCATCAACATAGACCTGGACAAGCAACACATCCTTGCCTTTCTTCTTTATAAACAGTGTCTGATCTATGGTGCCCCTCTTGAATCCATTGTCCACCAAATAGGTAGACAAAGTACCATACCATGCTCTAGGGGCTTGATGAAGGCCATACATAGCCTTTTTGACTCTATACACTTTATCTAGATGCTCTGGATCCTCAAAACCAGGAGGCTGCATTACATATACTTCCTCAACAATGGTTCCATAGAGGAAGGCACTCTTGACATCTATTTGATAGACTGTGAAGCCCATGCAGGATGCATAGGCTAGAAAAATCCTAATAGCTTCAATCCTAGCAACTGGTGCAAAGACCTCCTTATAGTCTATCCCCTTCTCTTGTGTATAACCTTGAGCCACTAACCTTGCCTTGTTTCTGACCACAATGCCTCTTTCATCTTTTTTGTTCCTGAGAACCCATCTTGTCCCTATAGGTCTGACATATCTAGGACAATCAACCAGCTCGCAAACATCCTGAATTGCAAATTGGTGAAGCTCATCCTGCATTGCTTCCACCCAACTTGGTTCTTTGAGAGCATCAAATATTTTCTTGGGTTCCTCTTGTGACAGAAAACATGCAAACAAACATGCTTGCACAAGAGGGGTATCAACCTTCTTGTGTATATTAGCAATAAACCCACTAAGACCTTGATGAGATCTTCTAGTCTGAACTGTAGTCATAACATCACCAATGATCTGGGAAGGGGGGTGATTCTTCATTGTGGAAGTGAGAACTCCTCCTTCAAAAAGTCTGGTGTCCTCAACCTCATTCTCCATGTTGCTAATATCTTCTTCATCAGACTCTCTTACATCAACATGAGGATGAACATCTTCATATATATTGGAAGGTTCACCTTGTTCAAAATTGGAAGATAAAAGATGGGCAGAATTGTTGTCAACGCCTGAACCTTGTTTGTCAGCGCTTGGGCTAGCAACGCTTAAAGTGTGGTTGTCAACGTCTGAACCATCAACGTCTGAATTGGTCTTGTCAGCGCTAGATTTGCCTTTGTCAGCGCCTGAAGGACCATGCATGTTTGTATCTGGTGGTACTTGGAAACCACCATTATCTTGTCTAGCAGCAACAACAGCAGCAAAAGCATCTGTCCAAATGGGAATTGTAACAAATTCTTGAATAGGAGATGTCTTTTCTGCTTGTGATCCAACCTTTTCATGAACCTGTGTACATGAAACATCAACAACTTGTTCCTCCACAACATTTGAAGTTACCTTCACAATGTCTGGATTAGTGACAGGCATATAATTTAAAGTTCTAGATAAGGGTTCCAAGTCAAACAACCAATTAGGACCACTTTCAGGATCACTAGGTTTATTCTCTAAAAACCTAACATGTACTCTTTCAACTATACGTTTGTCCTCTTTAAGATAAACCCTATAACCCTTGCTCTGGACTGAATACCCCATGAAGTAGCCCTCATAACCTTTTGCACTAAATTTCCCTAAGGCATCACTAGTGTCTAGTACTACTACATGACAACCAAAAGGTCTGAGAAAACCAATATTAGGTTTTCATCCCCAAAGTAACTCATAAGGTGTTTTGTTCTGAATTTTGTTAACCAATGCTCTATTTTGCACATAGCAAGCTGTATTAACAGCCTCAGCCCAAAAGGCTATAGGAAAGTGAGCATCAGCCAACATTGTTCTGGCTGCTTCAATTAGGGTTCTATTTTTCCTCTCAGCAACCCCATTTTGTTATGGGGTTCTAGCAATACTAAATTGCCTTGTAATTCCTTTCCTGGCATAGAAATCATCTAGCTTCTTATTCCTAAATTCTCCACGATTATCACTCCTAAGCATTTTAACGTCATTGCCAGACCTCTTCTCAATCTGAGTGATAAAATCAATAAGAACATCAGTTGTGTCACTCTTCATAGCTAGAAAGAATGTCCAAGTAAACCTAGAAAAGTCATCTGTGATGACAAAGCAATATGACTTACCATTCAAACTTTCTCTATTGGTTGGACCAAAGAGGTCCATGTGTAGCATATGAAGAGGTCTAGAATTAGTGTGCACCTGTTTAGACTTGAATGAGACCTTGTGCTGCTTGCCTTTAAGACATGCAACACAAGAGTGGTCATTGTGGAACGCCTTCTCAGGCAAACCATCAACTAAACCAAGCCTCACAAGTCTATTTATATTTTTAAAATTTATGTGCCCTAGTCTCCTGTGCCACAAGTTACTCTCATCTACTGAGGCCTTAACATAAAAACAAGACATATTATTATTCATTTTAATCCCATTTAAATTAACATTATATATGTCCTTATGCCTAGGTGTTCTATACTCAATATATATCTCATCAGGGATCTTAAAATCCTTGCTTAAAACCAAACACTCAGTATCAGTAAAAAGAACTTTATTTTTGTTATCACAAACTTGTGATACACTAAACAGGTTGTAATCAAGTTCTTTTACCAGGAAGACGTTCTCAAAACGCAGATTCTTGGTGATAAGGGTTCCTTTGCCTGTGATAGTACCATATTCGCCTCCAAAGTATACCTTATCACCATCTTTAATAGGAGAGAAGTTCGTCAGATAGTCTTCCTTTCCTGTCATGTGCCTTGAGCATCCACTATCCCAATCCATAATCATTGACCTGTCTTTGAATGCCCTACACATAAAGAAAACAAATTAGTTTTCTTTGGGAACCCAAGTCTTAAACGACTTGGATTCATCTGGTTGTTCAATAAGAAAAGACTTAGTTCTCACAACAACCCCATTCTCATCCTTCTTAGGATGAAATACCCAGTTAACCCTAATAGGTTTTGTAATGACCTTTGAAATGTAATTAAACCTATTGCAAGTCATTGAAATACCATTATCATTAGGGTTTTGATCTTTCTTGGGTCTCCATGTTAAGCTTGAAGAAGCTTTAGACCCCTTACCTTTTGGTTGCAAATATTTAGGTCTGGTCACGTTTCTGTCAGCGTTAGAATTTGTCTTGTCAACGCTGAAATTACCCTTGTCAGCGTTGAACCTAGGGTTTGCTACAGAAACCCATTGCCTATTTGACCAGGTGTTTGTCTTTTGAAATGGTCTTTGTCCATGAGTGTTAGACCCTCTAGTAAAGAATGGGGCATGCCTAATCACTTGTAGACTTTGCTGACACAAGGTTTGGGTCTGACAACGTTTGACTTCCTAACAACGTTGACTTTGTTCCTAATAGCGCTAAAATTATTTCTGTCAGCGCTGGCTTTAGGAGCGTTGACACACTTGTATGCCAAGTGTGAAAAGCTACCACAAGTGTAACAAGCTTTTCTAGACACAACCTTAGGTCTAGAAGAGAAGAAGCCTGTTCCATGATTGCTAACTTGGCTCTTGGGAGACCTAGTATTCCTATACATCTCTGCATATTTAATGGTAGGTCTTCTAACAGTGTTTGAGCCTAGGTCAACAGCTTTACCAGTGATTGGGTTAGTAACCTTAATGGGTGGTGACTCATTAGGACTTTCACATAGCAAGCCACCCTTGACAAATAAAGTAGGGTTAGCCTTCTTCCACTCATTCAGGTCAGTCAATTTTTGTTGATACTCTTCAACTGGAGTGACAACTCTTGGTGGAGGAATGAATTCCTCCTCTTGGAGCTCTGGCAAACCAGTCCAAGATAAGCCCCTTTGTTGGACACCATAGAAGTCACCAGCAGGTGGTGGGACCAAAGAGTAATCATTCATCCCAATCCCAGTCATGTCCTTGGGATCCCTTTGTTTAGCCACACAGTCTCCTAGGGTTTGGGTGGCTCTATCAAATCTTTGAATTTTGAGGCCAACATTATCTTTATTCTTAATGGCCTCATCTAACATAGCATGTAATTCACCATTAACCCTTTCCATGATGTTTCTAATATCCATACTACCCTCTAACTCATGTTTTAAGATATTGATTTTATCTTTTAAGTCAAATTCCATTTTCTTGTATTCAGAAACGGTTTTCTCAGTTTCAGTAAGAGCTAGTTGGTAATTAGACAATTTACATCTTTCAGTACTCATATCATCTTTTAATCTTAACACCTCTGATAACTTGGTTTTACTAGGTTCGATTTTTGTTCTCGGTATCTTAACGAATTGATCTTAGCTCTCTATGTGTGACTTAGTTGATCCTTAGTGAAAAAGAATATTTTTGGTTGATTTTAAATTAAATGCAAAGACTTAAAAGTAAAAGTGCTCTTAAAGTAAATCTAAGTCTAATTAAAATAAAGTGCGAGTATTTAAAAACGTGACTAAAATTAAAAGGCACTAAAGTAAAATGACGTAAACTTAAATCTATCTAAGGCAAACTTAAAGTGCGACTAAAACTAAGGCAAATAATCTAAAAGTGCAATTAAATAAAAGGCAAGTAAAATAAAGTTTGAAGATAAAAATTAAAGATAAAAGCTAATAAGAACCTGAATACAGCTCATTCGGAATAAACCTTCGTTTGGAATAATCACTCGACCTAAATGTCACCTTTGGTTGAAATGATTCTTCTTCACTTGGAATATTACCAAAGTCCTTGATCCGGAACAAACTTGTCTGAATATGTCACTTATCCAAAACAATCTTTCATTCGGAACTTGCTGATTCGGAATATTGTAGAACTTGCCTTAATTCGGAAGATTTGGTCACCCCTTGATTCGGAACTTTCCGGATGAAGCACCTTTATTCGGAACTTTTGAAGTTCCGAATGAGGGCCCTTGGTTCAAAACTTTTGGAGTTGGTTCGGAAGTTACTGATTCGGAAGGTTCCGAATGAAGTCTTGGTTCGGAAGTTTTAGACTTCCGAATGAACAAGTTTGGTTCGGAACTGTTGAAGTTCCGAATGAGGCTCCTTTATTCGGAACTTTTGAAGTTCCGAATGAGTTTCCTTGATTCGGAACTTTTTGAGTTCCGAATAAACAACCTTGGTTCGGAAGTTTCAGACTTCCGAATGAAGCTTTGATTCGGAAGTTTTGACTTCCGAATGAAACCTCAATCCTTCCCTTGGTTCGGAACTTTATCTGGAAACACAGAAACCAAGCAAAATTCTTCCGAAGAACAAGGAAGATGAGTAGCGGATAATAACAATGAAAAGTAACCAAAATCAACACACGTATGAATATAAACAGTAACGATTCAATGAATAAGCATCAACAAACAATCAAAAACATGAAATTAAACAACTTTAACCATAATAATCAAAAACACTTTTGGATCAAAATAAAAGCATGAACATGAACATAAACACCACAAATCAAAGAATAAGAAAGGTAGATAAGAGATTGACAAGATAAAGTAAAGATTAACAATAATTAAAAGGAAACTTACTTGAAATTAAATGAATTTAAGGTGAAAGACAAGGTAATTAAATTGACAATTAATGTAAATGACAAGTATTTAAAATGGTGGAAGAGCTAATTGTCACACTTAGCCAACCAGAGTGAAAAATAAACATCTAATGACTATTTATAGGGGAGGATTAGGAAGCTTCCTCCCCTCTTTCCTTTCCTCTTAATTGCAAGCTTAAGTCCCTTCTTTTATTAATCTTCATTAATTGCGTCATTAGTCCTTTTCTTCTATTCTTCTTTAAACTTGGGCTTAAGGGGCTTTTGGCTTCGGGATTTCTTCGAACTCGTCTTTAAATTCTTCAATAAAATAGACTTGAATTCCTCGGCTTTTGATAAACTTCCGTCTTTTGACTTTTTCTTCGATAAATCTTCAGAATTGGTCGTGGACTTCCGTTCTTTATGCACTCTTGACTTCTTGACTTCGTCTTTTATCCTTTTCTTCAATAAAAGTCCATAAATGCCCGTGAATGTCCGTGTTTTATCCATTTTTCACCTTTTCATCCTAAATCACAACAAAAACACAAACCACGCATAATTCTGACATAAAAGACATAAAATACACGTTTTGGTCCGGTTATTATTGTAGTTAAGTGGTAGAAAAGATGGGTGTTTACACACCTATCAAATCCCCTACACTTGACCATTGCAATGTCCTCATGCAATGCATTAGTTACAAAGCAAGATTACACTTTTCATCGTAATCAATCCACGTTGGCCTTTATTAAAGAGATAGGAAATTAAAAACATACAAAATAAAGAAATCAAAAGCATACCTTGGGTTTTGAAAATGTTATGAATAATCATCATCCTCAAGTTTTCACTTTCTCCAAACCAAGCTTAAAAACGAGATCATTGTTATTATAAGTTAGTAAACTAACACGAACTCATGTGGGCCAATTACTCACTTAGACTCCCTTATTCCTAGGTGTATCTCTTATATTTTATCATTTGTCTTGAATGATCACGAAGATGCATTGTTTGACTTATTTCGATAATTATTTAGTTCTGAAAATAAAGTGCACGATTTAATCAATAGTTAGCTAAAGGACCAAATCTTTTAAAACTGCTTCTCGGGATATTAGAAAGTTCATATCTTGGCATAACTTGGTTCGCGATTTGAGACCTTTCTCGGGCCGATATTTGGCAGCGACTTCATACTTCAAATCTTGAGAGACGTTCATGAAATAATGGTCTTCTCTTCATAATTGGAATTTCTTCACTTTGGAATTTTGAGAGATTCTTCATATATGGACCACGACTTCTTCATTTTTCTCCAATCTTTATTTTGGATTTTGATATACAACGATCCGCCTCCTTTATTGACTTGGATCTATTTATCCTCATACCTTGTTAGGGTCTTTTCGGATAAACTTCTCCATGACTTTTGGGGAGTTTTTGCTTTTCGTCGTGTGTCTCGATCCTTCATATTGATTTTCGATAAATGATTCTTCACATCACTTTTGGATCTTTATCAACAAAACATAGCCCTCATGCCTTGTTAGGGCCTTTTCGGACTCGCCAATCTTCGCGCCCCGCTTCATAAGTTATGCCTTGGCTATGAACTCTCGTCATTACCGAGCAACTTTTAAACGATCTGGGGCTAGAAGCTAAGTAACTTTTCAAATCGTACAACCTTATTTATTAGCAAATAAATTATTAGCAAGCGATGGGAGAATAGGCTTATAATTAACTCACATAAATTCACGAAAGAATACCGAACTTATAATTGGCTCTATCATCTCTCGTTCTCCACAGTTTAAAATCTCAAGTAATGAGACTCGTGGATACTTAGCCTATTAAATCAAAGTTTTGGGTTTTCGAGTCGCCTATAGGATCTTGCAAATTCTTAGACTCTTTCAAGTTTAGAAATCGCATCTTAAAGTTCCTTTGATAAACGACTCTCTAGGATCAATTATAGGAACTTGCGAAAAGTTCTTGTTCTTAACTCGTGAAAGTTAAGACTTTCGCGTTTTATAGCTCCCTATATAAAAGCCTAGCAAAACTTGACTTAAACACGTTAAGGATACTAGCTAGAGTAAACTCGGATTGAGTCAAAAGATTCACAATGTTTGAAAATTTAAACCACTTATTAAACATTTATTCTAGCAAAGAAAGAAATCAACTATACAAAGATAACGACTAATAGGCCAAAATAGATCAAAAATTTTGAAAAATGTCGAAAAATTGATTTTCCGGTTAAAATGAGGACACAAACAAGGAAAAGACCACTTAACTTCGATAGAAGTCCCCCCTACACTTAAGATAAACATTGTCCTCAATGTTTAAGCATGTGGGAGTAAGCTCCCCTACACTTAGGACATTGTGCACGTTGTTTAAATTTTGCTAAGGAAAAGACAACTAAAGAGATTCCTATTTTAATATTGAGGAAATATAAAATAGTGAATCGAAAAGAGTTTAGGATAAAACCGGGACGAAGTAGAACACGGAATCACGGGTCGTCAAGAATCATCAAGAGTGGATCATTGAAGCTCGAATCCCTGATTAAGAAGTGAGGAGAGGAAATAGCAATCCAAAGGGTCCCCCCTACACTTATGGTAAAGAAAGCGAAAAGATAGGTGCATGGGTTGCCTCCCAAGAAGCGCTTGATTTTTGTTAACCGAGTCGTGAGCCTGACTCGACCTTGATCATCAACGGAAGTAGCATGAAAAATATCCACCAGGATCAAAGACATAGTTTTCGTCCATCAATAAGCAAGAACTTAAGGCGAACAAGGCAAGCCAAAAGAGAAATGGCAAGGTTCCCTTAAGCAGCGATGGAGCTCGGTGGAAGCAAAGTTGAAGTGGAGCAAGCATATCTTCAAAATTTCCAAAGATATTTCCTTTTATTTCATCAGGTGGATACTGAGATGGCTTAAAGACTTCGATACCGGGATCGAACACCTTTTCCTTTAGGGGAAAATAGCACTCAGGCTCAGCCGAGCGTGAAGAAGATCCGCAAAGAAGCACAACCTCGTCCTCAGAAGTGGGACAAAGAGGTGTCAAATCATACGTGCAACGGATTTCGGTGTCAACCGGTTTCTTCTCCTTGGACAAAATGCTCTTCAAATCCAAAGGAGGATCAAGACGATCATCTTCAAAGTCCAAAGGAGGTGCATCACTCTCATGAGGGAAGTATGTGTTGAGAAATTCAGAAAAATCTTCCTCAAATGAATAATCGTCCAAAGTAGGATCGAGCGATGGTGGAGGATCTTCATCATGTGAAGAATCGCTCGAGAGAGTATCGGCCTCATCAAAATCATCATATGTAGGCAGCTCGGGATACTCAGAAGTACAATCAAAATCATCCGAATCTGAGCTAGAATCATCATCATAATAAGCATCGAAGACCGGGGGAGAATCAAAATTGGGAGAAGCGTCCAAAGTAGGGTGAGAATCATCCACATTATCTTCAAAGAGTGGATTATCAGTGGAAGACTCGAATAGAGGATTGTCATAGACGGTAAAGTCATCGAGCACATTGATCATATTCACTGATTCTCGGCCTCCAAAGGATTTGTTTGTATGCGTTCCCATTTTGAAATTTTGTGAGGCATTCCCGACTCTTAAGATTAACTCTCCTTCTGCTACATCTACTAAAGCACGTCCGGATCTCAAAAATGGCCGACCAAGTATTAAAGGAATACGAGGGTCCATTTCATAATCAACTACGACAAAGTCGACCGGGAAAGTAAATGCGCCAACTTGAAAGAATACGTCTTCAGCTATACCAACGGGGTAAGCGAGAGTGCGATTAGCAAGTTCGAGAGTCATCTTTGTTGGAATGAGATCGGGTAATGAGAGTGTTTTCCAAACACTCAAAGGCATAAGATTTATACTAGCCCCGAGATCCGCAAGGGCAGTAAATTCTTCAGTTTTGTTGAACACGCAAGGCAACACAAAACGACCAGGATCCCCTAGTTTTTCCGGAAGTTCTTTAAGAATAACTGCAGAGCAGTTTTCATTTAAGCGTGTGTTGGTGAGTTCAATCAGCTTCTCCTTTTTGTTAAGCAAGTCCTTAAATGCTTTGGCAAATTTGGGCATGTGGACAAGTGCTTCAAGAAAACTAATGCTGAATCCCATTTGAGAAATCATACCGATATATTTCGTTATTTGCGAGTCCTCCTTTGTTAGATCATTGGTCTTGCCTATACGAGAAGGGTATGGGATTCTAGGTTGATAAGGGTTAGGTGAAGGTGTAGGTGGTGACGGTTGTGATGTTGATGGGTTTGTCCGAGATACATCGTCATGACGAGGCGGAGACGGTAATGGTGCACTATTACTAGGTGTAGGAGGAGTAGGGATACATGGTGGTGGAGGAGGTGTAGATGATGGTGGTGGGGTAGACGGAGTGACAAGGGTAGTTCCACTACGCGTAGTTATAGCACTCACATTAGCTCGCGGATTGGTGACGGTATTTGAAGGTAGAGAACCCGAAGAAGAAGAAGGTTGAGCTTCAGGCAAGAAACTAGCCAACAGATTCTTCAATTCAGTTGTTTGAGTGATGAAGGAGGATTGAAGGTTTTCACGAACCTCATTTCTGATGTCATTACCTTGCTTTAAGATATCTCCTTTTAGATTGATAATTTGGCTCTGTAGATTCTTGATTTGCTCACCTTGAGTTCTCATGATTGTGTCAACATCGGGGTTAATGGGTGGGTGTTGTTGGGTGGGTAGTTGATAAGGGTTAGAAGCACGAGGTGGGATTTGGTTGCTTCTATTGTAGTTGTTGGCGGGGTTTTGGTTTTGAGGAGAAAAACCGGGTGAAAGGTAATTGTTTGAACGGTAGCTCAGCAGATTTCTATCCCCTTGTTGTCTAGCTTGGTAATTTTCCGGTGAATAATTACCGTAAGCTGCATACACATTTTCCGGATTTCCTTGTGTCGAAGGACAATCGGTGTATGAGTGAGGACCGCCACATGTTTCACAAGGATTAGCGACCGCTTTAACTTGTTGTTGTTGGTTTGAAGCGAGAAGCGTAATACTTTTGCTCATTTCAGCCATCATGCGGGTGAGTTCGGTCATCTCAGGGTTTGCTGAGGTAGAGGAAACATTGACTCTCGTGTTGTTTCTAGAAGAAGCAGAAGAATCCCAGTTCTTATGATGAGTAGTCATGTTCTCTATTAACTCTCTACACTCCTCGGGTCTCCTTTTCATGAATGTGCCACCGGCGGCTGCATTAATCGTATCACGATCTCGAAAAGTCAATCCGTTGTAGAAAGTATCGATCAAGGTGACCGGAAGCATGTTGTGATTTGGACATCGGTCGATCAAGACATTATATCTCTCCCATGCATCAAAAAGAGATTCATCGGGATCTTGCATGAAACCGCTGATCTGATTGCGAAGGCTTGTGACCATGGATGGTGGAAAGTAGCGCGAAAGAAAACGTTGAGTCATGTCATCCCAAGTGTGAATAGAATTTTTCGGGAGACGATCAAACCATTTTTCGGCATGATGCGATAAAGTATGTGGGAAGAGTTGTAGGCGGAGTACATCCATTGTGGCCCCAGGCAACTTCATGCTTTGGGTGATTGTAATGAACTTGTCGAGGTGTTTGTTGGCATCATCATCAGGCAATCCTCTAAATGGGTTTGTTTGCACTTGCTGAATCATGTGGTGCTTCAACGAAAACTCAGGAGCGTGGATTTGCATCGGCGCAATCGGTCCTCCTCGTCCAAACATGGTTGGTTGACAAAGTTCCTCCATGGTCCGAAGATCGGGCTGTGGAGGAGCATTGTTGTTATTGTTATTATTGTTGAGGTGCGGTAGTTGATTATTGTTGTTAACACCTGCCATATCTAAATCTTCTTGAGGCTCGGGCTCTTGGTAGTTAGAAGATCTAGTACGCATACACCTGAAAATGCAAAAGAAAAAGAAACCAAACACAAAGACAATATATATACACAAGAAAGATAAAATCTTTTTGGATTTTTGAAATTTTTAATTTTTATGGTTTTTTATGAATTTTATAATTTTTATGATTTTTTGAATTTTTTATGCAAGAAAATTAACGTTCACAAGTGAACGGATCCCAAAAAGCAACGTGTCTAGCACAGAAAACTGTTGATCTTAACGTAAAGAGCCGGCAGCGGCGCCATTTGATAACTTGGTTTTACTAGGTTCGATTTTTGTTCTCGGTATCTTAACGAATTGATCTTAGCTCTCTATGTGTGACTTAGTTGATCCTTAGTGAAAAAGAATATTTTTGGTTGATTTTAAATTAAATGCAAAGACTTAAAAGTAAAAGTGCTCTTAAAGTAAATCTAAGTCTAATTAAAATAAAGTGCGAGTATTTAAAAACGTGACTAAAATTAAAAGGCACTAAAGTAAAATGACGTAAACTTAAATCTATCTAAGGCAAACTTAAAGTGCGACTAAAACTAAGGCAAATAATCTAAAAGTGCAATTAAATAAAAGGCAAGTAAAATAAAGTTTGAAGATAAAAATTAAAGATAAAAGCTAATAAGAACCTGAATACAGCTCATTCGGAATAAACCTTCGTTTAGAATAATCACTCGACCTAAATGTCACCTTTGGTTGAAATGATTCTTCTTCACTTGGAATATTACCAAAGTCCTTGATCCGGAACAAACTTGTCTGAATATGTCACTTATCCAAAACAATCTTTCATTCGGAACTTGCTGATTCGGAATATTGTAGAACTTGCCTTAATTCGGAAGATTTGGTCACCCCTTGATTCGGAACTTTCCGGATGAAGCACCTTTATTCGGAACTTTTGAAGTTCCGAATGAGGGCCCTTGGTTCAAAACTTTTGGAGTTGGTTCGGAAGTTACTGATTCGGAAGGTTCCGAATGAAGTCTTGGTTCGGAAGTTTTAGACTTCCGAATGAACAAGTTTGGTTCGGAACTGTTGAAGTTCCGAATGAGGCTCCTTTATTCGGAACTTTTGAAGTTCCGAATGAGTTTCCTTGATTCGGAACTTTTTGAGTTCCGAATAAACAACCTTGGTTCGGAAGTTTCAGACTTCCGAATGAAGCCTTGATTCGGAAGTTTTGACTTCCGAATGAAACCTCAATCCTTCCCTTGGTTCGGAACTTTATCTGGAAACACAGAAACCAAGCAAAATTCTTCCGAAGAACAAGGAAGATGAGTAGCGGATAATAACAATGAAAAGTAACCAAAATCAACACACGTATGAATATAAACAGTAACGATTCAATGAATAAGCATCAACAAACAATCAAAAACATGAAATTAAACAACTTTAACCATAATAATCAAAAACACTTTTGGATCAAAATAAAAGCATGAACATGAACATAAACACCACAAATCAAAGAATAAGAAAGGTAGATAAGAGATTGACAAGATAAAGTAAAGATTAACAATAATTAAAAGGAAACTTACTTGAAATTAAATGAATTTAAGGTGCAAGACAAGGTAATTAAATTGACAATTAATGTAAATGACAAGTATTTAAAATGGTGGAAGAGCTAATTGTCACACTTAGCCAACCAGAGTGAAAAATAAACATCTAATGACTATTTATAGGGGAGGATTAGGAAGCTTCCTCCCCTCTTTCCTTTCCTCTTAATTGCAAGCTTAAGTCCCTTCTTTTATTAATCTTCATTAATTGCGTCATTAGTCCTTTTCTTCTATTCTTCTTTAAACTTGGGCTTAAGGGGCTTTTGGCTTCGGGATTTCTTCGAACTCGTCTTTAAATTCTTCAATAAAATAGACTTGAATTCCTCGGCTTTTGATAAACTTCCGTCTTTTGACTTTTTCTTCGATAAATCTTCAGAATTGGTCGTGGACTTCCGTTCTTTATGCACTCTTGACTTCTTGACTTCGTCTTTTATCCTTTTCTTCAATAAAAGTCCATAAATGCCCGTGAATGTCCGTGTTTTATCCATTTTTCACCTTTTC
Source organism: Glebionis coronaria (assembly GCA_025667525.1). Taxonomy (NCBI): domain Eukaryota; kingdom Viridiplantae; phylum Streptophyta; class Magnoliopsida; order Asterales; family Asteraceae; genus Glebionis; species Glebionis coronaria. The sequence continues at coordinate 216,627,874 of CM046882.1, forward strand.
ATCCTAAATCACAACAAAAACACAAACCACGCATAATTCCGACATAAAAGACATAAAATACACGTTTTGGTCCGGTTATTATTGTAGTTAAGTGGTAGAAAAGATGGGTGTTTACACACCTATCAACCTCTTTGTTAAGTCTTTCAGTATTTAACCTACAACCTTTGCTACAAAAAGCGTCATCATATACCTCATTACCAGATGAAGAGGAGGAGTGTGCCATGAGAGCATATTCAACATGATCTTCTTCTTCAATATCAGCAACCAAAGCTTTATCCTCTTCAACATTCTTAGCCAGATAGCTCCAATCCCATCCCATACCATCAATTCCTTGAACTACAACCATGGCTTTGGAATCCTGAGCTTTAACAATCTGACTTGAGGGTTTACCAGCATCAGATCTTCTAGGAGATCTGCATTCCCTCATGAAGTGCCTCGTATGATGACAATTGTAGCATTCAACTTTGGATTTATCAAATCCAGCTGTGTCTTTTGCATTGAAGGTCATCTTCTTTTTAAACCTTCTGTTCCACCTATTTGCTCTTATACTGGCAAGAGCCATGTTCCATTTGATGTCCATCTCTTCCAAATGCTCATCACTTATCTGCTCAAGGTCCTCATATGTAATCACTGAAGCATTGGGCAAAGAAGCAATGTAAGCACAAACAGTATCCAAATCTAAACCAGCAGGTTTAACTCTTGGGGAGTCATTCTTGTATGTGTCAGCGTCTGAAAAGGAGACGTTGACAGGACTTGTTCCATCGTTGACATATGATGATCCAGTAACTGGATGCATGTAAGAGTCTTTCTGATTGAATTGACCTTCACTATGAGAGAAGAAGGCCATGTTGCTGTTGGTAGATTTGCTTCCATGTTCTAAAAGAGTTTCATCTTCCAACAGCCTTAGTTTGTTGTAGATGTCATCAAACGAGGAGCTCTTGTAAGTATTGTTGGCAAGAATAGATCTTGCCTCAATCTTCCATGCCTCACCAAGACTTTTAAGAAAGGTAGCATTGATGTCAACATCACCAACTTGTGTCCCCATGAAGGACAACTTGCTTGTAATGTCAAGCAATCTGCTTCTCACACTACTCAGTTTCTCATTGGGTTGAGATTTGAAGACAGCATAATCATGCAGAAGTTGCTTTTTCTTTTCTTCCTTAGTGTCTGCATTGCCATCATATGCAACTTCAAGAGCTTCCCAAAGATCCTTAGCAGATTCATAGCCTCTATATTTATGCTGGTTTTCTTGTCCCAAAGAGACTTTCAGAATATTTAGGGCTTTCATGTCAACCCTTTTCTTTGCAATGTCATCAGCAGCCACAACTCTACCATATCCAGGTTTTTCTCTCTTATCCTCTTGAGAACATCCAGCAACAGCTGATCTTTGAGCAATGACATCAAGAATCTTTTGAGCCTTATTGAATGTGTTTCCATATTTAATAATCTCCCAGAGTGTGTAGTCATAGATCCCCAGATATTGTTCAAAGTTGAACTTCCACAAGTCAAAGTTGGTTGCATCAATCATGGGAATCTTGATGGTTGGTAAGACTGAGGAAGAGGAGGCTATTGCTTCAGACATGATGTTGTTAGGGTTTTTGAGAAAATTAGGGTTTTGGTGATTTTTAGGGTTCTGGTGTTCTTTAAGATCAAAAGTTCCTCAACAAGCTCTTATACCACTTGTTGATCCCAAACTTAGATCGATTAGCTTTGTGTATACTAGATTAGATCAATTAATACACGTAGAGAAACCTTTGTATATGCTTATGAATCTAAGTGTTATGCGGAATTTAACACTTAAACAAGAACACACAATGATATAAACAAACTTTCACTTTGATTATCAATATCAAACTTGCTTACAATGAAAGTTGTTTACGAATGAAAACTTATATGAAACATTAACCTCAAGGTCTTCTTTTATAGACATAAGAAGCCTTGTACAATAATCTACGTATCAGCTATTCTAGGTAAAGATAAATATAGAAAATACATTGTCGTTCCTATCCTTACTATAACTATTCTAGAATACAATAAACGCGTAGAGTATATCTTCCTATCAGTGCTTGTCTTCAATGTGTCAACGCTTGACTTCATCTTGTCAACGCTTGAGCTGTCAGCGCTTGTTTTGTTCTTGTCAACGCTTGATTTACTCTTGTCAGCGCTCAAGTGATCTGGCCTTAATTTATTCCCAACACTCGCTCTAGGAAGAAGTTCTTGATGTACCCTAGGTTCTTACAGCAGGTTCTTATGTGCCTACCTAGAAATAGGGAGGAATATGAGACCCCAAAGCTTAGTTCAAAGGTGTATTCAAATATGGAACTTGGTTTTAAGGGTGTTTGGAGGCCTCTTTCTGATGCTATACTAGGCCATGCCCAAGGGGATCCTAATGTGATTCCTCTGGCTGATGAAGCCGAGGAGGATGATCCTATGGAGGAGGAGCATCATGCTACTTGTGTGCCTCATATGGAGGTGGAGGAGCCAACTAATGAAGTGGTGGTAGAAATGTCATCCACTTCAAAGGCTTCCCCCTCTTTTCTGCCACATAAGTCCCCATTTGTTGATACTCCACCTTCTAGTCCAGATCCGCATTCAGCTGAGAAGCCATCTAGCTCTCATGCTCATGAAGATGACCCATTTGTTGCTTCTGGTCCCAATGATGCTTCTCCCAGGCCAAGTCCTCTTGGTAGGGAAGCGGAGGAACCTGTTACACTAACTTCTTTGCTAGCTCTTATGCACATGTATTACACAAGGGTTGTTTCTTTGGAAAATGACCTTAATCAGCATCGTAAGCTCACCCGGGACTTTTTCCTTACATTGGCGAACAGGATTAAAGCATTAAAGTCACAACAGAGGCGCCAAAAGAAGAAACTTGTGCTTTCTGATTCTGATGAGGATATTGAGGAGGATGGGTTGAATTTGTTAGCTAGGGCTGCTTTTGCTGATAAGATGAATGATGATTTACCTGCTCCTCTTAGTCCTTCATCAATTCCTAAGTCTGTTGATCCCAAGCCAATGGATGCTTCTATTGGTCCTTCTGCTGGTCCATCTCCTGGTCCGTCTCATGATCCCAAGGGCAAAGCCCCTATGACAGATGCACCTTCTCCTCCAAGGAAGCGTACTCGTAGACAAATTGAGGAAGAAAGGTTGGGGAAGAGGCTGCACAGCGCTACAAGAGGAGATTGATCAACAAGCTAGGGCTGAGGATGAAGCCCTTCAACAGCAGAGGCGTGAGCAGTTGAGGCAGGATGCCATGCATTGGGATGATAATGATTGGATGAGAGTGCTTATTATTCTTACTCTTGATTACTCATTGTTTACAGATATTTTGGGAGCTGATGTCAATCAACATAATTGTATTCCACCGGCAATGGCTTTGATGAGAAAACAACAGTTGTCTCTTGCTGCTCAGCTTCGTGAACAGCGTCGTAACAGACCTATGTCGAGAACAAAGGAGAGGAAGTTAATGCAACAATATGTTAAGAATCAGTCGGCTGCCTACTTTCATGCTGGATGGACTTGGGAATGGGTTAGGTGGCTGAACTTTGATGAGCTTAAAGATCTGTATACGAAAATGATCAAGCGTCAAAACACTATGGTCCCTGAACGCTTTATTTATCACCCTCCTCCAAGTGTTGTTCACACTTCTCAGCCTGCTGCTCATACTTCTTCGTCTGGTGTTCCCAAGGATACTTCTGGTGTTTCATCTGTTGATGCTACTTCTACTGCTGTTCCTACTACCACACATTCGGTTGTTCATCCTACTCACTCTCGGGTTCATACCACCACCACCAATGAAGCTACTACTATTCATGCTGCTAATCCCACCCCTACTACTCCTATTGTGGAGCCAACATCATCTCCGGTGACTGAACCACTACCTACCGCATCCACTGGTGCTGTAACACTCTCATTTTTCATATCGGTACAGCGGAAGGGTCTTTCAGAGTGTTACGGGATAGCACAATAACTCCAATCATAGACAACACATAAAAATGGTCGTACAAGGTTTAACAAACATTCATTCGATAAAAAGTTTCAAAAGTGTACAACAGGTCCCAAATTATACAGGTCATTAAGTTTACAAAACACAGATCGAATGAACATTTTTAATATTAAGTGTGGGCCATCAGAGTCGATCTCCATCCGGATTACCTTCAAGCACCTGAGATAGAAAACATGCAAAAATCATATCAGCGAATGCCGAGTGATTTCATAGAGTTTAATGAAACCGTTATATAAAACAATCATTTACAATCATTTAAAATCAGAACACAAGTATAATATCGGAAGTAAGTCCACATATTTCTAGTCAGGCAATATATAAATCAAGCATACATCTGAAACTGTCCATGAGACCGTAGTCTCTATATTACCATGATAGGTAATATATTCATCGTTAATAGCGTCGTATCATATCGGATATTTAGATTATACAAGTCGTATAGATTGAAGGATTATTATTAGCCGCATGACATTGTTACCTTACTGTGAAAACAGCGGGCCGCGAACCCGACAAACAATTTGCCCATCTAAGTTAGCGTGTCGTCACAAAAATCACGCTATGGAATCTTCTCATACATAAATTCGCTTACCAATCAATGTGGTACGACGGGGATCAACCGTCAAGGCGCGAACTGGGGTGATCGTCCCCAAATAGTACTATCAAATGCATAAGCGTCTACCAAAACCCGGTAGTTCACAATTCATGCTAATGGGACTTGAAGTGACATAACCTAACTACTAATAATCCTTTTAGTCTCGAATATAGGGTCATAGCATCATTCGGGTCCATATCATTAAGCATACAATCGGGACTACTTGTGTTCTATTTTTATAAAAATCTAGCATGTTATCTCCCTCGCGGGTTTACAAAACATTTTATAAAACATTTAAAAGAGTGCGAGGCTATGAACTCACGTTGTTAATGAAAGGCGGATTATCGGCTACGGGCGTGCTTCGGTCACGGAAACCTATATAAATAATAATCGGTCTTAGACTCGGTCCAATGACTTTTATCAAAATAACAATATACATATATATGATTATTGTACATATGATGATGATCAAGTGGGTTTATACATCCTTGTTTACTCAATTTAGTGTTTACGTTTTGGTAACGTTTTACTAGTTTGCTAGTCTTACCGATTTTACCTATTTTAAGTTCATTAAGTCTTTTATAAATTCTTTAACTTGTTTTTACCCATTTTATACCTATATGATCAGTATATATATCTTTCGTGTTGGGCCCAAATGGGTTAAGCCCAAATAATTCTTTTTACAAGTTTTTATCTTATTAAGTCTAATTATTAGTCCAATAGGTTTAGTTAGCTCGTAAATGTCCGTAATTCTTATAGTTCGGGTTTTATCGGTTTTTACTTGTATTAGTTACTTATACAGCAGTATATGACTTTTATAAACTTTACATTAGACGGGTTTGGTCGTCTAAGTTTTATTTGACGAAAAACGTTAATTTCACGGCGATAGCCGAAAAAGTCGTAAAAATCAAGTTTATAGTTTTTATTATTTATAAATATTATTTTTACCACCATTTATCTAATTTACCCATTTAATTAACCTTTTATACATTTATATAAATAAGTTTTATAAGTTAGTGGGTTTATATTTTACATTTTATAAATTATAAAGTGAGTGCTTATATAATAATAATAAACATTATTTCAAAAATCTGATTTTTAACTTCATATTCACCATTTTTATCATATCTAGAGTTCTACAATGACTTAGAAGCTCATTTTTGTATGACAAATTCTTCATAATATGTGCTACATATAACTTAGTTATAGCTACAGCCCATTTTTAGTCTAAGTTGCCTTAACAGTCCCTACAAAACTGTTTATTCAGATTGTACCACCTAACTTGTTTTGATCATATCTCACTCATTATTTTGATTCCATTGCATGGCCAACTCTCACATGTGTATAACATCATCTACTTACTGTAAATAGATCAAACCATGCATTTTTATCAGTTCATCATTTAGTTATCTACTGTTTTTATACAGCCAACTAATTAGTCATGATTTTAGCTTCATTTCTTATGGTTATCATCATTTTTAAGCATGTTTATCAACACTTGATCCTCACACAACATTTTTATCATCATATATACATCATATACATATACAAAATGAAAGAAAATAAATTTGTTCTTTACAAAATAATAAGAGAAAAATGTAGAGGATGATCTTCTTTACCAATCCAAGTGGATTTCTTGTTTTAGGAAGGCAAGAACTTGATGAACACAACAAGTATCTCCAAGACCATCAAATATCAAGATCATATGTTGGAAAATCAGCCCTAGGACACAAGCAAATCACCTCCAAAGATGTTTATATGGCCACCAAATGATCAAGGCTTCAAGGAAACACCTTAATAGGACTAGTAAACATGTGGTTTGTAGCTAGAAAAGATCAATGATGGGGTTTGTTGCTTTATTTGGGACGGCACAAGGGGTAAGTTGAGAGAGTTTTAGAGTGGATTGCATGGAAGAAATGTGAAGAATGAAAACAAGTTGCTTGTTTTTGTTTAGTGGTAAATGAGTTGGCTTAAAGTGTAAGCACAAGCTTACACTTGTGTAACTAGCTAAGACTTGATGCCACCTATGTGTGGTGGTGTCATCTTGCCATCCCATATAAGCTAGTGGGGTGGGGCAAAGTGTTTTGTCCCATCTAACTAGTTTACGGGTATTTCTCGATTCTAGTTTTCTCGATTTGCGTGCCCTCGGGTCGTTTTACGAAAAACGTTTTTATAAATTATGAATCACCGTCACAAAACGAATCCAATAAAAATTGTCTCATCAAAAACGGAGTTCAAAAACGTAAATACGTAATCCTAAGGTTTCCGGTTTAGTCGTAAAAGACGCCAAATTATGCACGTAAGCCCAAATTTAAATCCGTAAATTGTGAGTTCGTCAACCAACACAAAAATAAGTTTCAAAATATTATACGAGAAAATATTTCACTACCTGAAAATGTTAGATTTATCACAGCTTTTCCTCCTAAAAGGGATCAACGTCATCGTGATCCATTTCATTTGGATGTCCGTTTCTTATTGAAATCGAAGAGGTGCGGATATTTCTTCCACATTTCATCCTCTCGTTCCCAAGTATACTCCGGTCCATGCTTTGAATTCCATCGGATCTTGACAATAGGTATCCGACTTTGTTTCAGTTGCTTTATCTCACGGTCCATAACTTCTACGGGCTCTTCGATAAAATGCAACTTCCCATCTATTTGAACCTTACCTAACGGAATTTTCTCATCACTCACTGCTAGACATTTCTTCAGATTAGATACATGGAATGTGTTGTGAACACCATGAAGTTCTGGGGGTAACTCTAGTTTGTAAGCCACCGGACCTACTCTAGATAAAATCTTAATGGGTCCAATATAACGGGGATTCATTTTTCCTCGTTTTCCAAATCTTATAACGCCTTTCCATGGCGATACTTTCAACATTACTCGGTCACCCACTTCAAACTCCATTGGCTTCCGCTGCACATTTGCGTAACTTTTCTGTCTACTACAGGCAGTCAACAACCTCTTCTTAATTTGAACTATCATCTCCGTAGTCTCCCGGATCAATTCCGGTCCCGTGAGCTGGGTATCCCCAACTTCACTCCAACATACAGGAGATCTACACTTCCTACCATACAAAGCTTCAAACGGTGCAGCCTTAATACTAGAATGGTAACTATTGTTATACGAAAACTCTGCTAACGTCAAATGTTTATCCCAATTCTTACCAAAGTCTAACACACAAGCTCTCAACATATCTTCCAGTGTTTGTATCGTCCTTTCACTCTGCCCATCAGTCTGGGGGTGATAAGCAGTGCTCATGTCGAGATTCGTTCCCAAAGATCTTTGGAGAGATTTCCAAAAATTCGATGCGAATCTAGGATCTCGATCTGAAATGATCGATACAGGCACTCCATGCTTGCATACAACATTATCAAGGTATATTCGAGTCAGCTTCTCCAGTGAGAACTGCTCCTTAACCGGAATGAAGTGTGCTGATTTGGTTAGTCTATCGACAATAACCCAAATCGAATTGTTTCCAGTTGATGTTCTAGGAAGCTTGGTGATAAAGTCCATTGTAATTCGCTCCCACTTCCATTCAGGAATCTTTGGTTGTTGAAGTAGTCCTGATGGCTTTTGATGTTCCGCTTTAACTCTAGCACAAGTCAAGCATTGAAGAACATACATAGCTATGTCAGCTTTCATATTCGGCCACCAGTACAACTTCTTCAAATCATGGTACATCTTATCAGATCCCGGATGAATGGAATACTTAGATTTATGGGATTCTAACATAATCAAATCTCTTAAGCCTCCAAACTTAGGTATCCACATACGACCTCTTAAACATTTCACTCCATCAGCTCTAACCTCTAAAGGATCTCCTTCTCCTCGGAACCCTTCATTAACAAAATTCTCCTTCTTACAAGATTCTATTTGCGCATTTCTAATTTGATCAGGCAAATTATTGTGCACGGTCAAGACTAGAGAACGCACCCTGATAGGCTCTCTATCTTTCCTACTCAACGCATCAGCAACAACATTGGCTTTTCCTGGGTGATACTTTATATCACAATCATAATCACTTAACAACTCTATCCATCTTCGTTGCCTCATGTTCAATTCCTTCTGATCGAGAATATACTGTAGGCTTTTGTGATCGGTGAATACCGTACACTTGGTGCCATACAGATAATGTCTCCACAACCTAAGAGCAAAGACCACAGCTCCTAACTCAAGATCATGAGTAGTATAATTCTCCTCATTCTTCCTTAATTGCCTAGAAGCATAAGCTATCACTTTCTCTCTCTGCATCAAAACAGCTCCATAACCTCTAAGAGATGCATCACAATATACTACAAAATCTTCACTCCCGTCGGGTAATGATAAGATTGGCGCACTACATAATTTTTGCTTCAATGTCTGAAATGCTCCATTTTCATCACTTCCCCAAACGAAAGGTTTATTCTTCTGCGTAAGCTTAGTCAAGGGTTTAGCTATCAAAGAAAATTCTTTAATGAATCGCCTATAATAGCCAGCCAATCCTAAGAACTGTCGCACTTCCGTTGGCGTTGTCGGTGCAGACCAATTCTTAATAGCTTCAACCTTTGCAGGATCAACATGAATTCCATCTCTATTAATCACATGACCAAGAAATTGCACATAATCTAACCAGAAATCACACTTCGAAAACTTAGCATACAACCTTTCATCCTTCAACAACTTCAAAACAATCCTCAAATGTTCTCTATGCTCATCTTCATTCTTAGAATAGATTAGAATATCGTCAATAAACACAATCACAAATTTATCCAAGTAGGGCTTGCACACTCGATTCATTAAATCCATGAAAACCGCAGGTGCGTTAGTTAACCCAAATGGCATTACTTGAAATTCATAGTGTCCATAACGAGTTCTAAATGCAGTTATAGGAATATCTTCTTCACGGACGCGAAGTTGGTGATATCCTGACCGCAAATCTATCTTAGAATACACACTAGATCCTTGCAGTTGATCAAACAAATCATCAATCCTAGGTAAAGGATATCGATTTTTAATTGTCAACTTATTCAGTCCCCTATAATCAATGCACATACGAAAAGATCCATCCTTCTTCTTAACGAACAAGACTGGAGCTCCCCAAGGCGACGAGCTCGGTCGAATAAAACCTTTATCAGACAACTCCTTAAGTTGCTCAGATAACTCCTTTAATTCAGAAGGGGCTAATCGGTAAGGCGCACGTGCCACCGGTGCAGCACCAGGAATTAAATCGATTCGAAACTCTACTTGCCTTATCGGTGGAAGTCCCGGTAAATCTTTAGGAAATACCTCAGGAAATTCACAAATAATAGGTACATCTTCCAATCGTTTCTCCCTAGACTCATTCCCGGTCACTTGAGCTAAGAATAACTCACAACCGTTCCTGATGTACTTTTGGACTTTAATACATGAAACGATTTTCAAACGGGATTCACCTCGACTACCATCAATTACTAACGTCCTATTCCTAAGAGGAATCTTAACCTTCTTCTCTTCACATAAAATAGTAGCATTATTTAACGACAACCAATCCATACCAATAATAATATCAAAACTAACTAATTCTATCAACATCAAATCAATCGGAAAGGAATGGTTCAAGAGATTTAGAGAGCATCCTTCTAATAGCTTATTAGTTTTCACTAATTTACCATCAGCCAATTCCACCTCGTAACTGGTACTTATCTCAACTGGTTCAATATCAATAAGGGCACTAAATTTAGTGGATACAAAACTCCTATCGGCACCCGAATCGAATAAAGCAACAGCATAATGATTGTTGAGTAAAAACGTACCGGTAACGACATTCGGATCCTCTTTCTTCACCTCAACTGTTCCAAGTTGGTAGATACCACACTGGGGGTTTCTTCCAGGTACAATCGCTTTCAACTTGGGGCATTCCGATTTCTTATGACCTTCTTCATTACAGTTGAAGCAAATCGTTCCCTTCTTACACCTTTCAACCTTGTGTCCAAGCTTTCCGCAATTTCGGCACTTCCAGCAGTCGCCAGGATGCCTCTTGTTGCCATACTTAGGACATCTATCATCGTTGCGCGGTGCATTGTTGGTAAGAGCATTTGCATTCCCCTTTCTCTTTTTCTGACGGCGATTGAAATTCTTCCTATTATCACCTCTATCTACACGCTCACCGTCTCCCTTTCTTTTCTCACCAACACGGGCTTCATCTTCCTTATCCTGAATTATCTGTCCAATGAGTTGGTAAGCCATTCGAACAACATCATCAATGGTCAGTGGTTTAGATGATGTCACGTCCCCCCGGATATTCCTGGTCAACCCTTTCACATATTGCTCAATTCGGATCTCTTCGGGTTCAACCAATCGAGGACATAGCAAGGCCAACTCATGGAATCGATTCGTGTAACTATCAATGTCCACACCTTTCATTCTCAGATGAATCAACTCTTGTTCTAACCTAATGATCACACTACGAGGACAAAACTCCAAAGTCATCCACTTCTTAATTTCAGCCCAAGGAGTAGCATTAGCAGCATCAAGACCCATGAAAGCAATTCTCCCGTTCCACCAAGTCAACGCACGACCTTTAAGAGTAGCCACAGCAAAAGTCACCTTATCTTCCTCCTTACACTTACTAATCCTAAACACCGATTCAATCTTCTCGATCCACTGGCTTAGTCCTACAGCACCTTCAGTTCCATTAAAAGGTAGAGGTTCACACTTCATGAACGTCACATAAGTACAGCCACCAACTTCAGGTGCATTCGTTCCAAGTCCTCCTACATTTCCTCCAGCATTAGCATTCACATTATTAGTATTCACATTCACATTAGTACCGCCAATTCCACTACCGCCAGCTCCACTACCGCCAGCTCCACTACCGCCAGCTCCACTACCGCCAGCTCCACTACCGCCAGCTCCACTACCGCCAGCTTCATTACCGCCAGCTCCACTACCGCCAGCTCCACTACCGCCAGCTCCACTACCGCCAGCTTCATTTCTAGCATTTGCCATAAATTCTGTCATAGATGCGGTAACTTGCTCCGTAATAATCCTACGTACATCATCCTCAGTCACAGCCTTCTTGGGCGGCATAGTTCTATAATTCCACAATTTCAAAGCATTAAGCATTCACCCAACAAAGGATTCATATAATATGGATCAAATTCATAATCAAGATACAAATAAGGCACAATATGGAATTCAAGACAAGATACATATTTCATTCGATCTGAAACAAAAGTATTGTCTTAGTACATCCATATCAAAGTTCTAGCACTATATACACTCAAAATACGTGCCAAGTCTACTACTAACAAGCCGGTTCAGTCAAAGCTACAAACACAAAAGATATAAAGGTCACTACTAAACACAGACTGGTCTACTGAGAACCGCCAGATGGTCCATCATCCATCGTTTTCTGGATCTTCGTCGGACGATCACTAGACACATCTTCAGCTGGGCGCTTACGGATTACTCCTCTTTCAACCATGTCGGCATAAAATCTACTGTTCCAACCCACAGATATATTCAACTCCTTTTCGGCTTTCTCACGCATCGCACGAGCCACACTCAACTGAATCTCCATAGAATTCACCTTTCTCTTCATAGCAGCATACTCACCACTTTCCAACACCGATAACCTCCTAAAAGCCTCATTCAAACCACGTTCTACATCACTCAAATCCAAACTAATCAATTCTCGCTCTTTCTCACCAACCTTAGTATTCGACTCCAAATAAGCAACCTGAGTCTGAACAACACCCAATCCAACCTCTGTCACACATCTCTTAACACGGGAAGCATCTAGATCACGTCTCAAGCCCCATGGTGCAAGACCATCAATATGAGTAGCCTCTCGAGCACTAGACGACTCTCCTATTTCACGTCTACGAGTATCAATACCATCAGTACCGTCAGGTGCATCGTCATCCTCATCCTCCTCTGATTCAGAATCAGATTCAGACGATTCAGACATTTCGTCCCTAGGTAACTCATCCTCGGAATCAGACAAACAAACTGGTGGGGCAAAGGCTCGCCCTCTGGAACATCATACGGATAAATAAGCTCAGCTTCCTCATCGTCATCAACCTCAACATCTATACCTACGTCTTCCTCGACATCCTCGTCGTCAATCTCATCATCTAACTCATCTAACCCAATCTCATCATCATTCTCAATATCAGCATTCTCAATATCCACGTCCTCATTACCCACATTATCAATATCCACATTCTCATTACCCACATTCTCAATATCCACATTCTCATTACCCACATTCTCAATATCCACATTCTCATTACCCACATTCTCAATATCCACATTCTCATTACCCACATTCTCATTATCCACATTCTCAATCTCATTCTCTACTAAGTCAACCTGAGGGGCAATCTGATCTCCTAGTCCTAACTCGGGCTCGGGATCCTCAAATGGTTCCTCCTCATCATCAATATCAAAATCTACTAAGTCTAAATAAGGATCATCTTCTATATTAGGTTCGGGAATAGCATGGTTTTCTACAGGAATATTAGGGTCAGCCATGACAATCTGCATTTATATATATTTATCTCGTATTAGGATAACATACTAGTTAAACAATTACATAATGAAATCACGATATATACATATATATAAATTAATTTATATATATCAAAATATATATCTTCTTAATAAGGCTTGTTGGTAACGTCGTAGATCTCTGGCACCGTTATAGTCAAAAGATTTTTTCAAATATTTTCTTAAATGTTCATTGTCAAAAGATTTTTGTTCAAAACCTTGGTTTTTAAAATCTTTTGTTCTCTATAACGAGAGCTCTGGTACCAAACTGTAACACTCTCATTTTTCGTATCGGTACAGCGGAAGGGTCTTTCAGAGTGTTACGGGATAGCACAATAACTCCAATCATAGACAACACATAAAAATGGTCGTACAAGGTTTAACAAACATTCATTCGATAAAAAGTTTCAAAAGTGTACAACAGGTCCCAAATTATACAGGTCATTAAGTTTACAAAACACATATCGAATGAACATTTTTAATATTAAGTGTGGGCCATCAGAGTCGATCTCCATCCGGATTACCTTCAAGCACCTGAGATAGAAAACATGCAAAAATCATATCAGCGAATGCCGAGTGAATTCATAGAGTTTAATGAAAACCGTTATATAAAACAATCATTTACTATCATTTAAAATCAGAACACAAGTATAATATCGGAAGTAAGTCCACATATTGCTAGTCAGGCAATATATAAATCAAGCATACATCTGAAACCGTCCATGAGACCGTAGTCTCTATATTACCATGATAGGTAATATATTCTTAATAGCGTCGTATCATATCGGATATTTAGATTATACAAGTCGTATAGATTGTAGGATTATTATTAGCCGCATGACTTTGTTACCTTACTGTGAAAACAGCGGGCCGCGAACCCGACAAACAATTTGCCCATCTAAGTTAGCGTGTCGTCACAAAAATCACGCTATGGAATCTTCTCATACATAAATTCGCTTACCAATCAATGTGGTACGACGGGGATCAACCGTCAAGGCGCGAACTGGGGTGATCATCCCCAAATAGTACTATCAAATGCATAAGCGTCTACCAAAACCCGGTAGTTCACAATTCATGCTAATGGGAATTGAAGTGACATAACCTAACTACTAATAATCCTTTTAGTCTCGAATATAGGGTCATAGCATCATTCGGGTCCATATCATTAAGCATACAATCGGGAGTACTTGTGTTCTATTTTTATAAAAATCTAGCATGTTATCTCCCTCGCGGGTTTACAAATCATTTTATAAAACATTTAAAAGAGTGCGAGGCTATGAACTCACGTTGTTAATGAAAGGCGGATTATCGGCTACGGGCGTGCTTCGGTCACGGAAACCTATATAAATAATAATCGGTCTTAGACTCGGTCCAATGACTTTTATCAAAATAACAATATACATATATATGATTATTGTACATATGATGATGATCAAGTGGGTTTATACATCCTTGTTTACTCAATTTAGTGTTTACGTTTTGGTAACGTTTTACTAGTTTGCTAGTCTTACCGATTTTACCTATTTTAAGTTCATTAAGTCTTTTATAAATTCTTTAACTTGTTTTTACCCATTTTATACCTATATGATCAGTATATATATCTTTCATGTTGGGCCCAAATGGGTTAAGCCCTAATAATTATTTTTACAAGTTTTTATCTTATTAAGTCTAATTATTAGTCCAATAGGTTTAGTTAGCTCGTAAATGTCCGTAATTCTTATAGTTCGGGTTTTATCGGTTTTTACTTGTATTAGTTACTTATACATCAGTATATGACTTTTATAAACTTTACATTAGACGGGTTTGGTCGTCTAAGTTTTATTTGACGAAAAACGTTAATTTCACGGCGATAGCCGAAAAAGTCGTAAAAATCAAGTTTATAGTTTTTATTATTTATAAATATTATTTTTACCACCATTTATATAATTTACCCATTTAATTAACCTTTTATACATTTATATAAATAAGTTTTATAAGTTAGTGGGTTTATATTTTACATTTTATAATTTATAAAGTGAGTGCTTATATAATAATAATAAACATTATTTCCAAAATCTGATTTTTAACTTCATATTCACCATTTTTATCATATCTAGAGTTCTACAATGACATAGAAGCTCATTTTTGGATGACAAATTCTTCATAATATGTGCTACATATAACTTAGTTATAGCTACTGCACATTTTGAGTCTAAGTTGCCTTAACAGTCCCTACAAAACTGCTTATTCAGATTGTACCACCTAACTTGTTTTGATCATATCTCACTCATTATTTTGATTCCATTGCATGTCCAACTCTCACATGTGTATAACATCATCTACTTACTGTAAATAGATCAAACCATGCATTTTTTATCAGTTCATCATTTAGTTATCTACTGTTTTTATACAGCCAACTAACTAGTCATGATTTAAGCATGTTTATCAACACTTGATCCCCACACAACATTTTTATCATCATATATACATCATATACATATACAAAATGAAAGAAAATACATTTGTTCTTTACAAAATAATAAGAGAAAAATGTAGAGGATGATCTTCTTTACCAATCCAAGTGGATTTCTTGTTTTAGGAAGGCAAGAACTTGATGAACACAACAAGTATCTCCAAGACCATCAAATATCAAGATCATATGTTGGAAAATCAGCCCTAGGACACAAGCAAATCACCTCCAAAGATGTTTATATGGCCACCAAATGATCAAGGCTTCAAGGAAACACCTTAATAGGACTAGTAAACATGTGGTTTGTAGCTAGAAAAGATCAATGATGGGGTTTGTTGCTTTATTTGGGACGGCACAAGGGGTAAGTTGATAGAGTTTTAGAGTGGATTGCATGGAAGAAATGTGAAGAATGAAAACAAGTTGCTTGTTTTTGTTTAGTGGTAAATGAGTTGGCTTAAAGTGTAAGCACAAGCTTACACTTGTGTAACTAGCTAAGACTTGATGCCACCTATGTGTGGTGGTGTCATCTTGCCGTCCCATATAAGCTAGTGGGGTGGGGCAAAGTGTTTTGTCCCATCTCACTAGTTTACGGGTATTTCTCGATTCTAGTTTTCTCGATTTGCGTGCCCTCGGGTCGTTTTACGAAAAACGTTTTATAAATTATGAATCACCGTCACAAAACGAATCCAATAAAAATTGTCTCATCAAAAACGGAGTTCAAAAACGTAAATACGTAATCCTAAGGTTTCCGGTTTAGTCGTAAAAGACGCCAAATTATGCACGTAAGCCCAAATTTAAATCCGTAAATTGTGAGTTCGTCAACCAACACAAAAATAAGTTTCAAAATATTATACGAGAAAATATTTCACTACCTGAAAATGTTAGATTTGTCATAGGTGCAGCAAAATCTGATCGTATGATTGGTAAAGACTTTGAGTCTACTACTGCTGATGCTACTGCTGCTGGAAAGGTCAAGGTTGAATCTTCTTCTGGTGTCCCTTCACCTCGTCGGTCTTTTAGAGAGAAGAAGGCTAGACGTGGTAAGTCTGTTCCGTTTGAGAAGCGAGCTCCTGCAAATCTCATTGATGCTGCTTCAGATAGTGAGACAGAGTTACACATGGGTAAGGGTTGGATTGTCGCTTAGGAGGTTAGGTGTTCCCCTATTGTTCGTGATACATTCACTCATAAGATTACAACCAGTGATGGTTATGCTCGCTATGTCTCGGGATTGCAAAACATTTTGACATGGGTGGACCGTCGTGATCTTATGTCGTTATATGGTTTGATGGATGCTGAGATTCCTCAATCTCTAAGTGAGTTGCCCAACTGGCCTGGCTTGACTCTCTGGGGTGATTTGAAGCTGATGCTATATTCCCCTCCTGATGCTCCTCATTATGGTGTATGGAAAGATCAACCTCTATGGGTGATCAAGAAGTGGAAACTTTATGCTGGTTATGGGGTTCATGTGTTGGAGCTTGAGACTGGTGATGTGGTGTTTATGCTTACGGATATGGAGTATCCATTGATGATTGCTACCATGGAGGCTATGCTGGATTGTCATCTGCAGATATCTAATGCTCCTTCTGGGAATGAGTCTACCATGGTGTTGGATCCACTGGATGTGGATCTTGCAGCCTGTAAGGAAAGGTGAACGACTTCTGTAATCACAAGTCTATTCCCGAGAGACTCTATACACAGTATAAGTGTAGAATACAAATACTATAAAGAAGAACAAAATAACTATAACGACTTGATCCTTTTCTAAGGATTTCTAATATTAATAATAACTAGAATTATGTTTGATGAAGGTGTGTCTAACCCTTCTGCCTAAGGTTCCTTTTATACTACAAGGAAACCCTAATACATCATTAATAAAAACGTGTAAAACTAATATGCATATCCTTTCCTAACATATCTCATGCATATCCTAACAGAATAACAACTAAATAATAAAGTTTGACTTTAAATAAGACCAGGAGCACGACTTGCTCCTACTACTACTATGACCAGGAGGAACTACATACCTCCTAGTCTACCTATTACAAATAACTATTCCAATGGTCCTAACAATCCTCCCCTAAACTTGAATTTGACTTGTTGAGTTCAAGTTTCCTGGTAAATCGTGCAATAAAGTTTGAGGATTGGAACAGCAAAAGAAACAACAGCATCAGCAATATAAGGAACATAAGAACCGCTGCAACAAGGAACACTAGAAGCTTCTCCAAAGCTTGAAACAAATCAACATCATGTTGAATCTTCACAGCAACATGATCAGATTTGATGAGCCTTTACCAAGTAGTTCCTCGCTCTTGGGCTAGCCAGTCTTTCTGGTAGAATAAGCATCACCCTGGGAGACCAGAACCCAACCCAACTCTTAGAACGTGAATCAATGGCGAGTGGGGGTACCCTGATGATTTTAGGCAAACCATCACAGCCGTCAACAGATTTGATATGTCTTTACCAGAAGCCGTACCCTTCTGGACTCACCAACTCTTAGCAATGAAGCATCGATGAGTTGAAAACCCTATAGCTTTGAGGAAGCTATTATAGCTATCAACAGATTTGATAAAATCTTTACCAAGAGCCGTACCCCCTTGGATTAGCCACTTTTCAGTCTAGGACCATGGCAAGTGAAAACCATCCAGTTTTGGGTAACCTGGCAACCATCAACGGAGTTGAGAATCACACCAGGAGCCGTACCGTCAAGGTGAATCAACTCTTTCTTGTCTATGAGACATGGTGAGTTGAGCACCATTTGTTGTGTGGAACAAGTCCAACACCAGATGAAACACCAAACCTCCACAAGTGTGAAACCGTCAAAATGAACCCAATGTTTTCGAAAAAGTATAAGAAGATATTATATTATTCACAAGTGTAAAATCCATGATCTGGTTAAAGTATAAGCAGATATTATATAAAAAGTATATATATATATATTATTAACGATAACAAATGTAAGTCACCAATCACTGTACATATTGGTGAAAATAATTGCAGTATTAACAGGCGAACATAAAACACAAAACAGAAAAACTTACAAACCAACCCATCACATACTAGACGCAGCCACCTTCTCAGCTTGTAACCGAGCTTGTATCCCTTCCACCAATGTAGTCGCCATAGAAGTCTCATTCCCGGAAGGGGCATTGGAAATCTGCAAGTGACAAGCAAGCATGGCCTCCATAGAAGCAATAGTCAACGGATAGTCTAGATCCGTAAGCATGAACACCATTGCACCAGACTCCAACTCTAAAACATGCACTCCACAGCCAGCATACAACTTCCATCGCTTGATTACCCATCGTGGCTGGTCCTTCCAGACACCAGAATGTGGAGCATGTGGAGGGGAATCAAGCATCATCTTCAAATCAGCCCACATTGTCAGACCAGGCCATGAAGGCACCTCACTAGGATGAGTAGGCAAACCAGCATCAACAAACCCATACAACGACATAAGATCCCGACGATCTACCCAATTCAACACACCTTGAAAACCCGAAGCATAACGAACATAAGCATCACTGATGGAAATCTTATGGGTGAAAGTACCAGGAATCGTGGTGGATGGCTTAACCGTCCAAGTTGTAATAAACCCCGTACCCATTGGAAATTCTGAGTCACTGTCGGAAGCTGCATCAATAAGATTTTCGGGAGCACGCTTCTCATAAGGAACAAACTTGCCACGTCTAGCCATCTTCTTGCGAATGGAATGACGAGGAGTGGGAGCACTAGACGAGGGTTCAACCTTTACCTTCGCAGCAAGAATAGGATCAGCAGAAGTAGAATCAATACCTTGTCCAACCAAAGGATCAACGGTAGCTGCACCAGGAGAAGGAGTAGGTTAAGAGCCAGTCACGGGTGGTGAGGGTTGTGCCATAGCAGGAGTAGCAGTAGTGGTGGTAGTGGTAGCATAGGTGGTGGTGGTGGTAGGACCCGAAGATGAAACAGGAGGAGCAACCAAAGGTGTAGAGGTGGTACCAGCAGTAGAGACATCAACAACAAATGGAAGACCAGTAGAACCAAGAGGAACATCAGATAAAGAACCAGGAGTACGCTTGTGAGGGGGTGAGGGAGCATCAGTCATAGGGGCTTTCCCCTTAGGATCATGAGACGGTCCAGCAATTGGACCAGCAGTAGTACCAGCAACATCTTCGTTTGGTGTAGGAGTAGCAACAGTAGGAGGGATGCTTGATGAAGTAGGAGGAATCGGCAGATCATCATATGACTTATCAGCCAACGCAGCCTTCGCCAACAAATTCAAGCCATCCTCCACAAGATCTTCAACCTCCTCATCAGAATCAGACTGAACCACATGCTTCTTCCTCCTCCTCTGTTGTGTCTCCAAAGCTTTAATCCGGTCAGCCATGGGAAGAACAAATTCCCTGGTAATCTTACGATGTTTGTAGAAACTAGAAGGGGGGGGGGGGGGGGGGGTTGAATAGTTTCTCTTCGATTGGTGACCAAATTAAAATTACTTTCAATTTGGTTTGTATCAAAACTATCTTTTACTTGATGCTAAGTTGCATAATGATTAGGTTCAATTGAAATACACTAGCAAGGATAATAAGCAAGTATAATGATAATGAAATAAGTAAAGAGCAAGGAAGGAGACAACCTAGTGGGAAGACACCAAGATTTATAGTGGTTCGACAACGAGGCTCTATCCTCGTTTCTACTCCACTCCTCGAGTACACCTACTCGAGATTTCCACTATATCCACAAGCTCCCTTCTCGGCGGAGAAAACCTTACATCGTTGCTTACATTATTTTCCGACACTAAGCTAAATGTCGAGACCTAATCTTTAGCTAGGACCAATCTACACGACGTTGCCTACTTCACAATTTAACGACACAAGGATAGATGTCGAGTTCTAATCTTAAGGTAGAACCAATCTTCACGACGTTGCCTACTTCACCATTTTACGACACAAGGCTAGATGTCGAGTTCTAATCGAAAGCTAGAACCAATCTTCACGACTCTTCACTTTGAAGCTAAGTGAGAACTTCACACAACACAACTACTAATCACTTTAAAGTTTAGTGAGAACTAACAAGACACAACCACATCACTTTATAGTTTAGTGAGAACTCATAATCAAATCTATTACAACTCCACTAGACTTATCCAAGTACACACATGTAGCTTGGATTTACACAACACAAATCCAAGCAAACACATATGCAATGGATGTACACAACAAATCCAAGTATCAACAAATAACTTGGATGAACACAACTAGTCCAAGTATTCATAAATACATTGGATTGACCTAAAACAAAAAGGGGTATCATGATGAATATGACTAGCTCGTAGATTCATCTTTATCACAACACTAGTGAGTGAGTGATCTTCTCATTGGACATGGTAAAGGAGGGGATCAAGAGGATAATCATATGTAAACATCCTTAACAAATTAAGTGATCATTTACTAATGATTATGCTATAGAAAATAGAAAAATGGCTGAGAAAAACGTCCAAGAGGCTTGCTGTAAAATGAGATTTGACCCACTATTTAAAGGAGACAAAGTTACAACGGATCTATAACGGCTACTGTGCGCGGTACCTTATCTCACCCCGCGGTACCATATCGTTAAGGTACCGCGTAGGTACTTAAGGTACCGCCACTAGACTCCGCTCCATTTTTTGTCTTTTAGTGGGGTGGGAATATCTGAGGTATTTGAACCCTTCAAAGGATATTCTAACAGCATTTGGAATATGCCATTTTCAAATTTTCATTTTCCATTTTAATAAAACATTTTCTAAAAAAGAAAGTTTATTAAAAAGACTTTTGTCTTATTAGCAAAAGTGAGTTTTAAGGATAATCATTTTGATGATCACTAAGTATGATTAAGAAAGGTTAGTGATATGATTATTACCTTGATGATAGTATTAGTTAAATAATTCATTTTGTGTTTCTACACTAAATGTGTTGTATGGTTTGTTGTGATCAAAACTAAGAAAGATTAGTTAACACTAATAATGTTTTTAGGCATTACTTGCATTAACAATCTCCCCCTTTTTGATTACGACAAACGATAAACTCATTTACGTATAAACACAAACTATGGAATTATTAACTAGTTTATCACTATCATTTATCCCCCTTTGTCGTAGCAAAAAGGTTAGCATAAGTCTTTGAAGTGCATCGAACTTTGCTAGTAGCTCCCCCTTGGTGGTTGCTCCCCCTTGCTCGGGGCACCAAGTTTGTGAGCTAAGGTGACATGCTACACAAAGGTTAGTAGAAAGGAAAGAAACACCAATGTATATATGATCACTACCTACTAAGTAACTTGAGAGGGAGAAAGAGAAGAAATCTCAAATTAGAAGCAAGTATTTTGCTAAGTATGTCCAAAGAGGTAATTGACAAAATCAAACTTCAATAAAATGAAGATGATAAGCTTGTCAATGGGTTAAAGCTTTAGAATTGATGGAATCACCTATAAGCAATTGTAAAAATTTAACCAAGATCAACTCAAAAATAGAACTAATTAGATAGCACACAAATAACACAAAAGTTACAAAAAATACAACAAAGAAGATAGTCATACACATAGTATGAGTATCTAAAAGCAATAAATAAGGAAAATAAACCACTAAGCATAAGCTAGTCTAATAGTGATATTTTCCAAGATTGCTAAAAATAAAATAAAACTAAAAAGACGACGATGCATCATTCGAAGTTTTGTCCACCAGAACGAAAACTTGAATAGGAGGTCGAGTGAGAAGGAATTCAAGAAAATTTAACTTCTCATACACATGAGCAAGTTCAATTTGTTGAAATCGGCAACAATCACACGAGGATCCATGATGCAACACAAAATCGTTTGATGGGGGTATGGCATCAAACTTAGGGTTTGGTGGTGGTGGGGTAAAGGGTTTGGGAATGTTTTCACAATGCCTTGTGAGGTTTGGGAAGGTGGAAAGGTCATTGAGTTGGGGGGTATTGAAGGATTGTGGTGGTGGTGGAACATGTTCTTTTGCGCCGGTGATGGGGTTTATGGTGTAAGTCTCATTCCAATACTTGATTGGAGAGAAGGTAGGGTTTTTGGGTAGTTTGGACGAAGATGGTTCATTCTTCTTAACCCAAACGGTTCGAACCAAGATTTTCGGTTTCTTTGAAAGCTTGGATGAAGAAGCTTTGGGTGAGTTGGGTTGTGACAAAGAAATGTCAAGGTTAGGAATGTAGGAGTTAGGCATTGTGAGAGTGTGAGAATGATATCTCAAGGTTATGTGAGAATGAATTCTCAAGTTGGGAAGGTGTGAGAATTAAATCTCAAGGTTGGGGTATAAGTAAAATGTAATCAAGGTAAGAATTTGAATACAAAATGTGTATTGTCAAGGAATGTTTAGTCAATTTGAGTAAACAAGGAATCTTGACTGGGAATAGGGTTTAAAGGTTTTGACCAAAAATTCGTCAAAAGCCACATTTTGGCCGCAGTACCTTATATGGGCCGGCGGTTCCATATCACTAAGGAACCGCGGGTCCTTAAGGATTCGCGTCCAGAGGACTTTAAACCATGTTTTTCCTGGGTTTTGGGAAAAACTAAGACTTTATCAAAAAATTGCAAATCTTGGATTTTTACCTCTATTAGAACCAAAGTATGCTAGGGTTGCATAAAGCAACACATTCACAAAGAATGTCTTGACAAAGGGTGACAAAATAATTTAGATATCATTTTGAAACAATTTTAGTCAAGTTTAGGGGTTGTGATAGATTTAGGTTCAATTTTAATTTCAAATTAAAGTTTGATTAGTGTGCACAAAAAGATAGATACACACAAAGCTAAATCCATAATGAAACATTCATTAATGAGGAAACAAGTACAAAGATAAATAAAACTAACTAATACATAGCTAGCTTATCATAAAATCTAGATAGGTGATTTTCTTTGGCTTGTTGTTGAAAAACTTTATTAAAAGAACTCCATCATTCATCTCCTAGGAGGAGGCATGGAGAACAAAGTAAGCAAGAAATCTTGCAAACCCCTATGTAGTCCATACATATCCATCCTTAGGTTTTGGATGAGGAAGTGGTTGTAGAGACAACATGGACATCTAGGACCATGAGTTTGTTGAAACCCAAAGTAAGGATCACCCAAGAGGAGGGAAAGAGGGACACCCAAAATTGGGATGTTTGAGTTGGGTGGAGGTGGAGGAGGCAAGTTCTCCAATGGGGAAATGGGTGAGTGTGGAGGTAAATCCTCCAAGGTTGGTGAAATGGGTGAGTTGTGAGGGGTAAAAGGTGAAGTCACCAAAATGTCATCAAAGTCATTCCCAAAAGGAATGCTTTGGATTGGTTGAGGTTGTGTGGTCACTTCCAAGGGTGCACTTGGAGTGAAGGGTGAGGAAAGCTCATTCATTCTAGAATTGAATGAAGAGGAGGTAGAACCAATGGAGTGGTTAGTACCATGGGTGGAAGAAGTCTTGCATGGTGCAAGAGGTGGGGAAGGTGATGAAGAAATGAGGATAGGAACATTCTCATTCTTAGGTGTGAGGAAAGGTGAAGAGTTAGGCTTAGCTACCTTAACCCTTATTTTGAGTGTTTTTCTTGGGGTGGAGGTCTTGGAAGTGTTTGAGGTTTTACTACACACCATGGTTGATTAGGGTGGTTTAAGGTTTAGGGAAGTATGTTTGATGTGTGAAGAACATGGCAAACAAGGTGGGTTTAAATGGTTGAGGGGATGATCCAAACTAGTAATGGGTTAAAATCATTTTAGGTGAATAATGAATTTAGATACCCTAGTTTAGGAAATGTGCAGTTTATTACTGAAAATCATGCAAGGTTTATACAAAATTAAGAAAACAGTGTAAAGCAAAGATGCTGTCGTGCATAGTGACCGGCGGTTCCTTATCTAGAACCGGCGGTACCTTATCGATAAGGAACCCAAATTTTTCCCAAAGGTTTCACAAGCAAAAGTTAACTACATATCAAAATTTAATAAGCTAACTATCATATGGCATGCACAAAGCTATGTAAAACACAAACATGAAGGCATAATTAACATTAAGGATCAAGATAAATGATAATTCTAACATGCAATCACAAGTTAATACATATCCAAGATAAAATAAAATTGTTCAACAATACATGTTTACCAACATGTATTCTTTGAAAAGCTTCAATGCTTTCACCTTCTCTTCTTCCCCAATCCCTTGATCATATTCCCTAAGAACTTGAAACCTTTTCTTGATTCAACCCGGTGTTCGTGCAATTCCCCTCGAGTTCTAAGGTTTTCGCGGTAAAGATGCTCCATATTGAGATCTTCTGGTACTTCGCTAGAATGATGAGGAGGAGGAGCTAAGTCTTCAAATTCATCCTTGAATGGGTTTGAGGATGGATGGGAATTACTCGAAGAGTGGAAATGAGAACTAGTACCTATGCCATCACCATCACTTGTTGGCATGTCCATGTCCTCATCATCCATCTCTTGATGAACAGATTTTCTCGATCCTCGATCACTTCTTGTCTTTCTAGCATATGCCTCTTGAATGGGCAACATAACCCGATGAACCGGGTAGAAGCGAGAAAGATCAAGGTGGGGAAAATCATGAGCAACCCTTTTGAAAAGGCGAGTTAGAAGCATAGCATAGGGAAGGTTTGTCTTGGGCTTCGAAAAGGCATAATTGATTCGTCGAGCGATATAGAATGCCAAGTTATACTTGGTGGATGTAAAGATGCAACTCAACATATGCACCATACACGCCGGGATATGATCTCGGTTTCCACCAAGACAAAAGACATTCTCCCTAAGGATATTGGCCCATTGAACCATAAAATCCTTAAGGTCGCTAGAGAGCACTTCATATTGATTCACATTTCGTACATTTGAATGAAGGCTTCTCACAACGTTACCATCACGCTCTTTCGAGACGATTTCAAGAATGAACTCTAGATCAATTTCGGTGTGGTCTTTTGGAGGTTTATCGAAGGATTCCGAGAGAGCATCAAGTCTCCATTTATCCGTAAAACGACAAGTGCCTTCATATGGTACACCGAGAATTTGACCAAAGTCTTCAAGAGAGTATTGACTCAATTGATCATTCAATACGAAACGAATGAAGATTTGTCCATTGTATTCAATCATGGAGTAGGTGCTAAAGAATTCAAGAAGGAATAAGGGGTAAATATATTCTTCTATGTTGAGCAAGCAATCAAACCCTGAAAGCTCAAACATAGATAGGATATAGACATAACACGTTATTTCCTTGTCACCGACTCTACCCTCATGGAAACAACGAGTGGAAAGGGATGAAAACGCGTTTTGAAGTTGGGGGAAGCATAGGTTTGGGAGATGTCGGGCATATAATCTTTAGTGTATTGATGATCTTTTTGATATTGAGAAGGCATGATTAAGTACCTAAATACAAACACAAGACAATATTTCTCCAATCACTCATATGAAAATCAAAAAGGAAAACGAAAAATGAAAATGTGTTATATTAATTTCTTGACAAACATAGGATTGAATCCATATCATTTTCATGTTCACAATGTGTCTATTCCATCATTGACCAAGAAAACATGATCTATGTTAAATGAACAATGGATTAGAACATTGGTTTTTCAAAACAAGTTTTTTTTAGGTAAGCATTAACAATGTCATTACCTACTTGTTCATGGGTTCATCTCAAATCCATAATTCAACCAAAATCATTTAGCCTAAATTCAGATTTGTTATACAAGTGGGTTTTAGTGAAATCTTAATGAATATCAACCTAAGGAATCATAGTAAGATTACCATGTCAACCCACATTACATATTAAGGTCTTAATTCAATTTCAATTTTAAAAATCCCCAATTATGAAAGGATGAACCCTAGAACAAAATAGATGAAATTGAAAGAAAATACTTACAATTAATTGATGCTACATGAAGGATGAGTGAAACCCACAACTTGGAATCAATTAATTTGAGTGATTGAAGGGTTTGGAAGCTTCAATAATGGTAGAAAAGGTAAAACCCGTCGGCTGTGTGTTTTTGGAAGAGAGAGAGTTTTGTTTGAAAAAGAATAAAAAACACAAACTGGCGCTCTGACAAAAGTTACTGCCCGCGGTACCTTATCGATAAGGAACCGCGGGTTTGAGCCGCGGAGATAAGGAACCGCCTATAGAGGCAGGTTTCTATCTCTGAAAAACGCCAAATTTTGAAAATCCAGTTTTTCTAAAATACTTAAAATTAAATCATGAGCCTTTTAGAATATCATTGGATCATCCTAACACTAAGCAATATGCCTTAATGAAGGATTACGAGTTAAATCAAGATCGAAAAGAACCGAAACGGACAAACGACTACTCGTAGCAAAACGACTAAGTGGAGAGAAGTCAAGAGAAGTGAATCAAGACTAGGATCAATGCTCAAGGGATTAATGACAATCTTCAAGTAGTTGAAACGAAGAGCTTGTGTCATATATAGTGGTTTAAGATGTGCCTTTCCGGCGAAACGATAAACGGCTTTGGTAATGAATAAGCACAAAGCAATTATTTAAGTCTAAACTAAGATCACTTTCAATAATAGTCTTAGTCTAAACTAATATATGAGCAAAGTATTAATTCACTTTCTCTCCCACAAAGGGCCTACTAACCGTATGGGTGCAAACCATGGAAATCATGCTTGATACTTTAAGCTTCTACTAACTCACTCTACATCACCATAGTGAGTCAAGTATCCAAGCAATGAAGGTTTGAGAGGATAAAAGAAAAGAAACACAAACCACAAATAAATGTCAAGGCAAGGATGCCGAGAACAAGCACATAGTCAAGTAATGATCAAAAGAATGATCAAAGGGCGTGTGGAAGAACGAAAGTGTACCTTGGCCACAAAGAGCAATCCATGAAGGAATAAGTGTTATGCCCAATCAATGACTATGATGAGTACTAAGTCTTCAATGACTAGTATCATTCCCAATCATCTTGGTATCATCATTCAAAGAAGTTAAATATCAATGAAGATGATTCTTCTAAAAGTGCAAGTAACTCAATCCATAACCAATAAATTGATTGATCTTCATGAGTACCTACTAATCTTAAGTGGGATGCAAAATTATCATTTAAAATACCTATTTTCAAAGAAAACATAGTTTTGACCAAAGAGAAACTTTAGTATAACTAGACCTTCTAATTTGATGTGACAATGGATCGATCCAAGTTTTAAAGTACAGTATACTTCAAAGATCTTGAGTGACCATCGCTCTGATACCAATTGTAGAAACTAGAAGGGGGGGTTGAATAGGTTCTCTTCGATTGGTGACCAAATTAAAATTACTTTCAATTTGGTTTGTATCAAAACTATATTTTACTTGATGCTAAGTTGCATAATGATTAGGTTCAATTGAAATAGACTAGCAAGGATAATAAGCAAGTATAATGATAATGAAAAAAGTAAAGAGCAAGGAAGGAGACAACCTAGTGGGAAGACACCAAGATTTATAGTGGTTCGACAACGAGGCTCTATCCTCGTTTCTACTCCACTCCTCGAGTACACCTACTCGAGATTTCCACTATTTCCACAAGCTCCCTTCTCGGCGGAGAAAACCTTACATCGTTGCTTACATTATTTTCCGACACTAAGCTAAATGTCGAGACCTAATCTTTAGCTAGGACCAATCTACACGACGTTGCCTACTTCACAATTTAACGACACAAGGCTAGATGTCGAGTTCTAATCTTAAGGTAGAACCAATCTTCACGACGTTTCCTACTTCACCATTTTACGACACAAGGCTAGATGTCGAGTTCTAATCGAAAGCTAGAACCAATCTTCACGACTCTTAACTTTGAAGCTAAGTGAGAACTTCACACAACACAACTACTAATCACTTTAAAGTTTAGTGAGAACTCACAAGACACAACCACATCACTTTATAGTTTAGTGAGAACTCCTAATCAAATCTATTACAACTCAACTAGACTTATCCAAGTACACACATGTAGCTTGGATTTACACAACACAAATCCAAGCAAACACATATGCAATGGATGTACAAAACAAATCCAAGTATCAACAAATAACTTGGATGAACACAACTAGTCCAAGTATTCATAAATACATTGGATTGACCTAAAACAAAAAGGGGTATCATGATGAATATGACTAGCTCATAGATTCATCTTTATCACAACACTAGTGAGTGAGTGATCTTCTCATTGGACATGGTAAACGATGGGATCAAGAGGATAATCATATGTAAACATCCTTAACATATTAAGTGATCATTTACTAATGATTATGCTATAGAAAATAGAAAAAGGTCTGAGAAAAACGTCCAAGAGGCTTGCTGGAAAATGAGATTTGACCCACTATTTAAAGGAGACAAAGTTACAAAGGATCTATAACGGCTACTGTGCGCGGTACCTTATCTCACCCCGCGGTACCATATCGCTATGGTACCGCGTAGGTACTTAAGTTACCGCCACTAGACTCCGCTCCGTTTTTTGTCTTTTAGTAGGGTGGGAATATCTGAGGTATTTGAACCCTTCAAAGGATATTCTAACAGCATTTGGAATATGCCATTTTCAAATTTTCATTTTCCATTTTAATAAAACATTTTCTAAGAAAGAAAGTTTATTAAAAAGTCTTTTGTCTTATTAGCAAAAGTGAGTTTTAAGGATAATCATTCTGATGATCACTAAGCATGATTAAGAAAGGTTAGTGATATGATTATTACCTTGATGATAGTGTTAGTTAAATAATTCATTTTGTGTTTCTACACTAAATGTGTTGTATGGTTTGTTCTGATCAAAACTAAGAAAGATTAGTTAACACTAATAATGTTTTTAGGCATTACTTGCATTAACAATGTTGATTCAAATCCGCCTCCAAAGAAAGAATCCTTTCATGGTACCTGTGCATGAGATCAAGCAAAGAAGTCAGTGTAGTAGGCTCCTCCGCTTTCCCACCAAGAGGACTTGGGTCTGGGAAGGCTTCATTGGAACTAGAAGCAATAAAAGGGGTCATCATTATGAGCACGAGAACCAGAGGGCTTATCAGAAGAGTGAGGGACAGGACTAGGAGGGGGAGTATCCACAAATGGAGACGAATGTGGCATCGAAGAGGGGGCAACCTTGGAAGTGGATGGCCTTTCAACCACCACTTCCTCAACTGGCTCTTCCACACCCACATTAGGTGTACCACCAGCAGGATGCTCCTCCTCCATAGGATCATCACCTAATGGAAGTTCCTCCTCGGCTTTGACAGCCGGAGGAACAACATCAGGAGGACCTTGGGCAAGGCCCAGCATTGCATCAATAAGGGGCCTCCAATCCCCTCTAAACCCACGAGCCATATTGTAGTAAACTTTAGTAGTAAGCTTGCGGGTCTCATACTCCTCCCTATTACGAGGTAAACACACAAGTATCTGCTGCAAAAACCTAGGATACATTAAAAATTTCTTCCTAGATCCAGTACTAGTCAAGTTGCTAACCATCCCATCAAACAAATAGCGAGAAAAATTAAACACCTACCATGTGCTATGTAGATCAGACCAGTAGCCAAAGGACTGGGAAAAGCATCCCAACTCCTAGACTTGAGGCTTAAACAGTGAATCAACAAGTGCACTAGAAGCTTCCACTGGGGGGAAAACCTATTCTTTTGGAAGTTAAACTTCCCCTCATGGTGATACCCAATAGCAGCTGTTGATGCAAAAGTTGGTTGATCCTTGCTAGACCCGAATTAGGCTTAATTCGGGTTGGCTGGGCTCCGGCTCCTGCACCAATTGAATCGTTTGGTTGGGATCCTGCACACTAAACAGCACGCGTTAGGCTTACCGTGGGAATGTCTCCCACGATTAGACTCCGGCGTGAGAGTAAGTAATCGGTTTAAGGTTTATGTGAGTTTAGAGTACAAGTCGTAATACCTTTGTGGAACCCTTGGGGGTTCCTTTTATAGGCAGTGAAACCCTAGTGGGCTTCCACTGATGCTTCGGCCCCAAGGAAGAGATAATCACCAGAATTAGAATGATTGTTATCTTCTAATCTTGGTAGTGAATATCCTCTCTTATTGGGATAAAGATATTCCTAGACAGAATATTATTCTGTCTAACCCTATGTCGGCCATGTCGGTCGCACCGGGCCGTGGGCCGCACACGTGTGTGCGGTTACTGTTCATCCAAGCCCCTAAGCCTGAATGACATTATTCCACCCATCTGTGATGGGCCGGATACGGGTAGTACCCATGGGCCGGGTCCATGACCCGGCTGGGGACTATACGTCATCATGTCCCCCCATTCTAGTTGTTACAACCGTAGGTGGAACCTCTAGACTATAAAGATGCTCCCCGGACGTACCAAGGAAACCATAGTGAATGACAAATTGTCCAAGAATTTATATTGGCCGCACATGGCAACCTGGCTTAAGAAGTTATCTCATCAATATCCCAGCCACATATAGCAACCGAGACAAATTAAATATATCATTAAATGTCAAGTCTTACGTAAGAGCCGCATAACCCGACATTAATAACTGTTCATCTGACTTGTTTGACTGACAAAAGTGCAAACCGTCAGAACCTCGAGCAGTGCAAACGTGTGAGTCAGAAGTGACCCGTGGGTCCCACCTGACGTTTCACTTGCCACTTGCCCCCTAGCCACACGATTAAGATAGTGGCCAACACGTGTCACACATCCAACAGGTCGTGACCCATGAGGCAACTCTATAAATAAGCCACCCCCACGGCTGTGTGAAACACACAGTTATAACCTCCATTTCTGCCATTAAAGCTTTCCTCTTAGCTTGAACCAAATACGCACGGATCCCTTCACACGCAGGTTAGAACACCACGTCCTTACACTCTTTTTGTTAGTAATGGCTCATAGAAACAGCCCTACCATTGGATCCGTGCTAAATGTCATGACCCAAGACCAATTAAACCATTTTTGTACAAATTATTTCATCCCTACCAACCTACACTCCTCACTTCCTGGCGCCGGAGACCTCATAACTGAGGCTCCAGTAGGTAAGATAGGCCTTTATACTCGCCTTTTTGATGCGGCTAATTACCGCATCCCTTTCACCCACTTTCTTGTAGATCTGCTAGGATATTATGATGTACACATTAGTCAGCTCCACTGCATAGGTGCCTGTAAGATTAGCCAATTCGAGATTCTTTGCCGTGCTAGGAGAATCCCCCCAACCGTAGAATTATTCCGGCTCTTTTATGTTCCCAACATAGTAAACGGTTGGGTATCGTTCAAGAAACGAGCCTCCAACAGTCCCCAATCGCACAACAAACCAATGGATTCATTGAAAAATTGGTATGATCACTACTTTTTCATTGACGCAGCGGTATGGCCGGGCGATTACATCATTAGAACTAGGATTCCTCACGACCCCAAGCCGCACACAAGTACATACAACCCCCGTCACTCCCAAGAGTTAGATCTGAATAGGACTGGATTCCACAGAAACCTTCCCGAATCATTCCTATGCTTGCTAGGAATTAGCCGCAATTACTTTTGTCCATCCAATAGGTATCCCGTTTTTTGGAGAAGGCAGGGCGAAGGTAGGCTAACATCCGTACGCCAAAAAAAATGTATACACTTATATGATAAATAACTAACATTTGTTGTTTTGTGCTGGACAGAAATGAACTTCTTTGGACTTTTACGCCAGGGCGACCCAAAGCTTGTACCGTAGGGTCTTCGTCCCCTACGCGAGAATGAACAACCCCTTCTTGAGCATACCCGCCCCGTGACGGTTGCTCTTGAAGCCATGCCAGATCCTCATTCGGACGAGGAAGATCATGGAAATAATGTTGATGGTGATAACCAGGTGAATAAAGGAGGAGTCGGGCCCTCCTCACCACATAGAGAGCAGCAGGGGGATAATATTGAACTAACCACCTCCAGCATTCGTCGACTGATGGGCGATGATGATGAAGAAGTACAGCAACAGGTCAACCTGGAAGAAGAAGAGGAGGATGAAGTCGAGGAGGAGATTGATGAAACAACAATGCAGCCCGTCGCCAGGCGTACACGAAAAAGAAGCAACCATGTGAGGAGAACTGCTTCAGTCGAGATTGGCGAACACAATGCTCCTGCCAAGAGACTCCGAGAAGACCATCCCTTGTATCAATCCGTCGGGAGTGCTACCCAGGGTTCCGAGGCTAACCGGGCCGCTCATGTCGATCCCGTCACTCAGATTGCCCCAACCGCCTCCGAATTAGCAAGAAACAACATGTAAGACCCCATCTTAATGTGTAAGAATGACAAGTTCCCTTATAAGCATTACTTAAAATATCTCCCAATACTTGTTGTACAGGGACAACCAGACTGGTGCCGCACCTCCTTCTGACACCCAAGTTGATAAGGGGAAAGGGAAAGAAGTGGAAAGAGAACCTACGGCCCCCACAAGGTCCGGCCCTGTATTTGAAGACGGTTCACCCATAGCCTCCCAAGACTTCCCTACGTCCGGCGCCCCTCAACCATTCAACCCAGTATGGAATATTACCACGGCGTTACGATTGAGGAACGCTGATGAGTGCCGGGAGTACCTCAACAACTGCATACCACCAAGCTTGGTGCAAGAGGTAAACTCGCTCAGTCATGCAGACTTGGCGGAGGAGTACAATGGCACTCTGGTACACCAAATGGCGTTGGGAACCTCGATGAGGGTTAGGTTTGAAGCCGCGCTTGGGCATGTTGACTCTCTCAAGAGGAAAGTTGGATGGAGGGAGAAAACGATTGAAGATAATGAAGCTCAGATTGCTGACCTCCAATCCCAACTGGTCAATGCCGAGGCGACCATTAAAAAACAGTCAGCCTGCGCGAGTGAATACGACCAGCAAGTATCCAACCTTGAGTCACAACTAGATGCTGCAACCACCAAGGTACATATCCGTGCCGCACCACCCATATTACAAAAGGAATGTGCTAACACGTTTTTTCCTTATAGGTAGCCACGGCGGAAGCTTCTGCCCACTCGTACTCCAGCCAAGTAGACGTGCTTAACCAGAAACTAGAGGACGCGCACCTGGCCGTCCAAAACATGGAAAAAGTACAAAAGGACCTTGCTGATGAGAGGGCGGTCATCCAAGAACTGAAAGAGGCATTTGCCCAAAAAGAGTTGATGATTGATGCCCTCATTGCTGAGCGTGACAATGTGTTATGCCCCCAACTGCTAACAGCCATTGTCGGCCGTAGGTGGATGGTTGGGCATGGAGCACGCCTGGCCGTCATGAAGGTGCTAGAGGCCCCGGACTTTGTGCAACAATTCGCCAACCTTGTGTCTGATGGTATTGACCACAGACGGCACGAGGGAATGGTTGAGGCCGCTGAGCTGATCACGAAAAGGAAGGACGTTACCAACCATGCCTTTTTTAAACCTGAAGCTGCTAGCAAAATGACTTCCTCCATGGTCGCGATGCAAAACCTGCACTATCCATTTTTGGATGAGCTGGAGGCCACCAAAGATGCGCCAAATATTGAAATTATGGAAAAGCTCAGTCTTAGCGCGTCTTCCAGTGCTTCCTTTACTCCATCCCCCAGCCACCTGACACTCCCCATATACGAGGACGTAACCAGAATCGTGCTTGCCGAAGAACCCTTAAGTGTGGCGCTGGAGAGGACTGCGGCTCAAGCCCAGAAGCGGAAAGAAAGTGATGAATGGTTATCGTGTTTGGTTGAAGAGCATGTAGAAATGGGTAAGTTTTTCCCCGCTATGTAGGATGCTCCTACTTATGATCCCTTTCAGTCACTTTTGGTTTGTAACCCTTTGAATATTTATTGTTCTATTCGTCCGTGCATGTACACGGCTAACAACATTTGTGTTTTGTATATAAGTTCGTGAGTGACCACGGCAATTTTGATATTTTGGAAACTTGTGTATTTTTACTTGTGTTTAAATATTGTAGCACAATACTGCATGATATATCACATCTTACACACAAAGAAAGAAAATACATACAAGTCTATAATTTACTAGACATGCGACGTGCGTCTTTGCTATGCGGAGCACCATGTGGCTACAGCATATGAAACTTACCCCAACGTCTTGTGAGTAAGGTGTCTAGTAAGGACACATGATCCATGCGGCTGGGGTTGCATCCCTCTTACGTGGCAAGTTGAATTAGTAGGTTCACTTAATCCTCTTACCCCGCCTGGAGGCGTATAGTACATGTACAGTAATTTTGGAAGAATGCATATGAATAAAACATAACATATTATAATATAAGTAAAATTCATACAACTAACAAAAACTCTAAAAAATGATTTGCACGAAACAAGCCGTGGAGCTAGCTAGGCACCACGGCATTTTATTAGAACGTTTACACTTTTGTTTGAACAATAATGACAAGTCCTAAAAACAAGAAAAGAATCTAAACAAACATAATAAAAACAAAACAGATAAAACCGCATGGTTCTTTATTAAGACCGCATATAGCGAAGTACCCATGCGGAAGTCGTAGCTTTCAGAGATAGCACCTTTTGAGATTGGAAATATTCCATGTGCGCTCTAGGTCGCGTCCATCCATATCACGTAACCTGTACGCGCCTCGTCCTAAGGCCTCAGTGACTTCATACGGTCCTTCCCACTTAGGGCCCAGCTTTCCTGTGTTCTCCGCTCGAATTGCTTCGTTAGCACGGTAGACGTAGTCTCCCGGTCGAAAGGAAACACCCTTGACCTTGGCGTCATAATAAGCCTTCATCTTAGCCTTGGACTTAGCCTCATTGATGGCTGCTATTTCCCTTTTTTCTTCCAACAGATCCAGGTTGATTCGCAGTTGTTCATCGTTCGTGACGACATTAACCTCCGCCGTGCGGATGGTAGGCATTCCTATTTCTGCCAGTATAACAGCTTCAGTGCCGTAAGCCAATGCAAATGGAGTATCTCCGTTGGCTGTTTTGATCATAGTTCTATGCGCCCATAGCACATGTGATAACTCATCGACCCATTTACCACTTCGTTCATCCAGACGCGCCTTGATGCCATTCCCCAAGCTTCTATTAGCTCGTTCGACAAGGCCGTTTTTCTGCGGATGCTTAACAGATGCGAAGCGACGCTTGATGTTCAATGATGCACACCAATCTTTGAACGGGTTGTCCGTGAACTGCTTGCCGTTATCCGAGATGATTTCTCCTGGTAAACCAAAACGGCACACAATATGTTCCCAAACAAACTTTTTAACTTGTTTGCCTGTGATTGACTTGACTGCCTTGGCCTCTATCCATCGTGTGAAGTAGTCCATTGCAACAATCAATAATTTAACTCCCCCCGCAGCTACAGGAAATGGTCCTGCAATGTCAATTCCCCACTTATAGAATGGCCATGGGGACGTGATAGGTGTAAGCTCCTGCTGCGGGTGTCGCGGTACTGGCCTATGAACTTGGCAATCACTACACTTGCGAATCATGTCACGCGCGTCTCTGTGCATGGTGGGCCAATAATATCCTGTTCGTAAGGCTCTGGCTACCACGGATCGTGGACCTGCATGCATGCCGCACAACCCTTCGTGTATGTCACTGATTACATAAGCAGCCTGACTTGGTCCAACACACCGCAACCACGGTTGCAAGAAAGAGCGTTTGTAAAGGATGCCCTCTCGAAGTTCGAAATGCTGCGCCTTCCTTCTTATGCGCCGTGCTGCTTTTTCCTCGTCTGGAAGGGTCTCACTAGTCAAATAGTTGATAATTGGGGTCATCCATGTAGGTCCATCCTCTTCAACTATAGCAGCAACCTCCCCTTCCGTTATAGATTTCTCCTTGAGTATTTACACCAAGACTTGTTTAGATAAGTGAGCGAAGCTTGTGGATGCGATCTTGCAAAGAGCGTCCGCCTTCTTATTCTCGCCCCTTGGTACCTGCTTGATGGAAAACTTACTGAAAGTCGCGATTAGCGACTTGACTTTTTCCAAGTACCTGACCATGTTGTCCTCCTTAGCCACATACCCACCTAGAATATGGTTCTCTACAAGCCGTGAGTCCACGTAGGCCTCAAGGTTGCGGACTCCCATTCTAGCGGCGATTTTTAAACCCGTAATTAATGCTTCATATTCCGCTTCGTTGTTGGTGGCCGTGAACTCAAAACGGAGGGCATACGTGAATTCCATTCCTTCTGGATTTATGAGGATGATACCCGCTCCGGACCCGTCCGTACACGAAGATCCATCCGTGAATAACACCCATGGTTCTTTTGGGATCTCGTCTTGCTTGATGATTGGCCCTTCCTCATCCGGCTTCTCGATCAGGAAATCTGCCAAGATCTGGCCTTTAACCGCCCTCCTTGGTCTGTAAGATATATTGTGCTCCCCCAATAGGATGCTCCATTTCTGTAGCCTCCCTGCCACGTCCGGTCTAGAAATAACCTGCTTGATTGGCTGATCCGTAATGACCACAATTGGGTGCGCCTGAAAGTACCGGCGCAACCGCTTTGTAGCAAATACTAGTGCTAACACCAATTTTTCCATGGAGGAATAATTCAACTCTGGCCCTTGTAGTGTTCTACTTATAAAGTAGACCGGAGTTTGTACTGTATCTCTATCCGTCATAAGTATCGCGCTTATTGCGCCATGAGTAGCTGAGAGATACATAATGAGTTCCTCCTTTGGCCGGAGAGCTACTAGCGTAGGGAGAGATGCAAGATGCTGCTTTAGTTGGCCGAAAGATTCCTCGGCTTCCTTCGTCCAGCGGAAGTCTCCCTTTCTAATACACTTCTTGAGTGTCTTAAATAGGGGTAATGACTTTTCTGCGGATTTAGATAGGAATCTATTCAGCCCGGCTAACTTCCCATTCAGGGACTGCACCTCCTTCCGTGTCTGAGGGGACGGCAGTTGTATCACTGCGTCCGTCTTCTCTGGGCAAGGTTTGATGCCATTTGGATCAATCAAATATCCAAGTAACATTCCCTCAGTTGCTCCAAACGTACATTTCTTTGGATTTAACTTCATGTTAATCCTTCTCAGCGTGTCGAATGTCTCTTGGACATCCCGGAGAAGTGCCTCCTCCGTGTGACTTTTTATCACCAAGTCATCAACATAGACTTCCAGGTTGCGTCCTATTTGTGATTCAAAAGCTCTTTCCACCAACCGCTGATATGTAGCGCCGGCGTTCTTCAGTCCAAACGGCATTTTCGTATAGCAATATACGCCCTGGCTCGTATGGAACGCCGTTTTTTCTGCATCCTCCTCCGCCATCTGGATTTGGTGATACCCTTTATATGCATCCAAGAAGCATTTGAAAGGATATCCACACAAGGACTCCACCTTCCAGTCGATTTCTGGTAACGGGTAACAGTCCTGTGGGCAGGCCTTGTTTAGATCCGTGAAATCCACACACATGCGCCAACTTCCGTCATGTTTCTTGACCATGACCGGATTAGATAACCACTCGTGGTAGTATACCTCGCGCATGATGCCTGCATCCACTAGTTTCCGCACTTCCTCCAGTATCACTTGGCTGCGCTCGGGCGCCTGGCCGTGCTTCTTTTGCTTAACGGGTTGGTACCCTTGGCGTATCTGGAGCTTATGCTCTGCTATCGCACGTGGCACGCCTGTCATATGCTTTGGCTCCCATGCGAATATATCTAGGTTTGCACTCAAGAGAGAGCACTATGGCCCTTTTGCTGCTATCCGAGAGCGCCCCTCCTATGGATACCTCCTGTTCCGGATAGTCGGGGTGAATTGCTACCTTCCAGTTGGGAGGTGGTGATCCATCCTTGGGTGGGACAGGTGGAGCCGGTGTTGTCACGGTATGACACTCGGATGTTGGTATGACTGTGTTGTAAATAGTAACGATTCCCCCCTCAACGGGGAATTTGATCATTCCGTGTGCCGTAGAGGGTACTGCCCGGATAGCCAAAATGCCTGGTCTGCCTATGATCCCATTATACGGAGATTGTGACCGTATCACCATGAAGTTCATCCACGTCGTAGTGGAATGTTCCTCATTCCCAATGGTGACAAGAAAACGCAATTGCCCTATCGGCCAGATAGTGTCTCCACTAAAGCCAGTAAGCGGCGACGTGGCCGGTACTAATTGGCTTCTTATTTCTAGGCATAACTACACAAAACAGTGTTCATACAGTACCTCTGCTGACGATCCTCCATCCACATACATGCGACGAACGTTGTGTGTTCCAATGCTTATCTCAATAGTGAGAGGCGCATCAATCACATCGCTTGCTGTGATGGGAGGGAATGAGATTTCCCTGCCGCGTGAAAATTTTTGGCCAATTTTCTGCCTCGTGCGGCGCTGTCTGGATTGGATCATGTATATGGTCGAAGGCTTGTCCTTTTGGGGATCCTTCTTATCATACTTCTTGTTGTTATCTTTTCCATCCTTCCAATCCTTAACTAGGTGCTTGAGTTTGCCTGATTTGATCAGCGACTCAATATGCTTCTTGAGCTGGATACACTACTCCGTGGCGTGGCCTTTGTCATTATGGAACTCGCAGAAGCGATTGCCTTGCCGACGTTCCGGGGGAGTGGTCATTGGGGGAGGCCTCGGAAAGTTCGCCCCTTCTGTCAGCAAGATCTCCCGGTAGGACATCTTTAGGGGGGTGAACTTATCGTCCGACCGTCCTCCTTTGCTTTGGCTCTTATAGTCTGAGCCCTTGTTATTGTTCTGATTACCTTGACCGCCCGACTGCCTCCGGGACTGATCATTTGACCGGTACCCATTTCCTCGTGATGGGTAGGCCGCGGCAACAGCTGTTTCTCCTTCTATGAAATTTCTGACCCTTTCCATGAGGTCATCATATCTCTCTGGACGCTTGTCATTGAGGCGCCTGATCAATTCTCTGTCTGTTATGGCGTGCATGTAGTCAGAGATCTTCAGGAGCTCCGGCATGGTTCTCGTACGCGTGCACTCATCATTGAAGCGTTCAGTGAAGGCTTCTATGGACTCCCCCGGCCGTTGCTTGACAGTTGCCAATGAGACCGGATCCCTATTATACTTCTTCCTTTGAGTATAATTATTCTCAAAAGCAGTGTGTAGTTCCGTGAAACTATCAATGCTCCGTGGAGGGAGTGCCTCAAACCAGTCGCGGGCGTTTCCGATCAAGGTCGAATTGAACATTTGGCACCATATAGGCATGGGCCATCGCTCAATTTTAGCCTGTGTATCAAATATTTTAAGGTGATCCACCGGATCACCGGACCCATCATAAGTCTTGATACACGCCGGCATGCGACGCTTGGTGTCCTCAGAATAGTTCCTTATGCGGAGGGTGAACGGGTCTTCCCTGGGATCCGCCCATGGCCGGGTAAGCCTAGGTTCATCCCATGGTTCACACCATCGACGCGAAAGATCATCCGCTTCCGCATCTCGATAGTAAGGACCATCATAAAACCTATCATTATTTGGTGGTGGTGGAGGGGTGCGCCTAGGTCGGCGACGCTTAGGCGGATGGTCATCTGAGTCCTCTCCGGACGGGTCCGGGGACGGCGGTGGTGCCCCATCCTTTGCATAGGGACCACTTTTCTGGGATGAACCAGGAGCCTTTTTCCCAGTGTTCATCCTGTCCCACACACTCGGGCGACGTGTGGTTCTGGCCAGCTCTCGATCTGGTCGCTCGGGTGAGCCATCCGACCTTTCTCCTTCTCGAGACTGCGTTAATTCCTGTATAAGGCGGTCTCCTATGCGCTCAAACACATTCCGGGGTTGAGGGGTTTCCTCAAAGGTACCCTGCTCCTGAGGCCGAGCTCTCCTTTTCCTCTGATTTTGGGAGGAGGTGGTTGGTCCGGTGTCACCAAAGTTGAGTCTGGCTTGGAGGTTCCTCCCCAGATTCAACCTTGATGCGATCCCTGGGACGATCCTTTCGAAGTTCTGCGTGAGAACTCGAGTAAGATCCTCCTCACTGAGTGGTAGGACTTCCACTTCTTCCTCCGTCGAGGGTCTGCGCGGTTCCTTGTTAGGAGGGTTTGGCGCACTCCCCGGATCAGGGTTGTCCAGGGTTGAAGTAGGCGGGGGTGTCATCGAGATCGTGCTCGTCACCCCCACGGGCTGAAAACCGCTACGGTTACCCGGCCCGCCTGCGAGACGGCTAGGTGATTGGTTGGGGATGAGAATCCCTTCCCCTTGGGACTTCCGGTTCCCGGGATTCACGTTCCTGGGGTTAGCTTGCGGATGCCCCTTCGTCATTGGAAAGTCGAGATGAGGTTTTGTTCTAGCTTAGTGTTATGGGTCCCACGGATGGCGCCAACTTGTTGATGCAAAAGTTGGTTGATCCTTGCTAGACCCGAATTAGGCTTAATTCGGGTTGGCTGGGCTCCGGCTCCTGCACCAAGTGAATCGTTTGGTTGGGATCCTGCACACTAAACAGCACGCGTTAGGCTTACCGTGGGAATGTCTCCCACGATTAGACTCCGACGTGAGAGTAAGTAATCGGTTTAAGGTTTATGTGAGTTTAGAGTACAAGTCGTAATACCTTTGTGGAACCCTTGGGGGTTCCTTTTATAGGCAGTGAAACCCTAGTGGGCTTCCACTGATGCTTCGGCCCCAAGGAAGAGATAATCACCAGAATTAGAATGATTGTTATCTTCTAATCTTGGTAGTGAATATCCTCTCTTATTGGGATAAAGATATTCCTAGACAGAATATTATTCTGTCTAACCCTATGTCGGCCATGTCGGCCGCACCGGGCCGTGGGCCGCACACGTGTGTGCGGTTACTGTTCATCCAAGCCCCTAAGCCTGAATGACATTATTCCACCCATATGTGATGGGCCGGATACGGTTAGTACCCATGGGCCGGGTCCATGACCCGGCTGGGGACTATACGTCATCAGCAGCCATCCCCTCCAAAACCTTAGCATTGGGGATGGAAACAACACCACCTTCATCTTGAAGATGAAGGGAACTCCTAATAGAAGCTTCAGTAACCACATAAGAACGTCCATCAATGGTAGCATGGAGTTCACGTGGACGACCAAACACAGCCACAAGAGTAGCAGTATCCCAAAACTAGCGAATCACACTATCATAAACAATTGGGCAAACAGTAAAAGCATACCTGAGGTTAGAAGCCTCAATAAACTCTAGGATGTCTGTGAATTCATCACGTTTAGGACCATCTCCCAGATATGCGACCTTTGTTGTGAGCGGGTTGGTAGACCAAAGCAGCCATTGATGTTGATTGAAAGTGATGGAAGATGATTGGTTAGTGTTTGAGAGAGTAGAAGCGTGTGTGTGTGTGTTATGATTGTGATGAATGAGTCAAGGGGGTAATTAACCATAAATAATGGTCTAGTAACTGTTCATTGACCCTTAATAATGTGGGTTGCCCTTTCAAATTAGGCAGTTAATGCAAAGTAACCACTTGCCCCTTATAACATTATTTGCAAATCCCAATTTACCAAAGTTAAATAAGATGATATATACCAGAATTAGCTTGCGTTGACTAAAAGTCAAAACGCATAAGGGTCAACACTAGAAGCACAACGAGGTCAACAGAAGTCAACGAATTGAACATAGACCCAAACCAAGACTAGAAGCCAACCAGCACTTGTCAAAGAAGGATTTTTATCCACTATAAGCCAACCATAAATGACTAGAAGCCAAACATTAATGAAGACAACCACCAGAAGTGGGCAAAATCCTCCACTAGAAGTAACACACACCATAAGTACCCATTCAATATGTTGTTAAAATCTACCAATATGTTAATCTGTGCAAGTAAATATGTACACTAAGCCTCCCCTTAGGCATAGCCTCCCCTCAATCCTAGGTCTCAAGGATTGACAATCCCAATGTGAACCACCAAGTGGTTGAACCGAGGACCATCAAAGGCTTTAGTCAACAGATCTGCAATATTATCATCCGTATGAACCTTGCGAACCTGTATCAAATTCTTCTCATTGGCATCCCGGATAAAATTGTGCCGAATTTCAATATGTTTTGTACGTTGATGAAAAACAGGATTCTTCACAATGTAGATAGTGCTTTGGTTGTCAATGAAAATTTTGGTGTTCATAAAATTGAACCCATAATCCAACATCTGATTTTGGATCCACAAAACTTGTCCACAACAACTAGCAGCAGCTACGTATTCAGCTTCTGTTGGAGAAGTAGCTACTATCGTCTGTTTCTTGCATTGCCATGAAATAATTCTTCGACCCAAAAACTAACAACCACCAGTAGTAGATTTTCTGTCATTATTAGCACCTGCATAGTCACTATCACTATATGCTTCAAGAACAAAAGGTGATTCTCTAGGATACCATAAGCCTAGCTTGGGTTGAGCCTTGATGTACTTGAAAATCTTCTTGACTGCATTCAAGTTAGAAACCGTTGGAGCCACCTGATGTCTAGAACAAGAACTTACTACAAACATAATATCTGGACGTGATGCAGTCAAATACATGAG
Organism: Glebionis coronaria; assembly: GCA_025667525.1. NCBI lineage: Eukaryota > Viridiplantae > Streptophyta > Magnoliopsida > Asterales > Asteraceae > Glebionis > Glebionis coronaria. Next base: position 216,670,731 of record CM046882.1, read on the forward strand.
TGAGCCAATCATGAACCTGTACATATGAACATTTACCGGAGGGTCTGGCTCATTCTTGAGTTTGACTTTAGCAACTTCATAAGGTGTTGCTGCTGGTCTAAGAGGATCCATATCAAACTTCTGAAGGATCTCATGAACATACTTATTTTTGACTTATGAAGATTCCATCCGACTGTTGCTTGACTTGAAGACCAAGGAAAAATGTAAGCTCTCCCATAGCACTCATCTGAAATTCGTCCTTCATCAGTTGTTCAAACTCATCACACCATTCCTTTTTAGTAGAACCAAAAATAATATCGTCCACATACACCTGAACAAGGATAATGTCCTTGGTATTCCTCTTAAGAAATAGTGTTTTGTCAATTGTGCCTCTTCTATAGCCATGTTTCAACAAGAAAGTTGAGAGACGCTCATACCAAGCTCTAGGAGCCTGATGAAGTCCATAAAGAGATTTGACCACCTTGTAAACTTTCTTGGGATGAAGTGGATCTACAAAGCCCTTAGGTTGAGTGACATAAACTTCCTTATCAATCTTTCCATAGAGAAATGCACTCTTGACATCCATCTGAAAAACTGTAAAGCCCACAAAAGAAACAAAAGCCAAAAACAGACGAATGGCCTCAATCCTAGCAACAGGAGCAAAAACTTCAGTGTAGTCAATGCCTTCAAGTTGTGTATGACATTGTGCAACCAACCTCGCCTTATTTCTCACCACAATACCCCGTGCATCTTTCTTGTTTTTGAGAATCCATTTGGTACCAATTGCTGTATTTCCATCCGGCAAGTCAACTAGGATCCAAACATTCTGAAACAAGGATTGCTGCATTTCCTCCTGCATAGCCTCCACCCAACTTTGATCCTCAAGAGCATGAGAGACTGATCTAGTTTCCACCTGTGAAAGAAAACAAGCAAACAAACAATGTTGAAAGTCCGTATGATTATTACGCTTTTGATCCTCAATATAGCTCACAAGAGCATGATGATCAAACGTGGCCTTCTTATGCATTCTACGAGTCTTGATAGTAGAACCAGGATTTCCAATGATTTGAGTAGTAGGATGGTCTTTGTGTGACTGCAACACTGGATTGGAAGCTACTTCCACCTCTGGTTCCAAGTTATTAAGATCCCCAACAAAGTCATCATCATATGAAGCAGAGTTGAAAATGCCATCTATTGGTTGCTTATGAATATCATCCAGCTTGGTAGAAGACTTCTTTTGATAGTTCCCCAGGTCAGAAGGACTGAAGAATCTAGTATGGGAAGTGGAATCACTAGCTGGACTACCAATAGGTGTTGAACTAGCACTAGGAGTAATAGTTGGAGTACTAAGATCAGCTTTGTCAGCAGTCGTATTTAAAGGAAACTCAAAGCCACCTTGAGCAGCTGCTGTAGTAGCTTCTTGTTGTTGTTTGAGTAGTGTGTCAAGAGCTACTTGTGAATCCAATACATCTGATGGAGTTGCATCACTAGGAGGAGTAGGAGAGGCTGTGGTGGAATAGGATGGAACAACAAAAATATCATCCTCGTCATCTGAGTCAGAAAGACTAGAATGAGCACCTGCACTAGAAGTCGCAAACACTTGTGGACCTGCATCATGGTTAGTTTTGAAACAAAAATATACTAATGAATCACTAAGATAATCAAGATCAAAATACCATTCAGGACCCTCGCCTTTGGATGTTTGACTTCTCCTCAAAATACCTGAGATTTATAGTTTCAATTACTCGCTTGGCTTGGAGATTGTAGACACGATAAGCCCGAGAGTGAGCTGAATATCCCATAATGTATCCTTCGTCTGCCTTGCCATCAAATTCCCCAAATAGTCACTAGTATTCAGAATGGTGACAGGACACCCAAATGGCTTCAAATGAGCAATGTTTGGTACTTTGGATGTTAGTATCTGATAGGGAGTCTTCTTGTGAGGATTTGTAATAGAAACTCTATTCAAAACATAACTTGCAGTATTGACAGATTCTGTCCAGAACATGGTTGGAAGCTTGGAATCGGCAAGCATTGTTCTTGCAGCTTCTATTAGAGTCTTGTTCTTTCTTTCTGCCACGCCATTCTGTTGAGGATTTCTTGCCGTACTATAATCTCTTTTGATACCTTTAGAATTATAAAGTGCTATGAGGTCTGCATTTTTAAATTCTGTTGCATTATCACATCGAATACCTTTAACCTTCTTGGACAACTGATTCTCTATAAGTGTAATAAAATCCTTGAGAATTGAGTAGGTCTCACTCTTGGCAGCCATGAAGAAAACCCACGTAAACCTGCTATACCCATCAATTACCACCAGACAGAATTGTTTGTGGTCAATGCTCCTAATAGAGGTAGGACCAAATAAATCTATGTGTAGTAGCTGCAATGGTTCAGTTATAAGGCTGAGAGCAGTAATGGCCTTAAAGGATGCTTTATGTTGTTTGCCTTTGCTGCATGCAATACAATTAATATCATTTCTGAATGACTTGGGAGGTAAACCAGAGACCAGATTCAGATTCTCTAGTTTGTGAATGGTCTTGAAGTTCACATGTCCCATCCTGCGGTGCCATTGAGTGGCTTCATCTTCTGAGGCTTTAGCAACCAAATATGCTAGTTGACCAGTAGGGTTGACTTCATTCAGCTTGATACTATAGAGGTTGTGTCTTCTAGGAATTCTGAGTAGAACCTGTGAGTCATTCGGAAGTTTAAAGTCTTTGGATAACACTAGTGCATCAGTATCTGTAAAGAGGACAAACTGCTTCTTGTCACAAATCTGAGAGACAGGTATCAAGTTGAAGTGTTGAAGTGCTTCCACATAGTAGACCTGCTCAAAATTAAGATTAGGCGTCTGAATCGTTCCTTTGCCAGTGATCCTGCCTTCACCTCCTCTAAAATAGACATTTCCGCCTTGAAATGGTACAAAGTTAGATAGAAGACTTTTATTTCCTATCATGCTCCTACAGCATCCACTATCAACAATTCCTAGAGTAGGATCTTGGTATGGAGTAACCTACAACAACAAGAAAAGAGAAATACAAAAGTTAGTGTCTTAAGGGGACCCAAACCTTTGCAGGTTTGAGCCTGCCTTGTGGATCTTTAGTAGATAGCCAAGAAGATTGATGAGATCCACTGTTGTTCTTTGGTTGCATATGCATCATATGGGTGTTATTGTTTGACCAAGTACAACCTGCTGAGGGCTTAACAGCAGTTCCTAGATTTCCCAAACCAAAAAACATGTGGTCAAAATTATATGCATAATTTGGATTAAAATTATGAAAATAGTTACTGGTTGGTCTATTTGATATTAATCCAGTGTCTCTCCAATGATCAGAAGCGAATGGAGATGTCCTTCTAGAAGAAGAAAAGGATTGAGCACTTAGGTTTAGTCTTCTAGAAGAATATGGAACAACTCTTGGTAGACCAGGAGCAGGAAATGCTTGATGAACTGAAGAATGTTTGTCAATAAAATCACAATCTTTAATCAAATGAAATTCACTCCCACAAACAAAACATGTTTTAAACGACCTTTTATTAGAATGACATTGTTTCATACTGCTAACTTTATTACACACAACTCTAGGAGAAACATTCTTCCTAGGACTCATTAAACCAGGACTAGACACTGTTGAAGTAAAAGCAACTCTCTCTTCACACTTCCTAGCACTAGTAGCAGCATTGTCATTTGTCTTGGAACATGTAGGTCTCGACTCTTCACTTGAACCACATGATGCAGAGTGACTGACTTTGTCACTGAAAGTACACGAGACAAAGTCATTAGAGTTAGTATAACTTTTTGGGGACTCATGCATCTGTGATCCATCCAAGTCATTATGCCTAGGAGAGGACATGAAAGTTCCTGTAAGAGGTGGAGGGACAGCGTGCATTTCCGCTGCTGGTTTAAACCTATTGTAGCTAGGTGTTCCCTCTTCCTCCTTGTCAGGATCAAAGACACTTGAAAAAGATAAATCAAACACATCATCTGAATCAATATATTTATCAAATCCTAACCCTCTTTTAGTCCTACCAGACATGCTACTATCAATTAATTTTGAAAGATTCTTAGGTGCCTTTTGCCATTTTTCAAATCTCAGAAGTGTAGCATCTAATTTTTCCTTCATCTCTTGTTTTTCTTTGATACTGTCATCTTTTACCTTTCCGGTGTATTTAAGCATATTTGTTTTGTTTTCTAAATCAATGTTTAGTATCCTAATTTTATCCTCGTACTCACGTTGAGTATCTTGAAGCCACCTATTTTGTTGTTCCAATGTTTTTAAAGAAGCCTTATATGCTTGAACCTCTAAAAAATACTTATCATTTTGATCATTTAAGTCATTATATTGGGACAACAATTCTGAATATTTATCATGACAAACAAGAGGACAATGTTGTACCTGAGGTGAGATGCCCATAAGAGCAAACTCTTCTGCTTCCTCGGTATCAGACAGATTCCCAGCAATCATTGCAAACACATCAGTAGAAGGCTCAGTTGTTTCTAAGGTAGCATTCTGATGATCATTCCAGTTGACCATAGAGTCAACAGACACCAACGCCTTCTTGTCATCCTTCACCTCCTGAATCTTAAAAGTTGAATATCTGCTCTTCTCCTGGTCATGCTTGTTAGGGCATTCCAATGCAAAGTGACCTTGCTGCTGGCAGTTATAGCATCGAACCATGCTTCTGTCAAACCTTGCTGGCTCTCTTGGGTTGTAATTAAATTTTCGACCAACTTTCTTCTCAAACTTTTGAACCCTAAGAGTGAGCATGGCCATCTGCCATTTGAGATCCATTTCATCCAGGTTAAGTTTATCAACCTGTTTGAAGTCATCAAAAGCAAGTTGCTGTTGAGCATCAACGTCAACAACAAAAGAGTGAAGAACAGCTTCTACCATGCTACCAGACTTGGCTTTAAGTTCAGGAGAAGAAGTATGCTGAAAAGTATGTTGATAAGACACAGTATTGCTTGGGCTACTAGCATAAGACATGGGACTGGATCCCATAGAACTCACAAAGGCAGAGTTAGCAGGAGTAGGAAAAGAATCACTTGAGTATCCCCTCACATGAGGCTCAAAGGTTTTGAGCTTATGAAACAGATCATCAAAATTAAGATAGTCAAGCCCACCTTTTGCTTTGAGAGAGATTACCACCTGATTCCATGAGTAGGGTGATAGGTGTGAAAACACCCATCCTTTTACCACTTATTTCTGGCTAAAACAAGACCAAAACACGTATTTAATATCATTTGTTTGGAATTATGCATGGTTTTTGTGTTTATTGTGTTTTCAGAGTCAATCGGGAGAATATTAAAGAAAACATGGGATTGCACGGGTTTTATCAAGGAAAAAGACTCAAGACGAAGTCTATTGTCCAAGAGATGCAAAAGATTTTAAGTCATTGTGCCTATTTGAAGATTTATCGAAGAATAGAGCCAAAGATGAAAGATACATATATGTCGAAGAACTCGAGTCTATTAAACAAAAGATTATAAGACGAGTTGGAATTATTCACCGACACTTCTCAAAATCCAAAGTCGGAAACGTTTATTTAAAGAAACGTGAAAATTAAAGAAGAAAGAAGAAAAGAAGCCCAAACCAAAGCCCATTCACAAGCCCACCATCACACGCCTATAAATAGGAATTTACTTCACAAAATTTGGAGCTAGTTAGTCTTTAGTTAGTTTTCACTTTTCATTTTTTCTCTCTAGTTTTAGAGAGAGAAAGTTCTAAACTTTCTCTCACTAGTTTTCATCTTTCTCTCTTTCAAGATCAAACCTTTGTATTGTTTTTCATTAATCAAGTATAATTTCAAGGTTTTAATCTTTAATCTTATTCTACCTTTCTTTGATTTTGATTCACTTTTGGTACGAATTACTTATGATCCGTGTTGTTCATCTATGTTTTCGTGCTTAAAAATTTAATCTTTTTATGTTTCCTTAAGTTTCTATACAAATAAGCTTTAAGATCATTGTGCTTATTGGCTTATTTGTTAGTTTAGCTTATTTACTTTTTAAAGTTTTAATAAAAAAATACATCTTTTTATTGTTTGATTTATAAGTTTGCTTAATCTAAGTTTAGATAAGTTGTTATTTGAGCTTATTTGATTTGTTTCATATTAGATTCGTGCTAGTTTTGGAGTTAGCTTATTCACATACCTTATCTCCTAGCTAAAGTTTCGGATCAAAGGGATATATCGGAAAGGGTGTAAACCCTTTTCCGATTTGCACATTCCGAGCAGACACCACCTTTATTCCGATCACTTAGATCGGAAAAGGGTTTTGGGATATTCCGATTTACATACTGTTGCCGACATTCCGATTTGGACTTCTTTATTCCATATTCCGATTGAGTTTCGTTTTATATTCCGATTGCATTGTTTTTCCCACATTCCGATTGGTGTAATTTTTCAGCATTCCGATTTGGCTAGCTTCCAAGATATTCCGACAGGAAGGTATTGCCATATTCCGATCAACAGATCGGAATACATTCCGATAGTACCATTTTCACCCATTAATCCGATCACTCACTTTTACATATTCCGATTAGGGTTGATTTTAGTTTCTTATTTTTTTTATGAAGTTCTAAGTGTTAGTTTTATTTAGTGTTCAAGTATTTTTCTAAATTTGTCTTTAAGTTTTCAAGCTTTTATTTTCAACTCGTATTTAGTTTAACTTTTAAAACTCTTTTCGCTCATTAAAATTTATATTAATTGTCATTAGTTTAAAATAGATAATCAAACCAACAATTTTTTTTATTAACCAAGAACAAATCATTCCACTTAGAACCGCGATCAATTCGAGGAGATACCGAGACAAATCTAGAACCCCAATGAAAATATGTGTATCAAATGGCGCCGCTGCCGGCTCTTCTCGTTAAGATCAACAGTTTTTTGTGAGAACTTGGATTTTGGGATCCGTTCACCGTGAACGTTACTTTTTTCATAAAAACTTTAAAAAAACAAAAAAACCCTAAAAATATAAAATTTTCAAAAATCCTAAAAATTAAAAAACATAAAAACCAAAAATATTTTTGCTTTGTTCTTGCCTTGTTAGTTCTTTTGCAGGTGCATGCGTACACGATCAACGTCTTATCAAGAGCCCGAGCCTCTCGAAAACTTAGACATGGCCGGTGTATAAAACAACAACAATAACCCACCTCTCAACAACAATAATAAAATAACAATAACAATCCACCTCTAAACAATGAGCCTCTACCAGAAAATCGCCCGATGATTGAACTTCTGCAAGCACATGTAGACGGCAACAATGATCCAATTGTCATACCCGCGATTGCAGCCAACAACTTTGAGCTCAAATCCGGCTTTATCCAGATGGTCTCTGCTCAACCATTCTTGGGACGTACCATTGATGATCAACATGACCACATCAAAAGGTTCCTGCAACTCACGAATACGGTCAAATTCAATGGTGTTCCACAAGAGGTAATCCGTTTACAACTTTTTCCTTTCTCCTTAGAGGGACAAGCCCGGCATTGGCTTGCAAAGGAACCGCCACAAAGTATTCTTACATGGACGGATTTGGAGACCAAGTTCATAAACTATTTTTTCCCACCCTCTCGTACTACCGCTTTGCGGAATGAAATCATTAATTTTGAACAAAAGTACGATGAGTCTTTTAGTGAATCTTGGGACCGTTTTAAAGATCTTTTAAGAAAATGCCCACAACATGGTTTTACCAAAGTGCACCAAATTAACACTTTTTATAATGGTTTAAGCATGAATGACCAAGATTCACTAAACAGTGCCTCGGGGGGTAATATTTTGGTTAAGACTTCCAATGCCGCTTGGGATATCATTGAGAATAAGTCTCGTGTGCAAACCAAGAGTGTGCGGACCAATGCCGCTAGTGCTAGTACTAGTGACAGCGACAAGCGACTTGACAAAATTACTACGCTTCTTGAATCGCTTGTTACCCACACCGCTTACAACACCAACAGCATCAATGCTAAAAACGCTCAAGTCAATGCTGTAAGCCAACCATGTGAAATATGTGGGGGTCCTCATTCTTACACCACTTGTACCGCCACCCAAGACTATCCTTCTGAGAATGTGAATGCAGCATACGGTACATATCCTCCGGCCGCTTATCAAGCTCGTCCTCAAGGTGACCGCAATTTGCTTAGCTACCGCTCTAACAACTTTCTTTCACCACCCGGTTTTCCTCCTAACAACCCAAACCAACAGCAAAACCTCAATCGCCCTCGTCAACAACAACAACAACCTCGTGCACCATACATACCACCTCACAAACAACCATATCCACCTCAAAGAAACAACCAAGTTTACCAACAACCTGCTTATCAACCACCCGCTTACCATGCTCCCCCTCCCAACCAACCCACCGCATTACACCAAGATGTTGAAACCTACATGCGGACAAATGATGTGATTGTGGAAAATCTCTAGCGGGAAGTGCTCAACTTGAAAGTAGACATGGTGAAACAAGGAAATGATCTGAGAGCTGATATGAGAAACACTTTGGCAAGTCAAACGAATGACTTAAAGAACATGATGGTTGGTTTCTTCCAAGGTAATCAATCCTCTTCTTCGGGTACTCTTCCGAGTAACTCCGTTGCGATTCCAAGAGGGGAGATGAAAGCAATCACCATTCGCAGTGGCAAAGGTACCAAGGAACCCGAGCTTCCTATACCTCCACCGGTGATTGCGACTAAGGAAAACGAGTCACCTGCTCCTCTTCCTCAATCTTCTACTTCCCCAATTTCTCCACCTCTTACTTCTACCCCTCCTCCACCCAAGGATGTGAGTGATCCTACTATTCCAAAGCCTTCCTCTTCTTCTGATATATCTTATCCCTCAAGGTTGAGGAAAGAGAAGCTCAAAAGCAAGGACGATATTTAAGTTTCGAACTTTCTCAAAATGTTTAAACAATTGAATTTCAACATCTCCTTCGCTGAGGCTCTCGCTCACATGCCCAAATATGCAAAAATGTTTAAAGATCTTCTTAGCGACAAGGAGAAGCTTCTTGATATTGCTAACACCCAACTTAATGAGAATTGCTCTGCAGTGCTATTAAGGAAATTGCCAACCAAGCTTGGTGATCCGGGTCGCTTCTTATTCCCTTGTAACTTCCCGGGAGTAGAGAATTGCATGGCCCTAGCTGATCTAGGTGCCAGTATTAATCTAATGCCTCTAAGCGTTTGGAAACAATTATCTCTCCCTGAGCTAGTCCCCACCAAAATGACTTTGGAATTAGCTAATTGTACGGTTGCTTATCCAGTGGGGATAGCCGAAGACGTCTTTGTAGGAGTCGACAAGTTCACTTTTCCTGCCGATTTCGTTGTCGTTGACTACGACATGGACCCTCGTGTGCCACTGATTGTTGGTCGTCCATTCCTGAGGACCGGTCGCACTCTCATCGATGTTGAAGCCGGTGAGCTTATCATGAGAGTGGGTGACGATAAAATCGTCTTCAACATGGGAAAGTTGTCTAAACAGCCTTATTCATACGAGAGTGTTAATTGTATTGACGTTCTTGATGAGGCTTGTGAAGAACACTTCAAAGATGCTCGTAAAAGTATTCCTACCTCTCCTCCCAATGTTGAGACCGTTTCCTCTATTGATTCATCACTATCTCTATATGGAGAAAGTGATTTCCTTTGGAAATATTTGGAAGCCACCATGGGAGATGTGAACTTAGCTAATGACGATTCTACCACTGATTGGGATGAAGATCTTCGACTCATTGAGAACATTCTTAAACAAGACAATATTTCTCCACCATCTCCCACGGTTATTGCTATCGATGCTCCGACTTTGAAAACGCCTCCCATCGAAAATCCTCCGGATTTAGAACTTAAGGAGTTGCCACCCCATCTCGAGTACGTGTTCCTTGAAGAAAATAAGAAGTCGCCCGTCATCATAGCGAAGGAATGAAAGAAGAAGAAAAATCTCGCCTCATCGCCGTGCTTAAAGATCATAAGAAGGCAATTGCTTGGAAAATTTCTGATATCCACGGAATAGATCGGAACTTTTGTACTCACAAGATTCTCATGGAAGATGACTTCAAACCCGAAATCCAGAGCCAAAGAAGGGTTAATCCTCGAATTCATGACATCAACAAACAAGTGGTTATCAAACATCTAGATGCCGGCTTGATTTACCCCATTTCAGATTCGCCTTGGGTAAGTCCCGTCCATTGTGTGCCCAAGAAGGGCGGAATAACCGTTGTTTCCAACGAACACAACGAGTTGATTCCCACTCATCTTGTTACTGGGTGGAGAGTTTGTATCGATTATCGCAAACTCAATGATGCCACGAGAAAAGATCACTTTCCTCTCCCTTTCATGGATAAAATGCTCGAGCGTCTAGCTAGTAATGACTATTACTGCTTCTTAGACGGTTTCTCCGAGTATTTTCAAATTCCCATCGATCCCAAGGACCAAGAAAAGACCACATTCACTTGTCCCTACAGAACATTTGCTTACAAACGCATGCCTTTTGGTTTATGTAATGCTCATGGGACATTCCAAAGGTGTATGATGGCGATATTCCATGACATGGTTGAAGAAACTATGGAAGTTTTCATGGATGATTTCTCGGTTTATGGTGATTCTTTCTCTTCTTTCCTTGTCAATTTAGAACGTATGCTTAAGCGGTGTGAAGACACTCGCCTTGTTCTTAATTGGGAAAAATGCCATTTCATGGTAAAAGAGGGCATCGTGCTAGGACACAAGATCTCCAAAGCCGGTCTTGAAGTGGACCGTGCTAAAGCCGATGTTATTTCTAAGTTGCCTCCACCTTCAACCGTGAAGGGTGTGAGAAGTTTTCTCGGTCATGCGGGCTTCTACCGTCGATTCATCAAAGATTTTTCTCAAATCGCTCGCCCGATGACCCACCTCTTGGAAAAAGATACTCCTTTTATTTTTTCCAACGAGTGTATTGAAGCCTTCAACTTGCTTAAGGATAAGCTAACTAAGGCACCCGTTTTGGTTACCCCTAATTGGGAGCTTCCCTTTGAGTTGATATGCGATGCTCACGACTTTGCTATTGGAGCGGTTTTGGGCCAAAGAGTGAACAAACACTTCCAACCGATCCATTACGCTAGCAAGACAATGACGGGGGCTCAATTGCATTATACGACAACCGAAAAAGAGCTTTTAGCTGTTGGCTATGCCTTTGAAAAGTTCCGCCCCTATCTTATTCTTTCCACCACAATTGTTTACACCGATCATTCCGCGTTGAAGTACTTGTTAACTAAACAAGATTCCAAACCAAGACTTCTTCGCTGGGTTTTGCTACTCCAAGAATTTAAAATCGAAATTCGCGATAAAAAAGGAGCTGAAAACCTAGCCGCGGATCATCTCAGTAGACTAAAGGATCCTTACCAAGGGGAACATCCGAACAAAGAGATCAATGACTCTTTTCCCCTGGAGACCTTAATGTCTATCAACTCGACTTCTGATGAAACCCCGTGGTTTGCAGACATTGCAAACTACTTGGCGGGTGAAGTTCTCGTTGACGGGTTAACATCCCAACAAAAGAAGAAGTTCTTCAAAGACATTAAGACTTACTTTTGGGATGACCCGTATCTTTTCAAACAATGTGCCGACTTGATTATACGCCGATGTGTTGATGGACCGGCATCTTTAGAAATCCTTGACGCTTTCCACAAAGGACCCACCGGTGGTCACTTTGGTCCCAACTACACCGCCAAAAAAGTGTTTGACTCGGGATTTTATTGGCCCACCATTTATCGTGATGCTCACGAGATGGTTTAACGTTGTGATGTTTGCCAAAAACAAGGCAAGATCACACATAGAGACGAGATGACTCAGAATTTCATTCAAGAATGTGAAATCTTTGATGTTTGGGGTATCGACTTTATGGGGCCATTACCTTCCTCTAAAGGAAACAAATACATCCTTGTAGCTGTTGACTACGTCTCCAAATGGGTTGAAGCCAAATCTTTACCCACTAATGACGCAAGGGTGGTTTGTAACTTTTGGAAATCGCTGTTCACTAGATTCGGTGTGCCTCGTGCCATTATTAGTGATCGCGGGACTCATTTTTGCAATGACCAATTCGCAAGAGTCATGGCTAAGTATGGTGTAAATCATCGTCTTTCCACTGCATACCACCCACAAACTAATGGCCAGGCTGAAATATCTAACCGAGGATTAAAGCGAATTCTTGAAAGAACCGCGGGAGAGCATCGTGCCTCATGGGCTGATAAACTTGATGATGCTTTGTGGGCTTTCGTACCGCATATAAGACTCCGATTGGTTGTACACCATATCGTCTCGTGTACGGAAAGGCATGCCACCTCCCCATTGAGTTGGAGCACAAGGCTTACTGGGCCTTGAAGTGGGCTAATTTTGATATCAACAAAGCCGGTGACCTACACAAGATCCAACTCAATGAGCTGAATGAACTCCGTAATGAGGCTTATGAAAATTCTTCAATCTATAAGGAGAAGACTAAGCTCATTCACGACTCTAAGATTAAAAACCGAGAGTTCCAAGTTGGAGACAAAGTTTTACTTTTTAACTCTCGGTTGAAAATCTTTTCAGGCAAGCTGAAATCTCGTTGGTCCGGCCCATTCACCATTGCCCAAATTTTTCCATATGGTACTCTCGAGTTCGCTCAACCTAATGGACCTAATTTTAAGGTGAATGGCCAACGAGTGAAGTTGTACTTTGGTGAGGACATCTCTAATGAGATGATTCCATCCCTCACCATGTTCCCCATGAACTAATTTTGGGTCGAGTCAGGCTCGTGACTCGGTTATCAAAAACAAGCGCTCCTCGGGAGGCAGCCCGAGTATCTATCTTTTTCTGTTTTAACCTCCTAAGTGTAGGGGGACCTATATAGGTGCTTGTGTTTGTGTGGTGATGTGATTACAGGGATGAATGCACTTTTGGAACCTTTGAAGAACCGTGCTACCGTGTTATCCGAAATCCGGTTCTATCTCTCAACTATCGTGATACAATTTTCTTCATACTCACATTTGAAATTGATCACGTTAGTCGTCTCTTCCTTAGCTTAATTTAACCAACGTGCACAATGTCATAAGTGTAGGGGAGACTTTTCCCACATGCTTAAACATTGAGGACAATGTTTATCTTAAGTGTAGGGGGACTTCTATCAAAGTTTTAAGTGGACTTTTCCATGAAAATGCCTTCATTTAACCGGAAAATCATCTTTTTCAACATTTTTCAAATTTTTAATTAACTTTGGCCATTTAGTCGTAATTTTTAAATTTTTATCGTTGCTTTCATATGTATATATCCCGCAATAAAGTCGAAAATATTAATAAAGTGGTGTAGCTAGTTTTGAAATCTTTGACATATTAGGCCCGTTGCGATTATTTTGACTCAACCCGAATAGACTTATCCAAGTTTATTCTAGCTATTATCCTTAACCATGTAGACCTTAATTGGTTTATTAGGCTAAGCATCCACGAGTCTCATTACTTGAGATTTTAAATTGTGGAGAACGAGAAATGATAGAGTCAATTATAAGTCGGTATTCTTGCACAAGCTCACTTGGTGTAATTATCTGCCTGTTCTCCCATCACTTGCTAATAATTTATCTGCAATAAGTAAGGTCGTACGATTTGAAAAGATACTTAGCTTCTAGCCCAAGATCGTTTAAAAGTTGCTCGGTAATGATAAGAGTTTATAGCCAAGGCATAACTTATGAAGCGGGGCGCGAAGATTGGCGAGTCCGAAAACACCCTAACAAGGCACGAGGATTCCATTTTATTGCTGAAGATCTGAAGTGATGTGAAAAGCATTATTCCCAAAATCAATATGAAGGATCAAGACTCACGACAAAAAGCAATCAACTCCCATAAAGATCATGGAGAAGTCTATCCGAAAAGACCCTAACAAGGTATGAGGATAAATAGATCCAAGTCCGAAAAGGAGGCGGATCGTTGTATCTCAAAATCCCAATTAGAGATTGAAGAAATAATCATGAAGTCGTGGTCAACAAAGTTGGAGTACCCCTATAAAGTCTCCAAGTGAAGAAACTATATAACGAAGAGAAGGCCATTATCTCAAGAACGTCTCTCGAAGATATGAAGTATGAAGTACATGCCAAATATCGGCCCGAGAAAGGTCTCAAATCGTGAACCGAGTTATGCCAAGATATGAACTTTTTGATATCCCGAGAAGCAGTTTTAAGAGATTTTGTCCTTTAGCTAACTATTGATCAAATCGTCCTACTTTGCTTTCAGCCTAAATAAACTATCAAAATAAGTCCAAAAAATGCATCTTCGTGATCATTCTAAGACAAAAGTAAAATATAAGAGATACACCTAGGAATAAGGGAGTTTAAGCATTTAATTAAACCATGTGTGCAAGTGTTTGATTTGCTAACTTATAATAACAATGATCTCGTTTTTAAGCTTAGTTTGGGGAACGTGAAACTTGAGGGTGATGAATCATCCCAGCACCGAAGCCCTAATGTAAGTCTTAGATCTCTTTGCAAGTTATTTCCACGCAGCTATTTTCTATCCTTTTGTTTCCTTTAAAGTTTTAATTTCTCTTAGTACTTTAAAATTTTGTTTAGTAGTATGTTAATAAGGCCAAGGTTGATTGATTATGAGAAAAGTGTAAACTTGCTTTATCGCTAAGCATTGCATGAGGGCATGGCAATGGTTAAGTGTAGGGGATTTGATAGGTGTGAAAACACTCATCCTTTTACCACTTATTTCTGGATAAAACAAGACCAAAACACGTATTTAATATCATTTGTTTGGAATTATGCGTGGTTTTTGTGTTTATTGTGTTTTCAGAGTCAACCGAGAGAATATTGAAGAAAACATGGGATTGCACGGGTTTTATCGAGGAAAAAGACTCAAGACGAAGTCTATTGTCCAAGAGATGCAAAAGATTTGAAGTCATTGTGCCTATTTGAAGATTTATCGAAGAATAGAGGCAAAGATGAAATATTCATATATGTCGAAGAACTCGAGTCTATTAAACAAAAGATTATAAGAAGAGTTGGAATTATTCACCGACACTTCTCAAAATCCAAAGTCAGAAACGTTTATTTAAAGAAACATGAAGATTAAAGAAGAAAGAAGAAAAGAAGCCCAAACCAAAGCCTATTCACAAGCCCACCATCACACGCCTATAAATAGGACTTTACTTCACAAAATTTGGAGCTAGTTAGTCTTTAGTTAGTTTTCACTTTTCCTTTTTTCTCTCTAGTTTTAGAGAGAGAAAGTTCTAAACTTTCTCTCAATAGTTTTCATCTTTCTCTCTTTCAAGATCAAACCTTTGTATTGTTTTTCATTAATCAAGTTTAATTTCAAGCTTTTAATCTTTAATCTTATTCTACCTTTCTTTGATTTTGATTCACTTTTGGTACGAATTACTTATGATCCGTGTTGTTCATCTATGTTTTCGTGCTTAAGAAGTTAATCTTTTTATGTTTCCTTAAGTTTCTATACAAATAAGCTTTAAGATCATTGTGCTTATTGGCTTATTTGTTAGTTTAGCTTATTTACTTTTTAAAGTTTTAATAAAAAATTCATCTTTTTATTGTTTGATTTATAAGTTTCCTTAATCTAAGTTTAGATAAGTTGTTATTTGAGCTTATTTGATTTGTTTCATATTAGATTCGTGCTAGTTTTGGAGTTAGCTTATTCACATAGCTTATCTCCTAGCTAAAGTTTCGGATCAAAGGGATATATCTGAAAGGGTGTAAACCCTTTTCCGATTTGCACATTCCGAGCAGACACCACCTTTATTCCGATCACTTAGATCGGAAAAGGGTTTTGGGATATTCTGATTTACATACTATTGCCGACATTCCGATTTGGACTTCTTTATTCCATATTCCGATTGAGTTTTGTTTTATATTCCGATTGCATTGTTTTTCCCACATTCTGATTGGTGTAATTTTTCAGCATTCCGATTTGGCTAGCTTCCAAGATATTCCGACAGGAAGGTATTGCCATATTCCGATCAACAGATCGGAATACATTCCGATTGTACCATTTTCACCCATTATTCCGATCACTCACTTTTAGCATATTCCGATTAGGGTTGATTTTAGTTTCTTATTTTTTTTACGAAGTTCTAAGTGTTAGTTTTATTTAGTGTTTAAGTATATTTCTAAATTTGTCTTTAAGTTTTCAAGCTTTTATTTTCAACTCGTATTTAGTTTAACTTTTAAAACTCTTTTCGCTCATTAAAATTTACATTTAATTGTCATTAGTTTAAAATAGATAATCAAACCAACACTTTTTTTTATTAACCAAGAACAAATCATTCCACTTAGAACCGCGATCAATTCGAGGAGATACCGAGACAAATCTAGAACCCCAATGAAAATACGTGTATCATAGGGTAAGGCTCTAAGAAACCTTGCATTGATATCACCATGGTCAGGTTTCAACCGAAGTTGATTCAACTGGCTCAATATCTTTTGGAACCTTTCATACCCTTGATGGATACCTTCAGTTTCTGAGATCTTGAATTCTGTGAATTCATCTCTCAGCATGGATCTTCGTATTTTCTTTGACTCCTCATTCCCACCAAACCTTGCTTTTATTCCATTCCAGATCTCTCTAGCATCATCCAAATGATAGAAGTCACCCATGTGATCATCAGGAAGAGACTGAAGCAAAATAGTTTTTGCTTTGATCTCCTTCTGAACAGCTGTGATTTCTTCATGAGTTTTAAGGTCAAGAAGAGTAATATTACCATTCTTGTCTCTTCCAGTCAACTTCCTGTTGTTTCCATTCAGAATGATCTTCCAAAGGTCTTGATCAGTGTTGGTGATCCAACATTCCATCTTCATTGCCCAGCTATCATACTAATCCTTTTTCAGAAGAGGAAACTTACCATTTGTGTTGGAAACCGTAGCAATGATCTGCTGAGGTTGCTGAGTTCTAGGAGTACTATCTTCTCCTGTTTGAGTATAACTTGAGGCAGACATGATTAAACAAAAATGTTAGTAATGAGAAAAATTGATTCTTCTTGTACAGATACTCTCCTAGGCTCTGATACCACTTGTTGGATCTACTGGATGTGGATCTTGCAGCCTGTCAGGAACGGTGAACGACTTCTGTAATCACAAGTCTATTCACAGAGAGACTCTATACACAATATAAGTGCAGAATACAAATACTATAAAGAAGAACAGAATAACTACAACGACTTGATCCTTTTCTAAGGATTTCTAATATTAATAATAACTAGAATTATGTTTGATGAAGGTGTGTCTAACCCTTCTAACTAAGGTTCCTTTTATACTACAAGGAAACCCTAATATATCATTAATCAAAACATGTAAAACTGATATGCATATCCTTTCCTAACATATCTCATGCATATCCTAACAGAATAACAACTAAATAATAAAGTTTGACTTTAAATAAGACCAGGAGCACGACTTGATCCTACTACTACTATGACCAGGAGGAACTACATACCACCTAGTCTACCTATTACAAATAACTATTCCAATGGTCCTAACACATGGCAACTAGCTTGGTTGAAGGTATTCAAGCCTGGTTACATGTAGACAAGCTTGCAGCTTCTGGTAAGTGATTGGTATGGTTCTTCTATTCTTGCGTTATACTAACATTCTTTTCACCAATCTGTACAGTGATTGGTGACTCACATTATAGTTAAAAAAACTTTAAAAAAAGAAAATAAATACTTTTTATATAATATTTGCTTATACTTTAAACATATGATGGAATTTCAAACTTGTACATAATATAATATCTGCTTATACTTTTCCATCATGAAATTGTTTTTCACTTGACATTTTCACACTTAAGGCTGTTTTGGGGTTCCTTCTAGTGTTGGACCTGGTCCACACAACAAATGGTGCTCAACTCACCATGTTTCACATACAAGAAAGAGTTGATTCACCATGAGGGTATGGCTCTGGTATGATAGTCAAATCCGTTGATGGTTTCCAGGTTACCCAAAACTGGATGGTTTTCACTTGCCATGGTCCTAGACTGAAAAGTGGCTAGTCCAAGGGGGTACGACTCTTGGTAAACATCTATATCAAATCCGTTGATAGCTGTAATAGCTTGCTCAAAGCTATAGGGTTTTCATCTCACCGATGCTTAATTGCTAAGAGTTGGCGAGTCCAAAAAGTACGGCTTCTGGTAAAGACATATCAAATCCGTTGACGGCTGTGATGATTTGCCCAAAATCATCAGGGGTACCCCACTCACCATTGATTCACTTTCTAAAAATTGGACTGGGTTCTGGTCTCCCAGGGTGATGCTTATTCCACCATAAAGACTGGCTAGCCCAAGAGCGAGCAGCTACTTGATAAAGGCTCATAAAATCTGCTCATGTTGCTGTGAAGATTCAACAAGGTGCAGATTTGTTTCAAGCTTTCAAGAAGCTTCTAAGTGTTACTTTTTGCAGCAGACTTTATGTTGTTTGTACTGATGGTTATGATGCTGTTGTTTGTTCTGCTGTTCCAATCCTCAAGCTGTATTGCAAGATCTACCAGGAAACTTGAACTCAACAAGTCAAATTCAAGTTTAGGGGAGGATTGTTAGGACCTTTGGAATAGTTATTTGTAATAGGTATTCTAGGAGGTATGTAGTTCCTCCTGGTCCTAGTAGTAGTAGGAGCAACACGTGCTCCTGGTCTTTAGAAAGTCAAACTTTATTATTTTGAGTAGTTTGTTAGGATATGCATGAGATATGTTAGGAAAGGATATGCATATCAGAATTACACGTTTTGGTTTAATGATGTATTAGGGTATCCTTGTAGTATAAAAGGAACCTTAGACAGAAGGGTTAGACACACCTTCATCAAACATTATTCTAGTTCATATAAATATTAGAAATCCTTAGTAAAGGATCAAGTCATTATAGTTATTTTGTTTCTTCTTGTTCATAGTATTTATATTCCGCACTTATACTGTGTGATTCATCTAAAGTCTCTCTGTGAATAGACTTGTGATTACAGAAGTCGTTCACCATCCTTAACAGGCTGCAAGATCCACATCTAGTGTACCCAACACATGTCAACAACCTAATGAGGGAGAAGACAACAGATCTCTCATATTTACAAGGAAACAACCAAAAATTGACCCAAGGGACATAGGCAAAAAGAAACTTCAATCTGAATCAGAAGAAGAAGATAGTGCTTCAGATGTTGTAGAAGATACCCTAAAGAAATTTCATCAAATAGACCATGATGAAGAAGTCGCTTGGAGATTACAAGCAAAAATTCATGAAGAACAACAATAGGAAGCACTTGTAGCAGAAAAAGCATTGCTTGAAGCTCAAAAATTGAAGCAGGAATATAATGTTGAAGAATATGACAAAATTTAGGCTGAATTAAAGGCAAGTGAGATCCTAGTTGAGTCCTTAATAGCGGAAGAGAGAGATGCATATAATGAAAATGAAAAGACAAGATTGATTGATGATTTGGTGAAAGAAAAACAAAGATTCTTTGCAGAAAAGAGAAGATTGGAGAGAATCAAGCCTCCAACAACCAATCAACATAGGAATAAGATGATGGCTTATCTGAAGAAAGTAAAACATTTTTTTAATGCAAAGTAATGCCTAAAAACATTATTAGTGTTAACTAATCTTTCTTAGTTTTGATCACGAAAAAACTAAAAAGACATTTATCGTCAAATACAATCATAAGACGAATTATCTAACAAACACTGTCATCAAGGTAATCATTTAAATATTGAACTAACATATCTTAATCATGATTAGTGATCATAAAAGTGATTAGTCCTAAACTTACATGTTGTCAAATGTGACAAAAGATTTTTTTAATAAACTTTCTTTTTAAGAAAATGTTTTATTAAAATGGAAAATGTAAATTTGAATATGGAATATTCCAAATGTCATAGGAATATCCTTTGAAGGTAAAAACTTACCTCAGATATTACTCCCCTACTAAAAAAAGGGATCAGGGTCTATGAACACGGATCCTTAAATGCCTATGTTGTTCCATAGTGATAAGGAACCGCAAGCACAATTAAGGAACCGTGCACAGAGAGCCGTTGGCTTTTGTCTCCAATAAATAGTGGATCAAATCTGCATTTTACACAACCTTTTTCGACACTCTTTCTGCTATCCTTCTCCTTTCTAATTCCTAATCATTTGTGAATGATCCCTTAATGTGTTAAGTATGTTTACTTAAGATTATCCTCTTGATCTCCTTTTTTAACTTGTCCAAAGAGAAGATAACTCACACACTTCTGATGTGGTAAAAGATGAAGCCTTGATGAAGATCATCCTCTCCTAAAGATCTAGTCATTTTCATCATTTGTTTTATTTGAGTCTTGTGTAGATTCAATGTATTTGTGAATACTTGGATATAGTCTTGTGTAAATCCATTGTATATGTGTATACTTGGATTTGTGTTGTGTAGATCCAAGTTACATGTGTCACATGGATATGTGTTTTATTGAGTTGTAATAGTTGTGAGTTATGAGTTCTCACTAAACTATAAAGTGATGTGGTTGTGTCTTGTGAGTTCTCACTAAACTATAAAGTGATGTCTAGTTGTGTCTTGTAAAGTTGTCACTTATCTTCAAAGTGAATAGTCATGAAGATTGGTTCTACCTTTTGATTAGAACTCGACATCTAGCATTTTGTCGTAAAATGGTGAAGTAGGAAACGTTTTGAAGATTGGTTATATCTTTCGATTAGAACTCTACATCTAGCCTTGTGTCGTAAAATGGTGAAGTAGGCAACGTTGTGAAGATTGGTTCTATCTTTCGATTAGAACTCGAATCTAGCCTTGTGTCGTAAAATGGTTAAGTGGGCGACGTTGTGTAGATTAGTCCTAGCTAAGATTAGGTCTCGACATTTAGCTTATTGTCGGAAAATAATGTAAGCGACGTTGTAAGGTTTTATCCGCCAAGAAGGGAGCTTGTGGATATAGTTGAAATGTCGAGTAAGGTGTACTCAAGGAGTGGATTAGGAACGAAGATAGAGCTTCATTGCCGAACCACTATAAATCTTGGTGTCTTCCTATTAGGTCGTTTCTTTCCTTACTCTTTACTTACTCTTACTATCATATCATTCACATCTACTATTTGTCATTGTTAATGCATTAGAATTGAACCTAATCATTATGCAACTAGCTTTCAAGTAAAAGGTAGTTTTGAGACAAAACTGATTGAAAGAATTTTAATTAGGACATAAACCAAAGAGAAGCTATTCAAACCCCCTTATAGTTTCTACAATTGGTATCAGAGCGATGGTCACTCAAGGTCTTTGAAGTATATTGTACTTTAAAACTTAGATCGATCTATTGTCTCCTAAAACTAGAAGGTTTCGTTGTACTAAAGTCTCTCTTTGGTCAAAACTATTTTTTCATTGAAAATAGGCCTTTTAATTGGTAATATTTCATATCATCTAGATTAGTAGTATTTATACATTTTAGATTTATCCTTGAAATGTATCTACTAGTTTGTATCTTGCTATGTGTAGGTACTCATGAAGATTATTCACTTAAGTGATTGTAGATTGAGTTACTTACATTTGTAGAAGACTCAAATTCTTTGATTCCCAACATCATTGAATGGTGATACCAAGGTGGATGAGAGTGATACTAGTCCTTGAAGACTTAGTAGTCACTTTAGTCATGTTTGGGCTTTGCATTAGCTCTTTGAAGTCTTGGAATGCTCATTGCGGCTAAAGTATGTTTTCGTCCTTCCACACGCCCTATTGATCATTCTTTTGATCATTACTTGACTATATGATTGTTCTTGGAATCCTTGCCTTGACATTTGTTTGTGGTATGCGATTCATTTCTTATATCCTCTCAAACCTTCATTGCCTGGATACTTGACTCACTTCGAAGATGTAGAGTGAGTTAGTAGTAGCTTAAAGTATCAAGCATGATATGGTTTGCACCCATATGGTTAGTAGGCGCTATATCATGTGCAATATGTGCAATTGAGCTCATCTCTATGATGATTTATTAATCCCTTGAGATACCAAACAACTCCATAAGGTGTAGTTAGGATATGACACATTTAGAATTGAAATATTCCAAGGATGTTGTTATTGTAAACACTAGCAATAATAATTGTCCGATCATGTGGGAGAGAAAGTGAATCTATACTATGCTCATTGTTTTAAATAGCATTAAGACTACTCTTGAAAATGATCTTAATCTATTTTGTACAAAATTGCTTGGTATGGTTCATTACCAAAGCCGTTTAGACTTTCACCGGAAAGGCACGTCTTAAACCACTATAAATGACACAAGCTCTTCGTTTTCGCTACTTGAAGATTGTCACTTGTCTCTTGAGCATTGACCTTGGTCTTGATTCACTCCCATTGGGTCCTCTCTCTTTTGCTTCTTTTCTACGAGTAGTTGTTTCTCCGTTTTGATATCTTTCGATCTCGATTCAACTCGTAATCCTTCACTTAGGCATTATCACCTAGTATTGAAGTGGTATAATGATTTCCAAATGGCTTAAGATATATTTTAAGTATTTTAGAAAAACTTGGTTTTGAAAATTCCTTTGTTTTTCTTTGTTAAAAACCTGCCACTGCCAGCGGTTCTTTTATTGTCACGGTGATAACCCACGGTTCCATATCGATAAAGCACCACGGCCCCACCAGGTGACTAAATTAATCAGTTTTTATTAAATAACACTATTTCAAACAAACCCTCCCTTCTTCTCCATAGAAGGCGACGAGTTTTTCCATTCCACCATTGTTAAACCTTCAAAAACACCAAATCACTCAAGATTAATTGATTCCATGTTGTGACTTTCACTCATCCCTCTTTCAACATCTACTAATTGTAAGTTATTTCATTCAATTTCAATTAATTTGTTCTAGGGTTCTTGTTTTCATAATTGTGGATTTTTAAAATAAATGTTGAATTAAAACCTTGCTAGGAATATGGGTTGACATAGTTATATTACTATGATTCCTTAGGTTCGAATTCATTAAGATTTCACTAAAACCCACTTGTAGAACAATATGAATTTTGACTAAATATTTTTGGTTAAATGATGGAATTGATAGGAACCCATGAACAAATTGATAATTGCATTGTTAATGCTTACCCAAAAATGTTTTTGAAAAACCTTTGTTCAAAATTCATGGTTGATTTTACATTGTTCATATTATAGTCAATGATGAATTTGGTTCACTGTTAACATGGAAATGCTAAGGATTAATCCTTCGTTTGACAATCATTTGATCAAACACATTTCTCATGATTTTGGTTTTTGGTCATTATGTAGCATATGACTGATTGGGAAATATTTTTGTTTGTTGTTTATAGGTAACTAATCATGCCTTCGGAATACCATAAAGACCACCAAAACACTAAAGTTTATATGCCAAACCTTGCTGAATTTTGTCGCTCAACAACCTTTGCCAATACCTTTCGTTCACTCCAAAACTGTTGCTTTCATGAGGGTAGAGTTGTCGAAGAGGACATTAGGGGTTATACATACATCAAAACAATGTTTGCTCAAATTGGATTTGATTGTTTGTTATATATCAAAGAAGATATTTACCCCGAATTTCTCTTGGAGTTCTTTAGCGGATATTCTCTTGTCTATAATGATAATGGAGTATTTGTTAGTTTCACCATAAATGGTAAACTTATCCAATACTCTCTCGAGGCTTTTGGCGCGGCTCTTCGTGTGCCATTTGTTGGTACTTGTCGGTTCACCGATGCTTGGAGACTTAATGCTCTAAGTGAGTCTTCCGATAGTGCTCCTGATGACAACAAAGAGCTAGACCTTGACCTCATCCTTGATATCATTACCAAAGAGCGTTGTTCAACCGTTGTTCGAAGTATCCACTCTACTAAGTGATCTATAAATCACCATGAGATACTCGAAAGTGACCTTAATGATTGTTTGGTCTGATAGGCCGACATTCTTATGGAAAATGTATTTTGTCTTGGTGGAAACCGGGATCATATCCCAGAATGTATGGCACATATGTTATGTTGCGTCTTTACCAACACTAAGTACAATCTCGCATTTTATATCGCTCGACGTATTACCTATTCTCTCTCTCGACCGACCACAAATCTCCCATATGCCATGCTCCTCACTCGTATTTTCACTAAGGTTGGTGAAGACTTTCCCGAGCTTGATATTTCTCGCTTTCGTCCGGTCAGTCGTGTTATGATGCCTATTCGAGAGGTACAACCACGAAAGTCGAGAAGTGATCGTGGTACGAGAATGAATGAACCACAAGAGTCCGATGATGAGGACACTCGTATTTCACCAAGTGATGGTGGTGACGAAGGTACGATTGCTCATTTTGTCCCTTCGAGTGATTCCACCCCATCTATGAACATTTTCATGGACGGGTTATACCATTTTGTTCCTACTCCTCACTATGCCACTAGTGAACTTCCGGAAAACCTCCTACTTGAGCATGTTTATCGTTCAAACCTTCAAAAACGTGGTGAGTTACATGATTTTAGATCGGAGAAAAGGGGAGCACTCAAGAGCATTGGGAAGATGATAAAGAGATTTGGTAAGATGAAGGAATGAAGCAATGGTAATGGTACAAGGATTAACATGTTTGTGAACATGTTTTGAATTGTTGAACAATTTCCTATCTTTAGACTTTTTTATGTTTCTTGTTCTTAGAATTTGGTGTTAACTAACTTAAACATTATGTTGGATTGCTTAGTAATTTATTCCTTGGATGTTTATGTGATTGTTGTTTCGATTTACATATCTTTGTGTATTTCTTTTGTCAGTTAGCTTTCTAGATTTTGTTTTACTGTCCACTTTGGCTTGATATAGACTTGTGAAAAATGTGGGGTTTTGAAAATTCCTGGAGGAACCTTTTTCTGAAGCTTCTTTCCACAGATCTTTAAATACATGCGGTTCCTTAGTGATAAAGATCCGCAGTCCTATTTAAGGATCCGTAGGCTCCATTTTCGACAGAATCTTTGCTTTACAATGTTTTCCCTAAATCTTTGTAAACCTTGATGAATTTTTTTCTAAAAGACCAGCTTTTTCCCAAATTAGCCTACCTAGTTTCATTGTTCACCAAAATGATTTTTGACCCATTACTTGTTTGGATCACCTCCTTCTCTTCTTAAACCTCCTTTGTTTGATATTCTTCTCCATCCTTCAAACCTTCTTCCAAACCTAGACACACAACCATGGTGTCCACAAGATCATCAAATTCCTCCAAACAATCCTCATCCAAAAGAAACCTTAAGATCAAAATCAAGTTTTCTAAACTTGGTTCTTCACCTTTTCACACACCCAAGAGTGAGATTTCTCCAATTCTCATTTCTTCATCACCCTCACCACCTCTTTCACCATGCAAAACAAGCTCAACCCATGGTACTAACCATTCTCATGGTTCAACCTCATCTTCATTCCAATCTAGGATGAATGAGTTGTCCTCACCCTTCACTCTTAGTTCTCTTTTGGATGTGAACCCTCAACCTCTCCAAAGCATTCCCATTATGAATGACATTGTTGAGCCATTGGTTACCTCACCTTTCACCCCCACCAAATTCTCCTATCTCACTCTTAGACACCATGCCTCTTCCTCCTCCTCCTCCCTCAAACACTCCACTTTTGGGTGTTCCCATTTCCTACGTTAGGGGTGATCCATACTTCTTTGATTTTTTAGTAGTTCATGGTGCAAATAGTCCATGTTGCCTCTATAACAACTACATAATTCAAAACCAAAGAATGGAGATGTTTGCACTTCATAGGAGGTTGCAAGACTTCTTGCTTACCTTGTTCTCCATTCCTCCACCTCCTAGGAGATGAATGATGATTTTCTAAAAATAAATGTTTTTAAAAGAAAATCAAGTTAAGGACGATTATCTATCAACAACTAGTTTATCTAACTTTGTAATAGTTAGTTGTTGTTTCATTTCTTTTATTTCCTTTCCTTCATGAGTTTTCATGAAGAAGTGTTATGGATTTAGTATTTGTTTGTTGTTAACCTATGTGCTCACACTAATCAACTTCAATTTTATTTAAAATTTAACCTTAATCTATCATAACCTCTTAAAAATTGACTAAAATTGAATCAAAATGTTATCTAAATATTTTGTCACGCTTTGTCAAGACACTTTTTGTGTGTGTCTTGCCTTTGTGCAACCAAAGCATAATCTGGTGCTAAAAGAGGTAAAAATCCAAGATTTTCAATTTTTTGAAAAAGTCTTATTTTTTCAAAACCTTGTAAAATTGCATTTTCATGTCCACTGTATGCGGATCCTTAAAGATCACACGGTCCCTTAGATATAAGGAACCGCAAGTTCTTTTATAGAACCGTGGACAACAAGCCACTTTTGGCCCATTTTTGGTCTTTTTTCTTTCACCACAGTCTTTTTCAAGATTCCTTGTTTACCAATTTTGGTTGAACATTCCTTGAAAACTTTTTTTTTTCATTTCAAATATTTTCCTTGTCTATTTTCTTTAAATTTTCTTCTTTTGAGAGCTCTTCTTCTCATCCCTCACAATGTCTAACTCTCCTAATCATAACCTTGACATCTCTTTGTCACAATATTCTAAACCTAAAGCTTCTTCTTCTAAGCTTTCCAAGAAACCGAAAATCTCGGTTCGACCTATTTGGGTCAAGAAGAACAAGGATCATCATGATTCCCCTTCTTCCAAACCTTGCAAGACTTCTCTCTCTCCCATTACGTACTGGAATGAGACTTTCTCAATCGATCTAATTAACAGAGAATGAGAAGTTATTCCACCACCACCTAAACCTTGCAACATACCTCTTCTCAATGACTTATCTTCTTTCCCAAATCTCACTAGGCATTGTGAAAACATTTTTTATCCACTATCTCCGTCTCCACCACCACCTTATCATCTTGATGGTCCTCCCCCATCTAACGACTTTGTTTTGCATCATGGAAGCTCGTGTACTTGTTGTCGATTTCAACAAATTGAACTTGCTCATGTGTATGACAAGCTAAATTTTCTTGAATTTCTTCTCACTCGAGCTCCTCTCAAAGTATTTGTTCCCGTAAACAAATCTTCGAATGATTCCTCATCGTCTTATTTTTCCAGTTAAATCACACTTTGTGTTTTAGTTGTTTGAGTCATCTTTAGCAATCTTGGAGGATTATCACTAGTATAGTATTTTATGCTTATGTTGTTTATTTTCCTTATTTGTTGTGTTAAATATACATATTGTGTGTATGAATATTTCCCTTGTTTGTTCTTTCATATTTTTTTAATATGAATGTTATGTGTATTACTCCCTTTCCCATCAATTCGTTTTCAGACATTGTTTAGAGTAGATCATGGTTAAAACTTACAATTGCTTTTGGGTGATTCCACCAATTCTAAGTTTCTAACCCTTTGACATATTATCACTTCAATTGGTATGGATGTTTCTTTTCTACCTCTATTCCACCAATTGAACTTTAATTTTGTCAAAACACCCTATTTGGACATTCTTAGCAAATACTTACTTCTAATTTGAGATTTCTTTTCTTTCTCCCTCGCAAATTACTTAGTAGGTAGTGACTATATACACATTGGTGTTTCTTTTCTCTCTACAAAGGGGGAGCTTCTAGCCAAGTCTGTAAAACCTGCATGCTTTTACCATGAATAGTACCCTTAAGATCGTACGTACTAGATTAAAACTTTCCTTTTATAGTACGATTACGTTTACGTGTTAGGATTTTACGTATTACGTACGTGTTAGAACACGATAAGTATTTATTACGCACGAACACGCAATAATTATTGTTTAGATAATTATCGCGTGTTCGTGCGTAATAAATACTTATCATGTTCTAACACGTACGTAATACGTAAAATCCTAACACGTAAGCGTAATCGTACTATAAAAGGAAAGTTTTAATCTAGTACGTACGATCTTAAGGGTACTATTCATGGTAAAAGCATGCGGGTTTTACAACTCATCCCCCCTAAAAAGAATAATTCGTCCCCAAATTATAGATAACGTAACTGGAAGCGAAACATACCCGAATCAGACTGGAAAGGTATGCAAAATAACGGAAATGAAGGTGACATGGTAGAAGGGAACGTGGAACGTGACATGTCTTGAAAAGACATGGAACGTGACGTGACTGGAAGGACATATCTAATCGATAAGAGAAAAACGGATAAGAAGTCCGGATGAACTTGTCCGTTTCCAAGTGGCTTCCCTCTTGGAACGGTTCCTTTATAAGATCTTGACACGAATGATAAGTCTTCGTCCTCCTGACTTTGACTTGGAATACGAAGAAGTTCTTGGTTATCAACGTAAGGTAGATCCCCTAATTCGATCAAGGGAATAAGAATTAACGTGTAAGAGTAACTGAAACATTATGGTGCAAAACAATCCAACTTAACCGATAACTAGCAACGATGCGCGAGACATATAAAAAAGTACTACGTGAAAAATTTTGAACGTGATACGTGAAAATTTTTGAACGTGCTACGTGGAGATATGGCGAGTGTAGTATGAGTAAACATATCGAGATCCATGATACGTGTAACATATCTTGATCATGATATGAGGAACGTGGAATGAACATGACATGTGAAACATATCGTGATCATAGAATATAATGGCGGTAACGACAAACGTTAGAAGGTGAGACATAGATTATGACGAGAAACGTCTATCTGAGGATAGGGAGTTATACTAAACTTCGGTCTGGTCTCTCAAGTTCTTGCAAAACTTCCCAGAACGAAATGAACATAAAATCGTAATCCTAGATACGATCATGAACGTGAATAGTGTCATGAACGTGAGCGCGAAAGCAAGTCGTGGAATCCGAATAAAGACGTGAAGTAATTTAGGAGTACAATTGCGAATCTTTGTCTGACCCGATAGCTGAGGGATTACCAAGTGGTCGGATGAGCCTTGGCTGGAACATGTCTGATCAATATGTTGGTTCTGCAATCCTTGCGGATGTAAGGATTCTATAGACTTGATCAAACTGTTTGCAATAACCCAGATAGCATCATGCTTCTTCTGAGTTTGCACTAATCTAGTAACCAAAATCCATGGAGATCTTGTCCCGTTTTAGTTCACAAATTCAGATGATAAAACATCCCAGTTTGTTGTGTCCTATCTTAGCCTGTTGGTATGTCAGGTACATAGATATGGACGTAGATGTATCCTGCTTCATAGAAACTTGATACATAGAAGGTTGCGAAATTCTGAATCTCTGAATCTAGACTTCTCCTAGCGTAGGATTTCCTAGAACACCTAATGTAGTGTAGGGTTCTCTCCTTTACGCATAAGCTGAGTCATGGTAAGATTAACCATGCAAATCCATGTGATCCAGCGTGTCACTGTAATCAAACAGAATTGATATTGGAAACTTTTCCAGGGTGAAATTTCTCTTGTCATAGAATTTGCAACATAGTGCAGATATGGTCTTCCTGTTCTTCTCTGGGCATAAAGGAAATCAGGTTATCCTCAATGAAATCACTGATGAATTTGCTATGAGTTCATGGAAACTCATTCTTATAATGTCGTTGGAGCATTGATGAGACTAATTCAAAATTATAAATCTAGCATGACCGAGTCGTGTACGAATAGCAGTCATGGACATTTCCTGCTCTTTCACTCGTCACTGTTGGCAGCATGATCATGAGTTCAATCTTGGAAAAGTGATTAACACTATAAGGTCGATTGGACATGTTGTCAATACGTGGAGGAGAATAACGGTCATGAATGGTGATTTGTTTACGCCGACGGTAGTCGACACATAATCTCATGGTACCGTCCTTCTCTTTGTAAGTTCTTATGGAATGTATAGGAACAATTTTGGAATAATCCGTTGGTTATGCGTAAAAGGACTTTAGTAGTCGTGTCTTACTGACCACTAGAAAATTTTAGCGACCATCGCTAACAACGCACATGCTTGTAAGCCTAGATAATTTGTACAGATTTTCCTGATGGAAAATCAAGCTGAATGTATTCAGGAGCCTGAACATTACTGTACAAAATTATGAATCATAGCATGGTGTGCTGTTCATAGTACATAATTAGAATAAAATTCATCTCGTGTCTTTCCGAGGAAATGCGTTAGCAGCTTGAATCTCATCATTAAGCTGAAGGAAAACCTTTGTATACGTGGGAATTCAAAAGGCGTCCTTCATGGTCATTAATCAATGATTTATGGTTACAAGAATGAAAGTGACATCGGCAACGTGACAGTTCTCACTGATGCGCCGGTAATGGTATTGAAATTCTTGTGGCCTGATTAATACATGGCACAACAAAATGGATATACCCTTGGAGGGTACCCTGAATTTCTTAGAAAGGTTCCATAGTTGGACGTGAGTCATGTGTCTTGACTCGTGTCTTGGAACTATAAGCATGACATATGTCTTGACTGGTGTCTTGACATGTGTCTTCAGAAGGTATACGTGAGACATGTGTCTTGACTGGTGTCTTGACATGTGTCTTGAGACGTAAAACAATAGAACTACAATATTAGGTTATTATACCAGACTTGGCGGATCGGTCGGACTACTGATCCTCTGTATGTCTGATCACGTCCGCGGCCGGAGCCTCGGTTGCGATTTCTATGATAGTTTCTGTCATAGTAGTGGTTACTATCGTCCTGTCTGTCAGTTCCATGACGGTCATTCTCATGACTGTGATTCATGTAACTATTCAGCTGAGTGGCCGGCTGGTACCGGTTAGCACTCATATGGCCGAAATGACAGTCGAATGACGTGTGACATGTAACTAAGAATTAGGGACAATGATTGATGGAAATTGTCTGATGGTGAAGCATCTTCTCGTCCAATTGATTTTCTCCGACGCCTTTGTCTTCGTCTAGTAGGATCTCCAGGTTGTGAACAGCATCCACATCTCGTAGCGTCTCCGAACGTCAGCAGCATCAACCTTTAGTAACATCTCCAAGCTATGAGCGGCATCAGCAATCTTGTAGAATATCAGCAATTGAACATATGCGTGAGATGATTTAGAATCGACTAGCGAATACTCGTGAAGTATTGCAAGTGAAATACACATGGATTTAGGTACGTGTAATACACATGAAATACGGTACGTGGAGTACACGTGGAATGCACATGAAATGATCGGTATGGGGTCGATCATTTGTCATGATTTAAGGAAATTATACCGGTTAAACGGTTAGGAAAACCATCATGATACCCTGGCAGTATTAGCATAGACATCATTCTGGTTATAACGGAAACGTTAAAGTGTGATTACACAAAATTCAACGATGATTTGCCTGACAGCATGATCAATGAAAACCAACCATGACTATCATGAAAGCATGATTCAATGAAATCTAACAATGTCTTGCAGGACAACGTAAATAACAAAAGTGGCGTAAAACATAATCAACATGTAGACGGAATTATCATGAAGAAACATGAAACCATCTATCACGAAGAAGTGTATAACATAATCAGCATGAAACTGAAGTTAACCATGATAGTATGAAAACATACTTGACATAAAAACATAATAACTTATGAGGGGACATGAAAAAATTTATGCCAATTTAAATCATGAGAAAAATTTTATGCATGAAAAACAGTGCATGAATGCGTAATGTAGTTTATAAAACCTTTATATGTGTGAGGGAACGCCTATGGGTCGGTTCCAAAACAAAAGACATGGCGAGGGGACGCCTATGGGTCGGTCCCAAAGTTAAAAGTTTCGATAAAATCACATGCGAATAAATAGGGCCAGTCCTATACCAACCATTACTTAGTCATAATCCTGCAACAATGATACATGAAACATAAATAAATGAAACTCATCTGTCAAAACTTATAAAAAAAAAAATTATGTGACTAATTATGAACTACTGGGGTTCAGTCCACATAGCCACAGTTCACGAGGAACATTATGCATGAAACAATGACACTTAACTAAATATGAATGACGGTTGTCCATCCATATTAGTAAAACAATATCGATGAAAACATCAAGGTTAAAACCTCAAAGTGCTGAAAACATCATGGTTAAAACAACAATGCGCCGAAAACATCAATACGTAGAATAACAGACGTTGGCTTAGGAAGCTCCTGGTGACTACCCACTAGTCACAGGTCGAGTTTTAGAGCCTACAGGTCGAAACGAGGCTCTGATACCATACTTGTAACACCCCATTTTGATAATGGAATGTCACGCGTAATTATGGCGTGTCATCAAAGCATACAATGATAAATGTATAAAACATTACATGACCATAGGGATAACCGGAATCAAACAT
Source organism: Glebionis coronaria (assembly GCA_025667525.1). Taxonomy (NCBI): domain Eukaryota; kingdom Viridiplantae; phylum Streptophyta; class Magnoliopsida; order Asterales; family Asteraceae; genus Glebionis; species Glebionis coronaria. The sequence goes on from CM046882.1 coordinate 216,702,863, forward strand.
CAGTTCCCAAACATAAGCACAAAACATAATAAGCAAAAGAAATGAATGAAAGACTACACAAGCATAAATATATGAAGGCAAAAGGAAAAGAAGTCTCTAGCAGCTTCCATCCTATGCACGTCCTCCAAATGCTCGAGTCTTTCCTAGGGTACCTGCCGTTTTGGGACATGGAAAGGAAAGTAACGGATGAGCAAAACGCTCAGTGCACGGATATAGACATAGTATATGTGACTAAAACATAATAGAGACTTAATAGTAGCGGAAATGTATAAGTCCTGGAAAACCTGGAACATGTTCATAAAACTGGTTTTATAGTTTGAAAAGCCTTATGTTTATCATATGAAAACTGTTTAGCATATTTTACCATTAGCCAATATAGGTCATGAAAATCCACCGTGCATGAATACTTGGAGGGGTGACCTCATCATGCAAATTAGAGGGGTTGCCTCTAATTTAATATACTGGTTTTTGGGTAGGAGGGATCAGCTCCTTGTGAAGGATGCAAGGCACACACCACATTCACCATGAAATCCTGAATAAAACATGTAACTAGGATGCACCCATACGCCCCACATGATAAGTATAAATAAATGGCCAAAAGCTGAAGGGACGTCACGAGCAATCACTCCGCCGTGGTGAAGTCATAACATAAGTGCCTCTAATGTTATGGTTATGGTACCTCCATAACTAGGTGAAACTGGTCATGCATGTATATGGCTATAGGTAATCTTATTTAAACATAAGCAATCAAACACATAACTTATACTACGGGAAAACAGTTGGCTGCATACGGGGAATCCTAATAAGGAAAGAATGTCCATACTGAAAGGACGAGAATCCGTACCTTATGTCCAGTGAACGAAGAAGATGAACTGCGAGGAATCCTACTTCCGAATCACTAGTGCTACATAAATACGTACATGAATAAGTATCTGCTTACTAAGTACGTTGCTGGTTTTATGTCATGTCATAGCTTATTCTATGTGTTCTTACCATATTTTACTGTTTAAAACCCTTAAATTGTGTTTTATCTTATATTTTGTTTAATCTGATTAAGCACTTCTGGTATTTCATGTGTTATTATACTTACTGTGTAATAATAAGTAACTTTCCAAAAATAGCAGGTTTCCTAGAATAGAATGTTTCCAAAAATAGAAAGTTTCCAAAAATAGAAAGTTTCCAAAAATAAAAAGTTACCAAAAATAGAAAGTTTCCAAAAATAAAAAGTTTCCAAAAATAGAGAGTTTCCAAAAATAGAAAGTTTCCAAAAATAGATTTACTACTTAAAATAGATAAGTTTCTAAAAATAGAAAGTTTCCATAAATAGATTAGCTGCCTTAATTAAACAAGTTTCCATAAATAGACTAGCTGTCTTAATTAAATAAGTTTCCATAAATAGATTAGCTGCCTGAAATAAATAAGTTTCTAAAAATAGCTGGTTTCCATAAATAGATTAGCTGCCTTATTTAATTAAGTTTCTAAAAATAAAAAATTTCCATAATTAGAAATAAGCTGGTTAGATAAGCTAAGTATATAAGTCTAAGTGTTTTCATGATTATTTTCTAAGTCATATGATATAATGTATAGTTTAATAATTATTTCATGTAATTAAATTAAACTATAAGTTAAAATATTTAATTAAAGTATAACATGTTTTTAATTAAATAAGTTAAATACTTAGGTTAAAATGTGTATTATTATATATTAATAATATAACTTAAGTCATGTTAATTAATTAATTATATCCATGGTTTTAAAATAATTAATTAATTATAAGTCTTAAATATACAAATACTTAGGTTAATTAATTTCATGTTTATAATAATTAAAATAACGTAAGTCATGTTATTAAATTAATCATATCATTTTATTAATTTAATTTTAACATAAGATCATAAACATAAAAAAAAAATAAACATACACCATGAACCGGATCTAGGCTAAAAACAATGAACCGGACATGAAATCAACACCGTACCCCGAACCAACTCGGGGTACCCCCGTGTTTTACTGCTGTCGTGGGACCCACACGCACCAACCAAGACCATATGGTCTTGGTGGTGGTCGGCTTGGCAAACCGAAACCCATTCGGGTTCGGTGCAGCCTGCGGCCAAAACAAACACCCCTTAAAAACACCCTTTTGATTTTATTTAACACCAAATCATGTTAGATCCATGTTTAATTATTATGTTTTTATAAAAACAACACATGTTCTTGATTTATAAAAATATTAAATCGAAAGAAAAGATTTAAAAAGGGTTTACCGAATTCGTGTATCAAAAGGATGAAGAACAAACACGATCACCAACTTAATTCCCAAGATCCAAGATCACAAACCACCCCCTTGTGGTGGATGTAGGGTGGCGGCACAAAGAAAAGAAGGAGGAGGAGGAGTTTTTAGGTTTCTGTAAAAATTCTCTGTAAAGAAAATGAGTAGTGTAATTTTCCTTAACCCCCTTTTAGTAAAAATTGATGGGCTAAGCCCATCCTCCCTCCTAATTTTGTGGTAATGGGGCCCACAAGGTGTAACCCGAATGTTTTTCCGTGTCTAAAATATTGGTGTGTTCTCGTGTTCGTGTTTTACGTGTTTTAATTAGTTATCGATCGTGACTTAATATATTTATTCGTGTTCGTAATAAATATATATATATATATATATATATATATACGTAATTAATATTAGCCCGTGATTTAATTACGTATATATATATTTATTACGAACACGAATAAATATATTAAGTCACGATCGATAACTAATTTAAACACGTAAAACACGAACACGAGAACACACGAGAACACACCAATATTTTAGACATGGAAAAACATTCGGGTTACCCCTTGTGGGCCCCATTACCACGAAATTAGGAGGTAGGATGGGATTAGCCCATCAATTTTTACTAAAAGGAGGTTATGGAAAATTACACTACTCATTTTCTTTACAGAGAATTTTTACAGAAACCTAAAAACTCCTCCTCCTCCTTCTTTTCATTGTGCCGCCACCCTACATCCACCACAAGGAGGTGGTTTGTGATCTTGGATCTTGGGAATTAAGTTGGTGATCGTGTTTGTTCTTCATCCTTTTGATCCACGAATTTGGTAAACCCTTTTCAAATCTTTTCTTTCAATTTAATCTTTTTATAAATCAAGAACATGCGTTGTTTTTATAAAAACATAATAATTAAACATGGATCTAACATGATTTGGTGTTAAATAAAATCAAAAGAGTGTTTTTAAGGGGTGTTTGTTTTGGCCGCAGGCTGCACCGAACCCGAATAGGTTTCGGTTTGCCAAGCCGACCACCACCAAGACCATATGGTCTTGGTTGGTGCGTGTGGGTCCCACGGCAGCAGTGAAACACGGGGTACCCCGAATTGGTTCGGGGTACGGTGTTGATTTCATGTCCGGTTTATTGTTTTTAGCCTAGATCCGGTTCATGGTGTATGTTTAGTTTTTTTTATGTTTATGATCTTATGTTAAAATTAAATTAATAAAATTATATGATTAATTTAATAACATGAGTTAGGTTATTTTAATTATTATAAACATGAAATTAATTAACCTAAGTATTTGTATATTTAAAAATTATAATTAATTAATTATTTTAAAACCATGGATATAATTAATTAATTAACATGACTTAGGTTATATTATTAATATATAATAATACATATTTTAACCTAAGTATTTAACTTATTTAATTAAAAACATATTATATTTTAATTAAATATTTTAAACTATAGTTTAATTTAATTACATGAAATAATTATTAAACTATACATTATATCATATGACTTAGAAAATAATCATGAAAACACTTAGACTTATATACTTAGCTTATCTAACTAGCTTATTTCTAATTATGGAAACTTTCTATTTTTAGAAACTTAATTAAATAAGGCAGCTAATCTATTTATGGAAACCAGCTATTTTTAGAAACTTATTTATTTCAGGCAGCTAATCTATTAATGGAAACTTATTTAATTAAGGCAACTAATCTATTTATAGAAACTTATTTAATTAAGGCAGCTAATCTATTTATGGAAACTTTCTATTTCTAGAAACTTATCTATTTTAAGCAGTAAATCTATTTTTGGAAACTTTCTATTTTTGGAAACTTTCTATTTTTGGAAACTTTCTATTTTTGGTAACTTTCTATTTTTGGAAACTTTCTATTTTTAGAAACTTTCTATTTTTGAAAACATTCTATTTTTGGAAACTTTCTATTCTAGGAAACCTGCTATTTTTGGAAAGTTACTTATTATTACACAGTAAGTATAATAACACATGAAATACTAGAAGTACTTAATCAGATTAAACAAAATATAAGATAAAACACAGTTTAAGGCTTTTAAACAGTAAAATATGGTAAGAACACATAAAATAAGCTAAGACATGACATAAAACCAGCTACGTACTTAGTAAGCAGATACTTATTCATGTACGTATTTATGTAGCACTAGTGATTCAGAAGTAGGATTCCTCGCAGTTCATCTTCTTCGTTCACTGGACATAAGGTACGGATTCCCGTCCTTTCAGTATGGACATTCTTTCCTTATTAGGATTCCCCGTATGCAGCCAACTATTTTCTCATAGTATAAGTTATGTGTTTGATTGCTTATGTTTAAATAAGATTACCTATAGCCATATACATGCATGACAAGTTTCACCTAGTTATGGAGGTACCATAACCATAACATTAGAGGCACTGATGTTATGACTTCACCACGGCGGAGTGATTGCTCGTGGCGTCCCTTCAGCTTTTGGCCATTTATTTATACTTATCATGTGGGGCGTATGGGTGCATCCTAGTTACATGTTTTATTCAGGATTTCATTGTAAATGTGGTGTGTGCCTTGCATCATTCACAAGGAGTGGATCCCTCCTACCCAAAAACCAGTATATTAAATTAGAGGTAGCCCCTCTAATTTGCATTATGAGGTCACCCCTCCAAGTATTCATGCACGGTGGATTTTCATGACCTATATTGGCTAATGGTAAAATATGCTAAACAGTGTTCATATGATAAACATAAGGCTTTTCAAACTATAAAACCAGTTTTATGAACATGTTCCAGGTTTTCCAGGACTTATACATTTCCGCTGCTATTAAGTCTCTATTATGTTTTAGTCAGTTATACTATGTCTATATCCGTGCACTTAGCGTTTTGCTCAGCCGTTACTTTCCTTTCCATGTCCCAAAACGGCAGGTACCCTAGGAAAGACTCGAGCATTTGGAGGACGTGCATAGGATGGAAGCTGCTAGAGACTTCTTTTCCTTTTGCCTTCATATATTTATGCTTGTGTAGTCTTTCATTCATTTCTTATGCTTATTATGTTTTGGGCTTATGTTTGGGAACCGATGTTTGATTCCGGTTATCCCTATGGTCATGTAATGTTTTATACATTTATCCTTGTATGCTTTGATGACACGCCATAATTACGCATGACATTCCATTATCAAAATGGGGTGTTACAAAGTCAATAATTCTCTTCCTCAACAACTTGTGCTAACCTTTTTTCTTCGACAAATGGGGAGAAATGATAGTGATAAACTCGTTAATAATTCGAACAATTTTGGATTTTACATAAATGAGTTTATAGTTTGTCGTAATCAAAAAAGGGGAGATTGTTAATGCAAAGTAATGCATAAAAATATTATTATTGTTAACTAATCTTTCTCAGTTTTGATCAAGAAAAATTAAAAAGACATTTATCGTCAAATACAATCATAAGACGAATTATATAACAAACACTATCCTCAAGGTAATAATCATTTAACTATTACACTAACATATCTTAATCATGATTAGTGATCATAAAAGTGATTAGTCCTAAACTTACATTTTATCAAATGTGACAAGATTTTTTAATAAACTTTATTTTTAAGAAAATGTTTTATTAAAATGGAAAATGTAAATTTGAATATGGCATATTCCAAATGCCATAGGAATATCCTTTGAGGGTAAAAACTTACATCAGATATTAATCCCCCACTAAAAGATAAAAGGGAGCGGAGTCTATGAACACGGATCCTTAAATGCCTATGCGGTTCCATAGTGATAAGGAACCACAGGCACAATTAAGGAACCGCGCTCAGAGAGCCGTTGGCTTTTGTCTCCAATAAGTAGTGGATCAAATCTACATTTACTACAACCCTTTTTGGACACTCTTTCTGCTATCGTTCTCCTTTCTAATTCCTAATCATTTGTAAATGATCAGCTAATGTGCTAAGTATGTTTACTTATGATTATCCCCTTGATCTCGTTTACTACCTTGTCCAAAGAGAAGATCACTCACACACTTGTGATGTGAGTAAAGATGAAGACTTGATGAAGATCATCCTCTCCTAAAGATCTAGTCATGTTCATCATTTGTTTTATTTGAGTCTTATGTAGATCCAATGAATTTGTGAATACTTGGATCTAGTCTTGTGTAAATCCATTGTATATGTGTATACTTGGATTTGTGTTGTGTAAATCCAAGTTACATGTGTATACTTGGATATGTGTTTTATTGAGTTATAATAGTTGTGAGTTGTGAGTTCTCACTAAACTATAAAGTGATGTGGTTGTGTCTTTGTGAGTTCTCACTAAACTATAAAGTGATGTGTAGTTATGTCTTGTGAAGTTCTCACTTAGCTTCAAAGTGAAGAGTCGTGAAGATTGGTTCTACCTTTTGATTAAAACTCGATATCTATCCTTGTGTCTTAAAATGGTGAAGTAGGCACGTTGTGAATATTGGTTCTATCTTTCGATTAGAACTCGAAATCTAGCCTTGTGTCGTAAAATGGTGAAGTAGGCAACGTTGTGAAGATTGGTTCTATCTTTCGATTAAAACTCGACATCTAGCCTTGTGTCGTAAAATGGTGAAGTGGGCGACGTTGTGTAGATTAGTCGTAGCTAAGATTAGGTCTCGACATTTAGCTGTGTCGGAAAATAATGTAAGCGACGTTGTAATGTTTTCTCCGCCAAGAAGGGAGCTTGTGGATATAGTGGAAATCTCGAGTAAGGTGTACTCGAGTAATAGATTAGGAACGAAAATAGAGCTTCATTGCCGAACCACTATATATCTTGGTGTCTGATAGGTGTGAAAACACCCATCCTTTTACCACTTAATTATAATAATAACCAAGCCAAAACGTGTATTTTATGTCGTAAATGTCGGAATTATGCGTGGTTTGTGTTTTTATTGTGTTTTAGGACCAAAAGATGAAAAAAGAAGAAAACACGGGCTTTCACGGCCTTTTATCGAAGAAAACGAGAAAAGACGAAGTCAAAAGATCAAGTGTGCAAAAATAACGGAAGTCCAAGGCCTATTCTGAATATTTATCGAAGAAAAAGTCTAAAGACGGAAGTTTAATGAAGTCGAAGAACCAAGTCTAATTAAAGAAGAAAATTATAAGACGAGTTCAAATTATATCGACAAATCCCGAGACGACGTCGAGAAAGACAAAGAATTTAAATCGATTCGAGATAAGAAGAAAGAAGGAAGAAAGCACCAACATTTTAATCCTCCTATAAATACCCTCCTAATGTGTCATTAGGAGGTGGTTAGTTAGTTTAGATTAGGAGTAGGAGTAGATTACTTTCTCTCTCTAGTTTTCTTTAATGTTCTTCAAGCTTTTTCTTTAATCTTTTTTAAATCTTTGATCTTTAATCTTTTTAATTCAGGTTTTTAATCATCTTCTTCTACCTTTCTTATTTTGTTTATCTTTGATTCATGTTAATCTTTGATTTTATTTCATCTTAATGTTTATTTGATTAAAAAGTTAATCTTTTTATTCATATATAAGTTTTAATACGAATACGCTTTGAGCTTGACATGCTTATTGGCTTATTTTGTATTTAGCTTATTTACTTTTTAGTTTTCTTAAAAAGTTTAGTCTTTTTAAAGTTTGATTCATAAAGTTTGCTTATTTCGTATTTTAAAAGTTTTTAAATTTGTGCTTATTGAGTTGGTTAAGTTTTTGTTAATTGTTCTTTTTAGAAGTGCTTATTGGTTTACTAGCTTATGCTCATCCATCCGAATATTGTGATTTTTCCATCACAATAGGGTTTCTACATTGTGACAGCTTATTGTGATAGTTTTTCCGATCACTTATTCCGATCGTAGGTTGCGATCGCCCATGGCATCGTACTTTGCGATCTGGTATAAGGCTTATTGTGACGAGATGCTGCCTAATTTTTTTTAGCCACATTCAGATAGAAACATTCAGATAGAAACATTCAGATAGAAACATTCAGATAGAAACATTCAGATAGAAACATTCAGATAGAAACATTCAAATAGAAACATTCAGATAGAAACATTCAGATAGAAATATTCAGATAGAATTATTCAGATAGAAACATTTAGATAGAAACATTCAGATAGAAACATTCAGATAGAAACATTCAGATAGAAACATTTAGATAGAAACATTCACATAGAATTATTCAGATTGAATTATTTCGATATAAGTTTTTAAATTTTTGTCATTTACTTTTAAGTATTAATTTTTAGTTTAAAATTCTAGCTTCCACTTTTACTTAACGACATTTACATTTGTTTTTACATTTTCATTTATATCTACATATTCCTTTTACTTGTAGTTTAAAATACATAAGCTTTTCCCTTTATATTCCACCAAGAACGACTGAGTCGTACAGTTAACTAGTAATCAATTCGAATTGAATTGAGACGAACAAATTTTCATACTTGGCAAAAACCTTGTATCGAATGACTGGAACAACGAACTTTCATATGAGGCAAACCCTAGTTATTAAATGGCGCTGCTGCCGGCTCTTTTCGTGAAGATTAGCGGTTTATTGTGAGAGACACGATGGATTTTGGGATCCGTTCACTTTTGAACGTTATTTTTGTGTCAAAAATTTTCAAAAATCCATAAAAATAAAAAATTTCAAAAATCCAAAAACATTTGAAAAATCATAAAAGCATTTCTTTTTCGAATGTTTTGCACCAAAAATATTCTTCTTGCTTATCTATTGTTCTTAATGGATTCGTTTGTTGACTGTGTAGGGTGTGGAAGACCATCTTCTGGTAGTCAATCCTGTCAATGGTGTTCATGCGAACGGTGTGGAATGGATATCCCTAATTACAAATTTGGCCGTTGTCTATCGTGCAATTCGATCAATTCATACTTCAATTCATTCTTCTCTCACTATTTCACCCTCTCCCATATATGACGATCCATATCAACAAAATGCACCGGGTTTCTCTCAATACCCGTGTTGCAACAATTATGGGGGCCCTCACGATACTTCTTATTGTCAGCCAATGAATTATTATAAGCCAAACCCGTGTTCTACTTCTTTTCAACCAATGATTTATGATGGACCACATCCGTGCTATAATTCTGGTTTTCACAATTTTGAGCCCCCACAATACACCCTCGATCATCAATCTTCTGTTGGAATGTGTGAAGAAGAACGAGCCAATTTTTTGAATACACTTCAATACGTTCAACAACAATTAGCTAGCATACGCGAAGCAAAGGAGGAGGAAAAGCGACAACAACAAGAACAAGTATCTAATCTTAGTAATTATACTCCTCCTCTTGTGCGTCCGCACTACTATTATGATGATGACGAGGATGATATCTATGATCTCAACCCATCTTCTGAGATTACTACTCCTACTCTTGATATCCCTAATGCGTCTAAGGATAGTGATAAATCGAGTGAGATTAGTGATTTTGGTCTTGACAAATTCTTTGATGAGGTTTGTGATGTCCCTACTTTTGCTGAACTTACGGACGAGATCGCTCTTAATGATGATGATTTGTCTCCATGCTATGAGAATTTCACTTTTGAAATTTCTCCTTCTCCTCCGGGCGATGAAGGCGATGTTGATTTATTCTCTCCGATATTCGAGAAGTTCACCACTGAACTTGGTCTTGTAGATGAGGTGGAAGACGTTATTCTTCGCGACAAATTACTGAAAGTTCATCTTCTTATTGCTAAAATTGAAGCGTTGAATTCTGCTCCTATTTCTGAGTCTTTACCTCCGTCTAGTACTTCAGTTGAGAATAATGATACAGCTATGGAGGAAATCGACATTCTCTCAATACCTCCGGGTATTGATGATGATGACACGGGGGGGGGGGGGGGGGGGGGAGGGATATTATTTTTTATAATTTTCTGCATGAAGGTATTGTCCCTAGTCCCCCTCCCGAGCACCCTTTATCCCAAACATTAGACACCATTACGGAGGATGAGTGCTTTGACCCGGGGGGTGACATTGACCATTCTATGATTGACACCTTTAAGGTTGTGCCGCTCAGTGATCATCCATTATCTTTGGGGGATGACAATGTGCTTCCTTTACCCACCCCACCTCCCGTGGATCACAACCTCACATACTTTTCGTATGTTGAGCAGACTTTTCTACCCTTCAAGACTTATCCTCCGGCCTCTCCTGTTGTATTTTCCTCCGGGAACGAGGACAAGGTCTTTGATCCCGGTATTACATTGGAGGCTTCCCCATGGACTATTTAATTCGGGGACGAGTCAGGCTCACGACTCGGTTAACAAAAACAAGCGTTTCTCGGGAGGGGAGACCCTTGTATATGTTTGTGTTTTCTTTGTTATCATGTGCAGGGAAACGAGCTTTCAAAGATCCATTCTTGATGACTTTTGATGACCCGTGATTCCGTGTTCCCGTCTTCCCGGTTCTATCCTAAACTCTTTTGATTCCCTATTTTATATTCTTCAATTTTAAAAATAGCAATCACTTTAGTTGTCCTTTCCTTTGCAAGATTTAAACAACGTGCGCAATGTCCTAAGTGTAGGGGAGTTTACACCCACATGCTTAAACATTGAGGAAAATGTTTATATTAAGTGTAGGGGGACTTCTATCGAAGTTAAGTGGGCTTTTCCTTGTATTTGTCCTCATTTTAACCGGAAAATCGATTTTTCGACATTTTTTTTAAAATTTTGATCTATTTTGGCCTAGTTGTTTTTACCTTTGTATAGTTATTTTCTTTCTTTGCTAGAATAAATTTTAATAAAGTGGTATTAATCTTTCAACATTGTGAATCTTTTGACTCAACCCGAGTTTACTTATCCAAGTTTACTATAGCTAGTATCCTTAACGTGTTTATGTCAAGTTTTGTTAGGATTTTATATAGAGAACTTTAAAACGCGAAAGTCTTAACTCTCATGGGTTAAGAACAAGAACTTTTCGCAAGTTCCTATAATTGATCCTAGAAAGTCGTTTATCAAGGGAACTTTAAAATGCGAATTCTAAACTTCAAAGAGTCTAAGAATTTGCAAGATCCTATAGATGACTTGAAAACCCAAAACTTTGATTTAATTGGCTAAGAATTCACGAGTCTCATTCCTTGAGATTTTAAATTATGGTGAACGAGAGATGATAGAGTCAATTATAAGTTTGGTATTCTTTCATGAATTTATGTGAGTTAATTATGAGCTTTTTCTCCCATCGCTTGTTAATAAATTTAATTGCAATAAGTAAGGTTGTAAGATTTGAAAAGTTACTTAGCTTCTAGCCCAAGATCGTTTAAAAGTTACTCGATATTAATTAGAGTTCATAGCCAAGGCGTAACTTATTGAAGCGGGATGCAAAGATTGGCGAGTCCGAAAAGGTCCTAACAAGGCATGAGGGCTACATTTTGTTGCTAAAGATCCAAAGTGATGTGAAGAATCATTTATCAAAAATCAATATGAAGGATCGAGACACACGATGAAAAGCAAATACTCCCCTAAAGATCATGGAGAAGTCTATCCAAAAAGGCCTTAACAAGGTATTAGGATAAATAGATCCAAGTCCTAAAAGGAGGCGGATCGTTGTATATCAACATCCCAAATAAATATTAGAGAAAAATGAAGAAGTCGTGGTCCAAATATGAAGAATCTCTCAAAAAGTTCAAGTGAAGAAATTCCTATTATGAAGAGAAGACCATTATTTCATGAACGTCTCTCAAGATTTGAAGTATGAAGTCAATGCCAAATATCAATCTAAGAAAGGTCTCAAATCGTGAAGCGAGTTATGCCAAGATATGAACTTTATGAGGTCCCGAGAAGCAGTTTTAAAAGATTTTGTCCTTTAGCTAACTATTGATTAAACCGTCCTACTTTATTTTCAGCCTTAATAACTATCGAAATAAGTCAACAATGCATCCTCGTGATCATTCAAGACAACAATAAAATATAAGAGATACGCCTAGGAATAAGGGAGTCTAAGTAAATAATTGGCCCAAATGAGTTTGTGTTAGTTTGTTAACTTATAATAACAATGATCTCGTTTTTAAGCTTAGTATGGGGAACGTGAAACTTGAGGATGATAAACATTCATGACAATCCAAAGCCTCAATGTAAGTCTTTAATCTCTTTATTTGTTTTTTTTCCTTTAATTATGTTTAATAAATGCCAAGGTAGGTTAATTATGATGAAAAATATAAAACGTGTTTTGTAATTAATGCATTGCATGAGGACATTGCAATGGTCAAGTGTAGGGGATTTGATAGGTGTGAAAACACCCATCCTTTTACCACTTAATTATAATAATAACCAAGCCAAAACGTGTATTTTATGTCGTAAATGTCGGAATTATGCGTGGTTTGTGTTTTTATTATGTTTTAGGACCAAAAGATGAAAAAGGAAGAAAACACGGGCTTTCACGGGCTTTTATCGAAGAAAACGAGAAAAGACGAAGTCAAAAGATCAAGAGTGCAAAAAGAACGGAAGTCCAAGGCATATTCTGAAGATTTATCGAAGAAAAAGTCTAAAGACGGAAGTTTAATGAAGTCGAAGAACCAAGTCTAATTAAAGAAGAAAATTATCAGACGAGTTCAAATTATATCGACAAATCCCAAGACGACGTCGAGAAAGACAACGAATTTAAATCGAGTCGAGACAAGAAGAAAGAAGGAAGAAAGCACCAACATTTTACTCCTCCTATAAATACCCTCCTAATGTGTCATTAGGAGGTGGTTAGTTAGTTTAGATTAGGAGTAGGAGTAGATTACTTTCTCTCTCTAGTTTTCTTTAATGTTCTTCAAGCTTTTTCTTTAATCTTGTTTAAATCTTTGATCTTTAATCTTTTTAATTCTAGTTTTTAATCATCTTCTTCTACCTTTCTTATTTTGTTTATCTTTGATTCATGTTAATCTTTGATCTTATTTCATCTTAATGTTTATTTGATTAAAAAGTTTATCTTTTTATTCATCTATAAGTTTTAATACGAATAAGCTTTGACCTTGACATGCTTATTGGCTTATTTTGTATTTAGATTATTTACTTTTTAGTTTTCTTAAAAAGTTTAGTCTTTTTAAAGTTTGATTCATAAAGTTTGCTTATTTTGTATTTTAAAAGTTTTCAAATTTGTGCTTATTGAGTTGGTTAACTTTTTGTTAATTGTTCTTTTTAGAAGTGCTTATTGGTTTACTAGCTTATGCTCATCCATCCGAATATTGTGATTTTTACATCACAATAGGGTTTCTACATTGTGACAGCTTATTCTGATAGTTTTTTCGATCACTTATTCCGATCATAGGTTGCGATCGCCCCTGGCATCTTACTTTGCGATCAGGTATAAGGCTTATTGTGACGAAATGCTTCCCAAATTTTTTTAGCCACATTCATATAGAAACATTCAGATAGAAACATTCAGATAGAAACATTCAGATAGAAACATTCAGATAGAATTATTCAGATAGAAACATTTAGATAGAAACATTCAGATAGAAATATCCAGATAGAAACATTCAGATAGAAACATTCAAATAGAAACATTAAGATAGAAACATTCAGATAGAAACATTCAGATAGAAACATTCAGATAGAATTATTCAGATTGAATTATTTTGATAGAAGTTTTTAATTTTTCGTCATTTACTTTTAAGTATAATTTTTAGTTGAAAATTTCTAGCTTCCACTTTTACTTAACGAAATTTACATTTGTTTTTACATTTTCATTTATATATAAATTTTCATTTTACTTGTAGTTTAAAATAGATAACCTTTTCCCTTTATATTCCACCAAGAACGATTGAGTCGCACAATTAACTAGTAATCAATTCGAATTGAATCGAGACGAAAACATTTTCATACTTGATAAAAACCTTGTATCAAATGACTAGAACAACGAACTTTCATATGAGGCAAACCCAGTTATTAGTGTCTTCCTATTAGGTCGTTTCTTTCCTTACTTTTTACTTACTCTTACTATCATATCATTCACATCTACTATTTGTCATTGTTAATGCTTTAGAATTGAACCTGATCATTATGCAACTACCTTTCAAGTAAAACGTAGTTTTGAGAAAAACCTAATTGAAAGGAATTTTAATTAGGACATAAGCCGAATAGAAACTATTAAACTTCCGCCCCCTTCTAGTATCTACACATTTCACTCATGCCTAGCTAGTAAGAAAGAATTTTGATGAGATCAAGGCTCTCTATGAACAACATAAAAGGAGTGTCTTGAAGTTTGTTGATGTTGGTTTTGAAGAGGACAAAAGAGCTATTGAGGAAGCTAAGAAACATATGCAACAACAGAGACGGTTTGGAAGTACACCTAGACTTGATACAGAAGGAAGTTCTCCACCTATTATGACTACTTATACCAGGAAGAATAAGAAAACAAATGAGATTCCAAAAGAAGCCGAAACTCAAGTATTGGATGAGGGTAACAAAGCTTAAAGTGTTGAAGAGACTGAAAATGTACATGCGGTACATACACAGTCAATGGTATATGGAGAAACGGTAAATACATAGGAACTCTTGGAGGAACACACTATGCAAACACAACATGAAAAAGGAACCTCCAGAGGTACTAAGAGAAAAAAATCAACTAGAAGGAAGCACCTAGCAAGGAAAAGTGGAAAGCCTACAACTGATGAAGAAAGTGACAGTGATGAGAGCTGTAGAAAGTACTTGAAGATAGTTGGATTTTCAGATCAATACATGGATACAGAGATCTTAGGAAAGAAATATTCCATTACAAGATGGACAGGTGCTACTAATCAAGGACTTGAAGCTCATGGGATAACCATAACAGATGGAACATTCAGGATGTTTAGGTTATTAGAAGAAATACTTCATATACTTGATAGAAAAGATATTTAGGATCTATACAAGTATGTCCAATGAGGAAGTGAAGGGGGAGAACAAGTCTCTTTTTTACTTCATGAGCTGAGATTTATGTATGAGCCATATACTGCTAATCAAGAGATATTGAAAGAATTGGAAGACAAGGTTCTTACATACTAGAGATACTTTAGATCTTGTGGAGTACACACATTGGATGTAGATGATGTCACTTATTACATGCTTCAAGAGATAAGATATCCTTTTGGAAGAAGAATGTTAGAAAGGATGTTGGATCTTCAACTAGATGCTTCAGAAGAATCCACAAGTGCTTTGGAGTTGATAAGGATGATCAAGCAGCAAATCAAGGATTTGGAGAGAGATGAGGAAACAGAAAAGGAACTTTAAGTGTTTGACTTCCAGTCACACTTTACAAACGGTCATCAGTTCACCATGTCTAATCCACATAAGAACTGACAAGTCCATAAGCAAACAGTTTATGGTAAAGACTTCTCAAATCCATTGATAGCTGGTAGTTTGCTAAAAACTACATGGTAATTAAATCATCATTCTTAATTGCAAAGATTTGGCTAGTCCTAGCGCAAACGATTCTAGGTAAAGACTCTATCAAATGTGTTATATGGTTGAAAGTTTACCAAAAATTGTAGGGTTATGAGTACACCTTATTCTTGATTAATAAATTATTGGCTATTCCAGAGTGTACGGCTAACTGGTAAGAATAAATCAAATCCGTTGATATCTGACGATTTGCTAAAAATCATGATGCCAATACAGATTGGTTTGTTGTTAATTGTTTTATTTCAGGTGAGTATATATAAGGAAGATTGTTGATTCATAAATTACATTGGTGACATGTTCAAGGATATTCATTCTTATCAAGGAGATTATGGAGAAGGTTTTGTCATCATCAAATAAGAGAAGATGATCCATGATCTAGAGCCATACAAGTTTTACCTGAAGATGACAAGGTCTAAAATATGAAGACAATAGAGTTGATGAAAATTTTAAAGAATGTTCAAGTTCAAGACAGAGAAGATCATACTTTAAAGACAAAGATGAAGTTCATAAAGAATTGGAGTTCATTATACCAGAGCAGATCTGTAGTAGTGTTTGGATACATTCAGTTGGTACAAAGATCAAAATTACCAAGTTTAATCCTGATTTGAGGTGAAGTTTGAATACATGTGTTATTATACATTCAACACACACATAAACAAGAAGAAAACAAGTTATCATTCTTGTTTAGGGGAGGATTGTTAGGAATTATTTGTAAAAGTACCAAGTACTGTTAGTTATGTACTAAGTATAGTTATTATAGTAACTACTGTTAGTATTAGTGCGGTACATGCTAAGTACCATTAAGCTAAATGTAAGTAATGCTAGTATAGATAAGGACTGAAATATCTTTAGTAAAGATATGTTCTAGGTATATCGAGAGAATATCGTCTGTGATATACTTATCTAAATAGAATATTCTAGGGGTTCCTTGCACTATAAAAGGAACATAGGAATGATGCATTTATTGTACCTTTTCCACAGTTGATTAATAAGAATTGAATAGTTAGAGTATATTGTTGTTCTTCTTTGATTTCATAAGTTAGATTCCGCATAACTTATTAGAGTTTAGTAAGTCTCTCAAGTGCTCTAGTTTGTTTGCAAGATATTGTGCAATCCTTAACAAGATCTTGATCTATTCAAAGGGATCAACAGATGCTTCTTCTATAGCCAGTGTAGCACTTGAGTCAATGGTAGAAGGAGTGCGAATGTGTACCTTCACTTGTGACATCAGGCTTGAGATGGAAATCATACTCCTCTTCGGCGCCGTCTTTTTTATGCCTCTCTATGTTAAGTCCTTCCATGATCACGCTGATAGGCTAATCTTGGTCCTTTTCAATAGTTTCTACAACAGTAAGATCACATTTTTTCAAATCTATGAAGGCGGCATCCAGTTTATCCTGCGCCTGGGGGTCATAGTAGGGCACTTCCTCCAAGCTCGTTTTTAGTATTCCTTCCTCTGAGGCACGTTTAATGGCAGCACTTTGGCCTTTAACCATGGCGGCTGCTAAAGCACGCATGTTTGCCTCACGAATATTAGGAGATTCTAGTGCGCCTTTGGCAGCTAAATGAATGTCGTGCTGAATTAGCCATTGTCTCTCTTCTCGTATGGCCATCATATGTGGGTAGAGTTTTTCATCAAAATCCATGCTAAGGTAGTGTAGTCTGTTGCGTGTTCATTTAGTTCTTTTTGGCATTTAGTGACGAGGTAAGTTAAAGTGGTAAAGAACTTATCTTTACATTCCTCGAGCTGCTGCATGGCCTACTGGTTGTTAGACTCCTATTTTTTCAGCTCTCTGCGCTCTCGGGATAGTGAGTCCAGAAGTGTAGTCTTCTCATCCTGTAAATACTTAATGGAGTTCGTGTTCATACTGGTTGTAGCCTCAACCAGAGCTAATTTGACCTTTAAACAGGCTAGTTCCATGTTTTTCTCTTCAAGTACTTGGATGTGCTCCGTGGCTATGGTTTTAGATTGATGTGATAACTCTAGGATCTTATTCATAAAAGTGACGTTAGCAGTACTTCGTGAGTCGCATTTACGGTAACTTCTCAGCGACTCATCCGAAAGAAGATCTAGAGTTTGAGAATGTCTGGGGGAGTAATATTTTCTAAAGAATATTTGTAGTCCTAGGTCCTACTTAAATCGCATAATAATTGGACTTTCCATTGGGGGATAAACACATCTGATAATGTGGTGTTGGTTTTATCGTCAGATTGTAAGTTGGTCGCGGTACCAGGGGCAGTAAATCTTGAAAGAACATCATTATTGATTTCCGCATTTGTCTTCGTGTCCACCCTGCGATGACAACGAATAACGAAAAGAAGTTAGAGTTGCCCTATGGAAGTACAAGATGATGATCAGCAGCACAGGGCGTATAAGACAACAAATGTACCTATTTCCTTTAATTTATGAGCAGGGTTTGATAAGCTACAGAAAGGGCCGACACTCTCCATTCATGGTTTTATCTATGAAGCATCGGGAGGTGTCGCTATAGGTCTTTTGTGGAGTTGGGGAAAAGCGATTGTATCCTTATCATCGCGCTCATTTAAAGGAATATCTTCTTCAGATAATGGCCCTTGCTCCTCACTTATATTTTCACCTTCTTCCGAGGAAGACGTTTTTTTATGTCATGGGACGCTGCGAGTGGGAGTCGCATTTACTTCATTAGTCCTCTCAATATCTGGTGGTGAATTTGTCTCTTGATGCATTTAGGGCACGGTGCGCCCACCCACGGTTACCCTCAGCGGAAGTTCTTCCGAGGTCCGGGGACGAGGTCGCATGATCACCGCATGAGGGTGTTCGCGTTTTACTAATTGAGACAGACTCATTTCTGTAAAAAAAAGAGAAGACCAAGACAAAATTGTGATTTTCAAATCTAAAGGCATATAAAGGAAGACATTTAAAGGTTGATCCTTACCATGTCCGAAATCATCATAAATCTCTGGCACGTGATCGTCGCGCATGATGATATTATGACTTAGCCCAATGACGTACAATAGTGCTTCGGGGTACTCTTGTATAGGGATGCGGTTCGCATTGATTTTTTAGCGTCCTCCATGCTATACGTACCTGGCTCAAGGCGCCCGTCTTTTATCATCATTTCATGGGTTATAAAGTCGTATTCAAAGGGAAAGATCGCGTTGTCTATCCAGAAAAATTTGTTGTTCCAATTTTTTAAGGAATCCAACTTTGTTTCATAAAATTGGAGTTGGCCTGGTCGTTTGGCAAAGGATATCTAACCGTTGACCCAGGATGGGCGATAGAATGGGCGGAACAGGTTTATTGTCGGATCTACATCTTGCAGGCAGCAGTTGACTTCAAAGTTGGATATTTTTGTTGCGCCAATACAACGGAGCTGACATATGTGGATACCATAAAAGCTTGAGATATCCGTTAGAAATCGGGATAAAGGTATGCGATTGTTGGTAAACTCAAAAAATCTTGTGTAGACTCCTACTTTTCCAGGGGGAAAAGCTCCCTATGTGTGATTGTGGCTCTGGTACTTCAGGATGAAGATCCTCATGTATATGGTATTTTGTGGTGAACTGGGTTAGCTCCTGGCCGGTAATAAAGGAGGTCATGTCAAATATTTGTTGTACCATCTTGTTTTTTATACGAGAAAATGGTAGATGTTTTTTCTGGTATAAAGGAGGATATCTTGAAGGTTTATTAATGGTTGACGGTACTGTAAATGAATGATATCGTTATTAAAACCTCTAGGTTTTTTAGTATTTCACTTTAAAAGCGTGTGTCGCGTGTCGATCATGTATGTAATCTAACGGTGGCAGTTGCATCGTTTGGAATGACGTGACAGACACTAATATAATCAATTATTATTATAAACACCACGAGTATCAGATTATATTTTTAACATTTAATGATAGGTTACAAATTTATAAATGAGTATTGAAAATTATCAAATGTGTAATCATTTTACCGTAAATAAGTATTAGACAAATTGGAATGTCAACATCACATAGTTATTATTATATTTAAAGTCGTAAATAAAATGATGAAATCGCTAAACTATGTTGCCGTATAACATCCCGCCGTGAAGCGTGGATATTCGATAGTCCTATTTTAAACGCGTATGTCTCCTATGTGTAAGTATTACTCTTTCTAATTTACGGTCTATTTGCCTAATTAAATCTATTAATATCCACTTGTTCAGTTATAATATAAACACTAAATCTAGTTGACTTTTAAGTTCGATAATTCTATACATATTCTCTATTTTATATTGTTAACTTGACGCAGTTACCATATATTTATATGCATCATGCATCCATTAACGTCTTGATCCTCGTTCTATGTTAGTGATACCCAAATAATGAATGATCAATTATCTAACCATGTGCCAAGAAGCCTACTACGAAACTAATCAAATATTAAGATATTACTGAATTTATTGACTTTGAGGAGCCTATGGAGATTACCGGTCAACTCATTTGAACGGTATAATGAAACAGTCGAGTCATGCAATACATTCAAGCATAATATATAGCATAATATATGTATTTTTAACCGTCATCTAAGTATGATTAAACTCGTCATTTACTTTACTTAAGAGAAAAATCATTTCACAAATTAGACTTAGACTTTGAGATCGATGTATACTATCTTTTTAGCCTATATCACATCAATCAATCATATTCTATCAAATCAACTTTCCATTTTTTTAAAATTTTTTTAATGAGAATTAAATTATCTTTCTATCGAGAGACACATTTATAAACATTCGACGAATTTTTTTTCTGAGAAAATCATATATGATTCGTATCACGGATCATATATGATTTTCTTAGAAAAAAGTTCGTAAAAAGTATATACATGTACCCCTCGATAGAAAGATGATTTAATTCTCGTCATAATGATATGTTTCGTTTTGCGTAACGATTAACAGTTTGTGAAGTATTTAATTTTTAAAAAATGAATTTTTTGTTAGATTAAAAAATTGAGTGGTTGTGATTGATTGATTAGGTATATGCTAAAAACAGGGTTTACATCAAAATTTTTCTATACCATTTTTTTTCTCTTTCTTATTTCATCAAAAAATCCAAATGATTTTTAGAATTGACATATATATATGGAAAATGATAAACCTTCCTACTAAATGTTCCTACTTATCTTCCTACTCATAAGATTACGACAAGTGTCAAAATCAATGAGTGAGATAAAAGAGATACATAGTGGATTACACTTGTCCATATTTATATAGAGTAGGAGGTTAATTAGGAGGATATAGTAGGAATGTATAGCATTGCTCTATATATACCTTAATTTAACATATACTTTATAAACCAATTATATTTATTTAGAGTTGAGATCTATGTAACCCAAATACCCTTCTTTGGAGTAATAGTATTATTGATAATAATATTGAAGTGTTTAGTTTACATTCTCTGTGTGTTACATATCACATTACATACATAATCTTCATAATATAAAATAGTAGATTCCGCATACTCTTTGATACCATTCAAAGTTTCTACTGAGGCTGTATAGGATTTATTCTATATAGTCAAAGTCTACAAGATAGGCTAACAAGATCATAATGGATCAACATATGTATACTTAATCTTATGTTAATTACGTTATGTGCATAATTGTTTGATCATATCTGTTTACGTTTACTCTTGATGCATGTATTTTAGATACACCAGATTGTGAAATCAAGTCTTGCATTATGCAAAAATTCAGGGAAAATGTTATTGCACGTTTTAATTTATGCGTTAGCATGCTCACGGCTCAACGATAATGAATTACATATAAAATATGGGATATGAAGGACATTGTCGATTTCTGGACTATTTGGTAAAATGGTTTTGCCAATCCCTTTCAAAGGAACGATATTTACATTTGAAATAGTCACAAGCATTTGATCATTACACCTAAGTTCATTGTGTAAAACGAATTTATCATAAGTTCTTCTATATTTGTCTTACCAGCCATGTTTACGGGTGGATTACATGTGCCCAGAATTAATTTGTGAGTTCAAGAATAGTGTCTCATCAATATTGCATATTGATCAGCTGATAACCCTATGATGGACTTGAATCGACACTAACTTGTGTTGCTTTAGCGCTTTCTTTGAATTTCAGTATTTTGGTCTCTTCCTTTGTTCCCATCACGTGTTGTTGGCCACCAATCTAGATACCTGATAATTTCGAAGCAACCATCACGTATGTGACATGTTTGGCCACACTTCGCACACTCCATCTTCTTCATGCCTTTACGTCTTACATCCTTATTGGAAGTTGTTGGGTCTACTAGATGTAGATCTTGCAGCCTGTCAGGAACGGTGAATGACTTCTGTAATCACAAGTCAATCCACAGAGAGACTCTATACACAGTATGAATGTAGAATACAAATATAATAAAGAAGAACAGAATAACTATAAAGACTTGATCCTTTCTAAGGATTTCTAATATTGATAATCACTAGAACTACGTTTGGTGAAGGTGTCCCTAACCCTTCTGCCTAAGGTTCCTTTTATACTACAAGGAAACCCTAATATATCATTAAACAAAACGTGTAAAACTGATATGCATATCCTTTCCT
This sequence comes from Glebionis coronaria, assembly GCA_025667525.1. Taxonomy (NCBI): domain Eukaryota; kingdom Viridiplantae; phylum Streptophyta; class Magnoliopsida; order Asterales; family Asteraceae; genus Glebionis; species Glebionis coronaria. The sequence continues at coordinate 216,725,051 of CM046882.1, forward strand.
AACATATCTCATGCATATCCTAACAGAATAATAAACAAATAATAAAGTTTGACTTTGACCAGGACCAGGAGCACGACTTGCTCCTACTACTACTAGGACCAGGAGGAACTACATACCTCCTAGTCTACCTATTACATTTAACTATTACAATGGTCCTAACAATCCTCCCCTAAACTTGAATTTGACCTGTTGAGTTCAAGTTTCCTGGAAAACGTGCACATAAAGCCCGAGGATTGTATCAGCAAAACAAATAGCAGCATCAGCAAGATAAGAATCAGAGTAACCACCGTAATAGGAAACACTAGAAGCTTCTCCAAAGCTTGGAACAAATCAGCATCGTGTTGAATCTTTTCAGCAACATGAGCAGATTTGATGAGCCTTTACCAAGTAGCTGCTCGCTCTTGGGCTAGCCAGTCTTTCTAGTGGAATAAGCATCACCTTGGGAGACTAGAACCCAGCCCAACTCTTAGAACGTGAATCAATGGTGAGTGGGAGTACCCTGATGATTTTAGGCAAACCATCACAGCCGTCAACGAATTTGATATGTCTTTACCAGAAGCCGTACCCCTCTGGACTCGCCAACTCTCAGCAATGAAGCATCGGTGAGTTGAACACCCTATAGCTTTAAGCAAGCTATTACAGCTATCAACGGATTTGATAAAATCTTTACCAAGAGCCGTACCCCCTTGGATTAGCCACTTTTTAGTCCAGGACTATGGCAAGTGAAAACCATCCAGTTTTGGGTAACCTGGCAACCATCAACGGATTTGAGAATCGCACCAGGAGCCGTACCCTCAAGGTGAATCAACTCTTTCTTGTCGATTAGACATGGTGAGTTGAGGACCATTTGTTGTGAGGACCACGTCCAACACCAGGTGAAACCAGTAACCAGCACAAGCACAATTCAACAACCATGACCCATAATGTGAAGCAGCAAATGGTATCATATTCACAAGTAGAAAATCCAAGATGTGTTAAAAGTATAAGCAGATATTATATAAAAAGTATAATTTTTTTTATATATATGTTTTTGTTGTTTTTTTTAACTACAAAGAATGAAATTCACCAATCACTTTACATATTGGTGAAAAGAATGATAATAAGAACAAATGAACAAAAAATACAAAACAGAAACACTTACAACCCAACCAAATCACAAACCAGAAGCAGCCTTCTTATCTGCTATCAAACGAGCCTGAATTCCTTCCACCAATGCCGTGGCCATAGAGGACTCATTCCCTGATGGAGCATTTGAAATTTGCAAGTGACTAGCCAACATCGCCTCCATCGAAGAAATCGTCAATTGATAATCCACATCTGTCAGCATAAAAACCGTATGACCAGATTCCAATTCCAACATATGCACACCACATCCCGCATATAATTTCCATCGCTGAATCACCCATTGCATCTGATCCTTCCATATACCCGAAACAGGAGCATGAGGAGGTGCATCCAGCATCAGCTTAAGATCAGCCCATATACGCAGACCAGGCCAGGAAGACACAGCCATGGGATCAAAAGGCATGCTAGAATCCACAAATCCATATAAAGCCATAAGATCCATACGATCAGCCCAAGACAACACACCCTGCAAACCCGAAGCTAACCTCACAGACCCATCACTCAGAGTAATTCTATGGGATACCATACCAAGAAGAATTGTGGAACGCTCAACTGTGTAACCAGTAATGTTCCCATTTCCCAAAGGCAAATCAGAATCACTGTCAGAAGCTGCATCAATCAAATTCTCAGGATCACGCTTCTCATAAGGGACCGTCTTGCCACGGCGAACACGTCGAGCTTGTTTTTGGCGAATCGAACGTCGAGGTGTGGGATCACTAGGTGTGGTTTCTGTCACACCTCCAATTTATTAGAGTAATACAACACAATGGGGTGTGACGGTCATGACTATCACGAGACATAGATACAAAGAACGACTATTTAAAAGCCGTTTAATTTAATTAAAAGCATAAAACTTGTTTCGGAAGCGAATTTACATAAGATCATAGTAAAACATTGTTTCAAAAGACTTTAACATTGATCCAAATATCCACACACTAGTCACGACCATTTTTATTAAAAATCTCCCATGCATAACCACGTCACTCCTCCGTCTTGATACCTGAGAAAAACATTGATAAAGCGTCAACACAAAGGTTGGTGAGTTCATAGGTTTGAGTTTAAATAGTGTGATGAACCATAAGATTTTCCAAGGCAACCGGCATATAATCTTATAACAAATACAAGATTATAATCAAAAGTATACGTTTTAATCACCTACGTCTAAGCTCGTGACACCGAAGCGTTAACCTAAACCAACAAGATATAATAAGATTCTGAGCAAATGCCTATCCCGAAGCATTTGTAAATCCTCAAATGTAAGTGTATCTAACTTTGGCCACACAACCAAATTAGATAGGGAGGTTAATCCCGATAGATCTATCCATAACATTCGCGCTTACACAAAGTAATTAACAGTTCACGATAGTGGGCTAAAGCATCTAGGGATATCGCTACTTAGACATCATGTAGGCAAACGTATCAAGTTTTAGCACTTATGTTCATCCGTTTAAAACAAGCAATGTTCTCACCCCAAAATAGTTAAAACAATTAAAAGTGGGGCTATGAAACTCACCTCGAAGTAATAGCAAATATAAAATAGCACAGCGTAGTCATGGAGATATAATAGCTCGAAACAATCCGTAACCTAAGTTAAATGAGGTATGTATTACTATATACGCAACATGGAAATAAACGTATCATTTAGTCCCCTAGTATGTGCTTGAGTTTTTAAAGATATAGGAGATTTTAGCACGTGAGAACGTTTAATGTCTAATAATAATGTAGTCATTTAATCGGGATATATTTAGCAATATCGAACATTTTGTGGTCGGAACAATTTATTTAGTCGGATCGTTTAATGGGTCAAATATCCTAAATGCATTTTATTATAATTATCTTAAATAAATAAAATTATTAAATTCATTAATTATGAATTTGATTTTAAAAAAAAAGTTCTATGTTCCCATGTCGGGGAACAGGGAGCAAGTTTCTAACTTACCAAAATTAACATTTTAAATTTTGTACGTCATTTTTAAGCTAAGGAAAAGGGGCGGTTTCGGCATTTTTTTTCGGCGTGAATAGCAGGCTCAATAGTAGCTCGTGGAGTAAACCGCAAGTACCGTCGGGTAGCTAGTCGGGTGGTCTACATGTCGGTCTTTTAAGTTTTATAAATCGAGGTCTTTTGATGGGTTAAAATCGGGTTCGAACTAAGGGTCGTACAAATATTTTAAAAGTTACGAGCTTAATAGGTCAATTTCGATCTCGTCTACGGTTTTCGATAAAGACTTTTGGGTTGAACCAAGAGTATGGTCGTGTAGACGGCATGGCCGTCTACAACTTTCGTTGTTTAACTGTCTCGGGGCGAGGTCGTTTTGAGTGTCAAAAGTGGGTAGTAAAAAGGTCATATTGCGACTCGTTTAAACATTAAAATGCATCCACTGCTGCTGTTGTTATATGTAACAATTAGTTGAAACACTTGTTTTCAAAGGTTCGTAACTTACTCGTTTTATATCCGTTTTAACCCGCTCTTTTTCCTATGTGTAGCCTACCATGTTGTCTATAGTTCTTAACCAAATATTGCGTTTCACAGCCTTGTTTTTCAAAGGTTGTCCTGGTCTCGATACTCGATTGTTTTTAGTGATTTAACTTTTAATACGTTCTCTACACTAGTGAATTTGACATGGGATGTGAGGCATGTCTAGCGGTGGCTTTGCTGATTTTATATTTGCGACAAAAGGTGAGTGTTCGGTCTATTTTGATAACGTAAAGTGACTTTCTTTAAAAACAGCCATATGTAATATGAACTCCTTTATTCATTCACTAGCCGTGGTTTCTAAGGTTTCTAGTCGATACGAGACTACTCACACGCACCCTCGTGTGAGTAGTTCTATTGTGTCACGGTACATAACCCATACATATATTCACACGTTAAAGGTTCTCGTCTAAGGTTCAATGTTTTGCAATTCGTTTCTTTTACACAATTCATTTCACACAAGCACAACTAGACTAAAGCTACAAGAAAATAATAAGAACGAAGGAGGTAAAGGTTACCCTAGCCGCGTGAGACTTCCACAGGAACAAAACCATGAATATGTTTAAAACCCAGTTTTCACGACACAACTCGTTGGGGTACTCCCCAACTCACGACTACTACACTTCCACGACCCAATTCTTTATCGGTTGTTGTTGTAAGATTCGATCCATGAATATGTGTAAATAAAGGGGACACGTTTTTAGGTGATCAACGGGGGAATACATTTGTTTTTGCTAAGTGTGTGTTTCTTTTATGATGAAAGGTCCAGTATTTATAGGGGGAGTGAGTGAGTTAGGACTAGGTTTATTTAGTTAGGGTTTTCAACTTTTTGGTTTAGTTGTAACTAGAAATTTAACTAGTGAGTACCATGAAAAAGGGAGAAAGGTTGGGAAGAACAAAAGCAAGTATTGGGGCTCAGTTTGGCAGCAGGAAAAGGAGTTTTAGTCCTCTCAAGGTTGGTTCATTTAATAGCAAAGTGTAGTACAATAAAGATATTTAGAAAACATGGGGTGTAGGCGCTTTGTTCGTTGGATATGGGAAAGATGGGGGGAGTCACATAGTACTAGGATTTGTTATAGATGGATGTACAAGTTTGAAAATCAACCTATGGAAAGGAACATCATATAAACGTGGGTTTTGAGTGAAGTATGGGGGACCGGTTATGGGTATAGTACAAGAGCTTGTTTGTGATTTTCTTTCTACATATTTTGCAAGGTTTAACTTCCTTTTTTTTGTGTAAATGTAATAAAAAGATAAAGTAATATGGGAATATCTAATCTTAGGAAGTCTCAAGTAGTAGTAGTTTAACAAATTTAGTTTGAGGAGAGGATGGGAAATTTCTAAGTGTGTCGTAATACCTTGGGTGAAATATTAAATTTACGTAACTCTTTTAAATTACGTTACTTTAAATAAGTGTCGACTTCAAAAATAGAAATTCCTATCATGTAACGTAAATGAATAATAAGTCGTTTTAGTAGAAATTGACTAATTGTTATGAGCGTCATTCATAAAAATTTCAAATTCGTACACAAAATACGCGTAATCAATCAGGACATTCAATAGACACACAAGTCTAACCCGAACTATCGCGTTTCTCGTTAACTAAATAGATTCAAAATTCACGTTTGTGACATCCGAGATCCCTTAAATTTGAGCTTCGACCCGAAGCTCATACTTCGATGAAACTTTATCTAATTAAAGAGGTGAGGGTATTTAAACTTAAATTGGTCTTCACGTTCCCAAGTAACTCGGGTCCTCTTTATGCATTCTAACGCACTTTAACGGTCGGTATACGACTTTGCCTAAGTCGTTTTATTTCACGGTCTACAATTTCAACGAGTTCTTCAAACCGTTAAATTGAGTTTTACTCAAATAGCGTTTCGTTCTTCTCATTTAAAATTTGTTTTAGATTTTTCCGACTCTAACCTATTTGAGTTTTATTTTGGTCAAAACAATTGCCGCTCTTAGTATTTTTTCGTCTTATACACGCTCTTGCATGTGATAGTGGTTAAGGAAATATTCGTACTAGGTTTACTCGTATCGCGTAGTCGACGTTCCTACTTAAGACGGTAGAAAAATGTTTGACGTTCATAGCAAATAATAAATTTTTCTTTGACTAATAGGGCAACTTGAATATATTCTAATAATACTAATATATTTTATTTTTACGATGACTACTATGAGCATGCTCGCGTTCGACCACGATCATACGTAGTTGATCAGGCTACGTACGTCTCGGGACCAACGGTTGCATCCTCCTTTTCATCATGATTTAACTCTTTGAGGTTGTAATTTATATATTGGTAGTCCATAGTTCATTTCATTTGTTATCATTGCTCACTTTTAGCAATCAACAAAATAATTTGCATACTTATTTGTACTAGTTCTCGTCAAGTTTATCAATAGTTCACGTCTTCCAAATCAAGTTCTTCAAAAAAAAAAAAAAGTAGGTTTTCTCAAAACTTTACATGGTAGTCCTTACTAAAAATGTTTCAACATTAGTCACGGTGTTTTATACATTAAGTTGGTCGCCACGCCAGATTCTCCAAAACTTTGCATAATAGTCTATATCAAAATATTTTGTCATCAATCGTGTAGTTTTTTTTTCAGTAATACCTTTACTGATTTTACCAAAATATTTTATCAAAATTTCTAAGATTCTTACTCATAAAGTTTTCGGTGATGGTTCCTTCAAAGTAATTTTTTTTAAATAATTTTTTTTTTATGTTTTCCAAAAATATTTTATAAAACTCCTTTTTTACAAAAAATTTGATTAATTTTTCTCCGACGTATATAAAAATATTGTTGGATAAAAATAATTTCTTAAGTAAAAGTTTCACAAGATATAAAGATAACCTTTTAAAAATAACTGGAAACAATTAAATAAAAAGTTTTAAAATACGATTACATAACACAATTTTTGTTGGTGGTGATATCGACGGATGTCGAGTCATTTGATCTTCATAAAAATAAATTATTTAATATTTCACATCAGCCAGTCAATTCTATCACAGAATTTTCTAGAATTTTTATCATGCTTTATTACATCTTAGACACTTCGGTCAAATTTTTTTTTTTGTTTTTTTTCCTCAAAATAGTTTAATTTGTTTAATCCAATCAACTAGTTAATTCGATCACAAGAATTTCATCACAAAAATTGTTCATTTTATTTTTATCTGTCGTTTGTTCATAATCATTTTGTAGACTATTTACGTTCGACACGCATTATTAGGATTTAAAAAAATGACCACAATTCAAATATGGAGTTCTCAAGCTTTGCAACATGCAATAATCCTTTTAATTTAAAATATGGTATAATCCTCATATAACTGAGTTATTTCTTTAATATTAGCTGTTATATAATACTTTGTATATCTATAATAGCTTCTTAGCAACTTAGTTGCAAACCAGTGGACTAGAACCTTTAGATCCATCTTTGTACAATTTCTCCAGTATAAATTTCTCCTTGTCATGCGTTCGACTTACGCGTCGTCATATTTCCAGATAGTTTTCAAATTTTTGTAATACTATTTTATGTTTATTCCATATGATATAGTACTCTGTGGAGTATTACAGGAGTAATACTTTGTATAGAGTGTTTATCATCGTATGTTGTAGAAAAATTGAGACGACGACTTTCATTATTATAGTGTCCGCACACCAAGCAAACTAATGGTACTAATGTACCGCACTAGTCAAACGTCAATGAGGTAATCACCTTGTCAGATCATGTAAGTCTTATCCATCCTCGAGGAAATTCACTAAAAATATTACGCTGCATTACAACTGGCACTTGACTAAGCCTCGCAACCCAATCAAACAAGAACAGCCTTGAGGTCTAGTCAAGTACTAGTCGTTTAACTTCTTAATATCTTTTATGAATTTACTCGTCTTTAGATATTACTCACACTATTTAACATTGATTAAACCTACATAAAACTAATCAAATATGTTATAACTTAATGATCAACTAATCACGCAACATGTAAATTCATGACCTTTACCCATCCATAAGAAAACTCATCAAAAACCCTAAGTTGTATAACGACTGGCACTTAACTTAGTCTCGCAACCCAATCAAACAAGAACAGCCTTGAGACTTTGCTAAGTATCGTTATACTTCTTAACATTTTTGATGACTTGTCTTGATTTTGAGTTTACTCACGACTTATCATCAACCATTACTAAATCTCAGCGCTTCCAAGTACTGTTTTGGCGTATATTTTTAATTCAGCGTATATCTTTATAGGGTACTATGGAAACACACAAATGTTTATATAGTTCATAGTAGTCCAGTAGAATGTTTTTAACAAAATACGTAATAGCATAAGTATGTGTATGTTTTACTCCAAATAAACATGGCACAAACCATCTTAACTTGATTTAAACATGGCACAAACCATCTTAGTTCGATTTAAACATGGCACAAACCATTTTAGTATCACAACAATCCAAACAAGGATGTTAGGTATTTTACTTCAAAATATAAGAAAAATCGTCTTAATACACATTCATAAGTACACCTAACATAAGGATCATTCACACAAGGCAGGAAATACTTAATGCTAATAACACATGGCAATCAAGTTTAAACTAACATGGCAAATCACATGGAATAACTCAAGTCACAACTTACTTTTATCGAAGACGCGGAGTGAAGTGGTTCTTGGAGATTTTTGAGTTAGTTATAGTCTAGAATTACTTTTCGCAAAATTAAATTTTATACTCACGCTTATAAAAATCATTTTGTAAAATAACCTAGTTCTCTATAACCAGGCTCTGATACCAATCTGTCACACCCCCAATTTATCAGAGTAATACAACACAATGGGGTGTGACGGTCATGACTATCACGAGACATAGATACAAAGAACGACTATTTAAAAGCCGTTTAATTTAATTAAAAGCATAAAACTTGTTTCGGAAGCGAATTTACATAAGATCATAGTAAAACATTGTTTCAAAAGACTTTAACATTGATCCAAATATCCATACACTAGTCACGACCATTTTTATTAAAAATCTCCCATGCATAACCACGTCAGTCCTCCGTCTTGATACCTGGGAAAAACATTGCTAAAGCGTCAACACAAAGGTTGGTTAGTTCATAGGTTTAAGTTTAAATAGTGTGATGAACCATAAGATTTTCCAAGGCAACTGGCATATAATCTTATAACAAATACAAGATTACAATCAAAAGTATACGTTTTAATCACCTACGTCTAAGCTCGTGACACCGAAGCGTTAACCTAAACCAACAAGATATAATAAGAGTCTGAGAAAATGCCTATCTCAAAGCATTTGTAAATCCTCAAATGTAAGTGTATCTAACTTTGGCCACACAACCAAATTAGATAGGGAGGTTAATCCCGATAGATCTATCCATAACATTCGCGCTTACACAAAGTAATTAACGGTTCACGATAGTGGGCTAAAGCATCTAGGGATATCGCTACTTAGACATCATGAAGGAAAACGTATCAAGTTTTAGCACTTATGTTCATCCGTTTAAAACAAGCAATGTTCTCACCCCAAAATAGTTAAAACAATTAAAAGTGGGGCTATGAAACTCACCTCGAAGTAATAGCAAAGATAAAATAGCACAGCGTAGTCATGGAGATATAATAGCTCGAAACAATCCGTAACCTAAGTTAAATGAGGTATGTATTACTATATACGCAACATGGAAATAAACGTATCATTTAGTCCCCTAGTATGTGCTTGAGTTTTTAAAGATATAGGATATTTTAACACGTGAGAACATTTAATGTCTAATAAAAATGTAGTCATTTAATCGGGATATATTTAGCAATATCGAACATTTTGTGGTCGGAACAATTTATTTAGTCGGATCGTTTAATGGGTCAAATATCCTAAATGCATTTTATTATAATTATCTTAAATAAATAAAATTATTAAATTCATTAATTATGAATTTGATTTAAAAAAGTGCTATGTTCCCATGTCGGGGAACAGGGAGCAAGTTTCTAACTTACCAAAATCAACATTTTAATTTGTACGTCATTTTTAAGCTAAGGAAAAGGGGCGGTTTCGGCATTTTTTTCGGCGTGAATAGCAGGATCAATAGTAGCTCGTGGAGTAAACCGCAAGTACCGTCAGGTAGCTAGTCGGGTGGTCTACATGTCGGTCTTTTAAGTTTTATAAATCGAGGTCTTTTGATGGGTTAAAATTGGGTTCGAACTAAGGGTCGTACAAATATTTTAAAAGTTACGAGCTTAATAGGTCAATTTCGATCTCGTCTACGGTTTTCGATAAAGACTTTTGGGCTGAACCAAGAGTATGGTCGTGTAGACGGCATGGCCGTCTACAACTTTCGTTGTTTAACTGTCTCGGGGCGAGGTCGTTTTGAGTGTCAAAAGTAGGTCGTAAAAAGGTCATATTGCGACTCGTTTAAACATTAAAATGCATCCACTGTTGCTGTTGTTATATGTAACAATTAGTTGAAACACTTGTTTTCAAAGCTTCATAACTTACTCGTTTTATATCCGTTTTAACCCGCTCTTTTTCCTATGTGTAGCCTACCATGTTGTCTATAGTTCTTAACCAAATATTGCGTTTCACAGCATTGTTTTTCAAAGGTTGTCCTGGTCTCGATACTCTATTGTTTTTAGTGATTTAACTTTTAATACGTTCTCTACACTAGTGAATTTGACATGGGATACGAGGCATGTCTAGCGGTGGCTTTGCTGATTTTATATTTGCGACAAAAGGTGGGTGTTTGGTCTATTTTGATAACGTAAAGTGACTTTCTTTAAAAACAGCCATATGTTATATGAACTCCTTTATTCATTCACTAGCCGTGGTTTCTAAGGTTTCTAGTCGATACGAGACTACTCACACGCACCCTCGTGTGAGTAGTTCCATTGTGTCACGATCCATAACCCATACATATAGTCACACGTTAAGGGTTCTCGTCTAAGGTTCAATGTTTTGCAATTCGTTTCTTTTACACAATTCATTTCACACAAGCACAACTAGACTAGAGCTACAAGAAAATAATAAGAACGAAGGAGGTAAAGGTTACCCTAGCCGCGTGAGACTTCCACAGGAACAAAACCATGAATATGTTTAAAACCCAATTTTCACGACACAACTCGTTGGGGTACTCCCCAACTCACGACTACTACACTTCCATGAACCGATTCTTTATCGGTTGTTGTTGTAAGATTCGATCCATGAATATGTGTAAATAAAGGGGACACGTTTTTAGGTGATCAACGGGGGAATACATTTGTTTTTGCTAAGTGTGTGTTTCTTTTTATGATGAAAGGTCCAGTATTTATAGGGGGAGTGAGTGAGTTAGGACTAGGTTTATTTAGTTAGGGTTTTCAACTTTTTGGTTTAGTTGTAACTAGAAATTTAACTAGTGAGTACCATGAAAAAGGGAGAAAGGTTGGGAAGAACAAAAGCAAGTATTGGGGCTCAGTTTGGCAGCAGGAAAAGGAGTTTTAGTCCTCTCAAGGTTGGTTCATTTAATAGCAAAGTGTAGTACAATAAAGATATTTAGAAAACATGGGGTGTAGGCGCTTTGTTCGTTGGATATGGGAAAGATGGGGGGAGTCACATAGTACTAGGATTTGTTATAGATGGATGTACAAGTTTGAAAATCAACCTATGGAAAGGAGCATCATATAAACGTGGGTTTTGAGTGAAGTATGGGGGACCGGTTATGGGTATAGTACAAGAGCTTGTTTGTGATTTTCTTTCTACATATTTTGCAAGGTTTAACTTCCTTTTTTTGTGTAAATGTAATAAAAAGATAAAGTAATATGGGAATATCTAATCTTAGGAAGTCTCAAGTAGTAGTAGTTTAACATATTTAGTTTGAGGAGAGGATGGGAAATTTCTAAGTGTGTCGTAATACCTTGGGTGAAATATTAAATTTACGTAACTCTTTTAAATTACGTTACTTTAAATAAGTACCGACTTCAAAAATAGAAATTCCTATCATGTAACGTAAATGAATAATAAGTCATTTTAGTAGAAATTGACTAATTGTTATGAGAATCATTCATAAAAATTTCAAATTCGTAGACAAAATACGCGTAATCAATCAGGACATTCAATAGACACACAAGTCTAACCCGAACTATCGCGTTTCTCGTTAACTAAATAGATTCAAAATTCACGTTTGTGACAGTTTCAACCTTTACCTTTACCTCAGCAGCAGCAGTGGGAGCAGGAGAAGTAGACTCGTGAGTTTGCCCACCCAAGGGATCAATAGGAGCTGCACTAGAAGTAGGAATAGGTTGAGTTCCAGGAACCGGTGGTGATGGTGATGCCATATCAGGTGTAGCAGTTGTGGTGGTTGTAGTAGCAAAGGTGGTGGTGGTAGCATGTGTGATGGTGGTAGCAGGACCAGTATGAGAACCCAAAGGAGCAACCAAAGGAGAAGAAGAGGTACCAACTGAAGTAGCAACAAAAACCGATGGACTAGCAGCAGAACCAGGAGTAGGAGCAGAGGAAGGACCAGTAGAAACAGTAGGCGAAGAAGAGGTCACAACAAGAGGATGGTAAATAAATCTTTCCGGAATTGGTTGACTCTGACGCTTAACCATACGCTCATAAAGTGCCTTGAGCTCATAAAAAGATAAAGCCCGAACCCTATCCCACGTCCAAGGAGCATTAAAATAAGCAGCTGACTAATACTTCACATAACGATGCATCTGCTTGCGCTCCTCAGTTCTTGATAAAGGTCTGTTCTTTCTCTTCTCACGAAGCTGTGCAGCAAGGGCCAACTGTTGCTTGCGCATCAACACCATGGCTCTTGGAATACAGTTATGCTCATCAACATCGTCACCCAAAAGATCTGTGAACTGAGCATAATCCCTGGTGAGAATAGTCAACACCTGCATCCAATCACTATCACTCCAATTCATTGCGTTGTGCTGAACTTGTTCACGCCTCCGCCGTCGAAGCTCCTCTTCTGCAGCCCTATCAGCTTCATCAATCTCGGCTTGAATCCGTTGAGCAGCCTCCTCACCAAGCCTATCCTCTTCAAGCTGTCTGCGGGTACGTTTGCGAGATGGCGAGGGAGCATCAGTCATTGGGGCCTTCCCCTTTGAATCATGGGATGGACCAACATTGGAACCAGTAGCAGGACCAGAAGCACCATCCATAGGAGTGGGAATAGCAGCTGGAGAAGGAACACTGGAGGATGTCGGAGGAACCAGCAAATCATCATATAATTTATCAGCAAAGGCAGCCTTTGCCAACAATGTCAAACCATCCTCAACACGCTCCGTACCCTCCTCATCCGAATCAGAATGGATCACATGCTTCTTTCGGCGTCTTTGCTGAGTTTCCAAAGCTTTGATGCGATCAGCCAAAGGAAGAACAAACTCCCTAGTAAGTTTCCGGTGTTGGTTCAAATCAGCTTCCAATGAAATAATCCGCTCATGATACCTGCGCATAAGATCAAGTAGAGACATAAGTGTAGTAGGCTCCTCCGCCTGCCCACCAAGAGAAATTGGGTCAGGGAAAGCTTCATTGGAGCCCGAAGCAACAGATGGGTCAACCTGTGGAGTACTAACACCAAAAGGTTTATCAGCAGAGTATGGAGCAGGACTAGGAGGTGGAGTCTCCACAAATGGAGACTTGTGTGGTGCTGAAGAAGGACCAGCCTTGGAGGGGGATGGTTTTTCAACCACCACCTACTCAACCAGCTCCTCCTCAACCACATGAGAAGCACCACCAGTAGGAGCCTCCTCCTCCATAGGGTCATCATCAATCACAACAAATTCAGGAGCCTCCTCCTCCTCACCCATTGGACCCTGAGCCAGCCCCAGCATGGCCTCAGTAAGGGGCCTCCACTCCCCGGTAAACCCATGGACCATATTATAATACACTTTGGCAGTAAGCTTAGACGGCACATGTTCAGTCCTATCACGAGGAATGCAAACCAGTATTTGTTGTAAAAACCTAGGATACATAAGAAACTTCTTTCTAGAACCAGCAGTAGATAGATTACTAACCATTCCCTCAAACAGATAATGAGAGAAATTAAAAACTCTACCCTGGGCTAAGCAAATAAGACCAGTAGCCAAAGGAGTAGGGAAAGCATCCCAACTCCCAGACTTGGGACTCATACAATGAATTAGAAAATGCACCAGAAGCTTCCATTGGGGGGAAAACCTACTTTTATGGAAGTTAAACTTCCCCCCATGATCGTACCCTATAGCAGCCATCCCCTCTAATACCTCCGAATTGGGGATGGACTCAACACCACCTTCATCTTGAAGTTGAAGAGAAGATCGAATAGAAGCCTCAGTCACCACGTATGAACGTCCATCTATGGTAGCATGGAGTTCACGTGGACGACCAACAATAACCACAAGACGAGCAGACGCCCAAAATTGACGAATAACACTATCATAAATAGTGGGACATACAGTAAACGCAAACCTTAGGTTGGAAGCTTCAATGAAATCCAGAATGTCAGCAAAATGTTCACGATGTGGACCATCACCCAGATAGGCAACTTTGTTGTGAGCAGGTTGGTAAACTAGGGCAGCCATGGATCTTGAGTAATTGATGGAAGAAGGATTTAGGTTAGGGTGGAGAGAGTAGGATCGGTTTTGTGTGTGTGTTGATTGGAATGAGTGAGTCAAGGGGGTTAAGTTGACCATTAATAAGGAAAATAGTAATTGTTCATTGACCCCTATTAATGGGGGGTTGCCCTTTCAAATTAGACATAATTGCATAGTAACCACTTGCCCCTTTTGAGATAATAACCAATTCCCAATTTACCATAGTTAATTAAAAATGCAAACACCAGAATTGGGAGCGTTGACCAAAAGTCAAAACACACAATGGTCAGACCAGAAGCAAAATGTGGTCAACAAAGGACAAAAGGAATGAACAGTGTCCCAGACCAGTACCAGAAGCCAATTACCACTGGACAAAGAAGGATTTTGAACCACCAGAAGCCAACCAATTATGACTAGAAGCTGACCAATGAGGACCAGAAGCCAATCATGTAATACCATAATCACCAGAAGTGAGCAAAATCCTCCACCAGAAGTAACACTCACCACCAGAACCAATATATTGTTAAAATCTAGCAATACGTTAGTCTGTCCTAAGAATATGTACATAAAGCCTCCCCTTAGGCTTAGCCTCCCCTCAATCATAGACCTCAAGGATTGACCATCCCAATATGAACCACCAAGTGGTTAAACCGAGGACCATCAAAGGCTTTTGTCAACAAATCAGCAACATTATCATCCGTATGAACTTTAAAAACCTGTATCAACTTCTTCTCATTGGCATCCCGTATAAAATGGTGCCGAATTTCAATATGCTTTGTTCGCTGATGAAAAATAGGATTCTTCACAATTCAAATAGTGCTTTGATTGTCAATAAAAATTTTGTTATTCATAAAATTGAAACCATAATCCAACATCTGATTTTGGATCCACAAAACTTGTCCACAACAACTAGCAGCAGCAACGTATTCAGCTTCTGTTGAAGAAGTAGCTACTATTGTCTGTTTCTTGCATTGCCATGAAATAAGTCGACGACCTAAGAATTGACAACCACCAGTAGTAGACTTTCTGTCATTATTAGCACCAGCATAGTCACTATCACTATATGCTTCTAGAACGAAAGGTGATTCTCTAGGATACCATAAGCCCAGTTTAGGTTGAGCCTTGATATACTTGAAAATCTTCTTCACTGCATTTAAGTTCGAAACCGTTGGAGTCACCTGATGTCTAGAACAAGCACTTACTGAAAGCATGATATCCGGACGTGAGGCAGTCAAATACATGAGGGAGCCAATCACAGACTTGTACATGTGAACATTGACCGGGGGGTCTCGCTCATTCTTAAGTTTGATTTTAGCAACTTCATAAGGAGTTGCTGCTGGTCTAAGAGGATCCATGTCAAACTTTTGAAGAACCTCATGGACATATTTATCTTGACTGATGAAAATCCCATCCGATTGTTCCTTGACCTGAAGACCAAGGAAGAAAGAAAGCTCTCCCATCGCACTCATCGGAAATTCGCCTTTCATCAAGTGTTCAAACTCATCACACCATTCCTTCCTAGTAGAACCAAAGATAATGTCGTCCACATAAACCTGAACAAGGATAATATCCTTGGTATTCCTCCGAAGAAATAGTGTTTTGTCAATAGTATCCCTTCTATAGCGATTCTTTAACAAGAAAGTTGAAAGACGCTCATACCAAGCTCTAGGAGCCTGATGTAATCCATAAAGAGCCTTGACCACTTTCTAAACTTTCTTGGGATGTAGTGGATCTACAAAGCCTTTAGGTTGAGTGACATACACCTCCTCATCAATTTTGCCATAGAGAAATGCACTCTTGACATCCATCTGAAACACCGTAAAGCCCACATAAGAAGCGAAAGCCAAAAACAGACGAATGGCCTCAATCCTTGCAACCGCAGCAAACACTTCAGTGTAATCAATGCCCTCAATTTGAGTGTGGCCTTGTGCGACAAGCCTTGCTTTATTCCTTACCACAATACCCCGTGCATCCTTCTTGTTCTTGAGAATCCATTTGGTATTGATGGCTGTCTTTCCATCTGGTAAGTCAACCAGAACCCAAACATTCTGAAACAAGAATTGCTGCATCTCCTCCTGCATAGCCTCCACCCAACTTTGATCCTCAAGAGCATGAGAAACTGACCTAGGTTCCACTTGTGAAAGAAAACAAGCAAACAAACAGTGTTGAAAGTCCGTATGATTATTACGCTTTTGATCTTCAATATATCTCACAAGAGCATGATGATCAGATGAGGCCTTCTACTGCATTCTGCGTGTCTTGACAGTAGAACCAGGATCTCCAATGATTTGAGTGGTAGTATGATCTTTGTGTGATTGCAAGACTGGATTGGAAGAGAACTCCACTTCTGGTGCCAAGTTATTGAGATCACCAACAAAGTCAACATCATATGAAGCAGCGTTGAAGATCCTATCTACTGGTTGTTTATGAATGTCATCCAGCTTGGTAGAAGACTTCTTTTGATGGTTCCCCAAATCAGAAGGACTGTAGAAACGAGTATTGGAAGCAGACTCAATGGCTGGAGTACCAGTAGGTGATAAGTTAGCACTAGGAGCAGAAGCTGGGGTACCAGGAGCAGCTTTGTCAGTAGGCTTATCTAAGGGAAACCCAAAACCACCTTGAGCAGCTACTGTAGTAGCTTCTTGTTGTTGTTTGAGTAGAGTGTCAAGAGCTACTTGGGAATCCGGTACTTCCAATGGAGTTGCAACACTAGGAGGAGTAGGAGAGACTGTGGTGGAGTAGGATGGAACCACAAAAATGTCATCCTCATCATCTGAATCAGAAAGACTAGAAGGAACACCAATACTAGAAGTTGCAAACACTTGTGGTCCTGCATCATGGTTAGTTTTAAACGAAAATATCCTAACGAATCACTAAGATAATCAAGATCAAAATATCATTCAGGACCCTTGCCTTGGATGTTTGACTTCTCTTCAAAATACCTGAGATTAATAGTTTCAATGATCCGCTTGGCTTGGAGATTGTAGATACGATAAGCCCGAGAGTGAGCTGAATATCCCACAATGTATCCTTCATCTGCCTTGCCATCAAACTTCCTGTTAGGACTCATGGATTTAGAAGTTAGTCCTGGTAATATGCAGTTCCTACTGGAGTACTCCGTTACTCCTGGTGAGTTACTCATGGTCGTATTATAAAGTTGAAAGATGATTATAGAAGATATGATCAAGGAAGATTGTAGAAGATAAGATCAAATATTTAGTCTTCCTATTCATATGGAAAGTATTAAAGATATTGATTATGATGAGGAGGTTACAAGATTACTTAGGAAATAATTAAATGGTATTAATGTATAATACTTTGGAAAGTATTAATTATGTTGTAACCACCTAGGACCCCTTTGTTGATCCCAAACTTAGATCGATTAAGCTTTGTGTATACGAGATTAGATCAAGTACTACACGTAGAGAAACCTTTGCTTATGAATAAAGTAACAAAGTGTTATGCGGAATTAACACTTGATCTAAAACACAAAGATGTTAAACAAACTTTCACTTGTATTAGAATAAACGAACTTGATTACAATGAAAGAGTTTAACTTGCGAATACTTATGAAAACTTATTATTAAACTTTAACCTAAAAGATCTTCTTTTATAGAACAAGAAGTCTTGTACAATAAGCTACGAATCAACTATTCTAGGTAAAGATAAACATAGAAAATACATTGTCATCTCTATCCTTACTAGAAGTATTCTAGAATATAATAAACGTGTAGCTCACATCTTCCATCAGTGCTTGTCTTCAATCTGTCAACGCTTGACTTTAACTTGTCAACGCTTATGCTATCAGCGCTCACTTTGCTCTTGTCAACGCTTGAGTTGTTCTTGTCAGCGTTCAAGTGTTCTGGCCTAAATTTATTCCCAACAATCCTCCCCTAAACTTGATATCCACTCTTATGATCAAGTTTCTGAATAAACATTAAGAACTTGGAGGAGTCTGACAAACCTTATCATATTGGTAATAAATAAATCTGATTAAATTCTTTGCCACGTCACTTGTATAGTCTATCTCCAACTGGGTGTCCTTCATCTTCTCCAAAACAGCCTTGGATATGAAATACTGAGCATCTACAAGTAAATACTCAGCAAACTTTGTAGAACTCAAATGGTATACACCTGCAGCTGAATATAACCTCCATTGAAGACCACTGAGGTCATCTTCAAGATCCTTCCATATTTCAGGATCTTCTTCTTTTGTCCCACACATTCTTTTGAATGTGGTCCTCAGTTTTATTCCATTGGCTGAAGTTGGTGCTTCAGCCTCATACTTGGTCTCTAGCAACCTCCAAAGGTCCACCAAGTCTTCTCTGTCACAACTTGCAAATAAAGATATGAGAGTGGTAAAAGTGTGTACCTCCTTGCCAAATCTTCCAATTTTCCAGAATCCACATTCATCTTCATCATAACTCACAATTGGATTCCTGGAATCTAGTGGTAACACATGCACCATATCTGAAGCTTCTAATGGGGAGAGCTTGAGGCTCTTTCTAATGATTGCTTCACTTGGATATAGTTGATTCATATCTTTTGGAAACTCAAGAATAAATCCCCTCTTTACTGGTCTAGGAACTATCATAGCTTTCTTGATTGCCATCTCTTCTGCAAGTTTCTCCTTTCTTTCATCTGAAAGAAGTCTGAAAGTGTTTTCTTCCTGCACTTTCACCCAAATAGGATAAGCCCTATGTTCCAACTCATCAAATGTCAAAGCCTTCAGCTTCTGATGTGTGCATCCAACTCCATGACATTTGAGCAACATAAAGTAGAGCTTCCTTCTATCCCTTTTCAACTCAGAGAGAATGTTGCTTGCCTTGTACTTCAACATCACCTTACAATCCTTCTGAACTCTAAGAAGAATTTCCAAACCCCATATCTGATCTGAAATGGTCAAGTCTGGATTATCCATACAGCTTTCTTCCCAAGAATTGTACATCTGAACTACCTCTGGCATATCAAAATCAATCTGCAACTTTAAATCTCTCAGCTTTTCCCTAGCAAGCTCATCACCATACTCAAGTCTTTCTGGTTCAACAATCATCACACTTGAATCTGAGCTAGCTTCATCACTTTCTTCTTCAGAAGTCACAACAAATGGTGACTTTTCCTTTTCCCCTTGTTCCATCATTTGCTCAGCCAATCTTCTATCAAATTCAACCTGAGCTGCATTCTTTGGAACAATTTCTTCTACCAACTTACCCTTACCCTTATCTGTTGGTTCAATTGTTGGTAGGGTAGATGATAATACCTGAGTAGGAACATCTTTGATGATAGATGATGACTGGAATACATCACCTCCATATGCAGATCTGTCAACGCCCAAATTTCCTCTATCAGCGCCCAAAATACTTCTGTCAGCGTCCAAACTTGTCTTATCAACGCTCAAATATTTTCCCTCAGCGCCTTGTGTAACCTCTCTCAACATATCTGTAAATGATAAATTTAAATTGGTTGGAGAGATCAAGGACGTATCAAAACCTGTTTGTTCCTTCAAAGTAGTAAGAGCTTCAGCAACATCCAATGATTGACCATCTTGACTGCTCTTATCACTCAGATTTCTTTGATCTTCCTCCTCTTTGGAAGACTCCTCCATACCTCCCCTTGAATGAGCACTCTCCAAAACAACAATCCTCTCCCTCAATTCCTTGAGTTCAAGGCCTTGGTTACTGACAATTTGTACTAAGTCTGCATTTTGCTTTTGCAAGCTAATGCAGACAACCGTCAATTCTAAAAGCGTCATTGGTTCCAGTCTGCCCTCTTCCAAAATGGGGATTTGACCTCCCAAGTCAGGTTCATTGGGCATGGATGAGGACTTAATTATGGTGGGACTGCCTTGGCCAGCTGCTAAGCCAGAACCAATAGTCCCAGCCTCATCCAGGTCACCAGCCACACTAGTGGTGGTGGTTCTCTCTGCTTCATGGCTAGGACCACCAGAGGAGAACACTCCAGCAGTCCTTTGGCGTTTAATCAACCTATATTCAGGTGGTGTGGAAGATGGTGTAGAAGAAGGTGTAGATGTAGGTTGGTTAAGGGGTGTTTGGGATTGTGATGGTTGGGTGTCAGTGGTTGAAATAGGCACATCAACACCCACATTAGATGTGTCAGCGTCAAAGGGATTTTGGTCTATTTGCATTTGGTCAGGTGAGGGTAAAGGTTCAGGGATAGGTTCAAGTTGTGGGTGAGGGTCAATATGAGGTTGGGGGTCTGGTTGGGGTTGTGTTGCTGCAATAACAGCAAGCATAGCTAGGGTTAATGGTAGGTCTCTATGAGGTGGTGAATTCATCTTGGTAAAAATAGCCTTCTTTTGTTCAGGAATCTTATAAAAATCATTGTGATCCCTTGAACAATATCTTTGAGCATCAAAAACCATTTGCAGAAAACGAGGATAAGCTAAAGTCATTTTTGTCCCCTTGTTTTTACACATTCCTTCAAAAATCATTTTAGACCAGTTATACTTTTGCCCTGTTGCAATACACACAATAGCAGTTGCAATGGATCTATTGATCTCATTGTGTGCAGTACATTTGGGACTCAAACATTGAAGGAGAATGTGAATTAGGTACTTCCAGGCTGGGGGAAATTCCTGCTTATGGTACTTATTAAGAGTACCTTCATCAGGAATAGGGTATCCCAAAGCCCTAAGCCCTTGTTCTATTTCAGATATGGGAAGAATGGTTACACCATCAGCATCATCAAGATGCAAGGCCTGGCGTACCAAGGCCTCAGTAACCACCCAAGGTCTCCCATGTACAATAGAAGTCAATGTGGTCACTCCATTAACTGTTGAGGAACTTACAGTGTTCCAAAACTGTTTAATGTGTGTGACTGGAATGAGTGGTGCATGAGAAAGAGCATACCTTAATGGGGATGCGTTCAAATACTCCACCATTTCTGTGTATTGAGGGAACAAAGTATTATCAGCAACAAGATAAGCAATCATGTTGTGTTGAGACTAAAACCCCAAATCCAATTCTGTTGAGTTAAATCTTGGTGCCATTGATGAAAGCTGTTAATTTGAAGTATAAAAGATGAAGGTTGATAAGAGAAAAGTGTTAGACAAGAATTATAGATACCCTGTTTAAAAATAGGAGCCAAATTTATAGGAGAGGATGAATGCATGTGATTGGCCCAAAAATAGGCAAAGATTTTCAAAAACTAATCATGAAAATATTGAAAAAGTTATAAGTTATCTCATGCATTTAATGAAAGTAACAACTCCTAAAATTACGGCTTGAAAATATGTCAAAAAGTAACAACTGGGTAGGTCCCATTGTTTGTCAACGGTCAAATATAACCCATCAACGCCCAACGGCTATAATCTTGTCAACGTTCGCCTAAAGCCATGTCAGCGTCCATTTTGGTCACAACAACGCTTGAAAAAATCTTGTCAGCGTCCAAAAATAAAATTGTTTTAAAAAGTGAAAAATGACCTTAACAAGTAATTTATCCTAGAGAAGATAACCAAAAGCTGATAATTATCATAGGGCGGCAAGCACTGTCCAGTTATGCACACTTGCATAAGCAAGATAGACATAACAGTCCTCTAGTGTCCCTTGCTAACCAAAATTCTTAACAACCAAGTTACCTTATAAAATCCTTGTTACTCCCAGGTAAAACCCATATCAAAATGATTCCCAAGTCTCCCAACAGACCACAACCAATTCTAGGCCAAAAATGTCTTGGCAGCATGCAAAGTTGATATACTATGCATGCTACAGTGCCTCATGGTTTAGTAAAACTAACCCATACTCACCTGTGGACACAATCTAGAATTGTGATGAGAGTATCATATGGATACCCAAAAATCCTAAAGGTTCCTTAAACCTCCCCTCAAACTATGATACATGAGTTCTCAAAATATATATGAACATTAAAAATTTATGTCAAGATAGGAATATAAATATTCCAACCATCATCCATAAACAAAACATGTCCAAATAGCTCTTTAAAGATCCATAAGCAACTCTGTATCCAATGGTATAAAGCTACCACCTACCTACACATTTAGATGAAAACCACAAAACTAACATTTGTTGCTGACAGCGTCCCGACAACACTTAACAGCGTTGAAGGAACTCTTGTCAGCGTTAGACAATAATATCTCTAACAACAGCAAAATAACACTTGACAGCGTTACATTTACCTTTGTCAGTGTTAGAAAAATAAAGTGGAAAATCTAAATCATCACAAAGACCAATAACAATGCATTATCCTGTACATACTTTTACAAAAAGGTTCCAAAACACATATTAAGTGAGATTAACCATTCCAATATTTGTTACCAAATATTGAAATCTTCCAGCATCAAAAGGCTTAGTTAATAAATCAGCCACATTGTCTTCTGTGGCTACCCTATCTGGTTGTATTAAACCTTTCTCAAAGCAATCTCTTATAAAATGATGTCTAATTTCTATGTGTTTGGTTTTAGAATGATGTACAGGATTTTTAATAATGCATAAAGTACTGTTATTGTCTACAAAAATCTTGGTATGCATAAAATTATACCCATAATCCAACAGCTGGTTCTGAATCCATAAGACTTGTCCACAACAAGCAGCTGCTGCAACATATTCTGCTTCAGTTGTAGAGTTTGCCACCACTGTTTGTTTCTTGCATTGCCAAGATATCAATCTACTCCCAAGAAATTGGCATCCACCAGTTGTGGATTTCCTATCAAACTTGTCACCACCATAATCACTGTCTGAATATGCAATAAGATCCAATGGAGAATCTTTTGGGTACCACAAGCCAAGATGTGGATAACATCTTAGGTACCTAAAAATTCTTTTCACAGCAAAAAGGTGACATTCTTTGGGAGTCACTTGATGGCGTGCACATGCACACACAGCAAACATGATGTCAGGTCTTGAGGCTGTAAGATACATCAATGATCCAATCATTGATCTATAGTGCCTAACATCCACATCCTTTCCAGCTCCAATTTTTCCCCAAGGGTGTTCCCTATCCATAGGAGTGGAAGCATCCCTTTCATGTGGAGAAAATCCATATTTCTTCAAGATTTCAGCTACATACTTGTCTTAGGAGATGAAGATACCATCTTCTTTCTGCTGAACTTGTAACCCTAGAAAGAAGTTCATCTCACCCATTGCACTCATCTTGAATTTATCTGTCATGAGCTTGGAAAAATCCTCACTCATTTTTGGATCAGTAGACCCAAAAATAATATCATCAACATAGACCTGCACAAGCAACACATGTTTTCCTTTCTTCTTTGTAAATAGTGTCTGATCTATGGTGCCCCTTTTGAAACCATTGTCCACCAGATATGTAGACAAGGTACCATACCATGCTCTTGGGGCTTGATGAAGTCCATACATTGCTTTCTTCACTCTATAAACTTTGTCTGGATTCTCAGGATCTTCAAAACCAGGAGGTTGCATGACATATACCTCCTCAACAATTGTCCCATAGAGGAAAGCACTCTTCACATCCATCTGATAAACAGTGAAGTTCATGCAAGAGGCATAAGCTAAGAAAATTCTTATAGCTTCAATTCTTGCAACAGGAGCAAAAACTTCTTCATAATCTATGCCTTCCTCTTGTGTATATCCCTGAGCTACCAAACGTGCCTTGTTTCTGACCACAATACCTCTTTCATCCTTCTTGTTCCTTAGAACCCATCTTGTCCCAATTGGTCTCACATATCTAGGACAATCAACCAGCTCCCAAACATCCTGTATAGCAAATTGGTGAAGCTCATCCTGCATTGCTTCCACCCAACTTGGTTCTTTGAGAGCATCAAAAATTTTCTTGGGTTCTTCCTGTGACAGAAAACAGGCAAACAAACATGCTTGTACAAGAGGGGTATCAACCTTCTTGTGTATATTGGCAATAAATCCACCAAGACTTTGATGGGATCTTCTTGTCTGAACTGGAGCCATAACATCACCAATGATCTGAGATGTGGGGTGATCCTTTGCTGTGGAAGTGAGAACTCCTCCTTCAAAAAGTCTGGTGTCCTCAATTTCACGCTCCATGTTGCCAATATCTTCTTCAGATTCTTCTTGATCAACAGAAATCTCTTCATGGACATTGGAAGGGCCACCCTGTTCAAAATGGGAAGAGAAAAGCTGTGTAAAGGTGTCACCAAAGTCTGAACCTTGTTTGTCAGCGCTTGGGCTAACAACGCTTGAACTGTTGTTGTCAGCGTTGGAGCCATCAACGTCTGAATTGGTCTTGTCAGCGCTTGATTTCCCTTTGTCAGCGCCTGAAGAATCATGCATGTTTGTATTTGGTGGTATTTGGACACCACCAATATCTTTCCTAGCAGCAGTAGCAGCAGCATAATACTCATCTGTCCATATAGGAAGTGTAACATATTCTTGTGTGGGAGATGATTCAACTGCTGGTGGTCCATCCTTCTTAGCAACCTGTATACCTGAAACATTACCAATTCTCTTTTCCAAAACACTTGAAGTTACCTTCACAATGTCTGGATCAGTAACAGGCATATAATTTAAAGCTCTAGATAAGGGTTCTAAGTCAAACAACCAATTTGGACCACTTTCAGGATCACTAGGTTTACTCTCTAAAAACCTAACATGTACTTTTTCAAGTATACGTTTTTCCTTTTTAATGTAAACCCTATATCCTTTGCTCTGCACTGAATAACCCATGAAGTAGCCTTCATCACCTTTTGAGTCAAATTTACCTAGGGCCTCACTAGTTTCTAACACAACTACATGACATCCAAAAGGCTTGAGAAAGCCAATATTTGGCTTCCTTCCCCAAAGTAACTCATAAGGTGTCTTATTATGTATCTTGTTGACCAATGCCCTATTTTGAACATAACAAGCTGTGTTAACAGCTTCAGCCCAAAAGGCTATAGGGAAGTGGGCATCAGCCAACATGGTTCTGGCTGCTTCAATAAGGGTCCTATTCTTCCTTTCAGCAACCCCATTCTGCTGTGGGGTTCTAGCTATGCTAAACTGCCTAGTAATCCCTTTCTTGGCACAAAAATCATCTAACAACTGATTTCTAAACTCACCCCCATTGTCACTTCTAATAATTTTGACCTCATTACCATTCTTCTTCTCTATCTGGGTAATGAAATTAATCAGACTTTGGGCAGTTTCACTTTTCTTGGCTAAAAAGAAAGTCCATGTAAACCTGGAATAATCATCAGTGATAACAAAACAATATGATTTACCCTTCAAACTTTCTATATTAGTTGGACCAAAGAGGTCCATATGCAATAAGTGAAGTGGTTTAGAACTAGAGTGCACCTGTTTAGACCTGAATGAGACCTTGTGCTGCTTGCCCTTAAGACATGCAACACAAGTGTGGTCATTGTGGAAAGCCTTTTCAGGCAAACCATCAACTAAACCAAGCCTCACAAGTCTATTGATATTCTTAAAGTTTATGTGCCCTAATCTCCTGTGCCAAAGATTACTTTCATCTACTGAGGCTTTAGCATACAGACATGACATTTTATTATTTATCTTAATTCCATTAAGATTCACATTATATATGTCTTTATGCCTTGGTGTTCTAAAATCTATGTATTTTTCCTCAGGGAGCTTATAATCTTTGCTTAACACCAAGCACTCAGTATCTGTGAAAAGAACCTTATTTTTGTTATCACACACTTGTGATACACTAAACAAATTATAATCCAGTTCTTTTACCAAGAAGACATTCTCAAATCGTAGATTGTTGGTGACAAGGGTTCCTTTTCCTGTGATTGTTCCATAGCCCCCTCCAAAGTATACCTTATCACCATCTTGAATAGGAGAGAAATTGGTCAGATAGTCTTCCTTTCCTGTCATGTGCCTTGAGCATCCACTATCCCAGTATCCATAATCATTGATCTTCTTCTGAATTCCCTGCACATAAAGAAAACACATTAGTTTTCTTTGGGAACCCAAGCCTTGGAAGACTTGGATTCATTTGGTTGTTCAACAAGAACAGACTTGGTTCTCATAACAACCCCATTTTCATCCCTGTTTGAATGAAATTCCCAGTTAACCCCAATTGGTGTTGACAATGCCTTTGAAATATAATGAAACCTGTTGCATGTCATAGAAATACCAGTAGAATTAGGGTTTTGGTCTTGTTTTGGTCTCCATGTTAAGCTAGTAGAAGCTTTAGACCTATTTCCCTGCGGTTGCAAATACCTAGGTTTGGCAGTGTGTCTGTCAGCGCTGAAATTTCTCTTGTCAGCGCCCCGATTGCTCTTATCAGCGTTGAACCTAGGGTTTGCTACAGGAACCCATTGCCTATTTGACCAAGTGTTTGACTTTTGAAAAGGTCTTAGGCCTTGTGTGTTAGACCCTCTAGAAAAGAATGGGGCTGGTCTAACAACTTGTGAACTTTTGTTCACAAAGGTATTGGGTCTGACAGTGTTTGACCTATGTTGAGTTTTGTCAGCGCTGAAATGGTTCCTATCAGCGTTGACATTGGAAGCGTTGACACATCTGTAAGCCAAATGTGAGAAGCTACCACATGTGTAACAAGCTTTTCTAGACATAGTCTTAGGTCTAGAAGCAAAGAAGCCTGTTCCATGATTACTAACTTGGCCTTTTGGTGACCTAGTATTCCTATACATCTCTGCATACTTAACACTAGGTTTTCTAACAGTTTGTGGGCCAAGGTCAACAGCTTTGCCAGTGGTAGGGTGTGTGATCTTAATAGGTTTAGGATCAAGGCTCTTGATTGGTGTGGGCTCATTTGGACTTTCACACAACAACCCTCCCTTAACAAACAAGGTGTGGTTAGCTTTCTTCCACTCATCTAGGTCAGTCAGTTTTTGCTTGTATTCCTCAACTGGGGAAGTCACTCTAGGTGGAGGAATGAATTCCTCCTCTTGGCATTCTGGCAAGCCAGTCCAAGATAAATCCTTTGATTGGACACCATAGAAATCCCCAGCTGGTGGTGGAACACCAGTATAATTATTCATCCCAATCCCACTCATATCCTTAGAGTCTCTTTGTTTACTAACACACTCTCCTAGGGATTGTGTGGCCTTATCAAATCTCTGGATTTTAAGACTCACATTATCTTTATTTTTGTTAGCCTCCTCTAACTGAGCTATCAAATCAAGATTAACCCTATTTACTATATCTTGAACATCTTTACTCTGATGTAACTCATGTTTTAAGATATTTATTTGATCCTTTAAATCAAACTCCATTTTCTTATACTCAGCTACTGTCTTTTCTGTTTGGGTAAGAGCAATTTGATAATTAGATACTTTGCATCTTTCAGTACTTGCCTCATCTAATAATTTAACTATCTCTTGTTTTAATTTTTCAGTATTTAAACGACAACCCTTAGAACAGAAAGCATCATCATATACCTCATTATCTGATGAAGAGGAGGAGTGTGCCATGAGAGCATATTCAGCATGCTCTTCTTTAACTTCAGCAACCAAAGCTCTGTCCTCTTCCTCATTCTTAGCCATCCAGCTCCAATCCCATTCTCCAACACCATCAATTTGTTGAACAGCAACCATGGCCTTGGGGTCTGGGCTCTTAACCATTTGGCTTGAAGGCTTACCAGCATCAGATCTTCTTGGAGATCCACATTCCCTCATAAAGTGCCCCATCCTATGACAGTTGTAGCACTCAACCTTTGACTTGTCAAATCCAGCAACATCCTTAGCATTAAAGGTCATCTTCTTCTTGAACCTTTTATTGAACCTGTTTGCTCTCAAACTTACAAGAGCCATAGTCCACTTGATGTCCATCTCTTCCAATTGTTCATCACTTATCTGCTCAAGATCTTCATATGTAATCCTTGAATCACTGGGCAAAGAAGCAATGAATGCACACACAGTATCTAGATCAAAACCAGCAGGTTTAATTCTATCAGCGCCATGATTATGTGTGTCAGCGCTTGAGTACAAAGCGTTGACAGGATATGATCCAACGCTGACAGACTGAGATCCAGCGTTGACACATTGAGATCCAGGGGCTGAATGTCCATAGAAGTTCATGGAATCAAATTGGCCTTCACTTTGTGAAAAGAAGGCCATGTTGCTGCTGGAAGATTTATTATCACTATCCAACTGCCATTCATTCTCCAACAGTCTTAGTTTGTTGAAGATGTCATCAAACCTGGAGGTCTTGTGGGTGTTATTGACAAGAATGGATCTTGTCTCAATCTTCCATACATCACCAAGGCTTTTGAGAAAAGTAGCATTCAATTCAGGGTCATCAATCTGTGTTCCCATGAAGGAAAGTTGACTTGTGATGTCAAGAAGTCTACTTCTCACACTGCTGAGATTTTCATTGGGTTGAGCTTTAAAGACAGCATACTCATGCAAGAGTTGCTTCTTCTTTTCTTCTTTTGTGTCAGCATTGCCACCATGTGCTACTTCAAGAGCTTCCCAAAGCTCTTTTGCAGACTCAAAGCGTTTGTACTTGTGCTGATTCTCATGACCTAGGGCGTGTTTCAAGATGTTCAAGATTTTCATGTCCACCCTCTTCTTGGCTATATCTTCAACAGCTACAGCTCTCCCATCTCCAGGCTTTTCCACCTTATCAGCTTCAGGACAATTAGGAACAGCTGTCCTTGTGGCAATTGCAGCAGCAATCTTTGCTGCTTTATCGAATGTGTTCCCATATTCGATAATCTCCCAAAGAGTGTAGTCATGAATAGCTATGTATTGCTCAAAATTTGACTTCCAAAGCTCAAAGTTCCTGGCATCAAACATGGGAATTTTGATACTAGGGTTTGAGGAGTTGTTTTGTAGCAAAGCAGCAGGTTGATCTGTGCCAGACATGATGTTTTTAGGGTTTTGAGAATTTAGGGTTTTTAGGGTTTTTTGGTGTTTTAGGGTTCTTGCGTTACTTAAAGATCAAAAGTTTCTCAACAAGCTCTGATACCACTTGTTGATCCCAAACTTAGATCGATTAAGCTTTGTGTATACGAGATTAGATCAAGTACTACACGTAGAGAAACCTTTGCTTATGAATAAAGTAACAAAGTGTTATGCGGAATTAACACTTGATCTAAAACACAAAGATGTTAAACAAACTTTCACTTGTATTAGAATAAACGAACTTGATTACAATGAAAGAGTTTAACTTGCGAATACTTATGAAAACTTATTATTAAACTTTAACCTAAAAGATCTTCTTTTATAGAACAAGAAGTCTTGTACAATAAGCTACGAATCAACTATTCTAGGTAAAGATAAACATAGAAAATACATTGTCATCTCTATCCTTACTAGAAGTATTCTAGAATATAATAAACGTGTAGCTCACATCTTCCATCAGTGCTTGTCTTCAATCTGTCAACGCTTGACTTTAACTTGTCAACGCTTATGCTATCAGCGCTCACTTTGCTCTTGTCAACGCTTGAGTTGTTCTTGTCAGCGTTCAAGTGTTCTGGCCTAAATTTATTCCCAACACCCTTGCACTATAAAAGGAGGTCCTAGGGTGTAGAGATGAACACACTTCTACACACACATATTCTCTACATATTTCTCTTATTGTTTGTTATAGCTTCAAGGTTGTAAACCCTATCACTATTTAGAGTGATCGTATTAATATATTGAGGCTTGAACGTTTGGTTATTTCTATTGTTCTTCTTATATAAAGATTGGTTTCCACACACTCTTTGTATTTTCATCAAGGCTTCAAAGATCCTTCAAGAAGCAAACCCAACAAGTGGTATCAGAGCCTCGTTGAGAAGCTTTGATTGAGAAGAACAAGATTCCTTCATCCGCGTTGCTATGAAGTAAAGTTGCGGTCCAGAATTCGCGACAGATCAGTAGCAGTTTCGTGACAAAATTAGTGTCAACTAAAGGTTCTGATTTTAAGGTTTTTCAAGAAACTCCTTCTTAAGGTGTTGCTGAAGAATTCATGGCGTGCAGAACATCAATTCCAGACGATGAGGTAATTTATATGACTGAATCTGAAGTTAGAGAATATAATGCTAGACTAAAGAATAAAATGCATGTCTATAATAACTCTGACTTAGCAATTAGTTGCGTAGAAACATATGAACAAAAATTTCTAGAACTTCAAAAACAATGTGCTGATCTGAATGCTGAAAATGATAAATATTATCTAGAAGTTCAGTCATACAAAAGTGCTCTAAAAACATTAGAAGAACAGAAAAAGTGGTTTCAAAATACTCAATTAGAGTATGAAGATAAGATTAGGGTATTAAGTATTGACTTAGAAAACACAACTAACTTATTATCATATTCTGAAAAACTTAATGTTGATTTAAACAAAGAAAAGCAGGAGCTACAAGCTAATCTGGGTAGCGCTTTGGCTAGGTTTGATAAATGGACAAGTTCTTCTAAAAACCTAATCAAACTAGTAGATAGCTCCATGTCTGGTAGGACTAAAATTGGTTTGGGGTTTAAAAACTATATTGGGCCAAATGATGTTTTTGACTCCTCTTTGTCTAGTGTGTTTGACACTACCCCTGAAGATGTGGAAGGTAGGCCTGTTTTCAATAGGTATAAACCAGCTGTAGAGATGCATGCTGTTCCTCCACCTCTCACAGGGACATTCATGCCTACCTTAGATCACTTTGACTTTGATGAATCACAAATGACATATGGTACAAGGTCCACTGGCTCAATTGAATCTAATTCTGTGTCTAATGACTTTGTCTCTTGTAACTCTAGTGACAAGTCTTTAGAACCTAAGACTAGTGACCTTGACTCTTTTGAGTCCGACTCTAGTGCTGAAACACTTGAGTCTGTGCCTGAACCAATTATAATTGAGCCCATGACTCGTAAATATGCCTCTTGTAAGTCTACCTTAAATGCTAAATCACCTAAGTTCTATCCTCAATCTGCTTGTGCTAAGAATGAAAGTAATAGGAAAGCAGATAATCCTAGGAAAAACAATACAAGTCCTAGAGGTAATCAAAGAGGTTGGAATGGCATGATGACTCAGAAATTAGGGGATAACTTTGAGTTCAAAAGTAAGGCTTGCTATGTGTGTGGTAGTTTTGATCACTTGAAATACACTTGTAAACACAAGAGAATGATTAATGATCAACAACAAGTTAAACCGGTATGGAATAACTCAAGACGGGTGAATCACAAGAACTTTGGTAGAGTTTTTCACCCAAATCCTAAAAATAACATTATTCCACAACCAAGATGTTTTAACAATGTTAAGGGTACACGGGTTGAGTCTGCACGGTCAAAAACAAAGGTTAATATTGTTAAGGCTTTAGCTAGGTGGGTTTGGAAACCTAAACAAGATGGTTTACAACATGTCTCTAAATCAAATAGTGCATCAAAAACCTTAACAAGATATGACTATGTTGATGTTTTTGGAAGATTCAAGTCTGTCTTAGCTTGGGACTTCCATAAACACTAATCTTTGTTTGGTTTGTGTTTATTTCAGCAAGTGTAATTATAAATTACTATGTTTTGTATTTTCTATATTTGTGTGAACTAACTTTTTGCAGGAAAAGAAAAAAAAAATCTTTGATGGCGAATATTTGCTCTGTTTGAGGGGAGATTTTAGCTTAAGGGGAGGCTTGTTGCATGTATAACTGTGTATATTCTTGTGTTTTTCAGTCTAATAAATTTTACAGGTTGACATTGGTGCTGGTGGATATGGTTCCTCCTAGTAGAACTAAGTTGCTCCTAGTCGACCAATGGTTCCTCCTGGTTGCACTCATCCTGCTTCTGGTGGACCATTGTTCTTCCTGATGCATTCTACGTTCCTTCTGGTTGACTCATAGTCTTTGAGTGGTTATAAAAAAAATAAAAAAAAAATAAAAAATTATTAGAAAAAAAAATTAAAAAAAAAAGAAGAAAGAAAATAGACACTTTCGAATCGAAATA
Organism: Glebionis coronaria; assembly: GCA_025667525.1. Taxonomy (NCBI): domain Eukaryota; kingdom Viridiplantae; phylum Streptophyta; class Magnoliopsida; order Asterales; family Asteraceae; genus Glebionis; species Glebionis coronaria. The sequence goes on from CM046882.1 coordinate 216,757,002, forward strand.
CCTTTGTATATATTTCACTTTTTGGGCTGTTTTTGTTTGGTACATAGGTGTTGGCTGCCCCCCACACAACAAATGGTCCTCAACTCACCATGTCTCACCGACAAGAAAGGGTTGATTCACCTTGAGGGTACGGCTCCTGGTGTGATTCTCAAATCCGTTGATGGTTGCCAGGTTACCCAAAACTGGATGGTTTTCACTTGCCATGGTCCTAGACTGAAAAGTGGCTAATCCAAGGGGGTACGGCTCTTGGTAAAGATTTTATCAAATCCGTTGATAGCTATAATAGCTTGCTCAAAGCTATAGGGTTTTCAACTCACCGATGCTTCATTGCTAAGAGTTGGCGAGTCCAGAAGGGTACGGCTTCTGGTAAAGACATATCAAATCCGTTGATGGCTATGATGGTTTGCCAAAAATCATCAGGGTACTCCAACTCACCATTGATTCACGTTCCAAGAGTTGGACTGGGTACTAGTCTCCCAGGATGATGTCATGATTCCACCAAAAGACTGGCTAGCCCAAGAGTGAGCAGCTACTTGGTAAAGGCTCATCAAATCTGCTCCTGTTGCTGTCAAGAATCAACATGTGCAGATGTTTTCAAGCTTTAAAGAAGCTTAGCCGTTCGTGTATCAGCAGCTACTTTTGTGTTTCTTCTAGTTTTATCAAGTGAGCTTGTTGCTGCTGTGGTTCATATTCCAATCCTCATGCTTATTGGTGACACATCTACTTGGAAACTTGAACTCAACAAAGTTAAATTCAAGTTTAGGGGAGGATTGTTAGGACTCATGGATTTAGAAGTTAGTCCTGGTAATATGTAGTTCCTACTGGAGTACTCCGTTACTCCTGGTGAGTTACTCATGGTCGTATTATAAAGTTGAAAGATGATTATAGAAGATATGATCAAGGAAGATTGTAGAAGACAAGATCAAATATTTAGTCTTCCTATTCATATGGAAAGTATTAAAGATATTGATTATGATGAGGAGGTTACAAGATTACTTAGGAAATAATTAAATGGTATTAATGTATAATACTTTGGAAAGTATTAATTATGTTGTAAGCACCTAGGACCCCTTGCACTATAAAAGGAGGTCCTAGGGTGTAGAGATGAACACACTTCTACACACACATATTCTCTACATATTTCTCTTATTGTTTGTTATAGCTTCAAGGTTGTAAACCCTATCACTATTTAGAGTGATCGTATTAATATATTGAGGCTTGAACGTTTGGTTATTTCTATTATTCTTCTTATATAAAGATTGGTTTCCGCAAACTCTTTGTATTGTCATCAAGGCTTCAAAGATCCTTCAAGAAGCAAACCCAACACTTCCCCAAATAGTCACTAGTATTCAGAATGGTGACCGGACACCCAAAAGGCTTCAAATGAGCAATATTTGGAACTTTTCCCGTTAGAAGCTCATAAGGAGTCTTCTTGTGAGGATTAGTAATAGAAACCCTATTCAAAACGTAACTTGCAGTATTAACAGCTTCTGTCCAGAACATGGTTGGAAGCTTGGAATCGGCAAGCATAGTTCTTGTTGCTTCTATTAGTGTCCTGTTCTTTCTTTCTGCCACGCCATTCTGTTGAGGAGTCCTTGCTGCACTATAATCCCTTTTGATGCCCTTAGCATTACAAAGTGCTATGAGGTCTTTATTTTTAAACTCAGTTCCATTGTCGCAACAAATACCTCTAACTTTCTTGGTCAACTGGTTCTCTATCAGGGTAAGAAAATCTCTAAGAATTGAGTAGTTCTCACTCTTGGCAGCCATGAAGAACACCCACGAAAACCTGCTATATCCATCAGTTACCACCAGACAGAATTGCTTGTGGTCAATGCTTCTAATGGAAGTAGGACCAAATAAATCCATGTGTAGTAGCTGCAATGGTTCAGTAATAAGACTAAGAGCAGTAATGGCCTTGAAGGATGCTTTGTGCTGTTTGCCTTTGCTGCAAGCAATACAATTTTTATCATTTCTAAACGACTTGGGAGGTAAACCAGAGACCAGATTCAGATTTGCATGTTTGTGAATGGTCTTGAAGTTCACATGACCCATCCTTATATGCCATTGAGTGGCTTCATCTTCTAAGGCTTTAGCAACTAGACAAGCTAGCTGACCAATAGGATTGACTTCATTCAGCTTGATGCTATAGAGATTGTGTCTTCGAGGGATTCTGAGGAGAACATGTGAGTCATCCGGAAGCTGAAAGTCTTTGGAGAGCACAAGTGCATCAGTATCGGTGAAGAGAACAAACTGCTTCTTGTCACAAATATGAGAGACAGATATCAAGTTGAAGTGCTGAAGTGCTTCCACATAGTAGACCTGCTCAAAATTTAGATTTGGCGTCGTAATTGTTCCTTTGCCAGTGATCCTGCCTTCACCCCCACCAAAATAGACCTTGCCTCCATGAAATGGTACAAAGTTAGAGAGAAGACTTTTATTTCCTGTCATGCTCCTGGAGCAACCACTATCAACAATGCCTAGACTAGGATCTTGGTATGGAGTAACCTACAACAACAAGATAATAAAAATGCAAAAGTTAGTGTCTTAAGGGGACCCAAACCTTTTCAGGTTTGAGCCTGCCTTGTGGATCGTTAGTAGAGTGCCAAGAAGATTGATGAGATCCACCGTTGTTCCTTGGTTGCCAATGCATCATATGGGTATTATTATTTGACCAAGAACAACCTGCTGAGGGCTTAACAGCAGTTCCCACACATCCCAAACCAAAATACGTGTGGTCCAAATTATGTGGATAAACTGGATTAAAATTCTTAAAATAATTTTACACATAAGGCGAATGACTTATTACTCTTGAAACGGACTTGTATTAATTGTGAGCGGTTTTTCAAGTAATGGATGAGAGGATTACTTAGGATTAAAACCGTGCTTCCTTATTTTTGGATTTTACATTTCTTATACTTCACGCTTTAAATAATGACAAATTTGCCTTCAAGCAATTTGCTCAAATAATAACCGGTTCCACATTTAATTGTCATGAATAAGTTGATGCACTTTTTACTTGTGAATACAATGATCCTATTTTTAAGCTTGGTATGGGGAAAGTGAAACTTGAGGGTGATAAATGTCTATGGTACCAAAGCCCTAATCAAAGTCATTGAATTCTTTATGAGTTATTTCCATCAAAACCATTTCAATAAAAATAAAAAATATATAAATAGAATTGTTTTCTTTGCATTGCATTGTAAATATTCAAAATCATTCATCATGTAGTATAGTTTAGTTTATTAAATCATAAAATGGCCAAGGTGGGTTAATTATGAGAAAAGTGCATTCTAGAGACTTAAAATGCTGCATTGCATGAGGTCATGGCAATGGTCAAGTGGAGGGGAGTTGATAAGTGTGAAAACACTCATCAATAATGATCCAAAAACCACTCAAAACACAGTCAAATACATAATATTTAACTTTAAAATCTCAGAACTACGCGTGTATTTGTGTTTCATGTGTTTTCAGGTAACAAGATACAATTTTGGAGCAAAGACACGTTTTCGAGGGATCTATATCACAAAAGACGAAGAAAGAGACGAAAGAGCTTCTAAGGACTTTATTTGCCAATATTATCAAAGATCAAGGGCTGAACTTGCAAGTTTCTACAAAGAAAAGGATGAAAAAGAATTTACTTAAAGTTTTAAAACCATTTGGAAAGAAAGAAGATAATGAAGGACCAAAAGAGAAAAAATGGAAAGTTTATTATTTAACCTTGGTCATTTGACCAAGTCAAGGTCAAAACACAAACACAGATTCGTCTCTTCTTCTCCAACGAGAAGAGAGAGAAACAACAAAATTCATTTTTCCATCTCATAACCTGCAATCGAGAATAATGGACGATCTACAAAGATTCAGCCGAAGCCTTCAACAGCAAAAATGATCACCTTGCTCTCCTCTACAAGATGATATAGTTTAATTAGATCAATATTGAAGAATAAAGAAACCCCCAAATGAGATGAAAGATGAAGGACGAGTTTTATCCTCGTATTTACACGTGGATGATTTTAATTGGTGGAGCCACGTCATTCTTCTCCCCTCTCGACGGCTATATAAAGAAGACGAAGAATTCATTTGCAAATGGTTAGCTTAGGTGTAGATTACACCTAGTTAGTTAGGAATTAGTTTAATTTTCTCTCAAAGCTTATTAATTCTCAGTTAATCTTTCAGTTAGAAGTTTGATAGAATCTGTTAATTAGTTGAAGATTTGTAACCGAATCCTTTCTTTTTCACCATTAATGAAAGCTTGAGTTTTCTTTTGTCAAGATCATCTTCTTTATTCTATTTTGAATTCTTTAACGTTACTGTTACTGTTCACGTAGGATTTGTAGTGGTTAACATTGTGATTTCGAGTGTTATAGAGTATTAATCTTGATCTTCGCTATTTTCGTTACTGTTACTGTTACTAGATTTTTGTATTGATTCTTGGAGTTTGTGGATTTGATTACATCGAGAATTAGTAAATGATATATAGAATAATCAGTTTTTACAGTAGAATTTTTCATTATAAGCTTGTTCAAATTAGTTTGTAGAACTGATAAGTTTTCAGCATTGTTACTTTCAAATAATTAGTATTAAATTTCAAAGTTTCCTAGCATAACAGTATAGTTTACATAGAATTTAGTATTGTTCAGCTTTTTGTTATCAGATAAAGGTTTGGTTCATAGTTCGAAGAAATTGATCAATTTAGATCAATTCATTTAGTTTCAGAATCGAGGATTTTGTCCAGTTTTTCTCGTTTGGTATTGTGTTTGTTTAAATTTTGTAGGTTTCACTTGCTGATTCAAAAGATGCAGGTAGCTGATGGTGATGTTTTCGGATAGAGCTCTTTTTGTTTTCTAGAAAGTATATTCAGTTAGCGGTTGGAGGTGTAGTGGTGTTTGGTTTTAAGCCGGCTCAGCGCCGCGCTTCTCGACATCAAAGGACTGGCTTCGGATGAATAGGTTAAGCACGTTTACATTTTCTTGCATAGTAGTGTAAACTGATAATAGACTAGTGTAGCGATTAAGTGCAATATGCTTTTTAATTCTTTCATTATATTAGTTTGATTCTAAGCTTGTAGAATAATCTTGTCTGCTACTTGTACTAGGAGTTCTTACTAGTAATGAGCTATTTTGCAATTTAGGATCTTGATTAGTTTAGTCAGTTCAAAAAGATTAAGTTCTCATTCTGTTTTGATAAGATACAGAAGTGTGCATTTGCTTGTTTAATCTGTCTTGATTTCGAGTGTATAACTAGTGTTTGGGTTAAGTGAATATCTGTTTTATTCGAATCACTGAATAGGTGGGAGTTTAGCTTTAGATTTGATAGTCAAAGTTAGCAGTAGGTAGTCTAGTGTTTGATCTTAATTTCATAATAGAAGTTGAAGCATTAGTGTACAAGTTTGCCAGTTAGATTAGTCAAGAGCTGAATGTCCTTTTCTGTTAAGAAAGTAACAAAGCTTAAAATTTGTCTAGTTAAAAGTTTTAGTAATATACAACTTTAGTCCTTTATGTTATATGTCTACATATCAGTCACAGTCCACTCTCTGTTAAATAGTTAGGATCCTTAGCTCTGTTAGTCCATGATAGTTAAGCCCGTTAGTTTGTAAGGTAGAAGTGTTGGGCTACAGATTTTCATATTGGGCTATTCATGTTACTTGGGCTTTTGAATATTAATAGTGAGATCTTTCATTTCGTTTCATTGTTATAGGAGTAGACGGACTTTGGAGTTTAACAACATTTAGATATTAAGATTTAGATTTTATTAATTTGAAATTAGTTTTATAAAGTTGAATTAATTTTGTGTATTTCGTCTTAAAATTTGTATGTTGCATTTAATTTTGTAGAAAAAATTTGTATTTTCCATTTTAATATCTTGTGCATTTAATTGATGTAATTGCAATATGTTTTTAGAATAGTACGTATACGTAGCATAGATAGATATTATTTTTATCTTTTTACTTGCTATTTGCCAAATAGACATAGAATACCAAACAAGTCTTTTTAACCAAAAACAATTAAGTCGACCTTAAAATCGTGCAATCAATTCGTTAAGATACCGAGAAAAACGAACTAAAAAGAAAGATATTAGACATCAAGTCCTTGAGTTTCTACTTTGAAACATCAACCAAGGCATTCATCATCTTTCTTATTGAAGTACCTTGGTCTTGTTCTAGTTGTTGAACAAGGTCCAAGGAGCATAGCTGGCCTTCCTAGGATGTTGTGGAAGGCAGGTATAACCTCTTGTTAAGATTCCTCTCAAAATTTCATGTTTCTGCTTATTTTGTACTTTGGTATATGATTTGGTGTTCTTGTGTTTGTGCTTTGTGTTTTATGGTTGGTATCTGTTAGTTGTCACCTAGTGTAGCTATTTGATCATTAAAATCAATAGGTTGTGTGTAAAAATCAGAAGCTTGTTTGAAAAGTGGTTGATTAAGGGTTGTTTTTTATTACTGGTTCATAAGGCCTTGTGGCCTTGTGCCTTTGGTTCTTAGGGTTTGGGAGGTCTAAACAAGTCCTAATATACAAGTTTTAGTCAATGGTTAAGTTTCTGAAAGTTTGGAAAAGGGATTTGAAGTTTTGTAAAAATCTGATAAAAGTGGTTTTGGAAATGGTCAAACACATCAGATCTAATAACTTCTTTATTACATGGATCTAAGGTCTGAAATCAGGTTTGGGAATAGTTTGGGTGATAAGCTATCTATTGGTTATCTGGTTGTTGAATTTGGTGGCTTATTGTGGTTTTTATAGCTTATCAAAAGTTGTTGAAGTGGTCATTTGCATCAGCAAAGTGACCACCTCATTTTGTGTTGCATTTTGATTTCTAGTTTAAGGATTGTTGTTTTGCTGCCTGGATTCTATTTGTGTGATGCTTGTGAGATTATTTGGCTATTTGGATTGTTTTGTTCATAGCTTATAAGCCCACTGGCTTATTGGCTTATTTGTGCCAAAACACATCAAGTTTACCCAACTGGTAAGCTTTGATTCACAAGGTTTGCACTCAAACCTTGACCAGCAGGGTGAAAAACAAGTCCATACACTTCATTAAGTCTGTCAACGTCCACTTTGTTCTTGTCAGCGTTTGATTTCAACTTATCAACGTTTGACTTTTGGTCAAACTTGGTTTCAAGGCTTATTTGAATCTGTTTTGCTTATTGGTACATGCAACAACTTATCTTTTGTAATAGAAATCATTTTTCTTAGCTTAATATCATACCTGGAAGTTTACAAGTCTTTTGGTTAAGCTTTTGCTAGAAAACTAGCTTATTTGGCTTTTTCAGCCAGCTTATTTGCTCATACAGCTTATTCTACTTGGATTTTTGTGATTTTCTTGATTGATTATTCTTAGTTAAGCTATTTGTGAGCTTTTGCAACAAACTAGAGCTTCTGAGGTGTCCTAAATCTCAAACCCGACTATTTTGTCGTTTTGTGAAATAATACTTTGCTTATTTCTGGCTTATTGAGTGAGCTTTTTCAAAATTTCTTTTTACAGATATCATAAGCATCCCAAAAGAAGGTTGTGTGTCAAATTAGAGCTTATGGCATTAGCTTATTGCTTAATGGGCTGAAAAGCCCAATAAGAATAAGCTGTGTGCTTAATAAGCTGTGATAAGCTCATATTCAGCTTTTGGACCTTTAGAGTTTTGTTCTTAGAATTGAATGTTGAGTCAGATAGGGCTTTTCCAAGTCAACTGGGCCAAGTTTGACTTTTTGGGCCCAAAAGCCCATTTGTGTTGACTGTTTTTGGTTTTGGCCCATTTGAGGGTTCAATAGGGGTATTCTGGTAATTTCACTTTGATTTTCCGATTATTTAGGTTAAAATAAACTAGTTTGCAAGTTTTTAGAATTTTTTATAATTTTTGAATTTTTAATATTATTTTAATATTATTTTATAATTATTTTTCAAATTTCACATTTTTCAACTTTTTACATTTTTCTTAGCTTTAATACATTAAAATAAGAATTTAGCAGCTTTTAGAATAATTTTATCTCTTTTAGATTAATTTTTATAATTATTTTAAGTTTTAATAGTTTTTAAATCATTTTAAATAGTTTTTATTAGTTTAAATATTTCTAAAAATAGTTTTTAATTTTTTTAGGTCATTTTAGAGGTTTACCAATTGAAAAATCTTTATTTGGGCTTTTTGATAATTTATTTGATTTTTAGGACTTTAATTAGCATTTAAAAATTGAATATTTAATTATTTAAAAGGTTTGAAAAAGTTTTGATCATTTGTAAACTCTTAGTTTATTTATTTAGATTTTTGGTGATTTTTTGGTAATTTTTAGAATCAATTTTTATTTTTGTGGTTTTTAAGGTTTTACGTTTTAACTTTCTAGTAGTAATAATTTTTATTTTTACGTCTTCGTAATCTTCTTTTCTCATCCCCTTCTAAACCAAATATTAATCTCAAATCTTTTACATCTTAGTCACGCACATATACCTCATTGGGAAACGAACTTCATTGGGTCATTAACACTTGATTTTTCCTAAAGTCATATGTTTAATACTTACCGCTCATTTACCCTCCTTTGTTTTCCTAAACAAGAGGTGTAATTTACCACAATCACTCCCCTAAACTTATGACATTGTGTACTGACGTAAGGATTTTGTATGTAAAAATTAAGTTCGAATTAGTGGTCTAACCGAATTGAAAAATGGATTAACTATGTGACTCAGTCGTTCTTTGGTGAAACAAATAGTTGTGTCGTTGTAATAAAAATAAATGTGCAAGACATATACGAAAATGACGTTAATTTAAATCTAAGTCTAATTTAAAATAAATGGCAAGAAATTTAAAGCGTGACGAAAAGTAAATAGTACTAAAAGTAAATAACGCAATCTTAAAACTATCTAAGGAAAACTTAAAACGCAACTAAAACTTAAACTAAGACAAGGCTAAAATAAATCTAAGGCAATTAAACTTAAAGTGCAACTAAAGAAAAAGGCGGGAAAAGTAAAGCTTGAAAATTAAAAATTAAAAACTGAAATTTAGAAGAACCTGAAAACAGCTCATTCGGAATAATCCTTCGTTCGGAATAAATCACTCGTTCGGAATGTCACCTTCGTTCGGAATAATTTCTTCTTCACTCGAAATATTTACCAAAAATCCTTAATCCGGAATAAAATGCTCACTCAGAATAATGGTTTATCCGGAATATGTCACTTATCCGGAATATTCAATATTTCGAATGAACACCTTTGATTCGGAACTCTTGATTCGGAATAATCACTTGGCCCTTCGTTCGGAATATATTCTTAATGAACCTTGATCCGGAATATTAAAATATTCCGAATGAACAAGTTGATCCGGAATAATTTCCTTGGTTCGGAACTTCCACTGATCCGGAATGTTTTCCGAATGAATTCCACTGATCCGGAATGTTTAATATTCCGGATGAAGACCTTGATTCGGAATGTAAGAATGTTCCGGATGAACTCCTTTACTCGGAATGATGCTGATCCGGAATATGGCCTTGATCCGGAATATGTCACTTATTCCGGATGAAAGCCTTTGATTCGGAATATTCAACAAAAAATCTTCGTGCGGAATAAACAACTGAAATCCTTGATTCGGAACAACCTTCTTTGATCCGGAATAACCCTGGAAACAATAACAAGCAGCGAAGAACAAGGAACAAGAAAAAGCTATGAATCTAATCACAATCAATCAAAATAAACAAAAAGATTAAGCAAGACTAATCAAATAACATCTACTAATCATAAACAAACAATTTAAATCAATGAAACTAACAATCAAACACCAACAAAATCAAAACCCACTTAATTAAATCAAATAAAACTCAAGAACATGAACATAAACCATAAAGCATAAAGATTAAAGAAAGGAAGATAGGAGATCAAACAATAAAAATAAAGATTGACTATAATTAAAGGGAAACTTACTTGAAATTAAAGGTATTTAAGGTGCAAGACAAGTATTTAAATGGACATGAAAAGTAAACGTGCACAAAATTAAAGATGGAAGAACTAGTGTCACTCTAGCCAACAAGAGAAAAATGAATGAAATCCTAATCTATTTATAGGGGAGATTAGGGAGGTGCTTAGGAAGCTTCCTCCCTTCTTTCTTCTTTCCTTAATTGCATGTTTAGTCCTTAATCTCCAAATTCTTCGACTTTAGTCTTTTAATCTTTTAAGTTCTTCGACTTTTGTCTCGGGATCAATAACTCGTCTTGTAATTTCTTTATTAAATTAGACTTGAGTTATTCGGCTTTTAGTAAACTTCCATCTTTTGACTTTTTCTTCGATAAATCTTCAGAATTAGTCTTGGACTTCCGTTCTTTTTGCACTCTTGATTTCTTGACTTCGTCTTTCGTCTTTTTCTTCGATAAAAGCCTGTGAATGCCCGTGTTTTCTCCCTTTTCCACATTTTCGTCCTAAATCACAACAAAAACACAAACCACGCATAATTCCGACATAAATGACATAAAATACACGTTTTGGCTCGGTTATTATTGTAATTAAGTGGTAAAAAGGATGGGTGTTTACACACCTATCAAATCCCCTACACTTGACCATTGCAATGTCCTCATGCAATGCATTAGTTACAAAGCACGATTACACTTTTTATCATAATCAATCCACTTTGGCCTTTATTAAAGAAATACAAAATAAAAAAACAAGTAAAGAAATCAAAAGCATACCTTAGGGTTTTGAAAATGTCATGAATGATCATCATCCTCAAGTTTTCACTTTCTCCAAACTAAGCTTAAGAACGAGATCATTGTTATTATAAGTTAGCAAACTAACACGAACTCATATGGGCCAATTATTCACTTAGACTCCCTTATTCCTAGGTGTATCTCTTATATTTTATTATTGTCTTGAATGATCATGAGGATGCATTGTTGACTTATTTCGATAGTTTATTAGGCTGAAAATAAAGTGGGACGATTTAATCAATAGTTAGCTGAAGGACAAAATCTTTTAAAACTGCTTCTCGGGACCTCATAAAGTTCATATCTTGGCATAACTCGCTTCGCGATTTGAGACCTTTCTCGGACCGATATTTGGCAGCGACTTCATACTTCAAATCTTGAGAGACGTTCATGAAATAATGGTCTTCTCTTCATAATAGGAATTTCTTCACTTGAAGTTTTGAGAGATTCTTCATATTTGGACCACGACTTCTTCATTTTTCTCCAATATTTATTTTGGACTTTGATATACAACGATCCGCCTCCTTTTTGGACTTAGATCTATTTATCCTCATACCTTGTTAGGGCCTTTTTGGATAGACTTCTCCATGATCTTTACGGGAGTATTTGCTTTTCGTCGTGTGTCTCGATCCTTCATATTGATTTTCGATAAATGATTCTTCACATCACTTTGGGATCTTTAGCAACAAAATGTAGCCCTCATGCTTGTTAGGACCTTTTTGGACTCGCCAATCTTCGCATCTCGCTTAAATAAGTTATGCCTTGGCTATGAACTCTAATCCATACCGAGCAACTTTTAAACGATCTTGGGCTAGAAGATAAGTAACTTTTCAAATCGTACAACCTTATTTATTGCAGATAAATTTATTAGCAAGCGATGGGAGAATAGGCTTATAATTAACTCACATAAGTTCACGAAAGAATACAAAACTTATAATTGACTCTATCATCTCTCGTTCTCCACAGTTTAAAATCTCTAGGAATGAGACTCGTGGATGCTTAGCCTATTAAATCAAAGTTTTGGGTTTTCGAGTCGCCTATAGGATCTTGCAAATTCTTAGACTTTTTCAAGTTTAGAAATCGCATTTTAAAGTTCCCTTGATAAACAACTCTCTAGGATCGATTATAGGAACTTGCGAAAAGTTATTGTTCTTAACCCGTGAGAGTTAAGACTTTCGCGTTTTATAGCTCCCTATATAAAAGCCTAGCAAAACTTGACTTAAACACGTTAAGGATACTAGCTAGAGTAAACTTAGATAAGTAAACTCGGGTTGAGTCAAAAGATTCACAACGTTTGAAAATTAAAACCACTTTATTAAAAATTTATACTAGTAAAGGAAAAAAATAACTATACAAAGGGAAAACTAATAGGACAAAATAGATCAAAATTTTTAAAAAATGTCGAAAAATTGATTTTCCGGTTAAAATGAGGACAAATACAAGGAAACGGCCACTTAACTTCGATAGAAGTCCCCCATACACTTAATATAAACATTGTCCTCAATGTTTAAGCATGTGGGAGTAAACTCTCCTACACTTAGGACATTGTGCACTTTGTTTAAATCTTGCTAAGGAAGAGACAATTAAAGAGATTCCTATTTTAATATTGAGAAATATAAAATAGTGAATCGAAAAGAGTTTAGGATAGAACCGGGAAGACGGGAAACACGAAATCACGGGTCGTCAAAAATCATCAAGAGTGGATCATTGAGCGCTCGAATCCCTGAATATAAGAAGAGAGGAAATAGCAAACACCAACGGGTCTCCTTACACTTAGGATAAAGAAAGCTAAAAGATAGAAACATGGGTTGCCTCCCAAGAAGCGCTTGATTTTTGTTCACCGAGTCGTGAGCCTGACTCGACCTTGATTATCATAGGAAGAAGCATGAAACACATCCACCGGGATCAAAGACATAGTTTTCGTCCATCAAATAGCACAAGCTTAAGGCGAACAAGGCAAGCCAAAGAAGAGTAGGCAAGGTTCCCTTAAGCAAAGATGGAGCATGGTGGGAGCAAGTATGGTGAGGTGTAAGCATATCTTCAATATTACCAAAGATTTTTCCTTTTATTTCATTAGATGGATACTGAGATGGCTGAAGAATATCGATACCAGGGTCGAACACCTTTTCCTTTAGGGGAAAATAGCACTTAGGCTCAGCAGAATTTGCGGATGTTGGTGTCGTCCGGTTGCTTCTCCTTTGAAAGAATTTTCTTCAAATCCAAAGTAGGATCAAGACGATAATCATCAAAATCTAAACGAGGAGCATCACTCTCATTAGGGAAGTATGTATTGAGAAAAGTAGAGAAGTCTTCCTCAAAAGAGTAATCATCCAAAGTAGGATTAAGCATGGATGGCGGAGGATCTTCATCATGAGAAGAATCACTCGAAAGAGTATCAGCCTCATTAAAATCATCATAAGTGGGCATATCAGGATACTCGGAAGTAAAATCATCATAATCATCCGAATCTGAGCTAGAATCATCATCATAAGCATCAAAGATCGGTGGAGAATCATATATGGGTGAAGGTTCTAAATTGGAGAGAGAATCATCCACATCATCTTGAAAAAGTGGATTATCAATGCAAGACTCGAATAGAGGATTGTTGTAGACGACAAAATCATCAAGCACATTAATCATATTCACTGATTATCGTCCATAGGATTTGCTTGTAAGCTTCCCCATTTTGAACACTTGTTGTTCATTCCCGACCCTTAAAATTAATTCACTTTCGGAAACATCAACTAAAGCTCGTCCGGTTCTCAAGAATGGCCGACCAAGTATTAAAGGAATACGAGGGTCCATTTCATAATCAACAACAACGAAGTCGACCGAAAAAGTGAAGGTGCCAACTTTAATGAACACATCTTCGACAATACCAACGGGGTAAGCGAGAGTGCGATTTGCAAGCTCAAGGGTCATCTTTGTTGGAGTAAGGTCGGGTAATGATAGTGCTGTCCAAACACTTAAAGGCATCAGATTTATACTAGCCCCGAGATCAGCTAGGGTAGTAAATTCTTCGGTTTTGTTAAAAATGCAAGGCAACACAAAACGACTGGGATCTCCAAGTTTTTCCGGAAGTTCTTTAAGAATAACTACAGAACAGTTTTCATTTAAGCGTGTGTTGGCGAGCTCAATCAGCTTCTCCTTCTTGTTAAGCAATTCCTTGAATGCTTTGACAAATTTCGGCATGTGGACAAGTGCTTCAACAAGGCTAATGTTGAAATTCATTTGAGAGATCATCTTCAAATAATTCGACCCTTGAGTGTCATCCTTAGTTTGCATTTTGGTCTTGCCTAAGCTAGATGGATAAGGAATATTGGGTTTGGGTGGTGAATGTGTAGGTGTAGCAGATAAAGGTTGAGATGTTGAAGGTGGGGTTGGTGGAGGATTCTTGGTGGGTACTTCGTCATGACGAGGCGGAGACGGTAATGGTGTACTAATACTAAGTGTAGGAGGAGTAGGGATAAATGGTGGTGGAGGAGGTGTAAATGATGGGGGCGGAATAGGTGGTCCTACTATGGTAACTCCACTACGGGTAGTAATAGCACTCACATTCGCTCGTAGATTTGTGACGGTGTTTGAAGGTAGAGAACTCGAAGAAGAGGATTGAGTGGTGGGCAAGAAACTAGCCAGCATATTCTTCAAATCATTGGTTTGATTGCTGAAGGAGGATTGTATATTATCTCGAAGCTCGGATCTAATGTCATTCCCTTGCTTGGTAATATCTCCTTTCAAATTGATAATTTGGCTCTGCAGATTCTTGATTTGCTCTCCTTGGGTTCTCATCAAAGCTTCAACATCTTGATTGATGGGTGGGGTTTGTTGAGCGGGTGGGTGATAAGGAGTAGAAGCTCTAGGTGGGATTTGGTTGCTTCTATTGTAATTGTTGTTGGGGTTTGGGTTTTGAGGAGTAAAACCGGGTGAAAGGTAGTTGTTTGATCGGTAACTCAGCAAATTTCGATCCCCTTGAGGTCGAGCTTGGTAATTTTCCGGTGAATAATTACCATAAGTTGCATACACGTTTTCCGGATTTCCTTGAGTAGAAGGACAATCAGTGTATGAGTTTGGACCGCCGCATGTTTCACAAGGATTGGCAACCGATTTAACTTGATGTTGTTGGTTTGTAGCGAGAAGCAAGATATTTTTTTTCATTTCGGTCATCATGCGGGTGAATTCGGTCATGTCGGGGTTTGCTGAAGTAGAAGAAACATTGACTCTCGGGTTGTTCCTTGAAGAAGCGGAGGAATCCCAGTTTTTGTGGTGAGTAGTCATGTTTTCAATAAGCTCTCTACACTCCTCGGGTCTCCTTTTCATAAATGTGCCACCGACGGCTGCATTAATCGTATCACGATCTCGAAAAGTCAAACCGTTGTAGAAAGTATCAATCAATGTGACTTGAAGCATGTTGTGGTTTGGAAATCGATCGATCAAGACATTATATCTTTCCCAAGCATCAAAAAGAGTTTCATCGGGTTCTTGCATGAAACCGCTGATTTGATTGCGAAGGCTCGTGACCATGGATGGTGGAAAGTAGAGAGACAAAAAGCGTTGAGTCATGTCATTCGAAGTATGAATTGAATTCTTTGGAAGACGATCAAACCATTTCTCGGCGTGATGTGATAAACTATGTGGAAAGAGTTGAAGGCGAAGAACATCCATTGTGGCACCGGGCAACTTCATGCTTTGGGTGATAGTAATGAACTTGTCAAGGTGTTTGTTGGCATCATCATCAGGCATTCCTCGAAAAGGATTTGTTTGCACTTGCTGGATCATGTGGTGCTTCAACGAAAACTCCGGAGCCGTGATTTGCATCAGCGCAATCGGTCCTCCTCGTCCAAACATTATGGGTTGACAAAGCTCCTCCATTGTCCGAAGATCGGGCTGTGGAAGAACATTGTTGTTGTTATTATTGAGGTGCGGTGGATTATTGTTTTTGTTCACACATGCCATACCTAAATCTTCTCGAGTCTCGGGCTCTTGATAATTAGAAGATCTAGTACGCATACACCTACAAAGCAAAAGAAAACAATACCAAACACCAAAAGAAAATATATATAAACTATAAAGAAAAATAAAATCTTTTTGGATTTTTGAAATTTTTAATTTTTTTGGATTTTTAACAATTTTTAATTTTTATGGTTTTTGTTGAAATTTTTAAGCTGGAAAATAACGCTCACAAGTGAACGGATCCCAAAAAGCAACGCGTCTCTCACAGAAAACCGTTAATCTTTACGAAAAGAGCCGGCAGCGGCGCCATTTTGATGTAAGGATTTTGTATGTAAAAATTAAGTTCGAAGTAGTGGTCTAATCGAATTGAAAAATGGATTAACTATGTGACTCAGTCGTTCTTTGGTGAAACAAATAGTTGTGTCGTTGTAGTAAAAATAAATGTGCAAGACGTATATGAAAATGACGTTAATTTAAATCTAAGTCTAATTTAAAATAAATGGCAAGAAATTTAAAGCGTGACGAAAAGTAAATAGTACTAAAAGTAAATAACGCAAACTTAAAACTATCTAAGGCAAACATAAAACGCAACTAAAACTAAAACTAAGGCAAGGCTAAAATAAATCTAAGGCAATTAAACTTAAAGTGCAACTAAGGAAAAAGGCGGGAAAAGTAAAGCTTGAAAATTAAAAATTAAAAACTGAAATTTAAAAGAACCTGAAAACAGCTCATTCGGAATAATCCTTCGTTCGGAATAAATCACTCGTTCGGAATGTCCCCTTCGTCCGAAATAATTTCTTCTTCACTCGGAATATTTACCAACATCCTTGATCCGGAATAAAATGCTCACTTAGAATAATGGTTTATCCGGAATATGTCACTTATCCGTAATATTCAATATTCTGAATGAAAACCTTTGATTCGGAACTCTTGATTCAGAATAATTTCTTGGCCCTTCGTTCGGAATATATTCCGAATGAACCTTGATCCGGAATATTAAAATATTCCGAATGAACAAGTTGATCCGGAATAATTTCCTTCGTTCGGAACTTCCACTGATCCGGAATGTTTTCCGAATGAATTCCACTGATCCGGAATGTTTAATATTCCGGATGAAGACCTTGATTCAGAATGCAAGAATGTTCCGGGTGTACTCCTTTACTCGGAATGTTGCTGATCCGGAATATGGCCTTGATCCGGAATATGTCACTTATTCCGGATGAAAGCCTTTGATTCGGAATATTCAACAAAAAATCTTCGTGCGGAATAAACAACTGAAATCCTTGATTCAGAACAACCTTCTTTGATCCGGAATAACCCTGGAAACAGTAACAAGCAGCGAAGAACAAGGAACAAGAAAAAGCTACGAATCTAATCACAATCAATCAAAATAAAACAAAATATTAAGCAAGACTAATCAAATAACATCTACTAATCATAAACAAACAATTTAAATCAATAAAACTAACAATCAAACACCAACAAAATCAAAACCTACTTAATTAAATCAAATAAAACTCAAGAACATGAACATAAACCATAAAGCATAAAGATTAAAGAAAGGAAGATAGGAGATCAAACAATAAAAATAAAGATTGACAATAATTAAAGGGAAACTTACTTGAAATTAAAGGTATTTAAGGTGCATGACAAGTATTTAAATGGACATGAAAAGTAAATGTGCACAAAATTAAAGATGGAAGAACTAGTGTCACTCTAGCCAACAAGCGAAAAATTAATGAAATCCTAATCTATTTATAGGGGAGATTAGGGAGGTGCTTAGGAAGCTTCCTCGCTTCTTTCTTCTTTCCTTAATAGCATGTTTAGTCCTTAATCTCCAAATTCTTCGACTTTAGTCTTTTAATCTTTTAAGTTCTTGGACTTTTGTCTCGAGGTCAATAACTCGTCTTGTAATTTCTTCAATAAATTAGACTTGAGTTATTCGGCTTTTAGTAAACTTCCCTTTTTTGACTTTTTCTTCGATAAATCTTCAGAACTGGTCTTGGACTTCCGTTCTTTTTGCACTCTGGATTTCTTGACTTTGTCTTTCGTCTTTTTCTTCGATAAAAGCCCGTGAATGCCCGTGTTTTCTCCCTTTTCCACATTTTCGTCCTAAATCACAACAAAAACACAAACCACGCATAATTCCGACATAAATGACATAAGATACACGTTTTGGCTCGGTTATTATTGTAATTAAGTGGTAAAAAGGATGGGTGTTTACACACCTATCATGCACTTTGTTTAAATCTTGCTAAGGAAAGGACAACTATAGTGAATTCAGTGTGAACATATAAGATATGAAATATTGAATCACAAGAGTTTAGGATAGAACCGGGAAGATGGGAACACGGGATCACGGTTCCTCAAAAGTCATCGAGGTGCTCTTTGAAGCTTGAATCCCTGTAGAGAATAAGAAACAAGACAACAGACACATACGGGGCTCCCCCTATACTTATTATGAAAGCGGTAAAAGATAGAGCACGGGTTGCCTACCGAGAAGCGCTTGTTTTTGTTCACCGAGTCACGAGCCTGACTCGACCCAAAACTAGTTCATGGGAAACGTGGTGAGGGATGGAATCATCTCATGAGAGATGTCCTCACCAAAGTACAGCTTCAAACGCTGGCCATTCACTTTGAAATTGGGCCCATTTGGCTGAGAAAGCTCAATGGTGCCATATGGAAAGACTTTGGCGACGGTGAATGGACCAGACCTGCGGCTCTTCAACTTGCCAGAGAAGATCTTCAACCGAGAGTTAAAAAGTAAGACTTGATCACCAACGTGTAACTCTCGGTTCTTAATTCTTGCATCATGGATAATCTTGGTCTTCTCTTTGTAGATCAATGAGTTCTCGTAAGCTTCATTCCTCAGTTCATTTAGCTTGTTGAGTTTAATCTTGCGAAGATCACCGGCTTTGTTGATGTCGAAGTTAGCCCACTTCAAGGCCTAGTATGCCTTATGTTACAGCTCGATAGGGAGGTGGCATGCTTTCCCGTACACAAGACGATAAGGTGTACAACCAATAGGGGTCTTATAAGCAGTACGGAAAGCCCACAAAGTATCATCTAACTTATCGGCCCACGAGGCACGATGCTCTCCCACAGTACGCTCCAAAATTCGCTTCAATCCACGGTTAGAAATCTCGGCCTGACCATTGGTTTGAGGATGATAAGCGGTGGAAAGACGGTGATTGACACCGTACTTAGCCATGACTCTTGCGAATTGATCATTGCAAAAATGAGTCCCGCGGTCACTGATAATAGCACGAGGAACGCCGAATCGAGCAAAGAGTTGCTTCAAAAAGTTCACAACCACCCTCGCATCGTTCGTAGGGAGAGCCTTGGCTTCAACCCATTTAGAAACGTAGTCAACGGCTACGAGGATGTACTTGTTCCCGTTAGAGGACGGAAATGGCCACATAAATTCGATGCCCCATACATCAAAGATTTCACATTCTTGTATGAAATTTTGCGGCATCTCATCTTTATGTGTGATCTTGCCTTGTCTTTGGCAAGCATCACAATGTTTAACCATGTCGTGAGCGTCACGATAGATGGTGGGCCAATAAAATCAAGAGTCGAATACTTTCTTCGCAGTGTAGTTGGGACCAAAGTGACCACCGGTGGGTCCTTTATGGTAATCATCAAGGATTTGTACCGCTGCCGGTCCATCAACACATCGACGAATGACAAGATCCGCACATTGTTTGAAGAGATAAGGGTCGTCCCAGAAATAATGTTCAATATCCTTAAAGAACTTTTCCTTTTGTTGGGATGTTAACCCTTCCTTGAGAATTCCACCCGCTAAGTAGTTTGCAATGTCCGCAAACCACGGGGTGTCATCGAGATTTGGATTGATAGACATTAATGCCTCAAGGGGAAAAGAGTCATTGATCTCTTTGTTCGGATAATCCCCTTGATAAGGATCCTCAAGTCTACTGAGATGATCCGCGGCTAGGTTTTGAGCTCCCTTTTTGTCACGAATTTCAATGTTGAATTCTTGAAGGAGCAAAACCCAACGAAGAAGTCTTGGCTTAGAATCTTGCTTAGTCATCAAGTACTTCAACACGGAATGATCGATATACACGGTGGTGGTAGAAAGGACAAGATAGGGGCGGAACTTTTCAATAGCATACACTACAGCTAAAAGCTCTTTTTCGGTAGTGGTATAATGCAATTGAGCCCCCGTCATTGTCTTGCTAGCGTAATGGATTGGTTGGAAGTGTTTGTTCACTCTTTGGCCCAAAACCGCTCCAATAGCAAAGTCGCTAGCATCACACATCAACTCAAAAGGTAGCTCCCAATTAGGGGTAACCAAGACCGGTGCCTTAGTTAGCTTATCCTTAAGAAGATTGAAGGATTCAAGACACTCTTCACGGTTGAAGGTGGAGGCAATTTAGCAATAACATCGACTTTAGCACGGTCCACTTCAAGACCGGATTTGGAGATTTTGTGTCATAGCACGATGCCTTCGTTTACCATGAAATGGCATTTTTCCCAATTTAGAACAAGGCGAGTGTCTTCACACCGCTTAAGCATACGTTCTAAATTGGCAAGGCAAGCAGGGAAAGATTCACCATAAACCGAGAAATCATCCATGAAGACTTCCACAGTTTCTTCAACCATGTCATGGAGGATAGCCATCATACACCTTTGGAAAGTCACAGGAGCATTGCATAAGCCGAAAGGCATTCTTTTGTAGGCAAATGTTCCATAAGGACAAGTGAATATGGTTTTCTCTTGGTCTTTGGGATCGATGGGAATTTGAAAATACCCGGAGAAACCGTCTAAGAAGTAGTAATAGTCATTACCCGCTAGACGTTCAAGCATTTGGTCCATGAAAGGAAGGGGAAATGATCCTTTCTCGTAGCATCATTGAGTTTGCGATAGTCTATAAAAACTCTCCACCCTGTAACGAGTCGAGTAGGAATCAACTCGTTGTTTTCATTGGGAAAAACGGTGATTCTGCCTTTCTTAGGCACACAATGGACGGGACTAACCCACGGTGAATCTGAGATAGGATAGATCATTCCCGCATCAAGAAGTTTGATAACCTCTTTTTTGATAACATCATGGATCTTAGTATTCACCCTTCGTTGGCTTTGAATAGTGGGTTTAAAGTCGTCCTCCATGAGAATTTTATGTGTGCAAAAGTGAGGATCAATTACACGAATATCGGAGATCTTCCACGCAGTCGCTTTCTTATGATTCTGTAACACGGCGATAAGTCGGGATTTTTCTTCTTCTTTCAGGTCCTTTGCGATGATGACGGGAGACTTCTTGTTGTCGTCAAGGAAAACGTACTCAAGATGAGACGGTAGGTCCTTAAGCTCTAAATCCAAAGGATTTTCGATGGAAGGCGTAGTCAAATTCGGTTCATCGATAGAGATATCCTTAGGAGATGGTGGAGAAGTATGGTCCTCATTGAGAAGTTTCTCAATGGTACGAATGTCTTCATACCAATTGGAGGGAGAATCGTCATATTTTAAGTCCACATCTCCCAAAGTTGCTTCAAATTCTTTCAAGATGAAATCACTTTCACCAAATGGAGTTAGTGATGGAGCAATAGCGGCAACGGTCTCAACAGTGGGTAGAGAAGAAGAACCACTTTTACAAGCGTCTTTGAAATGTTCTTCACAAGCCTCATCAAGAACATCAATGAAATTAACATTCTCGTTTTCCGAAGGCTGCTTAGAAAGTTTACCCATGTTGAAGATGATTTTATCGTCACCAACTCTCATGATTAAATCGTCCACGGCTACATCGATGAGAGTGCGACCGGTCCTCAAGAACGGACGTCCAACGATTAATGGAACACGGGGGTCCATCTCGTAGTCAACGACAAAAAATCCGCCGGGAAGGTGAATTTGTCAACGCCAACGAAGACGTCTTCGGCTATCCCCACTGGATAAGCAACCGTACGGTTAGCTAATTCCAAAGTCATTCGTGTTGGGACTAGCTCGGGGAGAGATAATTGCTTCCAAACACTTAATGGCATTAAGTTAATACTGGCACCTAGATCGGCTAGGGCCATGCAATTCTCTACTCCCGGGAAGTTTCAAGGAATCAAAAAACAACCCGGATCACCAAGTTTGGTTGGTAATTTCCTTAAGAGCGCTGCAGAGCAATTCTCATTAAGTTGGGTCTGAGTAATGTCAAGAAGCTTCTCTTTGTCACTAAGAAGATCTTTAAACATCTTCGCATATTTAGGCATGTGAGCGAGAGCCTCAGCAAAGGAGATATTGAAATTCAGTTGTTTGAACATTTGAGAAAGTTCGAAACCTGAATATCATCCTTGTTCTTCAATTTCTCTCTCCGCAACCTCGAAGGATAAGGTATATTTGGTTGAGATGAAGGCTTTGGGATAGAATTCGCACTCACATCCTTGGGTGGTGGAGGGGTAGAAGTAGAAGGTGGTGGAATTGGAGAAGTAGAAGTTGGAGGAATAGAAGATGGAGCATTTAGAGAAGGAGAAACGTTTTCCTTTGTCGCAATCACCGGTGTAGGTGTAGGAAGCTTGGGTTCCTTTAAACCTTT
Source organism: Glebionis coronaria (assembly GCA_025667525.1). Taxonomy (NCBI): domain Eukaryota; kingdom Viridiplantae; phylum Streptophyta; class Magnoliopsida; order Asterales; family Asteraceae; genus Glebionis; species Glebionis coronaria. Next base: position 216,779,156 of record CM046882.1, read on the forward strand.
TCCACTACGAGTGGTGATTGCTTTCATCTCCCCTCTTGGATTAGCAACGGCGTTACTCGGAAGAGAACCCGATCCAGAGGCTTGATTACTTGGGAACAAACTAGCCATCATGTTCCTCAAGTCATTCGTTTGACTTGCCAAAGTGTTTCGCATATCCGCTCGAAGATCATTCCCTTGCTTCACCATATCTGCTTTCATGTTGGCCATTTCCCACTGATGATTTTACACGATCACATCATTAGTCCTCATGTAAGTTTCAACATCTTGATGTAATGCGATGGGTTGGTTGGGAGGGGGAGCATGGTAGGCGGGTGGTTGATAAGCAGGTTGTTGGTAAACTTGGTTGTTTCTTTGAGGTGGATATGGGTTTCTTTGGTTTGGATATTGATTTGGATCACGAGGTTGGTTTTGATTGTTACGATTGAGGTTGTTCGGGTTTTGTGGGGGAAAACTGGGAGGTGAAAGAAAGTTGTTTGAACGATAGTTGAGCAAGTTGCGGTCACCTTGAGGACGTGCTTTATAGCCTCCCGTAGAATAGGTACCGTTGGCGGCATACACATTTTCCGGATTGTCGTGGGTTGAAGGACAATCGGTGTATGAGTGAGATCCCCCGCATATATCACATGATTGAGTCATAGCATTGGCTTGGGCAGTGATAGCTTTGGTATTATTGGCGGCTTGGAGAGCAAGTGATTCAACAAGCGAAGTAAGCTTATCAAGTCTCTTGTTGCTCTTATTAGTGCTAGCACTAGCCACATTGGTCCGAACACTCTTAGTTTTCACTCTAGACATGTTCTTAATAATATCCCAAGCGGCATTAGAAGACTTAACCAAAAGATTACCCCCCGAGGCACTATTTAGTGAATCTTGGTCATTCATGCTTAAACCATTATAAAAAGTATTAATTTGGTGCACTTGGGTAAAACCATGTTGTGGGCACTTTCTTAAAAGTTCTTTAAAACGGTCCCAAGATTCACTAAAAGTCTCATCGTACTTTTATTCAAAAGTAATGATTTCATTCCGCAAAGCGGTAGTACGAGAGGGTGGGAAAAAGTAGTTTATGAATTTGGTCTCTAAGTTCGTCCACGTAAGAATACTTTGTGGCGGTTCCGTATCAAGACAATGCCGGGCTTGTCCCTCTAAAGAGAAAGGAAAAAGTTGAAAACGAATTACCTCTTGTGAAACCCCATTGAATTTGACCGTATTCGTGAGTTGAAGGAACCTTTTGATGTGGTCATGAGGATCATCAATCATACGTCCCAAGAATGGTTGAGTAGAGACCATTTGAATAAAGCCGGATTTGAGCTCAAAGTTGTTGGCTACAATCGCGGGTATGACAATAGCATCGTGGTTGCCCTCTACATGTGCTTGCAAAAGTTCGATCATAGGACGATTGTCCGATAGAGGTTCATTGTTGTTATTATTCATGTTGTTTTGAGGTGGATTATTATTGTTGTTGTGTACACCGGCCATGTCTAAGTTATCGAGAGTCTCGGGCTCTTGATAAGACGTTGATCGAGTGCGCATACACCTACAAAAGAACTAACAAAGCAAGAAATATTTTTGGTTTTTTATGTTTTTTAATTTTTTTTTTTTGTATTTTTGAAAATTTTATATTTTTTAGGATTTTTGAAAATTTTAAAGCAAGGAAAATAACGTTCAAAGATGAACTAATCCCAAAATCCAACGCGTCTCTCACTTAAAACCTTTAATCTTAACGAAAAGAGCCGGCAGCGGCGTCATTTAATACAAAGATTTTCACTAAGTATCAAAGTTCGTTGTTCCAAATCTTTTCGAATTGATTATTGGTAGAATGTGTGACTCAATTGTTCTTGGTGGAATAATAAATGGATTGGTTGATTATCTATTTTAAACTAATAGCAAATATGTAAATGTCGTTGATTAAAATAAGAGCTTTAAAGATTAAACTAAAATAACGAGTTAAAAATAAATGCTTGAAAACTTAAAGACAAGATTAGAAAAATACTTGAAAACTTAATGAATCTAAAACTTGAAAACTTTATAAAAACAAGAACCTAATCCATCGGAATGCCAAATCGGAATCTGATCGGAATGCTGGTCGGAAAGTATGATCGGAATGTTGGAAAATATCACTAATCGGAATATACTGTCGGAATGAGTCCAAATCGGAATGTTTAATCGGAATATGGGAAAACAATGCTAATCGGAATGTAAAAGGGGACACAATCGGAATGCTTGAAATCAAAACCAATCGGAATACATGTAAGGGATCCAGATCGGAATACTTAGAAAGATTCTCACGTCGAAATGTTAACGAATCCCCACAGTCGGAATATTAAAACCCCAATCCGATCAAGTGATCGGAATACCAAGGGTGCCAATCGGAATGCCAAATCGGAAAAGGGTTTACCCTTTTCCGATTACCTTTTGATTCGAAAATAAGCTATATTGATAAGCTACCACCAAAACTTAACCAAATCAGTAATGAAACAAACTAAATAAGCACGAATAACAACTTTCCCAACTTAAAATAAGCAATCTTTTAAATCAAACCATAAAAAAATGAAACTTTTTAAGAAAACTTTTAAAAAGTAAAGGGTTAATATACAAAGAAGTTACTAAACATTCCAAGAAATTTGTCCTAAGGTAACGAACGTTCATTTTATGTTTCTAAGTTACTAATGTTCATATGACCGGTTGATTAAGTTACCCACTTATCAAAAACGTGATATTTATGTTACTTAACATGAAAAAACAAGACATTTATGTTACTTAACTTATCAAAAAACTTGCATTCAGGTTACTCAAATTAACACTAAATTATAGTGATGTATAGTTTAGTAAAGTTTAGTAACTTAGAAACACAAAATGAACGTTCGTTACCTTAGGACAAATTTCTTGGAAAGTTTAGTAACTTCTTTGTATATTAACCCAAAAGTAAATAAGCTAAAAATACAAATAAGCCAATAAGCACAAGGATCTTAAAGCTTAACCATATGAAAGATTAAGTATGATAAAAATATGAACTTTTTAATCCTTAAAACATCAAGATCAAACACGGATCATCAACATTTCGGATCAAAATTAACTAAAATAAAGAAAGGTAGAAAGAGATTAAAGATGAAAAGCTTAAACTTGAACTTGATTAATGAAATCCAAAATACAAAAAGCTTAATCTTGAAAGATTAAAAGAAAGAAAAGATGAAAACTTAGTGAGAGAAAGTTTGGAACTTTCTCTCTCTAAAAACTAGAAAGGAAAAATGAAAATGAAACTAGCTAACTAAAAACTAACCAACCCTCCTAATATGTATTAGGAGGGTATTTATAGGGAAAATGGGAAGGTGTGCATGTGTTGCCTCTTCTTTCTTTCTTCTCGACTCGATTTAAATCCTTTGTCTTTCTCGACGTCGTCTTGGGATTTGTCGATGTATATTGAACTTGTCTGGTAATTTTCTTCTTCTATTAGACTTGAGTTCTTCGACTTCATTAATCTTCCGTCTTTAGACTTTTTCTTTGATAAATCTTCAGAATAGGCCTTGGACTTCCGTTCTTTTTGCACTCTTGATCTTTTAACTTCGTCTTTTCCCGTTTTCTTCGATAAAAGCCCGTGAAAGCCCGTGTTTTCTTCCTTTTTCATATTTTGGTCCTAAAATACAATAAAAACACAAACCACGCATAATTCCGACTTTTACGACATAAAATACACGTTTTGGTCTTGTTATTATTTGAAATAAGTGGTAAAAGGATAAGTGTTTTCACACTTATTAATGACCTAGGCTTAGAGGGCTCTCCAACATGATGAGTAGGTGGTGTAGAAACAGTAGTAGCAGCTCGACTCCCATGAGTAGGCGATGCCTCAGGTGTAGTGTGTGAATGAGACATACGAATCTTCTTCTGTGGGCATGACGAATCAGAATCGGACAAAGCTCGAGATCTAACACCGGATGGTCCAGCTCCATCAGCAGGTGGTACAATATCATCGGAATCAGTATAAACCTCAGCTGGTGGCGTACCCCATAAAGCTTCCATCTCCTCTCTAAACCGCTGACATGGAACAGTAGGCTTCTTCCTCAAGTTGGACGTCTTCCTAATCTCACTCCTCCTACTGGGCTCAACTCTCTCAGGTACAACAATCAAAGCATCAACCCTACTATCATCATTAGCCTCAGCATCCTCGCTATCATTACTAGCCACAACCATCCTAACGTCAGTATCACTCTCAATCTCATCGTCCATGTCCTCATCATCCTCACGATCTACCTCATATCCATCCATATCATCATCACCCTCATGATCTACCTCAACACCATCCATACCCTCATCACCCTCGTGATCTACCTCAATACCATCCATATCATCCTCATCATACTCATCATCCTCATCGTCCTCACTACCACTAACCCACTCGATCAAAGTACGTTGCACAATAGGTGGCATCCCATCAACAACATCGGAAGTATCAGATAACACATCAGGCTCACCCTCATCATCCTCCTCCGGATCCTCGTCAGGGTCATACTCCGCACCTTCCTCCTTAGGATCAGCCTCCTCAGGAGCCTCCTCTGGGTCATTCTCCAGCCCGACATGATCTGGTATCATCTCAATCTCGTCTTCCCACTCTTCGTCAGCAGAGTCGGGCTGGTAAGTAATAGTAGATGACGACATAACATGCAACAACCAAAATGTGTATTAAAGCAGTTGTAGGGTATGTATGAAATAATCATGTATAGAAATTAAAGTATGCAAATCAGCGAAATGCATATGTATATAATACATATTACGTATTACATAAATATATTATATATTACTTATAGTGTTATCCTAGGTAATACATTACGTAGTGCACATATGTATACAGAGTAACAAGTAGCCACATCGGTTATAGTTTAGGCCTAAGATGCAAACCTAGTTCTCTATAACCAAGGCTCTGATTACCAAATCTGTAACACCCCAAAATGTGATATGCGGAAGCGGTGAAGCTCGAGGGCTGTTACGTCATTGTATCATAGTTCAAGGTACAAGAGAACGACTCTATATGAGACGTTTTATAAAAATACCTTGTTGAATGTAATAAAAGCATCAAAATACAAAAGGTCTCAGTTTCAAAAGATAGCGTAGCGGAATATAAAAGTTTTAAACATCAACGAGATAACAGTTCAAAAGCATAAGCAAATAAATGTCGGAAGATAGCCATGAATTTCATGCGGACTCCAAGTACTCCACACAACAGATACAAATCATCATCACTTACCTGAGATAAATGCTAAATTGGGTCAACATAAAGTTGGTGAGAATATAGGTTTCATGTAAAAATTCATAGTAAATCGATTTCAGATTTCATTTCATGTACACATGCAACTATAGGAGGTATAGTGCCAAGTGTAGGATAAATCGTGTGTTCACAATATTTATGATAGCTAAGCTCGTGAAATCGAAACTAATGATCCAGTGCATACAATAGATTGTATACATAAATTTTTTCCCCAATGGAGTACCTAGCCAAGATAACCCCGTTCACACAAATGGTATACACTCGTCCGACGTCAGAATGCCCGAGTGGAGGTTGTCAACCCTCAATAGATCTATCCATATCATAAGAGCTTACTCCAGCAGAGTAATTAACGATTCACGATAGTGGGGACTACGGCTAAAGCAACTTAAGCTATCTCATAAACAATGTTCACAAAACGTTCACAGAAATCAAATGTTACTTGCGTCTAAAAGCAAGCATCGAAAGCATTTATCACATCCCAAAACATTAAACATATAAAACAATTTAATAGGGATGTATAAACTTACCTCAAGCAACGATTCAAACCTCACAAGTATGATCAAATAGTAGAGAGCAACTCTAGCAACAACCTAAATATAATACTATAGTTTAGGCGCTAGCAAATAAGTCACAATAGTTCGTCACGTACGTTACTCATCAATCATATATATATTTTGTTATTAAAATCGTGACTTGTAAATATCATATCGTTATAAGCATTATAGTATATATATATACTTAGGCAAAAATATTTATTTTTGACTCGACGAAATTTCGACAGCCTTTTGGCGTAAATTTTAATTTACCCAAATTTATCTCAATAAAATTTCCAACACGATTTCTAACAAAAATTCGGCAGTCTTTCGGCGTCACATAAAAATTTGCCATTTTTAGTAAGTACCCAAATCTCATCCTAAAACCCCTAATTTCAACACTTTCTCAATCGCCAATGTTTCAACAAGTCATTTTCCCGCAATAGTATCAATTTTCACTTTCAACGCTCAAACTTTTAACGATACACCAAGTATTCACATTTCACGCTAATACCCTTTTACAAAACGATCCCAACATTCATATACAACTTTTAGTAACCATTTCGACACTTAAAACAACTCCGTTTAACTCGAAAATATCGTTTCGACCACTTTAAAAATCTAGACAGCAAGTACATTATAGTGATTTTCACAAAAATTAAGTTTTCCGACAACGAAATTTAAACGACTATATCTTACTCATTTTAGCTCCGTTTTTAGCCCATAATATACCGAAACGAAGGTAATAACTTATATTTTCATAATATCGTAGTAAACTAGTGTCAAAACAATTTTTACGACCCTCTATACCTCTTATAAAAATCGGACAGATTATATACTTTTCGTAAAAACTCGTTTTCGACTATTTTCAAGCGTACCCACTAGTAGTAACACTACTAGTTCCTTCCAATTATTCATAAACACACTCAAAATCAAAGATTTATCTTCAAGTCCACAAATCTAAAAATATACATTTTTATATTTTACAAGTCTTTCAATTAAATCATTTTCATGCATGGATCTAATAGATCCACACATAATTTTCATAGATCTAAAATATTTCATGACCAAAAATAATTTTTATCATTTTATTTCAAGAAAATAGTTGATGAGTAACATGCATGCATAGATCTACATAGATTATGCATGAAAAATGAAAAAGATGAAAAAGGTTTAAGAAATAACCTTGAGTAACGACTCTACGTAACCACGACAACCCGATCTACGCTCTAACCAACAAATAATCAACAAGAACCCAACTTCTAATAACTACAACCAAAACTTCTCAAATCAACAAACCAAGAAAACCCATTCTTCCTTATGCTTATACAAACCCTAGGATGTATGTATTTTGTGTTAATTGTTCTTAAAATGAAGCTTCAAAAATTCAACAATGGTGGAAATGGTGTTTGTGTTTGTGCCGTGTGTTTTAGAGAGAGAAGGAGAGTGTGTGTGTTTTTTTATGAAGTGTATGAGTAAATAATTGTGAAGTGATTTTGAGGTAAAAAGGTTAATAAGTTAAAATGTGTAGGAAGGTGTAAGTTAAGCTCAAAATGGCAAATGAAGAAAAATTGGTTTATCTAGCATTTGGGTGAGTTTTTGGCCGGTTATGGGGAGGGTCCCACAAGGTAAATAATTCAAAATTTTTAATATGGTAACTAGTTAGAAGGTTTAAGGTAAAAAAGTTAGTTTTAGGTAAATGTCGAAAAGTATATAGTTAAGTTTAAAATTACGTAAAACTTAAAAATTTGACGAAATATAATAAATTTACGATTTTTCGACGAAAACTGATATTTTATAATGTATAAAGTATTTTATGCATGCTAACGACGGTTAAACGTAAAAACGACATAAAATACGAAAACGGGATACGTTAATTAAATATTCACAGAAAATACAATTTATTACTATAAATAGCAAAAATACTAAAATACAGGCATATTGTTGGAGCATAATTTGGTTGGGCCGGTTCGACGATTCTCCTGGGCCGTTCGTCGTCTTCCCAGGTCCTGATTAATGCTGCAAACAAAGGTAAACCGGTTAGACGTGAACCCGAGGCCGGAGCCCCGGGGTCCACCTCCGACGGTCAAGTTAGTATCGGATGAATATGTGGTATAAGAGGTGTAGTTATGAGAGAGAACCTGTCGTAGAATGAGACCCCTAGCCTTGTTTATATAGTGCTAGGGTTTCTTGAAGGGTAAGTTAGGTGTGTGTGGGCCGCGGGCCTGTTGGGCCGGGCCGGATACCGACTGTACGTCGACATGTCCCCCAGTCTAGTATGATATGGTCCATGATCATGTTATGCTAGAATCATTCGTGTATCATGCTCACTAAACAACCGCGTGCGTTTTGCTGCTAGAACATCCTCGTGGGTTGTCCGTAACATATGGCTCCACTCGTAATGGGCTACTTTTAGCGATAAGATGATGGTTTGGGATTACGAATAGTGCGCATAGCCACTATACGTCATCATGTCCCCCCAGTATAGTATGTGAGGTTGTCACCGAGGTTACTAGACTTTACACCATATCCGCTACCTATAAGCATATCCACGTCGAAAGAAATGGGAAAACACGTATACGTAAGACGGGCGGTTGTGCTCGAATGCTTGGTTTCCCGTGATTATACGGTAAGGACCCCGTAAGAAGAAAAGGTGTTCTATAGCCGGGGTAACACTGGCATTGGAAAGGTATCATTCTTATTCATCCCTAACATGAGGATGATAAGAAGGTTTTGTAAATGTGGAGGTGGAACCCGTATGCTGCATCGTGAATATTTAAAGGCGTACCTTGTATACCCACTAATGATGCAGCATAGTGCGAATATTTTATTCGGCCTAAGGACAACAGAAGGCGTATCTCTGTGGCAAGTTGATGCGGATATTTACATCCGTCTTATGACCACGACTTAGATAATGACTTAAAAACTTTCACGATTTTTCCTACACTAAACACGGTTGATCAGGCCCCGTCCAATTAAGGTCAAAAATGTAAAATTTTGAAAAATCATTCCGTAGTCGGGCAAAGTAATTTATCGTGGAAGGGGTACTTCCACAACAAAGATATGAACCAACGGAAGACGTACTTCCGTGGCAAAAAGTATGAGCCAATGGAAGACTTGCTTCCATGGCAAACGATGAGACAGCAGAAGATGTACTTTCGTGGTAAAAATAATAAGCTAGCGGAACACGTACTTTCGCGGCAAAGTAATGACCAAACGGAAGGAGTACTTCCATGATGAAAAGAATGAGCCAGTGGAAGGAGTACTTCCACGGCGAAGATAACACGTGGAAGAGTACTTATGAGCCAGTGGAAGAGATACTTCCACGACGAAAATAATGAGCACGTGGAAGAGATACTTCCACGGCAACGATAATGAGCACGTGGAAGAGATAATTCCACGGCAAAGATAATACGCACGTGGAAGAGATACTTCCACGGCGAAGACAATAAGCACGTGGAAGGAATACTTCCACGGCGAAGACAATAAGCACATGGAAGAGATACTTCCACGGCGCATGAATAAGCACGTGGAAGAGATACTTCCACGGCTAAGGATAATGAGCACGTGGAAGAGATACTTCCACGGCGAAGGACAATAAGCCAGTGGAAGGAGTACTTCCATGGCGAAGACATAAGCCAGTGGAAGAGATACTTCCACGGCGAAGACAATAAGCACGTGGAAGGAATACTTCCACGGCGAAGGCAATAAGCACGTGGAAGAGATACTTCCACGGCTAAGGATAATGAGCACGTGGAAGAGATACTTCCACGGCGAAGGATAATGAGCACGTGGAAGAGATACTTCCATGGCGAAGGACAATAAGCCAGTGGAAGGAGTACTTCCACGGCGAAAATAATGAGCACGTGGAAGAGATACTCCCACGGCGATGATAAGAAGCACGTGGAAGAGATACTTCCACGGCGAAGATAAGAAGAACGTGGAAGAATACTTCCATGACGAAGATAATGAGCACGTGGAAGATACTTCCACGGCGAAGATAATAAGCACGTGGAAGAGATACTTCCACGGCGAAGACAATAAGCACATGGAAGGAATACTTCCACGGCGAAGACAATAAGCACGTGGAAGAGATACTTCCACAGCGAAGACAATAAGCCTGTGGAAGGAGTACTTCCACGGCGAAGACAATAAGCCAGTGGAAGGAGTACTTCCACGGCGAAGACAATAAGCACGTGGAAGAGATACTTCCACGGCGAAGGACAATGAGCACGTGGAAGAGATACTTCCACGGCGCATGAATAAGCACGTGGAAGAGATACTTCCACGGCTAAGGATAATGAGCACGTGGAAGGGATACTTCCACGGTGAAGGATAATAAGCCAGTGGAAGGAGTACTTCCACGGCGAAGACATAAGCCAGTGGAAGAGATACTTCCAGGCGAAGACAATAAGCACGTGGAAGGAATACTTCCACGGCGAAGGCATTAAGCACGTGGAAGAGATAGTTCCACGGCTAAGGATAATGAGCACGTGGAAGAGATACTTCCACGGCGAAGGATAATGAGCACTTGGAAGAGATACTTCCACAGCGAAGGACAATAAGCCAGTGGAAGGAGTACTTCCACGGCGAAAATAATGAGTACGTGGAAGAGATACTCCCACGGCGATGATAAGAAGTACATGGAAGAGATACTTCCACGGCGAAGATAAGAAGAACGTGGAAGAATACTTCCACGGCGAACATAATGAGCACGTGGAAGATACTTCCACGGCGAAGATAATAAGCACGTGGAAGAGATACTTCCACGGCGAAGACAATAAGCACGTGGAAGGAATACTTCCACGGCGAAGACAATAAGCACGTGGAAGATATACTTCCACAGCGAAGACAATAAGCCAATGGAAGGAGTACTTCCACGGCGAAGACAATAAGCCAGTGGAAGGAGTACTTCCACGGCGAAGACAATAAGCACGTGGAAGAGATACTTCCACGGCGAAGGACAATGAGCACGTGGAAGAGATACTTCCACGGCGCATGAATAAGCACGTGGAAGAGATACTTCCACGGCGAAGGACAATGAGCACGTGGAAGAGATACTTCCACGGCGCATGAATAAGCACGTGGAAGAGATACTTCCACGGCGCATAAATAAGCTAGCGGAAGAGGTACTTTCGTGGCAAAGGAATAAGCCTACGGAAGGAGGACTTCCGCGGCGAAGGAAAAAGCCAATGGAAGAGATACTTCCATGGCGCAAAACAAGCGCGCGGAAGGAGTACTTCCGCGGCGAAGAGAATAAGCCAATGGAAGAGATACTTCCATGGCAAAGGAATAAACGGGCAGAAGGCGGACTTCTGCGGCAAAGGAATATATCCAAAGATATTTGCGTGTCATGCACGGAAATAGTGGTATTATTACACCCTGGTAGCCCCCCAAGTTTAATGGTGCTAAACTCGATTAGTAATATTAAACTTAATCAATTATTCAAAAAATTGCGGTCGCGTAGACCAACGCGAATGGACGTACCATAGCTGCGTACAAAAAATAGAAATTGGGTTCGAACGTGCGAACCAACGCGGATGGGTCTTGCCATAACCGCGAATTGTCACATAGTATAAGACTTATCTTAACTAACTTACGGGATGAGCTATGCCACTACGTGCGGCATACGGCTACTACCATAAGGAGGTTCAAAGTTTTGACAAAATTTTGTTAGACGTGCACAGTGTGTTTTTTAACAAGTCCGGCTCGGGAGGCACGGTATGTTTTTAAAACTTCCTACAACGTCTTGTGAGCAAGGTGTCTAACAAGGATACATGATCCGTGGTCGTTGGGGTTGCACCCCTCTTACACAACAAGTTGAATTATTAGGTTCACTCAATCCTCTTATTCCACCTGGGAACGATGTGTACATGTACGCCCGTAGGCAAAAGATGTCCGAGTGTACGGACTAGCGCGGATGGACGTACCATGACCGCGAATGATGAACAAAATATATTATTTAAAGAAAATATATGTAATATATCTCACTGATTTAAAAGATATATATAATATCTTTTATAGATAAATAATATCGGAATATATCATAACCAAATTTAAAAAGATAAATAGTATCTCATAATAATTTAATTGATATGTGTAATATCCTTTATAAAAATAAGCAATATATCCGAAGATGCGGACTAACGCGAAGGGACGCGGCGCCTGACCATAGTTAAAAAATAAAATACGCGCAAATGAGCAGACGAATGCAGTTGGACATGCCATGACTGCAAAAAAAATAAAAAATATGTCCGAGCGTGTGAAGTAGCTCGAAAGCGGCTCATCGCCGCGTACAAAAAGTAAAATATGCCCGAATATGCGAGAGTATAAAAAAAATGCCTAAGACTGCGGTAATCAAGGAAGAAAATAGCAAAGTATTTCATCACGTGATAATATACTATCCTAGTTTGATTTTGATGCCCTATTATTCCACAATTATACGCAGTTTTTATAGTTTGACAGTATATTATCTCGTGATGTATTTGTTTTCTCACCTCAGAGTTAGATACCCAAATAAAAAAGATAAACAAAGAATGCACTAAGACATATTTGTCTTGTGGTGTATTGGGGCCATGCGAATAACATATTTTCATCAATTGATGTATTAAAGTTTTGCATATATCACGGCAAGATCTATAATACGGAGAAAAAAATCAAGATTCAAAGGGCCTTAGTGTTACCGATTTTGAACTTGATTTTTTATTTCAGATACGATAAAAACATGGTGTTTACTAATTAGCAACCAACATTTTTTAAAAAAAAAACATGGCAAGTAACAACAGGTGAAAAACAAAGATATCAGGGAGTTATCAGAATTACCAATATTCGATATTGATCTGCGTTCGGTGACAATATGAGACCACGAAAATAGTTTTAGTCAGGGTCCCACGGATGGCGCCAACTTGTTGGAGCATAATTTGGTTGGGCCGGTTCGACGACTCTCCTGGGCCGTTCGTCGTCTTCCCAGGTCCTGATTAATGCTGCAAACAAAGATAAACCGGTTAGACGTGGACCCGAGGCCGGAGCCCCGGGGTCCACCTCCGACGGTCAAGTTAGTATCGGATGAATATGTGGTATAAGAGGTGTAGTTATGAGAGAGAACCTGTCGTAGAATGAGACCCCTAGCCTTGTTTATATAGTGCTAGGGTTTCTTGAAGGGTAAGTTAGGTGTGTGTGGGCCGCGGGCCTGTTGGGCCGGGCCAGATACCGACTGTACGTCGACACATATATAAACATATACAGAAATATTTAAATACGTTGTTCATGAAAATACGATCACGCTGTTAAAAACTAAACAGTTAAGCACATAATTCACAGATAACGAATAATCTCACGGATTATTGTCAATTCATTGACCGTCTCAACATTTAGGTCAGATTCACAGAAAATGTTCAGAATAATGACTGAACACAGTGTCAAGTCATTATTCTTCATCAAACAGTTTTTCAGAAAACGCGGGATAACTTCCCGGTTCCAACACAGCTAAATCACATAGTTGACTAAATATAACTCAAAGGGTAAAATATTCATTTTACAAAGTAGGGAAAATTACCAGGTGTTACACAAGTAAACAATGCACTATATGAAAATTTGCCAAAACTGTAAAGTATGTAAAGTACAAGGACTGAAAATGTAAAATTTTAAGCTAATAGGATTGAAAATGAAAATATTAACTAACTATAACCAATTTGTAACAAACTTGAAAACTACCTAACTGAAATTGTAACTAATCACTAATCCAGGGACTAACGTGAAAATCGTAGAAAACTTAACTATTTAAATCTGATTAGAAAATTCCCTAAAATATAGGGACTAACTTGCAATTAAACCAAGTTGATTAGTGAAAACGAGCATAAGCTCTTTAATCAGCTAGATCTTAAGCTAAAGCCATCAATTAAGCTGAAATTTGTTCCAAAAGACTTGTAATGTAAAATGACCTAGCCAGTATCAAGGAAATAGGTTGAAGTGGTCTAAAAGCCAAATAAGCTATTTTTAAATGTTAGTCGTATTTAAAATGAAGGTCATATAATATACCATTACAAAGCTCGTGGAAAATGCTATTCAACGGTGTAGAGAGTTCTTAGTTTATGTTATGTATGTAACGGGAATTAGTCCCGAACACACAAATGAGGAAGCCCTTCTATACATTACACGTGTAGTATAAAAGGCCCTTAGCCCCTCATTTGTGTGTGTGTGTGTTTTCCATTTTATTTGTTGGTAGAGAGAGAAACCTCATGTCTTTCTCTCACTAGGAAATCACAACTCTTTGTTTTCTCTTTTATTCTTCATCTTAATCTAATATTTCTTTTTTGGTTTAATCCATTATGTTATTCATGTTTGCTTAGTCGTGTGTACACATCCTACAAGTGGTATCATTCGCCAAGGGATTCGTGGATAGCTTTTTGGTGTTGTATTAATCATTTTGTCTTTCGTGAGTTTCTTTGATAAAACTTCCCAAGATTCCAATTTTTTTCGTGTTTTTGTTATTCCAAGTGTTCCATATATCTTATACATAGTGGTGGTAGAGATTTAGGTTCTTTGGTTTGGTTAAAATCACGGATTTCTAGTCAAATATCTCAATTTGTCCCTAAAGTTTTGGTACTGTACACTTATTGCGATAGATTTACATTGGTTTCCATTGCAATACCTAGGGTTTCTGTATTGCGATCCATATTGCGATCGATATTGCGACAGCATTTCTCTTTGGATATTACGACAAAATCTCTCTTTGGACATTGCGATAGATAGAAAATGAGACATTGAGATAGAAATTGTGGCATTGCGATAGAATTTGTGGTATCGCGATGGGAATTGTGATATTGCGATAGGAATTTGATATTGCGATAGAACTTGAGATATTGTGACAGACTTGTGTTTTTGCGACAGATTCTTGGTATTGCGACGGTTTTTGAAGTTCAATCATTGCGACGGATTTCCAACATTGCGACGACTTGCTTTTACAACATTGCGACAGATATCATTTTGGTCATTACGACGTCTTCACAATTTTATTTGGAATAAATTTTTGATTGTGAGTTTTTGTTGGTATTGAAGATTTTTTTTTGGTTTCTCGAGCTCAAAATTCTTGGGGAATTACTCATTTTAGGGGATTTTAACTATAACACTTATCTTTTGACGAATTGAGATCCTGTTTTACACAGGACTTTTACAATGACAACTCAACAAGATATCTATGCTGCGGGTACTGAGAACCGTCCACCCATGCTTACCAAGGAGAATTACACTACATGGGCTAGTCGTCTCCTTCGTTAAGCAAAATGTAAACCTTTGGGAAAGTTGATTGTCAACTCGATTCAGAAAGGTTTGTATGTTCGAAGAACAATTCTTGTGCCTAGGGACCCCACGAATGTTAACCCAGTAGCGGACTCAAGTCATGAGCAAACGGATGAAGAATTAACTGAAGCTGAATCCAAACAACTCGAGGCTGATGATCAAGCAATTCAAGTCATTCTCATTGGACTCTCTGAAGATGTTTATGCTGCTGTCGATAGTTATTAAACCGCACACGAGGTGTGCCTTAGGATCCAGAAAATGATAAAGGGGAGTGAAATTGGTTTACAAGAAAAGGAAACTAAGTTGCTTCGTGAATGGGAGAAATTTACGTCTACTGAAGGGGAAAAAATTGAACCTTACTATCATTGGTTTTTAACTCTTGTGAATCATCATAGAAGAAAAAAACATGAACATGCACAAATTGCTACCAACATCATATTTCTTGATAGTCTTCCTTCTGAATGGTCACGATATGTCACTCTCGTCAATCAAACCAAGGATCTTCATGTTGTGGGCTACACTAAAGTATATGATTATTTGAAGATGAATCAAGATGAAGCTAACGAATTTAGGGCCGAAAGACGTGCCAAAACACAAGATCCATTGGCTTTTATGGCAAACTCTCCGTCATCTATGTCATTTCCCATGGTACCCTACCATCAACCCTCATCAAGTAACTTCATGCCACAACAAAAACAACAACAACACACCTCTTATGGATATCAACTTCCTGCTGTTGTGAATTACCTACAACAACCCATTGCTTGTTTTGATAACATCACCGACCCTACTCATGCGATTAATACTGGTCTTGCACTTCTTGCAAAGGCATTCAAATTTACCATTAACCCCATCAACAACAATCAGAGAATCTCCTCGAACACTAGAAATAAGCAGATTGCTCAACCTTTCATGAATGCAAATCAAGATCGCCAATTGGTAGTTGCTGGGACACGAGGACACAATTTCAACAATATGGTCAGAATGCTGGGCAGACTGTTTGGAATGCAGGAAATCATTATGGTCAAAACCGTAGTCAAAATCCGGGTGTTCTGAATGTGGAAAATCAGAATGGGTTAATTTTTGTGCCAGCGGTTGGTAATCAGATGGGAAATATTGTGGCTGCAAGGTCTGAGAATAATGGTACGGGAAATGGAAACAACAATCGTCAGGTTCAGTGCTACAACTGCAGGGTATTTGGTCGTTATGCTCGAGATTGCACTACTAAAAAGAAGAGGGATGTGGCTTATCTTCAGACTCAGCTTCTTATAGAACAAAAGGAAGAAGCAGGGATTCCACTTCAAGCTGAGGAATTTGATCTTATGGCTTCTGTAGCAGAATATGACGATGAAGAAGAAGTGAATGCCAACTACGTCTTGATGGCAGACTTACAGCAAGCATCTACCTCAGGAATGCATGATGACCGCACTCTCGTCTATGATTCAGACGGTCCCTCTGAGGTACACCCACGTTCCGATGATAATGATATATATAGTATGTCTAATCAGGAGGAAGAGTATAATTAGAACTTGAGACCTACATTGAGACACACGAGGATCAAACAAATAATAGTATTATTATTTCGAATGAGCCCAGTGTGGACCTTAGTGTAGATCAAGTCTCCCAGCCTACAACCCTTCTTGATGCAACGCATGCGTATTACAAATCATTATTTGATAAGCTTGCTAAGGATGTTGATCATGCTAAGGTGGTTATAAGTTTAGAGAAACCAATGCCAAATTGACCACTGAGCTTGCGGGATATAAGGAACGAGAGAAAAGTTTTGAAATTTATCATGCTAAAATTAAAGAACTTGAACAAGCTCATGCCACATCGGTTTATCAAGAAAAATGCACAACAAAGAAATTAAATGCCTTACATTTAAGTAGTGCTAAAAAGATAAGCGAATTGAATGATGAAATCACCTCTCTTAATAAACAGCTTTCAACTGAAAAATCTATTATTTCGGATCTAAAAGAAGAATGAAAAAAGCTAAAACATGATCTCCAAATTCGGGAAGATGGACTTCTTGAGGATTTTTGCAACGCTCAGGATAGAATCAGGGAACTAGACAACCTTTTGATAAAACGTGGCCAGTCTATGCAGACGATAAACATGCTCACACCAAAAGTGAATGAGATTAATTACACTCGTTACAAATTGGCTTTAGGTTGTCCTCTTCCTCCCAATCCCGAATATCTTAAGCATGCTCAGACCACCCATCAAAAGTTATATAATGGTAATGTGTTGCTAGATAAACATAATCCTCCTGTTATGTGTGATTCAAAACAAACCATTGAACTGGAAGAAGAGAGTCGTTTACGATTGCAAAAGCTTAATAGAGAAGTCACACCCGTTTATTATCCGAAAGTAAATCCTCCAATAGTTTTTGTTCGGTCTAAAACAAGTACTGAAATGCTTTTGCTACCGAGTGAGGAATTGTCTGATGACCCTCCTAAACCAAGTATCGCTCGACGATTTCTAAACGAACTAAAAGATAACTTTGTCATACTTAAACGTGTTGTTATTTCCAAAATCACTGGAGGAAATTTTACATCACCAGTTCAGACTGAGGTCAAGAAAATTCTTCAAAATGATATTAATCTGATTATTACTCAAGTTGATGCTCGGATAAACAATTTGGAAAACGCTTTTCTAAAAGAACTAGCCAACTTTGTTGAAGACTTTAAATCTTTGGCGAAGGAGGCTGATGAATCTCTTGATAAAATGAATGTTTTGGAAAACGATCTTGAACGGCTCTCTAAAGCAAGTGATAGTGTTGATAGTAGCCCCGTTGCATTAGATACCTCTATGTCGAATCACGAAACACTCCAAATTGAGCTTGAACGAATGAAAGAGAAAATGGAATCTGTTGTCATTAAAAAGTAGAAAAATTTACGGATATTTGGAATAAATTTATCAAAAAATGTGATGAATGCAAATATGACAAAATTTCGTACGATAAAGCCTACATCGAAATGCAACAAACTATCGCACGGTTGCAGGCTCAGTTAGGAGGGGTTAAGGAAAAGAATTTGGATTCTTCAAGGTTAGAGGATGCCAGTGATGGAAATGTTCAGAAGCTTAAGGCTAAGATTTCAAATTTAGAATCTGAAATTGTTTCGTATAAGTGGGCTGTTGAACACGTTATGTCCGTCTTATTGATAAAATCTATGAGAACTGTATGTTAAAGGCCTTGTTAAAATATAAGACTTCTTAGCCTAGTACGACTGTGGATGCTATGATTCAGACACCAGCGACCTCAGGAACTACTTGTATTTCTGTAACACCTTTTCCCAAGGTTGTTGGAACACAAGCTGCTGTGATTGCTCAAGGAATGTTTCGAGTTAGTCCTTCCTCTCAACCAAGGGTAGATATCTGTAACAAAATATTCAAAACTGTCTAACAAAATGTCACAAACTGAAAATGAAAGGACTTACAAGTGCAAACCCTAAAAACTTGTTATTTAAAAGTTGATTAACAAACTACTAAAAGTTCAAGGACCAAAATGCAATTAAACAAGACTATTAACTAAAAACGGGCTATAAGCTTTCAATAAGCTTGTTTGAGCTTATTAACCAACCAAATTAGTTCTAGTTTTTTTGCAAATGACTTAAAATGAAAAGTTAGCTAGGCTTGTTCAAGGAAATTGGTTAAAAGCAAGTAAATCTCGAGATGGCTTATTCTAATAAGCTCAAAATAAGCTATAAGATGTATTAAACATCCACACTTTGAATTTTTTAATGAAACTAATTAAGCAAGTGATAAAAGGAATGGAATGTCAAGAAAACTTGAAAATGGTTAAGCCAATAAGCTGAAATCTGAAAATAAACCAAAAGTGCTTATGGTTGACTTTCGTTGACCAAGAATTTCCAAAAAGTTGATTTTCTCAAAATTCACTCAAAACATGTTTGTGAACAGATTTGTGAAACAAAAAGGGAAGTTTTATGAAGTAGATATGTTGGAATGAGATAAGCAGTTGGCTATGATCAAAGAAAAGTGAGTTTGCTAAGTAGCTTATTATTAAGTTGATATCTTGCTCAAAACTAAAGACGGTATTGTCTCACTTAGTAATCTTGAAAGCTTATAAGTTGTACTTGATCTAGGAGCAAAATTTAGTTAAAATCATCAACTAACAAAGATATGAGAATGGATCAAAAAGTGCTTGTTTAGACTGATGAACTTTGACCCAAACTTTTTGAGTGCCAATTGCCTTTTTGATTTTGAATTTGACCACAAACCTTTGCAAGTAGACTTTCACTCACCTATTGAGTTAGTGTGAACTCTAAGCAACAAATCTTAACTACTGATTCACAAAATCCACCATAATCCAAACAATTGTTTTCAACAGATATGAAAAGTTCCCAACGGCTTCTTGAGTAAAAGTTTATGAAAGCTCATGTTACTTATCAAGACTTGTTTAGTGACTGAAATGAACTGATTGTTGGGAATAAAATTATCTAAGTCACTGGAACGCTGACAAGAGGAAATTGGATGCTAACAAGAGTAAACGAGACGCTGATAGATGAGACGCTGATAAGAATTATCAAGGCGTTGACAAGAAGAATCTTAAGACAAAGACAAGGACTAAATCTGCCAATGATGAATTCTTCAAGATGGTGGACAAAATATGAAGATAAGAATTCAGAATATATTCTTAATGTTTAAAAAGATTTAGTCAATAAGTTATGTTTATCTTATATCTCTTCCTAAAATAGTTAATCTTAGCTTTTTGTACAAGGCTCCTTAAACCTATAAAAGGAGGCCTTAGGGTTAGACATAAAACACATCTTTTTCACACATCTCTTCCCCATATCTCATAATACTTTCATTGTAATCTTTCGTTGTTATTATTAATCAAAGTGAAAGTTTGTTATTCATATATTCTGTTTGTTCTTCGTTCTGAGTATTAGTTTCCGCATAATACTTAGATTGTTGAATAGACAAAGTTTCTCTACGTGTTATACTTGATTTAATCTCGATAACACAAAGCTAAATCGATCTAAGTTTGGGATCAACAAGTGGTATCAGAGCTTGTTGAGAAATTTTGATTTGAAGAACGAGATCCAATATCATGAGGTGAACCAGGCTAAGGAAGAAGGTGAAGAAGAAGCTGATGATGTTTTCAGTTAAGTCCACGTCTACTTCTAATTCCACAAGTTCCAATTCATCTTCATGTTCTGATAGTGAGGTATGTGATAACTCTTCTTGTAGGTTAAATACTGAAAGACTTAACAAAGAGGTTGTTGGAAATACGATTTACGTATTAGGAAGGATCGGTCACTCCAACATTAGTTCGTGTAATAGCTCGTAGTTTAGTCATTTGCATTTACTTAACCAAAGCCCAAAACCGAGCCCATGAAATGTATGGGCCGGCGGCCAAATGTAAGCCCAAGCCCATGACAAGGGCTTGGGTATATAAACCCTCTCCTTTGATGGAGAGGGTGTGGTTTTTCATTATTTTACACATAGTTCTTTCTTAGTTTCTCTCTCTAAAGTGTGAAATCCACCATTTCTCTATCTCTTTCTCTCTCTAAAAACATAAGCATAGATTTACAAATCTACAAATGGTATCAAGAGCTTGGGATGAAATATAGGTTTGTGTTTGTGTTGCGTATTGTTTTCTAAACAATTCGTATAGTATAAGTGTGTTTTGCCGAAATCTTCAAAAATTTTTGCTTTGATCGTAGTATCAAGTAGTGCAACATAGGATTTTGTGCTTAAAAGTGTTCTTGGTATCTTGGTTTTTCATTAAAACATCAATTTTTTGGATCAAAAGTGCAAAAAGGTTGTGTTCTATCATTCCGAAATTTAAGCAGAAACATCCATCGGAAAGTACAAATTGTACTTGGGCTTCCATCGCAATAACCTTCCATCGGAAAGGGTTTGGTTTCTACATTGCGATCGTGGGATTTTTATCACTTATTCCGATCTGAATCATTCCGATAGCTATTGCGATCTGAGATTCCGACGGGTATAAGGAAGTATTTTAAGTCGTTACTCTGCTTGAATTTTGTCAGCCACTTTGCGATCTGAACATTCCGATAGGGCTTTGCGATCTGAACATTCCGATACCAACAACATTTCGACAGGCTATATTCCGATCTGGTATTACGATCTGACATTCCGATCTGGTGTTACGATCTGACATTCCGATCTGGTTTTACGATCTGACATTCCGATCAAGTATTACGATCTGACATTCCGATCTGGCATTCCGATAATCACAATTTTTTCCATAAAAAATTTCGAGAACATATTTTAGGGGATTTTAACATTGTTTCTCGGTTTTAACTCACAACAACACAAAATACTTAACCTTATTTCATTGATCGATCAACTTTGTAAATCTTAACTTATTGAAATGGAGTATACATCTTTTACGGATAAGTCCATCCTCTCGGGTACGGATAATCGTCCACCAATGTTGGTGAAGACTATGTATGAGGAATGGGCTTCCCGAATGGAACTTTATATGTTGAAAAAGAAGAATGGACATCTAATTTGGGCATCGGTGCTCAATGGACCATTAGATTATGGTACTGTGACGGAAGGTACGACCACTCGTCCTCGCACAACGGGTGAGTTGACTGGAGATATGAAGATTCAAGATAAATGTGATAAGTATGCTACAAACATCATTCTCCAAGCTCTTCCTCCAGATGTCTACAAACTCGTCAGCAAACATAAAGTTGCCAAAGAGTTATGGGATAGAATTCGTGTTCTAATGCAAGGCACCTCGTTAACTAAACAAGAACGAGAGTGTAAGCTTTATGATACTTTTGATAAGTTTGCCTATGTGCCAGGGGAGACTCTCAATGATTACTATCTGAGATTTACCCTATTGTTGAATGAGCTTAACATCTATGGCATGGCAATTCCTACCTTTCAATTGAACACCAAGTATTTGAACACTCTTCCTCCAGAATGGAAAAAATACGTGACGGATGTTAAATTGGCTAAGGACTTGCATAACACCAATGTGGATCAACTTCAAGCTTTTCTTCAACAACATGAATGCCATGTGATCGAGGCTCGGTTGTCTACACCTCAAGTTCATGATCCACTTGCAATGTATGCTTCTCAACAAAACATGGCTTATACTTATCAACAACCATCATACTTGCAGCAGCCACCACAACAACCATCTTATCAACCACCAATGATGCCACAGCAAGAATATCAACAAAGTGTTCATCAACAATCTTTTCCACAGCAACCACAATATCAGACATCACCATCACAAGCCAACACTTCTCCAATGGGCTATACTCCTCAGCAAGGATATTTTCCAATAGAAGCACAATCAGCACAGGCTTTTTACTCTAATGAACTTCCACCAATCCAAGCACCGGTCTTTACTCCAAATGATACGCCAGCTGATGTTCTAAACCATCTCACTGCTTACTTGTCAAAACTTGTTGCTACTAGAGGATTTCCACCAACAAACAATCAGCTCCGCACCTCTTCAAATCCTCGACAACAAGCCACTGTTCAAGATGGTCAAGTGACGGTGCAACCTATTCAGGGAAGGCAAAATTCATATGGACCT
Organism: Glebionis coronaria; assembly: GCA_025667525.1. Taxonomy (NCBI): domain Eukaryota; kingdom Viridiplantae; phylum Streptophyta; class Magnoliopsida; order Asterales; family Asteraceae; genus Glebionis; species Glebionis coronaria. Next base: position 216,801,792 of record CM046882.1, read on the forward strand.
CCTACAAGGACTGGGAATAATCAAGCTGTGAATGCTCAAGCTAGTGGAAATGGGAGTCCAATTGGTCCTAAAAAGGTTGTGACTTGCTACAATTGCCGAGGACAAGGTCATATGGCTAGGGAATACACTCAGCCGAAAAGGAGAAGGGATGATGCATGGTTTCGTAAGAAGATGTATTTGGTTGATGCTTAGTCTAAGGGGAAGATTTTGGATTCAGAGGAGTTGGCATTTCTGGCAGACCCAGGGGCAGTAGATACTGAAGGCATTGCAGTCGTTTCTACTTCTAATGCAGCTTATCAAGCAGATGACCTTGACGCATATGATTCTGATTGTGATGACATTCACTCTGCCCAAGCTGCTCTTGTTGCTAATCTTTCTCACTATGGTTCTGATGTCATCAGTGAGGTACCAACCACATCTAATAATATTGATGATAACCAACATCAAGTTGGGCATGAAAATGACAACCTCGAACAGCATTCGGGAACTAGTAACTCAAATGATGTGGTACCCAATCCTACACATTTGAGTGAACCTCAACCAAATGCTACGACGGGTATGCAATCTTATGCTCAACATGATTTGGTCATGGTGCCTAAACATATTATTGATCAAATGCATATGGCCCTCAGACAATCCGTAGATACGAATTCCACCCTAACTGCTGAGCTTGCGTTGCATAAAGAAAAGGTCAAAACTTTTGAAATGGTCCCTCAAGAAGAGAAAATAACATGTTCTGAATTTGACCAATTTCGTTTTGAAAAGATTGAACACTTGAAAGAAATAGAATCATTAAAAGCTAATCTTTCCAATGAATTAAAAGAAAAGGAGTCGGTTGTCAATGATTTTCAGAAACTTAAAATGGATTTCGAAACTCTCGAGTCTAAAAAGGTTGAATCGGAAATTAATGCTACCAAACTTCTTAAATTCAAAGAACAACAGCTTTTAAAACAATACGCTTCCATAGAAAAGGTTCATCTTCTAACTAAATCATTTAAAGAATTCGAACTTAAGCGTCTTCAAGATTTACCACCTAATCCCGGTTATGCAAAACAAGCTCAGGAATATATTCCCGGCCTTTATGACATGACCATAATTGGCAAATCGAAAGAAGCACCTTTTGTTCGTAGTACTGAGGAGACACAATCACTTGGGGATGAAACTCATTCTAAAATGCTTTCAAAATTCCATACAATTGATTATGATCAACATAACAAAGATCAATTTTCGAAAAAGACACGCATTCGCTTACAAAAGGAATTAGCAGAATTAACAGTTCTTGTGCCCCAAAGTTTGTCAAATGAAAACCTTCCTAGTACGTCTCCTACACTCGTCAAAAAGGATTTAACGAAGTTAATTCCACCGGTAAGTAAGGCGTCCGTTAACTTAAATACGGTTCACCAACACTTAGCCGATTTTGACAAGGTCATTTTGGAACGTACGACGGCCACGGCCATAACGGAAGGTGAATGGAACTTTGAGCACACTAGAGCTGCGTTTCGAGATGAAATTGTTCCGTTTGTAAAGAATGTTAAAGCTTGTCTTCGTAATATTGATCAAGATTTGTTTTTGGAAATAGAAGAAGTTAGACGTGTTTTCAATGAAATGGAAGATGCTTATGAAAACAGTTTACTTGAAATAGAACGAGTTTCACGCCATAATGATCTTCTTCTGAATCAAGTGATGTCTCATGATATAGTTTCTGTCTGTGTGAATACAAGTGTTGATAATGATTCTATTGTGCATAATGTTGAATCTGTGGATACTGTGGTAGATAGTACTTGTCACGAATCTGACGCTGAATTTTTAAAGCTTCAAGATTCATATTCTTCGCTTTCAAAACGTTTTGATGAGATTCAAACACATTGTATTTCGCTTGAATGCAAGCAACAATTTATTCAAGAAATCTTTGAAACGTCATTCGAAGGTGTTAATATCGATGATGCAAATTTTGAAAAGAATTTTCGATTGAATTTACAATCAAAACCGCGTCAGCCAAGTGACAAAGTTGCTAAATCTTTGCCGATAGACATAGAGAAATCTAAGGAGCTTAACTGTGTGAACGTACTTGAGGCTGCTGAGAATTTTAAACTTGATCTAGATAATCGAGTTTCCAAGATTTTGTCCAAAGTTGATAACTTAAAACAGAAAAATACACGACTCTTCGATTCAGTACAGCCCGCATGTGTTGATACCACTGCACAGAATCAATCATTGATTGAACAATTGAATCGAAAGTCGATGGAAATATCTGATTTGAGGGAACAAATTTGCGATAAGAATCTGGTCTTGGCTGAGTTAAAGGAAACACTTCGTACTCTCAAAAGTAAGAATGTTGTGGATAACGCAGCCACTATCTCAGCATCGTCCTCTAGTGCAATCAAAAGGAACCTAATAGCCGTCACACCACTTAACAAGGGCCCTAGGACTAAACCATCTCAAACTTTGGTCACTAAAGATAAGGCGGAATCAAAACCAGCTTCTAATATTCCCGTGTTGCCTTCTACAGGAGTAAGCACCACTACTAAGGCTCAAAGATCTAAGCTTAAAAGAAACAAGAAGAATGATAGGATCTTGCCCCCATCTAGTAGTCAAGTGAAGAAGAAAGTAGAAGCCCATCCTAGGAATGTTATTTCTGTTTTGAATAAAAAGAATCATGTAGCTAAACCTAAAGGCTCTGCGGTTGTGCAGCGTTCTAAGCCTACTGTGAATTCTAATTTAAAATGTTGGAATTGCAATGAATGTATGTTTTCTAGTCGTCATGATTCTTGCCTTATTGACCATGTGAATGAGATGTATGCCCGGAAAAATGGATTAGAATGGAAACCGACTGGGAAGGTGTTAACCCAAGTTGGTTGGATGTGGCGCCCCACTGGTAGAACTTTCACTATAGTAGGAAATACGTGCCCTTTGACTAGGATCACTGCCACTAAAGCGAAGAAAGCGTGCCCTTTAACTAGGAGTACCAAGGCTACCAAAACACAAGCGTGTCCTTTAACTAGGAACACCGACACTACCGTAGGAACCAAGTGCCCTTTAAATAGGTCTACTCCCACTGTAGTGCCCGCGAATAATCCAAAACCTAAGAAAGTTGGAACAGTAAAACCTGTTAGTGCTAAAACTCACATTAGAAAAAGCAGGAAATCTAAGGGTCTCAAAATTGTTAGCAATTCTGATAATTCTATATCTGTATCTGCTAACACTCCGGAACCAATAGTTTCCAATGCATTGTCTACTGTTGTTATTGAAAACAGGTGGTCCAAATTGTTCTCTGGTATTTGGACTCTGGTTGCTCCAAGCATATGACCGGAGATCGCTCTCAGCTCAGAAATTTCGTCAGCAAGTTTCTTGGTACGGTTCGATTTGGAAATGATCATATTGCAAAGATAATGGGTTATGGTGAATATCATATTGGGAATGTTATAATTTCAAGAGTGTATTACGTGGAAGGTCTCGGTCACAACTTATTTTCTGTGGGACAATTTTGTGATGCAAACCTAGAAGTTGCTTTTCGAGAGCATACCTGCTTCATTCGTAATTTGGAAGGGGTTGATTTATTGAAAGGTACTCGAGGGAATAATTTGTATACTTTGTCTCTACAAGACATGATGGCCGCTTCTCCCGTATGTCTTCTCTCCAAAGCATCGAAGACTAAGTCATGGTTATGGCATCGACGGTTATCTCATCTTAACTTTGACGCTATTAATCACTTGGCAAAAAACGAACTTGTTCGTGGTCTTCCTAAACTATCATTTCACAAGGATCATTTGTGTTCCGCGTGTACAATGGGGAAAAGCACTAAGAAGTCTTACAAACCCAAGACTGAAGACACCAACCAAGAGAAACTTTATCTGTTGCATATGGATCTTTGTGGGCCAATGCGTGTTGAAAGTCTTAGTGGCAAAAAGTACATCCTCGTCATTGTCGATGATTACTCTCGGTTTACATGGGTGAAATTTCTTAAAGCAAAAAATGAGGCACCTAAATTCATCATCAAATTTCTCAAGATGATTCAAGTGCGACTCAACACTACTGTCCGACGCATTCGTACAGATAATGGAACCGAATTTGTGAATCAAATTTTGCGTGATTATTATGAAGAAGTTGGCATATCTCATGAAACATCCGTTGCACGCACTCCACAACAAAACGGTGTCGTTGAAAGGCGAAATCGCACACTTATGGAAGCTGCTCGAACGATGTTAATTTACGCAAAGGCTCCATTGTTTTTATGGGCAGAAGCAGTATCTACAGCAGTGTACACCCAAAACCGGTCACTAATTCGTAAACGCCATGGTAAAACACCTTATGAGCTTCTCCATGGAAAAGTACCAGATTTATCATATCTTCATGTATTTGGTTCTCTTTGCTATCCAAATAATGATGGTGACAATTTGGGAAAACTTCAACCAAAGGCTGATATTGGTATTTTCATTGGTTACGCACCCGCAAAGAAGGCATTCCGAATCTACAACCGTAACTCTCGCAAAATCCTTGAAACTATGAATGTTGATTTTGATGAGCTGACAGCAATGGCTTCTGAGCAAAGCAGCTCTGAACCCGCACTTCATGAAATGGGACCCAGTAACATTAGTTCTGGTTTTGTCCCAAACAACCCTACTTCATCATCATTTATACCACCTACCAGGAATGAATGGGATAAGTTGTTTCAACCGTTCTTTGATGAATTCTTTACTCCTCCAAGTATTGTTGCTCCAGAACCTGAGGTAATAGCTCCGGTAACCGAAGTTGTCGCTCCAGCAACCGAAGCACAATCAGACACATCTGCACCAACAATTGGTCAAGATATACCAACAACGAGTAATTCTCAACCAACACAAGTAACAACTACCCATGTCATGCCTATTGATGATAAAGAGGATGATGATGATCACGATTTGGAATTCGCTCAAATGCGTGAACTTCCATTCTTTGGTGTATCTATTCCCGACCCTAATCAACCCGGGTCGTCCACCTCAGAGGAAGCTCCTTCTACAGTTTACTCCAATCCACGGATTCGTGAACATGACAGCAAGTGGACAAAGGATCATCCTATAGATTCTATTATTGGTGACCCTAATCGTCCGGTATCCACACGAAGTCAGTTACAAGAAAGTGCAATGTTTTGTCACTTTGATGCTTTTCTCACTGAAGTTGAACCCAAGACATGGAAGGAAGCTTTTACTCAATCCTGTTGGATAGAAGCTATGCAAGAAGAACTTAATGAGTTTATACGTCTTGATGTATGGGAACTTGTCCCATGCCCGGATCAAGTGCAGTTACTCACATTGAAATGGGTTTACAAGGTGAAACTCGATGAGTTAGGCGGAATATTGAAGAACAAAGCTCGACTAGTAGCTCGTGGATACAAGCAATTATTGGGCGTCGACTTTATGGAATCCTTTGCACCTGTTGCCTGTTTGGAAGCTATTAGACTATTCCTCGCTTATGCAGCCCATATGAATATGATCGTCTATCAGATGGATGTGAAGACGGCATTTCTTAATGGTGAAATCAAGGAAGAAGTCTATGTTCAACAGCCGGATGGTATTGTGAATCCTAATTATCCTAATCATGTGTACAAGCTTAAGAAGGCTCTCTATGGGTTGAAGCAAGCTCCTCGCGCATGGTATGATCTTTTGTCACAATTCCTCATTACGCAAGGCTTCGCTAAAGGCAAGGTGGATCCTACGCTGTTCATTCAGAAACGAGGTAAAGATATGATTATGGTACAAATATATGTTGATGATATTATATTTGCAGCCTCGACCCAAACCTTATCGGATGAGTTTGGGACACTCATGTCTTCCAAGTTTAAGATGTCAATGATGGGCAAGGTATCATTCTTCTTAGGTCTTCAGATATCTCAGAGTCCCAGAGGCATCTTTATTAATCAATCCAAATATGCCCTTGAATCGCTTAAGAAGTATAAGATGGAATCTTGCGACCCCGTGGACACTCCAATGGTGGAGAAATCTAAGCTTGATGCAGATCCACATGGAGTTGCCGTTGATCCGACACTTTATCGTGGAATGATCGGTACTCTTCTGTATATCACAGCCAGTCGACCTGATCTTCAGTTTGCTATATGTATGTGTGCCAGGTATCAAACTAGGCCTACTGAGTTACACTTAGCTACTGTTAAAAGGATCTTTCGATATCTTAAAGGAACCATTAATCGGGGACTTTGGTATTCGAAGGACTCTTCTATTGCACTAATGGCATATGCAGATGCGGATCACGCGGGTTGTCAAGATACACGACGTAGCACGAGTGGAACTTTGCAACTACTTGGAGATCGACTAATCAGTTGGGCATCGAAAAGGCAGAAAAGCGCTGCAATTTCAAGTACGGAAGCAGAATACATAGCTATGTCCGGTTGCTGTGCTCAAATTCTTTGGATGAGATCGCAATTAACCGACTATGGTCTAGGTTTCAACAAGATTCCGATGTACTGTGACAACAAGAGTGCAATTGCCTTATGCTGCAACAACGTTCAATTCTCCCGGTCGAAGCATATTGACATTCGCTACCATTTCATCAAGGAGCAAGTAGAAAATGGAGTAATCGAGCTTTACTTTGTCCGATCTGAGTATCAATTGGCGGATATTTTCACGAAGGCTTTAGATCGCGCTCGAATTGAATTTTTGGCCGACAAGCTAGGAATGAGAACCTTCTCGCCTGAGACTCTTAAGGAACTAGCAGATGAAGCGAAAGAATAGTCTTGGTAAAACTATTCTCCGTATCCTTGGTGATCATCTGTATATATTGTTTATATTTTTATCCACAAAAGCAAAATACAAAAATATAAAACCATATAAAAACCATAAAAATTGAAAAATTCAGAAAAATCTAAAAATATTTTTACTTTATTTTTCAAAGGCATGTCTTTTGGTACGATAATATTTACGGCCTTAGAAATGTTGATTAATATCGACACGGCGCCATAAATAGAGTTCGTACAAAAGTTGTAAATATTTCATAAAACATGCCTATATGGCTTGTAGTTATTTCAGACTGCAACCCGGTTTTCACATTAAAGTCAAGTATTTCTTATGAAAGCTTTGGCTCACAACGGGAATTAATTTTCTCGGGAAAGGTTTACTTTAAAACCTTGTAAGGGATCAAGTTTACTTTATAACTTGGTCTAACACAAATCTATGTACGTTTCAGTGCATTTATTTGTTAAAACAAGAGAAGTCTTGTTTTTATGAAGCTATCATCTCTACAACCATAGCAATCTACAATTGGTATCTACATACTCGACGATGCAACTACTCAACCGACGACTACAGCTCTTTCGATAGAACACGGGTCAACAATTGAGGGGGAGCAATTGTCAAGCATTCAGATTCTTCGATGCCGAACGTGCCAAGTTCACAAGTTGGTGTCAAGACAACGATACCAATCGTACATGTAGTGTCAAGAGATGACTTCAGACGTGACGAGGCGACCAACATATGCTGCCAAGAACCATTTGATCTTATCATATGATGTTCTCATCTATCAGGTCCAACCTTGTCAATTCTTTTCTAATTTGGTGAATATGTGATCATGTTACAAATAGGTATCATATCTCATACGTTTGATATCATGAAGATAAAATGGACTTGCATTTTTCTTCCCAAAACCTTTGTTAAAACTTCATTAAATCAATTGATATTAAAAACATCGATTGGGTTAATATTTTTAATATGGGGGAGAAAATGTGATTTAATATGGGATATTATCACAAATGGTTTGACTTAATGTGCTGGCTCATCTCTACATATGCGAAATGTTTTCGAATATCGTGGCATATGTTAAGGGGGAGCAAAATGGATTTGCTATATCAAAATGGATTTTCATGGTGACATTTACTTACCCAAAACCCATTTATTTCACGACGATGAAGATTGTGGTGACATAAGGATGGTAGGATAGGTTAAGTCCAATGATTCTTCCAGAACCGGAGGAATCTTCCCAAGGACATTCCATAGCTAGAAATAGTAGTCCTTAGGAAAGATGGAGAAAGATTGTGAACGTAGCTGAATGCCGACCAAGTACTTAAGTTAGCACTGGAACAATCACAACAAGGTGCTAGTTATGACGTATTGGTAAGCATTGAAGGGGTTAAAGAATGAAAAAGAATTGTAAAGATAAAGGGTGTAAAGAAAGAAGCCCTCCTTACAACCTTAGGCAGAAACCGGGTCAATACATATGCTATTGAGATCATTTTAATGATTCTTGATATTGAAGACAGACATCATGGACCCAGTGATGCAATGCACAACCCATCCCAGCTAACTCAGATATCTCTTAAAAGATATTTGTTTTAATCACACGGAGACAACACGTTATCTATCGATTTATTCACTCCGAATAAATTGGTATTGAAATGGTGGCACTCCTCTCCAGCCTCCGATCACTAAAATTCAAAATGCACGATCGAGTCTAGAGCCATTTGAGATCATCAAATATCTCATTAGGACACACTTCCATATTTCCTTGCTTCTTCACACACTGTGAAAAGTAAGAAAGATTTTAAGAGTCCTACGCAAAATCTTCATGATCTTGCCTGAACATCCGAGTAATACGAAAGTATTTACAATGAAGATGGAAATCCTTCTTGAGCGAATATCAAAAAGCTCATGGTAGGTGACTTGTGCGATTCTTTATGAATCAAACTTGTGATAACTGGAAAGCAACAGCTGTTTAATTCTTAACTGAATTTAAACACGTTCCAGGCCTCTACGCAATATCTCAGTGATCTTGCCAGAACACTCAGAGTGATACCTTAGTGTTCACGGTGATGAGTGGAAATCCTTCTAGTGTTAACCTCAAACAGCACTTGGTAGGTAACTTGCAAAATTCAATACGAATCAAGCTCGTGACAACTGGAAAGCAACGATGGTGCGGTTCTTAATTGAATTTCACTTGTTCCAGGAACATGAATTGACGGCTTCAAATCATGCGGATATCTTTATCCAAATGATTCACTCTTTATGTTCGCAGTCAGCTTTGGACGGTCGAATAAAGAGAACGGGTTTACCCGCGAAATCCTGTCAGGAAGTTACTTAATTGAAACTATCCGTCACGGGTACGATATCTAATATCGTCCAACGGTCTTCACCGACCGGAGGTAAAATGCTACCGATTTAGAATGAAATGTTCAAAGCCATTTCGTTCGTGTCTACTTATGTTGCGGCATATGAAGACGGTGGCGTTGCGGAATCCAAGAAGAAGTCGTCCCCGCATGCTTATACTTTATGCACTTAATATCTCATCTAATTCAAGAAAGCCTAAAAGTTAAGTCTTCCGCTGTTTCAAACTCTGAAGCTTTCAAGAATTACGAAGGTATAAGTATGTGGGACGTGAGGTCACGAAGAGGCGAAGATCACAAGTGATGGATGCACAAGATCAAGGCAAGAGATTAATGCTCAAAGATTGATATCAAAGATCACATTAGCATGTTCACCAGAAAAGAAAAAGAAAAAGAAAGACGAAGACTACGAGCTCAAGACAAGCATAGTATGCTAGGTTTATTTTATTATTGTAACTTGGGTAACGCCCTTGTTTGGAGTGACCTCCCTTAGGGGGAGATTGTTGGAAATACGATTTACGTATTAGGAAGGATCGGTCACTCCAACATTAGTTCGTGTAATAGCTCGTAGTTTAGTCATTTGCATTTACTTAACCAAAGCCCAAAACCGAGCCCATGAAATGTATGGGCCGGCGGCCAAATGTAAGCCCAAGCCCATGACAAGGGCTTGGGTATATAAACCCTCTCCTTTGATGGAGAGGGTGTGGTTTTTCATTATTTTACACATAGTTCTTTCTTAGTTTCTCTCTCTAAAGTGTGAAATCCACCATTTCTCTATCTCTTTCTCTCTCTAAAAACATAAGCATAGATTTACAAATCTACAGAGGTTTTAAGATTTTAGGAGATATGAGTACTGAGAGATGCAAGTTGTCTAACTATCAAATTGCTCTCACTCAAACTGAAAAGACAGTTTCTGAGTACAAGAAAATGGAGTTTGACCTAAAAGATAAAATTAATATCTTAAAACATGATTTAAACTCTAGTATGGATATTAGAAACATCATGGAGAGAGTCAATGCTGAATTACAGGCTAAGTTAGATGAGGCTATCAAAAATAAGGATAATGTAGACCTTAATATTCAGAGATTTGATAAAGCCTCACAAACCGTAGAAAAATGTGTTAGTGAACAAAGGGATTCTAGGGATATGTCTGAGATTGGGTTGAAAGAATATGTTACTGTTCCACCACCTTCTGGGAACTTCTATGGTGTCCATAGAAAAGATCTCTCTTGGACTTGTATTCCAGAACTCCAAGAAGAGGAATTTATACCTCCACCTAGAGTTCTCTCTCCAGTTGAGGAATATTAACAAAAGGTTATTGACCTAGAAGAGTGGAAGAAGGCCAACCCCACTTTGTTTGTTAAGGGTGGGATGCTTAGTGAGAGTCCATATGTGCCTACACCCATTGAGATTCGAGTAGTACCTACACCTATCACTGTGACCAATCCCATCACTGGAAAAGCTGTTAATCTTGGCTCCCCAATTAAGAAACAACCTAGTGTTAAATACGCTGAAATGTATAGGAAACCTAGGTCATTCAGAAGCCAAGCAAGTGTTAATGGGACAGGGTTTTATCAGTCTAAGCCTAAGTTTGTGTCCAAAAAGGCTTCTTACTCATGTGGGAGCTTTTCGCATTTGGCCTATAATTGTGTGAGTGGATACAATTCATTCGCTGACAATAGGTCATCCAATGTCAACCATAGACCTTTTGTCCACACTAGACCACAAGATACTAGACCAGCTCCTTTCTTCTCTAAGGCAGCTAATACCCATGGACAAAGGCCCTTTCAAAAGACCAACACTTTGTCAAACAGACAGTATGTTCCTGTAGTAAACCCTAATTTGAGCGCTGACAAGAATAAATTCAGCGCTGACAAGAAAAAATTCAGCGCTGACAGGAAAAAGTTAAACGCTGACAAGAATAAATGCAACGCTGACAGCTCCAAGTGTTGTATGAGACCTTATTTTAGACCATATAAACAAAGCTACTTGGTTAATAAGTGTCAAGGGTCTAAAGCATCATCCCACTTAACATGGAAACCTAAACAAGAGCAAGAATCCAATTTTAATGGTATTTCAATGAGTTGCAATAGATTTAAATATCTTGAGAAAGTCATTACTAGTCTCATTGGAACAAATTGGGTGTTTAGGTCACAAAGGGATGAACATGGATTTGTGGTAAAGAATAAGTCCACTCTAGTTGAACAACTAGACAGATCCAAGTCTGACAAGGCTTGGATCTCCAAAGAAAACTAATTTGTTTTCTTTTTGAGCAGCCTATCCAAAAGCAGGTTAATGATCAAGGATATTGGGATAGTGGATGCTCAAGGAACATGCATTGTTTGTCTTTCCACTGTTATTATTTTTCTCTACTGACATGTTATCTCTACCCATTATTGTGGGAAAGGGTAGCCTCTGTTGGTGTGTTTTTGTGGTTTTTGTCTAACTATGCAGGAATGTGGAGCAACATTTGGATGGATACAGAGTTGCAAACTTTTATTTATGATGGTCGGAATGTTTACATTCTTATCTTGAGATAAATTTTGCTTCTTCACATATAAAGATTTGTATGCTTCTGTTAAGGGGAGGTAAACCTTTAGGTTTTTGGGTACTCTTAGAGCACTCTTGCACAATTCTAGATTGTGTCCACTGGTGAGTACGATTTAGTTTTCTAATTCGTGAGGCACTGTAGCATGCAAAGTTGATATACTGTGCATGTTGCCAAGACATTTGACCTAGATTTGGGTTTGGTCGGGTAGGAGACTTTGGGTATATGTTTGGGTTACTTGGGGAGTTGCAAAGGTTTTATATGAGTTAACTTTCTCTTTGGGGCATTTGGTGAACAAAGGACTCTTGAGTTCATGTGTGTCTATCATACTTTTGCATGTGTGTATGCATGAACAGTGTTTGTCACTCTTGCTTATTAGAGTCTAGTTAATTTCCATAGGATTATTACCTTTGTTTATGTTCTAACTAAAGTTTTTCATTCGCAAGTCCATTTATGCTATGACATCTTAGCTTGTGTCATTAATAAACTTCTTTATAGACCCAAAATGTTTCATCACCCTTTCATTTTTCAAATTTTTGGATATCTGGAAGCCTAATGATCATTGAGATGTTTTTCCTAGTGATTGACATCTAGTAGCAGCATAGATCACTTTCACAAGGGTGTATAATATTATGGAGATGGTTGAGACTATTGCGCACTACCTTTAATGCAGGTCAAGTCAGTCTTATCATCAGTAAGTCCATCCCTATGTCCTATGAATTAACATTGAGGATTCATTTCCCGAATGTGGATGAGGATAGTATGAAACCTTTGACATTAATGGAATTGATGAAAATTTGTATTAGCTTGTAAAAGCATAATACAGAAATGGTACAAATTGTCAAGGATCACTGTTTTGAACTAATAGACTTGTTGTTTTGGAAGCTGATGCAAGGACAACGTTCTTGGTTCCGTCCTTGTATATTGATCTTGGAGAGGAGTCTTAAAAAGGGGAGGAGCAATCGAATTTGAGTGACAAAAGTAATAAAGAAATCTCCAAAGACTCTACAGGTAGTGAAGATGATTAAGATCAAGTGAAGGCTGACTATACAAGGGATTTGAGTGATTGACTTTTTGAGATTTATTATTACTCAAATTCAGGGATAAGTATGTTTGTAAGAATCCTCTCTGTATGTTTTATTTTATTCAGAAACTTGATTACTAGAGTAGATATCAAGTTTAGGGGAGGATTGTTGGGATTAAAATTAGCTAAGTCACTGGAACGCTGACAAGAGGAAATTGGACGCTGACAAGAGTAAACGAGGCGCTGACAGATGAGACGCTGATAAGAATTATCAAGGCGTTGACAAGAAGAATCTTAAGACAAAGATAAGGACTAAATCTGCCAATGATGAATTCTTCAAGATGGTGGACAAAATATTAAGATAAGAATTCAGAATATATTCTTAATGTTTAAAAAGATTTAGTCAATAAGTTATGTTTATCTTATGTCTCTTACTAAAATAGTTAATCTTAGCTTTTTGTACAAGGCTCCTTAAACCTATAAAAGGAGGCCTTAGGGTTAGACATAAAACACATCTTTTTCACACATCTCTTCCCCATATCTCATAACACTTTCATTGTAATCTTTCATTGTTATTATTAATCAAAGTGAAAGTTTGGTATTCATATATTCTGTTTGTTCTTCGTTCTGAGTATTAGTTTCCGCATAATACTTAGATTGTTGAATACAAAAAGTTTCTCTACGTGTTATACTTGATTTAATCTCGATAACACAAAGCTAAATTGATCTAAGTTTGGGATCAACACTGATATGACCACAAACACCAGCACGATAACACTAAGGAAAAAATTTAGCTAACTGATAAATATTCAGCAAAATAAGACCACAATTAAGCTAGGCAACTGAATTAAAAGCTAGGAGATTATTATCTAACTATCAGAAGATATCCAATACACCAAAATCACACTATGTCACTCACAATTCAGCAGATAAGCTCTATTTCTAGGAATTGAACATGGTAGAACAGTTAAGTGGAATTTAAACAAGAAATTTGATGCCTTTTTGCTTGAAGCCACCTTTGGAGGAGTAGTTAGGCGCTGAGCCAACTATTATCAACAAGAACATCAACTAACTACCATCATTAACCATCAGCACATCATCATCTACAAATCAACACCCCCTGCATCAATCTGCTACTTTGGCTATGAACTTGAACTAGAAACGTCTGAATCAGCTACAATCTTCCAAAATCAATCAAACAAGCTCTATTAATCAAGTTTGATCAATAGAAACACACAGTAATAGTAGGAGTAGAAGAATGCAAAATTGAGAAGTAGATTTGAGTAGAAAAGTGAAAATGGAGTTGTATTAATGGTGGATGTTTGTACAAGCTGTTACAACTAACTAACTAACTCAAAAGCTTGTCAGGCTCTTGAGGTTAGTAACTAACTAGGATTGTTAACTGTAAATTGAGAGAGAAAGTGAAGTGTGTGTAAATTCACACACTAGGTACAATACTAAAATAAAGAACAATCTGGCCGATTTATAGAAGAATTCTATTGTTTGTTGGGGATGGGTGACATGTTGGACCCAATAGCAAGCTTCCACATGGCCTTGATCTTTCAATTGATTATAGCCGTTAAAGAACAAACTTGGGGTTTTTTCTCTTGAGTTGATTTCATCTTAATTGGATGGTTGGAGTGTACTCGCCTTGTGATTTTAAGCACTTTTCATGTAGAACACTTAATCTGAAATGCATTCCTTCTTGATGTTGATCCTGCGCTCATATGAGTTTGAATAAGACACGTGTTATGATTCTATTTCTTGAAGGGATTAAACACGGATCATTATCTCAACTCTGATTTTCTATTGGTGGAAAATAATGGCTAGTGGGAGCACTGTTGAGATTTTGGCATTTATTAAAGACGGCTGTTAGTGGCCAGCTGTTGGTGATGTGGCAATCCACAAGGCAAGAATAAACGTTCCTCATTGGCTGAATGATGTATAATCGGATTGATAGCAAACTTGGATTAACTTTTGAAAGTTTAACCCCTCTAGTTAGGTAGATTCATGTTTTGAGCTATGATCTTCATTTCTTTGTCATTTTAAGCCCTTTGACTTTCAAACTTGCACAATAATGATCCTTTGACTATTTGACTTGATGATTGACCATATTTGACATTGTTCTTGACTTTCTCATAATTTGCAATTTTAGTCCTTCATCTTTGAAAGTTATCAAGAAAGGTCCTTTGATTTTGATTGGCTTATCACTTTTCATCCTCCTTTTGTCTTTTCTTCATCAATAAAGCTTGAATTCCTTTGTTTGCTCCAAATTTGTATCATTTTACCTACCCAAGCAGAAACAACAAAACATACCCATAATACTGCTTTTATGAATCAAAATTAGGTATTTTGCTTTGTGTTTTAGGGTGATTTGTGATATTATTGATATGAGATTTCACTCATATCAAATCCCCTACACTTGATCATTACCATAACCTCATGCACTGCCACATTTTAAAGCACCAATTTACACTTTTCTCATAATTAATCCACCTTGACCAATATGGAATGCATTTACACTACACTACACTATATTATGCATGATTTTGATTTTTACAATGCAATGCAAAGAAAAGAAATTATATTTATATATTTTTGTATTTTCTTGAAATGATTTTGATGGAAATAACTCATAAAGAAATCAAAGACTTTAATTAGGGCTTTGGGTACCATGAACACTTATCACCCTCAAGTTTCACTTTCCCTGTACTAAGCTTAAAAACAAGATCATTGTTATCCATAAGTGAAAGTGCATCAACTCATTCATAAAGATTAATTGTGTTACTCTTATACCTCCACTTATTATGCTCTAAGACCGGTTATTATTTGAGCAAATTGCTTGAGGGCAAATTTGTCATTATTTAAAGCGTGAAATATAAGAAATGTAAAATCTCAAAATAAGGAAGCACGGTTTTAATCATATGTAACCATCTTATCCATTATTCGAAAAACCGCCCACAATTGATATAAGTCTGACTCAAGATAATAAGTCATTCGCCTTATGTGTAAGATCCTTATGTCATGCATTAATAAGTAGCTACACACTCACTAAGAAAAGAAAAATAAAACTCACGTAATAAGTTATATCCGCCTCCTTTTTAAGACCTTGGATCTTCAATCCCGTAACCCGTCAAGGTAATATTGGATTGGAGCAACTATTAAATCCCCGCAACCCTTGTGAGAGCAATATTGGAATTCAATATCTTCTATAATTAACACTTCACTGGCCCTCTTGTGAGTCTTGTATAATTTTTTTTTTCTTTTTCTTTTTTTTTCTAGCCACTCATTTTTTTCATAAGCCGCTCTTAATTTTCTTTATTCCTCACAAAGAAAGTTGAAAAGAATAAAAGGAAAAACTCCCGCTAAGTATTAAGCATGACATAAGTCTAGTACACATAAAACGTTCTAACTTAGAATTTTAAGACGTACTTATACCAACCACGAATGATTATTCAAAAATGCATAAGAGACTACAAACAGATTAAAATCGTTCGTGATTATTTATTAACATATATACATGCGTTGACAAGAAAGTAAAGGTTACGAAAGGGGATATAAAAGACACAATTAATTGATATGAGGTTTATCTAACCCTTTACACTTATTTCAAACTCTATCATCTCTTGTTCTCACAGTTTAAAATCTCAAATAATGAGACTAGTGGATGCTTAGCCTAATAAACTAATAAAGGTCTACATGGTTAAGGCTACTAGCTAGACATTGCTTGGATAAGAAAACTCAGATTGAGTCAAAGTACCAATGGCGGGCCTAATATGTCTAAAAAATCTAAATTTGTTAAACCATGTCCTTTGTTATATTTTTTCATTTTTATATATTTTTATGAAAAATAAAAGAAGAAATATATACAATGCAAATATGTTATGCAAATGAAAAATGATTGATTCAAAAACGATGAATGCATATTTTTGGTGGCCAAAGTAGATCAAAAATTTGAAAAATGTTTGAAAAATTAATTTCCAAGTTATCATGAAATCAATGACAAAGTTGTAGGTAAGGTCACTTCGATCGAAGACCCCTTACACTTAAGAAAAACATTGTCCTCAATGTTTAAGAGTATTGGAGTAAACTTCCCTACACTTATGACATTGATAACTGTGCTTAACACAAGCTAAGGAAAGGTCTACTATAGTGAATTCATTTTAAGCACAATGTGGTTTGAAAATCACAATAGTAATGAAGTGAACCCGATACAAGGGCCTCCTCCATAAGCTCCAATGCATGAAATGAGAGAGAGAGAAACCTTACAAACATCAAGAAGACAAAAGAGAGGCATCCCCCTACACTTCTTCTCAACTGAAAAACCCTTATTTCTATCCTACCACACTCTAGTCTAAAACCTCTAAGCCTAGTTATTCAAGCTTGATTTATGGAGTCTCTAGCTTGACTCATCCCACACTTAAAAGTGTATATGGAAAACCTATAATGGAGAGTAAAAGATTTACCCTTTTTAAAAAAAATCTCTATGATGAGGTAAAACAAGTTTTCAAGTATACAAAACTCCATAAATATCCCCCCGGATCAAATACATAATTACCATCCCATTCATAACACAATCCAACAAGTAACATCCCAAGCAATGGTGAAATGGTTGAGGTGATCTTCTCCATAAGGTTTGTCCATATGTTCTCCCAAGGAGTATAAGGTGATACTCTAAAATCTCCCAAAAGTTTTCCTTTTATTACATCAGGCGGATACTGAGTTGGTTTATCAAGCTCTATACCAGGATAAAAAATCCTTTCCTTGATGGGAAAACAACAACTGGTGGTAACCTTATAAGATTCCCCCTTATAGGTCACATCTTGAGAGAAAGGTTATGGGACAATGAGTATTAACAAGCTCGTGGAAGAAACCATCATGAGGTGTTTTTATTTTTCACTATGAAAGGTTGAAGTGGGAAGGAGAGAAGGTAAGGTGTCTTCATGCAATAAAGAATCTTGAAAGAGTATGTGCCCCTCCTTGTCGAAATATCCAAGAACGTACTCAAGAGGTATATCAACCTCAAGAAACTCATCACTCTCATCCAACAATAAGAGGAACAATCGGGTCCATATCATAATCAACCACCACAAAATCCGCGGGAAATATGAATTTATCAACTCCAACAAAAACATCTTTTGCAATTCCCACCGGATAAGCTATTGAACGGTTGGCTAATTCAAGTGTCATTTTTGTAGGTGTGAGCTAGGGAAGTGAAAGTCTTTTCCAAACCGATAGTGGCATCAAATTAATTCTTGCCCCAAGAACCGCAAGTGCCATGTAATTTTCCACCCCTGGAAAATTGCAAGGAATCAAAAACCTCCCCGGATCTCCAAGCTTAGTAGGCAACTTCTTAAGAAAAACCGCGGAGCAATTTTCATTTAAGGAAGCATTAGGCAAATCCACCAATTTCTACTTGTTTGAAAGAGAGCCTTGATCATCTTAGCAAATTTAGGCATATTAGCTAAGGCTTCCGCAAAGGATATGTTTATATTCAATTGTTTGAACATCCACAAAAAATTTGACACTTGAATATCATCCTTATTCTTAAGCTTTTCCTTTCTCAATCTTGATGGGTGTGGAAGACTTGGTCTTGGTGTAGGTTGAGTGGTGGTTGTTGAAGGATTTTCTTTGTTGGGTTCTTCATTGATGGGTTGAGAAGGTGAAGGAATAGTAGGTGTAGATTTTGAAGGTGTAGAGCTTGAAAGTGTAGAACTTGAAGGTGTTGTTTTTGATGTTGTAGGCTTATCACAGGGTGGAACCATAGTAGGCTTAACCAAAGGAGGTGTAGGTAGCATTGAAGGATCAATAGTTTTCTTGCCACTCCTTGTTGTGATTGCATTAACATTAGCCCTTGGATTTATTTATGTGTTTGAAGGTAGAGCACCTTGTGGCCTTTGATTAAGAAGCATCATAAACCTTTTGTTTGTTTCTTCATGCATTTCCCTCGTTCTTTTCTCATTGGCTTGAAACCTCCTTTCATTCTCTTGATTCATTTTGTGAAGAAGCTCAATGGTGTTAAAATCATGTGGCACATTCCCTTGAAAACCTTGAGGTTGGAAAGGTGGAGGTTGATTGTAAAACCCTTGGTTGTTTCCTTGAAAGTGATTTCCTTGATTTTGAAAGGTATTGGGTGCTCAAAAGTTGTTTTGTCCTTGGAAATTTGGCCTAGGCCCTTGATTTCTTTGAAGCAATTAAGGAGGGTTTGTTTCATTTCGGGTGGGTGGTTGGGGTGGAAATCCGGGTGGAGCAAGGTAGTTGTTTAACTTATAAGAGAGATTGTTAGGGTTCATGTTAGGTTTTAAGTGCTCTCTTTGTTCATCTTGATAAGCATAACATTCACCTTGATTAATTTTTAACCTTGTCACATTGTAGGTAAGAATGAGGTCCTCCATATATCTCAGAACTTATGGTAATAGCATTCACATCATTGGAAGGAGAGTTTTTCATGGAAATTTTCATAAGGGCTTGGATTATCTCTTGATTCGTCTTTTGAGTCTTTTCCATTACTTGAAGTATCTCATTTTGACTTTTGAGGAGTTGATTATCAATGGATGTGTGAGAACTATCTTGCACAACATGAACCCTCTCATCTCTTTGGTTATTTGTTTACACCATGGATTTAGTCTCAATAATGTCTCGTGCCTCTTGTGTGGATTTTGAAAGAATGTTTCCTCCCGCGGAAGAGTTGAGTCAATCTTGATGATTTGGTCTTAATCGATTGTAAAAGGTATTAATTGGATGAACTTGGTTAAATACATGATTGGGGCATTTTCCAATAACTCCTTGAAGTCCTCCCAAGCTACACTAAAGGTTTGATCATTCCTTTGTTGAAAACCAATAATTAAGTTTCTCAAAGCCGTGGTTCTTGAGGGAGGAAAGTGTTGGAAATACGTTTTACGTATTTAGAAGGATCGGTCACTCCAACGATAGTCCATGTAATAGCTCGTAGTTTAGATACGTGTCTTTACTTAACAAACAACACCAAGCCTAGCCTACAACATGTGTAGGACGACCCAAATGTAAGCCCAAGCCCATGACAAGGGCTTGGGTATATAAACCCTCTCCTTTGATGGAGAGGGTAGTGTGGTTCTTCATTTTACACATAGTTGAAAAGTGTTTTTCTTTCACTTTCTCTCTCTAAGTGTGTGTGTTCTCACCATCTCTCTATCTCTTTATCTCTCTAAAACATAAGCAAGATTTACATATTCTACAAATGGTATCAAGAGCCATGGGATGATTGTATTGTTTATGTGTTTGTGTTCTTGATCTTTGTAGCCTTTTAATCCATTTAAACACACGTCCAAATTTTTTTTTGTGTTTTTTATGGTTTTTTCTTGATACAAATCTTCTACATAGTTGTGGTAGGGATTTGGTATAGTTACTTTGGCTAAAAACACAAATTTTTTGGCTTAAAATCACGAATTGGTTGAGTTTTGTCCGAGAAAAGTGGGGTTTATTCCGATCATGTCATCGGAAAAGGGTTTATAGGTATTCCGATCAGTGTAATCGGAATAGGGTTTAGGGATTCAGATTTTGGTACATTCCGATTAGGTATTCCGATTTTGGTACATTCCGATTAGGTATTCCGATTTTGGTACATTCCGATTTGGTATTCCGATTTTGGTACATTCCGATTAGGTATTCCGATTTTGGTACATTCCGATTAGGTATTCCGATTTTGGTACATTCCGATTTGGAATTCTGATTTTGGTACATTCTGATTAGGTATTCCGATTTGGAACATTCCGATAGGCTTATTCTGACAACTTTCCGACCAACATTCCGACAATCCAAAATTATTCCATAAAAAATTTTGAACAAACTTGCACTTTGTGGAATCGTGTGTAATTTTGACTTGGAATTTTTGGTTTATCGAGAACATAATTTAGGGGATTTCAACATTATTTCTCGGCTTTAACACACTACAACAAACACATTTACTTTATTTCATTGATCGATCAACGTTTGTAAATCTTAACTTATTGAAATGGAGTACACATCTCTTACGGATAAGTCCATCCTCTCGGGTATGGATAATCGTCCACCAATGTTGGTGAAGCTATGTATGAGTAATGGGCTTCCCGAATGGAACTTAATATGTTGAACAAGGAGAATGGACATCTCATTTGGGCATCGGTGCTCAATGGACCATTAGATTATGGTACAGTGACGGAAGGTACAACTACTCGTCCTCGTACAACGGGTGAATTGACTGGAGATATGAAGATTCAAGACAAATGTGATAAGTATGCTACAAACATCATTCTCCAAGCCCTTCCTCTAGATGTCTACAAACTCGTCAGCAAACATAAAGTTGCCAAAGAGTTATGGGATAGAATTCGTGTTCTCATGCAAGGCACCTCGTTAACTAAACAAGAACGAGAGTGTAAGCTTTATGATACTTTTGATAAGTTTGCCTATGTGCCAGGGGAGACTCTCAATGATTACTATCTGAGATTTACCCTATTGTTGAATGAGCTCAATATCTATGGCATGACAATTCCTACCTTTCAATTGAACACCAAGTATTTGAACACTCTTCCTTCAGAATGGAAAAAATACGTGACGGATGTTAAATTGGCTAAGGACTTGCATAACACCAATGTGGATCAACTTCAAGCTTTTCTTCAACAACACGAATGCCATGTGATCGAGGCTCGGTTGTGTACACCTCAAGTTCATGACCCACTTGCAATGTATGCTTCTCAACAAAAACATGGCTTATACTTATCAACAACCATCATACTTGCAGCAACCACCACCACACACCTATCAACAACCATCTTATCAACCACCAATGATGCCACAACAAGCATTTCAACAAAGTGTTCATCAACAATCTTTTCCACAGCAACCACCATATCAAACATCACCATCACAAGCGAACACTTCTCCAATGGGCTATACCCCTCAGCAAGGATACTTTCCTATTGAAGCACAACCAGCACAAGCCTTCTACTCTAATGAACTTCCACCAATCCAAGCACCGGTCTTTACTCCAAATGATACGCCAGCTGATGTTCTAAACCATCTCAGTGGATACTTGTCAAAACTTGTTGCAACTAGAGGATTTCCACCAACAAACAATCAGCTCCGCACCTCTTCAAATCCTCGACAACAAGCTACTGTTCAAGATGGTCAAGTAATAGTGCAACCTATTCAGGGAAGGCAAAATTCTTATGGACCTCCTACAAGGACTGTGAATGCTCAAGCTGTGAATTCACAAGATAATGGAAATGGAAGTCCCATTGGTCCTAAAAAGGTTGTGACTTGCTACAATTGCCGAGGACAAGGTCATATGGCTAGGGAATGCACTCAGTCAAAAAAGAGGAGGGATGATGCATGGTTTCGTGAGAAGATGTATTTGGTAGATGCTAAGTCAAAGGGAAAGATTTTGGATTCAGAGGAGTTAGCATTTCTTGCAAACCCAGGGGCAGCAGATACTGAAGGC
Organism: Glebionis coronaria; assembly: GCA_025667525.1. NCBI lineage: Eukaryota > Viridiplantae > Streptophyta > Magnoliopsida > Asterales > Asteraceae > Glebionis > Glebionis coronaria. The sequence goes on from CM046882.1 coordinate 216,823,900, forward strand.
ATTGCAGTCGTTTCCACTTCTAATGCAGCTTATCAAGCAGATGATCTTGACGCATATGATTCGGATTGTCATGACATTCACTCTGCCCAAGCTGCTCTCGTTGCCAATCTCTCTCACTACGGTTCTGATGTCGTCAGTGAGGCACCCACCACAACCAATCTTGGTAATGATGATAACCAACATCAAGTTGGGCATGAAATTGACAACCTCAAACAGCATTCGGGAACTAGTAACTCAAATGATGTGGTACCCACCAAATGCTACGACGGGTATGGAATCTTATGCTCAACATGATTTGGTCATGGTGCCTAAACATATTATTGATCAAATGCATATGGCTCTCAGACAATCCGTAGATACGAATTCTACCCTAACTACTGATCTTGCGTTGCATAAAGAAAAGGTCAAAACTTTTGAAATGGTCCCTCAAGCAGAGAAAATAACATGTTTTGAATTTGACCAATTTCGTTTTGAAAAGATTGAACACTTGAAAGAAATAGAATCATTAAAAGCTAATCTTTCCAATGAATTAAAAGCAAAAGAGTCGGTTGTCAATGATTTTCAGAAACTTAAAATGGATTTCGAAACTCTCAAGTCTAAAAAGTTTGAATCGGAAATTAATGCTACCATACTTGATATGATGGTTTTCATTGGGTTCAGATTATGTCTCGGTATCTTCTCGAATTGATCACATCTCAAAGTGGAAAGATTGTTCTTGGTGACAAATAGGGGGGTTGGATTTTCTATTCTACTAAAAGGATTAAATGCGTAAAGTGATAAAAATAAGCTAAAAGCAATTAACTAATAAAATCAAAACAATATAAATAATAAAACGTAGATTTAGAACGAAATAACTAATAAAAATAAAACTAAAAGACGAAATTAACTATCGACTCGAAAATAAAGTTTACTAAATGAAAAAGGAGAGAATACAACTAAAATGGCACTTTAAAGCTAAACGAGGCAAAACCTAAAGCGGGTACTAAATAAAAAATAAAACTTAAACTTTACAAAAAAATATTAATAGTAAAAATCGACGAAAAATTCAACTAAAAATACGTGACTTTCAAAAATAAAATCGGAACAACTTTCAGATAAAACTAAACAATTACGGAACAATACTATTAAATAAACAAGCTAGCAGGCTAGCTGCTGGAAGCAGCCAGGCAACCTGCTTAATTGGCGGGAAAAAAATGAAAGCTAGCAAGCTAGCTGGTGAAGCATATAAGTTTTGTTCGGAACTTTACAAAAGTTCTGATTCGGAACTTTTTGCCACAAACACTGGTTCGGGATATTATTTTTGTTCGGAAGATTTTTTTGTTCGGAATAATTTAAATTGGTTCGGAACATTTTTCAAACATCTGGATCGGAACTTTTCAAAAAAACTGGTTCGGAACTTTTTCTAAAAATCTGGATCCGAACTTTTTTAAATCAGGTTCGAAACTTTTTCTAAAAATCTGGATCGGAACTTTTGTAAATCTGGTTCGGAACTTTTTGGCAAGAAATTTGGTTCGGAACTTTTTGGCAAGAAATTTGGTTCGGAACTTTGGTAAACAAAGAACAGTAGGTAACAGATAGAACAGAGGAACACGATTTTTAGCCAAAATTCACCATGTTTTAAACCAAAACTTAAACAAGACTAATCACCAATCATCTACTAACCATACACAACAAATCCCAACAATAAAAACATCAAACCCACTTACTTTTGAAGATCAAAATCAACTAAATAAGAACTTTAAAACTTTGAATCAAAGAACAAGATGAACAAGATGAAATGGAAGGATTAAATTGATAGATTAATGTAAAGTAAACAAAAGGAAAGATTAAACACTTACAAAATTAAAGATTTAACAAGAATGAAAAATCACCAACACGTTAATGGTGTTGGCTTTCTACGGAAGAAAAGAAAGAAAACTTGGAATGAAAAAACTTGTCAAAAAGTGTGAAGGGATGGTCTTTATATAGTCCTTGTCTTTGGTTGGTGAGTGGGCTTTCTCCCATTCTTCTTGTCTTCTCGTCTTTTCAGAAAAGTTGACGTTTTCGATTCTGATTCGGGATTTGTCGTCGATTAAATTCAACTCGTCTTTTAATTTCTTCGTTTAATAGACTTGAGTTCCTTCGACATATGTAAATCTTCCGTCTTTGGTCTTTTTCTTCGATAAATCTTCAAATAGGCCCAGTGACTTCAAATCTTTTGCATCTCTTGGACAATAGATTTCGTCTTGAGTCTTTTTCTTCGATAAATCCCATGCAATCCCATGTTTTCTCCAATATCCATCCGGTTGGCTCTGAAAACACAATAAACACAAAAACCACGCATAATTCCAAACAAATGATATTAAATACGCGTTTTGGTCTCGTTTTATCCAGAATTAAGTGGTAAAAGGATGGGTGTTTACACACCTATCAAATCCCCTACACTTAACCATTGCCATGCCCTCATGCAATGCTTAGTGATAAAGCAAATTTACACTTTTCTCATAATCAATCAACCTTGGCCTTATTAACATACTACTAAACAAAAATTAAAATACTAAGAGAAATTTATACTTTAAAGTAGACAAAAGGATAGAAAACCATTTTCACTTGAAAATAGCTATATGGAAATAACTTGCAAAGAGATCAAGGACTTACATTAGGGCTTTGGTGCTGCGAAGATTTATCACCCTCAAGTTTCACGTTCCCCAAACTAAGCTTAAAAACGAGATCATTGTTACTATAAGTTAGCAAATCAAACACTTACACACATGGCTTAATTATATGCTTAAACTCCCTTATTCCTAGGTGTATCTCTTATATTTTATTTTTGTCTTAGAATGATCATGAAGATGCATTTTTGGACTTATTTCGATAGTTTATTTAGGCTGAAAGCAAAGTTGGACGATTTGATCAATAGTTAGCTAAAGGACAAAATCTCTTAAAACTGCTTCTCGGGATATCAAAAAGTTCATATCTTGGCATAACTCAGTTCACGATTTGAGACCTTTCTCGGGCCGATATTTGGCATGTACTTCATACTTCATATCTTCAAGAGACGTTCTTGATATAATGGTCTTCTCTTCGTAAATAGAGTTTCTTCACTTGGAGACTTTTGAGGGGTACTCCAACTTTATTGACCACGACTTCATGATTATTTCTTCAATCTCTAATTGGGATTTTGAGATACAACGATCCGCCTCCTTTTCGGACTTGGATCTATTTATCCTCATACCTTGTTAGGGTCTTTTCGGATAGACTTCTCCATGATCTTTACGGGAGTTGATTACTTTTCGTCGTGAGTCTTGATCCTTCATATTGATTTTGGAAATAATGCTTTTCACATCACTTTGGATCTTCAGCAATAAGATTGAATCCTCATGCCTTGTTAGGGCCTTTTCGGACTCGCCAATCTTCGCGCCCCGCTTCATAAGTTAAGCCTTGGCTATGAATTCTTATCATTACCGATCAACTTTTAAACGATCTTGGGCTAGAAGTTAAGTAACTTTTCAAATCGTACGACCTTACTTATTGCAGATAAATTATTAACAAGTGATGGGAGAATAGGCACATAATTACACCAAGTGAGCTTGTGCAAGAATACCGACTTATAATTGACTCTATCATTTCTCGTTCTCCACAATTTAAAATCTCAAGTAATGAGACTCGTGGATGCTTAGCCTAATAAACCAATTAAGGTCTACATGGTTAAGGATACTAGCTAGAATAAACTTGGATAAGTCTATTCGGGTTGAGTCAAAATAATCGCAACGGGCCTAATATGTCAAAGATTTCTAAACTAGCTACACCACTTTATTAATATTTTTGACTTTATTGTGGAATATATACATATGAAAGCAACGATAAAAATTTAAAAATTACGACTAAATGGCCAAAGTTAATTAAAAATTTGAAAAATGTTGAAAAAGATGATTTTCCGGTTAAATGAAGGCATTTTCATGGAAAAGTCCACTTAAAACTTCGATAGAAGTCCCCCCTACACTTAATATAAACATTGTCCTCAATGTTTAAGCATGTGGGAAAAGTCTCCCCTACACTTATGACATTGTGCACGTTGGTTAAATCAAGTTAAGGAAGAGACGACTAACTTGATCAATTTCAAATGTGAGTATGAAGAAAATTGAATCACGATAGTTGAGAGATAGAACCGGATTTCGGATAACACGGGAGCACGGTTCTTCAAAGGTTCTAAAAGTGCATTTATCCCTGTAATCACATCACCACACAAACACAAACACCTATAGAGGTCCCCCTACACTTAGGAGGTTAAAACAGAAAAGGATAGATACTCGGGCTGCCTCCCGAGGAGCGCTTGTTTTTGATAACTGAGTCACGAGCTTGACTCGACCCAAAATTAGTTCATGGGGAACGTGGTGAGGGATGGAATCATCTCCTGAGAGATGTCCTCTCCAAAGTACAACTTCACTCGTTGGCCATTCACCTTAAAATTAGGTCCATTAGGTTGAGCGAGCTCGAGAGTACCATATGGAAAAATTTGGGCAATGGTGAATGGGCCGGACCAACGAGATTTCAGCTTGTCGAAAAGATTTTCAACCGAGAGTTAAAGAGTAAAACCTTGTCGCCAACTTGGAACTCTCGGTTTTTAATCTTAGTGTCGTGAATGAGCTTAGTCCTTTCCTTATAGATCAAAAAATTTTCATAAGCCTCATTCCGGAGTTCATTCAGCTCATTGAGTTGGATCTTGCGTAGGTCACCGGCTTTGTTGATTTCGAAGTTAGCCCACTTCAAGGCCCAGTAAGCCTTGTGCTCCAACTCAATGGGGAGGTGGCATGCCTTTCCGTACACGAGACGATATGGTGTACAACCAATCGGAGTCTTGTATGCGGTACGAAAAGCCCACAAAGCATCATCAAGTTTATCGGCCCATGAGGCACCATGCTCTCCCATGGTTCTTTCTAGAATTCGCTTTAATCCTCGATTAGAGATTTCAGCCTGGCCATTAGTTTGTGGGTGGTATACGGTGGAAAGACGATGATTTACACCATACTTACCCATGACTCTTGCGAATTGGTCATTGCAAAAATGAGTCCCGCGATCACTAATAATGGCACGAGGCACACCGAATCTAGCGAACAACGATTTCAAAAAGTTACAAACCACCCTTGCGTCATTAGTGGGTAAAGCTTTGGCTTCAACCCATTTAGACACGTAGTCGACGGCTACAAGTATGTATTTGTTTCCTTTAGAGGAAGGGAATGGCCTCATAAAGTCGATACCCCAAACATCAAAGATTTCACATTCTTGAATGAAATTTTGAGGCATCTCATCTTTATGTGTGATCTTGCCTTGTTTTTGGCAAGCATCACAACGTTTAACCATCTGGTGAGCGTCACGATAAATGGTGGGCCAATAAAATACCGAGTCAAACACTTTTTTGGCGGTGTAGTTGGGACCAAAGTGACCACCGGTGGGTCCTTTGTGGCAAGCGTCAAGGATTTCTAAAGCTGCCGGTCCATCAACACATCGGCGAATAATCAAATCAGCACATTGTTTGAATAGATATGGGTCATCCCAAAAGTAAGTATTAATGTCTTTGAAGAACTTCTTCTTTTGTTGGGATGTGATATGTGTGTAAACACACATCTTTTCTACCACTTAATTACAATAATAACCGGACCAAAACGTGTATTTTATGTCTTTTATGTCGGAATTATGCGTGGTTTGTGTTTTTGTTGTGATTTAGGACGAAATTGTGAAAAGTGGAGAAAACACGGATATTCACGGGCATTTACGGGCTTTTATTGAAGAAAAGATCAAAGACGAAGTCAAGAAGTCAAAAGTGCAAAAAGAACGGAAGTCCAAGACCAATTCTGAAGATTTATCGAAGAAAAAGTCAAAAGACGGAAGTTTATCAAAAGCCGAGAAACTCAAGTCTTATTTATTGAAGAATTTAAAGACGAGTTCAAAAGAAATCCCGAGCCAAAAGTCATTTAAGTCCAAGTTTAAAGAAGATTAGAAGAAAAGGACTAAGCATGCAATTAATGAAGATTAAAGAAGGAAGGACTTAAGCTTGTAATTAAGAGAAAAGGAAGGAGGGGAGGAAGCTTCCTAATCCTCCCCTATATATAGATTAGGATGATTATTATTTTTTCTTGTTGGCTAACTTGACAAATTAGCTCTTCCACATTTATTTTCTTGCACATTTAAATACTTGTCAAATTTAATTACCTTGTCTTGCACATTAAATTCCTTTAATTTCAAGTAAGTTTTCATTTAATCTTTGTCAATCTTTACTTTATCTTGTTAATCTCTCATCTACCTTTCTTAATCTTTGATTTTTAAGTTTATGTTTGTGTTTATGTTCATGTCTTTATTTTGATCAAATGGGTTTTTACTTATTGTGGTTAAATTTGTTTGTTTTGTTGATTTAAATTGTTTGTTTATGTTTAACTTTTGAGTTGTTATTAGTTTGGCTTAATCGTTTGTTTTGATTTTGTTTAAATCTGTGTTAGATCTATTATTTCTGTGATCCCTTTTTCTTCGGGAGTGTTTGTTTGTGTTTCTGTATTCCCAGGAAAACTTCCGAGCCAAGACAAGGAAGGCTGCTCATTCGGAACACTCAAAGTTCCGAACCAGTGGGTTTCATCCGGAACATTCAAAGTTCTGGATCAAGAGTGTTCATTCGGAACTCAAAAAGTTCCGAGTAAAGACTTCCGAACGATAGTTCCGTATCAAGGAGGCTTCATCCGGAACATTCAAAGTTCCGGACGAAAACTTCCGGACGAAGACTTCCGGACGAAAAAGTTCCGGATCAATGGAAAAGTTCCGGATCAGCACATTCATTCGGAACTCTAGAAGTTCCGAACGAAACTTCCGAGTCAAGACTTCCGAATCAAGACTTCCGGACGAAATCTTCGGGATCAATACTTCCGAACCAAAGTTCCGGGTCAAGAGGTTCATTCGGAACTCAAAAAGTTCCGGATCAACTTAAATGTTCCGTCAAGATTGTTTCACTCGGAACACAAAAGTTCCGAGTCAAGCCAGTTCATTCGGAAGTTTTGAACTTCCGAATCAAGGTTCTTTCATTTCTTTTTAGTCTTTCTTTTTAAATTTCTGTCTTTTATTTTAAGCTTTATTTTTCCCGCCTTTTTATTTAATTGCACTTTAAGATTATTTGCCTTAGCTTAATTTTAGCCTTGCCTTAGTTTAAGTTTTAGTTGCGTTTTAAGTTTGCCTTAGATAGATTTAAGTTTGCGTTATTTACTTTAGCGCCCTTTAATTTCTCGTCTCGCTTTTAAATACTTGCCCTTTATTTTTAATTAGACTTAGATTTACATTAATTGCACTTTTACTTTAAAGTTTCGCACTTTTATTTTAAAATACTACAACGACACATTATTGTTCCACCAAAATAAAACCGAGTCACATAGAGAACCTAGATCAATTCGTTAAGATACCGAGAACAAGAACTTTAATTTTTATACGGGCAAAAGCCTTGTATCAAATGGCGCCGCTACCGGCTCTTTTCGTAAAGATTAACGGTTTTCTGTGAGAGACGCGTTGCTTTTTGGGATCCGTTCACTTGTGAGCGTTATTTTCTTGCATAAAAAATTCAAAAAAAATCATAAAAAATAAAAATTGATAAAAAACCATAAAAATTAAAAATTTCAAAAATCCAAAAAGATTTTATTTTTATTGTGTATATATATTGTCTTTGTGTTTGGTTTTGTTTTCTTTTGAATTTTCAGGTGTATGCGTACTAGATCTTCTAATTATCAAGAGCCCGAGCCTTAAGAAGATTTAGCTATGTCAGGTGTTAACAACAATAATATTCCACCGCACCTTAATAATAACAACAATGTTCTTCCACAACCCGATCTTCGGACCATGGAGGAGCTTTGTCAACCAACCATGTTTGGACGAGGAGGACCGATTGCGCCGATGCAAATCAACGCTCCTGAGTTTTTGTTGAAGCACCACATGATTCAGCAAGTGCAAACTAACCCATTTCGTGGATTGCCTGATGATGATGCCAACAAACACCTCGACAAGTTCATTACAATCACCCAAAGCATGAAGTTGGCTGGTGCCACAATGGATGAACTTCGCCTACAACTCTTTCCACATACTTTATTACATCATGCCGAGAAATGGTTTGATCGTCTCCCGAGGAATTCTATTCACACTTGGGATGACATGACTCAACGCTTTTTGTCGCGCTACTTTCCACCATCCATGGTCACAAGCCTTCGCAATCAAATCAGCGGTTTCATGCAAGACCCTGATGAATCTCTTTTTGATGCTTGGGAGCGATATAATGTCTTGATCGATAGATGTCCAAACCACAACATGCTCCCTGTGACCTTAATCGATACTTTCTACAACGGTTTGACTTTTCGAGATCGTGATACGATCAATGCAGCCGCCGGTGGCACATTCATGAAAAGGAGACCCGAGGAGTGTAGAGAGTTAATTGAGAACATGACTACTCACCACAAAAACTGGGATTCCTCTACTTCTTCTAGGAACAACCCGAGAGTCAATGTTTCTTCCACTTCAGCAAACCCTGAGATTACCGAACTCACCCGCATGATGACTGAAATGAGCAAAAGTATTACACTTCTCGCTTCAAACCAACAACAACAAGTTAAAGCGGTTGCTAATCCTTGTGAAACATGTGGCGGTCCTCACTCATACACCGATTGTCCTTCGACTCAAGGAAATCCAGAAAATGTGTATGCAGCTTATGGCAATTATTCACCGGAAAATTACCAAGCTAGACAACAAGGGGATAGAAATCTGCTGAGTTACCGATCCAACAATTACCTTTCACCAGGTTTTTCTCCTCAAAACCAAAACCCCGCCAACAAATACAATAGAAGCAACCAAATCCCGTCAAGAGCTTCTAATCCTTATCTCCCACCCGCTCAACAAACCCCACCCATAAACACCGATGTTGAAGCCACAATGAGAACCCAAGGTGAGCAAATCAAGAATCTGCAAAGCCAAATTATCAATCTTAGAGGAGATATCACGAAGCAAGGAAATGAGATAAGGTCCGAGGTTCGCGATAATATTCAATCCTCTTTCAGCACTCAAACGAATGAATTAAAGAATCTGTTGGCTAGTTTCTTGCCCGCCGCTCAACCTTCTTCTTCAAGTTCTCTACCTTCAAACACCGTCACCAATCCGCGAGCCAATGTGAGTGCTATTACTACTCGTAGTGGAGTTACCATCGTAGGACCACCAATCCCACCCCCATCATCTACACCTCCTCCGCCACCATGTATCCCTACTCCTCCTACACCTAGTATTAGTACACCATTACCGTCTACGCCTCGTCAGACGATGTATCTCGGAAGGACACTTCAACATCCCACCCTTCACCCACTACACCTTAAACTTCCACCTATAAACCCAACATCTCATATCCTTCTCACTTAGGCAAGACCAACGAGCTAACCAAGAATGACTGTCAAGTATCGAAATATGTGAATATGCTATCTCAAATGACCATCAACATTAGCCTTGTTGATGCACTTGTCCACATGCCGAAATTTGTCAAAGCATTCAAGGAAGTGCTTAGCAAGAAGGAGAAGCTGATTGAACTCGCCAACACACACTTAAATGAAAACTGCTCTGCAGTTATTCTTAAAGAACTTCCGGAAAAGCTTGGAGATCCCGGTCGTTTTGTGTTGCCTTGCGTGTTCAACAAAACTGAAGAATTTACTGCCCTTGCTGATCTCGGGGCCAGTATTAATTTGATGCCATTGAGTGTTTGGAAAACACTATCATTACCCGACCTCACTCCCACAAAGATTACTCTTGAACTTGCAAATCGCACTCTCGCTTACCCTGTTGGTATAGCCGAAGATGTTATCATTAAAGTTGGCGCATTTACTTTCCCGGTCGATTTTGTCGTAGTTGATTATGAAATGGACCCTCGTATTCCTTTAATACTTGGTCGGCCATTCTTGAGAACCGGACGTGCTTTAGTGGATGTTGCCGAAGGTGAGTTAATCTTAAGATTCGGAAATGACTCACAAATTTTCAAAATGGGGAAGCTTACAGGCAAATACTGTGGACAAGAATCAGTGAATATGATTAATGTGCTTGATGAATTTACCATCTATGACAATCCTCTATTCGATTCTTCCATCGATAACCCACTCTTTGACGATGATGTGGATGATTCTCGGTCCACTTTGGAACCTTCTCCCATTTATGATTCTCCACCGGTCTTTGATGCTTATGATGATGATTCTAGCTTAGATTCGGATGATTTTGATGATTGTACTTCCGAGTATCCCGAGCTGCCCACTTTCGATGATTTTGATGAGGCCGATACTCTTTCGAGCGATTCTTCACATATCCTCCGCCATCACTCGATCCTACTTTGGACGATTACTCATTTGAGGAAGACTTCTCTATGTTTCTCAACACTTACTTCCCTCATGAGAGTGATGCTCCTCCTTATGACTTTGAAGATTATCGTCTTGATCCTACTTTTGATTTGAAGAACATTCTTTCTAAGGAGAAGAAACCGGTCGACACCAATATCCGTTGCACATATGATTTGACACCTCTTTGTCCCCCTTCTGAGGACGAGGTTGTGCTTCTTTGCGGATCTTCTTCACACTCTACTGAGCCTGAGTGCTATTTTCCCCTAAAGGAAAAGGTGTTCGACCCCGGTATTGAAGTCTTTAAGCCATCTCAGTATCCACCTGATGAAACAAAAGGAAAAATCTTTGGAAATTTTGAAGACATGCTTGCACCACTTCATCCTTGCTTCCAACGTGCTCCATCACTGCTTAAGGGAACCTTGCCTACTCTTCTTTGGCTTGCCTTGTTTGCCTTAAGCCTCTGCTATTTGATGGACGAAAACTATGTTTTTGATCCTGGTGGATATGTTTCATGCTTCTTCCGTTGATGATCAAGGTCGAGTCAGGCTCATGACTCGGTTAACAAAAACCAAGCGCTTCTTGGGAGGCAACCCATGCATCTATCTTTTAGCTTTATTTATCCTAAGTGTAGGGGGGACCCTTTGGTTTGCTATTCCCTCCCCTCTCTTCTTATAATCAGGGATTCGAGCTTCACTGATCTACTCTTGATGATTCTTGACGACCCGTGATTCCGTGTTCCATTATCCCGGTTCTATCCTAAACTCTTTTCGATTCACTATTTTATATTTTCTCAATATTAAAATAGAAATCTCTTTAGTTGTCCTTTCCCTTAGCGAGATTTAAACAAAGTGCACAATGTCCTAAGTGTAGGGGAGTTTACTCCCACATGCTTAAACATTGAGGACAATGTTTATCTTAAGTGTAGGGGGACTTCTATTGAAGTTAAGTGGCCTTTTCCTTGTATTTGTCCTCATTTTAACCGGAAAATCAGTTTTTCGACATTTTTCAAAATTTTTGATCTATTTTGGCCTATTAGTTTTTCCCTTTGTATAGTTATTTTCTTTCTTTGCTAGAATAAATGTTTAATAAAGTGGTTTTAATTTTCAAACGTTGTGAATCTTTTGACTCAACCCGAGTTTACTTATCTAAGTTACTCTAGCTAGTATCCTTAACATGTTTAAGTCAAGTTTTGCTAGGCTTTTATATAGGGAGCTATAAAACGCGAAAGTCTTAACTCTCACGGGTTAAGAACAAGAACTTTTTGCAAGTTCCTATAATTGATCCTAGAGAGTCGTTTATCAAGGGAACTTTAAAACGCGATTTCTAAACTTGAAAAAGTCTAAGAATTTGCAAGATCCTATAGGCGACTCGAAAACCCAAAACTTTGATTTAATAGGCTAAGTATCCACGAGTCTCATTACTTGAGATTTTAAACTGTTGAGAACGAGAGATGATAGAGCCAATTATAAGTTTGGTATTCTTTCGTGAATTTATGTGAGTTAATTATAAGCCTATTCTCCCATCGCTTGCTAATAAATTTATCTGCTAATAAATAAGGTTGTACGATTTGAAAAGTTACTTAGCTTCTAGCCCAAGATCGTTTGAAAGTTGCTCGGAATGGATTAGAGTTCATAGCCAAGGCATAAATTATTGAAGCGGGATGCGAAGATTGGCGAGTCCGAAAAGGCCCTAACAAGGCATGAGGGCTATATTTTGTTGCTAAAGATCCAAAGTGATGTGAAGAATCATTTATCAAAAATCAATATGAAGGATCGAGACACACGACGAAAAGAAAATACTCCCCAAAAGTCATGGAGAAGTGTATCCGGAAAGACCCTAACAAGGTATGAGGATAAATAGATCCAAGTCATAAAAGGAGGCGGATCGTTTTATATCAAAGTCCAAAATAAAGATTGGAGAAAAATGAAGCAGTCGTGGTCCAAGTATGAATCTCTCAAAATTTCAAGTGAAGAAATTCCATTATGAAGAGAAGACCATAATTTCATGAACGTCTCGCAAGGTTTGAAGTATGAAGTCGCTGCCAAATATCGGTCCGAGAAAGGTCTTAAATCGCGAAGCGAGTTATGCCAAGATATGAACTTTATGAGGTCCCGAGAAGCAGTTTTAAAAGATTTTGTCCTTTAGCTAACTATTGATTAAATCGTTCACTTTATTTTCGGCCTAATAAACTATCGAAATAAGTCAAACAATGCATCCTCGTGATCATTCAAGACAACAATAAAATATAAGAGATACACCTAGGAATAAGGGAGTCTAAGTGAGTAATTGGCCCACATGAGTTCGTGTTAGTCTACTAACTTATAATAACAATGATCTCGTTTTTAAGCTTGGTTTGGAGAAAGTGAAAACTTGAGGATGATGATTATTCATGACATTTCCAAAACCCAAGGTATGCTTTTGATTTCATTACTTTGAATGTTTATAATTTTCTATCTCTTTAATAAAGGCCAACGTGGATTGATTATGATGAAAAGTGTAATCTTGATTTGTAACTAATGCATTGCATGAGGACATTGCAATGGTCAAGTGTAGGGGATTTGATATGTGTGTAAACACACATCTTTTCTACCACTTAATTACAATAATAACCGGACCAAAACGTGTATTTTATGTCTTTTATGTCGGAATTATGCGTGGTTTGTGTTTTTGTTGTGATTTAGGACGAAATTGTGAAAATTGGAGAAAACACGGATATTCACGGGCATTTACGGGCTTTTATTGAAGAAAAATATGAAAGACGAAGTCAAGAAGTCAAGAGTGCAAAAAGAACGGAAGTCCAAGACCAATTCTGAAGATTTATCGAAGAAAAAGTCAAAAGACGGAAGTTTATCAATAGCCGAGAAACTCAAGTCTTATTTATTGAAGAATTTAAAGACGAGTTCAAAAGAAATCCCGAGCCAAAAGTCATTTAAGTCCAAGTTTAAAGAAGATTAGAAGAAAAGGACTAAGCATGCAATTAATGAAGATTAAAGAAGGAAGGACTTAAGCTTGTAATTAAGAGAAAAGGAAGGAGGGGAGGAAGCTTCCTAATCCTCCCCTATATATAGATTAGGATGATTATTATTTTTTCTTGTTGGCTAACTTGACAAATTAGCTCTTCCACATTTATTTTCTTGCACATTTAAATACTTGTCAAATTTAATTACCTTGTCTTGAACATTAAATTCCTTTAATTTCAAGTATGTTTTCATTTAATCTTTGTCAATCTTTACTTTATCTTGTTAATCTCTCATCTACCTTTCTTAATCTTTGATTTTTAAGTTTATGTTTGTGTTTATGTTCATGTCTTTATTTTGATCAAATGGGTTTTTACTTATTGTGGTTAAATTTGTTTGTTTTGTTGATTTAAATTGTTTGTTTATGTTTAACTGTTGAGTTGTTATTAGTTTGGCTTAATCGTTTGTTTTGATTTTGTTTAAATTTGTGTTAGATCTATTATTTCTATGATCTCTTTTTCTTCGGGAGTGTTTGTTTGTGTTTCTGTATTCCCAAGACAAGGAAGGCTGCTCATTCGGAACTCTCAAAGTTCCGAACCAGTGGGTTTCATCCGGAACATTCAAAGTTCTGGATCAAGAGTGTTCATTCGGAACTCAAAAAGTTCCGAGTAAAGACTTCCGAACGATAGTTCCGTATCAAGGAGGCTTCATCCGGAACATTCAAAGTTCCGGACGAAAACTTCCGGACGAAGACTTCCGGACGAAAAAGTTCCGGATCAGCACATTCATTCGGAACTCTAGAAGTTCCGAACGAAACTTCCGAGTCAAGACTTCCGAATCAAGACTTCCGGACGAAATCTTCCGGATCAATACTTCCGAACCAAAGTTCCGGGTCAAGAGGTTCATTCGGAACTCAAAAAGTTCCGGATCAACTTAAATGTTCCGACTCAAGATTGTTTCACTCGGAACACAAAAGTTCCGAGTCAAGCCAGTTCATTCGGAAGTTTTGAACTTCCGAATCAAGGTTCTTTCATTTCTTTTTAGTCTTTCTTTTTAAATTTCTGTCTTTTATTTTAAGCTTTATTTTTCCCGCCTTTTTATTTAATTGCACTTTAAGATTATTTGCCTTAGCTTAATTTTAGCCTTGCCTTAGTTTAAGTTTTAGTTGCGTTTTAAGTTTGCCTTAGATAGATTTAAGTTTACGTTATTTACTTTAGCGCCCTTTAATTTCTCGTCTCGCTTTTAAATACTTGCCCTTTATTTTTAATTAGACTTAGATTTACTTTAATTGCAATTTTACTTTAAAGTTTCGCACTTTTATTTTAAAATACTACAACGACACATTATTGTTCCACCAAAATAAAACTGAGTCACATAGAGAACCTAGATCAATTCGTTAAGATACCGAGAACAAGAACTTTAATTTTTATACGGGCAAAAGCCTTGTATCAAATGGCGCCGCTGCCGGCTCTTTTCGTAAAGATTAACGGTTTTCTGTGAGAGACGCGTTGCTTTTTGGGATCCGTTCACTTGTGAGCGTTATTTTCTTGCATAAAAAATTCAAAAAAAATCATAAAAATTAAAAATTGATAAAAAACCATAAAAATTAAAAATTTCAAAAATCCAAAAAGATTTTATTTTTATTGTGTATATATATTGTCTTTGTGTTTGGTTTTGTTTTCTTTTGAATTTTCAGGTGTATGCGTACTAGATCTTCTAATTATCAAGAGCCCGAGCCTTAAGAAGATTTAGCTATGTCAGGTGTTAACAACAATAATAATCCACCGCACCTTAATAATAACAACAATGTTCTTCCACAACCCGATCTTCAGACCATGGAGGAGCTTTGTCAACCAACCATGTTTGGACGAGGAGGACCGATTGCGCCGATGCAAATTAACGCTCCTGAGTTTTCGTTGAAGCACCACATGATTCAGCAAGTGCAAACTAACCCATTTCGTGGATTGCCTGATGATGATGCCAACAAACACCTCGACAAGTTCATTACAATCACCCAAAGCATGAACTTGGCTGGTGCCACAATGGATGAACTTCGCCTACAACTCTTTCCACATACTTTATTACATCATGCCGAGAAATGGTTTGATCGTCTCCCGAGGAATTCTATTCACACTTGGGATGACATGACTCAACGCTTTTTGTCGCGCTACTTTCCACCATCCATGGTCACAAGCCTTCGCAATCAAATCAGCGGTTTCATGCAAGACCCTGATTGTTAGCCTCAAAATATTGAGTCAAACAAGAATGTTCGGTCATAGGTTTCTATTGTAATATTTATTAGAACGTTGTAATAAGTAGTTATTTAGTCGTGGTTCACGGGCTTGGATTTAAACTAATTAAAGTCCAAAAGACAAGCCCGGCCCAATATATAGTCCATTAAAGCCCGCATGTGGGTGGACTATATATACTACCCTCCTAGCATGTTAGGAGGGTGGATGGTCATTTGTAATAAATCTCTTCTCTAATCTAATCTCACCAAGTTAATCATCTCCTCTCTACTTTCTCTCACTACTTTCTCTCTCTAGGAATTCATCTCTTCTTCATCTATTTTCTTTCTCTCTTCATTGCTTAATCATCACAAATATATGGGACAACATTTGGTATCAGAGCTAACCAGGGGTGTTTTGTGTTTGTTTGCTTATTTTCATTGATTATTCACTGCTTATCTATAAGCAGCAGATGTCACGGTGTCTTTTTGTGTTGATTATCAGTCCAGTAGCTGTCCACGTGAGGTTTGGTGTCACTTATTTTGGTCCAAAAGTTCACACTTTACATAAAACTTGCTGGTGGGTATGAATAGATCTAAAAAAAGTCCAAAAGTCAGTTTTTTTTCCTCGGTCTAACTGTCAGTTTTTCTTTGGTCAAAGCGTTTTCTTATTAGATTGTGGCTTATCAGAGTTTTTTTTTAAGCCTTTCTGGATATGTTTTGTATGAAGATGAGTTGCTGAGATCTAAAAGAAAAAAAAAAGAAAAGAAAAAGAAATACAGATGGAATATCATCAGATCCACTATTTTCGGGTGTCAAAACCCTTTTCCGATGGGATCATTCCGATTGGATTATTCCGATGAGATCATTCCGATGGGATCATTCCGATGGGTTCATTCAGATGATCATTCCGATGGGATGTATCGAATATGGTGATGGAGAGTATTTCACTGCAACTGAGTTGACTTTTTCTGAAAACATTCCGATGACTCATTTTAGAAGAAAACATTCCGATGTGACTCGTTTGAAAAACATTCCGATGTGACTCGGTTGAAAAAAAAAAAACACTGCAAGTTCATGACTAAACAGAAAATACCGAGAACTTTGTCACATCAACATTTATCCCCACCTAAACCCATCGAACCAGACTCAATCATCTATCACCCTTCGTCTTATACATCATCATACCCAATGCTAATCCTATCCCATCGTCTCATGTATTACTCAACCATCTAGACTCAAAACAAATGAAAATAAATAAGGATCTCAGACTCATTTCGTGATTATCAAACATGCATGTCAAGATCTTTACAGATCCATCACAAAATCATCTTCACTGATCTATGTTGGGTTAAACCTTTTAATATCCGAATATAAAGTTTGATTAATAACAAATATGTTATCATCAACTTTGTTTCGTTTATACATAAATCAAACAAATTAAACCTACCCGAGACCCTATATCATAAGATCTTGAAGATTCAGTAGCCTTCCTGAGTGGTTCGAAATGGTCTAATCTGTAATGATCAAGATTATTTTTGGTGGGTAGAGGCTTATGTTTTTCTAAGATCGAGATTGATGTTGGTTGTGAGATAAAGATGATATTTTTTAGTGTTAGATGAAGATGGGGGCGGAGAAGTTTATGGATGAGAGATTAGGGTTAGGTTAAATGGAGAGATATTAGGGAATTGTGTAATATATATGTGAAAAGTGTTGACCGGGTATATATAATTTCTTATGGGCCTAGCAATTGTTGAATATGTGTTAAGAATTGGGTCGAGCAGTAGTATCACCTACGAGTTCTTTGATCGGGTAATAATGATAGTATATTATTGTGAAGTTAATGTTGTTGGGCTGATAAACAATATGGACCGAGAGATACTACAGATAATGGATACCAATATCCGGCTAAAGTATTATTTGGGCCATGTTGACATTATTATTGATGCCGGATATTCGCTTTGTCTCGATCGAAAGTGCTTCATTGACAAAGAAAATGTTAGGTTTTAAACCTAATATTTTTCGAAAAGTTTTCGACGACCTCACCGCGCATCAGTTGGGCATGTAACTGACGTTGGGCTTCAATGACAAGTTGTCTAGACAAATTTTGTCCCTTAATGACAAGTCAACTCATAATTTGTTCTAGATAACGACATTCAAACACAAACACCAAAGCAAACGAAACACTTAACACTAAAACGATCCGATATAAGATTCACTTTAACGATAAGGCTAGTTTTGATTCTACAAAGACAAGTGATCACGAAGTGGATTTGGTATTCTTTATTTGAAGTTGAAGTGGGATTTCATGAAGGCGTCTACTTATTTCATCATCGAGCCTTCCTTCTATTTTTCTACCCCTTTTCTTCAAACCCAGTCTATCGATTGATGACTTGCTTGGACGATAAAACTTATGATTGGGACTTGAATTATCTAGTTTCCACTATCAAGGGGTGGATGGTCGACGACATGGATTACTATCATTTGTGGGTGTCACACGCAGTTGCTCGTGTGGATAACTTGAAGAGGTATTAGAGACTTGTTTTCTGCACCGTTCTTCAATCGACATAAGTGCAAGCTTAAGTAACAAATTTGGGGGATTGTACTTCAGTTTCAAGTTTGGAATATCAGATTTACTTCACATGTGGTCACAACAAATAGCCGAATGAATTCGAGGTTGGTAAGTTAGACAGAGAGAGATGGAATCAGCAATCAATTCTCACGGGATATTCATGAGCCTCATAACGACAATGGTACTTCACAGTCTAAGCAAAAATATTTCAAAGTTTCTCAATGACTTTCAAAACTTTTCAAGACATTTGCTTAAGACTAAGAACTTCTCGAGTATATGGACGTCCACGATGATGATGCTTCCGAGAGTTCGAAATCATCATGGGGGAAGATCGTGTACTTTGAAGTAATTGGATCAACTTCCAGGGGGAAGTAGTGTACATGGAATGGTATCTACTTCACCTTATATGATTTTTATGAAGTATTCTGCAGGCGTGAGAAGAATTGTTGCTGATTTCATGCATGTTACCCCAAACGGATTATCACCAAAAACCAAACGACATGAGACAATATAGAAGCAGTATTATCTGGTGTAGTTCTTCTACAAATTTCCGCTGTGCACTTAAACCGATGAGCTAGAAGATTGTTTAAAGTACATCAAAGTGTCAGAATCTGCTTAAGATACAGATATTGGTTTGGGGGGAAGCTGATTCAGAAACTTCGTCAAAAAGAAGTCTATGAAGAAAGTTTTTTAATACATGCTGCATGAATTGGGGGGAAGTTAATCCAAATCATGCATATTACAATTGTTCCAAAACAAGCAAAGACAAAGAGGATTCAAGCTGAGGTACAGGTTATGAAGACGAGAAGACTTATAAGACATCCTCAGCATTGGAAGCGCCTTGGAAGACTTTATTTTGTTGTATTTGTACTTGTTAGGAACATTGTAAGTAATTACGTATGTCTCCACATTGGGGGAAGATTGTTAGCCCTAAAATGTGAGCGTCATTTACGGAATTACATTAGTTTGATATAGCCACACACGCAGGGACTAGTTTTGTTAAGTTAGAATAGTTCGTGTGTGACAAGGCTATATATACCCCTCCATACTTCCATGGAGGGGTGAGGCTTTTCATTCTTATTGTGTATTTCCTTTCTCTCTCTAAATACACACACTACATTCAAGCTTTATCTTTCTCTCTCTAAAATGTCTAAATACTTGTTTTATCCTCCCCGACCTCCGGATCACCCTCTAGTTTTGTCAACATTTTCTTTCCGTTTCGAAA
Source organism: Glebionis coronaria (assembly GCA_025667525.1). Lineage (NCBI taxonomy): Eukaryota > Viridiplantae > Streptophyta > Magnoliopsida > Asterales > Asteraceae > Glebionis > Glebionis coronaria. Next base: position 216,843,245 of record CM046882.1, read on the forward strand.
GCTCAATTTCAAGACAGGGAAAGAGCGATAGCAGAGTTGCAGAAACTCATTGCTAAAATGGGTGGAAAAATTGTGGAACCTAGCATTAAGAAAAATGTTGTTAGACAACCCAATGCCTCTAAAGAGAATAGATCCTCTATCTTGGGAAAACCATCTGCTTTATCTAATTCCTCGTTTGCAAAACCTGTGTTTGCCCCCAAGATGGATGGAAAGGAAAGGTTACCACAAGCTCAACCCATAAGGAATCCTGTAGCACCAAGCGTTAAGCACAATAATGTGATTAAACCAGGGATGTATAGAATGCCCACTAAGCCCACAAACAAAGATACTCACTCGCCTCAGACTTCTAGAAACACTAATATTCGTGTGTCTTCTACTACAGGAATAGTCTCCACTACTAGTGTTAGCCGGCCTCAGCTTAAGAACACTCAAGAGAATGATAAGGTCTGGAAACACAAGAATCAAGGGAAGATGAAGCAAGTAGAAGAACACCCTAGGATTTTCAATGTTTCTAAGAATAAAACATCTGTAATCGCGTGTCATGACGATTTGAATGATTCGACTTTGAATGCTATGAATGTGAAATTTGTTTGTGTCAAATGTGGCAAGTGTGCTAATGCTAATCATTCTATGTGTGCTATAAATAAAGTCAAAGGCGTAGATACTAGAACTAAGAAGCAAGTTGCAATGCCTATTAGAGCTAGTAAACCCAAACGCAAAGTGAACCATTCTGGTGCAACCCCCACTAAGAAAAGTATTGCATCAGACTCCACCACTAAGAATCCTAGAAGCAAAATTAAGGAATTATATGAGTCTGCCAGTAAGTCTTGGAAATGGTGGTTTGCTAATCAATGTCCTCCCGGATATAAATGGATGCCAAAAGTTAGGACAGAAAATGTGAAAACGAGTGTTAGTTTGCCTTTAAATGTTGATAAGGAAACTAATGATTCTACTATCACAACTACTGTGGTATCCAATTTAGCAAATGCTCCATCGTGTTCTAACTCTTCTGCAGGTGATACAAATAATTCTCTTCATAATGGACTCCGGATGCACGAAGCACATGACGGGGAATCTCAAGCTTCTAATTAACTTCGTGGAGAAGTTCCTAGGTACGGTCCGATTCGGAAATGATCAATTTGCACCGATCCTAGGATATGGAGATTTGGTTCAGGGGAATATCACGATTAAAAGGGTATACTACGTCGAAGGGCTCAATCACAATCTTTTCTCGGTTGGTCAATTCTGTGATGCGGATTTGGAAGTTGCTTTCAGGAAGAAGACATGTTTTGTTCGTGATTATGATGGGAATGACTTACTTACCGGTACACGGGGTACTGATCTTTACACAATTTCACTTCAAGACACAACTTCATCAACTCCAATTTGCTTCATGGCTAAAGCTTCAACGACTCAGGCATGGTTATGGCATCAACGTCTTTCTCATCTCAACTTTGATACCATTAACTTGCTTTCCAAGAAAGATATTGTGAGAGGCCTTCCAAGCTTGAAATTCATCAAAGATCATCTTTGTTCTTCTTGTGAACTTTGTAAAGCTAAACGAAGTAGCTTCAAAACAAAGACCACACCAAGCTCTAAAGGACGGTTAGATCTTCTTCACATGGATCTGTGTGGTCCCATGCGTGTTCAGAGTATCAATGGAAAGAAATATATTCTGGTCATCGTTGATGATTACTCAAGGTACACATGGACTCACTTCTTGAGGTCCAAGGATGAAACACCTGATGTTCTCATTAGCTTCCTTAAATTGATACAACGTGGTCTTCAAGCTCAAGTTAAAGTGGTTCGTACTGACAGAGGTACAGAATTTTTGAATTCAAATCTGAGAAAGTATTTTGAAGCCAAAGGGATTGAACATGAAACATCTATTGCTCGAACACCCGAACAAAACGGCGTTGTTGAAGGACGAAACCGTACTTTGGTTGAAGCTGCTCGAACATTATTATCCGCTTCAAAACTTCCACTATACTTTCGGGCCGAAGCCGTGTCAACCGCATGCTACACACAAAACCGCTCCTTAATTATCCCAAGACACGAAAAGACACCATATCACATAATTCATGATCGAAAACCTTCACTCAAACACCTTCATGTTTTTGGATGTTCTTGCTACATTATTCGAGATGGTGAAAATTTGGATAAGATGAAAGAGAAAGGTGATGCATGTATTCTTGTGGGATATGCAACTCAGTCTAAGGGATATAGAGTGTTCAACAAAAGAACAAAATTGATTGTCGAGACAATTCACATCCGATTTGATGAATCTCAAGAAATGGCACTTGAACAAAACAGTTTAAGTCCCGATCCACAACGACAAACGACTTCCGTTCACAACCGCACGGAACTCGAAACTCAAGACCACAACAATGAACCGTCAAGTTCAACGCTGGTTCCAGAGAATGTTCCTAGAGCTGATATGACAGTCGACACGACAATTGAAGAGTTGGAAATGTTATATGGACCAATGTATGATGAATATTTCACGGGAGAGAAACAAGTTGTATCGAAGTCTTCCGCTGTCACTCATGATAAGAATGATGAAACCGATCATCGTCAACAACAAGATACAACTTCATCTACTTCAACACGAGTTGCTGCAGATTCACCTCCTCAGAATATCACTTCAACAATCGATCCTACAACATCCACAACTACTGTCATTGCTCCAGAGAACACAAATCAAGCAGACAATGCATTATCTGACGAAGACGAATTTATCAACCCATTCGGTACACCGGTACATGAAACTGGAGAGTCTTCTACTCGCCATGTTGATCCGTCAAATATGCATACTTTCTATCAACGACATCCTTCAACACATCATTGGACCCGAGATCATCCTTTGGTTCATGTCATTGGAAACCCTTCACAGCCCGTTCGCACAAGACGACAGCTTAACACCGATGCCGATGTTTGTATGTTCGCACTCGCCGTGAGTTCAGCTGAACCGAAAAACATCAAAGAAGCATTAGCTGATCATGCTTGGATTGAATCGATGACGGATGAACTTCAACAATTTGAAAGACTTAAAGTCTGGGAACTTGTTGACAGACCATACGATGTAACACCATTAAATCTTCGATGGATCTGGAAAAACAAGATGGATGAAGAAAACACGATCATCAAGAATAAATCTAGGCTAGTGGCTAAAGGGTATGGACAGAAAGAGGGTATTGATTTTGAAGAATCATTTTCACCAGTTGCTCGAATGGAAGCAGTCAGGATTTTTCTTGCTTATGCTGCACATAAGGGATTCATTGTCTATCAAATGGACGTAAAGACGGTGTTTCTTAACGGTCCTTTGAAGGAAGAAGTCTATGTCACGCAGCCGGAAGGATTCGTCAATCCTCATTACCCTGACAAGGTGTATCGTCTCCACAAAGCACTATATGGACTCAAGCAAGCTCCAAGGGCGTGGTACGACGAGCTCTCAAAATTTCTGGTCTCCAAAGGTTTCTCAAAAGTTTCCATTGATCTAACTTTGTTCACTTATAAATATGGGGATGACATTCTGCTTGTGCAAATTTATGTTGATGACATTATTTTCGGGTCTACAAACCCAAAACTTTCAAAATGGTTTGAAAAAGTAATGCACAGTAGATTTGAAATGTCTATGATGGGCGAACTAAAATTCTTTCTAGGAATTCAAGTTCACCAATCCCCAAGTGGTATCTTTATTAACCAAGCTAAGTATTGTCAAGAGATAATCACAAAGCATGGTATGACATCATGTGACCCCGTTGGGACACCATTATCAACCACATCCCTAGATGCTGATTTGGAGGGATTACCCATTGATCAAACGAGATATCGTTCCATGATCGGTTCCCTCATGTACTTGACAGCAAGCAGACCTGATATACATCATGCTACATGTTATTGTGCACGATATCAAGCACGACCCACTGAAAAGCACCTCAAGGAGGTTAAACGGATCTTTCGGTACCTTAAGAATACCATTCACATGGGACTCTGGTATCCGAGGGAAACCGGTTTCTTTCTAACGGCCTATTCAGATTCTGATCATGCAGGGTGTCTTGATACACGTAAAAGTACTTCTGGTGGTGCACAATTTCTAGGTCAAGACAAGCTTGTGGGATGGTCTTCCAAGAAGCAGGATTGCACGTCACTTTCATCAGCCGAAGCGGAGTATGTGTCTCTATCTGCGTGTTGTGCTCAAGTTCTTTGGATGAGAACACAACTCACGGATTATGGCTTCCACTTTGATAAAGTACCTATGTACTGTGACTCAAAGTCTGCCATAGCCATCTCCTGCAATCCGGTACAGCATTCCCGCACGAAGCACATTGATGTCAGATATCACTTCATTAAGGAACAAGTTGAAAGAGGTATTGTTGAATTATACTTTGTTGGAACTGATTACCAATTAGCTGACTTGTTTACAAAAGCTCTTTCGAAAGAGAGGTTTGCGTATCTAGTTAGGCAAATTGGTATGAGATGTTTGACTCCAGCAGATTTGGAGGTTCTGGCAAAGAAGCCTGCTTGATTCATCTATCAAACATCTACCTGTAAATATTAATCAAAAAGCAAAATACAAAAGTAAAAAATCTTTGATAATCCAAAAATATTCTTCTCGACATGTCTTTCAGTATCGATAATATGGACGTACCTAGAAATGTCGCTCAATAACGACACGGGTGTGTACATAAAGCTCGAATGAAAGTTGTAAATATTTTTCAAAACATGTCATTTCTATTTTTTCAAAAGGAAATCGTCTATTTTGGACAATATTTCCAACAACGGGTAGAGCAATCTATCACGGGTTGAGCTTGTCACAAAACATTCAATGTTTTGAGCTCAACACAATGGCTTGTAATCACTTTCAGATTGCAACCCGGACCTAAATTCACGGGGGAGTGTACGCTTTTGTACTCTTACCCTTAGCAAAAGAAGTTAAATCTTCTTACACTTGAGTGGATTCGTCAAGACATTCAAAGTCTATGAACTCAAGTTTATGCTTTAGAAAAACCTTTTCGTCAAAAAGAATTGATTTTTCAAAAAGCGTTGAACACAATTTTTTCAAGAATTTCTCAATGATATTCAAAATCTTTCAAAAATTGTGTGTTCAACAACTCCTATCCTTAAAAGTTTAATGTGGATCAAATCCTCGTAATGACAATTCCATTGGATAAATTTTTGAGGGGGAGCAATTCAACTTCATGCAAAAGATTAACACATCTTTCTCCCGAAGATTTTCAAGACTATTTTTCAAAATATATTTTAATCAAATTTGGTATCTCTAATATCAAAAGATTTTATATATTAGAGATAGGGGGAGAAAATGTGATTAAAATGTGATCTATAAGACTCAAGCACTTTAACTCTTACCCACATGTGCGAAACACTTTCGATTATCGATGCACATGTGAAGGGGGAGCATTTCTGAAACGACAAAACTAGCAAGGTGTTAAATGTTTTTCAAACACTTTGTTAGAATTTAAAGTGGTTTTCATGGTTACAATCAAATACCCACAACATCTTTAATTCACGACGTTATTGGTGTCAAAAGGGTGGTTAGGTTTAAGTCCTATGATCCAACCAGAACCGGAGGGATCTTCCCAGGGAAAATCCAATAGATTATTAGAAGTCCTTAGGAAAGATGGAGTAGAATGTGAACGTAGCTGAATGCCGACTAAGTACTGATGATAGCACTGGAACAATCACAACAAGGTGCTATTAATGATGTCTTGGTAAGCATTGAAGGGGTTGAAGAATGAAAAAGAAATGTAAGGATAAAGGGTCTAAAGAAAGAAGCCCTCCATACAACTTAGGCAGAAACCGGGTCAACTCATCATGAAGACAAACTCATCATGGACCCAGTGATGTGAAGCACAACCCTTTCCTAGCTACTCAGACTTCTCTCAAAAGAAGTTTGTTTTATTGTCACGGAGATCAACACGACTTCTCTTGACTTTCTCACTCCGAGATTGTTGATATTGAATAGGTGGCATCTGCTCCAGCCTCCGACCACTAAAAGTGCACAAATCGAGTCTAGAGCCAAGAGATCAATCAAATCTCGTTAGGACACACGGATGAAGATCAAGAGAGTCCTACACTAAATCCTTGCGATATTGCTAGAACACTCAGAGTGATACTACTTAGTATTCACAATGATGAGTGGAAATCCTTCCAGTGTTAACATCAAACAGCACTGCGGTAGGTCATATGCAAGATTCTTTATGAATTGAACATATGTAAAACTGAAAAGCAACAGTGGTTTGATTCTGAATTGATTCAAACTCGTTTTAGGTTTCTACGCAATATCTTTATGGTCTTGCCAGAACATTCAGAGTGATATTTATTAATATTCACAGTGACGAATGGAAATCCTTCTAGCGTCAACATCAAACAGCGCTACGGTAGGTGATTTGTGAGATTCTTATGAATCAAACTTGTGTCAACTGGAAAGCAACAATGGTAAGATTCTTAATGAATCAAACTTGTTCCAGGAATTTGAATTGACGACTTTAATCAAGCGGATATTTATCCAATTGATTCACTCTTTATGTTCGCAGTCTTGCTTTGAGACGGTCGAGTAAAGAGAACGGCTAGTACAGCCGCGAAACCCTGTCAAGGAGATTCTTAATTGAATCTACCTGATCACAGGTACGATGTTTAATATCGTATAACGGTCTTCACCGACCGGAGGTAAAACGCTACCGATTTAGGACGAATGTCAAAGCCATTCAGTCCGTGTCTATGTTTTGTCTCGAGAAGGTGGCGTCACGGTGTACTCAGCAAAGTCAAAGATTCACAACCACATATTCATGCCCAAAGACTTATCCAACAATTGATAGGGTGAGCATGTGGATAAAGACACAAGATCGCAAGATGGCAATGGCAAGTCAAGGATGATTTGAAGATCTCAAGACTTAAAGACAAAGTCGAAAGACAACGACAAAGGCTCAAAGATCACAGCATGAAGGAACAAAACTACTGTTACACGTTCAAGACTCATTTATGACGAAATTCATAAAACTCCATTGGAATCTAAAATATCAAAGAGGAATGACCTCACATTGGGGGAGATTGTTAGCCTCAAAATATTGAGTCAAACAAGAATGTTCGGTCATAGGTTTCTATTGTAATATTTATTACAACGTTGTAATAAGTAGTTATTTAGTCGTGGTTCACGGGCTTGGATTTAAACTAATTAAAGTCCAAAAGACAAGCCCGGCCCAATATATAGTCCATTAAAGCCCGCATGTGGGTGGACTATATATACTACCCTCCTAGCATGTTAGGAGGGTGGATGGTCATTTGTAACAAATCTCTTCTCTAATCTAATCTCACCAAGTTAATCATCTCCTCTCTACGTTCTCTCACTACTTTCTCTCTCTAGGAATTCATCTCTTCTTCATCTATTTTCTTTCTCTCTTCATTGCTTAATCATCACAAATATATGGGACAATACTGATGAATCTCTTTTTGATGCTTGGGAGAGATATAATGTCTTGATCGATAGATGTCCAAACCACAACATGCTCCATGTGACCTTAATCGATACTTTCTACAACGGTTTGACTTTTCGAGATCGTGATACGATCAATGCAGCCGCCGGTGGCACATTCATGAAAAGGAGACCCGAGGAGTGTAGAGAGTTAATTGAGAACAGGACTACTCACCACAAAAACTGGGATTCCTCTACTTCTTCTAGGAACAACCCGAGAGTCAATGTTTCTTCCACTTCAGCAAACCCTGAGATTACCGAACTCACCCGCATGATGACTGAAATGAGCAAAAGTATTACACTTCTCGCTTCAAACCAACAACAACAACAAGTTAAAGCGGTTGCTAATCCTTGTGAAACATGTGGCGGTCCTCACTCATACACCGATTGTCCTTCGACTCAAGGAAATCCAGAAAATGTGTATGCAGCTTATGGCAATTATTCACCGGAAAATTACCAAGCTAGACAACAAGGGGATAGAAATCTGCTGAGTTACCGATCCAACAATTACCTTTCACCCGGTTTTTCTCCTCAAAACCAAAACCCCGCCAACAACTACAATAGAAGCAACCAAATCCCGCCAAGAGCTTCTAATCCTTATCACCCACCCGCTCAACAAACCCCACCCATAAACACCGATGTTGAAGCCACAATGAGAACCCAAGGTGAGCAAATCAAGAATCTGCAAAGCCAAATTATCAATCTTAGAGGAGATATCACGAAGCAAGGAAATGAGATAAGGTCCGAGGTTCGCGATAATATTCAATCCTCTTTCAGCACTCAAACGAATGAATTAAAGAATCTGTTGGCTAGTTTCTTGCCCGCCGCTCAACCTTCTTCTTCAAGTTCTCTACCTTCAAACACCGTCACCAATCCGCGAGCCAATGTGAGTGCTATTACTACTCGTAGTGGAGTTACCATCGTAGGACCACCAATCCCACCCCCATCCTCTACACCTCCTCCGCCACCATGTATCCCTACTCCTCCTACACCTAGTATTAGTACACCATTACCGTCTACGCCTCGTCATGACGATGTATCTCGGAAGGACACTTCAACATCCCACCCTTTACCCACTACACCTTCACCTTCCACCTGTAAACCCAACATCTCATATCCTTCTCACTTAGGCAAGACCAACGAGCTAACCAAGAATGACTGTCAAGTATCGAAATATGTGAATATGCTATCTCAAATGACCATCAACATTAGCCTTGTTGATGCACTTGTCCACATGCCGAAATTTGTCAAAGCATTCAAGGAAGTGCTTAGCAAGAAGGAGAAGCTGATTGAACTCGCCAACACACACTTAAATGAAAACTGCTCTGTAGTTATTCTTAAAGAACTTCCAGAAAAGCTTGGAGATCCCGGTCGTTTTGTGTTGCCTTGCGTGTTCAACAAAACTGAAGAATTTACTGCCCTTGCTGATCTCGGGGCCAGTATTAATTTGATGCCATTGAGTGTTTGGAAAACACTATCATTACCCGACCTCACTCCCACAAAGATGACTCTTGAACTTGCAAATCGCACTCTCGCTTACCCTGTTGGTATAGCCGAAGACGTTTTCATTAAAGTTGGCGCATTTACTTTCCCGGTCGATTTTGTCGTAGTTGATTATGAAATGGACCCTCGTATTCCTTTAATACTTGGTCGGCCATTCTTGAGAACCGGACGTGCTTTAGTGGATGTTTCCGAAGGTGAGTTAATCTTAAGAGTCGGGAATGACTCACAAATTTTCAAAATGGGGAAGCTTACAGGCAAATACTATGGACAAGAATCAGTGAATATGATTAATGTGCTCGATGACTTTACCATCTATGACAATCCTCTATTCGATTCTTCCATCGATAACCCACTCTTTGACGATGACGTGGATGATTCTCGGTCCACTTTGGAACCTTCTCCCATTTATGATTCTCCACCGGTCTTTGATGCTTATGATGATGATTCTAGCTCAGATTCGGATGATTTTGATGATTGTACTTCCGAGTATCCCGAGCTGCCCACTTTCGATGATTTTGATGAGGCCGATACTCTTTCGAGCGATTCTTCACATGATGAAGATCCTCCGCCATCACTCGATCCTACTTTGGACGATTACTCATTTGAGGAAGACTTCTCTATGTTTCTCAACACTTACTTCCCTCATGAGAGTGATGCTCCTCCTTATGACTTTGAAGATTATCGTCTTGATCCTACTTTTGATTTGAAGCACATTCTTTCTAAGGAGAAGAAACCGGTCGACACCAATATCGTTGCACATATGATTTGACACCTCTTTGTCCCCCTTCTGAGGACGAGGTTGTGCTTCTTTGCGGATCTTCTTCACACACTACTGAGCCTGAGTGCTATTTTCCCCTAAAGGAAAAGGTGTTCGACCCCGGTATTGAAGTCTTTAAGCCATCTCAGTATCCACCTGATGAAACAAAAGGAAAAATCTTTGGAAATTTTGAAGACATGCTTGCACCACTTCATCCTTGCTTCCACCGTGCTCCATCACTGCTTAAGGGAACCTTGCCTACTCTTCTTTGGCTTGCCTTGTTCGCCTTAAGCCTCTGCTATTTGATGGACGAAAACTATGTTTTTGATCCTGGTGGATATGTTTCATGCTTCTTCCGTTGATGATCAAGGTCGAGTCAGGCTCATGACTCGGTTAACAAAAACCAAGCGCTTCTTGGGAGGCAACCCATGCATCTATCTTTTAGCTTTATTTATCCTAAGTGTAGGGGGGACCCTTTGGTTTGCTATTCCCTCCCCTCTCTTCTTATAATCAGGGATTCGAGCTTCACTGATCTACTCTTGATGATTCTTGACGACCCGTGATTCCGTGTTCTATTATCCCGGTTCTATCCTAAACTCTTTTCGATTCACTATTTTATATTTTCTCAATATTAAAATAGAAATCTCTTTAGTTGTCCTTTCCCTTAGCGAGATTTAAACAAAGTGCACAATGTCCTAAGTGTAGGGGAGTTTACTCCCACATGCTTAAACATTGAGGACAATGTTTATCTTAAGTGTAGGGGGACTTCTATTGAAGTTAAGTGGCCTTTTCCTTGTATTTGTCCTCATTTTAACCGGAAAATCAAATTTTCGACATTTTTCAAAATTTTTGATCTATTTTGGCCTATTAGTTTTTCCCTTTGTATAGTTATTTTCTTTCTTTGCTAGAATAAATGTTTAATAAAGTGGTTTTAATTTTCAAATGTTGTGAATCTTTTGACTCAACCCGAGTTTACTTATCTAAGTTACTCTAGCTAGTATCCTTAACATGTTTAAGTCAAGTTTTGCTAGGCTTTTATATAGGGAGCTATAAAACGCGAAAGTCTTAACTCTCACGGGTTAAGAACAAGAACTTTTCGCAAGTTCCTATAATTGATCCTAGAGAGTCATTTATCAAGGGAACTTTAAAACGCGATTTCCAAACATGAAAAAGTCTAAGAATTTGCAAGATCCTATAGGCGACTCGAAAACCCAAAACTTTGATTTAATAGGCTAAGTATCCACGAGTCTCATTACTTGAGATTTTAAACTGTTGAGAACAAGAGATGATAGAGCCAATTATAAGTTTGGTATTCTTTCGTGAATTTATGTGAGTTAATTATAAGCCTATTCTCCCATCGCTTGCTAATAAATTTATCTGCTAATAAATAAGGTTGTACGATTTGAAAAGTTACTTAGCTTCTAGCCCAAGATTGTTTGAAAGTTGCTCGGAATGGATTAGAGTTCATAGCCAAGGCATAAATTATTGAAGCGGGATGCGAAGATTGGCGAGTCCGAAAAGGCCCTAACAAGGCATGAGGGCTATATTTTGTTGCTAAAGATCCAAAGTGATGTGAAGAATCATTTATCAAAAATCAATATGAAGGATCGAGACACACGACGAAAAGCAAATACACCCCAAAAGTCATGGAGAAGTGTATCCGAAAAGACCCTAGCAAGGTATGAGGATAAATAGATCCAAGTCATAAAAGGAGGCGGATCGTTTTATATCAAAGTCCAAAATAAAGATTGGAGAAAAATGAAGCAGTCGTGGTCCAAGTATGAATCTCTCAAAATTTCAAGTGAAGAAATTCCATTATGAAGAGAAGACCATAATTTCATGAACGTCTCTCAAGGTTTGAAGTATGAAGTCGCTGCCAAATATCGGTCCGAGAAAGGTCTCAAATCGCGAAGCGAGTTATGCCAAGATATGAACTTTATGAGGTCCCGAGAAGCAGTTTTAAAAGATTTTGTCCTTTAGCTAACTATTGATTAAATCATTCACTTTATTTTCGGCCTAATAAACTATCGAAATAAGTCAAACAATGCATCCTCGTGATCATTCAAGACAACAATAAAATATAAGGGATACACCTAGGAATAAGGGAGTCTAAGTGAGTAATTGGCCCACATGAGTTCGTGTTAGTCTACTAACTTATAATAACAATGATCTCGTTTTTAAGCTTGGTTTGGAGAAAGTGAAAACTTGAGGATGATGATTATTCATGACATTTCCAAAACCCAAGGTATGCTTTTGATTTCATTACTTTGAATGTTTATAATTTTCTATCTCTTTAATAAAGGCCAACGTGGATTGATTATGATGAAAAGTGTAATCTTGCTTTGTAACTAATGCATTGCATGAGGACATTGCAATGGTCAAGTGTAGGGGTTTTGATATGTGTGTAAACACACATCTTTTCTACCACTTAATTACAATAATAACCGGACCAAAACGTGTATTTTATGTCTTTTATGTCGGAATTATGCGTGGTTTGTCTTTTTGTTGTGATTTAGGACGAAATTGTGAAAAGTGGAGAAAACACGGATATTCACGGGCATTTACGGGATTTTATTGAAGAAAAAGATGAAAGACGAAGTCAAGAAGTCAAGAGTGCAAAAAGAACGGAAGTCCAAGACCAATTCTGAAGATTTATCGAAGAAAAAGTCAAAAGACGGAAGTTTATCAAAAGCCGAGAAACTCAAGTCTTATTTATTGAAGAATTTAAAGACGAGTTCAAAAGAAATCCTGAGCCAAAAGTCATTTAAGTCCAAGTTTAAAGAAGATTAGAAGAAAAGGACTAAGCATGCAATTAATGAAGATTAAAGAAGGAAGGACTTAAGCTTGTAATTAAGAGAAAAGGAAGGAGGGGAGGAAGCTTCCTAATCCTCCCCTATATATAGATTAGGATGATTATTATTTTTTCTTGTTGGCTAACTTGACAAATTAGCTCTTCCACATTTATTTTCTTGCACATTTAAATACTTGTCAAATTTAATTACCTTGTCTTGCACATTAAATTCCTTTAATTTCAAGTAAGTTTTCATTTAATCCTTGTCAATCTTTACTTTATCTTGTTAATCTATCATCTACCTTTCTTAATCTTTGATTTTTAAGTTTATGTTTGTGTTTATGTTCATGTCTTTATTTTGATCAAATGGGTTTTTACTTATTGTGGTTAAATTTGTTTGTTTTGTTGATTTAAATTGTTTGTTTATGTTTAACTGTTGAGTTGTTATTAGTTTAGCTTAATCGTTTGTTTTGATTTTGTTTAAATCTGTGTTAGATCTATTATTTCTGTGATCCCTTGTTCTTCGGGAGTGTTTGTTTATGTTTCTGTATTCCCAGGAAAACTTCCGAGCCAAGACAAGGAAGGCTGCTCATTCGGAACTCTCAAAGTTCCGAACCAATGGGTTTCATCCGGAACATTCAAAGTTCCGGATCAAGAGTGTTCATTCGGAACTCAAAAAGTTCCGAGTAAAGACTTCCGAACGATAGTTCCGTATCAAGGAGGCTTCATCCGCAACACTCAAAGTTCCGGACGAAAACTTCCGGACGAAGACTTCCGGACGAAAAAGTTCCAAATCAATGGAAAAGTTCCGGATCAGCACATTCATTCGGAACTCTAGAAGTTCCGAACGAAACTTCCGAGTCAAGACTTCCGGACGAAATCTTCCGGATCAATACTTCTGAACCAAAGTTCCGGGTCAAGAGGTTCATTCGGAACTCAAAAAGTTCCGGATCAACTTAAAAGTTCCGACTCAAGATTGTTTCACTCGGAACTCAAAAGTTCCGAGTCAAGCCAGTTCATTCGGATGTTTTGAACTTCCGAATCAAGGTTTCTTTCATTTCTTTTTAAATTTCTGTCTTTTATTTTAAGCTTTATTTTTCCCGCCTTTTTATTTAATTGCACTTTAAGATTATTTGCCTTAGCTTAATTTTAGCCTTGCCTTAGTTTAAGTTTTAGTTGCGTTTTAAGTTTGCCTTAGATAGATTTAAGTTTGCGTTATTTACTTTAAGTGCCCTTTAATTTCAGTCAAGCTTTTAAATACTTGCACCCATTTACTTTAAGTTAGAATTAGATTTACTTTAAAGTCTTTTACTTTAATTGTTTTGCACTTTAAAAACTACAACGACACAACTTTTTGTTTCCACCAAAATAAAACAAGGTCACATAGAGAACCTAGATCAATTCGATTAGACACACGAAAAAGAACTTCAATTTAATTTTTATACGGGCAAAAGCCTTGTATCAGGATGTTAACCCGTCGACGAGAATTCCACCCGCCAAGTAGTTTGCAATGTCTGCAAACCACGGGGTTTCATCAGAAGTCGAGTTGATAGACATTAAGGTCTCCAGGGGAAAAGAGTCATTGATCTCTTTGTTCGGATGATCCCCTTGGTAAGGATCCTCAAGTCTACTGAGATGATCCGCGACTAGGTTTTCAGCTCCGTTCTTATCATGAATTTCAATTTTAAATTCTTGAAGTAGCAAAACCCAGCGAAGAAGTCTTGGTTTGGAATCTTGTTTAGTTAACAAGTACTTCAACGCGGAATGATCGGTATAAACGATTGTGGTGGAAAGGACAAGATAGGGGCGGAACTTTTCAAAGGCATAGACAACAGCTAAAAGCTCTTTTTCAGTTGTCGTGTAATGCAATTGAGCCCCCGTCATTGTCTTGCTAGCGTAATGGATTGGTTGGAAGTGTTTATTCACTCTTTGGCCCAAAACCGCTCCAATAGCAAAGTCGCTAGCATCGCACATCAACTCAAAGGGAAGCTCCCAATTAGGGGTAACCAAGACCAGTGCCTTAGTAAGCTTATCCTTAAGCAAGTTGAAGGCTTCGATACACTCTTTGGAAAAGATAAAAGGAGTATCTTTTTCCAAGAGGTGGGTCATCGGGCGAGCAATTTTAGAAAAATCGTTGATAAAGCGACGGTAGAAGCCCGCATGACCAAGGAAACTTCTCACACCCTTCACGGTTGAAGGTGGAGGCAATTTAGCAATAACATCGACTTTAGCACGGTCTACTTCAAGACCGGCTTTGGAGATCTTGTGTCCTAGCACGATGCCCTCTTTTACCATTAAATGGCGTTTTTCCCAATTAAGAACAAGGCGAGTGTCTTCACACCGCTTAAGCATACGTTTTAAATTGGCAAGGCAAGCAGAGAAAGAATCACCATAAACCGAGAAATCATCCATGAATACTTCCATAGTTTCTTCAACCATGTCATTGAAGATAGCCATCATACACCTTTGGAACGTCCCAGGAGCATTGCATAAACCAAAAGGCATACGTTTGTAAGCAAATGTTCCATAGGGACAAGTGAATGTGGTCTTTTCTTGGTCATTGGGATCGATGGGAATTTGAAAATACCCGGAGAAACCGTCTAAGAAGCAGTAATAGTCATTACCAACTAGACGCTCGAGCATTTGATCCATGAAAGGAAGAGGAAAGTGATCTTTTCTCGTGGCATCATTGAGCTTGCGATAGTCGATACAAACTCTCCACCCAGTAACGAGACGAGTGGGAATCAACTCGTTGTGTTCATTGGGAACAACGGTTATTCCGCCCTTCTTGGGCACACAATGGACGGGACTTACCCATGGCGAATCCGAAATAGGGTAAATCTAGCCGGCATCTAGAAGTTTGATAACCTCTTGTTTGATGACGTCATGAATGCGAGAATTAACCCTTCTTTGGCTCTGGATTGCGGGTTTAAAGTCATCTTCCATGAGAATCTTGTGAGTACAAAAGTTTGGATCAATTCCGCGGATATCGGAAATTTTCCAAGCAATTGCCTTCTTATGATCTTTAAGCACGGCGATGAGGCGAGATTTTTCTTCTTCTTTTAAGTCCTTCGCGATGATGACGGGCGACTTCTTCTTTTCGTCAAGAAACACGTACTCGAGATGGGACGGCAACTCCTTAAGTTCTACATCCGGAGGATTGTCGATGGTAGGTGTATTCAAAGTCGGGGCATCGATAGCAATAGCCTTGGGAGATTGTGGAGAAATGTTGTCTTCTTTAAGGAGGTTCTCAATGAGGCGAATATCTTCATCCCAATCGGTGGGAGAATCCTCATGTTCTAAGTTCACATCTCCCATGGTGGCTTCCAAATCTTTCCAAAGGAAATCACTTTCTCCAAATAGAGATAGTGATGAATCAATAGAGGAAACGGTCTCAACATTGGGAAGAGAGGTAGGAATACTTTTACAAGCATCTTTGAAGTGTTCTTCACAAGCCTCATCAAGAACGTCGATACAATTAACACCCTCGTATGAATAAGGCTGTTTAGAAAGCTTTCCCATGTTGAAGACGATTTTATCGTCACCCACTCTCATGATAAGCTCACCGGCTTCAACATCGATGAGAGTGCGACCGGTCCTTAAGAATGGACGACCAACGATCAATGACACACGAGGGTCCATGTCCTAGTCAACGACAACGAAATCGGCATGAAAAGTGAATTTGTCGACTCCTCCAAAGACGTCTTCGGCTATCCCCACTGGATAAGCAACCGTACGGTTAGCTAATTCTAAAGTCATTTTGGTGGGGACTAGCTCAGGGAGAGATAATTGCTTCCAAACACTTAAAGACAATAAGTTAATACTGGCACCTAGATCGGCTAGGGCCATGCAATTCTCTACTCCCGGGAAGTTGCAAGGGATTAAGAAACGCCCCGAATCACCAAGCTTGGTTGGCAATTTCCTTAAGAGCACTACAGAGCAATTCTCATTAAGTTGGGTGTTAGCAATATCAAGAAGCTTCTCCTTTTCACTAAGAAGATCTTTGAACATTTTCGCATATTTAGGCATATGAGCGAGAGCCTCAGCGAAGGAGATGTTGAAATTCAATTGTTTAAACATTTTGAGAAAGTTCGAAACCTGAATATCGTCCTTGCTTTTGAGCTTCTCTTTCCTCAACCTTGATGGATAAGGTATCTCGGAAGAAGAGGAAGTCTTTGGGAGAATAGGATCACTCACATCCTTGGGTGGAGGAGGGGTAGAAGTAAGAGGTGGAGAAATTGGGGAAGTAGAAGGATGAGGAATAGGAGCAGGTGACTCGTTTTCCTTAGTCACAATCACCGGTGGAGGTATAGGAAGCTCGGGTTCCTTGGTACCTTTGCCACTGCGAGTGGTGATTGCTTTCATCTCCCCTCTTGGATTCGCAACGGTGTTACTCGGAAGATTACCCGAAGAAGAGGATTGATTACCTTGGAAGAAACCAGCCATCATGTTCCTTAAGTCATTCGTTTGACTTGCCAAAGTGTTTCTCATATCAGCTCTTAGATCGTTTCCTTGTTTTACCATGTCTGCTTTCAAGTTGAGCACTTCCCGCTGGAGATTTTCCACAATCAAATCTTTGGTCCTCATGTAGGTTTCAACATCTTGGTGTAATGCGGTGGGTTGGTTAGGAGGGGGAGCATGGTAAGCGGGTGGTTGATAAGCAGGTTGTTGGTAAACTTGGTTGTTTCTTTGAGGTGGATATGGTTGTCTTTGAGGTGGTTGGTATGGTGCACGAGGTTGTTGTTGTTGTTGAAGAGGGCGATTGAGGTTTTGCTGTTGGTTTGGGTTGTTAGGAGGAAAACCGGGCGGTGAGAGAAAGTTGTTCGAGCGGTAGCTAAGCAAGTTGCGGTCTCCTTGAGGACGAGCTTGATAAGCGGCCGGAGGATAGGTACCGTATGCTGCGTTAACATTCTCACTAGGATAGTCTTGGGTGGTGGTACAAGTTGTGTAAGAGTGAGGACCACCGCATATTTCACATGGTTGGCTGACAGCATTGACTTGAGCGTTTTTAGCGTTGATGTTGTTGGTGTTGCTAGCGATTTGGGTAGAAAGCGATTTAAGAAGCGTAGTAATTTTGTCAAGTCGCTTGTCGTGGTCACTAGTACTAGCACTAGCGGCATTGGTCTGCACACTCTTGGTTTGCACACGAGACTTTTTCTCAATGATATCCCAAGCGGCATTAGAAGTCTTAACCAAAATATTACCCCCCGAGGCACTATTTAGTGAATCTTGGTCATTCATGCTTAAACCATTATAAAAAGTATTAATTTGGTGCACTTTGGTAAAACCATGTTGTGGGCACTTTCTTAAAAGATCTTTAAAACGGTCCCAAGATTCACTAAAAGACTCATCGTACTTTTGTTCAAAATTGATAATTTCATTCCGCAAAGCGGTAGTACGAGAGGGTGGGAAAAAGTAATTTATGAACTTGGTCTCCAAATCCGTCCACGTAAGAATACTTTGTGGCGGTTCCTTTGCAAGCTAATGTCGGGCTTGTCCCTCTAAAGAAACGGGAAAAAGTTGTAAACGGATTACCTCCTGTGGAACACCATTGAATTTGACCGTATTCGTGAGTTGCATGAACCTTTTGATGTGGTCATGAGGATCATCAATGGTACGCCCCAAGGATGGTTGAGCAGAGACCATCTGAATAAAGCCAGATTTGAGCTCAAAGTTGTTGGCTGCAATCGCGGGTATGACAATTGGATCATTGTTGTCTTCTACATGTGCTTGCAAAAGTTCAATCATCGGGCGATTGTCAGGTAGAGGCTCATTGTTGTTGTTATTATTGTTGTTGAGAGGTGGATTGTTATTGTTATTATTGTTTTGAGGTGGGTTATTGTTGTTGTTGTGTACACCGGCCATGTCTAAGTCTTCGAGAGGCTCGGGCTCTTGATAAGACGTTGATCGTGTACGCATGCACCTACAAAAGAACTAACAAAGCCAACAAGAAATATTTTTGTCTTTTTTTTATGTTTTTTACTTTTTTGGATTTTTGAAAATTTTATATTTTTTAGGGTTTTTGAAAGTTTTTATGAAAAAGTAACGTTCACGGTGAACGGATCCCAAAATCCAAGTTCTCACAAAAAACTGTTATTCTTAACGAGAAGAGCCGGCAGCGGCGCCATTTGATACGATGATTTTCATTGGGTTCAGATTATGTCTCGGTGTCTTCTCGAATTGATCACAACTCAAATTGGAAAGATTGTTCTTGGTGACAAATAGGGGGTTTGGGTTTTCTATTCTACTAAAAGGATTAAATGCGTAAAGTGATAAAAATAAGCTAAAAGCAATTAACTAATTAAAACAGAACAATATAAATAATAAAACGTAGATTTAGAACGAAATAATTAATAAAAATAAAACTAAAAGACGAAATTAACTATCGACTCGAAAATAAAGTTTACTAAATGAAAAAGGAGAGAATAAAACTAAAATGGCACTTTAAAGCTAAACGAGGCGAAACCTAAAGCGGGTACTAAATAAAAGATAAAACTTAAACTTTACGAAAAAATATTAATAGTAAAAATCGACGAAAAATTCAACTAAAAATACGTGAATTTCAGAAATAAAATCGGAACAACTTTCAGATAAAACTAAACAATTACGGAACAATACTATTAAATAAACAAGTTAGCAGGCTAGCTGCTGGAAGCAGCCAGGTAGCCTGCTTAATTGGCGGGAAAAAAAGAAAGCTAGCAAGCTAGCTGGTGAAACATATAAGTTTTGTTCGGAACTTTTTGCCACAAACACTGGTTCGGAAGTTTTTAATTGGTTCGGAACATTATTTTTGTTCGGAAGATTTTTTTGTTCGGAAGAATTTAAATTGGTTCGGAACATTTTTCAAACATCCGGATCGGAACTTTTCAAAAAAACTGGTTCGGAACTTTTTCTAAAAATCTGGATCGGAACTTTTTTAAATATGGTTCAGAACTTTTTCTAAAAATCTGGATCGGAACTTTTGTAAATCTGGTTCGGAACTTTTTGGCAAGAAATGTGGTTCGGAACTTTTTGGCAAGAAATTTGGTTCGGAACTTTGGGAAACAAAGAACAGTAGGTAACAAATAGAACAGAGGAACACGATTTTTAGCAAAAATTCACCAAGTTTTAAACCAAAACTTAAACAAGACTAATCACCAATCATCTACTAACCATACACAACAAATCCCAACAATAAAAACATCAAACCCACTTACTTTTGAAGATCAAAATCAACTAAATAAGAACTTTAAAACTTTGAATCAAAGAACAAGATGAACAAGATGAAATGGAAGGATTAAATTGATAGATTAATGTAAAGTAAACAAAAGGAAAGATTAAACACTTACAAAATTAAAGATTTAACAAGAATGAAAAATCACCAACACCTTAATGGTGTTGGCTTTCTACGAAAGAAAAGAAAGAAAACTGGGAATGAAAAAACTTGTCAAAAAGTGTGAAGGGATGGTCTTTAAATAGTCTTTGTCTTTGGTTGGTGAGTGGGCTTTCTCCCGTTCTTCTTGTCTTCTCGTCTTCTCAGAAAAGTTGACGTTTTCAATTCTGATTCGGGATTTGTCGTCGATTAAATTTAACTCTTCTTTTAATTTCTTCGTTTAATAGACTTGAGTTCCTTCGACATATGTAAATCTTCCGTCTTTGGTCTTTTTCTTCGATAAATCTTCAAATAAGCCCAGTGACTTCAAATCTTTTGCATCTCTTGGACAATAGACTTCGGCTTGAGTCTTTTTCTTCGATAAATCCCGTGCAATCCCATGTTTTCTCCAATATCCATCCGGTTGGCTCTGAAAACACAATAAACACAAAAACCACGCATAATTCCAAACAAATGATATTAAATACGCGTTTTGGTCTCGTTTTAGCCAGAATTAAGTGGTAAAAGGATGGGTGTTTACACACCTATCAATACTTCTTAAATTTAAAGAACAACAGCTTTTAAAACAATACGCTTCCACATAAAAGGTTCATCTTTTAACTAAATCATTTAAAGAACTCGAACTTAAACGTCTTCAAGATTTACCACCTAATCTCGGTTATGCAAAAAAAGCTCAGGAATATATTCCGTGTCTTTATGATATGACCCTAATTGGCAAATCGAAAGAAGCACCTTTTGTTCATAGTTCTGAGGAGACACAATCACTTGCGGATGAAACTCATTCTAAAATGCTTTCAAAATTCCATACAAATGATTATGATCAATATAACAAAGATCAATTGTCTAAAAAGACCCGCATTCGCTTACAAAAGGAATTAGCTGAATTAACAGTTCTTGTGCCCCAAAGTTTGTCAAATGAAAACCCTCCTAGTACGTCTCCTACACTTGTCAAAACGGATTTAACGAATTTAATTCCACCGGTAAGTAAGGCGTCCGTTAACTTAAATGCGGTACAACAACACTTAGCCGATTTTTACAAGGTCATTTTGGAACGTACGACGGCTTCTGCCATTAGGGAAGGTGAATGGAATTTTGAGCACACTAGAGCTGCGTTTCGAGACAAAATTTTTCTGTTTGTAAACAATGTTAAAGCTTGTCTTAGTACTCTTGATCAAGATTTGCTTTTGGAAATAGAAGAAGTTAGACATGTTTTCAACGAAATGGAAGATGCTTATGAAAACAGTTTACTTGAAATAGAACAAGTTTCACGCCAATATGATCAGCTTCTGAAGCAAGTGATGTCTCATGATATAGTTTCTTTCTGTGTGAATAAAAGTGTTGATAATGATTCTATTGTGCATAATGTTGAATCTTTGGATAATGTGGTAGATAGTAATTGTCACGAATCTGACGCTAAATTTTTAAAGCTTCAAGATTCATATTCTTCGCTTTCAAAACGTTTTGATGAGATTCAAACACATTGTATTTCACTTGAATGCAAGCAACAATTTATTCAAGAAATGTTTGAAATGTCATTCGAAGGTGTTAATATCGATGATGCAAACTTTGAAAAGAATTTTTGATTGAATTTACAATCAAAACAGTGTCAGCCAAGTGACAAAGTTGCTAAATCTTTGCCGATAGACATAGAGAAATCTAAGGAGCTTAACTGTGTGAACGTACTTGAGGCCGCTGAGAATTTTAAACTTGATCTAGATAATCGAGTTTCCAAGATTTTGTCCAAAGTTGATAACTTAATACAAAAAAATACACGACATTTCGATTCAGTAAAGCCCGCATGTGCTAACACCACTGCGCAGAATCAATCGTTGATTGAACAATTGAATCGAAAGTCGGTGGAAATATCTGATTTGAGGGAACAAATTTGTGATAAAAATCTGGCTTTGGCTGAGTTAAAGGAAACACTTCGTACTCTAAAAGGTAAGAATGTTGTGGATAACGCAGCCACTGTCTCAGCATCGTCCTCTAGTGCAATCAAAAGGAACCTAATAGCCGTCACACCACTTAATAAGGGCCCTATGACTAAACCATCTCAAACTTTGGTCACTAAAGATAAGGCGGAATCAAAACTAGCTTCTAATATTCCCGTGTTGCCTTCTACAAGAGTAAGCACCACTACTAAGGCTCAAAGATCTAAGCTTAAGAGAAACAAGAAGAATGATAGGATCTTGCCCCCATCTAGTAGTCAAGTGAAGAAGCCCATCCTAGGAATGTTATTTCTGTTTTGAATAAAAAGAATCATGTAGCTAAACATAAAGGCTCTGCGGTTGTGCAGCGTTCTAAGCATACGGTGAATTCTAATTTAAAATGTTGGAATTGCAATGAATGTATGTTTTCTAGTCGTCATGATTCTTGCCTTACTGACCATGTGATCGAGATGCATGCCCGGAAAAATGGATTAGAATGGAAACCGACTTGGAAAGTTTTAACCCAAGTTGGTTGGATGTGGCGCCCCACTGGTAGAACTTTCACTATAGTAGGAAATATGTGCCCTTTGACTAGGATCACTCCCACTAAAGCGAAGAAAGCGTGCCCTTTAACTAGGAGTACCAATGCTACCAAAACACAAGCGTGTCCTTTAACTAGGAACATCGACACTACCGTAGGAACCAAGTGACCTTTAAATAGGTCTACTCCCACTGTAGTGCCCGCGAATAATCCAAAACCTAAGAAAGTTGGAACAGTAAAACCTGTTAGTGCTAAGACTCACATTAGAAAACGCAAGAAATCTATGGGTCACAAAAATGTTAGCAATTCTGATAATATTTTATCTGTATCTGCTAACACTCTAGAACCAATAGTTTCCAATGCATTGTCTACTGTTGTTGTTGAAAACAGGTGGTCCAAATTGTTCTCTGGTATTTGGACTCTGGTTGTTCCAAGCATATGACCGGAGATCGCTCTCAGCTCAGAAATTTCGTCAGCAAGTTTCTTGGTACGGTTAGATTTGGAAATGATCATATTGCAAAGATAATGGGTTATGGTGAATATCATATTGGGAATGTTATAATTTCAAGAGTGTATTAATTGGAAGGTCTCGGTCATAACTTATTTTCTGCGGGACAATTTTGTGATGCAAACCTAAAAGTTGCTTTTCGAGAGCATACCTGCTTCATTCGTAATTTGAAAGGGGTTGATTTATTGAAAGGTACTTGAGGGAATAATTTGTATACTTTGTCTCTACAAGACATGATGGCCGCTTCTCCCGTATGTCTTCTCTCCAAAGCATCAAAGACTAAGTCATGGTTATGGCATCGACGATTGTCTCATCTTAACTTTGACGCTATTAATCATTTGGCGAAAAACGAACTTGTTCGTGGTCTTCCTAAACTTTCATTTCATAAGGATCATTTGTGTTCCGCGTGTTCAATAGGGAAAAGCACTAAGAAATCATACAAACCCAAGACAGAAGACACCAACCAAGAGAAACTTTATTTGTTGCATATGGATCTTTGTGGGCCAATGCGTGTTGAAAGTCTTAGTGGTAAAAGGTACATCCTCGTTATTGTAGATGATTACTCTCGGTTTACATGGGTGAAATTTCTTACAACAAAAAATGAGGCACCGAAATTCATCATCGGATTTCTCAAGATGATTCAAGTGTGTCTCAACACTACTATCCGACGCATTCATACAGATAATGGAACCGAATTTGTGAATCAAATCTTGCGTGATTATTATGAAGAAGTTGGCATATCTCATGAAACATACGTTGCACGAACTCCAAAACAAAACGGTGTCGTTGAAAGGCGAAATCGCACACTTATGGAAGCTGCTCGAACGATGTTAATTTACGAAAAGGCTCCATTGTTTTTATGGGCAGAAGCAGTATCTACAGCAGTGTACACCCATAACCGGTCACTAATTCGTAAACTCCATGGTAAAACACCTTATGAGCTTCTCCATGGAAAAGTAACAGATCTATCATATCTTCATGTATTTGGTTCTCTTTGTTATCCAAATAATGGTGGTGACAATTTGGAAAACCTTCAACCAAAGGCTGATATTGGTATTTTCATTGGTTACGCCCCCGCAAATAAGGCATACCGAATCTACAACCGTAACTCTCACAAGATCCTCGAAACTATGAATGTTGATTTTGATGAGCTGACAGCAATGGCTTTTGAGCAAAGCAGCTCTGAACCCGCACTTCATGAAATGGGACCCAGTAATATTAGTTCTGGTCTTGTCCCAAACAACCCTACTTCATCATCATTTACACCACCTTCTAGGACTGAATAGGATACGTTGTTTCAACCGTTCTTTGATGAATTCTTTACTCCTCCAAGTATTGTTGCTCCAGAACCTGAGGTAATAGCTCTGGTAACCGAAGTTGTCACTCCAGCAACCGAAGCGCAATCAGACACATCTACACCTACAATTGGTCAAGATATACCCTCAACAAGTAATTCTCAACCAACACATGTTTCAACTACCCATGTCATTCCCATTGATGATGAAGAGGATGATGATGATCACGATTTGGAATTCGCACAAATGCGTGAACTTCCATTCTTTTGTGTACCTATTCCCGACCCTAATCAAGCCGGGTCGTCCACCTCAGAGGAAGCTCCTACTACAGTTTACTCCAATCCACGGATTCGTGAACATGACAGCAAGTTTGATATGTGTGAAAACACACATCTTTTCTACCACTTAATTACAATAATAACCGGACCAAAACATGTATTTTATGTCTTTTATGTCGGAATTATGCATTGTTTGTGTTTCTGTTGTGATTTAGCACGAAAAGGTGAAAAGTGGAGAAAACACGGGAATTCACGGGCATTTATAGACTTTTATTAAAGAAAAAGATGAAAGACGAAGTCAAGAAGTCAAGAGCGCAAAAAGAACGGAAGTCCAAGACCAATTCTGAAGATTTATCGAAGAAAAAGTCAAAAGACAAAAGTTTACTTAAAGCCGAGGAACTCAAGTCTTATTTATCGAAGAATTAAAAGACGAGTCCAAATAAATCCCGAGCCAAAATTCATCAAAGTCCAAGATTAACAAAAAGATTAAGAAGGAAGGACTTAAGGGCGCAATTAAGAAGAAAGGAAGGAGGGGAGGAAGCTTCCTCTAACCACTCCCCTAATCTCTTATAAATACCCTTTTTATTCATTTCACTAGTTCTTGTTGACTAATCGTGACAATTAATTCTTCCACCTTTATTTTACTTGCACCTTTACTTTTCATGTCAATTTAAATACTTGTCTTGCACCTTTAATATCTTTAATTTCAAGTAAGTGTTTCTTTTAATTCTCGCACCTTTACTTTATCTTGTTGATCTCATTCTACCTTTCTTTGATCTTTGATTTATATGCTTTTTATCTTGTTTACTTGTTTAAAGATTACATTTTTATGCTTTTGATTGTTTTAAATCATTTATTTTCATAGCTTATTTTGTTTATTTTCAAGTTTATATAGTTTTTACAAAAGTTATTTTCGTATAAAAAGTTGTTTTTCTTAAAGCTTATCCTTTTCGTGTTTAAAAAGTTGTTAAATTTCAGTTTATTACCTTATTTTCATACGGTTTACCTTAGGTTTTTAGTCTTGTGCTTATTAGGATAGTAGCTTATTTTTCTAGCTTATTTTTGGTTATTTCCTTCGTATTCCGATTGGTAAATCGGAAAGGGGTTTACACATTCCGACCAGCGTGTCTTGCTTGGTCGGAAAAGGGTTTCAGTATTCCGATTGGTGGCTTGGTATTCCGATCATGAGAAGGTAAGTGGTATTCCGATCTGAACTAGTGACAGTTATTCCGATTGGTTTCCCTTATTCTGATTGAGGTGTTGAGTGGTATTCCGATCTGGGGAGCTTTGATATTCCGATCAGGAGTTCTACTCAACATTCCGACCAAGTCTACATTCCGACCAAAGGTAAGTATCATTCTGATCGAAGGTAAGTTTGATATTCCGATTGGAAAGGTGACAGGTATTCCGATCGGCCATCTCTTATTCCGATCAGGGGTTGAGTATTTCCGACGAGGTCAAATCGGAATACATTCCGATTGGATTTATTTTTACTAATTTGTCTTGTTTAATTTTTACATTCTCATTTTAACTTCCGCCACGCTTTTATTTTTAGTCATTTAATCAATTTACTTTCCGTCACGTTTTTAAATATCGCACCTTTCGTTTAATTAGATTTAGATTTAATTTCATCGCCAATTTACTTTAACGACATTTACTTTTAAGTCTTTGCACATTTAAATTTAAAAACAACCAAAAATATTTGTTTTACCAAATTCAACTGAGTCGTACTTTAAGCCGGAAATCAATTCGTTAAGATTTCGAGAACAAGAACTTTAATTTTTATACGGGGTGTCTAAAATCTTGTATTAGTGGACAAAGGATCATCCTATATATTCTATTATTGGTGACCCTAATCGTCCGGTAACCACACGAAGTTAGTTACAAGAAAGTGCAATGTTTTGTCACTTTGATGCTTTTCTCACTGAAGTTGAACCTACGACATGGCAACAAGCTTTTACTCAATCATGTTGGATAGACGCTATGCAAGAAGAACTTAATGAATTTATACGTCTTGAAGTATGGGAACTTGTCCCATTCCCGGATCAAGTGCAGTTACTCACTTTGAAATGGGTTTACAGGGTGAAACTCGATGAGTTAGGCGGAATATTGAAGAACAAAGCTCGACTAGTAGCTCGTGGATACAAGCAATTATTGGGCATCGACTTTATGGAATCCTTTGCACCTGTTGCCCGTTTGGAAGCTATTCGACTATTCCCCGCTTATGCAGCCCATATGAATATGATCGTCTATCAGATGGATGTGAAGGCGGCATTTCTTAGTGATGAACTCAAGGAAGAGTTCTATGTTCAACAACCGAATGGTTTTATAAATCCTAATTATCCTAATCATGTGTACAAGCTTAAGAAGGCTCTCTATGGGTTGAAGCAAGCTCCACACGCATGGTATGATCTATTGTCACAATTCCTCATTACGCAAGGCTTCGCTAAAGGCAAGGTGGATCCCACGCTGTTCATTCAGAAACGAGGTAAAGATATGATTATGGTACAAATATATGTTGATGATATTATATTTGCAGCCTCGACCCAAACCTTATCGGATGAGTTTGGGACACTCATGTCTTCCAAGTTTAAGATGTCAATGATGGGCAAGGTATCATTCTTCTTAGGTCTTCAGATATCTCAGAGTCCCAGAGACATCTTTATCAATCAATCCAAGTATGCCCTTGAATCGCTAAAGAAGTACAAGATGGAATCATGCGACCCCGTGGATACTCCAATGGTGGAACGAACAAAGCTTGATGCAGATCCACATGGGGTTGCCGTTGATCCGAAACTTTATCGAGGAATGATCGGTACTCTTCTGTATATCACAGCTAGTCGACCTGATCTTCAATTTGCTATATGTATGTGTGCTCGGTATCAAACTAGGCCTACTGAGTTACATTTAGCTACTGTGAAACGGCTTTTTCGATATCTTAAAGGAACCATTAATCGGGGACTTTGGTATTCGAAGGACTCTTCGATTGCACTTATGGCATATGCACATGCGGATCACGCGGGTTGTCAAGATACAAGGCGTAGCACGAGTGGAACTTTGCAACTACTAGGAGATCGACTAATCAGTTGGACATCGAACAGGCAGAAAAGTGTTGCAATTTCAAGTACGGAAGCAGAATACATAGCTATGTCCGGTTGCTGTGCTCAAATTCTTTGGATGAGATCGCAATTAACCGACTATGGTCTAGGTTTCAACAAAATTCCGATGTACTGTCACAACAAGAGTGCAATTGCCTTATGCTGCAACAACGTTCAATTCTCCCGGTTAAAGCATATTGACATTCGCTACCACTTCATCAAGGAGCAAGTGGAAAATGGAGTGATCGATCTTTACTTTGTCCATCAGAGTATCAATTGGTGGATATTTTCACGAAGGCTTTAGATCGCGCTCGAATTGAATTTTTGGCCGACAAGCTAGGAATGAGAACTTTCTCGCCTGTGACTCTAAAGGAACTGGCAGATGAAGCGAAAGAGTAGTGATGGTAAACTATTCTCCGTATCCTTGGTGATCATCTGTATATATATTGTTTATATTTTTATCCACAAAAGCAAAATACAAAAATATAAAACCATATAAAAACCATAAAAATTGAAAAATCTAGAAAAATCCAAAAATATTTTTACTTTATTTTTCAAAAGGCATGTCTTTTGGTACAATAATATTTACGGCCTTAGAAATATTGATTAATATTGACACGGCGCCATAAATAGAGTTCGTACAAAAGTTGTATATATTTCATAAAACATGCCTAAATGGCTTGTAGTTATTTCTGACTGCAACCCGGTTTTCATATTAAAGTCAAGTATTTCTTATGAAAGCTTTGGCTCTCAACGGGAATTAATTTTCTCGGGCAAGGTTTACTTTAAAACCTTGTAAGGGATCAAGTTTACTTTATAACTTGGTCTAACACAAATCCATGTACGCTTCAGTGCATTTATTTATTAAAACAAGAGAAGTCTTGTTGTTATGAAGTTATCATCTCTACAACCATAGCTATCTACATTTGGTATCTACATACTCGACGATGCGACTACTCAACCGACGACTACAACTCTTTCAATAGAACACGGGTCAACAATTGAGGGGGAGCAATTGTCAAGCATTCAGAATCTTCGATGCCGAAAGTGCCAAGCTCACTAATTGGTGTCAAGACAACAATACCAATCGTACACGTGGTGTCAAGAGATGACGTCAGACGTGACAAGGCGACCAACATATGCTGACAAGAACCATTAGATCTTATCATATGATGTTCTCCTCTATCAGGTCCAACCTTGTCAATTTTTTTCTAATATGGTGAATATGTGATCATGTTACAAATCGGTATCATATCTCATACGTTTGATATCATGAAGATAAAATGGACTTGCATCTTTCTTCCCAAAACCTTTGTTAAAACTTCATTAAATCAATTGATATTAAAAACATCGATTGGGTTAATATTTTTAATATGGGGGAGTAATGTGATTTAATATGGGAAATTATCAAAAATGGTTTGACTTAACGTGCTGGCTCATCCTGACATATGCGAAATGTTTTTGAATATCGTGGCATATGTTAAGGGGGAGCAAAACGGATTTGCATATCAAAATGGATTTTCATGGTGACATATACTTACCCTCAACCCATTTATTTCACGACGATGAAGATTGTGGTGACATAAGGATGGTAGGATAGGTTAAGTCCTATGATTCTTCCAGAACCGGAGGAATCTTCCCAAGGACATTCCATAGCTAGAAATAGTAGTCCTTAGGAAAGTTGGAAAAAGATTATGAATGTAGCTGAATGCCGACCAAGTACTTAAGTTAGCACTGGAACAATCACAACAATGTGCTAGTTATGACGTATTGGTAAGCATTGAAGGGGTTGAAGACTGAAAAAGAATTGTAAAGATAAATGGTGTAATGAAAGAAGCCCTCCTTACAACTTTAGGCAGAAACCGGGTCAATTCATATGCTATTGAGATCATTTTTAATGATTCTTGATATTGAAGATAGACATCATGGACCCAGTGATGCAATGCACAACCCATCCCAGCTAACTCATGTATCTCTCAAAAGATGTTTGTTTTAATCACACGGAGATCAACACGTTATCTATCGATTTATTCACTCCGAGTAAACTGGTATTGAAAAGGTGGCACTCATCTACAGCCTCCGATCACTAAAATCCAAAGTGCACGATCGAGTCTAGATCCATTTGAGATCATCAAATATCTCATTAGGACACACTTTCATATTTCCTTGCTTCTTCACACACTGTGAAAAGTAAGAAAGATTTTAAGAGTCCTACGCAAAATCTTCATGATCTTGCCTGAACATCCGAGTAATACGAAAGTTTTACAATGAAGATGGAAATCCTTCTTGAGCGAATATCAAAAAGCTCATGATAGGTGACTTGTGCGATTCTTTATGAATCAAAATTGTGATAACTGGAACACTCAGAGTGATACCTCAGTGTTCACAGTGATGAGTAGAAATCCTTCTAGTGTTAACCTCAAACAGCACTTGGTAGGTAACTTGCAAGTTTCAATATGAATCAAGATCGTGACAACTGGAAAGCAACGATGGTGCGATTCTTTAATGAATCAAACTTGTTCCAGGAATCAGAATTGACGGCTTCAATCATGCGGATAATTTTATCCAAATGATTCACTCTTTACGTTCGCAGTCAGGTTTGGACGGTCGAGTAAAGACAACGGGTTTACCCGCGAAATCTTGTCAAGGAGATTTTTAATTAAATCTACCTGCCACAAGTACGATATTTTATATCGTCCAACGGTCTTCACCGACCGGAGGTAAAATGCTACCGAATTAGAATGAAATGTTCAAAGCCATTTCGTTTGTGTCTACTTATGTTGCGGAATTTGAAGACGGTGGCGTTGCGGGATCCAAGAAGAAGTCGTCCCCGCATGCTTATACTTTATGCACTTAATACCTCATCTAATTCAAGAAAGCCTAAAAGTGAAGTCTTCCGCTGTATCAAACTCTGAAGCTTTCAAGAATTACAAAGGTATAAGTATGTGGGACGTGAGGTCACGAAGAGGCGAAGATCACAAGTGATGGATGCACGAGATCAAGGCAAGAGATTAACTCTCAAGATTGATATCAAAGATCACATCAGGATGTTCACCAGAAAAGAAAAAGAAAAAGAAAGACAAAGACTACAAGCTCAAGACAAGCATAGTATGCTAGGTTTATATTATTATTGTAACTTGGGTAATGCCGTTGTTTGTAGTGACCTCCGTTAAGGGGAGATTGTTGGAAATACGTTTTATGTATTAAGAAGGATCGGTCACACCAACGATAGTCCATGTAATAGCTCGTAGTTTAGTTACGTGTCTTTACATAACAAACAACACCAAGCCTAGCCTACAACATGTGTAGGCCGGCCCAAATGTAAGCCCAAGCCCATGACAAGGGCTTGGGTATATAAACCTCTCCTTTGATGGAGAGGGTAGTGTGGTTCTTCATTTTACACATAGTTGAAAAGTGTTTTTCTTTCACTTTCTCTCTCTAGGTGTGTATGTTCTCACCATATCTCTATCTCTTTCTCTCTCTAAAACATAAGCAAGATTTACATATCCTACAGAAAGAACTTGTTCAAAAACTTATTGGTAAAGTCCTCCCAAGTGGTAATGCTCTTAGGAGGTTGTCTATCTAGCCAATACCTAGCATTACCCTCTAAGGAAATTGGGACTAATATCAACTTGATTGCATCATGAGGGACCTCATTATACTTAAGTATATTTCATATGGACAAAAACTTCTTGATATGATCATAGGGGTCATCCATGGGTCTCCCTAAAAAGGGTGTAGAAGAAACCAAGGTGATCATATGTGTCTTAAGCTCAAAGGAGTTTGCGGGTATCTCGGGTATGATAATGGCATCGGCATTTCCCTCCACGTTTGATTGGAGGATCTCCATCAATGGTCTATTATTAACGGCGGCCATGGCTTCTTTGTGTGTTGTTCAAAGCACGATGCTCGGGATCGGCTTGATGGACGGTGTTGTTTTTATTCATTCTCTTGTTCTTCGTTTTGGGAGGAAGGGGTTGTACACCAAAAGGTATGTGTGCACGCCCTCAGGTGAGCATGAAACTCAAATCAAGAAGTGAGAGAGGATCTCTCGATCGACTTTGAAAAAGAAGGGATTATCCTTTCTAAGATTCAATAAGTAATATCCATAAGAAAATATAGTATATGTAAGTAATACTTTGTGTGGCAAAACCACCCAACAAGCTTTCCTTCTTAGAATACTCACTAGTGAACGGGGGGATAGGTGGCGCGAAGCACTTAAGTACTTATTATGTAACACCCCATTTTGGAAATGGAATATTACGCATAATCATGGCGTGTCATCAAAGCATACAAGGATAAATGTCTAAGCATTATTCAACCATAAAAGGGAAATACCGGAATCAAACATCGGTACCCCAAAGTAAAGCTCATCACACACAAACATATATACTGTAAAAGGAAAGGACGAAACAATGTCCATAGCAACTGTATCAAAGTAAAGGAAATGCATAAAGTAAAGAAAGACAGTAAATCTTCCAGTCCATATGCACCTACGTTTGAGATCTACGAGCGTCCCTGAGTACCTGCCGTTTTGGGAACATGAAAAGGAAAACGGCTGAGCAAGACGCTCAGTGCACGGATGTACAATATAGCATGGAATAGAGTAAACATGTAATATATAACAGCGGAAGACTAAATACTGAGTAAACTGGTTAAGTATCAAGAAAACTGGTTTTATAGTTTGAAAAGCCTTATGTTTATCTTGTGCAAACTGTTTTAACATATATATACCATAGCCCATATAGGTCATGAAAAGGTCACGTGCATGAATACTTGGAGGGGTGACCTCATCATGCTGATTAGAGGGGATGCCTCTAATCAATATACTGATTTGGGTAGGAGGGATCAACTCCTTGTGAAGGGTGCAAGGCACACACCACATTCACCATGATAAACTGAATAAAACATGTAACTAGGATGCACCCATACGCCCCACCTGATATAATAATATGGCCAAACTAAAAAGGGACGCCACGAGCAATCACTCCGCCGTGGGGAAGTCATAACATCGGTGCCTCCAATGCTATGGTTATGGTACCTCCATAACTAGGTGAAACTGGTCATGCTTGTATATGGCTATAGATTATGCTAAATTAACATAAGCAGTTCAAAACAATAAAACAAATGCTGGGGAAAACAGTTGGCTGCATACGGGGAAATCCTAATAAGGAAAGAATGTCCATACTGAAAGGATGGGAATCCGTACCTCAAGTCCAGTGAATGAACGGAAGAAAGACTCCTACTTCTGGATCACTAACGCTACATGAATACACACGTGTATAAGTATCGATTTACTGATTACGTACTAGGTTTTGTGTCTCATATTAGCTGATTTGGTATGTTTTAGGTCCTGGTTCACTGTTTAAAGCCTTAAACTGTGTTTACCTAGTATTCTGATTAATCTGATTAAGTATTACTGGTGTTTCATGTATTGTTATACTTACTGTGTAATAATAAGTAACTTTCCAAAAATAGCAGGTTTCCAAAAATAGAAAGTTTCCAAAAATAGAAAGTTTCCAAAAATAGAAAGTTTCCAAAAATAGAAAGTTACCAAAAATAGAAAGTTACCAAAAATAGAAAGATTCCAAAAATAGAAAGTTTCCAAAAATAGAAAGTTTCCAAAAATAGAAAGTTTCCAAAAATAGAATTTACTGCTTAAAATAGATTAGTTTCTAAAAATAGAAAGTTTCCAAAAATAGATCAGCTGCCTTAATTAAATAAGTTTCCATATATAGAAGGTTTCCATGATTAAATTAGCTGCCTGAAATAGATTGATTTCCATATATAGAAGGTTTCCATAATTAGATTAGTTGCCTTATTTAATTAAGTTTCTATAAATAGAAGTTTCCATAATTAGAATTAAGCTGATTACATAAGCTAACATATAAGTCTAAGTGTTATAAGCTTATTTCTTAAGTCATATGATATAGTATATAGTTTAATTATTATTTCATGTATTTTAATTAAACTATAGGTTAAGCATTTTAATTAAAGTATAACATGTTTTAATTAAAATGAGATGAAAATACTTAGGTTAAAATGTGTATTATTATTAATAATAATATAACCTAAGTCATGTCTAAATTAATTAATTATAGGCATGTTTTAATAATTAATTAATTATAACTTATAACATAAAATACTTAGGTTAAATTAATGTCATGATAAACTAATAATTAAAATAACCTAAGTCATGATTTAATTAATATTTCATGTTATTAATTAATTATATCCTAAGTTCATAATTCATAAAAATTAACATGTAGCATGAATCATGATTTAACCAACGAACCATGAATCGGGCATGAATTCGACACCGTACCCCGGGCCAAACCCGGGGCACATGTGTCTCCTTGCTGCCGTGGGTCCCACATGAGCCAACCAAGACCAAAAATGGTCTTGGTGGTGGCGGCAATAGCAAACCAAACCCCCCTCGGGTTTGTTTTGCTAGGCGGCTAAAAACAAACACCCTTATAAATCCTTCCTTGATTTTAATTAATACCAAAACATGTTAGATCAATGATTAATTACCTTGTTTTAATATGAAAAATAATAACATGTTCATGAAAATAATCAAGGATTAAAAGAATTAAAAAGAATTTAAAAGAAGGGTTAGAAAGGTATACCACTATGTAGCTTGGAAAAAGGATGAACAAACACGGTTTCTAACACTTGTTTTTAAGATCAAAATCAAACAAACACCCTCCAATGGTGGTGTGAAGGTGGCGGCACAAAGAGGAGAAAAAGGAGAGGAGAAAAACTCTTTTAGGGTTTTTGTTTATTTTCTTGAAAGTGAAAAGTGAAAACATGTTTAACTCTTTACCTCCCTTTACTTGTAAAGTCCATGGGCTAGGCCCATTTCTTGTATGTGTGCCGTGGGTATGGGGGCCCCACATGGGGTACCCGTACCTTTCTCGTGTCCCGATGTTTCGTGTTCGTTCATGGTTAAACGTGCTCGTGTTTAAAGTGTTTCTGTTTATTCTATCGTGTCGTTTTTCGTAACTTAACGCTCGTAAAAATATTATAAGTATTTACGTAATTATTCTAGTTAGTATTTTAAATGGTGATCATGAATTAATTATGTTCACGTGATATATTATTAACTATTTATCATGAGTTCGTACGTAATCGATACTTGTCATGTCATACACGTACGCACTTGCTTGATTATTAGCACATGAATGTGATCAATACTACATGAGGTAAGTTTTAATCTAGAACGTACGATCTTAAGGGCACTATTCATGGTAAAAGCATGCGGGTTTTACAATTCTTCCCCCCTAAAAAGAATAATTCGTCCCCGAATTATAGATAAAGTAAGCTGAAAAGAAGTGACATACCCGAACTCAAAATATGAAGTGAGGGTAAGAAGCCCGGATAGACTCCTCTGTTTCCCAAGTGGCTTCCCGCTCGGTATGGTCCCTCCAAAGGATTTTGACGAAAGGAATCGTCTTCCTTCTCATGACTCGTTCTTGCCTGTCGAGTACTCGTTCGGGTTCTTCTATAAAAGTGAGATCTTCACGTATCTGTTCCAGTGGATACTGAACCATGTGAAGGGGATGATAATTGTACCCTCTGAGTAAGGACACATGGAACACGTTATGCACGTGCGAAAGCTGAGGAGGTAACGCCAATCGGTAAGATACTTCGCCGATTCGTTCAACGATATCAAATGGTCCGATGAACCGAGGACTGAGTTTTCCTTTGATCCCGAAGCGTTTAACACCACGTGCCGGCGAAACCTTGAGGAAGACGTGATCTCCCACATTAAAATGTATGTCCCTACGATGCTTATCGGCTTAACTCTTCTGACGTGACCGTGCTTCTTGCAACTTCTGTTTAGCTACCTCAATCTTCTCATTGGTCATTTCTATAATCTCTGGTCCTTCGAGTGTTCGCTCTCCCACTTGATCCCAGCAAGTTGGAGCGCGACACTTTCTGCCATACAACATTTCGAAAGGAGCACATTTGATACTTGCGTGCCAGCTGTTGTTGTATGCAAACTCGACTAAACAGATGTAATCGTCCCAATCACCTGTCCATTCCAACGCACACGACCTTAACATATCTTCCAATGTCTGAATTGTTCGCTC
This sequence comes from Glebionis coronaria, assembly GCA_025667525.1. Lineage (NCBI taxonomy): Eukaryota > Viridiplantae > Streptophyta > Magnoliopsida > Asterales > Asteraceae > Glebionis > Glebionis coronaria. Next base: position 216,878,904 of record CM046882.1, read on the forward strand.
CGATTGTCCGTCCGTTTGAGGATGAAAGGCTGTGCTCAGCTTAAGTTGTGTACCCCAAGCTTTTTGTAGACCTTTCCAGAATCGCGACGTGAAACGAGGATCTCTGTCTGAGACGATGCTGGAGGGAGTGCCGTGGAGTCTCATGATCTCCCTTCTGTACGTATCTGCGAGTTTATTTACCGGATCTTCCTTGCGTATCGGTAAGAAATGAGCTGATTTGGTGAGTCGATCAACGATGACCCAAATAGCATCGTGCTTCTTCTTGGTAGGCGGAAGACCGGTAACAAAATCCATGGTGATTTTGTCCCACTTCCACTCTGGAATATCCAACGGTTGAAGGAGACCGCCAGATCGCTGATGTTCAATCTTAACCTGCTGACAGGTAAGACATTTGGAGACATACGTGGCTACATCCTGTTTCATACCACTCCACCAAAAGTGCTGTCTGATGTCATGGTACATTTTTGTCGACCCAGGATGTATAGAAAATGGGGAGCTGTGAGCTTCAGCTAACAATGCTTCCCGGAGTTCTGGATTGTCAGGAACACAAAGTCTCGTGCCCTGCCAAACGATACCGTCTGCGTCCATTCTGAATTCTGTCTGCTTCTCCAAATTCTGAATTATCGCCCAAATCTCTCCATCATCCTTCTGCGCTTCCTTAATCCTAGTCAGTAACTCAGGTTCTACTCTAAGATTCGCCCAGTATCCGTGCTGCCCACGTACCATGATTTCGATGTCAAGCCGCTCCAAGTCCCTTATGTTTTGTTCCTTGATCTCAATGCCGTTTATCATTCCGGACTTTCTGCTGAGTGCATCTGCTACTACATTGGCTTTCCCGGGATGATACTGTAGGTTAATATCATAATCCTTCAACAGTTCCAACCATCTCCTTTGTCTCATGTTCAATTCTCGCTGTGTGAAGATATACTTCAAGCTCTTGTGATCCGTGAAAATGTCGCATGATTCTCCGTATAAGTAATGCCTCCATATCTTCAATGCGAACACCACTGCAGCAAGTTCCAGGTCACGTGTAGGGTAGTTTTCTTCATAGGGCTTAAGCTGCCGTGAAGCATACGCGATCACTTTCCCATGTTGCATGAGAACACAGCCCAGTCCCTTCCCCGATGCATCGCTATAGATCTGAAATCCACCTGTACCAGATGGGAGAGTAAGAATAGGTGCAGATACTAACTTCTGCTTTAGGTCTTCGAAGCTCTTCTCTCGTTCTTCCGTCCAGACGAATTTCTCTCATTTTCGCATCAGTTTGGTGAGAGGCAATGCCAGGCGGGAAAAGTTCTCCACGAATCTTCGATAATATCCAGCTAAGCCTAAGAAGCTGCGGACTTCTGTCGCTGATGTTGGTCTTGGCCATTTAGTGATAGCCTCAACCTTCGTTGGGTCCATAGTGATCCCTTCTGCTGATACAATGTGACCTAAGAATGCCACCTTGTTTAACCAGAACTCACACTTGGAGAATTTCGCATACAGCTGCTTCTGACGAAGAATCTGTAGTACAGTACGGAGATGATCTTCATGTTCCTCCGTGGACTTTGAGAATATCAAGATGTCATCGATGAATACAATGACAAATTTATCAAGGAATTCATGGAAGATTCTGTTCATCAGATCCATGAATACTGCTGGAGCATTAGTCAGGCCGAATGGCATGACCACGAACTCATAATGGCCATAGCGGGTACGAAAAGCAGTCTTGGCAATATCCTGCTCTTTAACCCTTAGCTGATGGTAGCCTGACCTTAGATCGATCTTTGAGAAGTGTTTGGCTCCTTGAAGTTGGTCAAACAGATCGTCTATACGTGGCAGTGGATATCTATTACGGATGGTAATCTTATTAAGTTCACGGTAGTCAATGCAAAGTCGCATGCTGCCGTCCTTCTTCTTAACAAACAAGACCGATGCGCCCCATGGAGATGCGCTTGGTCTAATGAACCCTCGTTCAAGAAGTTCCTGCAGTTGGTCCTTCAGTTTTTTTAGCTCTATGGGAGCCATACGATACGGTGCCTTAGAGATTGGCTCAGCTCCTGGAACAAGGTCGATGTTGAACTCCACTTCTCTTGCAGGTGGTATGCCTGGAAGTTCATCTGGGAAGACGTCTTGAAATTCCAAAACTACTGGTTGATCCTAAATCGATGGGGATTCAGCATCCATGTCATGAACCGTAGCGAGATAACCTTCGCAGCCATGTGACAGTAATGCACGTGCTTGCAAGGTAGATATGACTTGTACAGACCGTCCGGGTATGAACCCGTTATGGATGTACTCTGGTGCATTAATGTCGCCGAAGATCACTCGATATGAGTGGCAGTCTATGGTAGCATGGTGCTTGGATAGCCAATCCATGCCGAGAATCATATCGAACTCAATCATGTCTAGAGGAAGTGCATCTACTGCACGAACTTTATCGTCAAACTCTAGAGGAAGACTCTTGTATACATGAGTTATTAATACAGAGTCCCTCAGAGGCGTGGAAATGGTAAGCTTATTTTCTAATGGCAAGGGAAGTGTCCTGATGTTCTTAGCATAAGTAGTGGAAACAACTGAATGAGTGGCACCCGTGTCGAAAAGAACACATGCAGCCTGGCCGTACATATACAAAATTCCAGTAATGGTACCTGTAGATTTGTTTGCCTGGTCCCGCGATGTCGTGTAGACACGCCCAGTGGTAGGAGGCGGTTTAGTATCAGCATGACCCGAAGTACCCTCCATTTCACCCTTACGGCAATCTCTCATACGATGGCCAGGGAGGCCGCACTTGTAGCACGCGTCGGAGTCACAACGACATGGGCCAGGGTGTCTGCGATGGCAAGTGCTGCAAAGAGGATGAGTGAATCCTCCAGCAGGAGTCCTTGCTTGCTGAGGGCCTGCTGATGACAAAACGTGTTAAGAATAAGGCATATGCACGAGTATAGGACGTAAGCGTCATAAGATGTTTACCAGTGTTAGCTGAACGGTTGGGCTGAGAACCACTGTGGTTCTGGTCCCTTCCGTTACCGTGGTTCCTGGTAGAGATTAATATAGTGTCAGCATGAGAGACATAACATGAAATCATAAGAAGATGCATAAATAGTAGGACCTGCTGTTGTTGGAGTGTCCCGCATTGTTACGGTAATTATCATTACCGTTGCGCCTTTCCACAACAGAACGGTCGTTAGAATGACCGTTTCCTTTGGGCTGATTGGGCTGCTGCTGAGTAGCCGGCTGAGACCGGTCCCCAGTTTTCTGCCTGGAAGATACAGTTTAAGAGATGATTATAGAACATATAACGATAGGATGCGGTCTGGTTAACGCTAGAACATGAAATGTTTTACCTCTTGTCGGGTCTTTCAGCTTCCCCGAACTCATCGCGTTCCTGCAACATCTCAAGCTTCCTTGCTGCGTCGGCCACTTATGCTACTGTATTGAACGTAGCACATGCCAGATTGTTCGCGACCGAGGTGCGAAGTGCCCACCTAAAATGGTGTGCCTGCTCCTCAGGAGTACCAGCCGCTGCTCCTAGAAAACCAGCTAGGCGAAGAAAGCGCTGCATGAATTCGTTGCTATTCTCGCCCTGTCTCTGACGTATCCCGTGGTATTCACGCTTGAGTTTGTCCTGCTCTGCCTTAGGAAAGAACTGTTCCATCACTCTCTCCTTGAATTGGGCCCATGTCAAACCAGCGACCCATTCATCACCTCCTTCTGACTGCGTCAAAGCTAGCCACCAGTTGAGTACATCGCCTTCAAACCTGTAGCATGCCAATCTTGCCTTGAAGGCGGGGTCACATCCCATAGCATTGAAGATTTTCTCAATGTGTGTCAGCCAGCTTTCAGCATCGCTGGGGCTATCAGTCTTTTCAAAAGCTCTAGGACGGAGCTTGTTAAATCTTTCCAACCATACCGCTAGAGTCACTGGGGGAGGAGGAGGAGGAGGTGCCTGATTCTGCGGCTGCTGATTATTGGCAGCTTGGACTTCAGCACGAATGTCATTCCTCAGTTGAGGAAGTAAGGCTTGCATGGCAGCCTGAATTGCAGCATTGAGCTGCTCTTGCTCGCGTGTGAGAACCATCTGACAGTATAACATAAAACATATGATTAACAGTTCAAACATAAAAAAAAAAAAAAATTATGCCAAAAATTTTCACGAGAAAAATTTTATGCAAGAAAATCTTTGTATGAATGCATGATGCAGTTTTATGAAAACTTTTGATGCTCGAGAGTGAACGCCTCCGGTCAGTTCACTCAAAATAAAAGACATATCGAGGGGACGCCGATGGGTCGGTCCCAAATCTAAAAGTTTCGATAAAACACATGCGACTAAATAGGGCCAGTCCTGTACCAACCATTACTTAGTCAAAAACCCTGTAACAATGACATGTATATGTATGCTTAAAAATGATGAATGCATGAAAACAACTGTCAGTTCTAGGAAGACCGTAGTGACTACCCACTAATCACAGGTCATATTTGAGAGCCTACAGGTCGAAGCCTTGGCTCTGATACCATAATTGTAACACCCCATTTTGGAAATGGAATATTACGCATAATCATGGCGTGTCATCAAAGCATACAAGGATAAATGTCTAAGCATTATTCAACAATAAAAGGGAAATACCGGAATCAAACATCGGTACCCCAAAGTAAAGCTCATCACACACAAACATATATACTGTAAAAGGAAAGGACGAAACAATGTCCATAGCAACTGCATCAAAGTAAAGGAAATGCATAAAGTAAAGAAAGACAGTAAAGCTTCCAGTCCATATGCACCTACGTTTGAGATCTACGAGCGTCCCTGAGTACCTGCCGTTTTGGGAACATGAAAAGGAAAACGGCTGAGCAAGACGCTCAGTGCACGGATGTACAATATAGCATGGAATAGAGTAAACATGTAATATATAACAGCGGAAGACTAAATACTGAGTAAACTGGTTAAGTATCAAGAAAACTGGTTTTATAGTTTGAAAAGCCTTATGTTTATCTTGTGCAAACTGTTTTAACATATATATACCATAGCCCATATAGGTCATGAAAAGGTCACGTGCATGAATACTTGGAGGGGTGACCTCATCATGCTGATTAGAGGGGATGCCTCTAATCAATATACTGATTTGGGTAGGAGGGATCAACTCCTTGTGAAGGGTGCAAGGCACACACCACATTCACCACGATAAACTGAATAAAACATGTAACTAGGATGCACCCATATGCCCCACCTGATATAATAATATGTCCAAACTGAAAAGGGACGCCACGAGCAATCACTCCGCCGTGGGGAAGTCATAACATCGGTGCCTCCAATGCTATGGTTATGGTACCTCCATAACTAGGTGAAACTGGTCATGCTTGTATATGGCTATAGATTATGCTAAATTAACATAAGCAGTTCAAAACAATAAAACAAATGCTGGGGAAAACAGTTGGCTGCATACGGGGAAATCCTAATAAGGAAAGAATGTCCATACTGAAAGGATGGGAATCCGTACCTCAAGTCCAGTGAATGAACGGAAGAAAGACTCCTACTTCTGGATCACTAACGCTACATGAATACACACGTGTATAAGTATCGATTTACTGATTACGTACTGGGTTTTGTGTCTCATATTAGCTGATTTGGTATGTTTTAGGCCCTGGTTCACTGTTTAAAGCCTTAAACTGTGTTTACCTAGTATTCTGATTAATCTGATTAAGTATTACTGGTGTTTCATGTATTGTTATACTTACTGTGTAATAATAAGTAACTTTCCAAAAATAGAAAGTTTCCAAAAATAGAAAGTTTCCAAAAATAGAAAGTTTCCAAAAATAGAAAGTTTCCAAAAATAGAAAGTTACCAAAAATAGAAAGTTACCAAAAATAGAAAGTTTCCAAAAATAGAAAGTTTCCAAAAATAGAAAGTTTCCAAAAATAGAAAGTTTCCAAAAATAGAATTTACTGCTTAAAATAGATTAGTTTCTAAAAATAGAAAGTTTCCAAAAATAGATCAGCTGCCTTAATTAAATAAGTTTCCATATATAGAAGGTTTCCATGATTAAATTAGCTGCCTGAAATAGATTGATTTCCATATATAGAAGGTTTCCATAATTAGATTAGTTGCCTTATTTAATTAAGTTTCTATAAATAGAAGTTTCCATAATTAGAATTAAGCTGATTACATAAGCTAACATATAAGTCTAAGTGTTATAAGCTTATTTCTTAAGTCATATGATATAGTATATAGTTTAATTATTATTTCATGTATTTTAATTAAACTATAGGTTAAGCATTTTAATTAAAGTATAACATGTTTTAATTAAAATGAGATGAAAATACTTAGGTTAAAATGTGTATTATTATTAATAATAATATAACCTAAGTCATGTCTAAATTAATTAATTATAGGCATGTTTTAATAATTAATTAATTATAACTTATAACATAAAATACTTAGGTTAAATTAATATCATGATAAACTAATAATTAAAATAACCTAAGTCATGATTTAATTAATATTTCATGTTATTAATTAATTATATCCTAAGTTCATAATTCATAAAAATTAACATGTAGCATGAATCATGATTTAACCAACGAACCATGAATCGGGCATGAATTCGACACCGTACCCCGGGCCAAACCCGGGGCACATGTGTCTCCTTGCTGCCGTGGGTCCCACATGAGCCAACCAAGACGAAAAATGGTCTTGGTGGTGGCGGCAATAGCAAACCAAACCCCCCTCGGGTTTGTTTTGCTAGGCGGCTAAAAACAAACACCCTTATAAATCCTTCCTTGATTTTAATTAATACCAAAACATGTTAGATCAATGATTAATTACCTTGTTTTAATAAGAAAAATAATAACATGTTCATGAAAATAATCAAGGATTAAAAGAATTAAAAAGAATTTAAAAGAAGGGTTAGAAAGGTATACCACTATGTAGCTTGGAAAAAGGATGAACAAACACGGTTTCTAACACTTGTTTTTAAGATCAAAATCAAACAAACACCCTCCAATGGTGGTGTGAAGGTGGCGGCACAAAGAGGAGAAAAACTCTTTTAGGGTTTTTGTTTATTTTCTTGAAAGTGAAAAGTGAAAACATGTTTAACTCTTTACCCCCCTTTACTTGTAAAGTCCATGGGCTAGGCCCATTTCTTGTATGTGTGCCGTGGGTATGGGGGCCCCACATGGGGTACCCGTACCTTTCTCGTGTCCCGATGTTTCGTGTTCGTTCGTGGTTAAACGTGCTCGTGTTTAAAGTGTTTCTGTTTATTCTATCGTGTCGTTTTTCGTAACTTAACGCTCGTAAAAATATTATAAGTATTTACGTAATTATTCTAGTTAGTATTTTAAATGGTGATCATGAATTAATTATGTTCACGTGATATATTATTAACTGTTTATCATGAGTTCGTACGTAATCGATACTTGTCATGTCATACACGTACGCACTTGCTTGATTATTAGCACATGAATGTGATCAATACTACATGAGGTAAGTTTTAATCTAGAACGTACGATCTTAAGGGCACTATTCATGGTAAAAGCATGCGGGTTTTACATATTAACCCTTAGACGGCATTTTATAGCACGTCGCCTATCTATTCACTTTAGTAGTTCGTATCCTTCGAATTCTTGCCTATTAGAAGTATTTATCTATTTTTGCCTTTAATTTACTTTGATCGATACACGAACTTAGGACCGGAACGCCCCCAAGAATGGTGTATTGTAAAAGCAATACTTATGGAAGTATGTGTATTGGTTGTTCGTATACGTATATGTATCTACATATAATAATATAGAGAAAATATTTTTGTATTTATTGGGATTTTTAAGAAAATACTATATGTACGTAAAAACGATGGAAACCAATATATACAATATACTTTTGGGTGTAATATTTTAGGAAAAATATTACTTTTGGGATTTTTTATTTTTTCGTTCAAGTCTTTAGGAATAGAATTGATTTTGTGGTTTTTTTATTTTTTAAATTTTTAAATTTTTGAGTTTTTTATCTTTTGGATTTATGATACGTAAAAGGAACGCTCACGAGGCGAACGGATCCCAAATTCCAATCGAAACCGTCATTCAATAGTCTCTCGTAATGTCATGAACCGGCAGCGACGCCATTTAATATAAGGATCTTATTCAAGTTCGTTTTTCCAAGCTCACAACAAATTGAAAGTCCAACCAATCTCAAGTTTTTAATTGTTTATGGTGTCAATTAAGATATTTGGTATCTATGTCTATTTCAAAGAATCACTTAAGAAATAGAAAATAGTATAGCTATGTAACCATAAAACAAATTGCAAATACCAAAATTAAAGCACGAAGTAAAAGTATTAAATGCACAATTGTAAAAATTCTCAAAATTTAAAGAAAATAAAAGTATAAGGACTAAATGTGTAAATTCAGGAAGTAAAGGGACCAAAAGTGATAAAACTTAACAAACTATAACCACTATTCAACAAACTTTCAAAACTGTCTAACAAAAATGTAACAAACTGAAAATGAAAGGACTTATAATTGCAAACCCTAAAAACTTGTAAAAAAAAGCCAATTAACAAACTAATGAAAGTTCAAGGACCAAAATGCAATTAAACAAGACTAATAAACAAAATGCAATTTAAAAGCCAATTAACAATCTCATTTTGACTTTTGAGGAGTTGATTAGTTCTAGTTTTTTGCAAATGACTTAAAATGAAAAGTTAGCTAGGCTTGTTCAAGGAAATTGGCTAAAAGCAAGTAAATCTCGAGTTGGCTTATTCTAATAAGATCAAAATAATCTATAAGCTGTATCAAACATCCACACTTTAAATTTTTTAATGAAACTGATTAAGCAAGTGATAAAAGGAATGGAATGTCAAGAAACTTTGAAAATGGTTAAGCCAATAAGCTGAAATCTGAAAATAAGCAAAAAGTGATCATTGTTGACTTTCGTTGACCAAGAATTTCCAAAGAGATGATTTTCTCAAAATTCACTCAAAACATGTTTGTGAACATATTTGTGAAGGAAAAAAAGGAAGTTTTATGAAGTAGATATGTTGGAATGAGATAAGCACTTGGCTATGATCACAGAAATGTGAGTTTGCTAAGTAGCTTATTATTAAGCTAATATCTTGCTCAAAACTAAAGACTGTATTGTCTCACTTAGTAATCTTGAAAGCTTATAAGTTGGACTTGATCTAGGAGCAAAATTCAGTTAAAATCATCAACTAACAAAGATATGAGAATGGATCAAAAAGTGCTTGTTTAGACTGATGAACTCTGACCCAAACTTTTTGAGTGCCAATTGCCTTTTTGATTTTGAATTTGACCACAAAACTTTGCAAGTAGACTTACACTCACCTATTGAGTAAGTGGGAACTCTAAGCAACAAATCGTAACTACTGATTCACAAAAACCACTATGATCCTAACACTAGTTTTCAACTGATATGAAAAGTTTCCAAAGGCTTTTTCAGTAAAAGTTTATGAAAGCTCAAGTTACTTATCAAGACTTGATTAGTGACTAAAATGAACTGATATGACCACAAAAACTAGAAGGATAACACTAAGGAACAAAATTTTGATAATTGATGAATATTCAACAAAATAAGACCACAATTAAGCTAGGCAACTAAATTAAAAGCTAGGAGATTATTATCTAACTATCAGAACATATCCAATACACCAAAATCACAGTATGTCACTCACAGTTCAGTAGATAAGCTCTATTTCTAGGAATTGAACATGGCAGAATAGTTAAGTGGAATTTAAACAAGAAATTTGATGCCTTTTAGCTTGAAGCCACCTTTGGAGGAGTAGTTAGGCGTTGAGCCAACTATTATCAACAAGAACATCAACTAACTACCACCATTAACCATCAGCACATCATCGTCATCTACAAATCAACACCCCCTACATCAATATGCTACTTTGGCTATGAACTTGAACTAGAAACGTCTGAATCAGCTACAATCTTCCAAAATAATCAACCAAGCTCTATTGATCAAGTTTGATCAATAGAAACACACAGTAACCGTAGGAGTAGAAGAATGCAGAATTGAGAAGTAGATCTGAGTAGAAAAGTGAAAATGGAGTTTTATTAATGGTGGATGTTTGTTACAAGCTGTTACAACTAAGTAACTAACTCAAAAGCTTGTCAAACTCTTGAGGTTAGTAACTAACTAGGATTGCTAACTGTAAATTGAGAGAGAAAGTGAAGTGTTTGTAAATTCACACACTAGGTACAATACTGAAATGAAGAACAATTTGGCCTATTTATAGAAGAAATCTAGTGTTTGTAAGGGATGGGTGACATGTTGGAGCCAATAGCAAGCTTCCACGTGGCCTTGATCTTCCAATTGATTATAGTCGTTGAAGAACAAAATTGGATTTTTCTCTTGAGTTGATTTCATCTTAATTGGATGGTTGGAGTGTACTCACCTTGTGATTTTAAGCACTTTTCATGTAGAACACTTACTCTGAAATGAAATTCTTCTTGATATTGATCCTAGGCTTCGTATGAGTTTGAATAAGACACGTGTTATGATGCTATTTGTTGAAGGGATTAAACACGAATCATTATCTCAACTCTGATTTTCTATTGGTGGAAAATAATGGCTAGTGGGAGCACTGTTGAGATTTTGGCATTTATTAAAGACGGCTGTTAGTGGCCAGCTGTTGGTGATGTGGCAATCCACAAGGCAAGAATAAACGCCCCTCATCGGCTGAAATGATGTATACTCGGATTGATAGCAAACTTGGCTTAACTTTAGCAAATTTAACCCCTCTAGCAAGGTAGAGGTAGGAGGGCGGTCGAACGACAAGTTCACACCTCTAAAGATGACATACTGGGACATCCTACAGACAGAAGGGGAAAACTTTACAAGGCCGCCCCTAATGACAACCCCAGTCGACCGTCGTCAGGGGAACCACTTTTACGAATTCCACAACGACAAGGGTCATGACACGGACGAGTGCATTCAACTCAAGAAACATACTGATTCGCTGATTAAATCAGGCAAACTCAAGCATCTGGTCAAGTACTGGAAGGACGGGAAGGATAAAAAAAAGAATGACAAAAAATATTGCCAGAAGGACAAGCCTACAACCATATTTATGGTTCAGTCGTGGCAGCGCAGGACAAAGTAGAAATTTAGCCAAAAAAATTTCGCAGAAAGGAAATCTCATTCCCTCCTATCACGACAACCAGCGTGGCGGACGAACCTCTCACGATTGAGGTGAACATTGGAAGCCACAACGTACGCCGCATGAATGTTGATGGAGGATCATCCGCGGAGATACTCTATGAACACTGTTTCATACAGTTGAAACCAGACATCAAAATCCAACTAACGCTGGCCACGTTGCCGCTTATTGGTTTTAGCAGAGATACCATTAGGCCAATAAGGCAGTTACGATGTTAGTAACTATCGGAGATAAAGAACATTCAACTAAAACATGGATGAACTTTATGGTTATACGCTCGCATACTCCGTACAATGGTATCATTAGGAGGCCGAGAATACTTACCATACGGGCAGTCCCGTCTACAGCACACGGCATGCTGAAATTCCCAATCGAGGGTGGAATCGTCACTATCTTCAATTCGATAGTACCACCATCGGAATGTCATGCCGTCACAACAACATACAACCAACTCCTAAAAAGGAAGGGTTACCCCCCGCGAATTGGAAGGTGGCTATCCACCCTGATTACCCAGAACAAGAGGTGGACATCGGAGGAACTCTCTCCGATAAGGGTAGGAACGCTATGTGCTCCCTCCTTAAAGCAAAACTTGACTTGTTCGCATGGGAACCAAAGAACATGACAGGCGTGTCACGCTCAGTTGAAGAACACAAGCTTCAGATCCGTCTGGGGTACCCTCCGGTTAGGCAAAAGAAGCGCGTCCAAGCTCTAGAGCGCAGCCAGGTTATACTAGATGAAGTAAAAAAGCTGGTTGAGGCAGGAATCATGCGGGAGGTTATTACCATGAGTGGCTCTCCAATCCGGTCATGGTCAAGAAACATGATGGAAGCTGGCGCATGTGTGTGGATTTCACTTACTTGAACAAAGCTTCTCCGCAAGACTGCTATCCATTGCTGGAAATCGACCGGAAGGTTAATGTTTCAATTTTTAGTTCGTAATTTCCAACTCAAAACGAATTTATTGTTCAAAAGATATTAAGTCTACAAATTATTTTTTGTTTTAGATTTTATAAGATTTTTGGTAATCTTGGTCTAATTAAACAAAGCACGTAAAAAGATGTAAAAATATTACTCTACGTAACCGTACTATTCTAAAACAAGGTGCACATATTTCAATTTATGCAAATCGTACAAGTAAACAATGCACTATATGAAAATTTGCCAAAAATGTAAAGTATGTAAAGTACAAGGACTGAAAATGTAAATTTTCAAGCTAAAAGGACTGAAAATGAAAATATTAACTAACTATAACCAATTTGTAACAAACTTGAAAACTACCTAACTGAAATTGTAACTAATCACTACTCCAGAGACTAACGTGAAAATCGTAGAAAACTTAACTATTTAAATCTGATTATAAAATTACCTAAAATATAGGGACTAACTTGCAATTAAACCAAGTTGATTAGTTAAAACGGGCATAAGCTCTTTAATCAGCTAGATCTTAAGCTAAAATCCATCAATTAAGCTGCAATTTGTTCCAAAAGAATTGTAATTTAAAATGACCTAGCCAGTATCAAGGAAATAGGTTGAAGTGGTCTAAAATCCAAATAAGCTATTTTGAAATGTTAGTCGTATTTAAAATGATGGTCATATAATATACCATTGCGAAGCTTAGGGAAAATGCTATTCAACGATGTAGAGAGTTCTTAGTTTATGTTATGTATGTAACGGGAATTAGTCCCGAACACACAAATGATGAAGCCCTTCTATACATTACACTTGTAGTATAAAAGACCCCTAGCACCTCATTTGTGTGTGTGTGTTTTCTATTTTATTAGTTGGTAGAGAGAGAAACCTCATGTCTTTCTCTCACTAGGAAATCACAACTCTTTGTTTTCTCTTTTATTCTTCATCTTAATCTAATCTTTATTTTTTGGTTTAATCCATCATGCTATTCGTGTTTGGTTAGTCGTGTGTACACATCATACAAGTGGTATCATTCGCCAAGGGATTCGTGGATAGCTTTTTGGTGTTGTATTAATCATCTTTTCTTTCGTGAGTTTTTTTTGATAAAACATACCAAGACTCCAAATTTTTTTCTTGTTTTTGTTATTCCAAGTGTTCCATATATCTTATACATAGTGGTGGTAGAGATTTAGGTTCTCTGGTTTGGTTAAAATCACGGATTTCTAGTCAAATATCTCCCTAATGTTTCGGTACTATACACTTATTGCGATAGATTTACATTGATTTCCATCGCAATACCTAGGGTTTCTGTATTCCGATCCATATTGCGATTGATATTGCGAGAGCATTTCTCTTTGGATATTACGACAAAATCTCTCTTTGGACATTGTGATAGATAGAAAATGAGACATTGAGATAGAAATTGTGGCGTTGCGATAGAATTTGTGGTATTGTGACGGGAATTGTGATATTGCGATAGGAATTGTGATATTGCGATAGAACTTGAGATATTGCGACAGACTTGTGTTTTTGCGACAGATTCTTGGTATTGTGACGGTTTTTGAAGTTCAATCATTGCGACGGTTTTCCAACATTGTGACGACTTTCTTTTACAACATTGCGACATATATCATTTTGGTCATTACGACGTCTTCAAAATTTTATACCGAAAAAATTTCGATCTTGAGTTTTTGTAGGTATTGAAGATTTTTTTTTGGTTTCTCGAGATCAAAATTCTTGGGGAATTACTCATTTTAGGGGATTTTAACTATAACACTTAGCTTTCTACGAATTGAGATCCTGTTTTACACACGACTTTTATAATGACATCTCAACAAGATATTTATGCTTCGGGTACTGAGAACCGTCCACCCATGCTTACCAAGGAGAATTACACTACATGGGCTAGTCGTCTCCTTCGTTATGCAAAATGTAAACCTTTGGGAAAGTTGATTGTCAACTCGATTAAAAAAGCTTCGTATGTTCGAAGAACAATTCTTGTGCCTGAGGACCCCACGAATGCTAACCTAATAGCGGACTCACGTCATGAGCAAACGGATGAAGAATTAACTGAAGCTGAATCCAAACAACTCGACGCTGATGATCAAGCAATTCAAGTCATTCTCATGGGACTCCCTGAAGAGGTTTATGCTGTTGTCGATAGTTGTGAAACCACATACGAGATGTGGCTTAGGATCCAGAAAATAATGAAGGGGAGTGAAATTGGTTTACAAGAAAAGGAAACTAAGTTGCTTCGTGAATGGGAGAATTTACGTCTACTGAAGGGGAACAAATTGAACCTTACTATCATCGGTTTTCAACTCTTATAAATCATCTTAGAAGAAAAAAACATGAACATGCACAAATTGCTGCCAACATCAAATTTCTTGATAGTCTTCCTTCTGAATGGTCACGATATGTCACTCTCGTCAATCAAACCAAGGATCTTCATGTCGTGGGCTACACTAAAGTATATGATTATTTGAAGATGAATCAAGATGAAGCTAACGAAGTTAGGGCTGAAAGACGTGCCAAAACAAAAGATCCATTGGCTTTTATGGAAAACTCTCCGACATCTATGTCATTTCCCATGGTACCCTACCATCAACCCCCATCAAGTAACTTCATGCCATAACAAAAACAACAACAACTCACCTCTTATGGATATCAACTTCCTGCTGCTGTGAATTACCTGCAACAACCCATTGCTTGTTTAGATGACATCACTGACCCTACTCATGCGATTAATACTGGTCTTGCAGTTCTTGCAAAGGTATTCAAATTTACCATTAACCCCACCAACAACAATCAGAGAATCTCCTCGAACACTATAAATAGGCATATTGCTCAACCTTTCATGAATGTGAATCAAAATCGCCAATTGGTAGTTGCTGGGACACGGGGACACAATTTCAACAATATGGTCAGAATGTTGGGCAGACTGTTGGGAATGCAGGAAATCGGTATGGTCAAAACCGTGGTCAAAATCCGGGTGTTTGGAAATCGGGAAATCAGAATGGGTTAATTGTTGTGCCAGTGGTTGGTAATCAGATGGGAAATATTGTGGCTGCAAGGGCTAAGAATACTGGTACGGGAAATGGAAACAACAATCGGCAGGTTCAGTGCTACAACTGCAGGGGATTTGGTCGTTATGCTCGAGATTGCACAACTAAAAAGAAGAGGGATGCTGCTTATCTTTAGACTCAACTTCTTATAGCACAAAAGGAAGAGGAAGGGATTGCACTTCAAGCTGAGGAATTTGATCTTATGGCTTCTACAGCAAAATATGACGAGGAAGAAGAAGTGAATGCCAACTACGTCTTGATGGCAAACTTACAACAAGCATCTACCTCAGTAATGCATGATGACCGCACTCCCGTCTATGATTCAGACGGTCCCTCTAAGGTACCCCAACGTTTCGATGATAATGATATATATAGTATGTCTAATCAGGAGAAAGAGTATACTGAAAACTTGAGCCCTACATTAAGACACACGGGGATCAAACAAATAATAGTAATATTATTTCGAATGAGCCTAGTGTGGACCTTAGTGTAAATCAAGTCGCCCATCCTACAACCCTTCCTTATGCGACGTATGCGTATTACAAATCATTATATGATAAGTTTGCTCAGGATGTTGATCATGCTATGGTGGTTAACAATAAGTTTAGAGAAACCAATTCCAAATTGACCACTGAGCTTGCGAGATATAAGGAACTGGAGAAAAGTTTTGAAATTCATCATGCTAAAATTAAAGAACTTGAACTAGCTCATGCCACATCGGTTTATCAAGAAAAAAGGCACAACTAAGAAATTAAATGCCTTACATTAAATTAGTGCTAAAAAGATAAGCGAATTGAATGATGAAATCACCTCTCTTAATAAACAGCTTACAACTGAAAAATCTATTATTTCGGATCTAAAAGAAGAACGAAAAATCTGAAACGTGATCTCAAAATTCGAGAAGATGGACTTCTTGAGGATTTTTGAAACGCTCAGGATAGAATCAGGGAACTAGACAACCTTTTAATAAAACGTGGCCAGTCTATACAGACGATAAACATGCTCACACCAAAAGTGAATGAGATTAATTACACCCGTTACAAATTGGCTTTAGGTTGTCCTCTTCCTCCTAATCCCGAATATCTTAAGCATGCTCAGACCATCCATCAAAGTTTATATAAT
Organism: Glebionis coronaria; assembly: GCA_025667525.1. Taxonomy (NCBI): domain Eukaryota; kingdom Viridiplantae; phylum Streptophyta; class Magnoliopsida; order Asterales; family Asteraceae; genus Glebionis; species Glebionis coronaria. Next base: position 216,895,158 of record CM046882.1, read on the forward strand.
GGTAATGTGTTTCTAGATAAACATAACCCTCCTGTTATGTGTGGTTCCGAAGAAACAATTGAACTCGCAGAAGAGAGTCGTTTACGATTGAAAAAGCTTAATATAGAAGTCACACCCGTTTATTATCCGAAAGTAAATCCTCCAACAGTTTTTGTTCGGTCTGAAACGAGTACTGAAATGCTTTTGCTACTGAGTGAGGAATTGCCTGATGACCCTCCTAAACCAAGTATCGCTCGACGTGTTCTTAATTCCAAAATCACTGGAGGAAATTTTACATCACCAGTTCAGATTGAGGTCCAGAAAATTATTCAAAATGATATTAATCCGATTATTAATCAAGTTGATGCTTGGATAAAAAATTTGGAAAACGCTTTTCTAAAATAATTAGCCAACTTTGTTGAAGACTTTAAATCTTTGGTGAAGGAGGCTGATGAATCTCTTGATAAAATCAAAGTTTTGGATAACGATATTGAACGCCTCTCTAAAGCACGTGATAGTGTTGATAGTAGTCCCGTTGTGTTAGATACCTCTGTGTCGAATCACGAAACCCTCCAAACTGAGCTTGAACGTGTGGAAGAGAAAATGGAATCTGTTGTCATTAAAATGGAAAAAAAATTACCAATCTATGGAATAAATTTGTCAAAAAATGTGATGAATACAAATATGACAAAATTTCGTACGATAAAGCCTACAATGAAATGCAACAAACTATCGCACGGTTGCAGGCTTAGTTAGGAGGGGTTAAGGAAAACAATTTGGATTCTTCAGGGTTAGAGGATGCCAGTGATGGAAATATTCAGAAGCTTTAGGCTAAGGTTGCAGATTTAGAATCTAAAATTGTTTCCTATAAGCGGGCTGTTGAACACGTTAAGTCCGTCTGTCAGAAACTTATTGATAAAATCTGTAGAACTGTATGTTAAAGTCCTTGTTAAAAGATAAGACTTCTGAGCCTAGTACGACTGTGGATGCTATGATTCAGACACCAGCAACCTCGGGAACTACTCGTATTGCTGTAACACCTTTTCCCAAAGTTGTTGGAACACAAGCTGCTGTGATTGCTCCAGGAATGTTTCGAGTTAGTCCTTCCTCTCAACCTAGGGTAGATATCTCTAACAAAATGTTCAAAACTATCTAACAAAATGTAACAAATTGAATATGAAAGGACTTACAAGTGAAAAACCTAAAAACTTGTTATTTAAAAGATGATTAACAAACTAATGAAAGTTCAACGAGGAAAATGCAATTAAACAAGACTATTAACTAAAAACAGGCTATAAGCTTTCAATAAGCTCATTTGAGCTTATTAACTAACCAAATTAGTTCTGGTTTTTTGCAAATGACTTAAAATGAAAAGTTAGCTAGGCTTGTTCAAGGAAATTGGCTAAAAGCAAGTAAATCTCGAGATGGCTTATTCTAATAAGCTCAAAATAAGCTATAAGCTGTATCAAACATCCACACTTCGAATTTTTTTAATGAAAATGATTAAGCAAGTGATAAAAGAAATGAAATGTCAAGAAAATTTGAAAATGGTTAAGCCAATAAGCTGAAATCTGAAAATAAGCCAAAAGTGCTTATTGTTGACTTTTGTTGACCAAGAATTTCCAAAAAGCCGTTTTTCTCAAAATTCACTCAAATCATGTTTGTGAACAGATTTGTGAAACAAAAAGGGATGCTTTATGAAGTAGATATGTTGGAATGAGATAAGTAGTTGGCTATGATCACAGAAAAGTGAGTTTGCTAAGTAGCTTATTATTAAGCTGATATCTTGCTCAAAACTAAAGACTGTATTGTCTCACTTAGTAATATTGAAAGCTTATAAGTTGAACTTGATCTAGGAGCAAAATTTAGTTAAAATCATCAACTAACAAAGATATGAGAATAGATCAAAAAGTGCTTGTTTAGACTGATGAACTCTAACCCAAACTTTTTGAGTGCCAATTGCCTTTTTTATTTTGAATTTGACCATAAAACTTTGCAAGTAGACTTACACTCACCTATTGAGTAAGTGTGAACTCTAAGCAACAAATCTTAACTACTGATTAACAAAATCAACTATGATCCAAAAACTAGTTTTCAACAGATATGAAAAGTTTCCAAAGGCTTTTTGAGTAAAAGTTTATGAAAGATCAAGTTACTTATCAAGACTTGTTTAGTGACTGAAATGAACTGATATGACCACAAACACCAGCAGGATAACACTAAGGAACAAAATTTAGCTAACTGATAAATATTCCGCAAAATAAGACCATAATTAAGCTAGGAAACTGAATTAAAAACTAGGAGATTATTATCTAACTATCAAAACATATCCAATACACCAAAATCACACTATGTAACTCACAATTCAGCAGATAAGCTCTATTTCTAGGAATTGAACATGACAGAACAGTTAAGTGGAATATAAACAAGAAATTTGATGCCTTTTTGCTTGAAGCCACCCTTGGAGGAGTAGTTAGGCGCTGAGCCAACTATTATCAACAAGAACATCAACTAACTACCACCATTAACCATCATCACATCATCATCATCTACAAATCAACACCCCTTGCATCAATCTGCTACTTTGGCTATGAACTTGAACTAGAAACGTCTGAATCAGCTACAATATTCCAAAATCAATCAAACGAGCTCTATTAATCAAGTTTGATCAATAGAAACACACAGTAACAGTAGGAGTAGAAGAATGCAGAGTTGAGAAGTAGATTTGAGTAGAAAAGTGAAAATGGAGTTGTATTAATGGTGGATGTTTGTTACAAGCTGTTACAACTTACTAACTAACTCAAAAGCTTGTCAGACTCTTGAGGTTAGTAATTACTATGATTGCTAACTATAAATTGAGAGAGAAAGTGAAGTGTGTGTAAATTCACACACTAGGTACAATACTGAAATGAAGAACAATCTGGCCTATTTATATAAGAATTCTAGTGTTTGTTGGGGATGGGTGACGTGTTGGAGCCAATAGCAAGCTTCCACATGGCCTTGATCTTCCAATTGATTATAGCCATTGAAGAACAAAATTGGAGTTTTTCTCTTGAGTTGATTTCATCTTAATTGGATGTTTGGAGTGTACTCGCCTTGTAACTTTAAGCACTTTTCATGTAGAACACTTAATCTGAAATGCATTCCTTCTTGATGTTGATCCTGGGCTCGTATGAGTTTGAATAAGACACGTGTTATGATTCTATTTGTTGAAGGGATTAAACACGGATCATTATCTCAACTCTGATTTTCTATTGGTGGAAAATAATGGCTAGTGGGAGCACTGTTGAGATTTTGGCATTTATTAAAGACGGCTGTTAGTGGCTAGCTGTTGGTGATGTGGCAATCCACAAGGCAAGAATAAACGCCCCTCATTGACTGAAATGATGTATACTCGGATTGATAGCAAACTTGGCTTAACTTTGGCAAATCTAACCCCTCTAGTTAGGAAGATTCATGTTTTGAGCTAGTATTTTCATTTCTTTGTCATTTTAAGCCCTTTGACTTTAAAACTTGCACAATAATGATCCTTTGACTATTTGACTTGATGATTGACCATATTTGACATTGTTCTTGACTTTCTCATAATATGCACTTTTAGTTCTTCATCTTTAAAAGTTGTCAAGAAAGGTCCTTTGACTTTGATTGGCTTGTCACTTTTCATCCTCCTTTTGTCTTTTCTTCATCAATAAAGCTTGAATTCCTTTGTTTGCTCCAAAATTGTATCATTTTACCTACACAAGCACAAACAACAAAACATACCCATAATACTGCTTTTATGATTCGAAATTAGGTATTTGGCTTTGTGTATTAGGGTGATTTGTGATATAATTGATATGAGATTTCACTCATATCAAATACCCTACACTTTATCATTGCTATAACCTCATGTAATGCCATATTTTAAAGCACCAATTTACACTTTTCTCATAATTAATCCACCTTGGCCAATATGGAATGCATTTACACTACACTACACTATATTATGCATGATTTTCATTTTTACAATGTAATGCAAAGAAAAGAAATTCTATTTATATATTTTTAGATTTTCTTGAAATGGTTTTGATATAAATAACTCGTGAAGAAATCAAAGACTTTAATTAGGGCTTTGGGTACCATGAACACTTATCACCCTCAAGTTTTACTTTCCCTATACCAAGCTTAAAAACAAGATCATTGTCATCCATAAGTGAAAGTTCATCAACTCATTAATAAAGATTAATTGTGTTACTCTTATACCCCCACTTATTATGCCTCTAGACCGGTTATTATTTAAAGCGTGAGATATAAGAACTGTAAAATATCAAAATAAGGAAGCACGTTTTAATCCTATGTAACCATCTTATCCATTACTCGAAAAACCTCCCACAATTGATATAAGCCCGACTCAGGATAATAAGTCATTCACTTATGTGTAAGATCCTTATGTCATGCATTAATAAGTAGCTACACACTCACTAAGAAAAGAAAAATAAAACTCACGCAATAATTTATACCTGCCTCCTTTTTGAGACCTTGGATCTTCAGTCCCGCAACCCGTCAAGGTAATATTGGATTGGAGCAACTATTAAATCCCCGAAAACCCTTGTGAGAGTAATATTGGAATTCAATATCTACTATAATTAACACTTCACTGGCCCTCTTGTGAGTCTTGTATAAAAAAATTTCTTTTTCTTTTTTTTTCTAGCCACTCATTTTTTTCATAAGCCGCTCTTGTTTTTCTTTATTCCTCACAAAGAAAGTTGAAAAGAAATAAAGGAAAAACACCCGCTAAGTATTAAGCATGACATATGTCTAGTACACATAAAACATTATAACTTAGAATTTTAAGACGTACTTATACCAACCACGAATGATTATTCAAAAATGCATAAGAGACTACAAACCGATTAAAACCGTTCTTGATTATTTATTAACATATATACATGCGTTGATAAGAAAGTAAAGGTTACGAAAGGGGATATAAAAGCCACAATTAATTGATATGAGGTTTATCTATCCCTTTACACTTATTTCAAACACTATCATCTCTTGTTCGCACAGTTTAAAATCTCAAATAATGAGACTAGTGGATGCTTAGCCTAATAAACTAATAAAGGTCTACATGGTTAAGGCTACTAGCTAGAGATTGCTTAGATAAGCAAACTCGGGTTGAGTCAAAGTACCCATGGCAGGCCTAATATGTCTAAAAATCTAAATTTGTTAAACCATGTCCTTTATTATATTTTTTACTTTTTATATATTTTGATGAAAAATAAAAGAAGAAATATATACAACGCAAATGTGTTATAAAAATGAAAAATGATTGATGCAAAAATTATGAATGCATATTTTTGGTGACCAAAGTAGATCAAAAATTTAAAAAATGTTTGAAAAATTAATCTCCATGTTATCATGAAGTCAATGACGAAGTTCTAGGTAAGGTCACTTCGATAGAAGACCCCCTACACTTAAGATAAACATTTTCCTCAATGTTTAAGAGTATTGGAGTAAACTCCCCTACACTTATGACATTAATAACTTTTCTTATCATAAGCTAAGGAAAGGTCTACTATAGTGAATTCATTTTAAGCACAATGTGGTTTGAAAATCATAATAGTAATGAAGTGAACCCGATACAAGGGCCTCCTCCATAAGCTCCAATGCATGCAATGAGAGAGCAACCCTACAAACATCAAGAAGACAAAAGAGAGGCATCCCCCCTACACTTCTTCTCGACTATAAACCCTTATTTCTATCCTACCACACTATAGTCTAAAAAATCTAAGCCTAGTTATTCAAACTTGATTTATTGAGTCTCTAGCTCGACTCATCCCACACTTAAAAGTGTCTACGGAAAACCTATAATGGAGAGTAAAAGATTTACCCTTTTTAAGAAAAATCTCCATGATGAGGTAAAGCAAGTTTTCAAGTATACAAAACTCCATAAATATCCCCCCGGATCAAATACATAATTACCATCCCACTCATAACACAATCCAACAAGTAACATCCCAAGCAATTGTGAAATGGGTGGGGTGATCTTCACTATAAGGTTTGTCCATATGTTCTCCCAAGGATTATAAGGTGATACTCTAAAATCTCCCATAAGTTTTCCTTTTATTGCATCAGGCGGATACTGAGTTGGTTTATCAAGCTCTATACCAGGATCAAAAATCCTTTCCTTGATGGGAAAACAATAAGTGGTGGTAACCTTATAAGATTCCCCCTTATAGGTCACATCTTGAGAGAAAGGTTATGGGACAATGGGTATTAACAATATCTTGGAAGAAACCATCATGAGGTGTTTTTATTTGTCACTTTCAAAGGTTGAAGTGGGAAGGAGAGAATGTAAGGTGTCTTCATGCAATAAAGAATCTAGAAAGAGTATGTCCCCCTCCTTGTCAAAATATCTAATAATGTACTCAACAGGTATATCAACCTCAAGAAACTCATCACTCTCATCCATAATAGAACCCTCCTCATCACCATACTCATCATAGATTGGTATGTCAAAGATAGGTGACTCAACATGTAACTCCTCAAACCCCAAGGAAGTGTGATTATCAAAGAATGAAGACTCACAAATGGAGAACTCATCATCACTATATTCATCATATATTGGTGTATCTCAAAGAGAAGGTTCATCATCACTAAAATCCTCATTGGTTTCCTCATCATGGTGGAAAAGTGGGTTAACAAATGATGTTTCAAAAAGAGGATTGGAATGAATCACAAAATAACCAAAGTTAAGCTCTTGAGGTTCATGAATATTCAATGATGAGGTAACGGAGGCTATAGTCTCAACATAGGGAGGATCATAATTTTCACTTGTGTAAGCTTCATAAAAATTTCACCACAAACTTCATCAAGGATATCAACTTGAGTCTCCTCCTTATTAAGAACATCAATATGCTTCACCGTTTCGGGCTCATTGGATTTTTTAGACAACTTCCCCTTGTTAAACACAACTCTTTCATCTCCTACCCGCATTGTAAGTTCACCTTCCGCCACACGCCACATCAATAAGAGTACGACCCGTTCTCAAAAAGGTCTACCAACAATAAGAGGAACTCTCGGGTCCATATCATAATCAACCACCACAAAATCCGCGGTAAATGTGAATTTATCAACTCTAACAAAAACATCTTCCGCAATTCCCACAGGATAAGCTATTGAACGGTTGGCTAATTCAAGTGTCATTTTTATAGGTGTGATCTCGGGAAGTGAAAGTCTTTTCCAAACCGATAATGGCATCAAATTAATGCTTGCCCCAACATCCGCAAGTGCCATGCAATTTTCCACCCCCGGAAATTGCAAGGAATCAAAAACCTCCCCGGATCTCCAAGCTTAGTAGGCAACTTCTTAAGCAAAACCGCGGAGGAATTTTCATTTAAGGAAGCATTAGGCAAATCTACCAATTTCTCCTTGTTCGAGAGAAGGTCCTTGATCATCTTAGCAAATTTAGGCATATTAGCTAAGGTTTATGCAAAGGATATGTTTATATTCAATTGTTTTAACATCCGCAAAAAAATTGACACTTTAATATCATCCTTATTCTTAAGCCTTTCCATTCTCAATCTTGATGGGTATGGAAGACTTGGTTTTAGTGTAGGTTGAGTGGTGGTTGTTGAAGGATTTTCTTTGTTGGGTTCTTCATTGATGGGTTGAGAAGGTGAAGGAATAGTAGGTGTAGATTTTGAAGGTGTAGAGCTTGAAGGTGTAGAACTTGAAGGTGTTGATTTTGATATTGTAGGCTTATCACAAGGTGGAACCATAGTAGGCTTAACCAAAGGAGGTGTAGGTAGCATTGAAGGATCAATAGTTTTCTTGCCACTGCTTGTTGTGATTGCATTAACATTAGCCCTTGGATTTGTTTATGTGTTTGAAGGTAGAGCACCTTGTGGCCTTTGATTAAGAAGCATCATAAACCTTTTGTTTGTTCCTCATGCATTTCCCTCATTCTTTTCTCATTCGCTTGAAACCTCCTTTCATTCTCTTGATTCATTTTGTGAAGAAGCTCAATGGTGTTAAAATCATGTGGCACATTCCCTTGAAAGCCTTGAGGTTGGAAAGGTGGATGTTGATTGTAAAACCCTTGGTTGTTGCCTAGAAAGTGATTTCCTTGATTTTGAAAGGTATTGGGTGCTCTAAAGTTGTTTTGTCCTTGGAAATTTAGCCTAGGCCCTTGATTTCTTTGAAGCAATTGAGGAGGGTTTGTTTATTTTCGGGTGGGTGGTTGGGGTGGAAAGTTGGGTGGAGCAAGGTAGTTGTTTGACTTGTAAGAGAGATTGTTAGGGTTGATGTTAGGTTTAAAGTGCTTTGTTTGTTCATCTTGATAAGCATAACATTCACCTTGATTATTTTGAACCTTGTCACATTATAGGTAAGAATGAGGTCCTCCACATATCTCACAACTTATGGTAATAGCATTCACATCATTGGAAGAAGAGTTTTTCAAGGAAATTTTCATAAGGGCTTGGATTATCTCTTGATTCCTCTTTTGATTATTTTCCATTACTTGAAGTATCTCATTTTGACTTTTGAGGAGTTGATTATCAATGGATGTGTCAGAACTATCTTGCACAACGTGTACCCTCTCATATCTTTGGTTATTTGTTTGCACCATTGATTTATTATCAATAATGTCCCATGCCTCTTGTGTGGATTTGGAAATAATGTTTCCTTCCGTAGAAGAGTTGAGGGAATCTTGATGATGTGGTCTTAATCGATTGTAAAAGGTATTGATTTGATGAACTTGGTTAAATACATGATTGGGTCATTTTCTCAATAACTCCTTGAAGTCCTCCCAAGCCTCACTAAAGGTTTGATCATTCCTTTGTTGAAAACTAATAATTAAGTTTCTCAAAGCTGTGGTTCTTGAGGGAGGAATGAACTTGTTCAAAAACTTCTTGGTAAAGTCCTCCCATGTGGTAATGCTCTTAGGAGGTTGTCTATCTAGCCAATACCTAGCATTACCCTCTACGGAGAATGGGACTAAGATCAACTTGATTGCATCATGAGGGACCTCATTATACTTAAGTGTATGGCATATGGACAAAAACTTCTTGATATGATCATGGGGGTCATCCACGGGTCTCCCTAAAAAGGGTGTAGAAGAAACCAAGGTGATCATATGTATCTTAAGCTCAAAGGTGTTTGCGGGTATCTCGGGTATAACAATGGCATCGGTATTCCCTCCACATTTGATTGGAGGATCTCCATCAATGGTTTATTATCAACGGCGGCCATGGCTTCTTTGTGTGTTGTTCAAAGCACGATGCTCAGGATCGACTTGATGGATGGTGTTGTTTTTATACTTTCTCTTGTTATTGCTTTTGGGAGGAAGGGGTTATACACCAAAAGGTATGTGTGCACTCCCTCGGGTGAGCATGCAAACCAAATCAAGAAGTGAGAGAGGATCTCTCGGTCAACTTTGAAAAAGAAGGGATTATCCTTTCCGAGATTCAATAAGTAATATCCAAAGAAAATATAGTATATGTAAGTAATACTTTGGGTAGCAAAACCCCCCAACAAGCTTTCCATCTTAGAATACTCACTAGTGAACGGGGGGTTAGGTGGCGCGAAGCACTTAAGTACCTATTAACCCTTAGACGACATTTTAAAGCACGTCGCCTATCTATTCACTTCAGTAGTCCGTATCCTTCGAATTCTTTCCTATTAGAAGTATTTATCTATTTTTGCCTTTAATTTACTTTGATCGATACACGAACTTAGGACCGGAACACCCCCAAGAACGGTGTATTTCAAAAGCAATACTTATGGAAGTATGTGTATTGGTTGTTCGTATACGTATATGTATCTACATATAATAATATAGAGAAAATATTTTTGTATTTATTGGGGTTTTAAGAAAATACTAAATGTACGTAAAAATGATGGAAACCAATATATACAATATATTTTTGGGTGTAATCTTTTAGGAAAAAGATTACTTTTTTGATTTTTTATTTTTTTGGTTCGAGTCTTTAGGAATAGAATTGATTTTGTGGTTTTTTTATTTTTATATTTTTAAATTTTTGAATTTTTTATCTTTTGGATTTATGATATGTAAAAGGAACGCTCACGAGGTGAACGGATCCCAAAATCCAATCAAAACCATCAATCAATAGTCTCTCGGAATATCATGAACCGGCAGAGGCGCCATTTAATATAAGGATCTTATTCAAGTTCGTTTCTCCAAGCTCACAACAAATTGAAAGTCCAACCAATCTCAAGTTTTTAATTGTTTTTTGTGTCAATTAAGATATTTGGTATCTATGTCTATTGGAAAATAGTATAGCTATGTAACCGTAAAACAAATTGCAATTACCACAATTAAAGCACGAAGTACAAGTATTAAATTCACAATTGTAAAATGCTGAAAATCTAAAGAAATAAAAGTACAAGGACTAAATGTGTAAATTCATGAAGTAAAGGGACCAAAAGTGATAAAACTTGACAAACTATAACCACTATTCAACAAACTTTCAAAACTGTCGAACAAAAATGTAATAAACTGAAAATGAAAGGACTTACAAGTGCAAACCCTAAAAACTTGTAATTTAAAAGCTAATTAACAAACTAATGAAAGTTCAAGGACCAAAATGCAATTAAACAAGACTATTAACTAAAAACAGGCTATTAGCTTTCAATAAGCTTGTTTGAGATTATTAACCAACCAAATTAGTTCAGGTTTTTTGCAAATGACTTAAAATGAAAAGTTTGCTAGGCTTGTTCAAGGAAATTGGCTAAAAGCAAGTAAATCTCGAGATGGCTTATTCTAATAAGATCAAAATAAGCTATAAGCTGTATCAAACATCCACACTTTGAATTTTTTTAATGAAACTGATTAAGCAAGTGATAAAAGGAATGGAATGTCAAGAAAATTTGAAAATGTTTAAGGCAATAAGATGAAATATGAAAATAAGCAAAAAGTGCTTATGGTTGACTTTCCCGTTGACAAAGAATTTCCAAAAAGCTGATTTTCTCAAAATTCACTCAAAACATGTTTTTGAACAGATTTGTGAAAGAAAAAAGGAAGTTTTATGAAGTAGATATGTTGGAATGAGATAAGTACTTGGCTATGATCATAGAAAAGTGAGTTTTCTAAGTAGCTTATTATTAAGCTGATATCTTGCTCAAAACTAAAGATTGTATTGTATCACTTAGTAATCTTGAAAGCTTATAAGTTGGACTTGATCTAGGAGCAAAATTCAGTTAAAATCATCAACTAACAAAGATATGAGAATGATGAACTCTGACCCAAACTTTTTGAGTGCCAATTGCCTTTTTGATTTTGAATTTGACCACAAAACTTTGCAAGTAGACTTACACTCACCTATTGAGTAAGTGTGAACTCTAAGCAACAAATATTAACAACTGATTCACAAAATCCACTATGATCCAAACACTAGTTTTCAACTTATATGAAAAGTTTCCAAAGGCTTTTTGAGTAAAAGTTTATGAAAGCTCAAGTTACTTATCAAGACTTGTTTAGTGACTGAAATGAACTGATATGACCACAAAAGCCAGAAGGATAACACTAAGGAACAAAATTTAGCTAACTAATGAATATTCAGCAAAATAAGACCACAATTAAGCTAGGCAACAGAATTAAAAGCTAGGAGATTATTATCTAACTATCAGAACATATCCAATACACCGAAATCACACTATGTCACTCACAATTTAGCAAATAAGCTCTATTTCTAGGAATTGAACATGGCTGAACAGTTAAATGGAATTTAAACAAGAAATTTGATGCCTTTTAGCTTGAAGCCACCTTTGGAGGAGTAGTTAGGCGCTGAGCCAACTATTATCAACAAGAAAATCAACTTACTACCACCATTAACCATCAGCACATCATCATCATCTACAAATCAACACCCCCTGAATCAATCTGCTACTTTGGCTATAAACTTGAACTAGAAATGTCTGAATCAGCTACAATCTTCCAATATCAATCAAACAAGCTCTATTGATCAAGTTTGATCAATAGAAACACACAGTAACAGTAGGAGTAGAAGAATGCAGAATTGAGAAGTAGATCTGAGTAGAAAAGTGAAAATGGAGTTGTATTAATGGTGGATGTTTGTTACAAGTTGTTACAACAAACTAACTAACTCAAAAGCTTGTCAGACTCTGAGGTTAGTAACTAACTATGATTACTAACTATAAATTGAGAGAGAAAGTGAAGTGTGTGTAAATTCACACACTAGGTACAATACTGAAATGAAGAATAATTTGGCCTATTTATAGAAGAATTCTAGTGTTTGTTGGGGATGGGTGACATGTTATCGCCAATAGCAAGCTTACACGTGGCCTTGATCTTCCAATTGATTATAGCCGTTGAAGAACAAAATTGCGGTTTTCTCTTGAGTTGATTTCATCTTAATTGGATGGTTGGAGTGTACTCGCCTTGTGATTTTAAGCACTTTTCATGTAGAACACTTAATCTGAAATGCATTGCTTCTTGATGTTGATCCTAGGGTCGTATGAGTTTGAATAAGACACGTGTTATGATGCTATTTGTTGAAGGGATTAAACACGAATCATTATCTCAACTCTGATTTTCTATTGGTGGAAAATAATGGCTAGTGGGAGCACTGTTGAGATTTTGGCATTTATTAAAGATGGTTGTTAGTGGCCAGCTGTTAGTGATGTGGCAATCCACAAGGCAATAATAAATGCCCCACATTGGCTGAAATGATGTATACTCGGATTGATAGCAAACTTGGCTTAAATTTAGCAAATTTAACCCCTCTAGTTAGGCAAATTCATGTTTTGAGCTAGGATCTTCATTTCTTTGTCATTTTAAGCCTTTCGACTTTCAAACTTCCACAATAATGATCCTTTGACTATTTTACTTGATGATTGACCATATTTGAATTTGTTCTTGACTTTCTCATAAATTTCACTTTTAGTCCTTCATCTTTGAAAGTTGTCAAGAAAGGTCCTTTGACTTTGATCGGCTTGTCACTTTTCATCCTCCTTTTTTATTTTCTTCATCAGTAAAGCTTGAATTTCTTTATTTGCTCCAATATTGTATCATTTTATCTACACAAGCACAAACAACAAAACATACCCATAATACTGCTTTTATGAATCAAAATTAGGTATTTTGCTTTGTGTTTTAGGGTGATTTGTGATATAATTGATATGAGATTTCACTCATATCAACCCTTCAGGATCTAATTCGGATGACCATCACCCAAGGCGCCATCAGACAAGGTATTCCTCTTCTGAACCATCAGATGAGTTGGGAGGACGCTACGGGCACTCCCATTATCATACGGATGATGAAGAACATCTTTCCCTACCATGGTGTAGTGAAAGAGAAGATGCCTTCACAACCCGTATACGGAACTACTCCAATGATAAAAAACATCGCATGCCGGCATGTGTCAAACCTACGATGGATCTGGCGACCCAGATGACCATCTCAAAGTTTTCACCATACAAGCAAAAATTGAACGATGCCCGATGCCTATATGGTGCCAAATGTTTAATCAACCTTGATTGGAAACGCCCGTGACTGGTTTGATAAACTCCCTTACCGGAGCATCAATAGCTTCGATGAACTACGGTCAGCGTTTAGAAGAAACTACACTCAACGAAAGAAGTATAACAGGGATCCAGTCTCATTGGCGATGGTCAAGCAGATGCATGGAGAGTCCACGGAAGACTTCACGGAACGTTTCAAAGACGAATGCACACGAATAAGAGTGTGCCCATAAATTCTCAAGATCTCCAATTATATGCACGCCATAACGGACAGGGAACTTATCAGGCGCCTCAATGACAGGCGCCCGTGACGTTTTGTGAGCTCATAAAAAGGGTTAGGTACTTTGTAGAGGGAGAGACTGTCGTGTCCGCAGCCTACCCCACAAAGGGAAACCAAAGCTTCCAATCGAACGACCAGCCGAAAAGGCAGTCAAACAACCAAGGTAGCGGTAGGAGCTCGGGTTACAAAAATCAAGCGAAAGGAGGGCAGTCGAACGACAAGTTCACACCTCTAAATATTACATACCAGGAAATCCTACCGACTGAAGGGGCAAATATTCCAAGGCCGCCCCCAATGACAACCCCAGTCGACCGTCGTCAGGGGAACCACTTTTACGAATTCCATAACGACAAGGGTCATGGCGCGGACGAGTGCATTCAACTCAAGAAACATACTGAGTCGCTGATTAAATCAGGCAAACTCAAGCATCTGGTCAAGGACTGGAAGGACGGGAAGGATAAAAAATGAATGACAAAAAAGATTTCCAGAAGGACAAGCCTACAACCATATTTATGGTTCAGTCATGGCAGCGCAGGACAAAGCAGAAAATTAGCCAAAAAAAAATTTCGTAGCAAGGAAATCTCACTCCCTCCTATCACGGCAACCAGCGTGGCGGACGCACCTCACACGATTGAGGTGAACATTGGAAGCCACAACGTACGCCGCATGTATGTTGATGGAGGATCATCCACGAAGATACTCTATGAACACTGTTTCATACAGTTGAAACCAGAAATCAAAATCCAACTAACACTGGCCAAATTGCCGCTTATTGGTTTTAGCGGAGATACCATTTGGCCAATAAGGCAGTTATGATTGTTAGTAACTATCGGAGATAAAGAACATTCAACTACAGCGTGGATGAACCTTATGGTTATACGCTCGCATTCTCCGTACAATGGTATCATTAGGAGGCTGAGAATACTTACCATACGGGAAGTCCCGTCTACAACACACGCATGCTGAAATTCCCAGTCGAGGGGGGAATCGTCACTATCTTCAATTTGATATTACCACCATCAGAATGTCATGCCGTCACAACACCAATACAACCAACTCTTAAAAAGGAAGGGCTACCCCCCGCGAATTGGAAGGTGGCTATCCACCCTGATTACCCAGAACAAGAAGTGGCCATCGGAGGAACTCTCTCCGATAAGGGTAGGAACGCTATGTGCTATTTCCTTAAGGCAAACCTTGACGTGTTCGCATGGGAACAAAAGCACATGACAGACGTGTCACGCTCAGTTGTAGAACACAAGCTTCAGATCCGTCCGGGGTACCCTCCGTGAGGCAAAAGAAGCGCGACCAAGCTCTAGAGCGCAGCCAGGTTATACTAGATGAAGTAAAAAAGCTAGTTGAGGAAGGAATCATGCGGGAGGTTTATTACCATGAGTGGTGTAGGGACCACTAGATGTGGATCTTGCAGCCTGTTAGGGATGGTGAATGACTTCTGTAATCACAAGTCTATTCACAGAGAGACTCTAGATGAATAACACAGTATAAGTGCGGAATACAACTACTATGAACAAGAAGAACATAATAACTATAATTACTTGATCCTTTACTAAGGATTTCTAATATTGATATGAATTAGAACTATGTTTGATGAAGGTGTGTATAACCCTTCTGCCTAAGGTTCCTTTTATACTACAAGGAAACCCTAATACATCATTAAACGAAAACGTGTAAAGCTGATATGCATATCCTTTCTGTTGGGTCCATTAGATGTGGATCTTGCAGCCTGTTAGGAACGATGAACGACTTCTGTAATCATAGGTCTATTCACAGAGAGACTCTAGATAAATCATAGTATAAGTGCGGAATACAAATACTATGAACAAGAAGAACAGAATAACTATAACGACTTGATCCTTTACTAAGGATTTCTAATATTAATATAAAATAGAATATTGTTTTATGAAGGTGTGTAGAACCCTTCTGCCTAAGGTTCCTTTTATAATACAAGGAAACCCTAATAAATCATTAAACCAAAACGTGGAAAACTGATATGCATATCCTTTCCTAAAATATATCATGCATATCCTAACAGAATACTCTAAATAATAAAGTTTGACTCTCTATAAGACCAGGAGCACGTGTTTCTCCTACTACTACTAGGACCAAGAGGAACTACATACCTCCTAGTCTACCTATTACAAATAACTATTCCAAAGGTCCTAACAATCCTCCCCTAAACTTGAATTTGACCTGTTGAGTTTAAGTTTCCTGGCAAATCATGCAAAACAGCATGAGGATTGGAATAGCAAATGAAACAACAACATCATAACCATGAGCATAAAGAACATAAAGACTGCTGCAACAAGTAACACCTAGAAGCTTCTGGAAAGCTTGAAACAAATCTGCATCCTGTTGAATCTTCACAGCAACATGAGCAGATTTTATGAGTCTTTACCAAGTAGCTGCTCGCTCTTGGGCTAGCCAATATTTTTGGTGGAATAAGGATCACCTTGGGAGAGTAGAACCCAGCCCAACTCTTATAACGTGAATCAATGGTGAGTGGGGGTACCCTGATAATTTTAGGCAAACCATCACAGTCGTCAACGGATTTGATATGTCTTTACCAGAAGTCGTACCCTTCTGGACTCGCCAACTCTTAGCAATGAAGCATCGGTGAGCTGAAAACCCTATAGCTTTGAGCAAGCTATTATAGCTATCAACGGATTTGAGAAGATCTATACCAAGAGCCGTACCCCCTTAGATTAGCCACATTTTAGTCCAGGACCATGGCAAGTGAAAACTATCCAGTTTTGGGTAACCTGGCAACCATCAACGGATTTGACTATCACACCAGAGTCGTACCCTCATGGTAAATCAACTCTTTCTTGTCTGTGAGACATGGTGAGTTGAGCACCATTTTTTGTATGGTCCAGGTCCAACACCAGAAGTAACTCCAAAACAGCCCAAGTACGAAACAGTCAAAGGAAAACCAATTGTATGATGGAAAAGTATAAGCAGATATTATATTATGTACAAGTGTGAAATTCCATCAAATGTTTAAAGTATAAGCAGATATTATATAAAAAGTATTATTTATTTTTATTTTTTATTTTTTTGTGTATGTTTTTTAACTATAATGTAAGTCACCAATCACTATACAGATTGGTTAAAAAAAATGTTAGTATAATCATAAAAACAGAAAAACATACCCATCACATGCCAGAAGCAGCAATTTTGGCAGCTTGAAACCGGGCTTGTATTCCTTCCACCAAAGTAGTAGCCATGGTAGACTCGTTCCCTGAAGGGGCATTGGATATCTACAGATGACATTCCAACATGGCCTCCATAGTAGCAATCGTTAAAGGATATTCCATATCCGTAAGCATGAACACTATGGCACCAGACTCTAACTCCAATATATGAACCCCACAACCAGCATAGAGCCTCCACCTCTTGATCATCCAACGAGGCTGATCTCTCCAGACACCAGAATGAGGAGCATCAGGAGGAGAATCAAGCATCATCTTCAAGTCACCCCAGATTCTCAAACCAGGCCAGTTGGCCACCTCACTCGGAGAGGCAGGAATACCAGAATCCACAAACCAATACAACGACATAAGATCCCGACGATCCGCCCATGTCAAAACACTTTGCAGGCCCGAGACATAACAAACATAACCATCACTGGTTGAAATCCTATGTGTGAATGTACCAGCATCACTCAAGGATGGCTTAACCGTCCAAGCAACAATACAACCCTTACCCATTGGTAACTCTGTGTCACTATCCGAAGCCGCATCAATAAGGTTTTCAGGATCACGCTTCTCAAAAGGAACAGACTTACCACGTCTAGCCTTCTTTTTTCTAATTGAACGACGAGGTGCAGGAACACCAGAAGAAGATTCAACCTTTACCTTCGCAGCAGCAGTAGTATCTGCATGAGTAGAGTCAAAACCCTGACCAACCAAAGGATCAAAGTCTGCTGCACCAGTAGATGAGGTAGGGTGCGGTTCAGTTACCGGTGGTGATGATTGCTCCATAGCAGGAGTAGCAGGGGTGGTTGATATGAGTGATTTTACTCATATCATTTATATCTAAAAACAATGAATAAATGCATATAATGTTTAAATATTGCCTTGTATATGCTTGTTTTGTTGTTTGATGTGTGTAGGTACCAAAGTTTGCGAAAACCGGCAAAATCGACACGAGATTGAAGAAAAATCGACAAAGCCAAAAATTCAAGCTTGTTTTTAGTAGATTTAACTTATTGAAGATTATTTGGACATTGTGGGCCCCACTTTTGGTTATTGGGCTCAAAAGCACATTTAGGAGTAATATTACTTGATGGGCCAAAAAAACCCATGTTGCACTAAATAAATCACGGTGGAAGTTTTTTGTTTGGTCCAATTTCAAGTCAAAGCCCAAAGCAAAAGTTTATGACGGTGGAAGGAAAGTTTATATAACTTTTCCTTAGTCAGCGTTTTGGTCAAAGAAAAAGTAAACAAAAGAAAAGAAAAAAAACAAAAATAAGACGAGAGAGGAGAAAGAATATTGGGGAAGAAATTTTCATCAGGTTAAGAACCCTAATAAATTGGGGATTTCTCCAATCATAAAGCGAGTGTTAATCACGCGACTGAATCAGATAATTAAGGGAAAGAGAAGTGCATGGAATGCACGATATCCTTAGTACCAAGTGCCAGGGTGGCACTTGGTTGCATCACAGCCTCTATTTGATTGGAGGATACACTGAAAACTTGTCAAAGATCCAATCCCAAACCTCCACATCATCATCAAAGAAGCACAAGAAGCACAAAAACTTGCCAGGTTGGCAATCCGCGTGACCAAGGCCAATGACAGCCCTTAGATGATACCTGACATGAAAGAGAAAGATTTAAGATGATCCAAAGGCCTAGAATCGTTCTTCATCAACACCCCTCACTTCGGGTTCGCCTATAAATACCCTTTCATTTTTCTTGTGTAATCATCCCTTTCTTTCTTATAATGTTATAATGTCAATTTAGTTTTTAGTTAATTGTAATTTTATTTTTAATGATATTGTAATAACTTTTATGATTAATAAAGTGATTTTGAGATTCATCTTCTTTTTACACTTGCGTATTTTTCTGTTAAGATTTATGCAGTTTTATTTTATCTATACTAAATTGATATAATATGTGAGGTTGTTTAAATGAGCTCATCCAATAGCTTAATTTAATAACTAAAGAGAGAGTTAGGGATATAAATTTGGTTTATCCCACTGATAAATCGAAAGATATAAGAAGGATAATGAGTTGTTGATTAGTAAATAAAAGTGGTTCGTGGTATTGATGTTGATGCTGGTTCGAGTAACATTGAGTAGATTTGATGGTGACTATTGGTGTGGATGCTTTATTATGGTATTGTCTCGGTTCGAAAGTCCGCTCAGCGCGTGACTTCGTCATCAAAGGATCTCCAATTTCATGGTTAAGCACTTTATTATATTAAGCTTTTAGTGTAATTTGTTTGTATGTTAAATGTGTGTTTAATCTGTGAAATGTTATGATTTACGGTTTTGATATGGTATAATAAACTGATATGTTTCATTTAGAAGTTTAATCTGAGTTTGGTTTTGGATTTAGAAATACTGTTTTAGATTTAATTATCTGTTGAGGTTTGGGAATGTGAGTTCGCAATCTGTTTAATGGCTTAGACTGATAGGATATCTAGTTTGGGTATGCATCTGCTTTGGTAGCTTGTTAAGACGTTTCTTAGATAGCAGGGACTTGGTTAATTACTGAAAGTAAGTTACTGATATATAACTGATATGTGTTGAAGTCTGCTGATAGGACTGAGTCAGTTTATTCTAGTTCACTGATTTGCTAGATTATATTTGTTGATTTTCCTGCTCTGTTATTAATCAATCTGATATGTTTATAGTAATGTTTTGCCTGCCTGTTTTGATATTTGTTTGACTGCTAGAATTTTGTTGATCATTCTTGTACTGTTAATGAACTTGAATGCTGATATAAAACTGCTTGTTTCATTAGGATTTTAGATTTGGATTTAAATGCTTTAAGTATTTGTAGATAAGGTTTTTGAAAATGCCTATATTCTCTTGCTTGTTGTCTTGATTTAATATTTTGGTTTGTTAAATAGATTTGGTAGATCTTTTTGTGTACTGATATAGTTGAGTTTGATAAGCTGTTATTATTTATCTTTATAGTATACTGATATTTTTAGCAGACCAAACGTATTCTTTGGTTACTGTGTATCTAAATCTGTCACTTTTTTCCAATTCCAAAAATAATATTACCAAAAAGATCCACCCCTGTGGATCGAACCCGAGACCTCTCGAATAATAGTCCAACTCCCCAACCATTTGGGCTAGCACACGTTTTTGTGTAAGTTTGCTTTATGTGATAAATATATGATATAGTTTGAGCTGTCAACTTTTATATAAACGTTTTTTTTTATTTACTTCCTTTTGATTTTTATTTTAAATCGTTTAATTATTAAAACGTTTAATAAATTTATCATAAGTTTAATTTTTAACATTTCAAATAAATTAATTTTTAAATAGTAAATGACAATAGAAATATTAGTTTAAATAAATAAAGTTTAAAGTTTAAAAAATATATATATATAAAAAAATAAAAGTAAAAAAATAGATAGACTTTATTTGCGTCTTTTAGAATTATTTTGGGATACGATTCATGCACTTTAGGATTAAAATTTGTAGGATTAATTTAGATAAAAACCGACACAAAATTCAAATCGATTGTCCAAATTGAAACAAAACGTCTCAAATTCACAAGATCCTCGTGTACAACGAACTTGGATCATCAACGTGTTTAATTGAATCCGTCTTCGGTGAATTTAGTTTATTACTTTTTCCTAAAGGTAATTTTCTAAATTATCCTATAACGTATATTAATTAACATATACTATCCTCGACACATCCAATTTTTTTGATATAGTTGAGTTTGATAAGCTATTATTATTTGTGTTTATAGTATACTGATATTTTTAGCAGACCAAACGTATTGTTTGGTTACTGTGTATCTAAATCTGTCACTTTTTCCAATTCCAAAAATAGTATAACCAAAAAGATCCACCCCTGTGGATCGAACCCGAGACCTCTCGGATAATAGTCTAGCTCCCTAACCATTTGGGCTAGCACACGTCTTTGTGTAAGTTTGCTTTATGTGATAAATATATGATAAATAGTTTGAGCTGTCAACTTTTATATAAACGTTTTTTCATTTACTTCCTTTTGATTTTTCTTTTAAATCGTTTAATTATTAAAACGTTTAATAAGTTTATCATAAGTTTAATTTTTAACATTTCAAATAAATTAATTTTTAAATAGTAAATGACAATATAAATATTAGTTTAAATAAATAAAGTTTTAAAGTTTAAAAAATATATATATAAAAATAAAAGTAAAAAAAACAGATAGACTTTATTTGCGTCTTTTAGAATTATTTTTGGATACGATTCATGCACTTTAGGATTAAAATTTGTAGGATTAATTTAGATAAAAACCGATACAAAATTCAAATCGATTGTCCAAATTGAAACAAAACGTCTCAAATTCACAAGATCCTCGTGTTCAACGAACTCGGATCATCAACGTGTTTAATTAAATCCGTCTTCGGTGAATTTAGTCTATTACTTTTTCCTAAAGGTAATTTTCTAATTTACCCTATTACGTATATTAATTAACATATACTATCCTCGACACATCAAAAATTCTAGCGCTGCTGCCGGGGATCTTGTGTACGATTCGTTTCGTGGAGATTTGTCGATTGTTGATTTGAAGACCCTTTCCGTCCTCGGAAAGTTTTGTTATTTTTCTGTTATTATAGTATGTATCGTTTTTCGAGTTTTTTGTGATTACTATATTATATTACGTAGAACAATACAATTACCTACTTCCAAATGAGACCTTAGTTGGGATTTCATCACCTAGCTATTGTATTCGAATCCAAAACGAAAAAAAAGGCAAAATAGATAAATACTAATAAAAAGTTGGAACTCGATTTATACAAACTATAAGGTGGGTATAAGGCGACGAGCTATAAAAGGCCGTCTAAGGAAAAAGGTTTTTAAGTGCTTTGTGCAACCTCGTTTCCCCGCTTGCTTGTGCTTATATTGAGAGGGACGACCGATTATTGGTTTGCCAACTCAAGTAGTATTAAATCTTATTTTTGTTGTTTACTTATTGAACCTCGAGACGTTTAGGTTTTCACCTATCGTTTCAAAGTCGACCGAGGGTAATTTACTTCCATTGTAGTTATCCTTATTCCTTGTTTTTTATCGATCATTTTGATTGAGCATTACCAAATAAAAATACCAAAAATAATCTTCTTCTTGTCTAATTTCTTTTCTTCAATCCTCTAAAATTCTCGTCACCTTGGTTTATGCAATTACGATCTTCTCTACTTTCGATCGATTACAATAGGCTTGAAAATATTCCTCGTAGAAATAGAAATCGTCAACAACGAATAGTGGAACCCGAGCTTCCACCTATTGTTGTAGAGATGGTCGATAACCGAACAATGGAGGAATTGCTCTGTGCACCCACCGAAGGGTATGGGGAAGCAATCGTTGTGCCGACTATTTTGGCGGATCATTTTGAGATTAAGTCGGTCCTTTTATCACTCATTCGTGCCA
The DNA here is from genome assembly GCA_025667525.1 of Glebionis coronaria. Lineage (NCBI taxonomy): Eukaryota > Viridiplantae > Streptophyta > Magnoliopsida > Asterales > Asteraceae > Glebionis > Glebionis coronaria. The sequence goes on from CM046882.1 coordinate 216,917,518, forward strand.
ACCAATTTCGTGGCAATGAGACCGATAACCCGCACTCTCAGATTCGGAATTCTCTTCGAATTACCTCGACTCTCAAGTTTAGAGATGTGCCGAATGACGCGATTAAGCTCATAATTTTTCCATACTCGCTCGAGGGTAATGCTAAGATTTGGTATGAGAAAGAACCACCGGGTTCGATTTTGACATGGGATGATTTAGTGTCTAAGTTTATGGATTACTTCTTTCCACCATCCAAAACAAGACACTTTAAGAACGAGATCACTAGATTTGAACAAAAAGTGCATGAATCGTTTGAGGTTGCTTGGGAAAGGTTTAAAGATTTGTTAAGACAATGTCCACACCACGGTTTCTCAGAAATGCATCAAATCAATACTTTTTATAATGGACTTAATATGGTTGAACAAGATTCTTTAAATGCCGCCGCAGGTGGTAATCTTTAAGAAAAACACCGAGACACGAGTGGGGTATAATTGAGAATAAGTATAGAGTGCAATATTCACGAAACACGCCGGTTGTTTCCAATGTGAATTCGTCTAATTCCGAGATTGCTAGATTGGACTCTAAGATTGATAGTGGATTCGCGACTTTGTTGAGTGAGATTAGGAAGAATCCTCATCGATCGATTAATATGGTTGAGAATTTTTGTGTATCATGTGGTGGAGCACATCCGAATTATGCTTGTCCAACCACGGGGTTTGATCAAGCTATTGCTTTTGCCGCGACGGGAACTGATAGGTGTGTAAACACCCATCTTTTCTACCACTTAATTACATTGATAACCGGACCAAAACGTGTATTTTATGTCTTTTATGTCGGAACTATGCGTGGTTTGTGTTTTTGTTGTGATTTAGGACGAAAAGGTGAAAAGTGGAGAAAACACGGACATTCACGGGCATTTACGGACTTTTATTGAAGAAAAAGATGAAAGACGAAGTCGAGAAATCAAGAGTGGAAAAGAAACGGAAGTCCACGACCAATTCTGAAGATTTATCGAAGAAAAAGTCAAAAGACGGAAGTTTATCAAAAGCCGAAGAATTCAAGTCTATTTTATTGAAGAATTTAAAGACGAGTTCAAAAGAAATCCCAAGCCACAAGTCATTATAGTCCAAGTTTAAAGAAGATTAGAAGAAAAGGACTAATGACGCAATTAATGAAGATTAAAGAAGGAAGGACCTAATCTTGTAATTAAGAGAAAAGGAAAGAGGGGAGGAAGCTTCCTAATCCTCCCCTATATATAGATTAGGACTAGCTAAGTTTATTTGTTGTTGGCTAAGTGTGACAATTAGCTCTTCCACCATTTAAATATCTTGTCATTTAATTTCTTGTCAAATTTAAATACCTTGTCTTGCACCTTAAATTCATTTAATTTCAAGTAAGTTTTCATTTAATTATTGTCAATCTCTTATCTACCTTTCTTAATCTTTGATTTATGTGTTTATGTTTATGTTCATGTTCATGCTTTTATTTTGATCCAAGTGATTTTTGATTATTGTGGTTAAAGTTGTTTGATTTGTTGATTTTAATTGTTTGTTGACGTTTATCTATTGATTCGTTACTGTTTAGATTAATCTTTGTGTTGATTTTGGTTGAATTTTGTATTAGATCGTGTTTGTCTGTAATCCCTTGTTCTTCGGGGGAGTTTGTTGTGTTTCTGATCTTTCCAGGAATACTTCCGAACCAAGTAGGAGGGAAAGTGCTCATTCGGAACTCCGAAGTTCCGAGTCAAGGGTTCATCCGGAAGATTTTGGGACAAGCAAAACTTCCGAGTCAAGCTGTTCATCCGGAACATTCAAAGTTCCGGATGAAGGGAAACTTCCGACTCAAGCTCTGTTCATTCGGAACTAAAAAGTTCCGGATCAACTTACTTCATTCGGAACTTAAAAAGTTCCGGATCAAGGAGACTCATTCGGAACCTCAAAAGTTCCGAATCAAGGGGCTGTTCATTCGGAACTTAAAAGTTCCGAATAAACTTCCGAATCAAGGGGCTAGTTCCGGATCAGTGTTTGTTCATTCGGAAGTTTTAGAACTTCCGAATCAAGGAGGTTCATTCGGAATCTTCCGAATCAAGGGTTAATCATAAGTTCCGAATCAAGGCAAGTTTTAGAAGTTCCGAATCAGTAAAGTTCCGAACGAAGGATTGTTTTGGATAAGTGACATATTCAGATCAATTTGTTCCGGATCAAGGATTTTGGCAATATTCCAAGCGAAGAAGAATCATTTCAACCGAAGGTGACATTCCGGACGAGTGATTGTTCCAAACGAAGGTTTATTCCGAATGAGCTGTATTCAGGTTCTTATTAGCTTTTGTCTTTGATTTTTATTTTCAAGCTTTATTTTTCCTGCCTTTTATTTAATTGCACTTTAAGATTATTAGCCTTAGCTTTATTTTAGTTTTGCCTTAGTTTAAGTTTTAGTTGCGTTTTAAGTTTGCCTTAGTTAGATTTAAGTTTGCGTCATTTACTTTAGTGCCCTTTAATTTCAGTCACGTTTTTAAATACTTGCACCTTTATTTTAATTAGACTTAGATTTACTTTAAGAGCACCTTTACTTTAATTGTTTTGGCATTTTTATTTAAAAAAACACTACAACGACACATCTTTGATTCCACCAAAAACAATAGAGTCACACATTAAACACAAGTTTTTCAATTCGAAGAGACATACTTAAACGAATCTTTTTACCTGGCCAAAAGCCTTGTATCAAATGGCGCCGCTGCCGGCTCTTTTCGTTAAGATTGACGGTTTTCTGTGAGAGACACGTTGCTTTTTGGGATCCGTTCACTTGTGAGCGTTATTTTTCTTGCCTAAAAAATTCAAAAAATCATAAAAATTAAAAAATTGATAAAAAACCATAAAAAGTAAAAATTTCAAAAATCCAAAAAGATTTTATTTTTATTGTGTATATATATTGTCTTTGCGTTTGGTTTCTTTTTCTTTTGCATTTTCAGGTGTATGTGTACTAGATCTTCTAATTATCAAGAGCCCGAGCCTCAAGAAGATTTAGATATGGCATGTGTTAACAACAACAACATTCCACCGCACCTCAATAATAATAATAATAACAACAATGCTCTTCCACAGCCCGATCTTCGGACCATGGAGGAACTTTTTCAACCAACAATGTTTGGACGAGGAGGACTGATTGCGCCGATGCAAATCAACGCTCCTGAGTTTTCGTTGAAGCACCACATGATTCAGCAAGTACAAACAAACCCATTCCGTGGATTGCCTGATGATGATGCCAACAAACACCTCGACAAGTTCATTACAATCACCCAAAGCATGAAGTTGCCTGGGGCCACAATGGATGTTCTTCGCCTACAACTCTTTCCACATACTTTATCGCATCATGCCGAGAAATTGTTTGATCGTCTCCCGAAGAATTCTATTCACACTTGGGATGACATGACTCAACGCTTTCTATCGCGCTACTTTCCACCATCCATGGTCACGAGCCTTCGCAATCAGATCAGCAGTTTCATGCAAGACCCTGATGAATCTCTCTTTGATGCTTGGGAGAGATATAATGTCTTGATCGATAGATGTCCAAACCACAACATGCTCCCTGTGACCTTAATCGATACTTTCTACAACGGTTTGACTTTTCGAGATCGTGATACGATTAATGCAGCCGTCGATGGCACATTCATGAAAAGGAGACCCGAGGAGTGTAGAGAGTTAATTGAGAACATGACTACTCACCACAAGAACTGGGATTCCTCTACTTCTTCTAGGAACAACCCGAGAGTCAATGTTTCTTCTACCTCAGCAAACCCTAAAATGACCGAACTCACCCGCATGATGGCCGAAATGAGCAAAAATATTACGCTTCTCGCTTCAAACCAACAACAACAACAAGTTAAAGCGGTTGCTAATCCTTGTGAAACATGTGGCGGTCCTCAATCATACACCGATTGTCCTTCGACACAAGGAAATCCGGAAAATGTGTATGCAGCTTATGGTAATTATTCACCGGAAAATTACCAAGCTAGACAACAAAGGGATAGAAATCTGCTGAGTTACCGTTCCAACAATTACCTTTCACCCGGTTTTTCTCCTCAAAACCAAAATCCCGCCAACAACTACAATAGAAGCAACCAAATTCCACCAAGATCTTCTAACCCTTATCAACCACCCACCCAACAACACCCACCCATAAACACCGATGTTGATGCCATCATGAGAACTCAAGGTGAGCAAATCAAGAATCTACAGAGCCAAATAATCAATTTGAAAGGGGATATCTTGAAGCAAGGAAATGACATCAGAACCGAGGTTCGTGATAATATCCAATCTTCCTTCAGCACTCAAACGACTGAATTAAAGAATCTATTGGCTAGTTTCTTGCCCGAAGCTCAACCTTCTTCTTCGGGTTCTCTACCTTCAAACATTGTCCCCAATCCGCGAGCTAATGTGAGTGCTATAACTACGCGTAGTGGAATTACCATTGTCAATCCACCTATCCCACCACCATCATCTACACCTCCTCCACCACCATGTATCCCTACTCCTCCTACACCTAGTATTAGTGCACCATTACCATCTCCGCCTCGTCATGACGATGTATCTCGGAAGGACCCTTCAACATCACAACCTTCACCAACTACACCTTCACCGTCTCCCTATCAACCCAGAATCCCATACCCTTCTCGCATAGGCAAGACCAACGACTTAACCAAGAATGACTGTCAAGTATCGAAATATGTGGATATGCTATCTAAAATGACCATCAACATTAGCCTTGTTGAAGCACTTTGCCACATGCCGAAATTTGTCAAAGCATTCAAGGAATTGCTTAGCAAGAAGGAGAAGCTGATTGAACTCGCCAACACACGCTTAAATGAAAACTGCTCAGCAGTTATTCTTAAAGAATTACCGGAAAAGCTTGGAGATCCCGGTCGTTTTGTGTTGCCTTGCGTGTTCAACAAAACTGAAAAATTTACTGCCCTTGCTGATCTCGGGGCTAGTATTAATTTGATGCCACTGAATGTTTGGAAAACACTATCATTGCCCGACCTCATTCCAACAAAGATGACTCTCGAACTTGCAAATCGCACTCTCGCTTACCCCGTTGGTATAGCCGAAGACGTGTTTATCAAAGTTGGCACATTTACTTTCCCGGTCGATTTTGTCGTAGTTGATTATGAAATGGACCCTCGTATTCCTTTAATACTTGGTCGGCCATTCTTGATAACCGTACGTACTTTAGTAGATGTGGCCGAGGGTGAGTTAATCTTACGAGTCGGGGATGATTCAAAAGTTTTTAAAATGGGGAAGCTTACAGGCAAATCTTTTGGACGAGAATCAGTGAATATGATAAATGTGCTCGATGAATTTGTTGTGTACGACAATCCTCTATTCGATTCTTCCATCGACAATCCACTCTTTGAAGATAATGTGGATGATTCTCACTCCATTCTGGAACCTTCTCCCATTTATGATTCTCCACCGGTCTTTGATGCTTATGATGATGATGATTCTAGCTCAGATTCGGATGACTTTGATTGTACTTCTGAGTATCCCGAGCTGCCTACATATGATGATTTTGATGAGGCTGATACTCTTTCGAGCGATTCTTCACACAATGAAGATCCTCCGCCATCACTCGATCCTACTTTGGACGATTATTCATTTGAGGAAGATTTCTCTGAATTTCTCAACACTTACTTCCCTCATGAGAGTGATGCTCCTCCTTATGACTTTGAAGAGTATCGTCTTGATCCTACTTTAGATTTGAAGCACATTCTCAAAGGAGAAGAAACCGATCGACACCGAAATCCGTTGCACCTATGATTTGACACCTCTTTGTCCCCCTTCTGAGGACGAGGTTGTGCTTCTTTGCGGATCTTCTTCACACTCGGCTGAGCTTGAGTGTTATTTTCCCCTGAAGGAAAAGGTGTTCGATCCCGGTATTGAAGTCTTTAAGCCATCTCAGTATCCACCTGATGAAATAAAAGGAAAAATCTTTGGACATTTTGAAGACATGCTTGCACTTCACCCTTGCTTCCACCGTGCTCAATCGCAGCTTAAGGGAACCTTGCCTACTCTTCTTTGGCTTGCCTTGTTCGCCTTAAGCTTGTGTTATTTGCTCGATGAAAACTATGTCTTTGATCCTGGTGGATATGTTTCATGCTACTTCCGTTGATGATCAAGGTCGAGTCAGGCTCACGACTCGGTAAACAAAAACCAAGCGCTTCTTGGGAGGCAACCCATGCATCTATATTTTCGCTTTCTTTATCATAAGTGTAGGGGAGACCCTTTGGCTTACTATTTCCTCTCCTCACTTCTTAATCAGGGATTCGAGTTTCAATGATCCACTCTTGATGATTCTTGACGACCCGTGACTCCGTGTTCTACTTCTTCCCGGTTCTATCCTAAACTCTTTTCGATTCACTATTTTATATTTTCTCAATATTAAAATAGGAATCTCTTTAGTTGTCCTTTCCTTAGCGAGATTTAAACAAAGTGCACAATGTCCTAAGTGTAGGGGAGCTTCCTCCCACATGCTTAAACATTGAGGACAATGTTTATCTTAAGTGTGTGGGGGGGACTTCTATCGAAGTTAAGTGGTCTTTTCCTTGTATTTGTCCTCATTTTAACCGGAAAATCAATTTTTCGACATTTTTCAAAATTTTTGATCTATTTTGGCCTATTAGTTTTTCCCTTTGTTTAGTTATTTTCTTTCCTTATTGGAATAAATGTTTAATAAGTGGTTTTAATTTCCAAACGTTGTGAATCTTTTGACTTAATCCGAGTTTACTCTAGCTAGTATCCTTAACGTGTTTAAGTCAAGTTTTGCTAGGTTTTATATAGGGAGCTATAAAACACGAAAGTCTTAACTCTCACGGGTTAAGAACAAGAACTTTTCGCAAGTTCCTATAATTGATCCTAGAGAGTCGTTTATCAAGGGAACTTTAAAATGCGATTTCTAAACTTGAAAAAGTCCAAGATTTGCAAGATCCTATAGGCGACTCGAAAACCCAAAACTTTGATTTATAGGCTAAGTATCCACGAGTCTCATTCCTTGAGATTTTAAACTGTGGAGAACGAGAGATGATAGAGCCAATTATAAGTTCAGTATTCTTTCGTGAATTTATGTGAGTTAATTATAAGCCTATTCTCCCATCGCTTGCTAATAAATTTATCTGCTAATAAATAAGGTTGTACGATTTGAAAAGTTACTTAGCTTCTAGCCCCAGATCGTTTAAAAGTTGCTCGGTATGGATTAGAGTTCATAGCCAAGGCATAACTTATTGAAGCGGGACGCGAAGATTGGCGAGTCCGAAAAGGCCCTAACAAGGCATGAGGGCTATATTTTGTTGCTAAAGATCCAAAGTGATGTGAAGAATCATTTATCGAAAATCAATATGAAGGATCGAGACACACGACGTAAAGCAAAACTCCCCAAAAGTCATGGAGAAGTGTATCCGAAAAGACCCTAACAAGGTATGAGGATAAATAGATCCAAGTCGTAAAAGGAGGCGGATCGTTGTATATCAATGTCCAAAATAAAGATTGGAGAAAAATGAAAAAGTCGTGGTCCAAGTATGAATCTCTCAAAACTTCAAAGTGAAGAATTCCTATTATGAAGAGAAGACCATTATTTCATGAACGTCTCTCAAGATTTGAAGTATGAAGTCGCTGCCAAATATCGGTCCGAGAAAGGTCTCAAATCGCGAAGCGAGTTATGCCAAGATATGAACTTTATGAGGTCCCGAGAAGCAGTTTTAAAAGATTTGGTCCTTTAGCTAGCTATTGATTAAATCGTTCACTTTATTTTCAGACTAAATAATTATCGAAATAAGTCAAACAATGCATCCTCGTGATCATTCAAGACAATAATAAAATATAAGAGATGCCCCTAGGAATAAGGGAGTCTAAGTGAATAATTGGCCCACATGAGTTCGTGTTAGTCTACTAACTTATAATAACAATGATATCGTTATTAAGCTTGGTTTGGAGAAAGTGAAAACTTGAGGATGATGATTATTCATAACATTTTCAAAACCCAAGGTATGCTTTTGATTTCTTTATTTTGTATGTTTTTAATTTTCTATCTCTTTAATAAAGGCCAACGTGGATTGATTATGATGAAAAGTGTAATCTTGCTTTGTAACTAATGCATTGCATGAGGACATTGCAATGGTCAAGTGTAGGGGATTTGATAGGTGTGTAAACACCCATCTTTTCTACCACTTAATTACAGTAATAACCGGACCAAAACATGTATTTTATGTCTTTTATGTCGGAACTATGCGTGGTTTGTGTTTTTGTTGTGATTTAGGACGAAAAGGTGAAATGTGGAGAAAACACGGACATTCACGGTCATTTACGGACTTTTATTGAAGAAAAAGATGAAAGACGAAGTCGAGAAATCAAGAGTGGAAAGAAACGGAAGTCCACGACCAATTCTGAAGATTTATCGAAGAAAAAGTCAAAAGACGGAAGTTTATCAAAAGCCGAAGAATTCAAGTCTATTTTATTGAAGAATTTAAAGACGAGTTCAAAAGAAATCCCAAGCCACAAGTCATTATAGTCCAAGTTTAAAGAAGATTAGAAGAAAAGGACTAATGACGCTATTAATGAAGATTAAAGAAGGAAGGACCTAATCTTGTAATTAAGAGAAAAGGAAAGAGGGGAGGAAGCTTCCTAATCCTCCCCTATATATAGATTAGGACTAGCTAAGTTTATTTGTTGTTGGCTAAGTGTGACAATTAGCTATTCCACCATTTAAATATCTTGCCATTTAATTTCTTGTCAAATTTAAATACCTTGTCTTTCACCTTAAATTCATTTAATTTCAAGTAAGTTTTCATTTAATTATTGTCAATCTTTACTTTATCTTGTCAATCTCTTATCTACCTTTCTTAATCTTTGATTTATGTGTTTATGTTTATGTTCATGATCATGCTTTTATTTTGATCCAAGTGATTTTTGATTATTGTGGTTAAAGTTGTTTGATTTGTTGATTTTAATTGTTTGTTGACGTTTATCTGTTGATTCGTTACTGTTTAAATTAATCTTTGTGTTGATTTTGGTTGAATTTTGTGTTAGATCGTGTTTGTCTGTAATCCCTTGTTCTTCGGGGGAGTTTGTTGTGTTTCTGATCTTTCCAGGAATACTTCCGAACCAAGTAGGAGGGAAAGTGCTCATTCGGAACTCCAAAGTTCCGAGTCAAGGGTTCATCCGGAAGATTTTGGGACAAGCAAAACTTCCGAGTCAAGCTGTTCATCCGGAACATTCAAAGTTCCGGACGAAGGGAAACTTCCGACTCAAGCTCTGTTCATTCGGAACTAAAAAGTTTCGGATCAACTTACTTCATTCGGAACTTAAAAAGTTCCGGATCAAGAAGACTCATTCGGAACCTCAAAAGTTCCGAATCAAGGGGTTGTTCATTCGGAACTTAAAAATTCCGAATAAACTTCCGAATCAAGGGGCTAGTTCCGGATCAGTGTTTGTTCATTCGGAAGTTTTAGAACTTCCGAATCAAGGAGGTTCATTCGGAATCTTCCGAATCAAGGGTTAATCATAAGTTCCGAATCAAGGCAAGTTTTAGAAGTTCCGAATCAGTAAAGTTCCGAACGAAGGATTGTTTTGGATAAGTGACATATTCAGATCAATTTGTTCCGGATCAAGGATTTTGGAAATATTCCAAGCGAAGAAGAATCATTTCAACCGAAGGTGACATTCCGGACGAGTGATTGTTCCAAACGAAGGTTTATTCCGAATGAGCTGTATTCAGGTTCTTATTAGCTTTTGTCTTTGATTTTTATTTTCAAGCTTTATTTTTCCTGCCTTTTATTTAGTTGCACTTTAAATTATTAGCCTTAGCTTTATTTTAGTGTTGCCTTAGTTTAAGTTTTAGTTGCGTTTTATGTTTGCCTTAGTTAGATTTAAGTTTGCGTCATTTACTTTAGTGCCCTTTAATCTCAGTCACGTTTTTAAATACTTGCACCTTTATTTTAATTAGACTTAGATTTACTTTAAGAGCACCTTTACTTTAATTGTTTTGGCATTTTTATTTAAAAAAACACTACAACGACACATCTTTGATTCCACCAAAAACAATAGAGTCACACATTAAACACAAGTTTTTCAATTCGAAGAGACATACTTAAACGAATCTTTTTACCTGGCCAAAAGCCTTGTATCAGGAACTCATGGCTCCAACGGTCAAGTTCCTCGTCAAAATCATGTTGCTCCACCGGGACAAAATAGGTATAACAATGGGAATAATTTTAACCGTGGTAACCAAGGGAATTTAAATCAAGGAAATGGGTTTAATGCTAATCAAAATAATCAAGGTTTTCACTATAACCAAAATGATTTGTCAAGCTACATTAAAACGAATGAGGCAAATTTGAAAGCTTTTCAAAATAATGTTCAAGGACAAATGGCAACTTTGAAAAATAAGTTTCAAAATACGATCAAGGGGCAAAATAACAAGATTGAGCTTAACCAACAAAGATTTGAACAAATACTAGAGCAAAACCAAAACCGTTTTTAGCTAATATTAGAGCAAAGTCAAAATCGAATGCAACAAAGTTTGGAACAAGGTCAAAAAAATTGCTTTTGATGTTTGATTCTTTCATGAGCAAACCTTCCTCGTCTTCCGGTGGCTTAACTAGTAACACCATTCCAAACCCGAAGGGTGAGATGAAAGCTATAACCACACGTAGTGGGAAGGCTTTAGACGGATCTTTGCTTCCACATGTGAGCACCTCTCCGGTGAGGGAAGTGGAGCAAGAACTCGAGGTGGTTGAAGAAAAGGAAATTCCTATTCCACCAAAGGTAGACCAATTGCCTATTCCGGAACCCGAGCTTCCGAAGACTAAACCCACACTACCCTACCCTTCGAGACTTAACAAAGAGAAGCTCCGCGAAAAGACCAATGCTCAAATGTCTACGTTTCTTGAGGTATTTAAAAAATGTATATTAATCTTCGCGGATGCATTGCTTAACATGCCTAAGTTTGCTTCAACAATGAAAAGGATGATGAACGATAAAAAGAAATTGATCGAAGTGTCTACATCTTTAAATGAAAGTTGTTCCGCAGTTCTCTCTAAAAAGTTTCCCAAAAAGCTTAGAGACCCCAGTCAGTTTTTGATACCATGTGATTTCCCTAATATGGAAGAATGCTTAGCATTAGCCGATCTTGGCGCTAGCATTAATTTGATGCCTCTTTCCGTGTGGAAAAGGTTATCACTTCCCGAGCTTACACCTACTAAGATGACTCTCGAGCTAGCGGATCGATCGACCGCCTTTCCAAAAGGTATAGCCGAGGACGTGTTAGTCAAAGTAGGAAAGCTCATCTTCCCAGCGGATTTTGTAATTTGTGATTATCCGGAAAATTTTCGTGTGCCTCTTATTTTGGGAAGACCGTTTTTAAATATGGCTAGTTCTATAGTTGACATGAGAGCGGGGAAATTGACTTTATGTTTTGATGATGAAAGTATCACACTTTATGTTGGTAATATCTCGAGACCTTCTTCCGAGTGTGATGAGGAACCAATCAATCAAATCGATGTGATTGATGTTTCTAGTGAAGAAGTTTCACAAGTTATTCTTAGTTTTTCGGATATTTCCAAAAGTGGCAATCCCACTTCAGCGAATCCGCTTATCTCTTTGGCTAAACCTCCACTCACTCCATTTGGGGGAGGGGACTTCGTTCTAGAAGAGCTCAATGATAATGGTCATTCAAAAATCGATAAGGAAATTGATGATTACCTTAGCAAACCATTCGATCCTAGTGAGTTGATAGTGAGAATTTTGATCCCGAGAGAGATATTGCGTTGATTGAAAAGTTGTTGAATATGGATCCTTTTGAATCACCACCTTTGGAATTAAAAGTTGTGAGTGAAAATGAGACTAAAGTGAAAACATCTATTGAAGAAGCAACCGAATTAGAACTTAAGGAACTTCTCACTCATTTGGAGTATGCTTTTCTTGAAGGAACGGATAAATTACCGGTGATTATTGCTAAGGGATTAAAGGACCATTAAAAGGATGAACTTATTAAAGTGCTTAAGAAACATAAACGGGCCATTGCATGGAAAATCTCCGACATTAAGGGTATAGATCAAAAATTTCGTACTCATAAAATTCTAATGGAGGAAGATTATTAACCCGCTATCCAAAATCAAAGAAGGGTCAATCCAAAGATTCATGAGGTGATCAAAAAGGAAGTCACTAAACTTCTAGACGCTGGAATGATCTACCATATCTCGGATAGTCCATGGGTTAGTCCCGTGCATTGTGTTCCAAAGAAAGGAGGAATGACGGTTGTTACTAATGAGGATAATGAATTGATTCCTACTAGACTTGTGACCGGTTGGCGTGTTTGTATCTACTATAGGAAGCTTAATGATGCCACTAGGAAGGATCATTTTCCATTACCTTTTATGGATCAAATGTTAGAGAGACTAGCGGGAAATGAATTCTATTGCTTTTTGGATGGATTTTCCGGCTATTTCCAAATTCTCATTGACCCTCGTGATCAAGAAAAGACCACATTCACTTGTCCTTATGTAACATTTGCTTATCAAAGAATGCCTTTTGGATTATGCAATGCTCCGGGGACGTTCCAAAGGTGTATGATGGCCATTTTCCATGATATGATCGAAAAAACCATGGAAGTCTTCATGGATGATTTCTTGGTTTTCGGGGAGTCTTTCACTTCATGTCTCTCTAACTTAGAAAGAATGTTGCAACGTTGTGAGGAAACGAATCTTGTGCTTAATTATGAAAAATGTCACTTCATGTGCAAAGAGGGAATTGTGTTAGGACATAAGATCTCTAAGGCCGGTATTAAGGTTGATAGGGCTAAAATCGACGTGATTGCCAAATTACCTCCACCTACCACCGTTAAGGGAGTTCGGAGTTTTCTCGGCCATGCCGGCATCTATAGACGTTTTATTCAAGACTTCTCTAAGATAGCTCGGCCTATGACCCATCTTTTGGAAAAAGAGACTCCATTCCTCTTTTCGGATGAGTGTATTCAAGCCTTTGAGATGATTAAAAGGAAATTAACCAAATCTCTGATTTTAGTTGCTCCGAATTGGGACCTACCTTTTGAAATTATGTGTGATGCTAGTGATTACGCGGTAGGTGCGGTTTTGGGGCAACGTAAGTCAAAACATTTCTTGCCTATACACTATGCAAGTAAGACAATGACGGATGCTCAAACAAAGTACACTACAACGGAAAAGGAGTTACTTGCCGTTGTGTATGCTTTTGAAACGTTTAGACCATATTTCGTCTTGTCTCAAACCATAGTGTATACGGACCACTCGGCTATCAAATATCTTGTTAATAAACAAGATGCTAAGCCGAGGTTGCTCCGGTGGATTCTCCTCCTTCAAGAATTTAACTACAAAATTATAGACAAAAAAGGATCCGAGAATCTCGCGGCCGATCATTTATCTTGACTTGAGAATCCTCACCAAAGCGATCAAGAGAATAAAGAAATCAATAAAAAATTTCCTCTCGAGAGGCTTGGTATGATTGCTTTTCGTGGTGATGATAGTACCCCATGGTTTGCGGACATTTCAAATTACCATGCGGGGAAATTTGTGATCAAGGGTATGTCGGCCCAACAAAAACGAAAGTTTTTCAAGGATATATCCTATTACTTTTGGGACGACCCCTATTTGCTTCGTATGTGAGTGGATCAAGTGATTCGTAGGTGCGTGTTTGGTAAAGAAGCTCAAGATATCCTTAAATCTTGTCATGAGGGACCCACCGGGGGACATCATGGTGCCAATGCCACCGCGAAGAAAGTCTTTGATGCCGGTTTCTTTTGGCCTTCCATATATCGTGTTGCCCAAGACTTGGTCAAGACTTTTGATGCTTTTCAACGTCAAGGAAAGAACTCACAAAGGGATGAAACGCCTAAAAACATTATCCAAGTTTTTGAAATCTTTGACATGTGGGGAATTTATTTAATGTGGCCATTTCCATCATCGAAAGGAAATAATTATATTCTCATAGTTGTGGACTATTTGTCTAAATGGGTTGAAGCCAAGGCTTTACCCACGAATAATGCTCGAGTTGTGGTGAAATTTTTGAAACAACTCTTCGCTAGGTTTGGAACTCCACGGGCTATTATAAGTGATCATGGGACCCTTTTTTGTAATGAACAATTTGAAAAAGTTCTAAATAAATATGGTGTCACTCATCGACATTCGACGGCTTATCACCCTCAAATGAGTGGTCAAGTGGAGGTTTCAAACCGAGCTCTTAAGAGAATTTTGGAGCGTTTTATTGGAGAAAGTCGTACTTCATGGTTGGATAAATTGGATGATGCATTGTGGGCTTTCCGTACGGCTTACAAGACGCCAATTGGTTGCACACCATTTAGGTTGGTCTGTGGAAAGGCATGCCACTTGCCAATTGAACTCGAACATAAGGCGTATTGGGCTCTTAAGCATTGTAACTTTGATTTGAGGACCGCGGGTGATCATCGCAAGGTTCAATTGAATGAACTAAGTGTATTAAGGTATCAAGATTATGAAAATTCTTTGATCTATAAAGAGAAGACTAAGAGGATTCATGACTCTAAGATCAAAAACCTCATTTTCAATGTTGGTGATCAAATCCTCTTATTCAACTCTAGACTTAAGATTTTCTCGGGCAAGCTTAAATCCCGTTGGTCCGAACCATTCACCATTTCACAAAGTTTCCCTTATGGCACCGTTGAGCTAGCTCAAAAAGACGGGGCTAACTTTAAGGTGAATGGTCATCGAGTGAAACACTACTTTAGAGGGGACATACCTACGGAGGTTGTTCCGGATCTTCAAACTTTCCCTAAGGACCAATGAATGCGGGGATCGAGTCGAGCTCATGAATCGGTTAACAAAAACGAGGTGCCTTGTGGGGGAGTCTCATACATTCTATCTTCTATCTATTTTCTAACACTAATAAGGCTTGATCTTTCAAGCTCGTGCTCGTGTTTTGTTGTGTTGTGAATCTTAGGTATGACCCTAATCATTGAAGACTCTCGTGTTCGGTTTTTCCGGTCCACTTGATCTTCCAATCTTTGATTGCCAAAAGGGGCACACAATCTATCCTATTTTTATCGAATAACGTTTTATCTTGAGGCATAATTAATAAACGTCTTATGGATTTGCGTGCTCTTTCCATGTTAGGATTTTGCATTAGACTCTTTTTGTTTTAGCAAGGGGTTGTTACTGTTGAGCTAAGAAACATTGAGGACAATGTTTGATTTTAGCATGGGGGAGTCAGTCGATATAATCGCTTGCTATTGCTTTTGTTGTGTCTTAACGTAATTGTGTTTCTCGTTTTTCATAAAAATTTAAATTTTTAGTGTTATTTTTTTGGTTTTAATAAAGAAAATAAGTGCTTTTGACACAAATGTAGGCTTTCCGTTGGTGAAAATAAAAATAGTTTTTGACTCGACTCGGTTTTTTACCTTAGCTTTTCCTTAACGTGTTTGAATTAAGTTTTGCTAGGCTTTTATATAGGGGACTTTAAAATGCGAAAGTCTTAACTCATACGGGTTAAGAACAAGAACTTTTCGCAAGATCCTATAATTGATCCTAGAAAGTCGTTTATCAAGGGAACTTTAAAACGAAAATTCTAAAACTTGAAAAGTATAAGAAGATGCAAGATCCTATAGATGACTTGAAAACCCAAAACTTTGATTTAATAGGCTAAGTATCCATTGATTTCACATTTTTGAAATTTTACAATATGGAGAACAAGAGATGATAGAGTTTAATCATAAGTTTCTAAGGTTAAATCTTCTTTGTGTAAGTATTTTTGTGTTTGATTTAATCTCCTCGTATTTATTTTTCACACTTGAATAATAATTGCTTAATAAATGAAGTTTTTAGCGGTTTAGGCTTGATATCTTAACTCGTAAGTCCTTCTTTTTCTTCACTTGTAATTAAAGTGAGAACACATTAAGGGTGTCAGCGTCATGGACTTTTGATCATGGGATTGCGGAAATTTGGCTTACTATACATATCACATTAATAAGAAGAATAAATAAAAACATGTTCTCTAGGAGCCTTCGGGTGGGAGTCATGTAGCACTAACCTTGTCATTAGAGCCTTAGGGTGTATGACATGGGGACGTGTTTAATAAAAATTGCTTCATCATCATGAGCCATAAGGTGGGATGGTGATTGTCAATTCCCTTATTTTTGTCCAAGGAGCCTTCGGGTGTGGATTTTAAATAAGGAGCACAATTGTATCTTAAAGAGCCACAAGGTGATATGATGTGATTGTTGCTAACTCCATTAATAAGGTCATAATTGACTTTGGAGGTTTTATTTTTGCTTTTAAGTAGTTTTATTAGCCAAATTTCGGGTTCGGGGATTTATCCCTCAAATCGTGTTAAGTTATCCTTGATGTGGGCTTTCTTTAGTGACAACAGTTTTTGAAGTCGAGGTTAGGTTTTGAGTGTTGAGTTTACACCGTTCTTGCTTTCATTTTTGGACTAATAAATATCAAATACAGTCAAATGAGGCTTTGGGTGAATGACAAATAAAATCTAGAGATACAATTAGGAATAATAGGAGATTGAGTTTAACACAAATTACTTGTATGAGCTGTCTTAACTTTGGGGGGCTTATGATTAACAATGATCTTGTTTTTACATTTGGCATGGAAAAGTGAAAAGTCGGGGACGATGAATCTATTTGAGTTTTATGATCCTAAAAGTTATTTTTCAAATAATGAAAGCAAGGGGGAGTTTGATATTAGTAATTTTACTCATATCAGTGGTAGTAGTAGCATTGGTGGTGGTGGTAGGAACCGGAGATGGAGTGGGATGAACAACCGAAGGTGTGTGATTGTGGTAAAATACGACCTTTTAGGAAAAAGGCGTAAAAGCGGTAAGTATTGAACAAATGACTTTAGGAAAAATCAAGTGTTAATGACCCTTATGAATTCAAAGTTCATTTCCCAAGGAGGTATATATGTGTGACTAAGATGTACAAGATTTGAGATTAATATTTGGTTTAGAAGGGGATGAGAAGAGAAGATGACGATGTCGTGAAAATTACTACTAGAAAGTTAAAACGTAAAACCGTACAAACTACAAAAATAAAAATTAATTCTAAAAATTACCAAAAATTCACCAAAAATCAAAATAAATAAACTAAGAGTTTACCAATGATCAAAACGTTTTCAAACCTTTTAAATAATTAAATATTCAATTTTTAAATGCTAATTAAAGCCGTAAAAATCAAATAAATTATCAAAAAGCCCAAATAAATATATTTCAATTGGTAAACCTCAAAAATGACCTAAAAAGATTAAAAACTATTTTTAGAAATTTTTAAACTAATAAAAACTATTAAAAATGATTTAAAAACTATTAAAACTTAAAATAATTTTAAAAATTAATCTAAAAGTGATAAAATTATTCTAAAATTTGCTAAATTCCTATTTTAATGTATTTAACCTAAGAAAAATGTAAAAAGTTGGAAAATGTGAAATTTGAAAAATAATAATAAAATAATATTAAAATAATATTAAAAATCCAAAAATTATAAAAAACTCTAAAAACTTGCAAACTAGTTTATTTTAACCTAAATAATCAGAAAATCAAAGTGAAATTACTAGAATACCCCTATTGGGCCCTCAAATGGGCCAAAACCAAAAACAGTCAACACAATTAGGCTTTTGGGCCCAAAAAGTCAAACTTGGCCCAATTGACTTGGAAAAGCCCTATCTGACTCAAAATTCAATTCTAAGAACAAAACTCTAAAGGCCCAAAAGCTGAATATGAGCTTATCACAGCTTATTAAGCACACAACTTATTCTTATTGGGCTTTTCAGCCCATTAAGAAATAAGCCAATGCCATAAGCTCTAATTTGACACACAACCTTCTTTTGGGATGCTTATGAGATCTGTAAAAAGAAATTATGAAAAAGCTCACTCAATAAGCCAGAAATAAGCAAAGTATTATTTCACTAAAAGACAAAATAGTCGTTTTTGAGAAATAAGGCACCTCAGGACTTGATTCAACTTGCAAAAGATCACAAATGGACTCAATAAGCCAAATCAATCAACAAAATTCCAATAAGCACAACCAATAAGCCAGAATAAGAACAAATGAACTTATGAAAAAGTCAATGAAGTTGGTTTTCTAGTCAAACCCTAAAGTCAACCCACCAAATGCTCCAGTATGAACAAATGGGTCAAATAATGAGCACCTATTACAAAATCCAAGTTGTTGCTGGTTATAATAAGCTATTATAGCTTATTGATAAGATGACACCAATTTTACACTAGCAGTGGCAACTAGCAGGGGAAAGGAGTTCCCACTGCTTTGACTATTTGACCAAGCTTATTTGAGAGTTCTGGTTGGATTCAATTAGAAACAAAGGCACCCTTGTGACCAGTGAATCACAAGGAGTCAATAGCAACAAGAAAATCACAATTTGGTTCACACAATAAGCCACAATCAATCAAACAGTCACCAGATACCACACAGACATGGAAATAAGCAGTTAAGCACTTAATAAGCAGATTTAGCAAGAATAAGCCAACCAAACTTAACAGGATGCATACACAAGCTATATAAAATAAGAATAAACACAGAGCAACAAGAATCAAACACTGAATCAAATCAAACAACAAGATCTAGGCACAAATAGTTACTGATGAACAATGAACATATGCAGAAACAAGTTTGCTGATCTATTTGACACTTGATCCAATTTCAAGCCTCAAATCCTTCTTCCCTAGTGTGATTAACTAAGGTTTAGCACTTGTTAGCCCTAGCCTAAGCTTAGATCTAGGTGTCCTCAAAATCCTAGCCAATTTTACCAAGTATTCAAGATTTTATACCCTATTTTATGAATCTATGTATTTCAAACCTTCAAACATGCAAACAGATGAACAAATGCACTCAAATAACAGATACTAACACTTGCAAACAACAAACCACAACTTAACAAGCCACAATCCCAACTTATGTTGTAAACCCAAACATCCTTTTAAAACTTGTTTTTCACAATTTTTCAAAGGCTCATGCAGATTTTACCCACAAATCGGTCTAATAACACCTCATAAACATCAAACCAAGCCAAATAAACAATAATCAACCACAATATCTCAGATTCAAGAACAAATCCACAAAAATCACAATTAATCAGAAACTTAAAGAGAAAATGAAAAGGGGAGAAGATGCAAACCTCCAAGACCTACATCCAGGCCTTGGATTGTTTGAGCTGAGGTACTAGCAGAACAAGTACCAGCTTCCAAGCTGCTAAGAAGAACAAACCACAAAGTGAGATCAAAATAATGCCAACTTTCTGATTTTTGATGCAAAAGCTTTATCACTTAAAACCTTGCCTCAAAAACCTTCAAACAAGATTATGGAAATCAGATTTTAGCTTATCAAACACCAAACTTTTATAAATAACAGAATAGAATTCAAAATTTTCAGAAATTCAAACTTTATTTCATAAAAAGGAATTACAAAGATTTAAAAGCTAAAATCTGGAACAAAGGGACTCTCAAATGTTGAGGTCTCCTTTTATAGGCAAATGCCTGGCTAAACACTATTCACAAACCCTAGCACTAAATTCTCTAAAATGCCCTTGGTCCTTCTAGACATTTTGATGGAATGAGTTGTTCAAATGCATCTTGGACGTTCATTTCAGCTTTGATATGAAGCAAAGAGTCTATGTTGTTGATTTGGCCACGTCATTTTACTTGGAGGCTATGTTGCATTTTCATTGGTTAAGGAGGTTGAGTGTGGGGTCCAAGGAGTAGTGGGAGTGAGGGTTTTGTGTGTGGGATTTGTTTCTGCACATGCGAATCAAGTGTGGGTAAGGTTAATTTATATTTACCCTTTGTTTAAGTTGGTGTAAATTCTGGGTTGGTAAAAGTGAATAGTAACTCGTTTGATCCGAAATTGGGGGAATGGAAGTTGTTTGGCGCAATTTGGGAGTGTAAATATTTCAGTGCACACAAATGGCCCTTGTATTTTGGGATTTTTGGTAAAACGTGTTTTCAGCCATAGAAACTTGATTTCCTTTGTTATTAACTTTCATCATTTGGCAATTTTGGCACATAACTTTCCAAAAGGGTTTATAAGGGTTATTTTTGCCACTTTTGCATATTTGAAGGAATGATTTTGGACATTCTTGATCTTCAAAGGTCTTCAATGTATCTTTGGCTTGATGAGGGACCATAATTGACAATTTGAATTTGTTGAGGGACTAATCTTGCCATTTCTTCAAAGTTGAAGGACCTTTTGTGTAATTTTGACAAACTTAAGGGACCAAACTTGTAATTATGAATATACAAGGATTTTAAGTGTCATTTCTTTAATAAATGAGGATCAATCTTGTATGTCTTCAAGTCTTCAAGGGTATTTGTTGAGTATTCCATGGTTAGGGCCCGGTTCTTTGTACGGCTTCATTTCTCGTGTCCGTTTTTCCTTGTATCTTGTGATGTTTTGTCTTTTTCACGATATCCATACCTAAAATACACAAGTAAACAAACACAATCATATATATGGTATATTATGACATTTTTATGCATTTAAAGCCCGAAAAGAACGATGAGATCATGTATAAATGCCATCTCATCACTCCCCCATACTAAGCCATTGTCGTGCCCTCACGCAATGCTAGAATAAAGTATCTAAGCATCACCAAAGTTCAATTTTATTAACCTTTATTGAAAAGTAAAAGACTTGCAACATACTACGAAGATGTGAAAAGACATAATGTATGATTTTCATCACAAAAAGTGACTTTCAGGGTCAGAGAATAGAAACAAGTAAATGTCCCTTAGAGTAAACTTCGTCATACTTGATTGTCATACATTCCATGCTAAGTGCAAAAACGAGATCATTGTTGGTACAAGTCACAATGCTAACACTACTTATACGTCCAAATTGTGTAATACTTTTTCTCCCCGCAATCCTAGTTATTATTAAAGGAAATGGGTTACTAGCATTTTTTAACTAATTGTCATGGATCACAAGTGATTCATATTGACTTATTTGAGTAGTTATTAGTCCGAAAGCAAAGTAGCACGATTTGATCAATAGTTAGCCGAAGGACAAAATCTTTTAAAACGGCTTCTCGTGTATCTCCTTAAGTTCATATCTTGGCATAACTCGTTTCACGATTTGAGACCTTTCTCGGACCAATATTTGGCATGTACTTCATACTTCAAATTTTGGGAAGACGTTCTTGAAATTATGGTCTTCCCTTCATATATTTGGAATTTCTTCACTTCATATTTGGACCACGACTTCATCATTTTTCTTCAATCTTTACTTTGGATTTTGATATACAACGATCCGCCTCCTTTTCGGACTTGGATATATTTATCCTCATACCTTGTAAGGGTCTTTTTGGATAGACTTTCTCCATGATCTTTAGGGGAGTAATTGCTTTTTGTCGTGTGTCTCGATCCTTCATATTGATTTAGGAATAATGATACTTCACATCATCTTGGATCTTTAGCAAAAATAGAGCTCCTCATGCCTTGTTAGGGCCTTTTTGGATGATCGCCAATCTTCGCGTCCCGCTTCAATAAGTTATGCCTTGGCTATGAACTCTATTCAACCCCGAGCAACTTTTAAACGATCTTGCGCTAGAGGCTAAGTAACCTTTCAAATCGCACGACCTTACTTATTGCAATTATGATTTATTCCTAATGCATTGATCTTATGGGAAGAAAAAGCCAAAATTAAAAACATATGAGTTTTTGAAAGAACATTTTCATGTTCTACGTTTAGCATGATCACTTGTCTAACTCTATCATCTCTCGTTCTTCACTATATAAAGACCTCTAATTAAAGAGACTCGTGAATACTTAGCCATGCAAGTCAAAATTAAGCAAAATTTGGATTAGCTTTCATTAAGACTATATCAAATCAAAGTTTTGGGTTTTCAAGCCACCTATAGGATCTTGCACTTTCTTGGACTTTTTCAAGTTTAGAGAATGCGTTTTATAGTTCCCTTGATAAGTGACTTTCTAGGATCAATTATAGGAACTTGCGAAAAGTTCTTGTTCTTAACCCATAAGAGTTAAGACTTTCGTGTTTTAAAGCTCCCTATATAAAAGTCTAGCAAAACTTGAGTTGAGCGGGTTAAGGAATGTAAATGGCTCCAAATGCCCATCAAGTCAAAAATTAACTCTTATTCTACCCAACGGAAAATATACATTCATGTCTTAAAAACACTTATGAAAACTAAGAAAAATTTTAAAATTTGGCCATTTTTAGCCTTATTAGCAACAAAACAAAACATTGAAATTTGGAAAGCGTGAGGGCGTAGCAAAGCAAGTACCTATTCACCCCCCATACTAAAAGCAAACATTGTCCTCAATGTTTCGAGTCTAAAGGTGGAGCACCCCCATACTAGAGACGAAGAATCGAATGCTTAGGATCTAGCATGGAAAGGGTGATCAACAATATATCTAAAGCCGTTTATTAAGTATGCTAAAAGATAATTGTTAGAACAATAAAGGATATGTCATGGATTCGTGAAAAACTTCTTCAAGCAAACGATGGAGGTTCACGTAAACGAATACGAGAGTCTTCAATCGTTTGCTGATGATGATGATCTAGATAACACAATCACAAACAACCACGAGGCAACGAGTTGAAAGGGTACAAGTACCCTTATTAGTGAATAGTAAGCACAAAGGATAAGCATGGGATCTCCCCCACGAGGCACCTCGTTTTTGATTACCGATTCATGAGCTCAACTCGATCCCCTTAATGCTAATTATCATTGGGGAAGGTGACTTGGTCGAGGGCAACCATTGAAGGAATTTCCCCACCAAAGTAGTGCTTAAGCCTATGTCCATTCACCTTGAAATTAGGACCATCATCTTGAGCTAGCTCGATGGTCCCATACGGAAACACTTGTGTAATGGTGAACGGACCCGACCAACGAGATTTCAATTTCCCGGAAAATATCTTAAGTCGAGAGTTAAAAAGCAACACTTGATCTCCAACGTTAAAAACCCGGTTTTTAATCTTTGAATCATGAAACTTTTTAGTCTTTTCTTTAAAAATTAATGAATTTTCATAAACATTATCTCTTAATTCATCCAATTCATTCAATTGTATTTTCCGGTGATCTCCCGCGGTCTTCAAGTTAAAGTTTGCATGCTTAAGGGCCCAATAGGCCTTGTGCTCCAACTCAATGGGCAAATGACAATTCTTCCCATAGACTAACTTATAAGGAGTGCAACCGATAGGTGTCTTATAAGCGGTCCTAAAGGCCCATAAAGCGTCATCAAGTTTGTCGGACCATGAAGAACGGTTTTCTCCAATTGACCTCTCTAAAATCCTCTTCAAAGCTCGGTTCGAAACCTCGACTTGCCCACTCGTTTGCGGGTGATAAGCCGTAGAAAGACGATGAGTAACTCCATATTTCTTTAGAACCTTTTCGAATTGGTCATTACAAAAATGGGTTCCACGATCGCTTATAATAGCACGAGGGGTTCCGAACTGAGAGAATAGTTGCTTCAAAAACTTCACTACCACACGAGCATCATTAGTAGGCAAAGCCTTAGCTTCCACCCACTTAGAAAGGTAGTCCACCGCGACGAGGATATATTTGTTGCCATGAGACGATGGGAACGGCCCCATAAAGTCTATTCCCCATATGTCGAAAATCTCACACACTTGAATTATGTTTTGCGGCATTTCATCACGTTGAGACGATTTTCCTTGACGTTGGCACGAGTCACACGACTTCACAAGTGCGTGGGCATCACGATAGATAGAAGTCCAAAAGAAACCGGCATCGAAAACTTTCTTAGCCGTGAGATTAGCACCGTGGTGACCTCCCGTGGGTCCCTCGTGACAAGCTCTAAGGATATTAGAAGCTTCGGCACCAAAAACACAACGTCGAACGAGTTGATCCGCACAAACTCGAAAGAGATAAGGGTCGTCCCAAAAATAGAACTTGACGTCACGAAAGAATTTTCGTTTTTGTTTTGTCGTCATACCCTTGATTATGAAATTGCTCGCATGGTAATTTGCAATGTCGGCAAACCATGGGGTGGTGTCTTTAGAATTCACTACACCGAGTGTCTCGAGAGGAAATGTTTCGGTGATTTCCTTGTTCTCGAAAACATCTTTGTGAGGATCTTCTAGACGAGAGAGATGATCGGCCGCTAGATTCTCGGCTCCTTTTTTGTCAAGCACGGTGACATCAAATTCTTGGAGGAGGAGCATCCAACGAAGCAATCTCGGCTTAGCATCTTGCTTAGCTAAGAGATACTTGATAGCCGAATGGTCGGTATACACGATGCTTTTAGTTAAGACGAGATAAGGTCGGAACTTCTCAAAAGCATAGACCACGACAAGGAATTCCTTTTCTGTTGTGGTGTACTTTATTTGAGCCTCAATCATCGTCTTACTAGCATAGTGGATAGGACGGAAATGTTTGTCATAACGTTTCCCTAAGACGTCCCCTATAACATAATCACTTGCATCGCACATGATTTCAAAGGGTAATTCCCAATTAGGAGCAACAAGAATGGGAGCTTCGGTAAGTTTCCTTTTGAGAGTTTCGAAAGCTCTAACACAATCCTCATTGAAGTTAAAAGGAGCATCCTTCTCGAGAAGGTGTGTCATAGGTCGAGAGATTTTCGAAAAGTCCTTGATGAAACGACGATAAAAACCCGCGTGGCCTAGGAAACTCCTAACTCCCTTAACGGTTTTGGGATGAGGTAACTTGGCGATGACGTCTACCTTAGCTTTATCGACCTCAATCCCTGCCTTCGACACCTTATGTCCTAAGACGATTCCTTGTTTACACATAAAATGATATTTTTCCCAATTAAGCACAAGATTGGTTTCTTCACAACGTTTTAACATTTGCTCGAGATTAGATGACGTGAACGAACTGCCAAACACCGAGAAGTCATCCATAAACACTTCCATCGACTTCTCGATCATATCGTGAAAAATCGCCATCATACACCGTTGAAACGTACCCGGTGCATTACAAAGTCCGAAAGGCATCCTACGATAAGCGAACGTTCCATAAGGACACGTAAATGTAGTCTTCTCTTGATCACGAGGGTCGATAGGGATTGGAAAGTAACCGGAAAAACCATCTAAAAAGCAATAGAATTCATTTCCCGCAAGTCGCTCCAACATTTGATCCATGAAGGGCAAAGTAAAGTGGTCTTTACGAGTGGCGTCATTTAACTTTCGGTAGTCAATACACACCCTCCAACCGGTCACAACACGACTCGGAATTAACTCATTGTTTTCATTGGGCACAACGATCATTCCTCCCTTTTTAGGGACACAATGGATTGGGCTCACCCATGGGCTATCGGATATAGGATAAATCATTCCCGCGTCAAGGAGTTTAAGGACCTCCTTTTTAATGACTAATACTTGATTTTGCAACCAAGTATAAAATCTTTATCGTCCGAATCCTTTCGAATTGAAAACCGGTCTTAAGTGCGACTCAATCGTCTTTTGGTGAATCATGAGAATGGTTTGGTTTGTTTGTCTAATTTTAAACTATTAGCAAGAAATTAAAGTGTCGTTGAGTAAAGTGGAAGAATAAAGATTAATACTAAAATGACGAGTAAAAATAAATGCTTGTAAACTTAAAGGCTAGATTAGAAAAATGCTTTAACACTTAATAAAAACTAACACTTAGAAATTTAATGAAAATAATAACTAAACAAGCCAAATTGGAATAAGCCAAAAACAAGCCCAGATCGGAATATATTCCGTTCTGGTGGTCGGAATGTGGGGAATGATGCACACAATCGGAATATGGGAAGGGTTCAGATCGGAATGTCCACAAAATGATATCAATCGGAATAATGGCGAATCCTACTTATCGGAATATTGGGAAAAGTCCCAATCGGAATGTCCAGAAAATTGCACCTATCGGAATACCACAAAACTGTCCAATCGAAATAACTGAATAAGCACAATCGGAATATGGGGAAACCCTTTTCCGATTGGCAAATCGGAAAAGGGGAGGCTGCTCGGAATGTTCAAATCGGAAAGGGGTTTATACCCTTTCCGAAAATGATGCGATTCGGGAAAAAAGCCAATGAAATAAGCTATTTTAACAAGCTTTTCACCAACTAAAACGAATCAATACTAGACCAAATCAAATAAGCACTTTTATCAACTTATCTAACTCGAAATTAGCAACTTTTTGGATCAAACAATAAAAACATAAACTTTTTAAGAAAACTTTTTATAAAGTAAATAAGCTAATCATAAAAGTAAGCCAATAAGCACAAAAGTCTTAAAGCTTAATCAAATGAAAACTTATGAAATGATCAAAAGATTAACTTTTAAGCACGAAATCAATTAGAACAACACGGATCATATGATAATCGCACCAAAATCAATCTAAAATCAAAGAAAAGTAGAATGAGATTAAGGATTAAAATCTTAAAATGAAACTTGATTAATAAAAATAAGCAATACAAAGTGTTTAATCTTGAAAGATTAAAAGAAAAAGATGAAACTTAGTGAGAGAAAGTTTAAGACTTTCTCTCTCTAAAACTAGAAAGAAAATGAAAAAGTGAAAAACTAGCTAAATTAACTAATCACCCTCCTAATGACTATTAGGAGGGTATTTATAGGGAAGGTGGAAGGAGTGCATGTGTTGCATCTTCTTTCTTGCTTTCTTCACGTTTTCTCGACTCGACTTTAATTCTTTGTCTTTCTCGTCTCGGGATTTGAACTTGTCTTTTAATTTTCTTCTTCTATTAGACTTAAGTTCTTCGACTTCGTTAAACTTCCGTCTTTAGACTTTTTCTTCGATAAATCTTCAGAATAGGCCTTGGACTTTCATTCTTTTTGCACTCTTGATCTTTTGACTTCGTCTCTTCCCGTTTTCTTCGATAAAAGCCCGTGAAAGCCCGTGTTTTCTTCCTTTTTCATATTTTGGTCCTAAAACACAATAAAAACACAAACCACGCATAATTCCGACTTTTACGACATAAATCACACGTTTTGGTCTTGTTATTATTGGAAATAAGTGGTAAAAGGATAAGTGTTTTCACACTTATTAAATCCCATACACTTGACCATTGCAATGCCCTCATGCAATGCATTAATTTTAAAGCGCGGTTTACATTTTCCATCATAAGTAACCCACCTTGGCCTTTATTAAATACTAAACATAAAAAGATAAAACAAGTAAAGAAAAAAACTTACATTGGGTTTTGGCAGCCATGAACGTTTGTCATCCTCAAGTTTCACGTTCCCCATACCAAGCTTAAAAACGAGATCATTGTTATTATAAGTTAGCAAACTATCACGAACTCATGTGGGCCAATTACTCACCTAGACTCCCTTATTCCTAGGTGTATCTCTTATATTTTATTTTTGTCTTGAATGATCACGAGGATGCATTGTTTGACTTATTTCGATAGTTATTTAGTCCGAAAATAAAGTGAATGATTTAATCAATAGTTAGCTAAAGGACCAAATCTTTTAAAACTGCTTCTCGGGATCTCATAAAGTTCATATCTTGGCATAACTCGCTTCACGATTTGAGACCTTTCTCGGACCGATATTTGGCAGCGACTTCATGCTTTGAATCTTGAGAGACGTTCATGAAATAATGGCCTTCTCTTCATAATAGGAATTTCTTCACTTGAAGTTTTGAGAGATTCTTCATCTTTGGACCACGACTTCTTCATTTTTCTCCAATCTTTACTTTGGACTTCGATATACAACGATCCGCCTCCTTTTAGGACTTGGATCTATTTATCCTCATACCTTGTTAGGGTCTTTTCGGATAGACTTCTCCATGACTTTTGGGGAGTTCTTGCTTTTCGTCATGTGTCTCGATCCTTCATATTTATTTTCGATAAATGATTCTTAACATCACTTTTGGATCTTTAACAACAAAATGTAGCCCTCATGCCTTGTTAGGGCCTTTTCGGACTCGCCAATCTTCGCATCCCGCTTCAATAAGTTATGCCTTGGCTATGAACTCTAATCCGTACCGAGCAGCTTTTAAACGATCTGGGGCTAGAAGCTAAGTAACCTTTTAAATCGTACAACCTTATTTATTGCAGATAAATTTATTAACAAGCGGGGGGAGAATAGGCTTATAATTAACTCACATGAATTCACGAAAGAATACCAAACTTATAATTGACTCTATCATCTCTCGTTCTCCACAGTTTAAAATCTCAAGGAATGAGACTCGTGGATGCTTAGCCAATTAAATCAAAGTTTTGGGTTTTCGAGTCATCTATAGGATCTTGCAAATTCTTAGACTTTTTCAAGTTATAGAAATCGCATTTTAAAGTTCCCTTGATAAACGACTCTCTAGGATCAATTATAGGAACTTGCGAAAAGTTCTTGCTCTTAACCCGTGAGAGTGAAGACTTTCGCGTTTTATAGCTCCCTGTATAAAAGCCTAGCAAAACTTGACTTAAACACGTTAAGGATACTAGCTAGAGTAAACTTAGGTAAGTAAACTAGGGTTGAGTCAAAATGTTCACGACTAAGAAAAATTTAAAACAACTTTATTTAAGCAAGGAAACAAAATAACCATAATAAAGGAAAGTAAAACTATACAACTAGGCCAAAATAGATTAAAAATTTTGAAAAATGTCGAAAAATCAAATTTTCCGGTTAAAATGAGGGCAAATTCATGAAAAAGACCACTTACTTAGATAGAAGCCCCCCTACACTTGAGATAAACATTGTCCTCAGTGTTTGAGCATGTGGGAGTAAACTCCCCTACACTTATGACATTGTGCACTTTGTTTAAATCTTGGTAAGGAAAGGACAACTAAAGTGAATTCAATGTGAACATATATAAAATATGAAAAATTGAATCACAAGTGTTTAGGATAGAACCAGGAAGATGGGAACACGGTATCACGGTTCGTCAAAAGTCATCAAGATGCTCGGTGAAGCTTTAATCCCTGCACAGCACAAGAAACAAGACAACAAACACATAGGGGGCTCTCCCCTACACTTATTGTGAAAGCAGTAAAGGATAGATCACGGGTTGCCTCCCGAGAAGCGCTTGTTTTTATTCACCGAGTCACGAGCCTGACTCGACCCAATTTAGTTCATGGGGAACGTGGTGAGGGATGGAATCATCTCATGAGAGATGTCCTCACCAAAGTACAGCTTCAGACGCTGGCCATTCACCTTGAAATTGGGCCCATTCGGCTGAGAAAGCTCAATGGTCCCATATGGAAAGACTCTGGCGACGGTGAATGGACCAGACCAGCGGCTCTTCAACTTGCCAGAGAAGATCTTCAACCGAGAGTTAAAAAGTAAGACTTGATCACCAACGTGGAACTCTCGGTTCTTGATTTTTGCGTCATGAATGATCTTCGTCTTCTCTTTGTAGATCAGCGAGTTCTCATAAGCTTCATTCCTCAGTTCATTTAGCTCGTTGAGTTGAATCTTGCGATGATCGCCGGCTTTGTTGATGTCGAAGTTAACCCACTTCAAGGCCCAGTGCGCCTTATGTTCCAGCTCGATTGGGAGGTGGCAGGCTTTCCCGTACACAAGACGATAAGGTGTACAACCGATCGGGGTCTTGTAAGCAGTATGGAAAGCCCACAGAGCATCATCTAACTTATCGGTCCACGCGGCGCGATGCTCTCCCACAGTACGCTCCAAAATTCGCTTCAATCCACGGTTGGATATCTCGGCTTGCCCATTGGTTTGGGGATGATAGGCGGTGGAAAGACGGTGATTGACGCCATACTTAGCCATGACTCTTGTAAATTGATCGTTGCAAAAATGAGTCCCGCGGTCACTGATGATAGCACGAGGAACGCCAAATCGAGCGAAAAGCTGCTTCAAAAAGTTCACAACCACCCTCGCATCATTCGTAGGAAGAGCCTTGGCTTCAACCCATTTAGAAACGTAGTCGACGGCGACGAGGATGTACTTGTTCCCTTTGGAGGATGGAAATGGCCCCATAAAGTCGATGCCCCATACATCAATGATTTCACATTCCTGTATGAAATTTTGAGGCATCTCATCCTTATGTGTAATCTTGCCTTGGCGTTGGCAAGCATCACAATGCTTAACCATTTCGTGAGCGTCACGATAAATGGTGGGCCAATAGAATCCAGAATCAAACACTTTCTTAGCGGTGTAGTTGGGACCAAAGTGACCACCGGTGGGTCCTTTGTGGCAAGCTTGGAGAATGTCAAAAGCTTCCGGTCCGTCAACACATCGACGAATGATCAGATTAGCACATTGTTTGAATAGATAAGGGTCATCCCAAAAGTAAGTCTTAACATCATTCAAGAACTTCTTCATTTGTTGGGATGTTAACCCTTTGATGATAATACCACCCGCTAAGTAGTTTGAAATGTCCGCAAACCACGGGGTGCCATCAAGATTGAGATTTATAGACATTAAGGTCTCAAGGGGGAAAGAGTCATTGATCTCTTTGTTCGGATGATCCCCTTGATATGGATCCTCAAGTCTGCTCAGATGATCCACGGCCAGGTTTTCGGCTCCCTTCTTGTCACGAATTTCAATGTTGAATTCTTGAAGGAGTAAAACCCAGCGAAGAAGTCTTGGCTTAGCATCACGCTTTGTCATCAAGTACTTCAACGCGGAATGGTCCGTGTATACGATGGTGGGGGATACAACAAGATAGGGGCGAAATTTTTCAAAAGCATAGACAACATCTAAAAGCTCTTTTTCGGTTGTCGTATAATGCAATTGAGCCCCCGTCATTGTTTTGCTAGCATAGTGGATTGGTTGGAAGTGTTTATTCACTCGTTGGTCCAAAACCGCACCAATAGCAAAGTCTCTAGCATCGCACATCAATTCAAAAGGCAGCTTCCAATTAGGGGTAACCAAGACCGGTGCCTTAGTTAGCTTATCCTTAAGAAGATTGAAGGCTTCGAGACACTCTTTAGAAAAGATAAAAGGAGTATCTTTTTCTAAGAGGTGGGTCATCGGGCGAGCGATTTTAGAAAAATCCTGAATGAATCTACGATAGAAGCCCGCATGACCCAGAAAACTTCTCACACCCTTCACGGTTGAAGGTGGAGGTAATTTGGCTATGACATCTACTTTAGCACGGTCGACTTCAAGACCGGCTTTAGAGATTTTGTGTCCTAGCACAATGCCTTCTTTTACCATAAAATGGCATTTTTCCCAATTCAGAACAAGGCGAGTGTCTTCGCACCGCTTAAGCATACGTTCCAAATTGGCAAGGCAAGAAGAGAAGGAATCCCCGAAGACCGAGAAATCATCCATGAAGACTTCCATGGTTTGCTCAACCATGTCATAGAAGATAGCTAACATGCACCTTTGGAAAGTCCCGGGGGCATTGCATAAGCCAAAAGGCATTCGTTTATATGCAAATGTGCCATAGGGACAAGTGAATGTTGTCTTCTCTTGATCTTGGGATCGATGGGTATTTGGAAATAACCTGAGAAACCATCAAGAAAGCAGTAGTATTCATTACCCGCTAAACGTTCAAGCATTTGGTCCATAAAAGGTAGAGGGAAATGATCCTTTCTCGTGGCATCGTTGAGTTTGCGGTAGTCTATACAAACTCTCCACCCAGTAACGAGACGGGTAGGAATCAACTCGTTGTTTGCATTGGGCACAACGGTGATTCCGCCCTTCTTAGGCACACAATGGACTGGACTAACCCATGGTGAATCCGAAATAGGGTAAATCATACCCGCATCAAGAAGTTTGATAACCTCTTTTTTGATGACTTCATGGATTTTAGGATTCACCCTTCGTTGGCTTTGAATTGTGGGCTTAAAGTCGTCCTCCATGAGAATTTTATGTGTGCAAAAGTGAGGATCAATTCCGCGGATGTCAGAGATTTTCCAGGCGATAGCTCTTTTATGCTTCTTCAACATGGCGACAAGTCGGGCTTTTTCGTCTTCTTTTAGATCCTTTGCGATGATGACCGGTAACTTCTCGTTGTCTTCCAGGAAAACGTGCTCAAGATGAGGAGGTAGGTCCTTAAGCTCGAGAGTGGGAGGATCCTCAATAGATGGTGAAACTAACGATGGATCATCATTAGTCACCTCTTTAGGAGAAGGAGGAGACAACGGGTCCTCATTGAGAAGTCTCTCAATAGTACGAATGTCTTCATCCCAATTGGTGGACAAATTATCATACTTAATATCGAGAGGACCCAAGCTAGCTTCGAAATCATCCAAGTCACTTTCTCCAAAAGGAGTCAATGCTGGAGCAATTGAGGCAACGGTCTCAACATTGGGTAGAGAAGAGAGAGTACTTTTGCAAGCATCATGAAAATGTTCTTCACAAGCCTCATCGAGAACATCAATAGCATTAACACTCTCATATGAATAAGGTTGCTTAGAAATCTTACCCATGTTGAAGACAATTTTATCGTCACCAACTCTCATGATTATTTCGCCCGTGGCTACATCAATGAGAGTGCGACCGGTCCTCAGGAATGGACGTCCAACGATTAATGGAACACGAGGATCCATCTCGTAGTCAACGACGACAAAATCCGCCGGGAAGGTGAATTTGTCAACGCCAACAAAGACATCTTCGGCTATCCCCACTGGAAAAGCAACCGTACGGTTGGCTAATTCCAAAGTCATTTTGGTGGGGACTAGCTCGGGGAGAGATAATTGCTTCCAAACACTTAAACGCATTAAGTTTATACTGGCACCTAGATCGGCTAGGGCCATGCAATTCTCTACTCCCGGGAAGTTGCAAGGAATCAAGAAGCGACCCGGATCACCAAGTTTGGTGGGCAATTTCCTTAAGAGCACTGCGGAGCAGTTCTCATTAAGTTGGGTCTGAGCGATGTCAAGAAGCTTTTCCTTATCACTTAGAATATCTTTAAACATCTTAGCGTATTTGGGCATGTGAGCGAGAGCCTCGGCAAAGGAGATGTTAAAATTCAATTGTTTAAACATTTTTAGAAAGTTTGAAACC
Organism: Glebionis coronaria; assembly: GCA_025667525.1. Classification (NCBI taxonomy): domain Eukaryota; kingdom Viridiplantae; phylum Streptophyta; class Magnoliopsida; order Asterales; family Asteraceae; genus Glebionis; species Glebionis coronaria. The sequence continues at coordinate 216,950,410 of CM046882.1, forward strand.
TGAATATCATCCTTGCTCTTTTGCTTCTCTTTACTCAACCTTGAAGGATAAGGTATATTGGATGAAGAAGAAGGCTTTAGGGGAATAGGATCACTCACAACCACGGGTGGTGGGGTAATGGGGATAGAAGGTGAAGGAGGTGGGGAAAGTTGCTCTTTTTCCTTGTTCACAATCACGGGTGGAGGTGTAGGAAGCTCGGGTTCCATATAACCTTTTCCACTACGAGTGGTGATTGCTTTCATCTCCCCTCTTGGATTCGCAACGGTATTACTCGGAAGAGTACCCGAAGAAGAGGGTTGATTACCTTGGATGAGCGAACCAATCATATCACGAAGGTGAACCGCTTGATTATTAAAAGAGTCTCTCATGTTTGCATTAATTTCATTGCTGTGTTTGGCCATGTCATTCCTTAGCTCGGCTCGAATATCGTTCCCTTGTTTTGCCATTTCTCCCTTCAAGTTGTGGACTTGACTCTAAAGATTCGTCACCATCTCCCGATTCGTCTTCATGAATGTCTCGACGTCTGGACTCACCGCCATCGGTTGATTGAGAGGTGGAGCTTGGTAAGCTTGAGAATTTCCTTGAGTTGGGTATGGGTTTCGTTAGGATTGATATTGATTGTTTGCACGAGGTTGGGATTGGTTGTAGCTTTGTTGTTGGTTTTGGTTTGCAGGAGGGAAACCGGGAGGAGCAAGATAATTGTTGGAACGATAACTTAGCAAGCCACGGTCTCCTTGAGGGCGGGCTTGATAGCCTCCCGTGGGATAAGTGCCGTAAGCTGCGTTAACGTTTTCAGAAAAATTGCCTTGGGTAGAAGGAAAATCATTATAAGAATGAGGACCACCACATGTGTCACAAGAAATAGCAACGGCTTTAGCTTGTTGAAATTGGTTTGTGGATATGGACAAGAAATCCTTGTGCATACTCGCGATTTGTCGGGTAAGTTCGGATATCTCAGGATTGGAAGTAGTAGAAGAAACATTGACTCTCGAGTTAGATCTTGAGGATGCGGATGAATCCCAATTCTTGTGGTGAGTAGTCATGTTTTCAATCAACTCTCGACACTCCTCCGGTCTCCTTTTCATAAAAGTACCACCGGCGGCGGCATTGATCGTGTCACGATCACGAAAAGTGAGACCATTGTAGAAGGTGTCAATGAGAGTGACGGGGAGCATATTGTGATTTGGACAGCGGTCGATCAAATCATTGTACCGTTCCTAAGCATCGAAAAGCGATTCATCATTCTCTTGCATGAATCCACTGATTTGGTTACGAAGGCTAGTGACCATGGATGGGGGAAAGTAACGTGATAAAAAGCGTTGAGTCATGTCATTCCACGTATGAATAGAATTCTTAGGAAGACGGTCAAACCATTTTTCGGCATGGTGAGAAAGCGAGTGGGGAAAAAGTTGGAGGCGAAGGTCATCCATAGAAACACCGGAGCACTTCATGCTTTGGGTAATGGTAATGAATTTGTCGAGGTGTTTGTTGGCATCATCATCCGGAATTCCACGAAATTGGTTAGTTTGCACTTGCTGGATCATGTGATGCTTCAACGGAAACTCCTGAGCCGTGACGTGCATCGGCGCAATCGGGCCTCCGCGTCCGTTCATGGTGGGTTGACACAATTCCTCCATTGTCCTTAAATCAGGTAGGTGGACATTGTTGTTGTTGTTGTTGTTATTATTCAAATTGGGTTGAGGTGGGTTGTTATTGTTGTTATTAACACCAGCCATATCTAAATCTTCTCGAGTCTCGGGCTCAGAATAGTTCGAAGATCTAGTACGCATACACCTGCAGAAGAAAAATATACACAGAGAAAATATCTATATAATCTTTTTGGTGCAAAACCTTTTGAAAAGAATTGCTTTTTATATGATTTTTTAATGTTTTTGTATTTTTGAAGAGTTTTATATTTTATTAGATTTTTTTTGAAAGTTTGTAAAGCAAGGAAAATAACGTTCAAAGAACGGATCCCAAAATTCAATGCGTCTCTCACTAGAAACCGTTACTCGTAACGAAAAGAGCCGGCAACGGCGCCATTTAATACTTGATTTTGCAACCAAGTATAAAATCTTTATCGTCCGAATCCTTTCGAATTGAAAACCGGTCTTAAGTGCGACTCAATCGTCTTTAGGTGAATCAAGAGAATGGTTTGGTTTGTTTGTCTAATTTTAAACTATTAGCAAGAAATTAAAGTGTCGTTGAGTAAAGTGGAAGAATAAAGATTAATACTAAAATGACGAGTAAAAATAAATGCTTGTAAACTTAAAGGCTAGATTAGAAAAATGCTTTAACACTTAATAAAAACTAACACTTAGAAATTTAATGAAAATAATAACTAAACAAGCCAAATTGGAATAAGCCAAAAACAAGCCCAGATCGGAATATATTCCGATCTGGTGGTCGGAATGTGGGGAATGATGCACACAATCAGAATATGGGAAGGGTTCAGATCGGAATGTCCACAAAATGATATCAATCGGAATAATGGCAAATCCTACTTATCGGAATATTGGGAAAAGTCCCAATCGGATTGTCCAGAAAATTGCACCTATCGCAATACCATAAAACTGTCCAATCGGAATAACTGAATAAGCACAATCGGAATATGGGGAAACCCTTTTCCGATTGGCAAATCGGAAAAGGGGAGGCTGCTCGGAATGTTCAAATCGGAAAGGGGTTTATACCCTTTCCGAAAATGATGTGATTCGGGAAAAAAGCCAATGAAATAAGCTATTTTGACAAGATTTTCACCAACTAAAACGAATCAATACTAGACCAAATCAAATAAGCACTTTTATCAACTTATCTAACTCGAAATTAGCAACTTTTTGGATCAAACAATAAAAACATAAACTTTTTAAGAAAACTTTTTATAAAGTAAATAAGCTAATCATAAAAGTAAGCCAATAAGCACAAAAGTCTTAAAGCTTAATCAAATGAAAACTTATGAAATGATCAAAAGATTAACTTTTAAGCACGAAATCAATTAGAACAACACGGATCATATGATAATCGCACCAAAATCAATCTAAAATCAAAGAAAAGTAGAATGAGATTAAGGATTAAAAGCTTAAAATGAAACTTGATTAATAAAAATAAGCAATACAAAGTGTTTAATCTTGAAAGATTAAAAGAAAAAGATGAAACTTAGTGAGAGAAAGTTTAAGACTTTCTCTCTCTAAAACTAGAAAGAAAATGAAAAAGTGAAAAACTAGCTAAATTAACTAATCACCCTCCTAATGACTATTAGGAGGGTATTTATAGGGAAGGTGGAAGGAGTGCATGTGTTGCATCTTCTTTCTTGCTTTCTTCACGTTTTCTCGACTCGACTTTAATTCTTTGTCTTTGTCGTCTTGGGATTTGAACTTGTCTTTTAATTTTCTTCTTCTACTAGACTTAAGTTCTTCGACTTCGTTAAACTTCCGTCTTTAGACTTTTTCTTCGATAAATCTTCAGAATAGGCCTTGGACTTCCGTTCTTTTTGCACTCTTGATCTTTTGACTTCGTCTCTTCCCGTTTTCTTCGATAAAAGCCCGTGAAAGCCTATGTTTTCTTCCTTTTTCATATTTTGGTCCTAAAACACAATAAAAACACAAACCACGCATAATTTCGACTTTTACGACGTAAATCACACGTTTTGGTCTTGTTATTATTGGAAATAAGTGGTAAAAGGATAAGTGTTTTCACACTTATTAATGACATCGTGAATTTTGGGATTCACCCTTCTTTGACTTTGAATTGCGGGTTTGTAGTCCTCCTCCATTAAAATCTTGTGAGTACAAAATTTTGGGTCAATACCCTTAATGTCGGATATTTTCCACGCAATTGCCCCTTTATGAGCCTTAAGAACTTTCAAGAGCTCGTTTTTTCATTATTAGCAAGACCTCTTGCAATAATAACCGGCAACTTGTCATCACCTTCCAAGAATGCGTATTCAAGGTGAGAAGGAAGATCTTTCAATTCAAGGATAGGTGGTTCCTCGATTGAAGATTTTGGTTCAACACTCATAACTTTCATCGGCGGAAGAAATGGTGGAATAGAAGTATCATCACTAATCAACACCTCATCTTCATTGTTGATTTCATTTGAAGTGAGATCGCCTCCTTGGAATGGAGTGAGATTTGGTGTGGAATTAGCAAGAATCGGATCCAAAATAGTGGGATTGCCACTTGACGAGCTATCGGAAAAACCTAACACTTCTTGTGAAAACTCATCGCAAACCACATCAACGATGTCAATGTGATTGATGGTAGCGATTGCATAAACATGAGAAGGTTTCGAGTTTTGAGTAGCGTTTATAACAAGTTCCTCTTCGTTGAATCTTAAAGTGATAGTTCTCGCATGAACATCGATAAGCGATCTCGAAGTGTCTAAAAATGAACGACCGAAAATTAGAGGAACTTGATGATCCGCGGGGATGTCAACTACTATAAAATCAACGGGATAGTAGAACTTCCCCACTTTCACGAAAACATCTTCGGCTACTCCACATGCTAAAATCGCAGAATGATCGGCCATCTCGATAGACATGTTCGAAGGAATAAGAGCCAGAAGCGAAAGCGATTTACAAATGGAAAATGGCATCAAATTAATGCTCGCACCAAGATCGGCCAAGGCGAGGCATTCTTATCTTGTATGTCACAAGGAATGAGAAACTTTCCGGGGTCACCAACTTTTTCCGGTATGCGGTTAAGATAAACCGAAGAACAATTAGCAAGCTTTGAAAGCTTTTCCTTATCGCTCATCATACTTTTAAAAGTGGAAGCGAAACGAGGCATATACAACAACGCGTCGGCTAAACTCACATCAAAATGCACTTGTTGAAACATATTTATAAAAAGCTCGATTTGTTGTTTGTTACGTTCTTGCAACTTCTCTTTGTTTCGTCTCGAAGGGTAGGGTAAAGGTGGTGTGGGTTGGTCATTAGGCAACGGCCTTGGAAACTCGGGTTCCACAATTGCTATTGGTTCAACCGTAGGTGTGGTATGAGCGGTACTTCGTGGGATTGTAATGTGCTCCTTTTCTACCATCACCTCGGGTTCTTTCTTGATTTCCTTCTCCGTAGAAGTACTTGGACGAGAGATTGGTTCCTTGAAAGTTTTACCACTTCGTGTAGTAATAACCTTCATTTCTCCCTTCGGGTTTGCAATGGTATCACTAGGAAGACCACCCGAGGAAGAGGGTTTACACATGATTGCTTCAAACATCTTAGCCATTCGGTCCTCAAATTTTGATTGCCTAGCATCCGCTTTTAATAACTCTTGCTTAATCTCATGTTGTCCTAATTCCATCTTTTGTTGATTTTGTTGAAGACGTTGGACATTTCCTTCCATTTTGTTTGCATGAGTTTTAAGTTCATTAGCAAGTTCATTTTTAAGCTCGTTTTTCAACTCGGATCTTAAGCTAATCATCTCACGTTGCATGTTATCAAATTTAGCATCATTTGCTTTAGCATAATCCAAAAATTCTCCTTGCAAATTTTTAGTGTGAGCATTTTGAAAACCTTGTCTAGATTAGAAATTTGTCCATTCCCATTTTGATAATTCCCCTTGTTGTAGTTACGTGAATTGCCTTGGTAATTACCACCTTGGTTGTTGTTTCGATAATTATTAACATTTTGATTTGGTGGAGCTTGATTTGGGCGGGAACCTTGACCGTTTTGGTTGTAAGTTCCCGTTTCTACATAAGCACTCGAAGTGTTACCATCCGCGGTAATGCACTCGGAAAGATCATGAGCTCCACCACACGACAAACAACTCTTAGGAACCGCTTTAACCGAAGCGGAATTTGAAGCTTCTTGAGCTTTCCAATGGGACATAAGATTAGCAAATCTTTCAAAAAACCGATTTTCCTCATTAGCTTCATCATGTAAGGCATTAATGCTACAAGACGATTGTGACGATGATGACGACCCCAAATTGGCAACACTCGGTGTGTTACGAGGGCTATAAACCTTAGATCTATTCTCGATGATTTGTAAAGCCTCATTTGTCGTCTTGCACAAACAATTACCACCCGCAGCGGCATTCAAATAATCTCGTTCATGATCATTAAGCCCATTATAAAAAGTATCAATTTGATGCAATTCCGTAAAATCATGGTGTGGACATTCATGTAACATTTCTTTAAATCGTTCCCATGCCATTGAAAAACTTTCATTATTTCTTTGCACAAATCGTGAAATCTCATTTTTCAAATGTGTTGTTTTAGATGGTGGAAAAACCTTGTTCACAAACTTAGAAACGAGATCGGCCCATGTCAAAATTCAATTTGGCGGTTCTTTCTCGAGCCAAATTTTTGCGGGTCCATCTAACGAGTATGGAAACAACATCATCTTAATGGCGTCATGTGGAACATCCTTAAACTTGCTAGTAGCGGTGAGACGGTTAAAATTCCTAATGTGATAGTGCGGGTTGTCTTTCTCGTGACCTCTAAACTTATTTGCTTGCAACATCGACATTAAACCCGTCTTAATTTCGAAATGCTCCGCAAGGATGGCGGGAATCACAATAGCCTCTCCAAAACCCTCGGTGGGTGCTTGTAGCAACTCCATCATAGTACGATTAGCCATGACGACTTCTTGTTCTACAATAGGTTCAACAATTGGAGGTTGTTCAACAATCAACGTCTCTTGATTGGCTTGCTTTTGAAGACGTTTACGAGCTCGTTTTGCTTGATTACGAGTGATCATAAACTTCACGAAGAATGGGAGGTGAGCAAAGAAGATTCTTTTTTGGTGTTTTGTGAATTTTCAATTTTTTTTTTTGTGTTTGTGATGATATTTTTTTTTTTATTTTGGTGTATCTTCGTAGACAACAATCTACAAAATCTCTCCTCGAATCAAACTCTTGATTAAAGAAGCCTCAAAGGAATGAAAACGATCACGTGGAGTGAACGCCTTCGAATGACTTTAGAACTTTGGTGAAAACCAAATTGTTCAAGAGGTTTTAATCACACAGAAACCAAGCAAATATATTATACGTAATAATACTTTGGGCGGCAAAACTCTCGATTAGCCTTCAATCTCAAAATACTCACAAGCAAGCGGGGAAACGAGGCGGCGCGAAGCACTTAAGAGCCTTTTTCCTTAGGGTATATTTTATAATACCCGCCTTATACCCACCTTATAGTTTGTATTTTTCAAAATCGAGCTTCACGAAAGTATTTATCTATTTTTGCCTTTTTCTTTTTGTTTGAGATTCGAATACAATAATTGAGTGATGAAATCCCAATTAAGGTTGTGGTTTCACACTTTTGGAGATATTGTTTATTTGTTGTGATACTTAATACAATATAGTAATAATATTTTACAAGAAAAACCAAGAAAACCGATAATACGTATTAGTAGAGTTCTACTAATACAAATACTATTTATGGTTAATATTAAAAACAACAGTGCAAATTAATCACGACACACCTCCCCGGCAGCGGCGCCAAAATGATTGTGGTAAAATACGACCTTTTAGGAAAAAGGCGTAAAAGCGGTAAGTATTGAACAAATGACTTTAGGAAAAATCAAGTGTTAATGACCCTTATGAATTCAAAGTTCGTTTCCAAAGGAGGTATATGTGTGTGACTAAGATGTACAAGATTTTATATTAATATTTGGTTTAGAAGGGGATGAGAAGAGAAGATGACGAAGTCGTGAAAATTACTACTAGAAAGTTAAAACGTAAAACCGTACAAACTACAAAAATAAAAATTAATTCTAAAAATTACCAAAAATTCACCAAAAATCAAAATAAATAAACTAAGAGTTTACCAATGATCAAAACTTTTTCAAACCTTTTAAATAATTAAATATTCAATTTTTAAATGCTAATTAAAGCCCTAAAAATCAAATAAATTATCAAAAAGCCCAAATAAAGATTTTTCAATTGATAAACCTCAAAAATGACCTAAAAATATCAAAAACTATTTTTAGAAATTTTTAAACTAATAAAAACTATTAAAAATGATTTAAAAACTATTAAAACTTAAAATAATTATAAAAATTAATCTAAAAGTGATAAATTATTCTAAAAGTTGCTAAATTCCTATTTTAATGTATTTAACCTAAGAAAAATGTAAAAAGTTGGAAAATGTGAAATTTGAAAAATAATAATAAAATAATATTAAAATAATATTAAAAATCCAAAAACTATAAAAAAACTCTAAAAACTTGCAAACTAGTTTATTTTAACCTAAATAATCAGAAAATCAAAGTGAAATTACCAGAATACCCCTATTGGGCCCTCAAATGGGCCAAAACCAAAAACAGTCAACACAATTGGGCTTTTGGGCCCAAAAAGTCAAACTTGGCTCAATTGACTTGGAAAAGCCCTATCTGACTCAAAATTCAATTCTAAGAACAAAACTCTAAAGGCCCAAAAGCTGAATATGAGCTTATCACAGCTTATTAAGCACACAACTTATTCTTATTGGGCTTTTCAGCCCATTAAGCAATAAGCCAATGCCATAAGCTCTAATTTGACACACAACCTTCTTTTGGGATGCTTATGAGATCTGTAAAAAGAAATTTTGAAAAAGCTCACTCAATAAGCCAGAAATAAGCAAAGTATTATTTCACTAAAAGACAAAATAGTCGTTTTTGAGAAATAAGGCACCTCAGGACTTGATTCAACTTGCAAAAGATCACAAATGGACTCAATAAGCCAAATCAATCAACAAAATTCCAATAAGCACAACCAATAAGCCAGAATAAGCACAAATGAACTTATGAAAAAGTCAATGAAGTTGGTTTTCTAGTCAAACCCTAAAGTCAACCTACCAAATGCTCCAGTATGAACAAATGGGTCAAATAATGAGCACCTATTACAAAATCCAAGTTGTTTCTGGTTAGAATAAGCTATTATAGCTTATTGATAAGCTGACACCAGTTTTACACTAGTAGTGGCAACTAGCAGGGGAAAGGAGTTCCCACTACTTTGACTATTTGACCAAGCTTATTTGAGAGTTCTGGTTGGATTCAATTGGAAACAAAGGCACCCTTGTGATCAGTGAATCACAAGGAGTCAATAGCAACAAGAAAATCACAATTTGGTTCACAAAATAAGCCACAATCAATCAAACAGTCACCAGATACCACACAAACATGGAAATAAGCAGTTAAGCACTTAATAAGCAGATTTAGCAAGAATAAGCCAACCAAACTTAACAGGATGCATACACAAGCTATATAAACTAAGAATAAACACAAAGCAACAAGAATCAAACACTGAATCAAAGCAAACAACAAGATCTAGGCACAAACAGTTACTGATGAACAATGAACATATGCAGAAACAAGTTTCCTGATCTATTTGACACTTGATCCAATTTCAGGCCTCAAATCCTTCTTCCCTGGTGTGATTAACTAAGGTTTAGCACTTGTTAGCCCTAAACTAAGCTTAGATCTAGGTGTCCTCAAAATCCTAGCCAATTTTACCAAGTATTCAAGATTTTATACCCTATTTTATGAATCTATGTCTTTCAAACCTTCAAACCTACAAACAGATGAACAAATACACTCAAATAACAGATACTAACACTTGCAAACAACAAACCACAACTTAACAAGCCACAATCCCAACTTATGCAGTAAACCCAAACACCCTTTTAAAACTTGTTTTCACAATTTTTCAAAGGCTCATGCAGATTTTACCCACAAATCAGTCTAACAACACCTCATAAACATCAAACCAAGCCAAATAAACAATAATCAACCACAATATCTCAGATTCAAGAACAAATCCACAAAAATCACAATTAATCAGAAACTTAAAGAGAAAATGAAAAGGGGAGAAGATGCAAACCTCCAAGACCTACATCCAGGCCTTGGATTGTTTGAGTTGAGGTACTAGCAGAACAAGTACCAGCTTCCAAGCTGCTAAGAAGAACAAACCACAAAGTGAGATCAAAATAATGCCAACTTTCTGATTTTTGATGCAAAAGCTTTATCACTTAAAACCTTGCCTCAAAAACCTTCAAACAAGATTATGGAACTCATATTTTAGCTTATCAAACACCAAACTTTTATAAATAACAGATTAGAATTCAAAATTTTTAGAAATTCAAACTTTATTTCATAAAAAGGAATTACAAATATTTAAAAGCTAAAATCTGGAACACAGGGACTCTCACATGTTGAGGTCTCCTTTTATAGGCAAATGCCTGGCTAAACACTATTCACAAACCCTAGCACTAAATTCTCTAAAATGCCCTTGGTCCTTCTAGACGTTTTGATGGAATAAGCTGTTCAAATGCATCTTGGACGTTCATTTCAGCTTTGATATGAAGCAAAGAGTCTAGGCTGTTGATTTGGCCACGTCATCTTACTTGGAGGCTAAGTTGCATTTTCATTGGTTAAGGAGGTTGAGTGTGGGGTCCAAGGAGTAGTGGGAGTGAGGGTTTTGTGTGTGGGATTTGTTTCTGCACATGCGAATCAAGTGTGGGTAAGGTTAATTTATATTTACCCTTTGTTTAAGTTGGTGTAAATTCTGGGTTGGTAACAGTGAATAGTAACACGTTTGATCCGAAATTGGGGGAATGGAAGTTGTTTGGCGCAATTTGGGAGTTTAAATGTTTCAGTGCACACAAATGGCCCTTGTATTTTGGGATTTTTGGTAAAACGTGTTTTCAGCCATAGAAACTTGATTTCCTTTGTTATTAACTTTCATCATTTGGCAATTTTGGCACATAACTTTCCAAAAGGGTTTATAAGGGTTATTTTTGCCACTTTTTCATATTTAAAGGACTGATTTTGGACATTCTTGATCTTCAAAGGTCTTCAATGTATCTTTGGCTTGATGAGGGACCATAATTGACAATTTGAAATTGTTGAGGGACTAATCTTGCCATTTCTTCAAAGTTGAAGGACCTTTTGTGTAATTTTGACAAACATAAGGGACCAAACTTGTAATTATAAATATACAAGGCTTTAAAGAGTTATTTCTTCAATAAATGAGGATCAATCTTGTATGTCTTCAAGTCTTCAAGGGTATTTGTTGAGTATTCCATGGTCAGGGCCCGGTTCTTTGTACGGCTTCGTTTCTCGTGTCCGTTTTTCCTTGTATCTTGTGATCTTTTGTCTTTTTCACGATATTCATACCTAAAATACACAAGTAAACAAACACAAGCATATATATGGTATATTATGACATTTTTATGCGTTTAAAGCCCGAAAAGAACGATGAGATCATGTATAAATGCCATCTCATCAGTGTGGTTGTAGGACCAGCAGTATAAGTGGCAACAACATATGGAACACCAGTAGAAACAGGATGAACACCAGATGGAGAACCATGAGCATATCAGGTTGAGAAGTGGGAACCACTCTTGGAGGAGGGCGATAGATGAAGCGTTCAGGAACTGGTGTGTTTTGACGCTTGAGCTCGTCAAAAGACAATCCCCTAACCCGTTCCCAAGTCCATCCAACATTAAAGTAAGCAGCCGACTGGTATTTGACATACTGCTGCATTAACTTCCTCTCCTCGGTTCTGGACAAAGGTCTATGACAACGCTTTTCACTGAGCTGAGCAGCAAGAGACATTTGTTGTTGACACATTAAGGCCATTGCCCGTAGGATACAATTATTTTGATTCACATCAGCGCCCAAAAGATCAGTAAACTGCGAGTAATCAGATGTAAGAATAGTAAGCACCCCGCATCCAATCATTATCATCCCAATGCATGACATCATGCCTCAACTGTTCACGCCTCTGCTGTTGAAGGGCTTCTTCCTCAGCCCTAGCTACTTGATCAATCTCTGCCTGCAGTCGCTTTGCAGCCTCCTCCCTCAACCGTTCCTCCTCAAGTTGTCTGTGAGTACGCTTTCTTGGAGGTGAGGGTGCATCAGTCATAGGGGCTTTCCCCTTAGGATCATGAGACGGCCCAACAGATGGACCACCAGAAGTACCAGCAGAAGATCCAGCAATATCCTAGATTGGGCTAGGACTAGCAGCATCAGTAGGAATGCTTGATGGACTAGGAGGAACATGCAAATCATCATACGACTTATCAACAAAAGCATCCTTCGCCAACAAAGTTAACTCATCCTCCTCAAGATCCTCATCAGAATCAAAAAGAACAACTTTCTTCCTTTGTCTCCTCTGCTGCAACTCCAAAGCTTTGACCCTGTTCGCCAATGAAAGGACAAAGTCCCGGGTAAGCTTGCGATGCTGATTCAGATCATGCTCCAAAGAAACAATCCTTGTGTAATACCTGTGCATGAGAGCTAGCAAAGAAGTTAGTGAAACAGGTTCCTCCGCTTCCCTACCAAGAGGACTTGGATCGGGAAAAGCATCATTGGGACCAGAAGCAACAAAGGTGTCATCATCATGATCATGAGAGCTAGTTGGCTTCTCAGCAGGAGTATCAACAAATGGGGACTTATGTGGCACAGAAGAGGGGGCAGCCTTGGAAGTGGATGGCATTTCAACCACCACTTCTTTAGTTGGCTCCTCCACCTCCACATGAGGCTCACCACTAGCAGGATGCTCCTCCTCCATAGGATCATCCCCTAATGGAAGTTCCTCCTCAGCTTCATCAGCCGGAGGAATAACATTAGGAGCACGTTGGTCAAGGCCCAACATAACATCAGTAAGAGGCCTCCAAGCCCCCTTAAAACCAAGTGCCATATTTGAATACACTTTAGAACTAAGCTTGGGGGTCTCATACTCCTCCCTATCTATAGGTATGCACATAAGAACATGCTGCAAGAACCTAGGGTACATTAAAAACTTCTTCCTAGAGCCAGTACAACTAAGATTGCAAACCATCCCATCAAACAAGTAGCGAGAAAAATTAAAGACACGACCCTGTGCTATGAAAATCAAACCAGTAGCCAAAGGAATGGGAAATGCATCCCAACTCCCATACTTTGGGCTTAAGCAGTGAATCAAAAAGTTCACTAGAAGGTTACATTGGGGGGAAAACCTATTTTTCTGGAAGTTAAACTTCCCCCCATGATTATAACCAAGATCAGCCATCCCATCCAAAACATCAGAATTGGGGATGGAAAAAACACCACCTTCATACTGAAGATGAAGAGCAGACCTAATAGAAGCTTCAGACACCACATATGAACGTCCATCTATGGTAGCATGGAGTTCAAGTGGGTGTCCCAAAACATCCACAAGGTGGGCAGTGGCCTAAAACAGGCGAATAACACTATCATAGACAGTCGGGAAAACTGTAAAAGCATACCTGAGGTTGGAAGCCTCAATGAACTCGATGATGTCTGTGAACTCGTCTCGTTTAGGACCATCTTCAAGATATGCCACCTTATTATGATCGGGTTTGTATAGCAGAGAAGCCATGGATGATGATTGGAAGTGATGGAAGATGATTGATTGGAGATTTAAAGAGTAGGAGCGTATGTGTGTGTTATGGTTGGGATGATTGAGTCAAGTGTGAGATTTGACCATAAATAATGGTCTTGTAACTGTTTATTGACCCCTAATAATGTGGGTTGCCCTTCCAAATTAAGCAGTTAATGCAAAAGTAACTACTTGCCCCTTTTACCTTTATTTACAAATCCCAGTTGCCAAAGTTAAATAATAGGATATATACCAGAAGTAACTTGCGTTGACTAAAAGTCAAAACGCAAGGGTCAACACTAGAAGCACAATATGGTCAAAGAAAGTCAACGAAGTGAACAGTGACCCAAACCAAGACTAGAAGCCAACCATCAATGACATAGAAGGATTTGTACCCACTAGAAGCTGAAAACTACAACCAGAAGTGACCAAAATCCTCCACTAGAAGTAGCACACACCGTAAATACCCATGAAATCTGTTGTTAGAAACTACCAATATGTTAGCCTGTGCAAGTAAATATGTACACTAAGCCTCCCCTTAGGCTTAGCCTCCCCTCAATCCTAGGTCTCAAGGATTGACCATTCCAATGTGAACAACCAAGTGGTTGAACCGATGACCATCAAAGGCTTTAGTCAATAAATCAGCAATATTATCATCCGTATGAACCTTAAGAACTTGTATCAACTTCTTCTCATTGGTATCCCTTATAAAGTGGTGCCGAATTTCAATATGTTTTGTACGTTGATGAAAAACAGGATTCTTCACAATGCATATAGTGCTTTGATTGTCAATGAAATTTTTGGTGTTCATAAACTTGAACCCATAATCCAACATCTGATTTTCTATCCACAAGACTTGTCCACAACAACTAGCAGCAGGTACGTATTCAGCTTCTATTGAAGAAGTAGCTACTAGCGTCTGTTTCTTACATTGCCATGAGATTAGTCTTCGACCCAAAAACTGACAACCACCAGTAGTAGACTTTCTGTCATTATTAGCACCGGCATAGTCACTATCACTATAGGCTTCAAGAAAAAAAAGATGATTCTTTAGGATACCACAAGCCCAACTTGGGTTGAGCCTTGATGTACTTGAAAGTTTTCTTGACTGCATTTAAGTTAGAAACAGTTGGAGCCACCTGATGTCTAGAGCAAGCACATACTGCAAACATTATATCCGGACGTGATGCAGTCAAATACATGAGTGAGCCAATCATTGACCTGTACATCTGAACATTTACCAGAGGATCTGGCTCATTCTTGAGTTTGGCTTTAGTTACTTCATAAGGTGTTGCTACAGTTCTAAGAGGGTCCATATCAAACTTCTGAAGGATCTCATGAACATATTTGTCTTGACTTATGAATAGTCCATCCGAATGTTGCTTGACTTGAAGACCAAGGAAAAATGTAAGTTCTCCCATAGCACTCATCTGAAATTCGCCCTTTATCAGTTGTTCAAACTCATCACACCATTCCTTCTTAGTAGAACCAAAGATAATATCGTCCACATACACTTGAACAAGAATGATGTCCTTGGTATTCCTCTTAAGAAAGATTGTTTTGTCAATCGTGCCTCTTCTATAGCCATGTTTCAACAAGAAAGTGGAAAGACGCTCATACCAAGCTCTAGGAGCCTGATGAAGTCCATATAGAGCTTTGGCCACCTTGTAAACTTTCTTGGGATGAAGTGGATCCACAAAGCCCTTAGGTTGAGTGACATAAACTTCCTCATCAATCTTGCCATAGAGAAATGCACTCTTGACATCCATCTAAAAAACCGTAAAGCCAACATAGGAAGCAAAGGCCAAAAACAGACGAATGGCCTCAATCCTAGCAACAGGAGCAAAAACTTCAGTATAGTCAATTCCTTCAAGTTGTGTGTGACCTTGTGCAACCAACCTAGCATTATTTCTCACCACAATACCCATTGCATCTTTCTTGTTTTTGAGAATCCATTTGATACCAATTGCTGTCTTTCCATCTCGCAAGTCAACTAGGATCCAAACATTCTGAAACAAGAACTGATGCATCTCCTCCTGCATAGCCTCCACCCAACTTTGATCCTCAAGAGCATGAGAGACTGATCTAGGTTCCACCTATGAAAGAAAACAAGCAAACAAACAGTGTTGAAAGTCCGTATGATTATTACGCTTTTGGTCCTCAATATAGCTCACAAGAGCATGATGATCAGACGTTGCTTTCGTATGCATTCTGCGAGTCTTGACAGTAGAACCAGGATCTCTAATGATTTGAGTAGTAGGATGGTCTTTATGCGTCTGCAGAACTTGATTAGAAGCTACATCCACCTCTGGTGCCAAGTTATTAAGATCCCCAACAATGTCATCATCATATGAAGCAGAGTCGAAAATGCCATCTATTGGTTGCTTATGAATATAATCCAGCTTAGTAGAAGACTTCTTTTGATAGTTTCCCAGGTCAGAAGGACCAGAGAATCTAGTAGAAGAAGTGGGATCACTAACCGGACTACCAATAGGTGTTAAACTTGCAGTAGGAGTAACATTAGGTGTACTAGGAGTAGCTTTGGCAGCAGGGGTATTCAGAGGAAACTTAAAACCTCCTTGAGCAGCTGTTGTAGTAGCATCTTGTTGTTGCTTGAGCAATGTGTCAAGAGCTCCTTATGAGTCTAAAATGTCTGATGGAGTAGCATCACTAGGAGTAGCATTGGCATTAGGAGATACTGTGGTGGAATAGGATGGAACAACAAAAATATCATCCTCCTCATCTGTGTCCAAAAAACTAGAGTGAGTACCTGCACTAGAAGTTGCAAACACTTGTGGACCTGCATCATGGTTAGTTTTGAAACGAAAATATCCCAATGAATCACTAAGATAATCAAGATCAAAATATCATTCAGGACCTTTGCCTTGTATGTTTGACTTCTCCTCAAAATACCTGAGATTTATATTTCAATGAATCGCTTGGCTTGGAGATTGTAGACACGATAAGCCCGAGAGTGAGCTGAATATCCCACTATGTATCCTTCATCTGCCTTGCCATCAAGTTTCCCCAAATAGTCACTAGTATTCAGAATGGTGACAGGCCACCCAAATGGCTTCAAATGAGCAATGCTAGGTACTTTAGCTGTGAGAAGCTCATAGGGAGTCTTCTTGTGAGGATTGGTAATAGAAACCCTATTCAAGACGTAACTTGCAGTATTGACAGCTTTTGTCAAGAACATGGTTGGAAGCTTGGAATCGGCAAGCATTGTTCTCGCAGCTTCTATTACAGTCCTGTTCTTTCTTTCTGCTACACCATTCTGTTGAGGAGTTCTTACTGCACTATAATCTCTTTTGATACCTTTAGAATTACAAAGTGCTATGGGGTCTGCATTTTTGAATTCTGTTCCATTATCACATTAGATACCTTTAACCTTCTTGGACAGATGATTCTCATTTAGTGTAATAAAGTCCTTGAGAATTGAGTAGGTCTCACTCTTGGCAGCCATGAAGAAAACCCACGTGAACCTGCTATACCCATTAGTTACCACAAGACTGTATTGTTTGTGGTCAATGCTCCTAATGGAGGTAGGACCAAATAAATCCATGTGTAGTAGCTGCAATGGTTCAGTCATAAGGCTGAGAGCAGTGATGGCCTTGAAGTATGCTTTATGTTGTTAGCCTTTGCTGCATGCAAGGCAATTTATGTCATTTCTGAAAGTTTTGGGAGGTAAACCAGAGACCAAGTTCATATTTGCTAATTTTTGAATGGTCTTAAAGTTAACATGTCCCATCCTTCTGTGCCATTTAGTGGCTTCATCTTCTTAGGCTTTAGGAACCAAACAAGCTAGTTGACCAGTAGGATTAACTTCATTCGGCTTGATACTATAAAGATTGTGTCTTCTAGGGATTCTGAGTAGAACTTGTGAGTCACCGGGAGCTTGAAGTCCTTGGATAACACCAGTGCATCAGTATCCGTAAAGAGGAAAAACTGCTTCTTGTCACAAATCTGAGAGATAGAGATCAAGTTGAAGTGTTGAAGTGCTTCCACATAGTAGATCTGCTCAAAATTAAGGTTAGGTGTCTGAATCGTTCCTTTGACAGTGATCCTTCCTTCACCACCTCTAAAGTAGACCTTTCCGCCTTAAAATGGTACAAAGTTAGATAGAATACTTTTATTCTCTGTCATGCTCCTAGAGCATCCACTATTAACTATCCCTAGAGTAGGATCTTGGTATGGAGTAACCTACAACAAAATATATATATATATATATATATATATATATATATATATATATATATATATATATATATATATATATATATATATATATATATATATATATATATATATATATATATATATGAAAAAGTTAGTGTCTTAAGGGGACCCAAACCTTTTCAGGTTTGAGCCTGCCTTCTGGATCTTTAGTAGATAGCCAAGAAGATTGATGAGATCCACTGTTATTCTTAGGTTGCCTATTCATCATATGGGTGTTATTGTTTGACCAAGAACAACCTGCTGAGGGCTTAACAACAGTACCCAAATTTCCTAACCCAAAATACATTTGGTCTGAATTAAATGCATAATTCTGATTAAAGTTGTGAAAATAGTTGCTGGTTGGTCTATTTGGGAATAATCCAGTGTTTCTTCAATGATCAGAAGCTAAAGGAGAGGTCCTTCTAGAAGAAGAAAAAGATTGGGCACATGGGTTTAGTCTTCTAGAAGAATATGGAGGGATGTTGGTCATAAAAATCACAATCTTTAATCAAATGAAATTTACTTCCAAAACAAAACATGTTTTAAACGACCTTTTATTCAACCGACATTGTTTCATACTACTAACTTTATTACACACAACTCTAGGAGAAACATTATTCCTAGGACTCAATAAACCAGAACTAGTCACAATTGAAGTAGAAGCAACTCTCTCTTCACTCTTCCTAGCACTAGTAGCAGCATGGTCATTTGTCTTGGAGCTTGTAGGTCTCGACTCTTCACTTGAACCACATGATGCAGAGTCACTGGCTTTGTCACTGAAAGTACAAGAGATAAAGTCATTAGTATTAGTAGAACTTTTTGGGGACTCATGCATCTGTGATCCATCCAAGTCATCATGCCTAGAAATGGGCATAAAAGTTCCTGTAAGAGGTGGAGGGACAGCGTGCATTGCTGCAGTTGGTTGAAACCTATTGTAGCTAGGTTTTCCCTCTTCCTCCTTGTCAGGATCAAAGACACTTGAAAAAGATAAATCAAACACATCTTCTGAATCAATATATTTATCAAATCCTAACCCTCTTTTAGTCCAACCATACATGCTACTATCAATTAACTTTGAAAGATTGTTAGGTGCATTTTGCCATTTTTCAAATCTTAACAGTGTAGCATCCAATTTTTCCTTCATGTCCTGCTTATCCTTGATACTGTCATCTTTTACCTTTTGAGTGTATTTAAGCATATTTGTTGTGTTTTCTAAATCAATGTTTAGAATTCTAACTTTATCTTCATATTCATGTTGTGTGTCTTGAAGCCACCTCTTTTGTTGTTCCAATGTTTTTAAAGAATTCTTATATGCTTGAAACTCTAAAAAATACTTATCATTTTGTTCATTTAATTCATTATATTGAGACAACAATTCTTAATATTTATCATGACAACCAAGAGGACAATGTTGTACCTGAGGTGAGATGCCCATAAGAGCAAACACTTCTGCTTCCTCGGCATCAGACAGGTTCCCCGCAATCATTGTAAACACATCAGTAGAATGTTTAGCTGTTTCCAAGGTAGCATTCTGATGATCACTCCAGTTGACCATAAAGTCAACAGACACCAAAGATTTCTTGTCATCCTTCACCTCCTGAATCTTGAAGATTGAGTACCTGTTCTTGTTAGGGCATTCCCTAGCAAAGTGACCTTGCTGCTGGCAGTTATAGCATCTAACCTTGCTTCTATCAAACCTTGCTGGCTCTCTTGGGTTGTAGTTAAACATTCGACCGGCTTTCTGCTCAAACTTGTGAACCCAGAGAGTGAGCATGACCATCTTCCATTTGAGATCCATTTCATCCAGGTAAAGTTTATCAACCTGTTTGAAGTCATCAAAAGCAAGTTGCTGTTGTGGATCAACATCAGCAACAAAAGAGTGAAGAACAGCTTCTACCATGCTACCAGACTTGGCTTTTGGTTCAGGAGTAGAAGTATGTTGAGTATGCTGAGTATGCTGAGAAGATACAGTCTAGCTTGGGCTACTAGCATAAGACATGGGACTAGATCCCATGGAACTTACAAAGGCAGAGTTAGCAGGAGTGGGAAAAGAATCACTTGAGTATCCTCTCAAATGAGGCTCAAAAGTTTTGAGCTTATGAAACAGATCATCAAAATTAATATAGTCAAGCCCACCTTTTTCTTTAAGAGAGATTACCACCAGATTCCATGAGTAGGGTAAGGCTCTAAGAAACCTTGCATTGATGTCTCCATTGTCAGGTTTCGACCTGAGTTGATTCAACTGGCTCAGTATCTTTTGGAACCTGTCATACCCTTGATGAATACCTTCAGTTTCTGAGATCTTGAAGTCTGTGAATTCATCTCTCAGCATAGATCTGTGTATTTTCTTTAACTCCTCATTTCCACCAAACCTTGCATTTATCACGTTCTAGATCTCTCTAGAATCATCCAGGTGATAAAAGTCACCCATGTGATCATCAGGAAGAGACTAAAGCAAAATAGTTTTTGCTTTGATCTCCTTCTGAACAACTGTGATTTCTTCAGGAGTTTTAGGGTCAAGAAGAATAATATTACCATTCTTGTCTCTTCCAGTAAACCTCTTGCTGTTTCCATTCAGAATAATCTTCCAAAGATCTTGATCAGTGTTGGTGATCCATCATTCCATCTTCATTGCCCAGCTATCATACTCATCATTTTTCAGAAGAGGAAACTTACCATTTGTGTTGGAAACCATAGAAATGATCTGCTGAGGTTGCTATGTTTTAGGGGTGCTGTCTTCTCCTGTTTGAGTAGAACTCGAAGCAGACATGATTAAACAAAGATGTTAGTAATAAGAAAAATTGATTCTTCTTATACAGAGACTCTCCCAGGCTCTGATACCACTTGTTGGGTCCACTAGATGTGGATCTTGCAGCCTGTTAGGAACGGTGAACGACTTTTGTAATCACAAGTCTATTCACAGAGAGACTCTAGATAAATCACACAGTATAAGTGCGGAATACAAATACTTTGAACAAGAAGAACAAAATAACTATAACGACTTGATCCTTTACTAAAGATTTCTAATATTAATATAAACTAGAATAATGTTTTATGAAGGTGTGTAGAACCCTTCTGCCTAAGGTTCCTTTTATACTACAAGGAAACCCTAATACATTGTTGGAAATACGTTTTACGTATTAAGAAGGATCGGTCACTCCAACAATAGTATATGTAATAGCTCGTAGTTTAGTTATCTTAATATTAAACAAACAAGGCCAAGCCTAGCCTACAACATGTGTAGGCCGGCGGCCCAATGCAAGCCCAAGCCCATCATATGGGCTTGGTATATAAACCCTCTCCTTTGATGGAGAGGGTGGTGTGGTTTCTCATTTTTACACATAGTTATTCTTACTTTCTCTCTCTAGCTTTGTGTGAAATCTACCATCTCTCTATCTCTTTCTCTCTCTAGAAACATAAGCAAGATTTACAATCTAACAAATGGTATCAAGAGCCATGGGATGATTGTATTGTTCATGTGTTTGTGTTCTTGATTCATACGCCATTTTTGATCCATTTTCACACGTCCAAAATTTTTTTTTTGTGTTTTTGATGGTTTTTTCTTGATACAAATCTTCTACATAGTTGTGGTAGGGATTTGGTATAGTTACTTTGGCTAAAAACACAAAATTTTTGGGTGTTTTGATCATTTTTTGGCTTAAAATCACGAATTGGTTGAGTTTTGTCCGAGAAAAGTGGAAATTATTCCGATCTGGTCAAATCGGAAAAGGGTTTATATATTCCAATCTGTATTCCGATTGGTAAGTATTCCGATTGGTAAAGCATTCAGATTGGCATTCCGATTGGTATTCCTGTTGGCATTCAGATTTGATATTCCGATCACGACATTCCGATTGGCATTCAGATTGGCATTCCGATTGGTATTCCCTATTGGCATTCAGATTTGGTATTCCGATCACGACATTCCGATTGGCATTCAGATTGGCATTCCGATTGGCATTCAGATTTGGTATTCCGATCACAACATTCCGATTGGTATTCAGATTGGCATTCCGATTGGCATTCAGATTTGGTATTCAGATTAGGTACATTCCGATCAAGGTTATTCCGATCACTATTCCGATCAACATTCCGTGTGTAATTTTGACTAGGAATTTTTGGTTTATTGAGAACATATTTTAGGGGATTTTAACATTGTTTCTCGACTTCAACTCACAACAACAAACACATTTACTTTCTTTCATTGATCGATCAAAGTTTGTAAATCTTAACTTATTGAAATGGAGTACACATCTCTTACGGATAAGTCCATCCTCTCGGGTACGGATAATCGTCCACCAATGTTGGTGAAGACTATGTATGAGGAATGGGCTTCCCGAATGGAACTTTACATGTTGAACAAGGAGAATGGACATCTAATTTGGGCATCGGTGCTCAATGGACCATTAGATTATGGTACCGTGACGGAAGGTACGACTACTCGTCCTCGCACAACGGGTGAGTTGACTGGAGATATGAAGATTCAAGATAAATGTGATAAGTATGCTACAAACATCATTCTCCAAGCCCTTCCTCCAGATGTCTACAAACTCGTCAGCAAACACAAAGTTGCCAAAGAGTTATGGGATAGAATTCGGGTTCTAATGCAAGGCACCTCGTTAACTAAACAAGAACGAGAGTGTAAGCTTTATGATACTTTTGATAAGTTTGCCTATGTGCCAGGGGAGACTCTCAATGATTACTATCTGAGATTTACCCTATTGTTGAATGAGCTCAATATCTATGGCATGACAATTCCTACCTTTCAATTGAACACCATGTATTTGAACACTCTTCCTTCAGAATGGAAAAAATACGTGACGGATGTTAAATTGGCTAAGGACTTGCATAACACCAATGTGGATCAACTTCAAGCCTTTCTTCAACAACACGAATGCCATGTGATCGAGGCTCGGTTGTCTACACCTCAAGTTCATGATCCACTTGCAATGTATGCTTCTCAACAAAACATGGCTTATACTTATCAGCAACCATCATACTTGCAGCAGACACCACCACACAACTATCAGCAACCACAACAACCATCTTATCCACCACTAGTGATGCCACAGCAAGCATTTCAACAAGGTGTTCATCAACAATCTTTTCCATAGCAACCACCATATCAGACATCACCATCACAAGCCAACACCTCTCCATTGGGCTATACTCCTCAGCAAGGATATTTTCCAATTGAAGCACAACCAGCACAAGCTTTCTACTCTAATGAACTTCCACCAATCGAAGCACCGGTCTTTACACCAAATGATACGCCAGCTGATGTTCTAAACCATCTCACAGCCTACTTGTCAAAACTTGTTGCAACTAGAGGATTTCCACCAACAAACAATCAGCTCCGCACCTCATCAAATCCTCGACAACAAGCCACTGTTCAAGATGGTCAAGTGATGGTGCAACCTATTCAGGGAAGGCAAAATTCATATGGACCTCCTATAAGGACTGGGAACAATCAAGCTGTGAATTCTCAAGCTAATGGAAATGGAAGTCCTAGTGGTCCTAAAAAGGTTGTGACTTGCTACAATTGCCGAGGACAAGGTCATATGGCTAGGGAATGCACTCAGCCGAAAAGGAGGAGGGATGATGCATGGTTTCGTGAGAAGATGTATTTGGTTGATGCTCAGTCTAAGGGGAAGATTTTGGATTCAGAGGAGTTAGCATTTCTTGCAGACCCAGGGGCAGCAGATACTGAAGGCATTGCAGTCGTCTCCACTTCTAATGCAGCTTATCAAGCGGACGATCTTGATGCATACGATTTGGATTGTGATGACATTCACTCTGCCCAAGCTGCTCTCGTTGCTAATCTCTCTCACTACGGTTCTGATGTCATCAGTGAGGTACCAACCACATCTAATAATATTGATGATAACCAACATCAAGTTGGGCATGAAAATGACAACCTCGAACAGCATTCGGGGACTAGTAACTCAAATGATGTGGTACCCAATCCAACACATTTGAGTGAACCTCAACCAAATGCTACGACGGGTATGGAATCTTATGCTCACCATGATTTGGTCATGGTGCCTAAACATATTATTGATCAAATGCATATGGCCCTCAGACAATCCGTAGATACGAATTCCACCCTAACTGCTGAGCTTGCGTTGCATAAAGAAAAGGTCAAAACTTTTGAAATGGTCCCTCAAGAAGAGAAAATAACATGTTCTGAATTTGACCAATTTCGTTTTGAAAAGATTGAACACTTGAAAGAAATAGAATCATTAAAAGCTAATCTTTCCAATGAATTAAAAGAAAAAGAGTCGGTTGTCAATGATTTTCAGAAACTTAAAATGGATTTCGAAACTCTCGAGTCTAAAAAGGTTGAATCGGAAATTAATGCTACCAAACATCTTAAATTCAAAGAACAACAGCTTTTAAAACAATACGCTTCCACAGAAAAGGTTCATCTTTTAACTAAATCATTTAAAGAATTCGAACTTAAGCGTCTTCAAGATTTACCACCTAATCCTGGTTATGCAAAACAAGCTCAGGAATATATTCCCGGTCTTTATGATATGACCATAATTGGCAAATCGAAAGAAGCACCTTTTGTTCGTAGTACTGAGGAGACACAATCACTTGGGGATGAAACTCATTCTAAAATGCTTTCAAAATTCCATACAATTGATTATGATCAACATAACAAAGATCAATTTTCGAAAAAGACACGCATTCGCTTACAAAAGGAATTAGCAGAATTAACAGTTCTTGTGCCCCAAAGTTTGTCAAATGAAAATCTTCCTAGTACGTCTCCTACACTCGTCAAAAAGGATTTAACGAAGTTAATTCCACCGGTAAGTAAGGCGTCCGTTAACTTAAATACGGTTCACCAACATTTAGCCGATTTTGACAAGGTCATTTTGGAACGTACGACGGCCACGGCCATAACGGAAGGTGAATGGAACTTTGAGCACACTAGAGCTGCGTTTCGAGATGAAATTGTTCCGTTTGTAAAGAATGTTAAAGCTTGTCTTCGTAATATTGATCAAGATTTGTTTTTGGAAATAGAAGAAGTTAGACGTGTTTTCAATGAAATGGAAGATGCTTATGAAAACAGTTTACTTGAAATAGAACGGGTTTCACGCCATAATGATCTGCTTCTGAATCAAGTGATGTCTTATGATATAGTTTCTGTCTGTGTGAATACAAGTGTTGATAATGATTCTATTGTGCATAATGATGAATCTGTGGATAATGTGGTAGATAGTACTTGTCACGAATCTGACGCTGAATTTTTAAAGCTTCAAGATTCATATTCTTCGCTTTCAAAACGTTTTGATGAGATTCAAACACATTGTATTTCGCTTGAATGCAAGCAACAATTTATTCAAGAAATCTTTGAAACGTCATTCGAAGGTGTTAATATCGATGATGCAAACTTTGAAAAGAATTTTCGATTAAATTTACAATCAAAACAGCGTCAGCCAAGTGACAAAGTTGCTAACTCTTTGCCGATAGACATAGATAAATCTAAGGAGCTTAACTGTGTGAACATACTTGAGGCCGCTGAGAATTTTAAACTTGATCTAGATAATCGAGTTTCCAAGATTTTGTCCAAAGTTGATAACTTAAAACAGAAAAATACACGACTCTTCGATTCAGTAAAGCCCGCATGTGTTGATACCACTGCACAGAATCAATCATTGATTGAACAATTGAATCGAAAGTCGGTGGAAATATCTGATTTAAGGGAACAAATTTGTGATAAGAATCTGGTCATGGCTGAGTTAAAGGAAACACTTCGAACTCTAAAAGGTAAGAATGTTGTGGATAACGCAGCCACAATCTCAGCATCGTCCTCTAGTGCAATCAAAAGGAACCTAATAGCCGTCACACCACTTAACCAGGGCCCTAGGACTAAATCTTCTAAAACATTGGTCACTAAAGATAAGGCGGAATCAAAACCAGCTTCTAATATTCCCGTGTTACCTTCTACAGGAGTAAGCACCACTACTAAGGCTCAAAGATCTAAGCTTAAGAGAAACAAGAAGAATGATAGGATCTTGCCCCCATCTAGTAGTCAAGTGAAGAAGAAAGTAAAAGCCCATCCTAGGAATGTTATTTATGTTTTGAATAAAAAGAATCATGTAGCTAAACCTAAAGGCTCTGCGGTTGTGCAGCATTCTAAGCCTACTGTGAATTCTAATTTAAAATGTTGGAATTGCAATGAATGTATGTTTTCTAGTCGTTGTGATTCTTGCCTTATTGACCATGTGAATGAGATGCATGCCCGGAAAAATGGATTAGAATGGAAACCGACTGGGAAAGTGTTAACCCAAGTTGGTTGGATGTGGCACCCCACTGGTAGAACTTTCACTATAGTAGGAAATATGTGCCCTTTGACTAGGATCACTCCCACTAAAGCGAAGAAAGCGTGCCCTTTAACTAGGAGTACCAAGGCTACCAAAACACAAGTGTGTCCTTTAACTAGGAACACCGACACTGCGGTAGGAACCAAGTGCCCTTTAAATAGGTCTACTCCCACTGTAGTGACCGCGAATAATCCAAAACCTAAGAAAGTTGGAACAGTAAAACCTGTTAGTGCTAAAACTCCCATTAGAAAAAGCAGGAAATCTAAGGGTCTCACAAATGTTAGCAATTCTGATAATTCTATATCTGTATCTGCTAACACTCCGGAACCAATAGTTTCCAATGCATTGTCTACTGTTGTGATTGAAAACAGGTGGTCCAAATTGTTCTCTGGTATTTGGACTCTGGTTGCTCCAAGCATATGACCGGAGATCGCTCTCAGCTCAGAAATTTCGTCAGCAAGTTTCTTGGTACGGTTCGATTTGGTAATGATCATATTGCAAAGATAATGGGTTATGGTGAATATCATATTGGGAATGTTATAATTTCAAGAGTGTATTACGTGGAAGGTCTTGGTCACAACTTATTTTCTGTGGGACAATTTTGTGATGCAAACCTAGAAGTTGCTTTTCGAGAGCATACCTGCTTCATTCGTAATTTAGAAGGGGTTGATTTATTGAAAGGTACTCGAGGGAATAATTTGTATACTTTGTCTCTACAAGACATGATGGCCGCTTCTCCCGTATGTCTTCTCTCCAAAGCATCGAAGACTAAGTCATGGTTATGGCATCGACGGTTATCTCATCTTAACTTTGACACTATTAATCATTTGGCAAAAAACGAACTTGTTCGTGGTCTTCCTAAACTTTCATTTCACAAGGATCATTTGTGTTCCGCGTGTACAATGGGGAAAAGCACTAAGAAATCTTACAAACCCAAGACGGAAGACACCAACCAGGAGAAACTTTATCTTTTGCATATGGATCTTTGTGGGCCAATGCGTGTTGAAAGTCTTAGTGGCAAAAAGTACATCCTCGTCATTGTCGATGATTACTCTCGGTTCACATGGGTGAAATTTCTTAAAGCAAAGAATGAGGCACCTAAATTCATCATCGGATTTCTCAAGATGATTCAAGTGCGTCTCAACACTACTGTCCGACGCATTCGTACAGATAATGGAACCGAATTTGTGAATCAAATTTTGCGTGATTATTATGAAGAAGTTGGCATTTCTCATGAAACATCCGTTGCACGCACTCCACAACAAAACGGTGTCGTTGAAAGGCGAAATCGCACACTTATGGAAGCTGCTCGAACGATGTTAATTTACGCAAAGGCTCCATTGTTTTTATGGGCAGAAGCAGTATCTACAGCAGTGTACACCCAAAACCGGTCACTAATTCGTAAACGCCATGGTAAAACACCTTATGAGCTTCTCCATGGAAAAGTACCAGATTTATCATATCTTCATGTATTTGGTTCTCTTTGCTATCCAAATAATGATGGTGACAATTTGGGAAAACTTCAACCCAAGGCTGATATTGGTATTTTCATTGGTTACGCACCCTCAAAGAAGGCATACCGAATCTACAACCGTAACTCTCGCAAGATCCTCAAAACTATGAATGTTGATTTTGATGAGCTGACAGCAAGCTTCTGAGCAAAGCAGCTCTGAACCCGCACTTCATGAAATGGGACCCAGTAACATTAGTTCTGGTCTTGTCCCAAACAACCCTACTTCATCATCATTTACACCACCTACTAGGAAAGAATGGGATACGTTGTTTCAACCGTTCTTTGATGAATTCTTTACTCCTCCAACTATTGTTGCTCCAAAACCTGAGGTAATAGCTCCGGTAACCGAAGTTGTCACTCCAGCAACCGAAGCACAATCAGATACATCTGCACCAACAATTGGTCAAGATATACCTTCAACAAGTAATTCTCAACCAACACTTGTTTCAACTACCCACGTCATGCCTATTGATGATGAAGAGGATGATGATGATCACGATTTGGAATTCGCTCAAATGCGTGAACTTCCATTCTTTGGTGTATCTATTCCCGACCCTAATCAAGCCGGGTCGTCCACCTCAGAGGAAGCTCCTTCTACAGTTTACTCCAATCCACGGATTCGTGAACATGACAGCAAGTGGACAAAGGATCATCCTATAGATTCTATTATTGGTGACCCTAATCGTCCAGTATCCACACGAAGTCAGTTACAAGAAAGTGCATTGTTTTGTCACTTTGATGCTTTTCTCACTGAAGTTGAACCTAAGACATGGCAACAAGCTTTTACTCAATCATGTTGGATAGAAGCTATGCAAGAAGAACTTAACGAATTCATACGTCTTGATGTTTAGGAACTTGTCCCATGCCCGGATCAAGTGCAGTTACTCACTTTGAAATGGGTTTACAAGGTGAAACTTGATGAGTTAGGCGGAATATTGAAGAACAAAGCTCGTCTAGTAGCTCGTGGATACAAGCAATTATTGGGCATCGACTTTATGGAATCCTTTGCACCTGTTGCCCGTTTGGAAGCTATTAGACTATTCCTCGCTTATGCAGCCTATATGAATATGGTCGTCTATCAGATGGATGTGAAGACGGCATTTCTTAATGGTGAACTCAAGGAAGAGGTCTATGTTCAACAACCGGATGGTTTTGTGAATCCTAATTATCCTAATCATGTGTACAAGCTTAATAAGGCTCTCTATGGGTTGAAGCAAGCTCCTCGCGCATGGTATGATCTTTTGTCACAATTCCTCATTACGCAAGGCTTCGCTAAAGGCAAGGTGGATCCCATGTTGTTCATTCAGAAACGAGGTAAAGATATGATTATGGTACAAATATATGTTGATGATATTATATTTGCAGCCTCGACCCAAACCTTATCGGATGAGTTTGGGACACTCATGTCTTCCAAGTTTAAGATGTCAATGATGGGAAAGGTATCATTCTTCTTAGGTCTTCAGATATCTCAGAGTCCCAGAGGCATCTTTATCAATCAATCCAAGTATGCCCTTGAATCGCTTAAGAAGTATAAGATGGAATCTTGCGACCCCGTGGACACTCCAATGGTGGAACGAACTAAGCTTGACGCAGATCCACATGGAGTTGCCGTTGATCCAACACTTTATCGTGGAATGATCGGTACTCTTCTGTATATCACAGCCAGTCGACCTGATCTTCAGTTTGCTATATGTATGTGTGCCAGGTATCAAACTAGGCCTACTGAGTTACACTTAGCTACTGTTAAAAGGATCTTTCGATGTCTTAAAGGAACCATTAATCGGGGACTTTGGTATTCGAAGGACTCTTCTATTGCACTAATGGCATATGCAGATGCGGATCACGCGGGTTGTCAAGATACAAGGCGTAGCACGAGTGGAACTTTGCAACTACTAGGAGATCGATTAATCAGTTGGGCATCGAAAAGGCAGAAAAGCGCTGCAATTTCAAGTACGGAAGCAGAATACATAGCTATGTCCGGTTGCTGTGCTCAAATTCTTTGGATGAGATCGCAATTAACCGACTATGGTCTAGGTTTCAACAAGATTCCGATGTACTGTGACAACAAGAGTGCAATTGCCTTATGCTGCAACAACGTTCAATTCTCCCGGTCGAAGCATATTGACATTCGCTACCATTTCATCAAGGAGCAAGTGGAAAATGGAGTAATCGAGCTTTACTTTGTCCGATCTGAGTATCAATTGGCGGATATTTTCACGAAGGCTTTAGATCGCGCTCGAATTGAATTTTTGGCCGACAAGCTAGGAATGAGAATCTTCTCGCCTGAGACTCTAAAGGAACTAGCAGATGAAGCGAAAGAATAGTCTTGGTAAAACTATTCTCCGTATCCTTGGTGATCATTTGTATATATTGTTTATATTTTTATCCACAAAAGCAAAATACAAAAATATAAAACCATATAAAAACCATAAAAATTGAAAAATCTAGAAAAATCCAAAAATATTTTTACTTTATTTTTCTAAGGCATGTCTTTTGGTACGATAATATTTACGGCCTTAGAAATGTTGATTAATATCGACACGACGCCATAAATAGAGTTCGTACAAAAGTTGCAAATATTTCATAAAACATGCCCTTATGGCTTGTAGTTATTTCTGACTGCAACCCGGTTTTCATATTAAAGTCAAGTATTTCTTATGAAAGCTTTGGCTCACAACGGGAATTAATTTTCTCGGGCAAGGTTTACTTTAAAACCTTGTAAGGGATCAAGTTTACTTTATAACTTGGTCTAACACAAATATATGTACGTTTCAGTGCATTTATTTGTAAAAACAAGAGAAGTCTTGTTTTCATGAAGCTATCATCTCTACAACCATAGAAATCTACAATTGGTATCTACATACTCGACGATGCGACTACTCAACCGACGACTAAAGCTCTTTCGATAGAACACGGGTCAACAATTGAGGGGGAGCAACTGTCAAGCATTCAGAATCTTCGACGCCGAACGTGCCAAGTTCACAAGTTGGTGTCAAGACAACAACACCAATCGTACATGCGGTGTCAAGAGATGACTTCAGACGTGACGAGGCGACCAACATATGCTGACAAGAACCATTTGATATTATCATATGATGTTCTCATCTATCAGGTCTAACCTTGTCAATTTTTCTAATATGGTGAATATGTGATCATGTTACAAATCGGTATCATATCTCATACGTTTTATATCATGAAGATAAAATGGACTTACATTTTTCTTCCCAAAACCTTTGTTAAAACTTCATTAAATCAATTGATATTAAAAACATCGATTGGGTAAATATTTTTAATATGGGGGAGAAAATGTGATTTAATATGGGATATTATCACAAATGGTTTGACTTAATGTGCTGGCTCATCCCGACATGTGCGAAATGTTTTCGAATATCGAGGCATATGTTAAGGGGGAGCAAAACGGATTTTCTATATCAAAATGGATTTTCATGGTGACATATACTTACCCAAAACCCATTTATTTCACGACGATGAAGATTGTGGTGACATAAGGATGGTAGGATAGGTTAAGTCCTATGATTCTTCCAGAACCGGAGGAATCTTCCCAAGGACATTCCATAGCTAGAAATAGTAGTCCTTAGGAAAGGTGGAGAAAGAATGTGAACGTAGCTGAATGCCGACCAAGTACTTAAGTTAGCACTGGAACAATCACAACAAGGTGCTAGTTATGACGTATTGGTAAGCATTGAAGGGGTTGAAGAATGAAAAAGAATTGTAAAGATAAAGGGTGTAAAGAAAGAAGCCCTCCTTACAACTTTAGGTAGAAACCGGCTCAACACATATGCTATTGAGATCATTTTAATGATTCTCGATATTGAAGACAGACATCATGGACCCAGTGATGCAATGCACAACCCATCCCAGCTAACTCAGATATCTCTCAAAAGGTATTTGTTTTAATCACACGGAGACAACACATTATCTATTGATTTATTCACTCCGAATAAATTGGTATTGAAAAGGTGGCACTCCTCTCCTTCCTCCGATCACTAAAATCCAAAATGCACGATCGAGTCTAGAGCCATTTGAGATCATCAAATATCTCATTAGGACACACTATCATAATTCCTTGCTTCTTCACACGCTGTGAAAAGTAAGAAAGATTTTAAGAGTCCTACGCAAAATCTTCATGATCTTGCCTGAACATCTGAGTAATACGAAAGTATTTACAATGAAGATGGAAATCCTTCTTGAGCGAACATCAAAAAGCTCATGGTAGGTGACTCGTGCGATTCTTTATGAATCAAACTTGTGATAACTGGAAAGCAACAGCTGTTTAATTCTTAACTGAATTTAAACACGTTCCAGGCCTCTACGCAATATCTTAATGATCTTGCCAGAACACTCAGAGTGATACCTTAGTATTCACGGTGATGAGTGGAAATCCTTCTAGTGTTAACCTCAAACAGCACTTGGTAGGTAACTTGCAAGATTCTATACGAATCAAGCTCGTGACAACTGGAAAGCAACGATGGTGCGGTTCTTAATTGAATTTCACTTGTTCCAGGAACATGAATTGACGGCTTCAAATCATGCGGATATTATTATCCAAATGATTCACTCTTTATGTTTGCAGTTAGCTTTGGACGGTCGAATAAAGAGAACGGGTTTACTCGCGAAATCCTGTCAGGAAGTTACTTAATTGAAACTATCCGTCACGGGTACGATATCTAATATCGTCCAACGGTCTTCACCGACCGGAGGTAAAATGCTACCGAATTAGAATGAAATGTTCAAAGCCATTTCGTTCGTGTCTACTTATGTTGCGGAATTTGAAGACGGTGGCGTTGCGGAATCCAAGAAGAAGTCGTCCCCGCATGCTTATACTTTATGCACTTAATATCTCATGTAATTCAAGAAAGCCTAAAAGTTAAGTCTTCCGCTGTATCGAACTCTGAAGCTTTCAAGAATTACGAAGGTATAAGTATGTGGGACATGGTGTCACGAAGAGGCGAATATCACAAGTGATGGATGCACGAGATCAAGGCAAAGGATTAATGCTCGAGACTGATATCAAAGATCACATCAGTATGTTCACCAGAAAAGAAAAAGAAAAAGAAAGACGAAGACTACGAGCTCAAGACAAGCATAGTATGCTAGGTTTAATTTATTATTGTAACTTGGGTAACGCCCTTGTTTGGAGTGACCTCCCTTAGGGGGAGATTGTTGGAAATACGTTTTACGTATTAAGAAGGATCGGTCACTCCAACAATAGTATATGTAATAGCTCGTAGTTTAGTTATCTTAATATTAAACAAACAAGGCCAAGCCAAGCCTACAACATGTGTAGGCCGGCGGCCCAATGCAAGCCCAAGCCCATCATATGGGCTTGGTATATAAACCCTCTCCTTTGATGGAGAGGGTGGTGTGGTTTCTCATTTTTACACATAGTTATTCTTACTTTCTCTCTCTAGCTTTGTGTGAAATCCACCATCTCTCTATCTCATTCTCTCTCTAGAAACATAAGCAAGATTTACAATCTAACATACATCATTAAACCAAAATGTGTAAAACTGATATGCATATCCTTTCCTAACATATCTCATGCATATCCTAACAGAATACTCTAAATAATAAAGTTTGACTTTCTATAAGACCAGGAGCACATGTTGCTCCTACTACTACTAGGACCCGGAGGAACTACATACCTCCTAGTCTACCTATTAGAAATAACTTTTCCAAAGGTCCTAACACTTTCCTAACATATCTCATGCATATCCTAACAGAATACTTAAAATAATAAAGTTTGACTTTCTAAAGACTAGAAGCACGTGTTGCTCCTACTACTACTAGGACCAGGAGGAACTACATACCTCCTAGTATACCTATTACAAATAACTATTCCAAAGGTCCTAACAATCCTCCCCTAAACTTTAATTTGACTTGTTGAGTTCAAGTTTCCTGGTAGATCTTGCAAAACAACTTGAGGATTCAAACATCAAAACAAACAGTAGCATCATAAGCATCAGCAGAAACAAGGAACATAAAGACTGCTACAACAAGTAACACCTAGAAGCTTCTTGAAAGCTTGAAACAAATCTGCATCTTGTTGAATCTTCACAGTAACATGAGTAGATTTTATGAGCCTTTACCAAGTAGTTGCTCGCTCTTGGGCTAGCCAGTCTTTATGGTGGAATAAGCATCACCCTGGGAGACCAGAACCCAGTCCAACTCTTAGAACGTGAATCAATGGTGAGTGGGGTTACCCTGATGATTTTGGGCAAACCATCACAGCCGTCAACGGATTTGATATGTCTTTACTAGAAGCCGTACTCTTCCGGACTCGCCAACTCTTAGCAATTAAGCATCAGTGAGCTAAAAACCCTATAGCTTTGAGCAAGCTATTACAGCTATCAATCGATTTGAGAAAGATCTTTACCAAGAGCCATACCCCCTTGGACTAGCCACTTTTCAGTATAGGATCATAGCAAGTGAAAACCATCCAGTTTTGGGTAACCTGGCAACCATCAACGGATTTTACTATCACACCAGAGTCGTACCCTCACGGTGAATCAACTCTTTCTTGTCTGTGAAACATGGTGAGTTGAGCACCATTTGTTGTGTGGACCAGGTCCAACACCAGAAGTAACTCCAAAACAGCCCAAGTGTGAAACAGTCAAGTGAAAAACAATGTTATGATGGAAAAGTATAAGAAGATATTATATTATGTACAAGTGTGAAATTCCATCATATGTTTAAAGTATAAGAAGATATTATATAAAACGTATATTTTTTTGTTTTTTTATAACTATAATGGGAGTCACCAATCACTGTACAGATTGGTGAAAAGAATGATAATAGAACACAAGAATAGAAGAACCATACCAATCACTTACCAGAAGCTGCAACTTTGTCTGCATGTAACCGGGCTTGAATACCTTCCACCAAGGTAGTAGCCTGGTAGACTCATTCCCAGAAGGGGCATTAGATATCTGCAGATGACAATCCAGCATAGCCTCCATAGTAGCAATCGTCAATGGATACTCCATATCCGTAAGCATAAACACCACGACATCATTCTCCAACTCCAATACATGAACCCCACAACCAGCATAAAGTTTCCACCTCTTGATTAACCAGCGAGGCTGATCTTTCCAGACACCAGAATGAGGAGCATCAGGAGGGGAATGTAACATAAGCTTCAAATCACCCCAGATTGTCAATCCAGGCCAATTGCGCAACTCACTCGGAGATTGAGGAATCTCAGCATCCACCAGGCCATATAAGGACATAAGATCACGATGGTCAACCCATGTCAAAATAATTTGCAGTCCCGAGACATAGCGAACATAACCATCACTGGTTGTAACCTTATGAGTGAATGTACCATCAACAATAGGGGATGGCCTAACCTCCCAAGAAACAATTCAACCCTTACCCATGTGTAACTCTGTCTCACTATCTGAAGTAGCATCAATGAGATTAGCCGGATCACGCTTCTCAAAAGGAACAGACTTACCACGTCGAGCCTTCTTCTTTCTAATTGAGCGACGAGGTGAAGGAACACCAGAAGAAGATTCAACCTTGACCTTTCCAGCAACAGTAGTATCAGCATTAGTAGACTCAAAATCTTGACCAACCATAGGATCAAATTCTGCTGCACCAACGGATGAGGTAGGGTGTGGTTCCGTCACCGGTGTCGATGGTTGCTCCACAACAGGAGTAGCAGGGGTAGTAGTAGTGGCAGGAGTGGTAGTAGCTGCACTAGTGGTGGTGGTATGAACCTGAGATGGAGTGGGATGAATAGCCGAAGCTGTGGTAGTAGAAACAGCAGTAGAAGTAGCAAAAACAAATAGAACACCAGAAGTATCATGAGGAACACCAGATGAAAAAGTATGAACAACAGCAGGCTGAGAAGTGTAAACAACACGTGGAGGAGGGCGATATATAAAGCGTTCAGGGACCGGTGTGTTTTGACGCTTGATCATATATGGTACAGATCTTTAAGCTCATCAAAGGACAATCCCCTAACCCGTTCCCAAGTCCACCCAACATTAAAGTAAGCAGCCGACTGATTTTTGACATATTGCTGCATCAACTTCCTCTCCTCTGTTCTTGACATAGGTCTGTTACGACGCTGTTCACGAAGCTGAGCAGCAAGAGACAATTGTTGTTGACGCATTAAGGCCAGTGCCCGTGGGATACAATTATGTTCATTCACATCAGCGCCCAAAATATTTGTGAACTGCGAGTAATCAGAAGTAAGAATAGTAAGCACCCGCATCCAGTCATTATCATCCCAATGCATGGCATTATGCCTCAACTGCTCATGCATCTGTTGTTAAAGGGCTTCTTCCTCAGCCCTAGCTTGTTGATCAATCTCTGCTTGCAGTCGCTGTGCAGCCTCCTCCCCTAACCTTTCTTCCTCTATTTGCTTGCGAGTACGCTTCCTTGGAGGAGAGGGTGCATCTGTCATAGGGGCTTTGCCCTTGGGATCATGGGATGGAGCAGCAGATGGACCAGCAGAAGGACCAGGAGAAGGACCAGTAGACGCATCCATTGGCTTGGGATCAACAGGCTTAGGGATTGATAAAGGACTAGGAGGAGGAGGTAAATCATCATTCATCATATCGGCAAAAGCAGCCCTGGCCAACAAAGTCAACCCATCCTCCTCAAGATCCTCATCAGAATCAGAAAGCACAAGCTTCTTTTGGCGCCTCTGTTGGGACTCCAATGCTTTAATCCTGTTCGCCAATGGAAGGACAAAGTCCCGGATGAGCTTGCGGTTCTGATTTAGATCATTCTCCAAAGAAACATCCCTTGCGTAATACCCGTGCATGAGAGCTAGCAAAGAAGTTAGTGAAACAGGTTCCTCCACTTCCCCACCAAGAGGACTTGGATCAGGGAATGCATCATTGGGACCAGAAGCAACAAATGGGTCATCTTTATGAGCATGAGAGCTGGATGGCTTCTCAACAGTATGTGGAGCTGGAATAGAAGGGGGAGTATCAACAAATGGGGACTTATGTGGAGGAGAAGAGAGGGTAGCCTTGGAAGTGGATGGCATTTCTACCACCACTTCTTTAGCTGGCTCTTCCACCTCCACATGAGGCACACCAGTAGCAGGATGCTCCTCCTCTATAG
Source organism: Glebionis coronaria (assembly GCA_025667525.1). Taxonomy (NCBI): domain Eukaryota; kingdom Viridiplantae; phylum Streptophyta; class Magnoliopsida; order Asterales; family Asteraceae; genus Glebionis; species Glebionis coronaria. The sequence continues at coordinate 216,986,880 of CM046882.1, forward strand.
TAATACCTATTACAAATAACTATTCCAAAGGTCCTAACAAGTGGCTCTCCAATCCGGTCATGGTCAAGAAACATGATGGAAGCTGGCGCATGTGTGTGGATTTCAATGACTTGAACAAAGCTTCTCCGCAAGACTGCTATCCATTGCTGGAAATCGACTGGAAGTTTAATGTTTCACTTTTTAGTTCGTAATTCCCAACTCAAAACGAATTGATTGTCCAAAAGATATTAAGTCCACAAATTATTTTTGGTTTTAGATTTTATAAGATTTTTGGTAATCTAGGTCTAATTCAACAAAGCATGTAAAAAGATGTAAAAATATTACCACTACGTAACCGTACTATTCTAAAACAAGGTGCACATATTTCAATTAATGCAAATTGTACAAGTAAACAATGCATTATATGAAAATTTGCCAAAAATGTAAAGTATGTAAAGTACAAGGACTGAAAATGTAAATTTTCAAGCTAAAAGGACTGAAAATGAAAATATTAACTAACTATAACCAATTTGTAACAAACTTGAAAACTACCTAACTGAAATTGTAACTAATCACTAATCCAGGGACTAACGTGAAAATCATAGAAAACTTAACTATTTAAATCTAATTATAAAATTTCCTAAATTATAGGGACTAACTTGCAATTATACGAAGTTGATTAGTGAAAACGGGCATAAGCTCTTTAATCAGCTAGATCTTAAGCTAAAAGCCATCAATTAAGCTGAAATTTGTTCCAAAAGACTTGTAATGTAAAATGACCTATCCAGTATAAAGGAAATACGTTGAAGTGGTCTAAAAGCCAAATAAGCTATTTTGAAATGTTAGTCGTATTTTAAATGATGGTCATATAATATATCATCGCGAAGCTCGTGGAAAATGCTATTCAAGGGTGTAGAGAGTTGTTAATTTATGTTATGTATGTAACGGGAATTAGTCCCGAACACATAAATGAGGAAGCCCTTCTATACAATAAACTTGTAGTATAAAAGGACCCTATCACCTCATTTGTGTGTGTGTGTTTTCCATTTTATTAGTTGGTAGAGAGAGAAACCTCATGTCTTTCTCTCATTAGGAAATCACAACTCTTTGTTTTCTCTTTTATTCTTTATCTTAATCTAATCTTTTTTTTGGTTTAATCCATCATGTTATTCTTGTTTGGTTAGTCGTGTGTACACATCCTACAAGTTGTATCATTCGCCAAGATAGATTTTTGGTGTTGCACTAATCATCTTGTCTTTCGTGAGTTTTTTTTGATAAAACTTCCCAAGATTGCAAATTTTTTTCGTGTTTTTGTTATTCCAAGTGTTCCATATATCTTATACATAGTGGTGGTAGACATTTAGTTTCATTAGTTTGGTTAAAATCATGGATTTCTAGTCAAATATCTCAATTGTTTCCCTAAAGTTTCGGTATTGTACACTTATTGCGATAGATTTACACTGTTTTCCATCACAATACCTTGGGTTTCTGGTATTGCGATAGGAATTTTGATATTGCGATAGAACTTGAGATATTGCGTAAGACTTGAGTTTTTGCGACAAATTCTTGGTATTGCGACGGTTTTTGAAGTTCAATCATTGTGACGGTTTTCCAACATTGCGACGACTTGCTTTTACAACATTGCGACATATATCATTTTGGTCATTACGACGTCTTCATAATTTTATTTCGAAAAAAATTTCGATCGTGAGTTTTTGTTGGTATTGAAGTTTTTTTTTGGTTTCTCGAGCTCAAAATTCTTGTGGAATTACTCATTTTAGGGGATTTTAACTATAACACTTAGCTTTCTACGAATTGAGATCCTGTTTTACACATGACTTTTACAATGACATCGCAACAAGATATTTATGCTACGGGTACTGAGAACCGTCCACCCATACTTACCAAGGAGAATTACACTACATGGGCTAGTCGTCTCCTTCGTTATGCAAAATGTAAACCTTGGGAAAGTTGATTGTCAACTCAATTCAAAAAGGTTCGTATGTTCGAAGAACGATTCTTGTGCCTGGGGACCCCACGAATGCTAATCCAGTAGCGGACTCAAGTCATGAGCAAACGGATGAAGAATTAACTGAAGTTGAATCCAAACAACTCGACGCTGATGATCAAGCAATTCAAGTCATTCTCATGGGACTCTATGAGAACACAGAATTTCGATAATTTTCTTTTAACTGTTATACGTTCTTATTCACGCTTTCACCGCATTCCCTAATTATTTTACAGTGATACGTGTCATCCTCGAATTTTAGTTAAATATAAAATTTTATGAATTTCGCTAATTTACGATATTATTAGCAAAATGCCCAAACTTCATGTTTGTAATTTCTATGAGGTTTTATCACATTTTATATGTCTAATTATTGACTCTTTGCCTCAAAAATAATGAAAAACGACATCTTGAGCAATTACGGACGCAATGGTGAACTTTTGCGTTTTTGCGTTTTCCGGCTGTCGGACTGGGTTTTCGGGTCCGAACGTCGCAATAAATTTTATTTTTATGTGATTTCTAGTTATTCTTGACTTCTTGATCTAACTTAGTGAAATACGGGCCAAACGAGTGTTTACGAGTAATTTTATAGAAATTCCGTTTTAAAGATAAATGAGTCTCGGTTTTCGTCAGAAACGACACATTATTTAAACCCGTAAATTCTAGAGAGCTTAGCACTAAAATTTTGGGCCATTTTGGAGTATTTTCGGCTGGAATTAATCTTAGGGAGCCCATATTGACTTTTTTTTACCATTATACTTAAAAAAGGATACCAAACAAACACATCTACAAAATATTTGAAAAAAAAAACACAGTTCTTTCCTCTTGCTCCCTATGGCCGACGAACACAACACCACTCCCAACCCTTTAATTTTTTTGAACTAAGGTAAATTTACACTAATTCCATGTTTAATCTTTGATTCTTAATCATTCCCATGTGTTAATTACAACATGCATTAACTTTTTGCATGAAATCAAAAATCATCAAATCTTATGATTTGATGGTGTTTTTATGAAATCCTATGTTTGTTTTTGTTGTTCCAATGCATAAAACCTTATTTTGTTGGATAAAAATTTGATTTGGGTATGTTATTATGACCTAGGGCCACGAAATTTTTATGATCAAGGAGGAAGGAATCGAGGTTGTTTGTGTTTTGGTTGATTCATACTAGTTGTGAAGGTATAATCCTAACTAGTGTTTTGATTTTGATGTTGTTAGCATTTTTGATTCACTTTGGTCATTGATTTTGAAATAATGGGTGAAAATCACTGATATTATGATTACTTAGGGCATATTAGGACTTAGGACACTTGCATGGCGATTTGGTATAGCTTAAGAGTTGCTTGTTCGCGATTAGGTTGCTAATTGGGGTCGTTTTGATAGTATGGAAATCACCATAAAAACAAACAGGTCATGGCAAACTTTTCTTAAACATATGACCTTGTTTTTATTTGAAAAATGGATACCCACTGATGTGGTTAGTATGTGGTGAGTCGGATGGAAACGGGAAGTGTCCGGATGTGCCCGGAACGGCCGTTTTACTAAACTATGTCAAATCTGGATGTTATGCTTAAAACGTGGGTAAATTGACTTGGGTAAAAAGGATGAATTTATGATTTTATAACTTTTACAGTAGGTGCAATCATAATATAACTTCTATTTTTGGTTTGGTGTCAAAATCTTATACCATTTGGGATTTGTGCTCATGTTACCGAAGGCATCTTAAGACGTTTACAACTTTCTGTTTTGATAGTCTGCCACTAAAAATGGAATTCCTGTTGACTGAAAATAGTTCTAGGTCTGTTTTTGCCCAACTTAGAAATGTAAGAGAAACACCTATACATGTCAAGAAATTTCACCACCTGTACTATTATAGATTTTTAGATATGACCAAATCTTCACAGCCTTTTTCAGAAAACTGAATGCAGTCCCTTGTTTTGTTTTTTCAAACCGAGTCTTAAACGTGTTCGGAACCCACACATAAATGTTTGGACCATCATACAAGGTTGATATTAGGTTATTACAGTAGGTTCAAGGTGTTGGGTCAAAATTTCAATTTAAGCTTAGGTCTCGCCATCGCACGCAAGTTACCTAGTCATACTATGTCCCGCCACTTCTAAAACGTTATTGCTTCATTGAACGCATTTTTATTACGCGTCACCATTGCATAGGTCCGTGAAGACTTCTTTTTGCTCAGCCCCTTTTACCTTGTGATTACTTACTAAAGGTGAGTTCATAACCCCTTTTCTTATATATTGGTTACAAATTGCGGGGTGAGAATAACATGCGTGGAATACAATCATTTAAAACATTTAGTATGCTATTCAAGAACGGTATGCTTTCCCCAGATTATACATTTACTTATTGCATTAGTACCTTAGTCAAAAAGCCCCTACATCATGAACCGTTAATTCACATTTTGCAAGCGCGAATGTTGTGGATGGATCCATCGGGATTAAAAATCCCCGTCCCGATTACCTTGATGCACTTACATTTAATTACCTAAGTATTTTGACTAGATACTTACTAGGGGTAAAACATTTATGTTAAAGCTTCGGTGTCGTGAGCTATTGCAATAAATAAATATAAATGATTTTGTACGACGGTACTAAATCATATCCTGTTGCTATTTTATAAAACTAATGTTTGTATTTCACATTACCACTTATTAAACCTATGAATTTCACTCAGCTTTATGTTGACATATTTACATGTTATTTCTCAGGTAATGCTAATGCTTAATTTTGCTAAGGATGGGAGCCCGTAGGATCCGGCATCTGGACGATTCCATGTCATTATTGGTTGAAACTTTTGGGAAAACTACTTATGCCATGTTAATGCCAAATAAATGTACTTTTATGCACTAAGACTATAATGAGTATGTTGGTAAAATAATGTGACTTTTGTTGATGTCATATTATGCGAATCTGGGACCATATTTATAAAACTTTATTCCGCAGCTTTTGAAGAAATTCGTGAAGTGTGTCATTTTATTTGCTCTGTCTTTTATTTACCTTATTGCCATGTATGTTGTTACCATGATGTGGGACCCCACAGTGCTTACCTGTCCCATTACCAGATTTTTGGGGTCTTACAGATTGGTACCAGAGCCATGGTCATAGTGAATTGATTCGTTTTAAACTTAGTCTATGACCCATATTTTTCAAGAAAATCCTATGAGTCTTAGTGCCAAACATGGAATCTGCCAAGATGTTCGGTATCCGCGTGGGTAACTCTCTAATCCTTACTATTGCTTGAGTTATACCTATATTGAGACTTGTATAATTTACTACAATATTCATTACTTTATTCTTGTATTCTTCCGATTTTTCTGTACCGACTATTTCTAACGACTTGCTTTTATCGTTTGCGCGAGTTTTCGCGATAACTCCAGTTGAGATATTCTAAGTGTTTTAGTCGATGAGATCTTTCTAAATCTCGCTTTGCTACTCATTTATGTCACCATTTTACTTGACATTTGAACATTGTTCTAAATTTCATGTTTCACTGATTATTCTTCTTTCGAATTCGAATTATAATATTCGCTTACATTTCGGAAACGTCATGCTGATTTTTAGCTAAACGTCTAGTTCGTAACGATTGATTGGATTACAGCTTTTCGCATATAGATTTCTAATATTCTTCCTCGTTTAAAATATCCTTTACTTGGGAGCGCGACTTAATGATATTTCGCCTTTTCTTTGGTATCTATTATGAGTTTGGAAGAGATCGCACGCCTATGAAGTTTAACTTCGTATATTGAAAATTAAGTCAAGAACGTTGTCCGTTTCTTTTGTTTATAGTCTTGTTGACTAGTATTCTTTAAACGCCCTTCTGCCGATACTTTCATTCATTCTTATGAAATGTGTATTTTTTGTCGTTTTGGAATCCATAAGCCATGTGCGTATTCGAATAAGGAATTGGCGACAACTGAAAAGCTAAAAAAAAACATTATCCAAACGCCCCCGTATAAAATTTAACGCGCTGCAGAATTATTTAGCACGCATAACGAAGTTCAAAACTTTTATAGATTTCATTTTTAGCCGAATAAAATGATAAATCTTGTTTAGCCGATCGTTTTGATATAAAATTCGACTTCTAATTCTTTATAACGAATATTTTGTGGCAACTGGAAATTTGAGAAAAATAATATAAATAAAGTTTGCTGATGTACACGCATTTCGAGGTCCGAAATAAGGTCAAATTTTATTTTCAGTTTTACAGAATAAAAGAGCTTATTTTTACGCTCGTTTTGGTTATTCACACACCCTTTAACTCATCCGCATTAAGAAGTTACAGCCGAAATACGGTTGAAAACCCATTCTGGACCAGCAAGTATGCTTGGTGTTTTGCTACAGGATAGGACCCATTTAACCCTTATGTTTTGCCTTGGGTAGTTAGTATACATTATAAGCTAAGCCTGGCCGCTGAGATTGCGTTAATAGCCATCAGCAGTTGAATTTTATGACTAAAACGGTGATCGCTAATCTTATAACCGGTTTTCTAAAGTTTTAACTTTTCTCTAAGATGGATTTTTTTTTCATTTGCAAAACTGAGATAAATTCATATAGCCAGGAATGTCGGGTACGAGAATACCTTTTCGATGGTATAAGGTTCATCGTCTATCTCTTCATAACGAATAAATGGCGGGCATTTTAGAAACTAGTCTAATAAGGAGCAACCGACTTAAACTAGCGTTTGGTTTAACGTGTTTGATATGGGTATCGAGTGTTTAGCCAAGATTTCTCACTTGAAACATTTGACAAACATATAATGATGACTTTTGATGCAATGTTTTAGTGCCCCTTAGCTACCTTTAAGTTTTTAACACATAAGTGAGTATTGTTGACTAAATTGAAAAGTTACAAAATTTTGATTATATAGCTGCTGTCATAGGTATAACTGTGTCGTAAATGTGTTTTCAGCCTTCGGATAAAACTATAAAGTTGTCCGGAATGATGTTTTAGTCACCGTTTCGGAAACGGAAGCTCTAAAGTGGGCATTTGACCCTCAAAAATGTAAAATACAGACTGTAAGGTTTGACTTTTTCGTGCAGAATGCGTTTTGGTTTTTATTTTTAAAAATGTATCTAGACTTCAAAACTTTTCTTAAAATTCACCAGATATTAACTTCATGATGTGTATGACTTCTCTAAATTTTTGTAGAATTTTTCCAAGAGTCTAAATAGGATTTTTAAGCCTCGCGAAAAGAAGTTTTCTGCATTTTTTTCATTAAGCGAGTAAATGACTAGTTCAATACCCAAACGCCCTTAAGCAAGCCTAAACCTTATGGAATGGATTTGGGTTGATAAATACTGATTCTTAGGATGTTTAACATCATAATTGAATTGAAATTGAGGTCTAATGATTAGTAATTCGCCTCGAGTCGAAAAAGCCAAAAGTTGACTATTTTCTATACGGTTAGTCAAAACTTATAAAAATGAGTTTTAAGCTATATAGCTTGATGAAACAAGTTTTTATGACCATATTTTGTTGTATTCCAGTAACTTACATGTATTTTTACAACTTTTCATTATTGGGTCATACTCGGGTCATACATTGACTTCTGTTGACTTTTTACGTATTAGATCGCGGATAATTCTTAAAGTATTACTATTGCCTTTCTTCAGCCGAATCTCTATCTGAACGCATATGAAATTCTTTTGTCCTTTATTTTATACATGACTCATTTGCCATTTTATTTTACCTTTCTTTTCTTCTATCGCACCATTGATTTGGGTCAAGGTTTGAAGTTCTTGTTTTTACATCATTCGTTATCATCTTGACACGTGTTTCATGGTGATTCTGACTAAACCTTTTGAAACTTATCAAGTTGTAACCATTTCATTGATTGTCTTGAACCACTCTTTATTACTCTGATGTAACTCACTCGTTATTTTATAAGTTGTTCTATAAACCGAAACTGGTTTTGTTTGCGAATCATTTTATAAAATGTTCCACTTGGGCCTTATTAAATACTTGAATGTTATCTTATGAAATTTATTTATATTAATTTTACTATGTGTTTTCACAAATTGTTCAAACAATTGGTCTCGTAAAAAATTCTTGCAACAATAAAATTGTTGATTTAAACATCTAGCCAATTAGTACTGGCGAAAAGTTTCATAAATTATTTTGATTCCATATACATATTTTAAATCATATGATATGTAATACTGGTTTGACGAAGCTGAGCATTGCATTGCTAGTCCTAAATTATGCATGACCTGATCACCTATGCGTAATTTAGAAGGAGCCATGCGAGGCCAAATAGTAGTCACCTAAAATATCTTGTCAAAGAACTTTTATTTGTGTTTCTAAAATAATTTTTTTAGATAAAATAAAGTTTAGAAAACTATTACATCCTATGCGAGTAGCCCCAGTTCGCGACATACCCATATAATCCCTTATCTTTTTTTGAACAAAGTACATGCCTCAAGCACATATATCCTTATTCAACGATCTTTGTTTTGCTGGTTACCTCATCTTCCTTCGTGACATAGTTCTCGTTACAACTTGTCTAATTTCTTACCATTGATACCAGACTTGAAAGTTTCAACGTTGTTATGCTTCTACATCGATCGACCTCCTCTATCTTTCTTTATAGACCTTCGAAACATCTCCGGACGCGAATAGTGTTTTATAACTGTTAGCGAACGATGATTTCGCGTATTTTCATGATGTGTGTTAGACTCTATCGTCTCGAAATCCATTTGTGTGAACCATGTGTTGACTCCGCTCTCTCGTTGCTAATGTTGTTCATTTTACTAGAATTACTCTCAAGTGACTTCTTGATAATTTTCTTTGATTCGAAAATTTATTGTGTGGCTTTTCTCTTTCGATCGTGTATCGACCATCGAGAATTAAAAAAAGGGCCGTCGTCGGTGACGCCAACCACACTCGTGAATTAATAATTGCTAAATCCTTAATTTCTTATTTTTCTTATCATCGATGCATCTATCCTATCATGTTCATTAAGAAAATTGATATGAATTATGTTTTATCCCCTCGTACTATCACTCGTATACTAATTGTTGATTGTTATTCGTTTCATACTCATTTGCTATCTTGTCACATTTTGAAAACTCAGATATGTCACATGTTTACCATATGAGACATTAAACACCTATATGGATTTCTATAAATTATTCTAAACTTAAGAACGTTTTACACACTTTATCAAGTGTTTAAATTACCAAAATACCCGTTTCAAGATAAATATAAGATATATACGTCCTCTTTGGTAGAATTATAATTAGTGTTTAAAAGGATGTCAAGCTGTATCTTTTAAAGTATTTGACTGTATCATACTTTACTTTCAACCTAATGAAATTATCAATTTAATTTATAATTTCTAACAATGATAAAAAAAACAATTGAAAATTTGATTTTTCTCTAATGGTAACGATAAACATGAGTTTTTAACAATACTTTCATACAGTCGTCCAAAAGCTCTTGAGCTGATTGAAATATTTATTTGAACTAAGTTACTTTTACTTCGAAATCCTGATCAAGAAAAGATATAGCAACTGGTTACTCACTAAATATATATATAGTTTGATTTCAAATCACTAAACCGTGTAAAGTTTTCTTATAATCAAGAAAATACTTAAGCCAAATCGAAAGTAATACCAAATCCTAGACTGAAAACTTGTAATCCAAATGTCTATATGTAATTCATATTTCCCTTTATTTTTCTAATAAGTAAACTTTCATGCTTTATAGTTACGTGATTTGTGATTCCTTGTTAATTTACATTCTTGGCTCATTTTAGAGCGCCTTGTCCGTTTAATCAATTTTTGTGTTCATGTTATCTGTTGATATTTCTCTGTACTGAAAGGTCATTATTTTAATCCAAGTTTGAAATTATCGAACGTATTGGCCCAATGGCTTATCGTTTGAGCTTACCGCAAGAACTAAGTTGCAATTATAACGTGTTTCACATTTCCAACTTTAAGAAATGTTTGGCCGAGCCAGACATTCAGATCCCGTTAGAAGAGATCAAAGTTGACGACAAAATGTATTTCGTTGAAGAGCCGATCGAAATTGCGGAACGACAAGTCAAGAAACTTAGGCTCAGTTGGTTTCCAATCGTTAAAGTCTGTTGGGACTCATGACGTGGCGCTGAATTCACTTGGGAAAGCAAAGAGAAATTCAAAGTCTAGTATCCTCATCTCTTTCCGTCACCTACTGCCTCCAGTTAAACTCTGAGGGACCAGAGTTCCTTTAGGGGGGAAGACTGTGAGAACACGGAATTTCGATAATTTTCTTTTAACTGTTATACGTGCTTATTCACGCTTTCACCACATTCCCTAATTATTTTACAGTGATACGTGTCATCCTCGAATTTTAGTTAAATATAAAATTTTTTGAATTTCGCCAATTTACGATATTATTAGAAAAATACCCAAACTTCATGTTTTTAACTTCTATGAGGTTTTATCACATTTTATATGTCTTATTATTGACTCTTTGCCTCAAAAATAATGAAAAACGACATCTTGAGCAATTACGGACGCAATGGTGAACTTTTGCGTTTTTGCGTTTTCCGGATGTCGGACTGGGTTTTCGGGTCCGAACGTCGCAATAAAATTTATTTTTATGTGATTTCTAGTTATTCTTGACTTCTTGATCCAACTTAGTGAAATCCGGGCCAAACGAGTGTTTACGAGTAATTTTATAGAAATTCCGTTTTAAAGATAAATGAGTCTCGGTTTTCGTCAGAAACGACACGTTATTTAAACCCGTAAATTTTAGAGAGCTTAGCACTAAACTTTTGGGCCATTTTGGAGTATTTTCGGCTGGAATTAATCTTAGGGAGCCCGTATTGACTTTTGTTTTACCATTATACTTAAAAAAGGATACCAAACAAACACATCTACAAAATATTTGAAAAAAAAAACACAGTTCTTTCCTCTTGCTCCCTATGGCCGACGAACACAACACCACTCCCAACCCTTTAATTTTTTTTGAACTAAGGTAAATTTACACTAATTCCATGTTTAATCTTTGATTCTTAATCATACGCATGTGTTAATTACAACATGCATTAACTTTTTGCATGAAATCAAAAATCATCAAATCTTATGATTTGATGATGTTTTTATGAAATCCTATGTTTGTTTTTGTTGTTCCAATGCATAAAACCTTATTTTGTTGGATAAAACTTTGATTTGGGTATGTTATTATGACCTAGGGCCACGAAAGTTTTATGATCAAGGAGGAAGGAATCGAGGTTGTTTGTGTTTTGGTTGATTCATACTAGTTGTGAAGGTATAATCCTAACTAGTGTTTTGATTTTGATGTTGTTAGCATTTTTGATTCACTTTGGTCATTGATTTTGAAATAATGGGTGAAACTCACTGATATTATGAATACTTAGGGCATATTAGGACTTAGGACACTTGCGTGGCGATTTGGTATAGCTTAAGAGTTGCTTGTTCGCGATTAGGTTGCTAATTGGGGTCGTTTTGATAGTATGGAAATCACCACAGAAACAAACAGGTCATGGCAAACTTTTCTTAAACATATGACCTTGCTTTTATTTGAAAAATGGATACCCACTGATTTGCTTAGTATGTGGTGAGTCGGATGGAAACGGGAAGTGTCCGGATGTGCCCGGAACGGCCGTTTTACTAAACTATGTCAAATCTGGATGTTATGCTTAAAACGTGGGTAAATTGACTTGGGTAAAAAGGACGAATTTATTATTTTATAACTTTTACAGTAGGTGCAATCATAATACAACTTTTATTTTTGGTTTGGCGTCAAAATCTTATACCATTTGGGATTTGTGCTCAAGTTACCGAAGGCATCTTAAGACGTTTATAACTTTCTGTTTTGATAGTCTGCCACTAAAAATGGAATTTCCGTTGATTGAAAATAGTTCTAGGTCTGTTTTTGCCCAACTTAGAAAGGTAAGAGAAACACCTATACATGTCAAGAAATTTCACCACCTATACTATTATAGATTTTTAGATATGACCAAATCTTCACAGCCTTTTTCAGAAAACTGAATGCAGTCCCTTGTTTTGTTTTTTCAAACCGAGTCTTAAACGTGTTCGGAACCCACACATAAATGTTTGGACCATCATACAAGGTTGATATTAGGTTATTACAGTAGGTTCAAGGTGTTGGGTCAAAATTTCAACTTAAGCTTAGGTCTCGCCATCGCACGCAAGTTACCTAGTCATACTATGTCCCGCCACTTCTAAAACGTTATTGCTTCATTGAACACATTCTTATTACGCGTCACCATTGCATAGGTCCGTGAAGACTTCTTTTGCTCAGCCCCTTTTACCTTGTGATTACTTACTAAAGGTGAGTTCATAGCCCCTTTTTTTATATACTTGTTACAAATTGCGAGGTGAGAATAACATGCGTGGAATACAATCATTTAAAACTTTTAGTATGCTATTCAAGAACGGTATGCTTTCCCAGATTATACATTTACTTATTGCATTAGTACCTTAGTCAAAAAGCCCCTACATCATGAACCGTTAATTCACATTTTGCAAGCGCGAATGTTGTGGATGGATCCATCGGGATTAACAATCCCCGTCCCGATTACCTTGATGCACTTACATTTTATTACCTAAGTATTTTGACTAGATACTTACTAGGGGTAAAACATTTATGTTAAAGCTTCGGTGTCGTGAGCTATTGCAATAAATAAATATAAATGATTTTGCACGACGGTACTAAATCATATCCTGTTGCTATTTTGTAAAACTAATGTTTGTATTTCACATTACCACTTATTAAACCTATGAATTTCACTCAGCTTTATGTTGAGATATTTACATGTTATTTCTCAGGTAATGCTAATGCTTAATTTTGCTAAGGATGGGAGCCCGCAGGATCCGGCAGCTGGACGATTCCATATCATTATTGGTTGAAACTTTTGGGAAAACTACTTATGCCATGTTAATCATGCCAAATAAATATACTTTTATGCACTAAGACTATAATGAGTATGTTGGTAAAATTATGTGACTTTTGTTGATGTCATATTATGCGAATCTGGGACCATATTTATAAAACTTTATTCCGCAGCTTTTGAAGAAATTCGTGAAGTGTGTCATTTTATTTGCTCTGTCTTTTATTTACCTTATTGCCATGTATGTTGTTACCATGATGTGGGACCCCACAGTGCTTACTTGTCCCGTTACCAGATTTTTGGGGTCTTACAGACTCCTTGAAGATGTTTATGCTGCTGTCGATAGTTGTGAAACCACACACGAGATGTGTCTTAGGATCCAGAAAATAATGAAGGGGAGTGAAATTGGTTTACAAGAAAAGGAAACTAAGTTGCTTCGTGAATGGGAGAAATTTACGTCTATTGAAGGGGAACAAATTGAACCTTACTACCATCGGTTTTCAACTCTTATGAATCATCTTAGAAGAAAAAACATGAACATGCACAAATTGCTGCCAACATCAAATTTCTTGATAGTCTTCCTTCTGAATGGTTACGATATGTCACTCTCCTCAGTCAAAACAAGGATCTTCATGTCGTGGGCTACACTAAAGTATATGATTATTTGAAGATGAATCAAAATGAAGCTAATGAAGTTAGGGCTGAAAGACGTGTCAAAACACAAGATCCATTGGCTTTTATGGTAAACTCTCCGTCATCTACGTCATTTCCCATGGTACCCTACCATCAACCCTCATCAAGTAACTTCATGCCACAACAAAAACAACAACAACTCACCTCTTATGGATATCAACTTCCTGCTGCTGTGAATTACCTACAACAACCTATTGCTTTTTTGATGATATCACCAACCCTACTCTTGCGATTAATACTGGTCTTGCACTTCTTGCAAAGGCATTCAAATTTACCATTAACCCCACCAACAACAATCAGAGAATCTCCTCGAACACTAGAAATAGGCAGATTGCTCAACCTTCATGAATGTGAATCAAGATCGCCAAATGGTAGTTGTTGGGACACGAGGACACAGTTTCAACAATATGGTTTGAATGTTGGGCAGACTGTTGGGAATGCAGGAAATTAGTATGGTCAAAACCGTGGTCAAAATCCGGGTGTTCCAAATGTGGGAAATCAGAATGGGTTAATTGTTGTGCCAGCGGTTGGTAATCAAATGGGAAATATTATGGCTGCAAGGGCTGAGAATACTGGTACGGGAAATGGAAACAACAATCGTCAGGTTAAGTGCTACAACTGCAGGGGATTTGGTTGTTATGCTCGAGATTACACAACTAAAAAGAAGAGGGATGCTGCTTATCTTCAGACTCAGCTTCTTATAGTACAAAAGGAAGAGGCAGGGATTCCACTTCAAGCTGAGGAATTTGATCTTATGGCTTCTACAACAGAATATGACGAGAAAGAAGAAGTGAATGCCAACTACGTCTTGATGGCAAACTTACAGCAAGCATCTACCTCAGGAATGCATGATGACCGCGCTCCCGTCTATGATTCAGACGGTCCCTATGAGGTACACCCACGTTTCGATGATAATGATATACATATAATATGTCTAATCAGGAAGAAGAGTATACTGAGAACTTGAGCCCTACATTGAGACACACGTGGATCAAACAAATAATAGTAATATTATTTTGAATGAGCCCAGTGTGGACCTTAGTGTAGATCAAGTCGCCCTGCCTACAACCCTTCCTGATGCGACGCATGCGTATTACAAATCATTATTTGATAAGCTTGCTAAGGATGTTGATCATGCTAAGGTGGTTAACAATAACTTTAGAGAAACCAATGTCAAATTTACCACTGAGCTTGCGCGATATAAGGAACGGGAGAAAAATTTTGAAATTCATCATGCTAAAATTAAAGAACTTGAACAAGCTCATGCCACATCGATTTATCAAGAAAAATGCACAACTAAGAAATTAAATTCCTTACATTTAAGTAGTGCTAAAAAGATAAGCGTATTGAATGATGAAATCACCTCTCTTAATAAACGGCTTTCAACTGAAAAATCTATTATTTCGGATCTAAAAGAAGAACGAAAAAAGCTGAAACATGATCTCAAAATTCGAGAAGATGGACTTCTTGAGGATTTTTGCAACGCTCAGGATAATATCAGGGAACTAGACAACCTTTTGATAAAACGTGGCCAGTCTATGCAGACGATAAACATGCTCGCACCAAAAGTGAATGAGATTAATTACACTGGTTACAAATTGGCTTTAGGTTGTCCTCTTCCTCCCAATCCTGAATATCTTAAGCATGCTCAGACCACCCATCAAAGTTTATTTAATGGTAATGTGTTGCTTGATAAACATAATCCTCCTGTTATGTGTGATTCAGAAGGAACCATTGAACTGGCAAAAGAGAGTCGTTTACGATTGCAAAAGCTTAATAGAGAAGTCACACCCGTTTATTATCCGAAAGTAAATCCTCCAACAGTTTTTGTTCGGTTTAAAACGAGTATTGAAATGCTTTTGCTACCGAGTGAGGAATTGTCGATGACCCTCCTAAACTAAGTATCGCTCGATGATTTCTAAACGAACTAAAAGATAACTTTGTCATACTTAAACGTGTTGTTAATTCCAAAATCACTGGAGGAAATTTTACATCACCAGTTTAGATTGAGGTCCAGAAAATTCTTCAAAATGACATTAATCCGATTATTAATCTAGTTGATGCTCGGATAAACAATTTGGAAAACGATTTTCTAAAAGAATTAGCCAACTTTGTTGAAGACTTTAAATCTTTGGCGAAGGAGGCTGATGAATCTCTTGATAAAATGAAAGTTTTGGAAAACGATCTTGAACGCCTCTCTAAAGCACGTGATAGTGTTGATAGTAGCCCCGTTGCGTTAGATACCTCTGGTTCGAATCACGAAACCCTCCAAACTGAGCTTGAATGTACGAAAGAGAAAATCGAATCTGTTGTCATTAAAAAGGACAAAAAGTTTACCGATCTTTGGAATAAATTTGTCAAAAAATGTGATGAATGCAAATATGAAAAAGTTTCGTACGATAAAGCCTACAATGAAATGCAACAAACTATCGCACGGTTGCTGGCTCAGTTAGGAGGGGTTAAGGAAAATAATTTGGCTTCTTTAGGGTTAGAGGATGCAGTGATAGAAATGTTCATAAGCTTAAGGCTAATATTGCAGATTTAGAATTTGAAATTGTTTCGTATAAGCGGGTTGTTGAACATGTTAAGTCCGTCAATCAGAAACTTATTGATAAAATCTGTGTGAACTGTATGTTAAAGGCCTTGTTAAAAGATACGACTTCTGAGCCTAGTACGACTGTGGATGCTATGGTTCAGACACCAGCAACCTCAGGTACTACTCGTATTGTTGTAACACCTTTTCCCAAGGTCTTTGGAACACAAGCTGTTGTGATTGCTCCTGGAATGTTTCAAGTTAGTCCTTCCTCTCAACCTAGGGTAGATATCTCTTTGACTAGGAAACAACATAAAGCAAGCGTTAGGACAAAACCGACCACTATATCTCAACCACAAGTCATTGATTTAAAAAGTGCTAATTCTAATAGACGCGTGTCTTCTTCTACAAGAATAAACAACTACACTAAGAGCAGAAGGCCACAGCCTACGAGCAATACAAGAAATGATAGGGTCCCTTTTGCCTCTAGAAGTAGTCGTCCCAAGATCAATAATGTGGAAGTAGAAGAACACTAATAAGTGTGAAAAAACTTATCCTTTTAACACTTATTTCCAATAATAACAAGACCAGAACGTGTATTTTATGTCGTAAAAGTCGGAATTATGCGTGGTTTGTGTTTTTATTGTGTTTCAGGATAAAAATATGAAAAAGGAAGAAAACACGGGCTATCACGGGCTTTTATAAAAGAAAATGAGGAAAGACGAAGTCAAAAGATCAAGAGTGTAAAAACAACGGAAGTCCAAGGCCTATTCTGAAGATTTATCGAAGAAAAAGTCTAAAGACGGAAGTTTAATGAAGTCGAAGAACTCAAGTCTAATAGAAGAAGGAAATTATAAGACAAGTTCAATTTATATCGACAAATCCCAAGACGACGTCGAGACGAGAAGAAAGAAAGAAGGAAGCAACACATGCACTCCCCACCTCCTATATATACCCTCCTAATGACACATTAGTAGGGTGTTAGTTAAATTAGCTAGTTTATTTTCCTTTTTGTAGTTTTTCATTTTAGAGAGAGAAAGTGTTTAAATTTCTCTCACTAAAACTTCATCTTTTCTTTCTTTTATGTTTAAGTTTTAATTCAATCTTGTATTTTGGAATCATTTATCTACAAGTTCAAGTTAAGTTTTTCATATTCAATCTCTTTCTACCTTTCTTGATTTTTACTTGTTTGATCCAAAAATTATCTTTGATTTTGTTTAATCTTGATGCTTGATTTATTAAAAAGTTTATCTTTTAATTTCTATCTAAGTTTTATACGGATTAAGCTTTGAGCTTATCATGCTTATTCACTTATTTTGTGTTAGCTTATTTACTTTTTAGTGTCTTGAAAAGTTTAATCTTTTAAAATTTCATCTTAACAAGTTTGCTTATTTGGTGTTTTGATAAGCTTTTCATTCGTAGTTTATTATATTCTCGCTAGTATTGATCTTGTTGAGTTTTTGATAAGTGCTTATTAGAAGTGCTTATTGGGATTTTGGCTTATTTCACTTCATCGGATTACTTTGTGCTCCATCGCAAAGCTAGGGATTACACATTTCGACAACTACTTTGCGATCAATATTCAGATAGCGTATTCCCCCTTATTTCGATCGTGATTGCGATCGCTCATTGCGATCGTACATTGCGACGGGTCTTAAGGCTACATTGAGACGAAACGCTGCCAAAATTTCAGCAGCCATATTCCGATGAACCTTACATTCAGATAGGATATTGCGATGGTTTAAATATTGCGACAATTTACATTCACATTCAGATAGAACTGCATTCCGATAGAATTAATTTACTATTATTCTGATACTTCAATCTTTATTCCGATAGATTTCATTTGTTACATTCCAATGGTTATTCAGACGATAGTATTCTGATGGATTTAAGTTTTTTTTTTTACAATGTTTTCAAGTTTTAAATTCACTTTCAAGTTTTTATGTTTTTGATCATTTATT
Source organism: Glebionis coronaria (assembly GCA_025667525.1). Lineage (NCBI taxonomy): Eukaryota > Viridiplantae > Streptophyta > Magnoliopsida > Asterales > Asteraceae > Glebionis > Glebionis coronaria. The sequence continues at coordinate 217,004,936 of CM046882.1, forward strand.
TATAACTCGTAATCTTTAGTTTAATTTTGAAAGCTTTTATTTTTACTCAACCACATTTTCATATTTGCTTTTAGTTTAAAATAGATAATCAAACCATTTTATTTTTCACCAAGAACGACTGAGTCGCACTCTTAGCTAGTAATCAATTCGAAAAGATTGGATTCAACGAATCTTTTTCATACGAGGTTTAACCTTGTATTAAATGGCGTCGATGCCGGCTCTCTTCGTTAGGATTAACGTTTTTTAGTGAGAGGGGCGTTGGATTTTGGGATCCGTTCACTTTTGAACGTTATTTTTCTTGCTTAAATTTTCAAAAATCCATAAAAATTAAAATTTTTCAAAAATTCATAAAAAAATAAAAAAAAAAACAAAAAACATATTTCTTGTCTATTTTTCTTTTCCTTTTTTAGGTGTGTATGCGTACCCGTGCTCGTAAGAAGAAAGCAACTCAAGCCGAAGTCATTACTCCACCTATTGTCACCATGGACAATCAACCAATGACCGAGCTTTTGCAATCGCAAGTAGAGGGCAACACCGATGCTATTGTCATACCAGAGATTGGAGCCAACAACTTTGTGCTCAAATCCAGCTTCATTCAAATGGTCTCTGCTCAACCTTTCTTGGGACGTACACTTGAGGATCCTCATGACCATATAAAAAGGTTCCTTCACCTCACTAACACGGTTAAGTATAATGGGGTTTCACAAGAGGTGATTCGCTTACTACTTTTTCCTTTCTCCTTAGAGGGACAAGCCCGCCATTGGCTTGATAAGGAACCGCCAAAAAGTATTCTTACGTGGTCGGATTTAGAGACCAAATTCATCAACTACTTTTTCCCACCCTCACGTACTACCGCTTTGCGGAATGAAATCATTAACTTTTAACAAAAGTACTATGAGTCATTTAGTGAATCTTGGGACCGTTTTGAGGAACTTTTATGAAAGTGTCCACAACATGGTTTCACAAAAGTACATCAAATTAATACTTTTTACAATGGTTTAAGCATGAATGACCAAGATTCACTAAATAGTGCCTCGGGGGGTAATATTTTGGTTAAATCTTCTAATGCCGCATGGATATTATTGAGAATAAGTCTAGAGTGCAAACCTAGAGTGTTCGGACTAATGTGGCTAGTTCTAGCACTAGTGAGAGCGACAAGAGAATTGATAAGCTTACTTGGATTGTTGAAACACTTGCTCTACAAACCGCTAACAATACCAAAGCCATCAATGTGCAAGTTAATGCTCTGAGTCAGTCATGTGAAATATGTGAGGGATCTCATTCATATACCGATTGTCCTTCGACTCGTGAAAACCCATAAAATGTGTATTCCGCTAACGGTAACTATTCCACGGGAGGCTATCAAGCACGTCCTCAATGTGACCGCAATTTGCTCAGTTATCGTTCAAAAAACTTCCTTTCACCACCCGGTTTCCACCCTCAAAACCAAAACAACCTCAATCGCAACAATCAAAACCAACCTCGAGCTCCAAATCAATATCAAACCCAAAGAAACCCATATCCACCTCAAGGAAACAATCAAGTTCACCAACCACCTGCTTATCAACCACCTGCCTACCATGCTCTTCCTCCCACCCAACCCACCCATTTAATCAAGAGGTTGACACTTACATGAGTACTAAAGATGCGATAGTGCAGAATCTTTAGCGGCAAATCATCAACTTGAAAGGAGATATGGCGAAACAAGGGAATGACCTTCGAGCCGATATGCGAAACTCTTGAGCAGTCAAACGAATGACTTATGGGATATGATGGCTAGTTTCTTCCAAAGTAATCAAGCCTCTAGTTCGGGTTCTCTTCTGAGTAACACCGTTGCTAATCCAAGAGGGGAGATGAAAGCGATCACCACTCGAAGTGGAAAAGGTTTAAAGGAACCCGAGCTTCCTACACCTACACCGGTGATTGTGACTAAGGAAAACAAGTCCCCTTCTCCAATTTCTCCACCTTCTACTTCTCCAATTCCTCCACCTTCTATTTCACCAATTCCTCCACCTTCTACTTCCACCCCTCCACCACCCAAGGATGTGAGTGAGAATTCCATTCCAAAGCCTTCATCTCAACCCAACATACCTTATCCCTCAAGGTTGAGGAAAGAGAATTTAAAGAACAAGGATGATATTCAGGTTTCTAACTTTCTTAAAATGTTTAAACAACTGAATTTCAACATCTCCTTTGCTGAAGCTCTCGCTCACATACCGAAGTATGCTAAAATGTTTAAGATCTTCTCAGTGATATGGAGAAACTTCTTGATATCGCTCAGACCCAACTTAACGAGAATTGCTCCGCAGTGCTCTTAAGGAAATTACCCACCAAACTTGGTGATCCGGGTCGTTTTCTCATTCCTTGCAACTTCCCGGGGGTAGAGAATTGTATGGCCCTAGCCGATCTTGGTGCTAGTATAAACTTAATGCCATTAAGTGTTTGGTAACAATTATGTCTACCCGAGCTAGTCCCTACACGAATGACATTGTAATTAGCTAACCGTACGGTTGCTTATCCGGTGGGGATAGCCAAAGATGTCTTCGTCGGTGTCGACAAATTCACCTTTTCGGCGGATTTTGTTGTCGTTGACTACGAGATGGATCCCCGTGTTCCATTAATCGTTGGACGTCCATTCTTGAGAACTGGTCGCACTCTCATTGATGTAGCCGCGGGCGACATAATCATGAGAGTAGGTGACGATAAAATCGTCTTCAACATGGGTAAACTTTCTAAACAGCCTTCTGAAAACAAGAACGTTAATTTCATTGACGTTCTTGATGAGGCTTGTAAAGAGCATTTCAAAGACGCTTGTAAAAGTGGTTCTTCTTCTCTACCCATTGTTGATACCGTTGCCTCTATTGCTCCATCACTAACTCCATTTGGAGAAAGTGATTTCCTTTTGAAAGAATTTGAAGCAACTTTGGGGGATGTGGACTTACAATATGACGATTCTCCCTCCAATTAGTATGAACACATTCGTACCATTTAGAAACTTCTCAATGAGGACCATATTTCTCCACCATCTCCTAAGGAAATCTCTATCGATGATCCGAATTCGACTATGCCTTCAATCAAAAATCCTCCGGACTTAGAGCTTAAGGACTTACCGTCTCATCTCGAGTACGTTTTCCTTGAAGATAATAAGAAGTTACCCGTCATCATCGCTAAGGACTTGAAAGAAGAATAAAAATCTAGACTTATCGACGTGCTGAAGAATCATAAGAAAGCGATTGCTTGGAAAATCTCTGATATTCGTGGAATTGATCCTCACTTTTGCACAAATAAAATTCTCATGGAGGACGACTTTAAACCCACTATTCAAAACCAAAGAAGGGTGAATCCCAAGATCCATGACGTTATCAAAAAAGAGGTTATCAAACTTCTTGATGTGGGAATGATCTACCCTATCTTGGATTCACCATGGGTTAGTCCGGCCCATTGTGTGCCTAAGAAAGGTGGAATCACCGTTGTGCCCAATGAAAACAACGAGTTGATTCCTACTCGTCTCGTTACAGGGTGGAGAGTTTGTATAGACTATCACAAACTCAATGATGCTACGAGAAAGGATCATTTTCCTCTTCCTTTGATGGATCAAATGCTCGAGCGTCTAACGGGTAATGATTATTATTGCTTCTTAGACGTTTCTCCGGGTATTTTCAAATTCCCATCGATCCTAAAGACCAAGAGAAAACCACATTCACTTGTCCTTATGGAACATTTGCTTATAAAAGAATGCCTTTTGGCTTATGCAATGCTCCTGGGACTTTCTAAAGGTGTATGATGGCTATCTTCCATGAAATGGTTGAAGAAACTATGGAAGTCTTCATGGATGATTTCTCGGTCTATGGTGATTCTTTCTCTCATTGCCTTGCCAATTTAGAACGTATGCTCAAACGGTGTGAAGAGACTCGTCTCGTTCTTAATTGGGAAAAATGCCATTTCATGGTAAAAGAAGGCATTGTTCTTGGACACAAAATCTCCAAAGCCGGTCTTGAAGTGAACCGTGCTAAAGCCGATGTTATTTCTAAATTGCCTCCACCTTCAACCGTGAAGGGTGTGAGAAGTTTCCTTGGTCATGCGGGCTTCTATCGTCGATTCATTCAAGATTTTTCTAAAATCGCTCGCCAGATGACCCACCTCTTGGAAAAAGATACTCCCTTTATCTTTTCTAAAGAGTGTATTGAATCCTTTAATCTTCTTAAGGACAAGCTAACTAAGTCACCGGTCTTGGTTACCCCTAATTGGGAGCTACCTTTTGAATTGATGTGCGATGCTAGCGACTTTGCTATTGGAGCGGTTTTGGGACAAAGAGTGAACAAACACTTCTAACCAATCCATTATGCTAGCAAGACAATGACGGGGGCTCAATTGCATTATACCACTACCGAAAAAGAGCTTTTAGTATTAGTGTATTCTTTTGACAAATTTCGCCCCTATCTTGTCCTTTCCACCACAATCATGTACACCGATCATTCCCCGTTGAAGTACTTGTTGACTAAGCAAGATTCTAAGCCAAGACTTTAAAATTGAAATTCGTGACAAGAAGGGAGCCGAAAACCTAGCCGCGGATCATCTAAGTAGATTTGAGGATCCTTATCAAGGGTATCATCCGAATCAAGAGATCAATGACACTTTTCCCCTTGAGGCCTTAATGTCTATCAATTACAATCTTGATGACACTCCGTGGTTTGCGGACATTACAAACTACTTAGCGGGTGGAATTCTCAAGGAAGGGTCAACTTCCCAACAAAAGAAAAAGTTCTTTAAAGACATTGAACACTCTTTTTGGGACGACCCTTACCTTTTCAAACAATGTGCGGATCTTGTCATTCGTCGATGTGCTGATGGGCTGACAGCTTTACTAATCCTTGAAGCTTGCCATAAAGGACCCATCGGTTGTCACTTTGGTCCCAATTACACCGCGAAGAAAGTTTTCGACTCCGGATTTTATTTGCCCACCATTTATCATGACGCTCATGAAATGGTTAAACATTGTGATGCTTGCCAAAGACAAGGCAATATCACACATAAAGATGAGATGCCTCAAAATTTCATACAAGAATGTGAAATCTTTGATGTATGGGGTATCGACTTTATAGGGCCATTTCCATCATCTAAAGGGAACAAGTACATCCTCGTAGCCGTTGACTACGTTTCTAAATGGGTTGAAGCCAAGGCTCTCCCTAAAAACGATGTGAGGGTGGTTGTGAACTTTCTGAAGCAACTTTTTGCTCGATTCGGTGTTCCTCGTGCTATCATCAGTGACCGCGGGACTCATTTTTGCAATGATCAATTTGCTCGAGTCATGGCTAAGTACGGTGTCAATCACCGTCTTTCCACCGCTTATCATCCTCAAACAAATGGTCAAGCCGATATTTCTAACCGTGGATTGAAGAGAATTTTACAGAGAACTATGGGAGAGCATCGTGCCTCGTCGGCCGATAAGTTAGATGATGCTTTATGGGCTTTCCGTACCACATATAACACGCCGATTGGTTGCACACCATATCGTCTTGTGTACGAGAAATCTTGCCACCTCCCTATTGAGTTGGAACATAAGGCGTACAGGGCCTTGAAGTGGGCCAATTTTGACATCAACAAAGCCGGTGATCTTCAGAAGGTTCAACTCAACGAGCAAAATGAAATGAGGAATGAAGCTTATGAGAACTCATTGATTTACAAGGAGAAGACCAAGATCATTCATGATGCAAGGATTAAGAACCGAGAGTTCCACATCGGTGATCAAGTCTTACTCTTTAACTCTCGGTTGAAGATCTTCTCGGGCAAGTATAAGAGTCGTTGGTCTGGTCCATTCACCGTCGCCAAAGTCTTTCCCTATGGCACCATTGAGCTTTGTTAGCCTCAAAATATTGAGTCAAACAAGAATGTTCGGTTATAGGTTTCTATTGTAATATTTATTAGAACGTTGTAATAAGTAGTTATTTAGTCGTGGTTCACGGGCTTGGATTTAAACTAATTAAAGTCCAAAAGACAAGCCCGGCCCAATATATAGTCCATTAAAGCCCGCATGTGGGTGGACTATATATACTACCCTCCTAGCATGTTAGGAGGGTGGATGGTCATTTGTAACAACTTCTTTTCTTAATCTAATCTCACCAAGTTAATCATCTCCTCTCTACTTTCTCTCACTACTTTCTCTCTCTAGGAATTCATCTCTTCTTCATCTATTTTCTTTCTTTATTCATTGCTTAATCATCACAAATATATGGGACAACATTTGGTATCAATCGCCATGGGGTAGATTTGTGATTCATTGTTGTTATTATATTTGATTCGAATGATTTAATCCATAAATTATCTCAGATTCAAATTCTTTTTGTGTTTTTCTTGCTTTACTTCTTCATCTACATCTTCTACATAGTTGTAGTAGTGATTTGGTATATTTACTTTGGCTAAAAACACAAAATTTTTGGGTGTTTTGATCATTTTTTGGCTTAAAATCACGTATTGGTTGTGTTTTGTCCGAGAAAAGGGGGATATATTCCGATCAGTGCAATCGGAAAAGGGTTTTATCATTCCGATCAGACATTCCGATTTGGTATTCCGACCAGTCTTTCCGATCATCATTCCGATTTGGTATTCCGACAAGTCTTTCCGATCATCATTCCGATCTGGTATTCCGACCAGTCTTTCCGATCATCATTCCGATTTGGTATTCCGACAAGGTCTTTCCGATCATCTTTCCGATTGGGTATTCCGACGAAGATATTCCGATTAGACATTCCGATTGGGATTCCGATTAGACATTCCGATTGGGATTCCGATTGGGATTCCGATTAGACATTCCGATTAGGGGACATTCCGATGATGTGTTTTGCTAAATTTTGTTTGAGTATTTTTTAGACTTAGCCACCATCTAGACTAGTTTCGGAATATCGTTTACACGAAGAGTTAAAAATTTTTCCGTCAAGTAAATTCAAATTTTTTCCTTACTAGCTTTAGGACATTTCTAGCTCAATTTCAAAATTTGGTGATACAAAATTTTTTTGATCTACAGTTTTGTCGGACTGGAGAATTTATTGTCGGCCTGGAGAAAAATTGCAATTTTCGGAATTTAAACCACAACAACAATCACAACAAATCTACTTAAGATCCATATTCACTTCATCATTTCAGAGAATTTTGAGATGGATTCTACTGCGGAATATCGTGTGACGAACAACAACATCATGGTCGCGGGTAACAAAGAGAGACCACCAATGCTTGTATCTGGTAGGTATGCTCAATGGCAATCACGTTTCATACGATATCTTGATACAAGACCTAATGGTGATGCCTTGAGGAAATGTATTACTCATGGACCATATATATTTAAGAAGATCTCAGTTCCTCCAAGAGCAGCCACAGATACTACTGATCCAATACCTGCAAGTGAACGTGAAGAAACAAGAGATGATCTCACACCTGAAAATTGTGCTTGGCATGATGCGGAGAAGGAATCCATCTATATGGTTTTAAGTGGGATTGGAGATGATATTTACTCCACGGTTGATGCATGCCCGATAGCACATGAAATGTGGACTGCTATTGAACGTTTGCAACAAGGAGAATCACTCAACAAACAAGATGTCAAAACAAACTTGTTTTGGAATTTTGGCAAGTTTACTTCAAGCGATGGAGAATCAATTGACTCTTACTACTCCAGGTTTTATAAGATGATGAATGACATGACAAGAAATAATCTGCAAGTCTCCACCATGCAAGTCAATGTTCAATTTCTTCAACAACTTCAACCCGAGTGGACACGATTCGTCACTTTGGTGAAACAACAAGAAAAGTTAGACGAGGTCTCATATCATCGAATCTTTGACATCTTGAAGCAATTTCAGAATGAAGAAAATGAGATTCGAACGGAACGTGTTTCCAAGACGGCTAATCCACTTGCTTTAGTGACTACCACTCAACATGTTCAAGATCCTCACTCTCGTGCTCCTAAGCCATACTCCAATACATCCTCTTCACCACGATATTCGACATCATCTAAGTCTTCATCTTCAACAAAATCTCGAGGTAAAGCGCCAAGAGCACCATCACCACCATCTGAGTCCTCATCTGAAGAAGATAGTGATGAAGACCAAGCTCAAAAGAACCGAGAGATGAAACAACAAATTGCTTACATAATGAAGACTTGTAAGAAAATCTACAAACCCACCAACAACAATCTTCGCACATCATCTAACACAAAGAACCGATATGTTGAGAGTCCTCCAAGGTATGACACACGTCGACGTGGTGAAAGTCCTTCTAGGTATGATCGACATAATCCAACGCATGTTGAGGGTTCTGCAAGATATGATCGACAAACTGCAAAGTATGATACTCAGAGGATTGCTGCTGCTACTGGGAATAGGGAAACGCTTGGAAGTCAAGTGGTTCAGCAGAGTGGGATTGAATGTTTTAATTGCCAAGGTTTTGGGCATATGGCAAAGGAATGCAGGAAGCCGAAAAGGGTTAGAGACTCCAGCTATCACAAGGAAAAGATGTTGCTATGCAAAAAGATGGAAGCAGGGGTTAAATTGTCAACTGAGGAAGGAGCCATGCTTGATGATACTGATGATGAAGATTCTGATCAAGAGCTTGATGCACATTACTCGTACATGGCAAAGGTTGAAGAAGTTCTCAAAGTCACTGAAGATGACAATGGCCCTATCTTTGACACTGAGCCATTCGATAAGGTACATACTACTGATGAATATAATGTGTTTGGTGATATTCCTGAGCATAGTGATCTACCCAATGCCATTAATGACACGTGTATGATGGAAACGGTTGATAGCAATACCACACCCGATTCATCAGACATGTGCAATAATGAGTCTGAGGATGATCAACATGCAAATGAATATGATGAAGAGGAACGTATTGCGCTTGCTAATTTAATTGCTACTTTACAAAAAGATGTCACTGAAAATAAAAAGAGTCAAAAGCAATTAAGGAAGGAAAACGCAACGCTCACTCAAAGTTTTGAAGAATGTAAAGCTGCTCTTATCAAATCTACTGAGATGACTGAAAGCTATAGAGATGAGCTCCTTCAGAAAACCAAAGAGCTTGAGGGGTACAAGGGAAGTGCGTTAAAAAGTCAAAAGGACGATTTTGAAAACAAATATAATACAACTCTTGAGTTATTAGCTAAAGAGAAGTGTCAATATAATGTTTTCTTAATGGATGAACGTCAAAAAACGTACCTTGCGAATACCAAAGTTAATGAACTTGAACAAAAGCTCTCTATGACCACTACTGATTCTGCTAAAATTCTAGAGGATAAGAAACAAGAGGTAGATGCGTTAAAACAAGACTTCAAAAGTAGATATGATAAAGAAACCGAAAAAGTTACTAAACTAGAAGCACAAGTAGACTTTTTGAAGAACGTTGTTTATAAAACGCATGATTCTATTCAATCCGTAAGAATGCTAGCACCTCCATCGATGTTTAAGGGTCAAGCTAGCTTTGCAAGCCCTGAGTACCTTGCTAAAGCTCAAGCTGCGAACCCGTGTCTCTATCTTGATGAGACTGAAAGGACTGATCTTGATTGCATGCCAGTAAGTGCCGATAGTGAAGAGACTTCCCTTTGGGATGCTGATAGTCAACCACTTGTTAATAAGGAGTTTGTGAAACCTTATAATTATGCTTATGAGAATAGTCTTTATGGCCTGTTCAACAAACAAACTCAGAAAACTCGTGAGGAAGTGTTCTTAGAATGCAAACAAAAGAGAATTCAATGGAGGAAAGCATTTACCCCTAAGAAATCTAATGTTTACAAATACATAAACTACCTCCCTCTAGATGAATCTAAAAGCAAGAGTAGGAAAACATTAGGTATTCTTAAACACCACATAGATAATGTTAAATCTATTGTTGAAAGAGACTGGGCAAAACGTGAAAATGCTGAGTGGACACGTCCGATTCCTCACGATATTACCTTGCTTGTCAAAGAACTCTTAATTCCAAACACGGCATTGATTAAAGAAACTGTTCTTCAACTTGAGGAGTTCATTCGGACTGAAATGTTTGATGATTTAAAATATGTTGAATCTATTGAGAAACACATTGATGATCTTCAAATGGAGAAGTCTGATTTCTCAGATGAATATGATTTACTCTTGCAAGAATGCGTTTCTAAAGATGTTATGTGTGATTATTTTACATCTTGTGCTGATATTGATGAATATTCTGAAGTTGCATGCCAATATCTTGATAAGATCAAAGAATGTGAATGTCTTGAAATTGAGCTTTCGAAACGTAAAGAAAATGTTGACAAAAAGGCTTTTGAGTTACTTCAACACAAAACTGATTTCCTTCAAAAACATTGTCATTCACTTGAACTTGCTTTGCAAAAAGACGTTGGTCGTTTTCCACATGATAATAAATTGCAAGAAAAACTTTCCAAAACATTTCGAGAAATGAATGAACAGAATTTGGAAATTAAAGGGTTGAAAGCTCAATTACAAGACAGGGACAGAGCGGTAGCAGAGTTACAGGAACTCATTGCTAAAATGGGTGGGAAAATTGTGGAACCTAGCATTAAGAAAAATGTTGTTAGACAACCCAATGCCTCTAAAGAGAATAGATCCTCTATCTTGGGAAAACCATCTGCTTTATCTAATTCCTCGTTTGCTAAACCTGTGTTTGCCCCCAAGATGGATGGAAAGGAAAGGTTACCACAAGCTCAACCTATAAGGAATCCTATAGCACCAAGCGTTAAGCACAATAATGTGATTAAAACAGGGATGTATAGAATGTCCACGAAGCCCACAAACAAAGATACTCACTCGCCTCAGACTTCTAGAAACACTAATATTCGTGTGTCTTCTACTACAGGAATAGTCACCACTACTAGTGTTAGCTGGCCTCAGCTTAAGCGCACTCAAGTGAATGATAAGGTCTGGAAACACAAGAATCAAGGGGAGATGCAGGAAGTAGAAGAACACCCTAGGAATTTGAACGTTTTTAAGAATAAAAAGTATGTAATCACGTGTAATGACGATTTGAATGCTGTGAATGATTTGAATGCTATGAATGTGAAATTTGTTTGTGTCAGATGTGGAAATTGTGCTAATGCTAATCATTCTATGTGTGCTATAAATAAAGTCAAAGGCGTAGATACTAGAACTAAGAAGCAAGTTGCAATGCCTATTAGAGCTAGTAAACCCAAATGCAAAGTGAACCATTCTGGTGCAACCCCCACTAAGAAAAGTAATGCATCAGACTCCACCACTAAGAATCCTAGAAGCAAAATTAAGGAATTATATGAGTCTACCAGTAAGTCTTGGAAATGGTGGTTTGCTAATCAATGTCCTCCCGGATATAAATGGATGCCTAAAGTTAGGACAGAAAATGTGAAAACAAGTGTTAGTTTGTCTTTAAATGTTGATAAGGACACTAATGATTCTACTATCACAACTACTGTGGTATCCAATTTAGCAAATGCTCCATCATGTTCTTACTCTTCTGCAGGTGATACAAATAATTCTGTTCATAATGGACTCCGGATGCACGAAGCACATGACGGGGAATCTCAAGCTTCTAATTAACTTCGTGGAGAAGTTCCTGGGTACGGTCCGATTCGGAAATGATCAATTTGCACCGATCCTAGGATATGGAGATTTGGTTCAGGGGAATATCACGATTAAAAGTGTATACTACGTCGAAGGGCTCAATCACAATCTTTTCTCGGTTGGTCAATTCTGTGATGCGGATTTGGAAGTTGCTTTCAGAAAGAAGACATGTTTTGTTCGTGATTATGATGGGAATGACTTACTTACCGGTACACGGGGTACTGATCTTTACACAATTTCACTTCAAGACACAACTTCATCAACTCCAATTTGCTTCATGGCAAAAGCTTCATCGACTCAGGCATGGTTATGGCATCAACGTCTTTCTCATCTCAACTTTGATACCATTAACTTGCTTTCCAAGAAAGATATTGTGAGAGGCCTTCCAAGCTTGAAATTCATCAAAGATCATCTTTGTTCTTCTTGTGAACTTTGTAAAGCTAAACGAAGTATCTTCAAAACAAAGACCACACCAAGCTCTAAAGGACGGTTAGATCTTCTTCATATGGATCTGTGTGGTCCAATGCGTGTTCAGAGTATCAATGGAAAGAAATATATTCTGGTAATTGTCGATGATTACTCAAGGTACACATGGACTCACTTCTTGAGGTCTAAGGATGAAACACCCGATGTTCTCATTAGCTTCCTTAAATTGATACAACGTGGTCTTCAAGCTCAAGTTAAAGTGGTTCGTACTGACAGAGGTACAGAATTTTTGAATTCAAATCTGAGAAAGTATTTTGAAGCCGAAGGGATTGAACATGAAACATCTATTGCTCGAACACCCGAACAAAACGGCGTTGTTGAAAGACGAAACTGTACTTTGGTTGAAGCTGCTCGAACATTATTATCCGCTTCAAAACTTCCACTGTACTTTTGGGCCGAAGCCGTGTCTACCGCATGCTACACACAAAACCAATCCTTAATTATCCCAAGACACGAAAAGACACCATATCACATAATTCATGATCGAAAACCTTCACTCAAACACCTTCATGTTTTTGGATGTACTTGTTACATCATACGAGATGGTGAAAGCTTGGATAAAATGAAAGAAAAAGGTGATGCATGTATTCTTGTGGGATATGCAACTCAGTCTAAGGGATATAGAGTGTTCAACAAGAGAACAAAATTGATAGTCGAGATATAAAGTGGTTCCCTAGATGCTGATTTGGAGGGATTACCCATAGATCAAACGAGATATCGTTCCATGATCGGGTCCCTCATGTACTTGACAGCCAGCAGACCTGATATTCATCATGCTACATGTTATTGTGCACGATATCAAGCACGACCCACTGAAAAGCACCTCAAGGAGGTTAAACGGATCTTTCGGTACCTTAAGAATACCATTCACATGGGACTCTGGTATCCGAGAGAAACCGGTTTCTTTCTAACGGCCTATTCAGATTCTGATCATGGAGGGTGTCTTGATACACGTAAAAGTACTTCTGGTGGTGCACAATTTCTAGGTCAAGACAAGCTTGTGGGATGGTCTTCCAAGAAGCAGATTGCACGTTACTTTCATCAACCGAAGCGGAGTATGTGTCTCTATCTGCGTGTTGTGCTCAAGTTCTTTGGATGAGAACACAACTCACGGATTATGGCTTCCATTTTGATAAAGTACCTATGTACTGTGACTCAAAGTCGGCCATAGCCATCTCCTGCAATCCGGTTCAGCATTCCCGCACGAAGCACATTGATGTCAGATATCACTTCATTAAGGAACAAGTTGAAAGAGGTATTGTTGAATTATACTTTGTTGGAACTGATTACCAATTAGCTGACTTGTTTACAAAAGCTCTTTCGAAAGAGAGGTTTGCGTATCTTGTTAGGCAAGTTGGTATGAGATGTTTGACTCCAGCAGAACTGGAGGTTCTGGCAAAGAAGCCTGCTTGATTCATCTATCAAACATCTACCTGTAAATATTAATCCAAAAGCAAAATACAAAAGTAAAAAATCTTTGATAATCCAAAAATATTCTTCTCGACATGTCTTTCAGTATCGATAATATGGACGTACCTAGAAATGTCGCTCAATAACGACACGGGTGTGTACATAAAGCTCGAATGAAAGTTGTAAATATTTTTCAAAACATGTCATTTCTATTTTTTCAACAAGAAATTGTCTATTTTGGACAATATTTCCAACAACGAGTAGAGCAATCTATCTCGGGTTGAGCTTGTCACAAAACATTCAACGTTTTGAGCTCAACACAATGGCTTGTAATCACTTTCAGATTGCAACCCGGATCTAAATTCACGGGGGAGTGTACGCTTTTGTACTCTTACCCTTAGCAAAAGAAGTTAAATCTTCTTACACTTGAGTGGATTCGTCAAGACATTCAAAGTCTATGAACTCTAGTTTATGCTTTAGAAAAACCTTTTCGTCAAAAAGAATTGATTTTTCAAAAAGCGTTGAACACAATTTTTTCAAGAATTTCTAATTGATATTCAAAATTTTTCAAAAATTGTGTATTCAACAACTCCTATCCTCAAAAGTTTAATATGGATCAAATCCTCGTAATGACAATTCCATTGGATCAATTTTTGAGGGGGAGCAATTCAACTTCATGCAAAAGATTAACACATCTTTCTCCCTAAGATTTTCAAGACTATTTTTCAACCTATATTTTAATCATATTTGGTATCTCTAATATCAAAAGATTTTATATATTAGAGATAAGGGGAGAAAATGTGATTAAAATGTGATCTATAAGACTCAAGCACTTTAACTCTCACCTACATGTGCGAAACACTTTCGATTATCGATGCACATGTGAAGGGGGAGCATTTCTGAAACGACAAAACTAGTAAGGTGTTAAATGTTTTTCAAACACTTTGTTAGAATTTAAAGTGGTTTTCATGGTTACGATCAAATACCCACAACATCTTTAATTCACGACGTTATTGGTGTCAAAAGGGTGGTTAGGTTTAAGTCCTATGATCCAACTAGAACCGGAGGGATCTTTCCAGGGACAATCTAATAGATTATTAGAAGTCCTTAGGAAAGATGGAGTAGAATGTGAACGCAGCTGAATGCTGACTAAGTACTGATGATAGAACTGGAACAATCACAACAAGGTGCTATTAATGATGTCTTGGTAAGCATTGAAGGGGTTGAAGAATGAAAAAGAAATGTAAGGATAAAGGGTGTAAAGAAAGAAGCCCTCCATACAACTTAGGCAGAAACCGGGTCAACCCATCATGAAGACAAACTCATCATGGACCTAGTGATGTGAAGCACAACCATTTCCTAGCTACTCAGACTTCTCTCAAAAGAAGTTTGTTTTATTGTCACGGAGATCAGCACGACTTCTATTGACTTTCTCACTCCGAGATTGTTGATATTGAATAGGTGGCATCTGCTCCAGTCTCCAACCACTAAAAGTGCACAAATCGAGTCTAGAGCCAAGAGATCAATCAAATCTCGTTAGGACACACGGATGAAGATCAAGAGAGTCCTACGCTATATCCTTGTGATATTGCTAGAACACTCAGAGTGATACTACTTAGTATTCACAATGATGAGTGGAAATCCTTCCAGTGTTAACATCAAACAACACTGCGGTAGGTCATATGCAAGATTCTTTATGAATTGAACATATGTAAAACTGAAAAGCAACAGTGGTTTGATTCTTAATTGATTCAAACTCGTTTCAGGTTTCTACGCAATATCTTTATGGTCTTGCCAGAACATTCAGAGTGATATTCATTAATATTCACAGTGACGAATGGAAATCCTTCTAGCGTCAACATCAAACAGCGCTACGGTAGGTGACTTGTGAGATTCTCATGAATCAAACTTGTGTGAACTGGAAAGCAACAATGGTAAGATTCTTAATGAATCAAACTTGTTCCAGGAATTTGAATTGACGACTTTAATCAAGCGGATATTTATCCAATTGATTCACTCTTTATGTTCGCAGTCTTGCTTTGAGACGGTCGAGTAAAGAGAACGGCTAGTACTGCCGCGAAACCCTGTCAAGGAGATTCTTAATTGAATCTACCTGATCACAGGTACGATATTTAATATCGTATAACGGTCTTCACCGACCGGAGGTAAAACGCTACCGATTTAGGACAAATGTCAAAGCCATTCAGTCCGTGTATATGTTTTGTCTCGAGAAGGTGGCGTCACGGTGTACTCAGCAAAGTCAAAGATTCAAAACCACATATTCATGCCCAAAGACTTATCCAACAATTGATAGTGTGAGCATGTGGATAAAGACACAAGATCGCAAGATGGCAATGACAAGTCAAGGATGATTTGAAGATCTCAAGACTTAAAGACAAAGTCGAAAGACAACGACAAAGGCTCAAAGATCATAGCATGAAGGAAAAAAACTACTGTTACACGTTCAAGACTCATTTATGAGGAAATTCATAAATCTCCATTGGAATCCAAATATCAAAGAGGAATGACCTCACATTGGGGGAGATTGTTAGCCTCAAAATATTGAGTCAAACAAGAATGTTCGGTCATAGGTTTCTATTGTAATATTTATTAGAACGTTGTAATAAGTAGTTATTTAGTCGTGGTTCACGGGCTTGGATTTAAACTAATTAAAGTCCAAAAGACAAGCCCGGCCCAATATATAGTCCATTAAAGCCCGCATGTGGGTGGACTATATAAACTACCCTCCTAGCATGTTAGGAGGGTGGATGGTCATTTGTAACAACTTCTTTTCTTAATCTAATTTCACCAAGTTAATCATCTCCTCTCTAGTTTCTCTCACTACTTTCGCTCTCTAGGAATTCATCTCTTCTTCATCTATTTTCATTCTTTATTCATTGCTTAATCATCACAAATATACGGGACAACAAGTTTTCTCAGCCAAATGGGCCTAATTTTAAAGTGAATGGCCAGCGTGTCAAGCTGTACTTTGGTGAGGACATCTCTCGTGAGATGATTCCATCCATCACCACGTTTCCCTTGAATTAGTTTTGGGTCGAGTCAGGCTCGTGACTCGGTTAACAAAAACAAGCGCTTCTCAGGTGGCAACCTGTTGATCTATCCTTTATAATTTTCATAATAAGTGTAGGGAGGAGCCTCGTATGTGTTTGTTTTCTTGTTTCTTATAATGTGCATGGATTAAAGCTTCAAAGAGCACTTTTGATGACATTTGACGACCGTGATCCCGTGTACCCGTCTTCCTGGTTCTATCCTAAACTGTCGTGATTCAATATTTCAAATAGTATATGTTCACATTGATATCACTATAGTTTTCCTTTCCTTAGCGAGATTTAACAAAGTGCACAATGTCCTAAGTGTAGGGGAGTTTACTCCCACATGCTTAAACATTGAGGAAAATGTTTATATCAAGTGTAGGGGGGACTTCTATCGAAGTAAGTGGGCTTTTCCATTAATTTGTCCTCATTTTAACCGGAAAATCTGATTTTTCGACATTTTTCAAAATTTTTACTCTATTTTGGCCTAGTAGTATAGTAGTGTGTTCCTTTGTTAGCGTTATTTAATTTCTTTGCTTAAAATTTTTTTTGAATAAAGTGGTTTTAGTTATTCAAAGTTGTGAATATTTTGACTCAACCCGAGTTTACTTATCTAAGTTTACTCTACCTAGTATCTTTAACGTGTTTAACTCAAGTTTTGCTAGGCTTTTATATAGGGAACTTTAAAACGCGAAAGTCTTAACTCTTACGGGTTAAGAACAAGAACTTTTCGCAAGTTCCTATTGTTAGCCTCAAAATATTGAGTCAAACAAGAATGCTCGGTCATAGGTTATTATTGTAACATTAGTTAGAACGTTGTAATAGATAGTTAATTAGTCGTGGTTTACGGGCTTGGATTTAAACTAATTAAAGTCCAAAAAAGACAAGCCCGGCCCAATATATAGTCCATTAAAGCCCGCATGTGGGTGGACTATATATACTACCCTCCTAGCATGTTAGGAGGATGGATGGTCATTTGTAACAAATCTTTTCTTAATCTAATATTCACCAAGTTAATCATCTCTCTCTCTCTACTTTCTCTCTCTAGAAATTCATCTCTTCTTCATCTATTTTCTTTCTTTCTTTATTGCTTAATCAATCATAAATATAAGGGACAACATTTGGTATCAATCGCCAAGGGGTAGTTTTGTGATTCGTTGTTCATTTTACTTGGTTCGTGTGATTTTCTCTTATAATCATCTCGAATTCAAGATTCTTTTTGTGTTTTCTATGCTCTAAATCGTGATATAAATCTTCTACATAGCTGTGGTAGGGATTTGGTCGCATTTGGTTGGTTAAAATCGCGGATTTCTTGTCGAAAAATCCATCTTTTTACCTCAAAATCTCGTAACAGCACTATTATTCCGATTGGTGTAATCGGAAAAGGGATTATAGATTCCGATTGTGATTCCGATCAGTAGCATCGGAAAAGGGTTTCAACATTCCGACCAGCTTTCCGATCTCATTCCGACTGGACAAAAATATTCCGATTTGCATTCCGATTTGAATTCTGATTTGCATTCCGATTTGCATTCCGATTTGGGTCTTCCTACAAGGTTATTCCGATTAGGTTATTCTGACAAGCTTATTCCGATTACATCATTCCGACAAGGATTCCGATAACATTCCAATTAGGACATTCCGACAACATTCCGATTTGGTTATTCCGATTTGACATTCCGATCAGTGATTCCGATGATGTGTTTTGCTAACTTTTGTTTGAGTATTTTTTAGACTTAGCCACCATCTAGACTAGTTTCGGAACATCGTTTCCACGAAGATCAAAAAAAAAAAGAGTTAAAGTTTTTCCGTCAAGTAAATTCAAATTTTTTCCATACTAGTTTTAGGACATTCTAGCTCAATTTCAAAATTTGGCGATACAAATTTTTTTGGTCTACCGTTTTTGTCGGACTGGAGAATTTATTGTCGGCCTGGAGAAAAATTGCAATTTTCGGAATTTAAACCACAACAACAATCACAACAAATCTACTTAAGATCCATATTCACTTCATCATTTCAGAGAATATTGAGATGGATTCTACTGCCGAATATCGTGTGACGAACAACAACATAATGGTGGCAGGTAACAAAGAGAGACCACCAATGCTTGTATCTAGTCGGTATGCTCAATGGCAATCACGTTTCATACGATACCTTGACACAAGACCTAATGGTGATGCCTTGAGGAAATGTATTACTCATGGACCATATATATTCAAGAAGATCTCAATTCCTCCAAGAGCATCCACAGATACTACTGATCCAATACCTGCAAGTGAACGTGATGAAACAAGAGCTGATCTCACACCTGAAAATTGTGCTTGGCATGATGCGGAGAAGGAAGCCATCTATATGGTTTTAAGTGGGATTGGAGATGATATTTACTCCACGGTTGATGCATGCCAGACAGCACATGAAATGTGGACTGTTATTGAACGCTTGCAACAAGGAGAATCACTCAACAAACAAGATGTCAAAACAAACTTGTTTTGGAATTTTGGCAAGTTTACTTCAAGGGATGGAGAATCAATTGACTCTTACTACTCCAGGTTTTATAAGATGATGAATGACATGACAAGAAATAATCTGCAAGTCTCCACCATGCAAGTCAATGTTCAATTTCTTCAACAACTTCAACCCGAGTGGACACGGTTTGTCACTTTGGTGAAACAACAAGAAAAGTTAGACGAGGTCTCATATCATCGACTCTTTGACATCTTGAAGCAATTTCAGAATGAAGCAAATGAGATTCGAGCTGAACGTGTTGCCAAGACGGCTAATCCACTTGCTTTAGTGACTACCATTCAACATGTTCAAGATCCTCACTCTCGTGCTCCTAAGCCATATTCCAATACATCATCTTCACCACGATATTCCACATCATCTAAGTCTTCATCTTCCACAAGATCTCGAGGTAAAGCGCCAAGAGCACCATCACTACCATCTGAGTCATCATCTAAAGAAGATAGTGATGAAGACCAAGCTCAAAAGAATCGAGAGATGAAACAACAAATTGCTTTCATAATGAAGACTTACAAGAAAATCTACAAACCCACCAACAACAATCTTCGCACATCATCTAACACCAAGAACCGATATGTTTAGAGTCCTCCAAGGTATGACACACGTCGACGTGGTGAAAGTCCTTCTAGGTATGATCGACATAATCCAACACATGTTGAGGGTTCTGCAAGGTATGATCGTCAAACTGCCAAGTATGATGCTCAGAGGATTGTTGCTGCTACTGGGAATAAGGAAACGGTTGGAAGTCAAGTGTTTCAGCAGAGTGGGATTCAATGTTTTAATTGCCAAGGTTATGGGCATATGGCAAAGGAATGCAGGAAGCCGAAAAGGGTTAGAGACTCCAGCTATCACAAGGAAAAGATGCTGCTATGTAAAAAGATGGAAGCAGGGGTTAAATTGTCAGCTGAGGAAGGAGCCATGCTTGATGATACTGATGATGAAGATTCTGATCAAGAGCTTGATGCACATTACTCGTACATGGCAAAGGTTGAAGAAGTTCTCAAAGTCACTGAAGATGACAATGGTCCTATCTTTTACACTGAGCCAATCGATAAGGTACACACTACTGATGAATATAATGTGTTTGGTGATATTCCTGAGCATAGTGATCTACCCAATGCCATTAATGACACGTATATGATGGAAACGGTTGATAGCAATACCACACCCGATTCATCAGACATGTGCAATAATGAGTCTGAGGATGATCAACATGCAAATGAATATGATGAAGAGGAACGTATTGCGCTTGCTAATTTAATTGCTACTTTACAAAAAGATGTCACTGAAAATAAAAAGAGTCAAAAGCAATTAAAGAAGGCAAACGCTACGCTCACTCAAAGTTTTGAAGAATGTAAAGCTGCTCTTATCAAATCTACTGAGATGACTGAAAGCTATAGAGATGAGCTCCTTCAGAAAACCAAAGAGCTTGAGGGGTACAAGGGAAGTGCGTTAAAAATTCAAAAGGACGATTTTGAAAACAAATATAATACAACTCTTGAGTTATTAGCTAAAGAGAAGCGTCAATATAATGTTTTCTTAATGGATGAACGTCAAAAAACGTACCTTGCCAATACCAAAGTTATTGAACTTGAACAAAAGCTCTCTATGACCACTAATGATTCTGCTAAAATTCTAGAGGATAAGAAACAAGAGGTAGATGCATTAAAACAAGACTTCAAAAGTAGATATGATAAAGAAACAGAAAAAGTTACAAAACTAGAAGCACAAGTCGACTTTTTGAAGAACGTTGTTTATAAAACGCATGATTCTATTCAATCCGTAAGAATGCTGGCACCTCCATCGATGTTTAAGGGTCAAGCTAGCTTTGCAAGTCCTGAGTACCTTGCCAAAGCTCAAGCTGCGAACCCGTGTCTCTATCTTGATGAGACTGAAAGGACCGATCTTGATTGCATGCCGGTTAGTGCCGATAGTGAAGAGACTGCCCTTTGGGACGATGATAGTCAACCACTTGTTAATAAGGAGTTTGTGAAACCATATAATTATGCTTATGAGAATAGTCTTTATGGCCTGTTCAACAAACAAACTCAGAAAACTCGTGAGGAAGTGTTCTTAGAATGCAAACAAAAGAGATTTCAATGGAAGAAAGCATTTGCCCCTAATAAATCAAATGTTTACAAATACATAAACTACCTCACTCTAGATGAATCTAAAAGCAAGAGTAGGAAAACATTAGGTATTCTTAAACACCACATAGATAATGTTAAATCTATTGTTCAAAGAGACTGGGCAAAACGTGAAAATGCTGAGTGGACACGTCCAATTCCTCAAGATATTACCATGCTTGTGAAAGAACTCTTAATTCCTTACACGTCGTTGATTAAAGAAACTGTTCTTCAACTTGAGGAGTTCATTCGGACAAAAATGTATGATGATTTAAAATATGTTGAATCTCTTGAGAAACACATTGAAGATCTTCAAATGGAGAAGACTGACTTTTTAGATGAATATGATTTACTATTGCAAGAATGTGTTTCTAACGATGTTATGTGTGCTTATTTTACATCTTGTGCTGATATTGATGAATATTCTGAAGTTGCATGCCAATATCTTGATAAAATCAAAGAATGTGAACATCTTGAAATTAAGCTTTCGAAACGTAAAGAAAATGTTGACAAAAAGGCTTTTGAGTTACTTCAACACAAAAATAATTTCCTTCAAAAACATTGTCATTCACTTGAACTTGCTTTGCAAAAAGACGTTGGTAGTTTTCCACACGATAATAAATTGCAAGAAAAACTTTCCCAAACATTTCGAGAAATGAATGAACAGAATTTGGAAATTAAAGGGTTGAAAGCTCAGTTACAAGACAGGGACAGAGCGATAGCAGAGTTGCAGAAACTCATTGCTAAAATGGGTGGGAAAATTGTGGAACCTAGCATTAAGAAAAATGTTGTTAGACAACCCAATATCTCTAAAGAGAATAGATCCTCTATCTTGGGAGAACCATCTGCTTTATCAAATTCCTCGTTTGCAAAACTTGTGTTTGCCCCCAAGATGGATGGAAAGGTGATAGGTGTGTAAACACCCATCCTTTCACCACTTAATTCGGGCTAAAACGAGACCAAAACACGTATTTAATATCATTTGTTTGGAATTATGCGTGGTTTTTGTGTTTATTGTGTTTTCAGAGCCAACCGGACGAATACTGAAGAAAACATGGGATTGCACGGGTTTTACTGAAGAAAAAGACTCAAGATAAAGTCTATTGTCCAAGAGATGCAAAAGATTTGAAGTCACTGGGCCTATTCGAAGATTTATCGAAGAAAAGGACCAAAGATGGAAGATTTATATAAGTCAAAGAAACTCAAGTCTATTAAACGAAGAAATTAAAAGACGAGTTGAATTTAATCGACGACAAATCCCGAATCAGAATAAAAAACGGAAACTTTTCTAAAAAGACGAAAAGACAAGAAGAACGGGAGAAAGCCCACTCACCAACCAAAAGACAAGGCTATAAATAGCCCTCCCCTCACACATTTAGACAAGTTTTTAGTTTTTTTTCTTCCCCACTCTTTCTCTCTGTTCCGTTTCATCACCATCACCACTAGGGTGATTGGTGATTTTAATCTTTGTTTTCCAAATCTTGTTATTTTAATTCTTGTTTGATCTTGTTAAAACATTAATCATTCAATACAAAGTCTTGTTTAATCTTTCCATTTAATCTTGTTCATCTTCATCTTTATCTTCAAGTTCTTAAGTTTTTATTTTTCTTGCTTTGATCTTCAAAAGTTGTTGGGATTTGTGTTTTTATTGATGGGATTAGTAGTTTATGGTTAGTAGATGCTTTGTGATTGATTTATTTAAGTTTTTGGTTAAAAATTTGGTGATTTTTGGATTAAATCGCTTTTCCTTGTTCTTCGGTATTTTAACTGTTTCTGGGTTTCCAGACTTCCGAACCAAATTAAAAGTTCCGAATGAAGCTTGAACTTCCGAATCAAGAAAAAGTTCCGGATGAAGCTTAAACTTCCGAACGAAGCAAAAGTTCCGAATCAGTTTGTCTATTAAAAGTTCCGAACCAGTTTTCTTAAAAACTTCCGAACCAATCCATAAGTTCCGAACCGATTTTCAGACTTCCGAACCAAAGACTTCCGAACCAGTAAGTTCCGAATCAAGGGACTTCATTCGGAAGTCCAAAACTTCCGAATCAGTAAGTTCCGGATGAGTGTAAAAGTTCCGAATCAGAAACTTCCGAGTGAGTCTACAACTTCCGAATGAAGGATAAGTTCCGGATGAATCCAAAAGTTCCGAACCAAGCACAAAGTTCCGAATGAAGCTTAACTTCCGAATGAACAGTAACTTCCGAATCAGTTATCTTTTGGGTATTTTAAAGTTTTACTGTTTCTTTACCATTTCTTTACTGTTTCCTTGATTTAATTTTAATTTTATTTTAATCTTAATTCTAATTTAAATTCAAGTTTAAATTCAAGTTTTTATTAATCATCATTAAATTAATTATCTTTGATTTAAATTTTTATTTCCACTTTTTATTAGATTAGAAAACCAAACCCTTTTATTTAGTAACCAAGAACAATCATTCCACTAAAGACCGAGATCAATTCGAGAGGATATCGAGAGAAATTGAACCTAGCAAAATCTGAATATCAAATGGCGCCGTTGCCGGCTCTTCTCGTTAAGATCAAAAGTTTTTTGTCAGAACTTGGATTTTGGGATCCGTTCCCCGTGAACGTTACTTTTTCAAGAAAATTTTCAAAAACAACTAAAAAAAAAATATAAAATTTTCAAAAATAAAAAAAAATTAAAAAAAAAACCTAAAAACCAAAAATATTTGTGCTTTGCTTTTCTTTGTTCGTTCTTTTGCAGGTGTATGCGCACTCGATCCACGTCCTATCAAGAGCCCGAGCCTCTCGATCACTTAGACATGGCCGGTGTACCACCTCCAAACAATAATAACAACAACAACCCACCTTTCAACAACATGAACAATAACAACAACAATGAGCCCCTTCCGGATAATCGCCCGATGATTGAACTGCTGCAAGCTCATGTCGATGGCAACACGGATCCAATTGTTATACCACCAATTGCCGCCAACAATTTCGAGCTAAAATCAGGCTTTATCCAGATGGTCTCCGCTCAACCGTTCTTGGGACGAACCATTGATGATCCACATGACCATATAAAGAGATTCTTGCAACTCACCAACACGGTCAAGTTCAATGGTGTTCCACAAGAGGTTATAAGGTTACAACTTTTTCCCTTTTCTTTAGAGGGACAAGCCCGGCATTGGCTTGCTAAGGAACCGCCACAGAGTATTCTCTCGTGGACGGATTTGGAAACAAAGTTTATCAACTACTTTTTTCCACCCTCTCATACTACCGCTTTGCGGAATGAGATCATAAATTTTGAACAAAAGTACGATGAGTCATTCAGTGAATCTTGGGATCGTTTTAAAGATCTTTTAAGAAAATGCCCACAACATGGTTTTACCAAAGTACATCAAATTAATACTTTTTACAATGGTTTAAGCATGAGTGATCAAGATTCACTGAACAGTGCCTCGGGGGGTAATCTATTGGCTAAGACTTCCAATGCTGCTTGGGACATCATTGAGAACAAATCTCGTGTGCAAACCAAGAGTGTTCGGACCAATGTCGCTAGTGCTAGCACTAATGACAGCGACAAGCGATTAGACAAAATCACTACGCTTCTTGAATCGCTTGTCACCCACACCGTCAGCAACAACAACAGCAACAACGCCAAAAACGCTCAAGTGAACGCTGTCAGCCAACCTTGTGAGATATGTGGTGGTCCTCACTCTTACACAACTTGTACTGCCACCCACGATTACCCTGCTGAGAATGTGAATGCGGCATATGGCATCTATCCTCAACCTGCTTATCAAGCCAGACCTCAAGGTGACTGTAACTTGCTTAGCTATCGATCCAACAACTATCTTTCACCACCTGGTTTCCCTCCTACCAACCCAAACCAACAACAAAACCTTAACCGCCCTCCTCAACAACAACAACAACCTCGACAACCATACATCCCTCCTCACAAGCAGCAACAACCACCTCAACGTAACAATCAAGTCTACCAACAACCTGCTTACCAACCACCTGCATACAATGCTCCTCCCAACCAAACCACCACTGCATTACACCAAGAGGTTGCAACCTACATGAGAACCAATGATGTGATAGTGGGAAATCTCCAAGAGGAAGTGTGCAATTTGAAAGCAGACTTGGTCAAGCAAGGAAATGATTTGAGAGCCGATATGAGAAATACGTTGGATAGCCAAACAAATGACCTGAGGAACATGATGGCTAGTTTCTTCCAAGGTAATCAACCCTCTTCTTCGGGTACTCTTCCGAGTAACACCGTTGCGAATCCAAGAGGGGAGATGAAAGCAATCACCACTCGAAGTGGCAAAGGTACTAAGGAACCCGAGCTTCCTATACCTCCACCGGTGGTTGTGACTAAGGAGAACGAGTCACCTGCTCCTATTCCTCCTCCTTCTCCTTCCCCAATTTCTCCACCTCTTCTTTCTACCCCTCCTCCACCCATGCTTGTGAGTGATCCTATTCCCCTAAAGCCTTCCTCTTCTTCCAATATACCTTATCCTTCAAGGTTGAGGAAAGAGAAGCAAAAGAGCAAGGATGATATTCAGGTTTCGAATTTCCTTAAAATGTTCAAACAACTGAATTTCAATATCTCCTTCGCTGAGGCTCTCGCTCACATGCCCAAATACGCCAAAATGTTTAAAGACCTTCTGAGCGACAAGGAAAAGCTCCTCGATATTGCCAACACCCAACTTAATGAGAACTGCTCTGCAGTTCTCTTAAGGAAATTGCCAACCAAGCTTGGTGATCCGGGTCGTTTTCTTATTCCTTGCAATTTCCCGGGAGTAGAGAATTGCATGGCCCTAGCCGATCTAGGTGCCAGTATTAATCTCATGCCTCTAAGTACTTGGAAGCAATTATCTCTCCCAGAGCTAGTCCCCACCAAAATGACTTTGGAATTAGCTAACCGTACGGTTGCTTATCCAGTGGGGATAGCCGAAGACGTCATTGTAGGAGTCGACAAATTCACCTTCCCTGCTGATTTTGTTGTCGTCGACTACGAGATGAACCCCCGTGTGCCACTCATTGTTGGTCGTCCATTCTTGAGGACCGGGCGCACTCTCATCGATGTTGAAGCTGGTGAGCTTATCATGAGAGTGGGTGACGATAAAGTAGTCTTCAACATGGGAAAGCTTTCTAAACAGCCTTATTCTTTCGAGAGTGTTAATTGTATTGACGTTCTTGATGAGGCTTGTGAAGAACATTTCAAAGATGCTTGTAAAAATATTCCTACCTCTCTTCCCCATGTTGAGACCGTTTCCTCTATCGACTCATCACTATCTCTATTTGGAGAAAGTGATTTCCTTTGGAAAGATTTGTAAACCACCCTGGGAGATGTGAATTTACATAATGACGATTCTTCTACCAATTGGGATGAAGATCTCAGCTTCATTGCTAACCTTCTTAAAGAAGACAATCCTTCCCCTCCATCTCCCACTGTCATTGCTATCGATACTCCGACTTCGAACACGCCTCACGTCGAAAATCCTCCGGATTTGGAACTTAAGGAGTTGCAGCCCCATCTTTAGTATGTATTCCTCGAAGAAGAGAAGAAGTCGCCAGTCATCATTGCTAAGGATTTGAAGGATGAAGAGAAAGACCGACTTGTCGCCGTGTTGAAAGATCATAAGATGGCTATTGCTTGGAAGATTTCAGATATTCGTGGAATTGATCCTCACTTCTGCACACACAAAATTCTCATGGAGGACGACTTTAAGCCCACAATTCAAAGTCAACGAAGGGTGAATCCACAAATCCATGAAGTCATCAAAACAGAGGTTCTCAAACTTCTTGATGCGGGTATGATTTACCCTATTTCGGATTCACCATGGGTTAGTCCAATCCATTGTGTGCCCAAGAAGGGCGGAATAACCGTTGTTCCCAATGAACACAACGAGTTGATTCCCACTCGTCTCGTTACTGGGTGGAGAGTTTGTATAGACTACCGCAAACTCAATGATGCCACGAGAAAGGATCATTTCCCTCTACCTTTTATGGACCAAATGCTTGAACGTTTAGCCGGTAATGAATATTACTGCTTTCTTGATGGTTTCTCGGGTTATTTTCAAATACCAATCGATCCCCAAGATCAAGAGAAGACTACATTCACTTGTCCCTATGGCACATTTGCTTACAAAACAATGCCTTTTGGCTTATGTAATGCGCCCGAGACTTTCCAAAGGTGTATGTTAGCTATCTTCCATGACATGGTTGAACAAACCATGGAAGTCTTCATGGATGATTTCTCGGTCTTCGGGGATTCCTTCTCTTCTTGCCTTGCCAATTTGGAACGTATGCTAAAGAGGTGCGAAGACACTCGCCTAGTTCTGAATTGGGAAAAATGCCATTTTATGGTAAAAGAAGGCGTCGTGCTTGGACATAAGATCTCGAAAGCCGGTCTTGAAGTAGACCGTGCTAAAGTCGATGTTATCGCAAAGTTGCCTCCACCTTCAACCGTGAAGGGTGTGAGAAGTTTTCTGGGTCATGCGGGCTTCTACCATCGATTCATCAAAGATTTTTCGCAAATCGCTCGCCCGATGACCACCTCTTGGAAAAAGATACTCCTTTTATCTTTTCCAAAGAGTGCCTTGAAGCCTTCAACTCGCTTAAGGATAAGCTAACTAAGGCACCCGTCTTGGTTACCCCTAATTGGGAGCTTCCCTTTGAGTTGATGTGCGATGCTAGCGATTTTGCTATTGGAGCGGTTCTTGGACAAAGAGTGAACAAACACTTCCAACCGATCCATTACGCTAGCAAGACAATGACAGGGGCACAATTGCATTATACGACAACCGAAAAAGAGCTTTTAGCTGTTGTCTATGCTTTTGAAAAATTCCGCCCCTATCTTGTCCTTTCTACCACCATTGTGTATACCGATCATTCCACGCTGAAGTACTTGTTGACAAAGCAAGATTCCAAACCAAGACTTCTTCGCTGGGTTTTGCTGCTCCAGGAATTTAAAATCGAAATTCACGATAAAAAAGGAGCAGAAAACCTAGCCGCGGACCATCTTAGCAGACTTGAGGATCCTTACCAAGGGGATCATCCGACCAAAGAAATCAATGATTCTTTTCCCTTGGAGACCTTAATGTCTATAAACTCGAATCCAAATGAAACCCCATGGTTTGCGGACTTTGCAAACTACTTGGCGGGTGGAATTCTCAAGGAAGGGTTGTCGTCCCAACAAAAGAAGAAGTTCTTCACCGACATCAAGACATACTTTTGGGACGACCCTTACCTATTTAAACAATGTGCCGACCTGATTATTCGCTGATGTGTTGATGGACCGGCAGCGTCTGAAATCCTTAATGCTTGCCACAAAGGACCCACCGGTGGTCACTTTGGTCCCAACTACACCGCTAAAAAAGTGTTTGATTCCGGATTTTATTGGCCCTCCATATACCGTGACGCTCACGATATGGTTAAACGATGTGATGTTTGCCAAAAGCAAGGCAAAATCACACATAAAGACGAGATGCCTCAGAATTTCATTCAAGAGTGTGAAATTTTTGATGTTTGGGGTATCGACTTTATGGGGCCATTCCCTTCGTCTAAAGGAAACAAATACATCCTTGTAGCCGTTGACTATGTTTCAAAGTGGGTTGAAGCCAAAGCTTTGCCTACTAATGACGCAAGGGTGGTTTGTAACTTTTTGAAAGCTCTTTTTGCTAGATTCGGTGTGCCTCGCGCCATTATTAGTGATCGTGGGACTCATTTCTGCAATGACCAATTTGCTCGAGTCATGGCTAAGTACGGTGTAAACCATCGTCTTTCCACAGCCTACCACCCACAAACTAATGGCCAAGCTGAAATATCCAACCGAGGACTGAAGCGAATTCTTGAAAGGACCGTGGGAGAGCATCGTGCCTCATGGGCTGATAAACTTGATGATGCTTTGTGGGCTTTCCGTACTGCTTACAAGACCCCGATCGGCTGTACGCCTTATCGTCTTGTGTACGGGAAAGCGTGCCACCTCCCCATTGAGTTGGAGCACAAGGCTTATTGGGCCTTGAAGTGGGCTAATTTTGATATAAACAAAGCCGGTGACCTACGCAAGATCTAACTCAATGAGCTCAATGAACTCCGAAATGAGGCTTATGAAAATTCTTTGATCTATAAGGAAAGAACTAAGCTCATTCACGACTCCAAGATCAAAAACCGAGAGTTCCATGTTGGAGACAAAGTCTTACTTTTTAACTCTCGGTTGAAAATCTTTTCGGGCAAGCTAAAATCTCGTTGGTCCGGCCCATTCACCATTGCCCAAATTTTTCCATATGGTACTCTCGAGCTCGCTCAACCTGATGGACCAAATTTTAAGGTGAATGGCCAACGAGTGAAGTTGTACTTTGGTGAGGACACCTCTCAGGAGGTGATTCCATCCCTCACCACGTTCCCCATAAACTAATTTTGGGCCGAGTCAGGCTCGTGACTCGGTTATTAAAAACAAGCGCTCCTCGGGAGGCAGCCCGAGTATCTATCCTTTTATGTTTTAATCCCCTAAGTGTAGGGGGGACTTCTATATGTGTTTGTCTTTGTGTGGTGTGATTACAGGGATAAGTACACTCTTGGAATCTTTGAAGAACCGTGCTCCCGTGTTATCCGAAATCCGGTTCTATCTCTCAACTATCGTGATTCAATTTTCTTCATACTCACATTTGAAATTGATCACGTTAGTCGTCTCTTCCTTAACTTGAGTTAACCAACGTGCACAATGTCATAAGTGTAGGGGAAACTTTTCCCACATGCTTAAACATTGAGGACAATGTTTATCTTAAGTGTAGGGGGGACTTCTATCGAAGTTTTAAGTGGACTTTTCCATGAAAATGCCTTCAATTAACCGGAAAATCATATTTTTCAACATTTTTCAATTTTTTATTAACTTTGGCCATTTAGTTGTAATTTTTAAATTTTTATCGTTGCTTTCATATGTATATATTCCGCAATAAAGTCAAAAATATTAATAAAGTGGTGTAGCTAGTTTAGAAGTCTTTGACATATTAGGCCCGTTGCGTTTATTTTGACTCAACCCGAATAGACTTATCCAAGTTTATTCTAGCTAGTATCCTTAACCATGTAGACCTTAATTGGTTTATTAGGCTAAGTATCCACGAGTCTCATTACTTGAGATTTTAAATTGTGGAGGACGAGAAATGATAGAGTCAATTATAAGTCGGTATTCTTGCGCAAGCTCACTTGGTGTAATTATTTGCCTATTCTCCCATCACCTGCTAATAATTTATCTGCAATAAGTAAGGTCGTACGATTTGAAAAGTTACTTAGCTTCTAGCCCAAGATCGTTTAAAAGTTGCTCGGTAATGATAAGAGTTCATAGCCAAGGCATAACTTATGAAGCGGGGCGCGAAGATTGGCGAGTCCGAAAAGGCCCTAACAAGGCATGAGGATTCAATTTTATTGCTGAAGATCCAAAGTGATGTGAAAAGCATTATTCCTAAAATCAATATGAAGGATCAAGACTCACGACGAAAAGCAATCAACTCCCATAAAGATCATGGAGAAGTCTATCCGAAAAGACCCTAACAAGGTATGAGGATAAATAGATCCAAGTCCGAAAAGGAGGCGGATCGTTGTATCTCAAAATCCCAATTAGAGATTGAAGAAATAATCATGAATTCGTGGTCAACAAAGTTGGAGTACCCCTCAAAAGTCTCCAAGTGAAGAAACTCTATTATGATAAGAAGACCATTATCTCAAGAACGTCTCTCGAAGATATGAAGTATGAAGTACATGCCAAATATCGACCCGAGAAAGGTCTCAAATCGTGAACCAAGTTATGCCAAGATATGAACTTTTTGATATCCCGAGAAGCAGTTTTAAGAGATTTTGTCCTTTAGCTAACTATTGATCAAATCGTCCTACTTTGCTTTCAGCCCTAATAAACTATCGAAATAAGTCCAAAAATGCATCTTCATGATCATTCTAAGACAAAAATAAAATATAAGAGATACACCTGGGAATAAGGGAGTTTAAGCATTTAATTAAGCCATGTGTGTAAGTGTTTGAATTGCTAACTTATAATAACAATGATCTCGTTTTTAAGCTTAGTTTGGGGAACGTGAAACTTGAGGGTGATAAATCTTCGCAGCACCAAAGCCCTAATGTAAGTCATCGATTTCTTTGCAAGTGATTTCCATGTAGCTATTTTCAAGTGAAAATGGTTTTCTATCCCTTTGTTACCTTTGAAGTTTTATTTCTTTAATTTTTGTTTAGTAGAATTTAAATAACGCCAAGGTTGATTAATTATGAGGAAAATGTAAAATTGCTTTATCACTAAGCATTGCATGAGGGCATGGCAATGGTTAAGTGTAGGGGATTTGATAGGTGTGTAAACACCCATCCTTTTACCACTTAATTCGGGCTAAAACGAGACCAAAACACGTATTTAATATCATTTGTTTGGAATTATGCGTGGTTTTTGTGTTTATTGTGTTTTCAGAGCCAACCGGATGAATACTGAAGAAAACATGGGATTGCACGGGTTTTACTGAAGAAAAAGACTCAAGATAAAGTCTATTGTCCAAGAGATGCAAAAGATTTGAAGTCACTGGGCCTATTCGAAGATTTATCGAAGAAAAGGACCAAAGATGGAAGATTTATATAAGTCGAAGAAACTCAAGTCTATTAAACGAAGAAATTAAAAGACGAGTTGAATTTAATCGACGACAAATCCCGAATCAGAATCAAAAACGGAAACTTTTCTGAAAAGACGAAAAGACAAGAAGAACGGGAGAAAGCCCACTCACCAACCAAAAGACAAGGCTATAAATAGCCCTCCCCTCACACATTTAGACAAGTTTTTAGTTTTTTTTCTTCCCCACTCTTTCTCTCTGTTCCGTTTCATCACCATCACCACTAGGGTGATTGGTGATTTTAATCTTTGTTTTCCAAATCTTGTTATTTTAATTCTTGTTTAATCTTGTTAAAACATTAATCATTCAATACAAAGTCTTGTTTAATCTTTCCATTTAATCTTGTTCATCTTCATCTTTATCTTCAAGTTCTTAAGTTTTTATTTTTCGTGATTTGATCTTCAAAAGTTGTTGGGATTTGTGTTTTTATTGATGGGATTAGTAGTTTATGGTTAGTAGATGCTTTGTGATTGATTTATTTAAGTTTTTGGTTAAAAATTTGGTGATTTTTGGATTAAATCGTTTTTCCTTGTTCTTCGGTATTTTAACTGTTTCTGGGTTTCCAGACTTCCGAACCAAATTAAAAGTTCCGAATGAAGCTTGAACTTCCGAATCAAGCAAAAGTTCCGGATGAAGCTTAAACTTCCGAACGAAGCAAAAGTTCCGAATCAGTTTGTCTATTAAAAGTTCCGAACCAGTTTTCTTAAAAACTTCCGAACCAATCCATAAGTTCCGAACCGATTTTCAGACTTCCGAACCAAAGACTTCCGAACCAGTAAGTTCCGAATCAAGAGACTTCATTCGGAAGTCCAAAACTTCCGAATCAGTAAGTTCCGGATGAGTGTAAAAGTTCCGAATCAGAAACTTCCGAGTGAGTCTACAACTTCCGAATGAAGGATAAGTTCCGGATGAATCCAAAAGTTCCGAACCAAGCACAAAGTTCCGAATGAAGCTTAACTTCCGAATCAGTTATCTTTTGGGTATTTTAAAGTTTTACTGTTTCTTTACCATTTCTTTACTGTTTCCTTGATTTAATTTTAATTTTATTTTAATCTTAATTCTAATTTAAATTCAAGTTTAAATTCAAGTTTTTATTAATCATCATTAAATTAATTATCTTTGATTTAAATTTTTATTTCCACTTTTTATTAGATTAGAAAACCAAACCCTTTTATTTAGTAACCAATAACAATCATTCCACTAAAGACCGAGATCAATTCGAGAGGATATCGAGAGAAATTGAACCTAGCAAAATCTGAATATCAAAAGTCAAGGTTACCACAAAATCAACCCATAAGGAATCCTATAGCACCAAGCGTTAAGCACAATAATGTGATTAAACCAGGGATGTATAGAATGCCCACTAAGCCCACAAACAAAGTTACTCAATCGCCTCAGACTTCTAGAAACACTAATATTCGTGTGTCTTCTACTACAGGAACAGTTTCCACTACTAGTGTTAGCCGACCTCAGCTTAAGCGCAATCAAGTGAATGATAAGGTCTGGAAACACAAGAATCAAAGGGAGATGCAGGAAGTAGAAGAACACCCTAGGAACGTTTTTAAGAATAAAAAGTCTGTAATCGCATGTAATGACGATTTCAATGTTGTAAATGATTTGAATGCTATGAATGTGAAATTTGTTTGTGTCAGATGTGGAAAGTGTGCTAATGCTAATCATTCTATGTGTGCTATAAATAAAGTCAAAGGCGTAGATACTAGAACTAAGAAGCAAGTTGCAATACCTATTAGAGCTAGTAAACCCAAACACAAAGTGAACCATTCTGGTGCAACCCCCACTGAGAAAAGTAGTGCATCTGACTCCACCATTAAGAATCCTAGAAGCAAAATTAAGGAATTATATGAGTCTGCCAGTAAGTCTTGGAAATGGTGGTTTGCTAATCAATGTCCTCCCGGATATAAATGGATGCCTAAAGTTAGGACAGAAAATGTGAAAACGAGTGTTAGTTTGCCTTTAAATGTTGATAAGGACACTAATGATTCTACTATCACAACTATTGTGGTATCCAATTTAGCAAATCCTCCATCGTGTTCTAACTCTTCTGTAGGTGATACAAATAATTCTCTTCATACTGGACTCCGGATGCACGAAGCACATGACGGGGAATCTCAAGCTTCTAATTAACTTCGTGGAGAAGTTCCTGGGTACGGTCCGATTCGGAAATGATCAATTTGCACCGATCCTAGGATATGGAGATTTGGTTAAGGGGAATATCACGATTAAAAGGGTATACTACGTCGAAGGGCTCAATCATAATCTTTTCTCGGTTGGTCAATTCTGTGATGCGAATTTGGAAGTTGCTTTCAGAAAGAAGACATGTTTTGTTCGTGATTATGATGGGAATGACTTACTTACCGGTACACGGGGTACTGATCTTTACACAATTTCACTTCAAGACACAACTTCATCAACTCCAATTTGCTTCATGGCTAAAGCTTCAACGACTCAGGCATGGTTATGGCATCAACGTCTTTCTCATCTCAACTTTGATACCATTAAATTGCTTTCCAAGAAAGATATTGTGAGAGGCCTTCCAAGCTTGAAATTCATCAAAGATCATCTTTGTTCTTCTTGTGAACTTTGTAAAGCTAAACGAAGTAGCTTCAAAACAAAGACCACACCAAGCTCTAAAGGACGGTTAGATCTTCTTCACATGGATCTGTGTGGTCCCATGTGTGTTCAGAGTATCAATTGAAAGAAATATATTCTGGTAATTGTCGATGATTACTCAAGGTACACATTGACTCACTTCTTGAGATCCAAGGATGAAACACCTGAAGTTCTCATCAGCT
The DNA here is from genome assembly GCA_025667525.1 of Glebionis coronaria. NCBI lineage: Eukaryota > Viridiplantae > Streptophyta > Magnoliopsida > Asterales > Asteraceae > Glebionis > Glebionis coronaria. The sequence continues at coordinate 217,039,554 of CM046882.1, forward strand.
TCCTTAAATTGATACAACGTGGTCTTCAGGCTCAAGTTAAAGTGGTTCGTACTGACAGATGTACAAAATTTTTCAATTCAAATCTTAGAAAGTATTTTGAAGCCGAAGGGATTGAACATGAAACATCTATTGCTCGAACACCCGAACAAAACGGCGTTGTTGAAAGACGAAACCGTACTTTGGTTGAAGCTGCTCGAACATTATTATCCGCTTCAAAACTTCCGCTATATTTTTGGGCCGAAGCCGTGTCAACCGCATGCTACACACAAAACCGATCCTTAATTATCCCAAGACACAAAAAGACACCATATCACATAATTCATGATCGAAAACCTTCACTCAAACACCTTCATGTTTTTGGATGTACTTGTTACATCATTCGAGATGGTGAAAACTTGGATAAGATGAAAGAAAAAGGTGATGCATGTATTCTTGTGGGATATGCAACTCAGTCTAAGGGATATAGAGTGTACAACAAGAGAACAAAATTGATAGTCGAGACTATTCATATCCGATTTGATGAATTACAAGAAATGGCACTTGAACAAAAAAGTTTAAGTCCCGATCCACAACGACAAACGACTTCCGTCCACAACCACACGGAACTCGGAACTCAAGACCACAGCAATGAACCGTCAAGTTCAAAGCTGGTTCCTGAACATGTTCCTAGAGCAGATATGACAGTGGACACGACACTTGAAGAGTTGGAAATGTTATATGGACCAATGTATGATGAATATTTCACGGGGGAGAAACAAGTTGTATCGAAGTCTTCCGTTGTCACTCATGATAAGAATGATGATACTGATCATCGTCAACAACCGAATACAACTTCATCTACTTCAACATGGGTTACTGCAGATTTACCTCCTCAGAATATCACTTCAACAATCGATCCTACAACATCCATAACTACTGTCATTGCTCCAGAGAACACAAATCGAACAGACAATGCATTATCTGACGAAGACGAATTCATCAACCCATTCGGTACACAGGTACACGAAACTGGAGAGTCTTCTACTCGCCATGTTGATCCGTCAAATATGCATACTTTCTATCAACGACATCCTTCAACACATCATTGGACCCGAGATCATCCTTTGGTTCATGTCATTGGAAACCCTTCACAGCCCGTTCGCACAAGACGACAGCTTAACACCGATGCTGATGTTTGTATGTTCGCACTCGCCGTGAGTTCAGCTGAACCGAAAAACATCAAAGAAGCATTAGCTGATCATGCTTGGATTGAATCGATGACGGATGAACTTCAACAATTTGAAAGACTTAAATTCTGGGAACTTGTTGACAGACCATACGATGTAACTCCATTAAATCTTCGATGGATTTGGAAAAGCAAGATGGATGAAGAGAACACAATCATCAAGAATAAATCTAGGCTAGTGGCTAAAGGGTATGGACAGAAAGAGGGTATTGATTTTGAAGAATCATTTGCACCAGTAGCTCGTATGGAAGCGGTCAGGATTTTTCTTGCTTATGCGGCACATAAGGGATTCATTGTCTATCAAATGGACGTAAAGACGGCGTTTCTTAACGGTCCTTTGAAGGAAGATGTCTATGTCACGCAGCCGGAAGGATTCGTCAATCCTCATTATCTTGACAAGGTGTATCGTCTCCACAAAGCACTTTATGGACTCAAGGAAGCTCCAAGGGCGTGGTACGACGAACTCTCGAAATTTCTGGTCTCTAAAGGTTTCTCAAAAGGTTCCATTGATTTAACTTTGTTCACTTATAAATATAGGGATGACATTTTGCTTGTGCAAATTTATGTTGATGACATTATTTTCCGGTCTACAAACCCAAAACTTTCAAAATGGTTTGAAAAAGTAATGCACAGCAGATTTGAAATGTCTATGATGGGCGAACTAAAATTCTTTCTAGGAATTCAAGTTCACCAATCCCCAAGTGGTATATTCATTAACCAAGCTAAGTATTGTCAAGAGATAATCACAAAGCATGGTATGACATCATGTGACCCCGTTGGGACACCATTATCAACCACATCCCTAGATGCTGATTTGGAGGGATTACCCATAGATCAAACGAGATATCGTTCCATGATCGGGTCCCTCATGTACTTGACAGCAAGCAGACCTGATATTCATCATGCTACGTGTTATTGTGCACGATATCAAGCACGACCCACTGAAAAGCACCTCAAGGATGTTAAACGGATCTTTCGTTACCTTAAGAATACCATTCACATGGGACTCTGGTATCCGAGGGAAACCGGTTTCTTTCTAACGGCCTATTCAGATTCTGATCATGCAGGGTGTCTTGATACACGTAAAAGTACTTCTGGTGGTGCACAATTTCTAGGTCAAGACAAGCTTGTGGGATGGTCTTCCAAGAAGCAGGATTGCACGTCACTTTCATCAGCCGAAGCGGAGTATGTGTCTCTATCTTCGTGTTGTGCTCAAGTTCTTTGGATGAGAACACAACTCACGGATTATGGCTTCCATTTTGATAAAGTACCTATGTACTGTGACTCAAAGTCTGCCATAGCCATCTCCTGCAATCCGGTTCAGCATTCCCGCACGAAGCACATTGATGTCCGATATCACTTCATTAAGGAACAAGTTGAAAGAGGTATTGTTGAATTATACTTTGTTGGAACTGATTACCAATTAGCTGACTTGTTTACAAAAGCTCTTTCGAAAGAGAGGTTTGCGTATCTAGTTAGGAAAATTGGTATGAGATGTTTGACTCCAGCAGAACTGGAGGTTCTGGCAAAGAAGCCTACTTGATTCATCTATCAAATATCTACCTGTAATATTAATCAAAAAGCAAAATACAAAATTAAAAAATCTTTGATAATCTGAAAATATTCTTCTCGACATGTCTTTCAGTATCGATAATATGGACGTACCTAGAAATGTCGCTCAATAACGAGACGGGTGTGTACATAAAGCTCGAATGAAAGTTGTAAATATTTTTCAAAACATGTCATTTCTATCTTTTCAAAAGGAAATTGTCTATTTTGGACAATACTTCCAACAACGGGTAGAGCAATCTATCTTGGGTTGAGCTTGTCACAAAACATTCAACGTTTTGAGCTCAACACTATGGCTTGTAATCACTTTTAGATTGCAACCCGGATCTAAATTCACGGGGGAGTGTACGTTTTTGTACTCTTACCCTTAGCAAAAGAAGTTAAATCTTCTTACACTTGAGTGGATTCGTTAAGACATTCAAAGTCTATGAACTCAAGTTTATGCTTTAGAAAAACCTTTTCGCCAAAAAGAATTGATTTTTCAAAAAACGTTGAACACAATTTTTTCAAGAATTTCTCAATGATATTCAAAATCTTTCAAAAATTGTGTGTTCAGCAACTCCTATCCTCAAAAGTTTAATGTGGATCAAATCCTCGTAATGACAATTCCATTGGATCAATTTTTGATGGGGAGCAATTCAACTTCATGCAAAAGATTAACACATCTTTCTCCCGATGATTTTCAAGACTATTTTTCAAAATTTATTTTAATCAAATTTGGTATCTCTAATATCAAAAGATTTTATATATAAGAGATAGGGGAGAAAATGTGATTAAAATGTGATCTTATATAAGACTCAAGCACTTTAACTCTCACCTACATGTGCGAAACACTTTCGATTATCGATGCACATGTGAAGGGGGAGCATTTCTGAAACGACAAAACTAGCAAGGTGTTAAATGTTTTTCAAACACTTTGTTACAATTTAAAGTGGTTTTCATGGTTACGATCAAATACCCACAACATCTTTAATTCACGACGTTATTGGTGTCAAAAGGGTGGTTAGGTTTAAGTCCTATGATCCAACCAGAACCGGAGGGATCTTCCCAGGGACAATCCAATAGATGATTAGAAGTCCTTAGGAAAGATGGAGTAGAATGTGAACGTAGCTGAATGCCGACTAAGTACTGATGATAGCACTGGAACAATCACAACAAGGTGCTATTAATGATGTCTTGGTAAGCATTGAAGGGGTTGAAGAATGAAAAACAAATGTAAGGATAAAGGGTGTAAAGAAAGAAGCCCTCCATACAACTTAGGCAGAAACCGGGTCAACTCATCATGAAGACAAACTCATCATGGACCCAGTGATGTGAAGCACAACCCTTTCCTAGCTACTCAGGCTTCTCTCAAAAGAAGTTTGTTTTATTGTCACGAAGATCAACACGACTTCTATTGACTTTCTCACTCCGAGATAGTTGATATTGAATAGGTGGCATCTGCTCCAGCCTCCGATCACTAAAAGTGCACAAATCGAGTCTAGAGCCAAGAGATCAATCAAATCTCGTTAGGAAACACGGATGAAGATCAAGAGAGTCCTATGCTATATCCTTGTGATATTGCTAGAACACTCAGACTGATACTACTTAGTATTCACAATGATGGGTGGAAATCCTTCCAGTGTTAACATCAAACAGCACTGCGGTAGGTCATATGCAAGATTCTTTATGAATTGAACATATGTAAAACTGAAAAGCAACAGTGGTTTGATTCTGAATTGATTCAAACTCGTTTCAGGTTTCTACGCAATATCTTTATGGTCTTGCCAGAACATTCAGAGTGATATTTATTAATATTCACTGTGACGAATGGAAATCCTTCTAGCGTCAACATCAAACAGCGCTACGGTAGGTAACTTGTGAGATTCTTATGAATTTAACTTGTGTCAACTGGAAAGCAACAATGGTAAGATTCTTAATGAATCAAACTTGTTCCAGGAATTTGAATTGACGACTTTAATCAAGCGGATATTTATCCAATTGATTCACTCTTTATGTTCGCAGTCTTGCTTTGAGACGGTCGAGTAAAGAGAACGGCTAGTACAGCCACGAAACCCTGTCAAGGAGATTCTTAATTGATCTACCTAATCACAGGTACGGTATTTAATATCGTATAACGGTCTTCACCGACCGGAGGTAAAACGCTACCGATTTAGGATAAATGTCAAAGCCATTCAGTCCGTGTGTAAGTTTTGTCTCAAGAAGGTAGCGTCACGGTGTACTCGGCAAAGTCAAAGATTCACAACCACATAGTCATGCTCAAAGACTTATCCAGCAATTGATAGTGTGAGCATGTGGATAAAGACACAAGATAGCAAGATGGCAATGACAAGTCAAAGATGATTTGAAGATCTCAAGACTAAAAGACAAAGTCGAAAGACAACGACAAAGGCTCAAAGATCATAACATGAAGGAACAAAACTATTGTTACACTTTCAAGACTCATTTATGACGAGATTCGTAATCTCCATTGATCTTCAAATATCAAAAGGGTATGACCTCACATTGGGGGAGATTGTTAGCCTCAAAATATTGAGTCAAACAAGAATGCTCGGTCATAGGTTGTTATTGTAACATTAGTTAGAACGTTGTAATAGATAGTTAATTAGTCGTGGTTTACGGGCTTGGATTTAAACTAATTAAAGTCCAAAAAAGACAAGCCCGACCCAATATATAGTCCATTAAAGCCCGCATGTGGGTGGACTATATATACTACCCTCCTAGCATGTTAGGAGGGTGGATGGTCATTTGTAACAAATCTTTTCTTAATCTAATATTCACCAAGTTAATCATCTCTCTCTCTACTTTCTCTCACTACTTTCAATCTCTAGGAATTCATCTCTTCTTCATCTATTTTCTTTCTTTCTTCATTGCTTAATCAATCACAAATATAAGGGACAACACCTATAATTGATCCTAGAAAGTCGTTTATCAAGGGAACTTTAAAATGAGAATTCTAAACTTGAAAAAGTCTAAGAATTTGCAAGATCCTATAGATGACTTGAAAACCCAAAACTTTGATTTAATTGGCTAAGCATCCACGAGTCTCATTCCTTGAGATTTTAAATTCTGGAGAACGAGAGATGATAGAGTCAATTATAAGTTTGGTATTCTTTCGTGAATTTATGTGATTTTATTATAAGCTTCTTCTCCCATCGCTTGTTAATAAATATATTTGCAATAAATAAGGTTGTACGATTTGAAAAGTTACATAGCTTCTAGTACAAGATCGTTTAAAAGTTGCTCGGTATTAATTAGAGTTCATAGCCAAGGCATAACTTATTGAAGCGGGATGCGAAGATTGGCGAGTCCGAAAAGGCCCTAACAAGGCATGAGGGCTACATTTTGTTGCTAAAGATCCCAAGTGATGTGAAGAATCATTTATCGAAAATCAATATGAAGGATCGAGACACGGCGAAAAGCAAATACTCCCCAAAAGATCATGGAGAAGTCTATCCAAAAAGGCCCTAACAAGGTGTGAGGATAAATAGATCCAAGTCCTAAAAGGAGGCGGATCGTTGTATATCAAATTCTAAAATAAAGATTAGAGAAAAATGAAGAAGTCGTGGTCCAAACATGAAGAATCTCTCAAAAACTTCAAGTGAAGAAATTCTTATTATGAAGAGAAGACCATTATTTCATGAACGTCTCTCAAGATTTGAAGTATGAAGTCGCTTCCAAATATCGGTCACAGAAAGGTCTAAAATCGTGAAGCTATTTATGCCAAGATATGAACTTTAAGAGGTCCCGAGAAACAGTTTTAAAAGATTTTCTCCTTTACCTAACTATTGCTTAAATCGTCCCACTTTATTTTCAGCCAAAATAACTATCAAAATAAGTCAAACAATGCATCCTCGTGATCATTCAAGACAATATTAAAAATATAAGAGATACACCTAGGAATAAGGGAGTCTAAGTGAATAATTAGGCCACATGAATTCGTGTTAGTTTGCTAACTTATAATAACAATGATCTCGTTTTTAAGCTTAGTATGGGGAACGTGAAACTTGAGGATGATAAACATTCATGACAACCAAAACCCCAATGTAAGTCTTTGATTTCTTTACTTGTTTTTTATATATTTCTATCTTTTAATAAAGGACAAGGTGGGTTATTTATGATGAGAAATGTAAACTATGCTTTAAAATTAATGCATTGCATGAGGGCATTGCATTGGTTAAGTGTAGGGGATTTAATAAGTGTGAAAACACTTATCCTTTTACCACTTATTTCCAATAATAACAAGACCAAAATGTGTATTTTATTTCGTAAAAGTCGGAATTATGTGTGGTTTGTGTTTTTATTGTGTTTCAGGATAAAAATATGAAAAAGGAAAAAAACACGGGCTATCACGGGCTTTTATCAAAGAAAACGAGGAAAGACGAAGTCAAAAGATCAAGAATGTAAAAAGAACGGAAGTCCAAGGCCTATTATGAAGATTTATCGAAGAAAAAGTCTAAAGATGGAAGTTTAATAAAGTCTAAGAACTCAAGTCTAATAGAAGAAGGAAATTATAAGACAAGTTCAATTTATATCGACAAATCCCGAGACGACGTCGAGAAACACAAAGAATTTATATCAAGTCGAGACGAGAAGAAAGAAAGAAGGAAGCGACACATGCACTCCCCACCTCCTATATATACCCTCCTATTGACACATTAGGAGGGTGTTAGTTAAGTTAGGTAGTTTATTTTCCTTTTTGTAGTTTTTCATTTTAGAGAGAGAAAGTGTTTAACTTTCTCTCACTAAAACTTCATATTTTCTTTATTTCATGTTTAAGTTTTAATTCAATCTTATATTTTGGAATCATTTATCTATAAGTTCAAGTTAAGTTTTTCATATTCAATCTCTTTCTACATTTCTTGATTTTAATTTATTTTATCCGAAAATTATCTTTGATTTTGTTTAATCTTGATGCTTGATTTATTAAAAATTTTATCTTTTGGTTTCTATCTAAGTTTTATACGGATTAAGCTTTGAGCTTATCATGCTTATTGGCTTATTTTGTGTTAGCTTATTTACTTTTTAGTGTCTTGAAAAGTTTAATCTTTTAAAAGTTCATCTTAACAAGTTTGCTTATTTGGTGTTTTGATATGCTTTTCATTAGTAGTTTATTATATTCTCGCTAGTATTGATCTTGTTGAGTTTTTGATAAGTGCTTATTGGGATTTTGGCTTATTTCACTTTATCGGATTACTTTGTGCTCCATCGCAAAGCTAGGGATTACACATTCCGACGGCTACTTTACGATCAATATTCAGATAGTGTATTCCCCTTTATTCTGATCGTGATTGCGATCGCTCATTGTGGTCCTACATTGCGACGGGTCTTAAGGCTACATTGAGACGAAACGCTGCCAAAATTTCAGCAGTCATATTCCGATGGACCTTACATTCAGGTAGGATATTGCAATGGTTTAAATATTGCGACAGCTTACATTCACATTCAGATAGAACCGCATTCTGATAGAATTAATTTACTATTATTCCGATACTTCAATCTTTATTCCGATAGATTTCATTTGTTACATTCCGATGGTTATTCAGACGATAGTATTCCGATGGATTTAAGTTTTTGTTTTTACAAAGTTTTCAAGTTTTAAATTCACTTTTAAGTTTTTAAGTTTTTGATCATTTATTTTTAACTCGTAATCTTTAGTTTAATTTTTAAAGCTTTTATTTTTACTCAACGATATTTTCATATTTGCTTTTAGTTTAAAATAGATAATCAAACCATTTTATTTGCCACCAAGAACGACTGAGTCGCACTCTTAACTAGTAATCAATTCAAAAATATCGGACGATAACTTTTTATGTACTTGGATATTTCCTTGTATTAAACACCTTAGGAATTTATCGTTTTTCAATCATAATCAGAAACTTAATTCATCTAAATGTAATGACTTTAAGCTTGCTATTCAGAATGAAAAATCTGAAGTTATTTCTGCTAAATGTAATAAATGTTTCTTTACTTTTAGTCATGATGCTTGTGGCTTGCCCATGAATGGGTTGAATTATGGTGGTTAAACTCGTATTGACAAGCTGTCAATCAGGTGAAAAACATAGCAGCCCTAAGGCTAAGGTGTATGTTCCAAAAAGTACGCACGTAAGGTCAACAGAAAGTCTTGCTAAGCCTAGCATCCCTAGCTTCACCTCTAAATGGTTGCCTACTGGTAGAAATTTTAACTGTAGTGGCAAAATTATCGACACTAGTAGATTTCATACTGACAATGAAATGTCGGTATACGATAAGTATTAATTATAATCTAACCTACAGGAACCTATTTCATCGGTTGCCAAAATATTTTATTCTCTTATCATTGGCAGGTGTTGAAATTTGTCTCTGGTGCGTGGACTCGGGCTATTCCAAACATATGACTGGGAATCGAAGCCTTCTCCAGAACTTTGTTTGGTGATTCATGGGAACTGTTCGATTTGGAAATGATCATGTTGCTGCAATTCTAGGCTATGGTGATCTTCATTGGGGAAATATAATCATCACCAGAGTCTCTTTTGTAGATGGCTTGGGACACAATTTGTTCTCGGTTGGGCAATTCTGTGATTCTGACTTGGAGGTAGCCTTCGAAAGTCATACATATTTTGTAACAGATCTTGAAAGAATTGATTTGTTGAAAGGAAATCGTACCACCAAACTTTACACCATTGATCTTTTTCAAATGTCTACTGCTTCTCCAATTTGTCTCATGGCCCGAGCCACATCAACAAAGTCATGGTTGTGGCATCAAAGTTTATCTCATCTCAATTCGATGCCATCACCTAACTCGTGAAAGATGATCTCCTTACCGGTCTTTCAAAGTTCAAATATACAAAAGACCATCTTTGTCCTTCATGTGAGAAAGGTAAAAGTAAGAAGAAGTCTCGCAAACTTAAACCTGCTCCAAAATCTACGAATAGGTTACATCTCCAAAATATGGATTTGTGTGGCCCAATGAGAATCAAAAGCATTAATGAAAAGCGGTATGTCCTTGTGATTGTGGATGATTATTCTCGTTACACATGGGTTCATTTTCTTGCTTCAAAAGATGAATCCCCTGGTGTAATTATTAATTTCTTGAAGAAAACATCATGCTACTTCAAGCCCCTGTCATCATTGTAAGAACGGATAACGACACAGAATTCACCAATCAGCAACTGAAAGCTTATTTTGACGAAGTTGGGATTTCTCATCTAACTTCGGCTGTAAGAACTCCAGAGGAGAATGGAGTTGTGGAACGGAGGAATCGTACGTTAGTTGAAGCTGCTCGGACGATGCTTCTCTCCTCTAGTGCACCGTTATTCCTTTCGGCCGATGCCATTGCAACTGTATGTTATACTCAAAACCGCTCCATTATTCACACATGATTCAACAAAACACCTTATGAGATCATTAATGAAAGAAAACCGGATATATCATTTCTACATGTTTTTGGTGCATTATGTTATCCGAAGAATGATCGTGAAGATATCGGTAAACTTGAACCTAAAGGTGATATTGGCTTTTTCATTGGTTACTGATAGTTGTAAAATTAGATACTTGCTTTAGGAAAAACAAGCAACTAAAATATAGGGCAAGTGTGACGATTTAGGAAAACCGTGTGTAAATGACCCTAAAAGTGAGTTCGTTCTCGAGGAGGCACGTGTGTTGTGTTAAGAAATGATTTTGATTGTGATATTATTAAGAAGAAGAAAAGAAAATAGAAATAAGAAAGAAATGACGGTTACGAAGACGGATCGAGCTAAGACGAAAAAGCGTTCACGTAAAACCGTAAAAAAACTACAAAATAAAAAATTTTAAAACCTAAAAATTCCTAAAAATTACTAAAAATCCACAATATTATTCTAAGAGTTTACAAAAAATCCAAACTTGCTAAAACCTTTTGATTAATTAGATAATGACTTTTTAATGCTAGTTAAAGCCCTAAAAATCACAATTAATTATTTAAAAGCCCTAAACAAGATTTTAAAGTTTGTAAACCTCAAAAATAACCTAATTGAGCTAAAAAGTATTTTTAAAATTTTAAAACTAAATAAAACTATTTTTAAACACTTAAAAACTATTAAAATTAATTAAAACTTAAATTAATTCTAGAAAATAATTGAAAAGCCCTAAAATTATTTGGAAAGTTACAAAATTCCTAATTTAGTGTCTACAATCTAGGAAAAATGAAAAAAGTTAAAAAATCAAACTTTTAATTTTTAATAATAAAATAATAATAAAATAATCAAAAAAAATTCAAAGTTTATAAAAAAATTCTAAAAAATTACCAAAAATCTAGAATAATGTGACTAAGACAAAAATGCAATTAAAAGTTTCTAAACCATATCTAATAATTTTATATTAAATTTTAAAGTTGGTAAAAAACCCTAAAATTCTATAAAATAAAAAATATGACTTTTTGAAAACTTTTTATGATGTAAACCTCAAAAAATATAAATAAAAACCTAAAAACTATTTTTTCAGATTTTTAAAATACTTTTGCCTATTTTTAAACTAATTAAATAAAAACAGGTAAATAAAAAATGATAAAAAAATAAATAAAGAAAGAGAAAAATCCAGACTTTATGCTAAAAAATCCTAAACTAAGTGAAAAACACAGGAAAAATGAAAACAAGCAAAAAAGCTTAACCAATAAGCTTGTATAAGCTTATTTAGCTACGGATTATATATAAAAAGCCACAACACAAACCCTTTAAATACAATTTGATTTGAATACTTAGCAGTAAAAGACCCAAGGGCGCGCTGGTAAGTTGTGTGTGTTGTGAGAGGAGTGGCGCAGGTTCGAGTCCTGGCCACGTCCTTTTTACCTTTTATATTTTTTTTTTCTTTTTTTAACTTTAAATACTCAAAATAGAAACTTCAATTTACTTAAAAACACAAATCTTATAACCAAAAGGCAAGAATAAAACAGACTGGAACCAAAAACGTGCTCAGATAAACTTTTTGATGAACACAAGGAAACAGTTATCTTCACTTATGAAGATATGGATCAAGAGGAGCTTGATCCTGATTTTTTTTTGATGATTGATTGGACAAATGGGCACCCCTATACTCAGTTGAGTATAGGGAGTCAATTAATGCACAAAACAAGCAAGTACAACACCAAGATCAAGCACAAATTAGCACACCAAGTTTCTGAATAAGGAAAATAGGGGGTCTGATGTGATTTGCTGGTTTATTGACACTCAAATGAGATTCCCACCCTTAAATCTTGCACACTAATCCACCAATTGACAAACAAATGATTCTCAATCCTTAAATGACCTATAAACTAACAACTTACCACAAATCAAACACAAATTTCAACCGAAATAGTCACTCAGGACACTTAACTGATTTTATGCTATTTGGCCAAGTTTTAACATGCAAATGATTCAAAACTCTACCAAACTGAAAACTACCACTAGCATACAACCTAGTAACTACCTAGTGAGTGTGTCTAGACTGGTTAAAAGCAAAATCTAAACCATGTAAACCATGTTAAACCTTGATCCAAACACCCTTTTAGTTTCTGAATACCAAATTTTCAAACGAAATCTTAACTAAATTCAACCAAACTGATTTTTAAAACTTCTAGCATGCTTATTACCAACAAATGAGCAATATCAAATAGCTAGAACAACACTTATCCAACTTCTCACAAAGTTCATGCAAATCACAAATAACAATAAATGAAAACTGAAAATGGGAATGAGGATGCTACCTAGAGGGACCTACATCCAGGTCCCTCAATGGTTGCTTAACCACCTCCAAACAGGCCCGGGCCTGTGCAGGACCTTGGTCAAAACAAACTCTTAACACCTGCTAAGAAGAACAAATTCAAGCACAATATATAAATATTTCTGATTTTTAAAACCTTTTAAAACCAACTTGTACAATCCAATAAACCTTGAACTTGGAACACCTTTTGAAACAAGAACAATATCAGAAACCTTGGAATCCAGTTCCACTTTCACTTCATAGGATCCAAGGGTTTCTGATAATTTTCAAACAAATTTTGAAAACTTTCTGAAAACTGAAACAAACACAAAGTGTTTACACAATCTTAAATATGGAACTCAGATTAATACTCAACAAACATTTACCAACTTTTAAATCTCATAAAAGGAATTACAATTTTAAACAAACACCAACTTTATAAATATATAAAAAGGGATTACAAATTTGGAGTAAAAATCTGGAACAAGTGAAAATAGGACACAAGCCGTCCCATTTATATAAACTAAGAGAACTATCTAGAGACAAAAACCCTAATCCAGTAAATCCCTAAAAAGCCCTTGGTCTTCTCTTGAAAATTTGGTCAAAATTCTCCCATGTGAAGATGTTGATGTAGCCAGCTGTGGCATTGTAATCTTGGACGTTTATCATGTGTGGTGGACAAGTAAAATCATCATAGCCCTCCATCTTGTCTGCTTGTTGGGGTTTGTGTGAAAGAGACGTTGCAGGGGAGCATGGGGGGTCCATTTTGGGTGAGTGTGAAGGGAATATGGTGGGTGGGTTGTGATGACAATAGGTTTAATCAACCATCTGGAAGCTTATGAACAAAACCCCCTTGTTTTAAATTCAATTGTGCCTGGGATTTAATAGGGTTTATGGGGTGTTAGTGTGAGTTTTAATCCGTTTTGGGGGTTTAGGTTTTTAAATTTTGTGTTAAGTGGGAAAAAGTGGGAGGATTTGACCATGGTTTGACCAGGTTTATTAAATAAACCTGGTTGGGTGGGTTACGGGTTTGGTGACGTGTAAGCTTCTGAGTGGTGGTGAGGGTTTGGTTGTTTGGCATAAAAGGCCCCCAAGGTTTCTTTCTTTTTTCACTTTGTATAAACAGCAACAAACTTCAATTCCTTTGATATCAACTTTGGGATGTTTACATTTTTGGCACAAAATGTTTTCAAGCTTGTAAACAAGGACCTTTAATGCATATTTTGGATTCTTCAAGGGCCATTCTTGTAATGTCTTCAAACTTTTGGGACCCTATTCATATTTATGAATATTTGAGGGGTATAAAGTGTTAATCTTCAAAAGTTGAGGGACCAAACTTGCCAATCTTCAATTCTTCAAGGTCCATTTTGGAAATTCCAGATTTGGGTCCGGTTCATTGTGCGGCTTCGTTTCCCGTGTTCGTTTTTGAATGATTCTTGTGATCTTTTTGTCATTTCCTCAATATTCGTACCTAAAATACACAAGCAACAAACACGAGCATATATTTGGCAGTTTTAATGATATTTAATGCATTTTAAGCCCGATTTGGACGATGAGACTATGTATAAAAGCAGTCTCATCAGTTACTCTTCAACTTCTTGTGCTTACAGGGTTTATAATCGAAGGACAAGAAAGGTAATGGAGACTAAGAATGTTACATTTGATGAACTCTTGGGTATGGCCTCTCAAAATAGAAGTTCACATCCCGAGCTTCAAGGTCAGACTTCTGGACACGTAAGTTCAGGACTCGCGCTTCAATTTGCACCGTCAGCAATATCATCATTACAGAGGGTACTTCATCATTTGGTGCTACTCAAAATGCCTCGGCTGCACCTGCTACGATAGTTCAAGAACCTCCAATTGCATTTACACCAACGACAACTTCTTTTGCACCATCTACGTCAACCTCAACCATATTGTCTCCAAATATTCCAACCACTTCTCTGACTGCTGACGTGACTCAACAACATTCTCAGCAAATTCCTAATCATATTCATCTTCAGAATGAAATTGTTGCTGAAAATGCAAACAATGCGATCCTCAACGAACATGAGTTTGTTAATCCATTTGCTGCTTCCACAAGTACTACTTAGCCTTCAAGACCATATGTGGATCCGTCAAGCTCGCATTAAGTTTCTCATACACTTCCACATGAACACAAATGGACTAAGGATCATCCTTTGGTTCAAGTGATTGGCAATCTCTCACGACCAGTCTCGACACGAAATCAGCTGCGTACCGATGGTGATATGTCTATCTATACACTATCAGTCACCACAATGGAACCAGCAAGTGTTAAAGAAGCAATGACCTACGCAACATGGATTGAGTCTATGAAAGAAGAGCTCAATCAATTCATCCGGTTTGATGTATGGGAGTTAGTACCACGCCCGGAGAATATCGATCCCCTTACCCTGAAATGGTTATTCAAAACAAGATGGATGAAGAGCAAACGGTCATTAGGAACAAGACTCAGTTAGTTGTGAGAGGTTATAAACAGAAGGAGGGAATTGATTTGCAGAATCCTTCGCCCCAGTTGCTCGAATGGAAGCTATTAGGATTTTCTTGGCATACGCTGCACACAAATCGTTCACTGTGTATCAAATGGACATGAAGATGGCTTTCTTGCATGGACCGTTAAAAGAAGACGTGTACATATGTCAACTAGAAGGTTTCATGAACACCGAACATCCAAGCCATGTCTACAAGTTGAAAAAGGCAATTTATGGTTTGAAACAAGCACCAAGGGCATGGTACGACGAATTATCATAATTTATTCTCCAATATCACTTCAGCAAAGGAACCATTGATCCAACGTTGTTTATCAAGCACTACGGCAACGCCATCTTGGTGGCTCAGGTCTATGTACATGATATAATATTTGGATCTACAAACCCAAAATATTCCATATTATTTTCCGACCTTATGAAATGCCGATTCGAAATGTCCATGATGGGGGAAATGACGTTTTTTCTTGGTCTCCAAGTTCACCAATCCCCCCGTGGTATTTTCATAAATTAGTCCAAATATGTGCTCGAGATTCTAACAAAATTAATGGGAAACTGTGATCCTATTGGTACTCCAATGGACACAAAACACAAGCTTGATTTGGATAAGAAAGGGACATTTGTAGATGCTACAAAAAACAAAATTATGATCGGGTCCCTTATGTACTTAACCTCAAGCAGACCAGACATTATGCATGCTACTTGTTTATGTGCTCGGTACTAGGCTACGCCAACCGAGAAGCACCTCAAGGAGGTTAAAAGGATCTTTCGTTATCTCCGGGGAACCATTCAAATGGGTCCCTGGTATATGAAGGATTCTGGTTTTAATATAACTGGTTTTTCAGATGCCGACCATGCAGGGTGTCATGATACATTCAAGAGCACCTCCGGTAGAGCACAATTCTTACGCGAGAAGCTAGTGAGCTGGTCCTCAAGAAAACAAGATTGCAGAGTTTTGTCCACCGCGGAAGCAGAATATGTGTCTCTATTCGTGTGTAGTGCTCAAGTCCTTTGGATGAGAACACAACTCATGGATTACGGCTTTCACTTTATCAGAGTTCCTATTTATTGTGATTCACAATCAGCCATAGCCATATCCTGCAACCTGGTCCAACACTCCAAGACCAAGCACATTGCTGTCCGATTCCATTACATAAAGGAGCATGTAGAAAGAGGAATGATCGAACTGTATTTTGTCAAGACGGACTACCAACTAGCCGACATCTTCACCAAAGCTCTTTCTCAAGACATATTTGAATTCTTGGTTCGTTGACTTGGTATGCGTAGTTTTACTCTAGATGAATTTGAACGTCGTGCACAATCGCAGTAACCTTGTATATATCTATCAGAAAATCAAAATACAAAAATATAAATCCCATAAAAACAAAATAAAAAATGAGAAAATCTTTCAAAAATACCAAAAACATTCTTCTTTGACATGTCTCTCAGCATCGATAATATGGACGTACTTAGAAATGTCGCTCACTAACGACACGGGTATGTACATAAAGTTTGAAATGGAGTTCAAATGTTTTCAAAACATGTATTTTCCATTTTTCTTCTCATAATGGCTTATAGTCACATGTCAGACTATAACCCGGTCTCTAAAGAAAGGAAAGTATTTGACTTATCCTCAACAACGAGAAATTAATTTTTCTCAGTCATGGGCTTATATCAAAACATTCAAAGGTTTAAGCTCATGAAAACAAGGAAAATGTTCATTTATGTACATTATTCCTTAACAACGGGAAATTACATTTTCTCGGGTTTTTGAGAAAAAAAATTTTAAAGTATTTAAAAACTGTGTGCTCATATACTCCCCTATTTAAATTAGAATTTCTTTTCGAGTGGGAGTACAAAGATTTCATGAACATTTGTTCCAAACTTTCATGCAACATTATTCTCTCCGTGTTTCATCACTAGTTTTACAAAAATTTCAATCACATACAATTTTTGAGGGAGGGAATAGTGATTAAAATGTGATCAAAATGTTTCATTTATGGATAAGATCTTTGATATAAGTGTTTTCTCTTCCTAATATGTGCAAAAACTGTAACACCCCCACAAATGTTATGCGCAGCGGAACTACAACATTGGGTGCTACACAGTATTCATTGCACACAAGATATATCAAACGACGCTAAAAAGACGTCAACTTAAAACTTGAATTTAAAATTGTTAGATGATACATGTCCACAGTTTTTCCAACCCCAATAGGTACAACAGAGTTTAGCGTTTTCGGTCCCCATAAATCTCAACCCAAGAATTTCAGGTTTACAACAACATAACATTAAACTTTAAAATTGTTTAAGTAGAAAAAGGAGGAAAAGCAAGCGGACTCCAAGCCATACACACAACATCCATCCCATGCACGCTCCATTCTACACTTCAACGGTTACCTGAAACACATGCCAAAATTTTGGTCAACGAAAACGTTGAGTGGAATTCATAGGTTTTACAATCAATTTGAACGTATATAAAATAAAAACCATTCGTGATCATTTATAGACTTGTCGATCAAACAATCTATATTCAGGATACTGACAATTGTGTTTAAGCTCATGACACTAATCCGTTAACTCAATCACCCGCGTAATAAATACCGGCGTGATTCAGATGAAACCAGTGCCCCTTCTAAAGGCATCAGTTGCAATTATACCTTATCTCTCATACAAGATAATCTACCGCAGAACTTACTCAACGTACAGCTTCTCGGCTAGCATTGGGTCGTTAGCCCCGTAGTACTACAAATTGTATAAGCGGCTATTTCCCCCTACTCGAGGGCAGGACAATAGTTAATAGTTCATGAATTTAGGGTCTTTTGCAACTTTGTTACTCAACACAATTTCTAAGGCAACATTCGGGTCTAACAATCATTCATGATATACGTTCCTTTTAAAAACTAGCATGCATTTCCCTCACGGGTAAAACAATTTGAAATAAATATAAGCGAGGCTATAAATTCACACCTTATATATTAAGTAGTCGGTAGTTCGAGAGATGATCACTGACGACGAAACGGATGCCCGGATAAATCAACACCTATCACCAATAACGCGTAATGAGTAATCTCATTTTAAATACCTTACGGTACTGTATAAAATACATATATACTAGTCACTTAGGACAATTATAACTCACGCCAAAAACAAAACAACAAGCATTACTCATTTTATACCATTCGTTCTTATTACTTACGTTATCCATTTTTACTCATTTTCGCCGGTACTCACCGAAAGTACGGGCTGTTTTACCATATTTAACCATACTTATAAGATTTGACAAAATTCTCAAAAATCCTATAAGACCTGTAGATAACACATTTTTAATCCCAATAAAAGTTTTTACTTCTACGACTCGTTACTTCTTTGACTCCTAAGTCAACTTATAGACTCATTTACACAGGTTTGTGACCAAATTTTGACCCTTGACCAATTACCAATTCATACTTGTGGTCCTCGGGATTTGACTAAAACTATACATAAATTCGGATTATGAAAGTTCTCGTCTCCCGGTACTCGATCTTTAAAACCTCATAACTTTTAGCTCGTTTTGAGTCACGGGCTCTACCTTATACCAAATTAAAGATAAAAAGACCCTCTACATCTACATTTAGTTTTCAAGACCTGTAGGAAAAATAATTTTTATGAAATGACCTCAAAGTTTCTGCCTAAATTTGACTACTCCAAAATCATGCTTAAACTCGATTCCAGCCTACTAACCACCACTAGACATCATCCTAAGCTTCCCTAATCATATCCAAACACAAGTTTTCAGTCCTACCCCTATTGATCAACCAACCTCATAATCCTAATCATCTAAAAACGAACATGCAACCACTTAAACCTATCTAAAACATCACTAAACACTAAACCAAACACAAGATAATGCTCAAAATTCATCAACCACCATGGCTCCCCAAACACCCCCTTGTGCCGTGGGGTTTGGGTGACCAAATCACCACAACCAAATGAATTTTGGTGGGTTTTATTGGTGATTATACTCACACTAGGCATGAATTTAACATGCATCACAACAATTAGCCTCAAAAACGGATTTGATGATTCTTGAAAATTTTTGGAAAATTTATTTGAATGCATGTGGGATTTAAGTACATAGAAAGGTGGGGAATGACAAGATTAGATGTGGTCTAACCTTAGTTTCAATGAAAATCAAGTAGAAAAAATTTTTGATGGTGTTCTTGGTGGGTTTGGGGGTGACCGTCGGCTAGAGGGCAAGAGAGGGAGAGTTTTGATTTTGTTTTTGTGAAATGTTACTATGTGTTTGTGTTTGTGCATTTTTGTGTGATTGGGAGGGACCAAATTGAAAATAAAGGTTTCTTTTGGCCTTAAGTTAAAAACGTCCTCAAAACTTTGCTGGTTCGACTCACTAGTCAATTTTGAAAATTTTACGGGAGTCGGAAATCATCCCGAACACTCCAAAATATTTTTGGGATACTTTAAATGTACTCGGAAGGCTATAAAAACTCACCCGACTCAACTTAACACGAACCGTAAATAAAATTCTCGAAAAATTACATTATCGATAAATCGTCGAAAATTATAGAAATTTGGGCATCCCTCGGGATCGTAATCGTCATCGTCCTTCTTGAATCGTCAATCGTAAAAATTATAACCTCGAACATCGGCTTTAACCAAAATACTTATATATATAGAAATTAAAATTTATTAAAAATTTCAAAAATTAGCGTAATTTAGGGTAACGTTAATGACCTTGGTTCTAGGGTGTCACATCCACCCCTCCTTAAAGAGAGCGACGTCCCGGCGCTCGCCTCTTCTTGTACTCACATTTCGTTCTACTGGAACAGATGAGGATACCTTTCCTTGAAAAAGTCCTCACGTTCCCAAGTGTATTCCGGTCCACGCTTAGAATTCCATCGGACCTTCACAATAGGAATCCTACTACGCTTCAGCCGCTTGACCTCTCGGTCCATAATTTCCACAGGTTCTTCCACAAAATGCATTTTGTCGTCTAGTCGAATCTCGTCCAAAGGAATCACCAATTCCTTATCCGCCAAACTCTTCTTCAGGTTCGATACGTGAAACGTGTCGTGAATAGCACTAAGCTCGCTCGGCAATTCTAATTTATACGCTACTGGTCCAATTCGTTCGACGATCTTAAACGGTCCTATATACCTCGGACTCAACTTTCCTTTCTTCCCAAAACGAATTACACCCTTCCACGGCGATACCTTGAGCATAACCATATCTCCAACTTCAAACTCCAACGGTTTCCTTCTGTTATCGGCATAACTCTTCTGTCGGCTTCTCGCAGCAAGTAGTCGGTTCTTGATTTGCACAATCTTCTCTGTCGTTTCTAAAACCATTTCGGGTCCAGTCAATTGACTTTCTCCTACTTCACTCCAACACACAGGCGATCTACACTTCCTTCCATACAATGCTTCGAACGGTGCTGCCTTGATACTCGCATGATAACTATTATTATACGAAAATTCCACCAGAGGCAAGTGGCGTTCCCAACTTCCTCCAAAATCAATCACTGTTAGAAATACGTTTTTACGTATATTAGAAGTATCGGTCACTCCACAATAATATTCATGTTGTAATAGCTCGTAGTTAGATAATAGTTGTTAGTTACTTATTAACTTAAGTAAGAACCGGTCCATGGGCTTGTCATGGACCGGCCCAAGCCCATGTTTAGCTTGGTACTATAAATACCCCTTTCCACTAAGGAAAGGGGTTGGTTGTTGTTCTATTTTACATTTCATAGTAATAAAATCTTTCACATATTCTCTCACTTTCTCTCTCTAGTTTCTCTCACTAGAAAACATCAACCCACTTCATAGATTCATAGGTTATCAATTTCTACAATCACGCATGCTCGGAGCATGTCCTCCATCGTCTGAATAGTTCGTTCACTCTGGCCGTCAGTTTCCGGGTGATAAGCCGTGCTTAAACTCAATTCAGTGCCCATCGCACGTTGAAGCGATTTCCAAAATTCCGATGTAAATCTACTGTCGCGATCCGAAATGATCGATAACGCTACCATTTATGGCATGCCCGATTTCATTAAGGAGCAGGTGGAGAACGGAGCAGGTGGAGAACGGAGTGATCGAGCTGTATTTTGTCACTACTGAGTACCAGCTGGCGGATATGTTCACCAAAGCCTTAGATCGAGGACGAATCGAGTTTTTGATCGACAAGCTTGGCATGAAATCATTCACCCCAGCGACTCTCAAAGAGTTGGCAGAAGAATCAGCTGAATAGTCGTGGTAAACTATTCAGAGTATCCTTTGTTCGTGATCATGTATATTATCGTAAATATATAAACCACAAAAGAAAATACAAAAATATAAAACCAAGAAAAATCATAAAAAATATAAAACCTAGAAAAACCATAAAAATTATAAAATCAAGAAAAACCAAAAATATTTTTCGTTTTAAATCGGGCATGTCTTTTAGTACGGTAATATTTACGGCCTTAGAAATGTCGATCAATATTGACACGGTGCCATAAATAATCGGGCATGTCTTTGGTGTAGCGATCCCTGAAAACCCTTCAGCCGCGTCTACCTCAGAAGAAGCTCCTTCTATTGTTCACTCCAGACCACCTAGGATTGAAAACCATAGCACTAAATGGACAAAAGATCACCCAATTAGGAATGTTATTGGAGATCTAGATCGACCCGTCTCTACACGCCATCAATTACAAGAGAGTGCACTTTATTGCTACTTTGATGCATTTCTCTCTGAAGTTGAACCTAAGAATTGGCAGCAGGCTATGACCCAATCATCTTGGATTGAAGCTATGCAGGAGGAACTCAATGAATTCAAACGACTAGAAGTATGGGAATTGGTTCCTCGCCCTGACAAGGTTAACATCCTTACTTTGTTATGGGTTTATAAGGTTAAACTTGATGAGATGGGTGCGGTATTGAAGAATAAAGCAAGATTGGTCGCTAGAGGATATAAACAAGCCTTGGGTATAGACTTTGAGGAATCTTTTGCTCCTATGGCTAGATTGGAGGCGATTAGACTATTCCTTGCGTTTGCTGCTCATATGAACATGATCGTCTATCAAATGGATGTGAAGACGGCATTTTTGAACGGTGAACTAAGGGAAGAGGTTTATGTTAGTCAACCGGATGGGTTCGTCAGTACGGAGTCTCCTAACCATGTGTACAAGCTTAAGAAGGCTCTCTATGGGTTGAAACAAGCTCCACGCGCGTGGTATGATCTCCTGTCAACATATCTCATGTCGGAAGGCTTCTCCAAAGGCAAAGTGGACCCCACTCTATTCACTCTCAAAGACGGCAACGACATGCTTCTGGTACAAATTTATGTTGATGATATAATTTTTGCTGCCACTAACATAGAATTGTCTAAACAATTTGAGAAGATAATGTCCACACGCTTTCAGATGTCGATGATGGGAAAAATTTCATTTTTCTTAGGATTACAGATTTCTCAGAATCCCAGAGGCATCTTTATTAATCAATCCAAATATGCTCTAGAATCTCTTAAGAAATATAACTTTGAGAATTGTGACCCCGTAGACACTCCAATGGTGGAGAAATCCAAGTTAGATGAAGATAGGGATGGGATTATTGTCGATCCGAAACTTTACCGTGGAATGATCGGCACCCTTCTCTATCTGACTGCTAGCAGGCCTGATTTGCAATTTGCTGTATGCATGTGTGCCCGGTATCAGGCTCGGCCTACCGAAAAGCACCTACATGTTGTGAAAAGGATCTTTCGGTATCTAAAAGGAACACTTCACCGTGGTCTATGGTATCCGAAAGATTCCTCGATTGCTTTAATATCATACGCAGATGCCGATCATGCTGGATGTCAAGATACGAGGCGTAGCACTTCTGGATCTGTGCAACTCCTAGGAGATAGATTGATCAGTTGGTCTTCAAAAAGGCAGAAAAGCGCTGCAATATCAAGCACGGAGGCTGAATACCTCGCCATGTCCGGTTGTTGTGCTCAAGTCCTTTGGATGAGATCACAATTAACTGACTACGGTCTTGGATTTAACAAAATCCCGATGTATTGTGACAACAAGAGCGCCATTGACCTTTGCTGCAACTATGTTCAACACTCCCGGGCCAAGCACATAGACATTCGCTACCATTTCATTAAGGAGCAGGTGGAGAACGGAGTGATCGAGCTGTATTTTGTCACTACTGAGTACCAGCTGGCGGATATGTTCACCAAAGCCTTAGATCGAGGACGAATCGAGTTTTTGATCGACAAGCTTGGCATGAAATCATTCACCCCAGCGACTCTCAAAGAGTTGGCAGAAGAATCAGCTGAATAGTCGTGGTAAACTATTCAGAGTATCCTTTGTTCGTGATCATGTATATTATCGTAAATATATAAACCACAAAAGAAAATACAAAAATATAAAACCAAGAAAAATCATAAAAAATATAAAACCTAGAAAAACCATAAAAATTATAAAATCAAGAAAAACCAAAAATATTTTTCGTTTTAAATCGGGCATGTCTTTTAGTACGGTAATATTTACGGCCTTAGAAATGTCGATCAATATTGACACGGTGCCATAAATAATCGGGCATGTCTTTTAAATCGGGCATGTCTTTTAGTACGGTAATAATCGGGCATGTCTTTTAAATCGGGCTTGTAGTTATTTCAGACTGCAACCCGGTTTTCATATTAAAGTCACGTATTTCCTTGGAAAACGTTGGCTCAGAACGGGAATTAATTTTCTCGGGCGTGATTTACAAGCCAAATCATGCAAAGGGATCAAGTTTACTTTACAACTTGGTCTAACACGAATTTGTGTACGTTTCAGTGCATTAATTTGTTAAAATAAGAGAAATCTTATTGACACCACGAATCAAACTTTTTCAAGATATCAATTGGGAAATGTTTTTCATCATCATGTGCCTCGTTAAACAATGACTACAGCTCTTTCAATAGAAAACGGGTCATCGTTTAAGGGGGAGAAAATGTTTCATCATCTTTCACATCAAAAAGATCTTCAAAAGTTTTCAAGGAAACTCACAAAGCTTAATGGTTAATGGTTAGATTGCTTTGGCATTCGTCTTGTTGTTACTTATAAGTTTGTTGTGGATTGTGCTTGTGTTAAGATAGGATAATCACAAAGGCTAGGGTAATTTACATAAGATAGGGTCAAAGTGTCAAGTATTAAAAACTTGGTACACAAAAGAATGTTGAATGAAGCAAAAAGAAAAGTTGAGGGGGCAAAGTTGACAATATGTCTAACTTATGGAAAAGTTGACCTAGTCAAAACCTTCCCCCCCGTTACCACTTTTCTTTCACTGTTCCCCTTATCTCTTTGCCGCCATTGATAATCTAACACACACAAACTCACGAAATCAATCAAACTCGAATCAAATCAGTTATTCTCAGATCAAGATCATCTAAAAAGGTATTAAATCGGTTTAATATTTCATGAAAATCAATTCAATTAACTCTTTTTAATTGCAAATCACTCGAATCAAATTACTGCTTAATTAGGGTTACTTAATTTGGGGATTTTACCTGGGGATGATTCAGAATAGGTCTAATTGCACTAAATTGGCCTTTAGAACATTTGAATCAAACGGATTAAGTGCCTAAATAGAAAAATCGTAACTGTTGAAAACTTTCCGCATAGAACCAGTTTTTCCGCATAGGGCAAAAGTTCCGCATAGGGCAAAAGTTCCGCATAGGGAAAAAGTTCCGCATAGGGCAAATGTTCCGCATAGGGCAAATGTTCCGCATAAGGCAAATGTTCCGCATAGGGCAAATGTTCCGAATAGGGCAAATGTTCCGAATAGGACAAATGTTCCGAATAGGGCAAATGTTCCGAATAGGGCAAATGTTCCGAATAGGGCAAATGTTCCATATAGGGCAAATGTTCCGAATAGGGCAAATGTTCCGAATAGAGCAAATGTTCCGAATAGGGCAAATGTTCCGAATAGGACAAATGTTCCGAATAGGGCAAATGTTCCGAATAGGGACTTTATTCCGCATAGGCCCAAATGTTCCGAATGGAGAATTTATTCCGCATAGCCCAAATGTTCCGAATAGGGAATTTATTCCGCATAGACAAAATGTTCCGAATAGAGTATTTTATTCAGAATAGGGATGTTTTTCCGCATAGGCTATATGTTCCGAATAGACTAATGTTCCGCATAGGACTTATATTCAGTATAGACCTATTATTCCGAATTGAGTAATTATTCCGAATAGAAGATGTTTGAATGATTTCAATGCTTAAGGGATTATGTCATATGTACAATGCTTAGGTTTAAAGTCATAATGATATTCATACTTGTCTGTATCAACCTTTGTGTTTTATCTTAAGCAGAGACGATGACTAACCCTACCGTACAACAACTACAAGACAACAGAGCCGCCGCCATTGCTGAAGCCAAGACTCTGAAGTTTATTCCAAACAACTACCGTCTGAAGGAAGTATCTCACTCAACCCATAATGGATTTAAGGTAGGTACAGCCTTGCTTGATAAATCTCATCTCAATCATGCACTAAGGAGAAGTGCATCAGTGCCTTATGATTACCTTTACGAGTTCTGGGCTACCAAAGAGAGGACGTCGAACAAAATCACTTTTTCCTTAGACAACAAGCAGCAGACGCTTACTGTGTCAGACTTCAGGAAGATTTTTGGCTTTCGACCGATACTCAAAGGTCTAACCTCATACTCAGCCAACCCAACTAAGGACCAGATGATGGAGATGTTCACCGCCATTGGATGTCTTGACATACGTACCCCGTCTGAGTTTACTACTGCCAAAATTGGTCAACCATGGAAAGCTATCTTTGGGATTCTAAGCCGATGTTTAACACCCAAAACAACTGGGTATGATGCTGTTCGTCCACCAATCATCAAGATGTTTTATGGTATGTTCAAAGGTATGGGTATCGATTATGCATCACTACTGTGGGAGGAGTTTACTTTTCAACTCTTCACCAACACGAAGGGTAAGGTTAAATGTTACCAGTATCCTAGGTTTATTAAGCTAATCATCCATTACTTTATGGAAAACGATGCATCCATTGATAAGCGTGCAGGCAGACGTCAACACACGATCGATGATGATGATTTGGTAGACTTAAGGCAGGAGACTCATTCGAATACGGTTATTCCTGGTCCCATTCCCAACCACCTTCTGACCGATGAGCTTATTGCATCTGATGATTACAAGAACTTGCTAACAGAAATTGAGAATCAACGAGCAAGCCTTCTAGCAGGTGAAGACTCTTCCACCACGGTTAAGAGCAAAGGTAAAAGGAAGCAAACAGATTTACCTGAACCCAAAACCAAGAAGAAGAAGACAGAGGGTAAGAAGGGAAAGGGTAAGGCTGATGAGATGCGTCTGCGTGACGAAGAAAATATTGCTGATCCTGCTCTTGAGAAAACTGAGAAACAAATAATGAAGATAGCCATTCAAAGGAGCAGGAAAGATACTGGCGGTAGTGGTTCAGGTGTAAGAGTAGACGTTGAGGATGAGTACATGGAACCTGATGATGTTGATGAGTTTGGGTTACCTGAACATTATTCCACTTCGAAGGAGCCATCAATCCCTGTTTCAGCTGGTATTGAAAAGGCATCTACTCAACCTTTAACAACTCAACCTCCACCAACTCAACCCTTACCAACCAAACAGGTTTCTACACCACTTCCTCCACCACCACCAAAGCCCATCCTTAGCACCGCAGTCACAACCGAGCCTATTCCCTCAACCCAGAGCAGCTCTGCAACATCTGCAATGGCAGCAATAGTGATGGCCGAGATGTTGGATAAACACGTGGATCATCAAAAGAGAGAAATGGATGAACTTCGCCAAGAGCTAAATAGAAGAGCTCAAAGTGAAGAAGCATCAAGGAAAGCTCAAGAAGAGTTGATTGCCAAGTTCGCTGCTGACATGGAAGTTACACGTAAAGCTCATGCAGAAGAACTTGCTCAGGTTAAAAAGGATGAAGCTGCTAGGCATAAAGCACGAATTGCAAGACTTAAAGCTATTAAGGATGACTTTAAAGAGCAAAAAGAAGCTCTTGAAGCTACTATTGAGCAGAGAGTAAAAGACTCCATTGAATCCTTAATGCCTAAACTGCGTGATGATTTGAAGACGCTTGCTGCTGACAACTTAATGATCAAATCATCCAATCCTTCAGAAGCCGCCTACAAGATCGCTTATGACTTGACGGATTTTGAACTTAAGAAGATCCTCAAAGCTCGAATGAAGGAACTTGGATCGTTTGATAAATCAAGGAAACAACGGGCTCTCTTCAAATCCCTGAATGACGCTATCATGGA